>OZ024718.1:29990533-31328881 GCA_964016875.1 Fallopia convolvulus
CCATCAAAATCAAAGCCTTAGCTTTTCTAACAATACTATTACTATTTTTATTGTATATTTTACAAAACTGGATTTATTGATGCATGATGTGTTTACATGTTTATGACATATTTGAATTGCTAGCTAATCCTTTAGGGAGTTGTTGTTATTTTAGATAATTATTCTTGATTAAAGAAAGCCTCATGAAATCTTCTCTAGGATGATGGTGAGTCAAATTGATGTCGTGTCTCAGGTTGAAGTTGGGTTGTTAATTCCTAGATATTGTGGTTATGTTAAGATAGATGTGCATAAGTACAGGTTGTTGTTTAATTATTCAAGTTTGGTTGTTTTTTTCTGTCTGGTGCGTACATACTTTTGTTGATATTTTTAATACCATCATTTCTATAACTGTGAATACTACCATTATTAAGACTAAGCGTCGTTAAACAAAACACAATAAAAAATGCTTACATGATTTCTTCCCATTCGAAAGTGGCATCTCGTCTTGTCTTCTATCTTACTATGAAATATGACCAACTATTTGTTTGAAAAACATTTAGAAAAGGAAAACTCAGTTTGAGATTTTGTTCAAGTTGGACCTCACATACTTCCATTGTTAGGTTCCTTGTGTTGTCAACCTAGGATCTAACATGAATTTGTAAAATCCCGATCAGTAAACCCGAATGTCACATGGTTGTAGAACTCACATAGGTCTACTTAATCTTTTATGACAACAAGGTTTACAATTTAAGAACTTCCAACAGAGTCATGACGAGAAAAACAAGAAAACACACTGCAAAACTAGAGGAAGAGGGAGACCCCTAAGCCGAGGAGGTGGTCGCATCATGGGTAAAGAGGCCAGATATTATACCACTTGTTGGTAATGTTGCTAACGTGCCTTTAGAACTAGAAATGCAAACACCGAACCCAAGATGGTATAATAGGTGGGTATAATAGGTGGCCAATTATTATACCAAGAAGTGTCCTAAGACTTGAATGCTCTAGAAGATTTTGTTGAGATATTGGTGGGTTTATGGGAGCCCAAGCCTAACAAGTGGCTTGTAGAGTTCAAGAAGGATGAGGCACCATACTTCATAGGATTTCTTGGTTCTTATCTTGAACAATGACTTAGGAAGGTTGTTTCTGCATTATATTCAATCAAAGCACCAGAGGGGGGAAGGATGTCCTTAGTGAAAAGTTTATTACAAGAAGAAGCATTCGATTGGTGGGACTTGAATCATGACTACCAAGAGGTTGTGACCTTTGGCAAATTTAAAGTGAAGATTCGAGAGTACAACTCAGTCAGTTTCAAAAGTGGGGACAAGTGAATACCACAGTCGTCAAGGTCAATCACAATAAAGTTATACTTTTAGGAGTCAAAGGAGTACTGCACATGTTAAGAGTAGTTTCCTGAAACCATTGGTTACTTGTTTCTCTTGCGGGAGAGAAGGACATCGTTCGAAATTCTGCCTCAATAAGGGCGTAGCTTCTTCCGAAGGATTATCTTCAAGGAATTGTAACTTTAGGACTTGTCGCCCTGCACCACCTACCAATATCCATCATTGGCGCCGAGTCACGAAAGAGGTTATGGTAATGTAGACGCTAGATCAGGTTGTAACACCCCGTCTTTACACAGGGCGCTACTTGGGTGTAGACCTTACCAGGTTCTACTTAGGTTAGCTTGACAACAAATTCACTCGGATCTTGCAACTCGGGCACGACGAGAAAATAAAATAAAATATCCAACTTTTCTTTTATAAACAAAAGTACTAAATTATGCATGAGCATCCCGACTAAACTTTAAACAAAACAAATTCTCAATCTCGGCTCCCAACAACACAACTTAAACCAATTAATCAAACATAAAAATTAAACACTAAAGAACAACCAAAGACGCTCAATCCCGAATCCGACCTAATGATACGTGCGCTGATATCTGCTTCACCACTTCGCAGAGGATCCATCACGATTCCTAAGATGTACCTGCAACTATAAAAATATTCCCCGAAGGGTCATCTACAATTCTAATTCAAGCTAGAAAGCGCGAAATGCATATAGAACGTTTTAAAAACCACACAGAATCTAACAACCGATATTCACACATAAAGCAAAATTCTTCAAGTCATCAATTCAACACATAAAGTTAAATAATTACACACACACAAACAAACACACATTCACACAAACTCACAAAGACAACATTCACCTCCATCACCTCCACCGTCACCATCAACGCCCATACTCAATCACCATTAACGCCCATATTCAATCACAATCATCGTCCATATTCATTCACAATCATCGCCCATATTCCATCACAATCATCGCCCATATTCCATCACAAGCACAATTCACAAACACAATCACAATCACAATCACAATCAAAGTCACATTAACAATCACGATCGCAAACACAATCACAATTCTCATAAGCAAAAACAAAAGATCTTAAGTTAAAAATAATAAACAAAGGGACTAATTCCCAAAACCAATTCTACACACATGGCACCCAATCTAACAAGAATTGAATTAAACCGAGCAAGTCGTAGAACGACTTACCTCGAGTGAAGAGTTTTTTGGCAACCACGAAAAACTAGGAATCCGAACAACCAAGATTTCCTAGATACGATAAAAGTAAATTTAGTAACATGGAAGGCTTGGAGTGAAGGGACCTATCGAGTTATAAACCGAACCTGAAATCCACCGACTAACACTAACTAACCACCCAATTAAAGAAGAGTAATTAAACAAGATTAAAGCTTTAAAAAAAACCAATTCGTACACAACCTCGTTCATTTTACAAAAAAAAAAAAGAAAACAAGACCTGACACTTAAACTTATGGAAAAGTATACTAATCCTAATTGAAACCACTATCTAACTAACTAATTAATCATGCACAAGAAATCAAAATCGACTTTAACTCAAAGCCAAACCCATCTCTTTATATTCAAACGCGTATATATACTATTATAAACCTCACAAAACAAACCTACGTACCTATCTATATAGATCTATATAACTATAACTACCATTAAACTAATAATATAAAAATAAAACGTTTATTATGTTAAAATCAAACATGTAATCTGACCCACATTCACACCGTTCAAACCCAAAACCCGGAACTCATCTCATCTAAACAAATGAAATTCCATTAAAGCCCAAATACAAGTTCAAACTGTTTATCAACCTGCAGAATTACATAAGTTCCACTTGCTACTTAAACCATGGCTACACACCCTCAACCCGACAGCAAAACCAGACCAAACTTTCGTCCACAATAGACCAAATGTCGAGGATGGCAACCAAGGAAACAACGATACTTACCGTTGATGGCGAAGAAGGCGGCCGATGATAAACGGTCTCACCGGCGATCGAACAATCGACACGACCGGCTTCACCGCGAGGGACCTGAACCCAACACAACAGCGACTGGAACAAGGTGATGGGATTTTCGGCTTCTCCAAACGAAGAACAAGGAATCAGGCTTGGGTTGAATCTCGGATGGAATTCAAAAAAAGACGGGGTCAAGGCTCGTTCGGTTACGAGAATAAGAGATCGGTGCTAAAGAAGATGTATAAAAGAAAATTTAAGCTAATCGGTTATAAAGATATGAAGATATGGCCTTAGATAAGAATTTGCTTAACTTGGTTATGATTGCTTTAACGACCTTACAAGAGATTAAGAGAAGATATGATCATAAACATTATTGAATCGGGTGAAAATTGGTTAAGGATAGAAATTTACTTTAAAGTAACCGAAACTATATGTGGATATAGTCGTAAACCTTAAGAAAAATATATAAACTTTGGTGCATAGATAATTATTAACCTCTGAGTAACCTTGTAATTGGATAGGTATATTTTCAAACGAATTATAAATAATAGATATTTATTATAGCGGGGTTACTAGTGGGTCAAGAAACTTAATTGCTTGTAATTCAGGAAACTCGTTTTCCGACCTAAAAGACCTAAAACGAACTCGGGTATTACACAGGTGTCACTCAACCCCGAGTATTTGAGATGAGGAGAGATAATGTTTTGAATATGCCTACTATTATAGGCATGATATGGATTCAGTCTAAACATGTACATATTTTATTTGAAATTGTGCTACGCGTTCATTTATATCATCTACATGTACGCATAGATTGCAATTGAATTGATGTATAGTAGTAGTGCATCTTTTGTTTTAAGACTACCAAACGGCAACAATATTAGTGTTGATAGAGATATTTTGCAGTCCTCGATACGGATCGAGAATAGAGATTGTTTAGCGTATTTTATAGTAGTACCTGTTTTGGGCAGGATAATCGCACTAACGCGTTACCTGCTATAATGTGGGAAGTCCTAACCAAACAGAACTTGTAACGCGTTATAAACCACAATCGAATAATAAAGCAAAATAAAAGACGAGAAATGCTATAGGATAGTTAGATTTATGATTGAGATTAAAGATCTCTAGCCAACGCAAATGGATGCTTAGAACAAAGTAGAATGATAAAAAAGGTTTGAGCTTTCGTGAATGGTCTTCAGTATCGATGATCCCTTTGCTGTCCTTCCTTCGTCCCTATTTATACTCTTCTTCTCTGCTTTGACCGTTGTTTGGAACGTTTTTGCCAATCCCGGAGATCTCGCCCCTGTCGTTAATGAAATAGCCGTTGGGTGTCGATTATGGGGTCCGAGATTTCCGTCCTCCTTTGATTGCTCCTTCATCGTCTCCTTCTATTGATTTGCTCGGATCAACCGTCTTGGGCTTGTGACATTCCTTTTTGGGCCGAGTTCCGGAGGGCCCAACAATACCCCCATCAAAAACCCGGGAAAATTCCCGCCTCCTCTTTCCTAGGGTTTTTGATTTCGTGTCTCGGAAGTTGTAGCAAGTCATACCACGTCCAATCACCCCCTATTTAAAGCGGTTATGATGGCTTCCAAAGACTTCAATTGTGCCTCTCGGTGTCCAGGTACGTTTTCCCCTACTTTTGCTTCTTCGTCTTCTTCTCTTCCCCAACTATGGCGTCCTGTGATTCTTCTTCTCTCTATTGCCTTAAATCCACCCTTCCTCCATCTCTGACATCTTCTGGTTTTCTCACCTCTTATCATCGGAGAGATAGCACTTCTGAAGATCCTCATATTTTCGCTTTTTCTTCGTGTTTTCCTTCACATGCAGAGGTGTTTCTCCCTCCCCCTGGCATTCACGCGGATTTATATGCCAACGATTGGGTGTGTTTATATGAGTATCCTTTTCGTATTGGCAACTGTTTTCCATTTTCTCCTCTAGTTGTCGATTTCTTGTCTACCCTCAATGTTTCTCCGGGGCAATTACTCCCCCAAGTTTGGAGACTTCTACTTTCCGTTGATCAATTGTGCTTTTCTCGGGGCCTACCCTTCAAAGCTGCCGACTTTTTCTTAAATTATCGTCTTTCTAAGGGCGGTCCGGGCCGTCTAACTTTGAAAACCTTTACCAACAAATCTGACTTAGTTTTTAATGTATCAAAATCTGACCGGGGTTGGGCTGATAAGTTTTTCTTTGTGAGATTGTCTTCTCTGGGAATCGATACGTCTTTCTTGAGAAGTCATTGGCAATCAACAGGTAGTGTTTCCCTTTTGTACTCGTTGGTTTCTATTCAAATCTAACCGCCAAGTGTTTCTTGCTCAGAGTGTCTTGCTACTCCTCAACCCCGCAAAGTGTCATATCAAGTCATCTCCCATATCGAGGCTCTCTCGCTGGAGGAAAGATCCTACCCCGATCTAGTAAAGGCGTGTCTTGCGGAGCCCGAAGCAACCGAGATGTCGAGTAAGTCTCCCTTTCTTCTACTTTATAACCCCCACGTTTTCTGTTTTTCGTCAACCCCGTTTTTCTCGTGATTTCAGGTTCAAGGACCACCAGATCAACCGCTGCTTTGTCAACTCTGGAAAGAGTCGAGGCCAGGAAGAAGAGGAAAGCGGACACAACCTCTACGGCGGACACATCCTTGATGGTATCTCTGCCTCCCAAAGCGACAGTCGACTCTCCCAAGGCCTCTCTGTCAAAGAAAAGTACATCTTCTCGCATGACGGATCTTCCCAGCACCATGATGTCTTTGGACATGGATGCGGAAAAATGCCTTAAGTCCTTGATGCCTCTACAAGTGGACTGCCTCCATGGTTCAAATCATCGATCCTCTTTTCCTGAATTTCTCGGCGAAATATTGGCGGCCCAATGGCAGGTATTCATCGGGTCCCCTTTTACTTTTGCTATCGACTGTTTGGATGTCCGTTTTAATCCATACTTGTTGCCCAGGGACTTCAACTCACTCTTGTTGCTTATGACACCTTTAAAGATTATCCTGAGCAACTTGCTCAGAGCAAAGTTAGCACGCAACTTGAAAAAGATAGGTCTGTCATTCTAGGACAGGAGAAGAAGGCTCTGGAGAAGAAGGTCCTTGATCTGCAAGGTGCCCTTGTGAAAGCTCTGGATGACTCCAAGGGGTGGGAGGACAAATTCAAGGAAGTATCGAAGAAGAATGTCGCTCTTGTGCAAGAGGTTGATGATACAGCCGACTACTGGTCGCTCAGGGCTCGCGTCGAGACAATTGAGGAATTTGCTGCCGAGAAACACTCCTCTTGGGATGTTACTAAGGAAAGGGAACAATTTGAGAACCTGTTTCCTGAAGAGGCTAACGCGTCAAAGAAATCCTCTCTCATCGACGGCATTTCACAAGTCGCCAAGGATGTAGCCCAGATCGAAATGAGCAACCAGAAGTTAGCCGAGGGCACGGGCAAAAATTGATTCCCTCTTTTTTCATCTTATCAAACTCTCTACCCCCAGTATGTTGGGGCTTTTTGAAGACATTATGTTTTGTGTGGCCGCTTGTATTAGGGCCTAGACAGCTTTGTTCCCCGTGTTGGTTTACGGGGTTATGTTTTATTTTGATATTATTTTACTTGTTGCTATGGTCTTGGATTTGTGTTTGACTTTCTTTTGCAGGTAGGCAGGTTTGATGCTGAAGAAAGAAGGTCAGCGTGGTCGTAGGGAAGTCGATTTGTCTAGCACGTGTATTTGTAATTCTAGGAATAGATTCTTCGTTGTGAAGCGCTTTTCATATTAGATGCAGGGAGAGAGAATGATGTACTTTTCTAAGATGTAAATATTTGTAATAAATTCATGAATCGTGTTACAAATGAAAGATTCCACCTGTTCTAGAATTCTCGTTACACGTTCTCGTCTCTTGCATCTTTTGACTAGTCGTTGTGTGCACAGCGTTGCCTGATCATAAGGCGGGGGCCCATGTTTTGGCCTGTAACGTCACAAGGCGACCCTTGTTAGTTTTCTTGATAGCGTTGTACTTGTGTATGTATGAAGATGTAATGATATAATGTAAAAGGAGAAATTTTATGAGGATTACCTTATCAAAACTCGTCGTGTTTCAAAAGTAATACAATTTCAAGTTCATTGCATTCCAGCTTCTGGGAACCGTCTTTCCCTCTTGCGACATTAGTTCGTAAGCTCCTTGCCCTACAATCTTCGTGATCTTGTATGGTCCTTCCCAGTTTGCTCCCAACTTGCCAGCATTCAATTCTTGCGTATTATGAAAGACTCTTCTTAACACCCAATCTCCTACTTGGAATACTTTGGCGTTAACGCGTTTGTTGTAAGTCCAAGCTACCCCCTGCCTATATGCCGCCATCCGAATTGAAGCTTCATCTCATAACTCGTCCACTGTATCCAAATGATGTAGTAGGTTGGACAGGTTTGACTCTTCAGTGGTAAGTCCGTATCGGACTGTAGGCAAGGTTACTTCTACTGGTAGTACGGCTTCACATCCATAGACCAAGGAAAAAGGCGTATGACCCGTTGCTGTCTTTGGGGTTGTCCGATCTGACCATAGGATAAGGGGTAACTCGTCTGCCCATTTCCCTTTTGCTTCTTTGAGCCGCTTCTTCAAGTTGTTGATAATCACCTTGTTACTTGCTTCTGCTTGCCCATTAGCCTGAGGGTAACAAGGCGTTGACATTACCAACTGTATATTGTACTGCTGGCAGAATGAACTCGTCTTGTCACTGATGAACTGGGACCCGTTGTCGCATACTATGGTGGATGGTATTCCGAATCTGCTCAGAATGTTCCTTCTTATGAAGGAAATGACTTGTGTATCTTTAACTTCTTTGAAGGCCTCGGCTTCAATCCATTTGGAGAAGTAGTCAGTCGTTGCTAGAATGTAAACACGTTGCCCCGAAGCTGGAGGAAGTTTTCCTACAATGTCCATCCCCCATTTCATGAATGGCCAAGGGGATGTTATAGGATGCAACAACTCAGAAGGTTGGTGTGGTATAGGTCCATGACGCTGGCACGCGTCACACTTGCGAGCAAACTCCACTGCGTCTTTGTTCATGGTAGGCCAGTAGTAACTCATCCTGCTCGCCTTCTTCGCCAAGTTGCGACCCCCTGTATGGTTTCCGCATTCCCCATCGTGTATGTCCTGCAACACCTTTTGTACTTCCTCTTCCTTTACACACCGCGCGTGAACTCCTGACGACATCCACTTGAACAAAATGTTATTCTTAAAAGTGAAAGTGGAAGCCTTTACCTTAAGTCGTTGTGCTTCTTCCTTGTCTTCGGGCAAAACTCCATCTTGTAACCACTTCAGGTAAGGGGTTACCCATGACTTGTCTTCATCAGGGCTTCGAATCTCCAACATGTCTGCCTCTTTGGTTATAGATGGTGCATCTAGATATACGAAAGGTATCTTGTCGTACTCCCTTGGGTCAATTGCGGATCCGAGGTTGGCTAATGCGTCTGCTTGCGTGTTAGCGTCTCGAGGAACCTGTCTTATCTCAAAATGCTTGAAGTGCTTTACGATTTCTTGTACCTTTTCCAAGTATGCCTTCATCTTTGAATCCCTGGCTACATACGAGTTTGTAACTTGATTCACAATAAGTAACGAGTCACATATTACCTCAATTTCATGTACATTCAGTTCTTTAGCAACAAGTAACCCCGCAATAAGCGCCTCGTACTCTGCTTCGTTGTTAGTAGCCTTGAATGTACATCGAACAGCCTGGGCTATCCTATCCCCCTGTGGTGACTTCAGGACTACCCCCAGTCCTACACCAATCTGGTTCGACGCTCCGTTTGTATGCATCAACCATCTGCCTTTTCCTGCTACATGCAACATATCTTGATCTCCATTCTCTGAAGTGGTAGGAGTGAAGTCAACCACAAAATCTGCCAACGCTTGAGACTTCATTGCTGTTCGGGGCTCATAGATAATATCATACCTATTTAGGTGGATCAACCATCTCGTTAATCGACCTGACAATTCTGGCTTTAACATGATACTTTTCATTGGGTAATTAGTTCTCGCGATTATAGAATGACTTTCAAAATAAGGGCGCAATTTAATAGAAGCCATTACCAAGGACAACACTAATTTTTCTATGGGGGAGTACCTTGTTTCCGCGTCAAGCAAAGTTTTACTTACGTAATAGATGGGCAACTGGTCTCCATTTTCTTCTCGGATCAAGACGGCACTTACTGCTACTTCTGTCACGGCCAAATACACATACAAGTTCTCACCTGATTTGGGTTTTGATAGCACCTGTGGACTAGACAAATAATTCTTCAACTCTTCAAAAGCTTTCTCATGTTCTCGGTCCACTCGAACGACTTATTCTTTTTCAAGATGTCATAAAACAGTTTGTTCCTGTCTGAAGACCTTGATATGAACCGGTTTAATGCAGCTACTCGTCCTGTTAGCCTCTGGACATCCTTGATGCACTTGGGCGATTGCAACTCCATTATGGCCTTAACCTGTTCTAGACTTGCCTCGATTCCCCTCTGCTATGTAGCCGAGGAATTTTCCTGATGTTACTCCAAAAGAGCACTTGGTGGGATTCAACTTCATCTTGTAGCTTCGCAGAATCTCGAACGCGTCTCTTAAGTGATTTACGTGATCCTCCGCCTTCAGTGACTTGACTAACATGTCATCTATGTAGACTTCCATCGTATCCCCCAGTTTTTCCTGAAACATCCTATTAACCAATCTCTGATAAGTAGCACCTGCGTTTTTTAGCCCAAAAGGCATAACCTTATAACAATAAGTTCCTTGATTGGTTACGAATGCGGTTTTCTCTTGATCGTCAGGATGCATCATTATTTGGTGATATCCACTAAATGCATCCATGAAAGTCAATAATTCATGTCCTGCCGTTGCGTCCACCATTGCGTCTATATGAGGCAAAGGGTACGAATCTTTGGGACATGCTTTATTCAAATCGGTAAAATCTACACAAACGCGCCATTTACCATTTTTCTTTTTAACAACAACCACATTTGCAAGCCAATCAGGATATTGTACTTCTCTGATTTTTCCAGATTTAATTAAGGATTTTACCTCATCGTTGATTACCTGATTCCGTTCGGGAGCGAACTTACGCCTTTTCTGTTTTACTGGTGGCACCTTTTTATTGACATTTAGGGCGTGGGTGATTACGTCGGGATCAATGCCTATCATATCCTCGTTTGACCAAGCGAAACAATCTTTGTAGGACCGTAGAAATTCCACTATTTGCTCGCGCAAAGTTGGCTCCAGATCTGCTCCTATTTGGATTTTCTTGGATGGCTCCAAGGGATCAAGGGCTACTTCTTGGAGTTCAGGCATCTCCGGCTTTGCATAGCATGTGGTCGTTCTACAGTCCTTTAATTGCTAATCCGACGCCTTCTTCTCCACACCAAGTTGTAAGTTTTTGGAAGTCGTTGCCTTCATTGTTATGGAGTAACACTCCCTTACCAGTTTTTGTTCTCCCTTAATCTCTTGAATTCCCCATGGTGTCGGGAACTTTAGACATTGGTGATAAGTGGAAGGGATAGCCCTCATCCCGTGTATGCATGGCCTGCCCAAGATGACATTAAAAGGTGAAGGGCAATCAAGTACTTGGAATTTTACCTGGTAATTAACTCCTCCTGCAACGGTAGGTAATGATATTTCTCCAAGCGTATTGCGTGATTCTCCACTGAAGCCTACCAAAGTTGTCAACTTTTTTGTGATGTCGTCCATCCCAAAACCTAAGCTGTACAAGGCATCCAACATGAGCAAATTAGTAGAGCTCCCATTATCAACTAAAATTCTTTTGACAAGAAAGTTAGCTATCGTTAAAGAAATTATTAAGCAATCATGGTGAACTTCCTCCTCTTCGACATCGTCGAAGGTAATTAGCATCATGGTAAGACTTGTTCGAGACGGTGCTTTTGGGCACTCTCTTCTAGTATCCCTTGCGATTCTTTTGGCTGCGGAGTAGGTTATACCACAAATCTCCGATCCCCCTGTGATGACATTGATTACTCCAGTGTGTTTCGGCGGGGGTGGTGGACTTGCTTTCTCCTTGTTGCGCTCTAACTGCTCTTTCGCTTTCTCCGATATTAATTCTCTGAAATGCCCCCTTCGTAGCAATTCGCTTACTTCTTTCCGCAACGCGATACACTCATCGGTCCGGTGCCCATGATCAAAATGGAAATCACACCACCTAGATTTGTCTTTCTGATGTGCTGGCATGTTACTCTTTCGAGGCCATTTAATAGTATCTCCCATGGTGTTGAGAGTTCGGACCACTTCAGTTGCATCTACGCGGAAATTGTAATGAGAGAGTTTCGGAGGCAGCCTGGGATTTTCATATCTGTCGACTTGTCTAAACATCGTTGTATTAACGGTAGTCTTGGCATGAGGTGCACTTGGGTACGGAGTGTATCTTGTGTCTCGTCTTCCCTGTCTCCGATCAGGTCGATGAGGACTCACTGCTTTCTCAGCGAAGAGGTCGTCTTCCTCTAATCGGACATGGGCTAAAGCTTTTACCTGCACTTCATCAAAGTTCGAGCAAGGATACTTGGTTAGTTCACGATATAACTCGGGATTACATACGGATATACCCCTTCGAAACGCCTCAACTGTCGTAGCGGCATCACATCCTTCAATGGTCACCAATTCCTCATTGTATCGGTTGAGGAAAGCTTTCAGAGATTCTCCCGGTTTTTGGACCAAACGGTATAGATCACTGGACCTCTTTTTGGCGTGTCGACTGCTTGCAAACCTAATCCTGAACTTGTCAATTAACTCGGCAAAAGATGAGATACTTCCAAGAGGTAAGTGCGAATGCCAATTGAGAGCGGGCCCAGACAACGTGTTCCCAAACCATCGGCACATGACAATCTCTTTCATATCGAAAGGGACTGTACTAATATTCATAGCCTACTTGAATGCAGCTATGTGTTGATCGGGGTCTGTTACCCCTTCGTACTTAGGTACGTCGGGGACATGATATTTTCGGGAGATATCCACCCTTGCAATAGCGGGCACGAAGGGAGAATCGGTATAACCGTCTCTCCTTTCCATTGCTATTGGTTGGGGTGCCCCTGGGAACTGATTAATTCGGTCCTCCAACGCTCGAAGGCGTTCCCGTAACTGGGAAACTTCGGTATCTTCCCGTATCGCCCTTAACGAATTACCGTTTACCTGATACCCGGTTACTGGCCTGACGACATTGGGTGTTATGAGATTCGGATCATCCATGTCTAACCGTCTAGCGACTCCTTCCACCGCTTCGGTCCCACAGGGACGAGTTGGAGCCGATTGTACCTGCGATCGAAGCAAGTTGCGTTCATTAGTTAAAGTCTCAATCTGTTTTTCATATACCTCGGTGAATCTGGCATTGGCCTCCTTTTGGTTTTCCAAATCCTTCTGAAGAGCAATCATTGTTGATCGGAGCTCCATAATGACGTCGGAGTCGCCTCCTCCTGCTCCCCGTTGTTCGGAAGTACCAGGATTGCCATTGGTGTCTCCAGAACCTTGCTCGGCTCCTTCACCATTCCCTGTTCCATCCAAGTTTCCTGTACCGACTACGTTTCCAGTTCCGTTCATGTTTTCATCGCCTTGATTGTTCGTCACCTCGTTGACCTCGTGATTATCGAGATCCCCTACGTGGCTATATGTAGTTTGGATTCCCTCCATGTGACGGATTTGGCGGTTGTTTTAGCGTGACTTCTTTCTTGGCTAGGCCCCACGGTGGGCGCCAATTGTTTTGGGCAGGATAATCGCACTAACGCGTTACCTGCTATAATGTGGGAAGTCCTAACCAAACAGAACTTGTAACGCGTTATAAACCACAATCGAATAATAAAGCAAAATAAAAGACGAGAAATGCTATAGGATAGTTAGATTTTTGATTGAGATTAAAGATCTCTAGCCAACACAAATGGATGCTTAGAACAAAGTAGAATGATAAAAAAGGTTTGAGCTTTCGTGAATGGTCTTCAGTATCGATGATCCCTTTGTTGTCCTTCCTTCGTCCCTATTTATACTCTTCTTCTCTGCTTTGACCGTTGTTTGGAACGTTTTTGCCAATCCCGGAGATCTCGCCCCTGTCGTTAATGAAATAGCCGTTGGGTGTCGATTATGGGGTCCGAGATTTCCGTCCTCCTTTGATTGCTCCTTCTATTGATTTGCTCGGATCAACCGTCTTGGGCTTGTGACATTCCTTTTTGGGCCGAGTTCCGGAGGGCCCAACAGTACCGTTCACCTACGAATTAACATTTATTGTGAGTGAAAGTCTATCTGTTTTGGAATACTTGCCATCTCACATTCTCACCTCTTATTAATTCATGTCATCATTGGAAAACATTAATGGATAGCCAATGAAATTGTTATAGTTTGCCTTGTGCGTTATGCTTGAACTGTTATTTGTGGCGAATTTTCGTTTGTTATGCAAGGAAGAAGATAGATGAAAACAATTATGCTTGATTGTTATTTGTGGAAGAATGGTACAGTATTAACTTGGTAGAGTTCATTTATTACAAGCCTTTTGAGTTTCAAGATTGGGAATATCCATTTTCATCATTTTTTGGAATAAATAGCTATAATAAACTACATGTGCATTTCAATAGTGTCTTTTGTGCATTTCAAGTATGCATGTTATGCATTCCGGAAATGTCTTATGTTCATTCCTCAAATGCCTTATACACATTCCTCGAATGTATTATGTGCATTTATTGAAAACATCATGATATATAACTTATTTAACATAGAAAGCTTTAGGAACATGGGCTTTATACCAGTTGGGACAAAGCATATAAGAGGCAGTACCATTCTTTCCCAATGTGCCTTATTTGCATTTCAATGATGCCTCTTAAGAATGTCTTGTGTACATGTCCAAGATGTCTCATGTGCATGTCAAGGATGCCTTTTGTGCATTTATAGTATGTCTCATACTCTCATGTGTATTTTGGAAATGTCTTATAGGCATTTTTAGGATGCTTTATTTGCATTTGCCAAGTTGAGGCGAAGCCTATAAGAAAAAAATCACACAAAAAGCTTTTAGAACAAAAAATTACTCCGGTTGGGCCAAAGCATATTACAAACAGCATCATTCTTGCCCAAACTATTGTGCCAATTGATGTCAAGTTACCTCTATAAATCTCATAAGTAGTTGAAGTGAAAAGACAACATTGATTTTTTTTTTCATGTTGAACTTTGATTCTTCTTTATGTAACTAGTTGTAGTCTCTACGAAGATGAAGGCTTTGGAATTGGAGCGGGAGATGAGTAGGGTTGTCTTATGTGCAATTCAGGGATAGCCTTATGTGCATAATTCTAAATAGTATTATTTGCAAATTTAGAATTCCTTATGCATATTTGGAATGTCTTATGTGCATTTCTTTGAAATGCCTTATGTGCATATCTTGAAAAATAAAACCATCCTAACATATCTAAAACAAAAAGCTTTTAGACTCGGGCTTTAATCCAATTGTGAACTTTCTTTTTCATTTTAGTTATATATATATATGACTATATGATTCACTGTGAACTTTCTTTCTCATATGGTTCATTGGCTTTTCCATTGGTAAACTAAAAGTAGTAAGCAGGCCTTTATTAATGCCTTATGTGCAATTCATGGATGCTTTATGTGCAATTCAAGGATGCCTTTATGTGCATTTTTGGAATGCCTTTTGTAAATTTATGGATTGTCTTATGTGCATTTGTAGAATGTCATTTATGCATTTTTTTTCTGTATGCTTTTTGTGCATTTCTTGGAAATGCCTTTTTTCGCATTTCTCGAAAAAATCATGCTAATTTATCTAAGATTAAAAGCTTTTAGATATGGGATTTACTCCAATTGTGAACTTCCTTTCTCATATATGTTAGATGACCATATGATTTATTGTGAACTTTCTTTTTGGTATGATTCATTGGCTTTTCCATTGGTAAACTAAAAGTAGTAAGTGAACCTTTAAACTATACATTGTTTTAAATATTATAGAAATTATTTATTTTGATTTGGAACATTAATTTAATACTACAACTAGGAGTTTCTTAGAACATTTAAAAAAAAAAACATGCCATTATTTTTTTAATGGTTCAAGAAACTCACATAAAGTATCTTCCTTAATTATGTGCATTTCTAGAATGCCTTATGTGCATTTCTGGATTGCCTTGTGTGCATTTCTTGAATTCCTTTTGTGTATTTTTGGAATACTTTATGTGCATTTTTTTGGAATTTTGTTTGTGCCTTTCTCGGAAAAAAAAACATACTAACTTGTCTAACACAAGCAATGCTTTTGGAATAGGAATTTACTCTAGATGTGAACTTTCTTTCTCATATAAGTTTACATGACCATATGATTCATTGTGAACTTTCTTTTCTCATATGATTCATTTTTAGAATAATTTTAAAAACAAGGTTAATATTTTTTAATGGTTACAGAAACTCGCAAAAAGTATCGTCCTTTTTATTTAAAGTCTTATGTACAATTTTTGAATGCTTTATGTGCATTGTTGAAATGCATTGTATGTATATTTAATCCCTTATGTCATATGGGCAATCTAAGAATCACTAGGTGTGCATTTAAAGAATGCTTATGTGCATATTGTGTAAAGTTTTGGAAAAATTGTTAAAATTATTTTTGTCTAAACCAAATATCTTTTCTTGAAGAACTACATGTGCATTTTAATAGCAAAACACCGTCAAAGTTTCTATTGATCAAACCATTTTTACCTTTTTGTGTTGAATCAATATCCAAGAACCTTGCCCGGGGGCATTTGGCGTGATGGTTCAGAAGTCTCTCATATGTACACCATGTTATGGGTTCGAGCCTTGCCTTTAAATGTGGAGTTTCTACATGTGGCCGGGCAACACTGCTCCCCCTGAACGCAAGCCTCTCAATCTCGGTTCGCTGCCACTGTTGCACATCCCGCGATTTAACCCCTTCGCTAGGTGCAGGGCAGGGTTCGTAGAGGCGCAGGACTAGTTAGGCTACAAGATCCGAAAACATGTGACCCCAAAACAGGACTAGTTAGGCTACAAGATCCGAAAACATGTGACCCCAAAAAAATATCTTAGAATCTTATTTTCATTAGCTACTTGAGCATACTAAACGAAAATGAAAGGGATTTGTAGAAATGATGCAATTTAACAAATTTTAAGAATTCTTAGAGAAACAATTAAGTCAATTAGAGTTAGAGGTACCTAAGCATTCCACCAAGATACATAAAATAGCTATAAGTTCCCAACTAATCTCAATTATGCATAAAACAATAACTAGAAGAAAAAAATCTCAATTATGCTTGATTATTTTTACCGTAACTAGGAGTTTTCCAAAGCTTAGACATGCTAAATTTACAAGCATGAGATCACTTTATGAATTGTGAGATGGCTGCCATGAAAGTAAGAAGATTTAGAATGAAGTGATCTCATATACAAATTCGAGTCACCACCAGCTTATCCTCGTCGTCTTTTAGTGTCGAAGATAGTAGGGATGATTCAATCGGAGGTTGTGTTATAGGGTTGGAAGCCATGGATCGAGAGGAGGAAGTCGCCACCATGTCTAGTTCTATCATCTAACCGCGTCGTCTTCTTCAAGTAGAAGAGGGAAGCCAAGGAGAGGAGGAGCTCTCATGGTTGCAGTCAAGGAGGGAGATGATTTAGAGGAAGACCGGCGGTGAGCGAAGTCGAGGAGGGGGTTGATTTGGAGGAAGACGGAATTTTCTACACATGTGCTTTTTCTTACTCGCAGCAGTTGAATCTCTTAGTACGAGCTTTGCTAATCTAACACACTTCAAATTTTCACACACATATATGATTAGGATATGCTCTCGCGGGATCATCGTTCTCACCCGACCCCCCCTCCTCCCGACGAGGGGCCCACCTTGGATGGTAAACCTCGGGTTCGTGAAATAGTCGGCAAAGCGCACAAACCAAGCAAACCGGGTGGAAGCAAGGATCCAACTGGGACCTCCCAACATACCTCCGAACATCCTCTTTTATATATAACTAGTCTTAGTTCTCGTGCGTTGCATGGGGTTTTATAAAATTATTATAATTTTTATTTGTATTTATTAAATTTTTATTAAATTGATATAGGTAAAAATATTTTTTAAAGCTATCTAAAAATATGTTATCTAAAAATAAAACTAATATATTAATTTTTTTTATTAGAGCGATTAGGGTGTGCGATTATGGCGATTAGGGCGTGCGATTAGGGCGTCGAAGTTCTATCATCGGCGTCGTTCGTCGTCTTAGCCTCCTGTGCAGATGTCGTTCATCGTCGGTTGCAATTCGCTGTCATGGTATCTGCTGCTTTTAGGGCATGCGTTTAGGGTGTGCGATTAGGGCGTCAGAGTTCCGTCGCCGGCGTTGTTCGTCTTTGCTTCTTGTGCGGATGCAGTTCGCCGTCATGGTGTTTGCTGCTTTTAGGGCGTGCGGTTAGGGCAACGGAGTTCTTTCGTCGGCGTCGTTCGTCGTCGGTTGCAAGTCGTTGGTTGAAGTTCGTCGTCATGGGGTCTGTTGCGTATGATGTTTGTGGCCCTCTTGCCTGCTTTGTGCTTCTATTGCATTGTGCTTGTGGTCTTGTAGGATCGTTAGTACTTAAACGAGTCGGCGACTCCTGCGAAGTCGTCGACTTTGAGTAACAGTCGAAGTCACTGACTTTGGTAAAGTCAGTGACCTTGAAATAAGCAACGGAATAATTAATCAAACAGGAAAGATATTACCAAACTGTAAATGACAAGCGATGTATAGTGGAAACTCTTCGTAAACCAACTAGTTTACTTAGAGAAAAACCACTCCCTTCCAAGCTTCTCACTTGGTCGAATTTCAAGAGTCCTTAGACTCGCTCTATTGATTTCTTGAGTGTTACAAAGCTCTCCCGTGTACAAGTTGAATCCCACAACCTTGAACCACGCTCTACCTTTGTACCTACACTCTCAACCTCACGCTATGCCTAAGAACACTCGAACTCACCACTTGCACGAATCTCACGCACAAGTCTTCTTCACTACTCGTACGAATCCCACGCACGAGTCTTCTTCAAACTAGAACTCTCTCTTTTCTTTTTCTCAAGATATACAATTATGCACGAAATTCCTTACTTCTAACCTAAAACAAGTCAGTATTTAAGCTAGAATAAGGTGTGATTTTGTGTGATATTATTTCCTATTCGGTTAAGGAAATAACATCCCACGCAATCTTACAAGATCTTTCCTAATATACCATTTACGTACACATAAAATAACTCAATGGAATCATATCATCCTCTTATGATTTTAGCACTCTTTTGTGATGATATTCTCCATAAATAAATGCCCCAGCTGTCCTACAAACAATCGCACACGATCTGTGCATTCCTTCCATAAATAGATTTCGTCGCAAGCTGGTCATGGTCAGTGACTTTGCCAAGGCGCCGACTTGTCTTGCAAACTCGAAGTCACTGACTTCCTTGGAACCATCAAAACACAACTTTTCAACAATAGTTTCTTGCAAGTTATCCTTTGTCAGTGACTTCTTCATAAGAACTTGATGTCGCTGACTCTCCATGCAACTTCTATGTCACTGACCTTTGGAACCATCAAAACCAGATCTTCTAACAAATTCCCCCTTTTTGATGGTGACAAACAACTTGTTCTAATAGAAACTTTGCATCATACAAATATAATCACAGTAAAAGAGCAAAGCACAAAAATCATAAAAAGTTCCCCGTAAGCTTAGTAACCACATGATTTCAGTATTTTAAATCCCCCTAATAAATCTATCCCCCCTGTTAATTCCCCCTTTTGGCATCATCAAAAAGATTGCTAAAACAAGCAAAGAAATCAGAGGCAAAAATGGAAACTTAAAACATAGAATCAAAACAAGCATAGATAGTCATCCACCAAAGCAAGAGATAATGTACGATGCAAAAACAAACAGTCCAGAAATGCAGTACAACCAAATTGAACTAAAAAGTGAAGTCTTTTAAACTGCAGGGATAACGTGGTAAGGGTAGAAAGAGAGGGATAGAGAGAGTCATGGACATGCAGCAGTCAGTGACTAAGAATCGAAACAAGCAATCCATTTCTCAAACTCCACAAATTTTTCTTGGTTACTCTTTGATCACCTTCTTCTTTCACGTCTCTTTCCAGTTCATGCTCTTTCAAACTAGAGCCCTTGTTTCCTTCTTCTTAGATTTTTCAACTCCATTGCCTCCAAATTTTCCTTAGCACTCTCCTCATCCCTTTTTGAGTTTGTCACTCGATTCCGGAAACGCTTACCGGTTGCGCCGTTTGGCGCAGCGTTTCAGTTTCAAGTGACACGGTTAGGGTTTCTTAGTTTGTGTTTACGTTCATGAAGCTTTTACATGAGGATGGAGGTAGGGTAATAAAGGAACTTGTTCTCTCTTAATAGGAAAGTATCACTTCAATCAAATCAAGCTATGCTCAGACAAATTTCTTTCCAAGAACAAACTGATCTTCTTAATATTCTGATGTGATTCACACGCCAATTTTCACAGTCGCTGACCATGCTCATGTCGGCGACTATCAAACCTGTTTTCGCATCTCAACATATTTGTCCATGACATTTGCACAGTCCATGACCTTCTCTTTAAAGAACTTACTTGGCGTTGGGGTTGCACATGGAGTGCCAAAACAAACCAAGTCGAAAGCATTATTTTTGAGGATTTGTTGATCATGATGATAAGTCTCCGTTTTATAAAGAAATTCAAAAACTGGCTCATAGAGACTCTCAAAACATGATAGGTCAGGGACAAGCATTATAATCAACCATCATTTGGGCTTGTAATGAGGGTTAGGATCATCAGGTTGATTCTTTTGGGCTAAAAACAAAGAGCTCAAAAAGGTTGCACACATACTAAATGTAGTAAGAGTCATCGACAAGTCAAATGCATGGGGTTTCCTAAACATGATACCTATCAAGAATGCAAAGACTTATCCATAAAAGCATGACTTCAAAGCATATATAAAGCAATCAATTCTAGCCAATCATTGAGGGAATTCATGTAGGGAAATAGATCATTGAAGAGAGATCATACCTAATTCCATGCGGAGTTGTTCAAAGGGTTCACGATTCAAGGCCTTTGTGAAAATGTCTGCTCTTTGATCACTTGTTCTACAGAATTCCATAGTGACCATGCCTTTTTCAACACAATCTCAAAGAAAGTGATGCCTTATCTCAATATGCTTTGTCTTTGAATGTTGCACCGGGTTCTTTGAGATGTTGATTGCACTTGTGTTATCACAAAGTATAGGCACTGACCCACACTTCACACCATAGTCACTGACTTTTTGCTTAATCCATAAGAATTGTGAGCAACACGCTGCAGCTGCAATATACTCTGCTTCCGCCGTTGATAGGGCCACATAATTTTTCTTTCTAGATCCCCATGATACAAGGCAAGGTCCAAGAAATTGAGCCATCCCGGACGTACTTTTTCTATCAACTCGGTTTCCAGCAAAATCAGCATCTGTGTAGCCAACAAGCTCAAAATCAAATCCTCTTGGATACCATAAACATAGATTGTCAGTGCCCTTAAGACACTGAATGATTCTCTTAACAGCTTTCAAGTGGGATTCTCTCGGATCGGCCTAAAATCTAGCACATAGGCAAACTCCAAATACAATATCGGGTATACTTGTTGTAAGATAGAGCAATGATCCAATCATACCCCGATACATTGTAGCATTGACTTCTAGATCCTTATCATCTTTTCCAAGTGAGGTAGTCGCCGACATCGGAGTGTCAAACGGTTTAGCATTTTCAAGACCGAACTTTTTAACACATTCTCTAAGATACTTTTGTTGATGAACTCGTGTCCCATCCTCACCTTGCACAACTTGAAGTCCTAAAAAGCACATGAGCTCACCGACCATGCTCATTTCAAACTCACTAGACATGAGGTCAGCGAACTTCTTCACTAATTTATCATTTGTTGAACCAAAGATGATGTCATCGGCATAGACTTGAACAACCAGTGTGTGACCTCTTTCCTTCAGCAAGAAAAGAGTCTTGTCTACTTCACCTCGAACATAACCATGTTGAATCAAGAACTGAGACAAACGATCATACCAAGCACGCGGTGCTTGCTTCAAGCCATAAAGAGCTTTGTCCAGTTTGTAGACATGATCCGGGTAGGCGACATCTTCAAAACCCGGAGTTTGTTTAACATACACTTCTTCCTTTAAGTAACCATTCAAGAAGGCAGTCTTGACATCCATTTGCTGTAGTTTGAACCCATGATGAGCAGAATAGGCAATGAGCAATCGAATAGCCTCAAGACGAGCCACTGGAGCAAACGTCTCATCATAGTCAATGCCCTCCTGCTGATTGTATCCCTTAACTACCAGCCTTGCTTTGTTTCTGACCACGTTTCCTTCATCATCCAGCTTATTCCTGAACACTCAACGTGTTCCAATCACAGTTCTTACCTTTGGCCTTGGGACTAACTGCCAAACTTTATTTCTCTCAAACTGATGAAGCTCTTCTTGCATGGCACTAACCCAATCCGAATCTTTCAATGCTTGTTCAACATTTTTAGGCTCCAACATTGAGATGAAAGCAAAGAAATTATTCAGAAAAGATCTCGTTTGCACACCCTTTGAGAAATCAGTGAGGATGTTAGTGACAAGATGAGCACTTTTCTGTTGATAATTCCTGACTTGTAGATTTGTCAAGTCACTGACTTGAGTCTGTGGCGAATCTTCTGAACTTGAGCAACTCTCAGGCGTTTTCTCACCATTTGTCTCATCGTCGCTTGTTCTTTGATCATGATCACTTCCCCCTGTACTGTCTGAGTCGGCAACACCAACATTGTCACTGACATGATCACTTCCCCCTATTCTGTCTAAGTTGGCGACACCAACATTGTCACTAATTGTTGTCTCTTTTTCTGATGCAGCAACTGGAAGTGGATCATCTTGAAACAGATAATATCCTTGATCACCATCATCATGATCCTCAATCATCGAGCCTCCCATCGTGTTTACCCCATACTTAAACTTGCTTGTCCTCAAGCAATAACAATGTGAGCAAGACCGAAACATAATCTTCAAGTAAAGCCTCGTATGAAAACACATTTTAAGCACAAGTGATCGATATTCAAGCAAGATTACATCATCACACGTGATTAAGTGTTCCAAGGAATAAAGTCAATGCAACTAAGCCTCACTTTAGGGATATGTGAATGTGTATCACTCATCATGTGTTTGGGTTTAGCAATGAACACTCAAGGTCAAAAAATCATGCAAGTAAGGACTTTACTATTGAAGCTAATATCACCAATTCCTCCACCTAGAGATGCCTAATGCAAAGTACACAAAGAATTTCGAACTTGGCTCAATGGAGGTCCTCAAAGAGGTTCCATTCGGCCGGGTTGTAATGGGGCTTTTGGTATTTTTCAAGGTGGGAATTATTTGGTCTTGTGGTGCTTATAATGGGGATTGAACAACCTAAACTCTCACCAACTTCACCAAATTCCACAATTACTTTCACACTCACCCAAAAGACTTAACATTTTCCTTTCAACCCAAAATTTCACTTAACATTCCACTTCATCTTTGCTCTTATGCTTTTTGTTGGATTTTCAACACTTTCTACATTTGGACCGACTTTCTTATGACATCGGGCCCGATGTTGCTTGTAACTCGGTCGGACCATTTTCTTCACTTAAGCTCTTTGCTTTATTCCACTTTACATTTCCAACATTTTCTTTCTTCCTTTTCTTTCTTTTTTTTTCATTTTTGTACAACAAAGATGCACTACCCACATGATTCATAACACCATTCTTTGCCCTTAAACCCAAGAGAATCTCAACTCTTCAAATACAATCCAAACCTCTCTTCTAAAGTCCAATCCCATAAGGGTCAAGTCATATAAGGCTAGGAATAATATTTTTGAGGAGTTTCAAACAAAGGCTTAGGCTAGAACGGGGCTACAAACAAAGGATTATCTTCATGGTAGGATATGGAACATTTATGTGACTAAAAGAACAAAGTTCAAAATCAATGTGACAATGCTAGGACAAATCTCATGACGGTCTTGGAAAATAGATAAACACCGCAATAGCAAGTTTTACTAAGCATGAATGAGCTAATCTCACAAGAAAAATGAGGGATATGCAAATATGAACAAGCATCCCTAAAATGGCCAAAAATCAATCTCACAAGGGTCACTCATACTTAGTTGCATAAGAACTCATCCTAGAACTCACATGTTCAATAAAACAAGCAAGATATCATGATCCCATCAAAAGCAACATCATTTTAGAGGCTAAACCATCCAAAAATATGCAAAGGAATTTACATGCTCACATCATCATTAGCTTACATTTGGCAATCTAAGATGGGAATTTCTAGTCCAAAACCTACAAAACATTAAATCTTTTTGTTGTTTTCAACACAATTTTTCAATTTTTATGGATTTTTGCAAAAATTTCTCTAAAACCAAAAACTCATCCATTCAAGACCAAATTAATCATTCATGTTTTTCATCAAACCACAAACCAAGAAGCAAACATCCCAAACACAAACTAAAAACACAAACTAAATATCCTCAAAATAATAAACAAACATAAACAAGTGAAATCATGAACACACTTACCCCCACCCCATACTTAAAATTTTGATGTCCCCATCAAACAAGGAAATCAAAACTTAAAAGCAAGAGAGAAGAGTATGAAAAGCTCACAATTTCTTATTCTTCAATGGCATGTATAGGATCAATCGAAGGGGACGAGAGCCCATGAGGCTCTAACTTCTTCGTTTGGACCGTCCTTGTCATAGAACTTCTTCACTCGATGACCATTCACTTTGAAAATATGTCCTTGTTCATCAACCAAGTCCACCGCACCATGAGCATAGATACGGTGGACCACAAATGGTCCGCTCCACCTAGTCCTTAACTTTCCGGGGAAAAGTTTAAGCCTTGAATTGAAAAGGAGAACCTTGTCACCGGTTTGATAGGTCTTTGGAATTAACTTCCTATCATGCCACTTCTTGGTCTTCTCCTTGTATAGCTTGGAGTTCTCATAGGCTTTCAACCTCAATTCCCCCAACTCATGAAGTTCTAGAAACCTTTTCTCACCGGCCAAGTTGATATCCCAATTCATCTCTTTGAGTGCCCATTTTGCCTTGTGCTCAAGCTCTACCGGAAGATGACATGCCTTGCCATAAACTAGATTGAAGGGTGTAGTTCCCAGAGGTGTCTTAAAGGCGGTTCTATAAGCCCAAAGTGCATCATCGAGCTTAGAGGCCCAATCTTTCCTTGATCGAGATACGGTCTTCTCCAAGATAGCCTTGATTTGACGGTTTGACACCTCGACTTGCCCGCTTGTTTGAGGATGATAAGGAGTAGCAACTCGATGAGACACCCCATACTTGATCAACACATTCTCGAAACACCTCTCAATGAAATGAGGTCCGCCATCACTTATGAGAACCCTAGGCACTCCAAACCTTGCAAAAATGTTGCTTTTTAAGAACTTCATCACCACCCTAGCATCATTGGTTCTTGTTGGTATGGCCTCCACCCATTTTGAGACATAGTCCACGGCTACCAAGATGTACTTGTAAGGCCCCGATATGGGAAATGGTCCCATGAAATCAATACCCCATACATCAAATAATTCAACTTCTAGAATGCCAGTTTGAGGAGTCTCATTCCTCCTTGATAGGTTCCCCTCTCTTTGGCACTCCTCACACTTCCTCACATAATCATGCACATCCTTGAACATGGTTGGCCAATAATAACCACATTGAAGAATTTTTGAGGTGGTTTTGGAACTCTTAGCGTGACCCCCCGTAGGCAAGGAATGGCAATGGTGAATTATGCTCTCAACCTCTTCACTTGACACACACCGTCTATAGATTTGATCACGCCCTTCCTTGTAGAGATATGGATCATCCCAAAAATATTGTCTAGCATCATGTAAGAATTTCTTCCTAGCTTGATAAGACAAATTTGGTGGGATCACTCCCCCTACGGCAAAGTTAGCAAAATCCGCAAACCAAGGGGAAACCCCTCGTCTTACGGCACTAATAGAAAGAAGGCCAGTGGGAGAGAAAGAATCAATCAATTGAGAACGAGAAGGAATGGAAATCGAGTTAGGAAACTTACTTTCTTCCACGGATCGACATTGAAGTGTACCGAGCCCGACATGGTTGGACGCCGGTCCAGCTTTGCAGACACACAGGTCACTCGGGCCCGATGTTAAAGTCCTCGGTCCGGACTCACTCGTACTTGCCTTGCCTTCGGTCCGATGTTCTGGACCTCGGGCCCGACTTACTTGGTTCGTCGATCCACCTTTCCTTTCCTCCTTCCCGCTCATGAGAACTTCATCCGCTCTTGAATCATCTATAGTCAGACCATCCTCCATCTCCAACATGTATTCAATGGGCAAACGGGATAGATGATCAGCTACCACATTTTCCGCACCGGTTTTGTCCTTGATTTCATGGTCAAACTCTTGGAGAAGGAGCATCCACCTTAGAAGCCTCGGCTTTGCATCTTTCTTCTTCATGAGGTATTTGATTGCCGCATGGTCTGTGAAGACTACCACCTTTGATCCCACAAGATATGAACGGAATTTCTCAAATGCAAACACTATCGCAAGAAACTCCTTCTCCGTCGTTGTGTAATTGCACTGAGTTTCATCCAAAGTTTTGCTTGCGTAATAGATGGCATGTAACTTTCCATCCTTCCTTTGCCCAAGGACGGCCCCTACGGCGAAATCACTAGCATCACACATCACCTCAAATGGAAGATTCCAATCGGGTGTCGCCATTATTGGAGCCGAAATCAAGGCATCTCTCAACCTACAAAAAGAACTCATGCAATCCTCGGAAAATTCAAAGGGCACATCCTTCATCAAGAGGTTAGACAATGGTTTTGCAATTTTAGAAAAATCCTTGATGAACTGTCTATAAAATCCCGCATGACGTAAGAAACTCCTAACATCACGAACACAAGAGGGAGGAGGTAGTTTTTCAATTATTTCAACCTTAGCTTTATCTACCTCTATCCCCCTACTTGAAACTAGGTGTCCTAGTACTATGCCCTCCTTCACCATAAAGTGGCATTTTTCCCAATTAAGCACCAAGCTAGTCTCCTCACATCTAGTCAAAACCTTGTCTAAGTTAGCTAAGCAAACATCAAATGAGGAACCATAGACGGAGAAATCATCCATAAACACTTCTACTATATCCTCAACCATATCGGAGAAGATGGACATCATGCATCTTTGAAATGTTGCCGGCGCATTACATAAACCAAAAGGCATGCGTCTATAGGCAAAAGTCCCATAAGGACATGTGAATGTCGTCTTCTCTTGATCATCGGGATGAATAGGGATTTGCCAAAACCCGCTATACCCGTCTAGGTAGCAAAAATATTCATGTTGTGCTAATCTTTCTAGGACTTGGTCTATGAAAGGAAGAGGGAAATGGTCTTTGCGAGTGCCACTATTAAGCTTACGGTAATCAATACACATACGCCATTTTGTTGTGGTTCTCATAGGTATCATTTCTCCCTTTTCATTTTGCACAACGGTGAGACCTCCTTTCTTAGGAACTACATGCACGGGACTCACATACTTGCTATCGGAAATTGGGAAGATAATTCCCGCATCCAACATCCTAAGTATTTCACTCTTTACCACTTCTTTCATGTTAGGATTTAATCTTCTTTGGGGTTCAATAGTGGGTTTATGGTTATCCTCCATATAAATCCTATGCATGCAAATTGAGGGAGAGATTCCCTTTAGTTCCTCTAGTGAATATCCTAAAGCTCCTCTATGTTTTCTTAAAACCTCCAACAACTTAGACTCCTCCTCATCATTCAAGTTGGCATTTATGATTACGGGTAAAGAAGAGTTGGGACCAAGAAATGCGTACCTCAAATCTTTTGGAAGCTCCTTGAGTTCTTGAGATGGTTCCGGTGGTGCTTGAACTTCTTCTTTCTCGGCCTTGAACACCTCCAAATAAGACATCCTTTCCTCCAATTGCTCATGCTCAATCATATTGAGGGCTAGACCTTGGCGCTCTATCTCAATTTCTCTAGGTGGTGGGGTGGCTTTCAACCTAAGCTCCCTTGGCCTTGACTTCTTAGAAACGGCTTCCCATTGCAATCCAAGAGGAACTTGGATCATCTTAGCTTCCTTATGTACGGTCCCTTTTGAAGTCGGCCTAAAGAAAAACTCAATTTCTCTTCCTCCAATGTCAAGAGACAAGTGGCCCTTCTTTACATCAATGATTGCCCCAACCGTAGCAAGGAAAGGTCTACCTAGTATGATCGGTTCACCCGGCACTTCTATCATGTCCACTACAACAAAGTCGATTGGGACATAGTGGCCTTCAATGCAAACGGGATAATCCTCGACGATACCAATTGGTTCGATGGACGACCCATCCGCTATCGTTAACCTCATGTTGACCGGAGCTATGAGACCCATGGATGTGGATTTCCATATGGTGTAAGGAATGATGCTCGTGCTTGCTCCAAGATCACACAAGGCTTGGAAGTTTTGGGACCCCACACCAATGGTTATAGCAAAGCGACCGGGATCTCCTAGCTTTTGCGGTAACTCCAAGGTCTTGACCTCATCTTGCATTTCAACTATGGACCTCTTCTTGCTCAAAATCTCCTTTAAAAACTTGGCATAAGATGGCATCTCACTCAATGCATCGGTGAACGGGATAGAGATGTTCAAGCCTTGCAAGAGTTTGAGAAACCTCTTGAACTTGTTCTCAACAACATCTTTCGGCTTCTTTGAGGGATATGGAAGAATCGTTGCACCTTGAATCTTGCTTGGATCAACCTCCTTGGACTTCCCTTCTTCACTTGCAACATTTCCTGGTTGGACCGACTTGGGCACCATATCGGGCCCGATGTTGTGAATCTCGGTCTGAGTCAAAGGAGTTGGATCGAGGTCTGTGTACGTCGGTCCCGAGTTGCTCTCGACCTCGGTCCGGGGTAAAGGGGTCGATCTTCTTGCTGGGTCGACTTCGGGGAATGTCGGACCCGACTTGCTGGGTAAGTTGGTCCGACTCTCTTCATTCTTCTTAGGCACGTGTGGCTCGGGTATGTTTCGGCCACTTCTCAATCCAATTGCCCGGACTTCATTTTGATTGTTTTGAGCTCGAGGATTCTCCTCGGGTCGGCCCGGAAGTCTCCCATTCTCTCTCGGGGCTTGAGTCGCAATTTGAGCAAATTGATTGTCGACTTGCCTCCTCCATGCACCAAACTCATTGAATTGGGTCCTCATCTCCTTGAACCCATCTCTCATCTCTTGAGCAAATGTTTGTAACTCATTGAATCCCGGTGGTCTATATGGTGGTGGTGGCGCCCTTGGCTCGTTTTGGTTGAAGTTGTTGTTGTAGCCTTGAGCTTGACCGTTGTTCCACCGGCCATTGCCACCATTGTTGAAATTGCCTCTTCCACCGAAATTTCCTCGAACATAGTTTGCCTCCTCAATTCGCTCGGCCAAGCGCACTTGGCTCTCATTCGGACAAACTTGTGTAGCATGTGCAAAGGATCCACACTCCTCACAAGCTCTAGCATTTTGCTTGTAGTAGTGGACTTGCCTCTTAAGCTTGCTCACTTCACCTTCAAGGAATTGGAGCTTCACATCCCTATCAATGTCTTCTCCCTTTGGATCATATAACTTCCTTGCACCTTCACCTTGAACTTTCACCTCCTTGCTAGCTTGACTCACCCCATACATGGCCTCATAATCGGATAGCTTGTCAAGTAGCTCCCAAGCTTTATCCGGTGTCAAGTCTATGAACCCACAATCGGTGTGGAGATTGAGCTTGTCCTTCGTTACCGGATTGATGCCTTGAAAAAAGATGTCTTGAAGCACATATGGTTGTTGGCCATGAGTTGGACATTGGCGCAACATCTCCTTGAAACGGTCCCATGCTTCGAAGAGGGGCTCATTCGGACCTTGTTGAAAGCTTGCAATCTTCCTTCTTAACTCGGTTGTCTTTGAGGGCGGGAAGAACTTCATCAAGAAAGCGTCATAGAGTGTCTTCCAAGTTGTGATTGACCTAGGAGCTTGGCTCTCGAGCCAATGTGTGGCCTTGCCCCCAAGTGACCATTTGAACGCCTTTAGAAGCACATACTCCAATGTCTCCTCGTCGGTGGAGATCGTCTCACACATATCCACAAATCGTTTAACATGCTCTATGGGACACTCATGTGGACGGCCCTCGAATTGATCACGCTTGATGAGGGAGATGAATTGCGTCTTGATCTCAAAATTCTTGGCAACCTCGGGAAGCACAATAGCCAGCTCGGGTACCCTCAACTCCGGATGCATGTATTGGCGTGCATTCCGGGGTAGAGCGTTGAGTTGAGCCTCGGCTCTCATCCGTTGCTCCCGTTCTCTTCTTGCCACCTCCTCTTGATTGTCCCTCTCAAGTTGCAATCTAGCCATTTCGGCCCTAAGTTGAGCCAACTCCTCATCAACATGGAGAGCTTGATTCTCCATCCTTTTCCTTCTTCGGGCTTCTTTGAGAATACTTTCCGGATCACTCACAAACTCAAGCTCAAGTGTTCCTCGGGAGGAACGAGCTAGCATACACCTATGAAACAAAAACACAAACCAAAACAAATCAAAAACAAACAAAGGGTTTGGGCTATTCCCTCACCCAAATCACTACCAAAACACAAGAAACTCACCAAATTGGCACTCAATGCACTTAGACTTCCCCGGCAACGGCGCCAATCTTTTGATCGCTCTCACGGTGTGCGAGGGTCTAGAGATACAATTTATAACCCGACCCCGTTGTAGTACGTGGTGGGTGTCGAACACTCGGGAAGTCTACTCGATCAATGTGCCTAGATACTAGGAAGCTAGAAAGGAGAGCATAAAACGAAGGAAAACAAAGAAAACAGTCGGGACCGACACTGAGGTCACGTCGGGCCCGAGGTTGGCGACAAGAGGAAGTCGGGACCGACACTGTGTAAGTCGGGCCCGAGGTATCTGGGGATGTCGAACTTCAAAGATTAAAAGTAGATCTTGGGCTTTTGGGTTCCTTCTCTAGTAGATTAAGGCTTATCCACCCCAATTCAAGCAATGAGTGATGATCGGACTTGGATCGAGTGCTTTCGCCCTCGTTCCAACCACTTCTACACATCGATCATTGGGGAAATCCCCTTCGAAGCAAGGTCTTGAGATTGACACATGTTCACTTTCGCTACTTTGCCAATCACAAGCCTTGATTCCCAACTTTCGCAAGGAATTGTAGCTCTATGTAGAGTGGGTTCCTTAGATCAAGCACTCAAGGCTATGGAATTGGGGTTTCTAGCCCAAACCTAGCTAGGGTTTTCCCCCATAACCCAAGATCAAGGAGATCTACTCCATAAGGCAAACAAAGAAAGCAAACAAATCAAAAGGGAAAGCAATCAACATCATCAATCTCAAAACAAAGCAAAGTTTCATTCAAATCAAAAGCAATCCACAAATTCCAATCAAGGGTTTCCAAATCCACAAGATCAAAACAAAGCAAAGCTAATCTATCAACCAAACCTATCAATCTTCCTCTCCCTTGGCCGATTCTCTCTCTCTTCCTTCTCCTCTCCTTCCTCCTTGCTCTCCAAGAATCCTCTTGGCTCCCTTGGAACCCCCTTTTTGTGAGAGAGAAAACCCCCCTTTTTGTAGAAGACAAGAGGGCCTTTTATAGATTAGATGAGGGGCAAAAGTGGAAGTTCACAATTTCGTGCCTTGGAGCCCAAGTAGTCCGGTGACCGACTCGGACCGACACGGAGGACCTCGGGCCCGAGTTATTGTGCATCTCGGTCTGAGGTTGGAGACTTCAAAGTCGGGCCCGATGTGGTTGCAACTCGGTCCTGACCTCGTTCCACCTTCTTCTTAGTTGGCTTCTCTTGTTCTTCTTCATGGCTTGCTTCTCTCTTTCCCGCTTTAGCTCGGCCTTTGCTCCATGTCTCGACCCTCCTTCAAATCGATCCTCGATTCATGCCAAATTACCTACAAAACACATAAAAGGTGCGTAGTCTCCGAATCTCATAGAAATACGGGAACTAGGCTAAAAAGGAACAAAACGCACAAGAAAAGGGGAAAAAGAAACATATTTATAAAGGAAATCACATATGAAAACACCACCAAATAGAGAGACATCAGTGTTCTCATCAAACACAACATGAACACTTTCTTCAATCTTCCTCGTCCTTTTGTTGAATACTTTGTAGGATTTACTATGAGGGGAGTAACCTACAAAAGTGCCAACATCACTCCTTGGATCGAATTTTCCCAGACTGTCATTGCCATTATTATGAACATAGCATCTGCACCCAAAAGTGTGTAAGTGGGCGACACTGAGCTTGAATCCTCTAAGCAATTCATAAGGAGTTTTTCCAAGAAGTGGACGAAGCATGGCTCGGTTCATCACATAGCAAGATGCATTAATGGCTTCACCCCAGAAATTTCTTGGAAGACCACTTGAGATAAGCATGGTCCGTGACATGTTCTCCAAGGCACGATTCTTTCTCTCAACCACGCCATTTTGTTGAGGAGTTCTTGGCGCTGAGAAGTTGTGACTTATGCCATTTTTCTTGCAGAAAACCAGAAACTCAGAGCTGTCGAATTCTGTTCCATGATCTGACCTGATAGACACAAGAGCAACTCCAAGCTTTTTCTCAACAGCCTTCACCGATGCTTCAAATTCTTCAAAGACCTGATCTCCTTCTTGCATTTGAAGGATGACTTCACTTGCTTACCTCTCACACAAGTCTCACAAACTTCATGCTTGTTCGGATCAATCTTCGGTAGTCCTCTAACCAGCTCTTGCTTATGAAGTTTTTCAAGGAGTTGAAAGCTCGCATGACCAAATCTTTTGTGCCAGAGGTCGGCGACATCAATAACTGTTCTAAGACACACTTTTTCCTCGGGTTCGAAACAGGAGTCCACTTTATAGAGATTGTTTTCACACCATTTCAGAAGGATTTTCCCCGATTCACTTTCTATCACCTGACAACCTTGTTTATCAAAAACAACTTGAATTTTTCCATTAGCACACATCTGAGAAACACTTAATAACTTGAAACCAAGATTTTCAACCAAGTACACATTATCTATAGTCAGTTTTTCAAAAAATCTTACCTGACCAATACTTGAAATATCACCTTTACTATTGTTGCCGAAGGTAATCTTACCTCCTTTGTATTCTTGAAGTGAGACGAAATCCCTGGGGTTCCCCGACATATGAGTTGAGCACGCACTATCAATAAACCAGGACTCCTTGTCACCCACTTCAAGCTACATTGAAAGAATTAGTTCTTACGAACCCAGAGTTGTTTAACTCCTCTGGGTTTGGCAACAAAGTAATTTCTAGGACAACACTTATTGCAACTAGCACAAACAGATCCTGGAGGACAGTCAGCGACAATAGGTTTGTCACGACTATCATCCAGAGTCCGTGACCTGGCATTTTTCTCATCCCTGTCCTTTTTGTGACAATCATATTGGTAATGACCAGCCTTGCCACAGTACCAACATGTTCTATGAGACTTCAGGGCCACATACTTGCTATAGCCCGGATAGATGGGTTTGTTGTTGATGCGAGATTGAAAATCAATTTGTGACGGAGCTGAGTTCTGGACTTGTTTTTGCCATATGTTGTGCACCTTTTGATCAGGATACCACTGTTGCTTCCCTTTGTCAGGCTTAGCCACCACATGTTTAGAACAACTTGCATTGTCACTATACATAGGGGTTTTACCTTTAGACATAAGGGGAGCAGCCTTGGTACCCTGAGTATTGGGTGCACGAACAAAACCAATTCCAAATCTGTCTACCTCCTTCACAAACTTCTTCTTATAGTCATTTCTGACCTCTTGAGCCTTTTCAACAACATACTCATCCAGCCATTTCTTTCTTTTAGTCTCATCATCAGCTTTTAGATCATCAAGTTCTTTAGATAACTTAGCATTTCCTAGCCTAAGCATGAGTCTTTCACCTTCTAGGTCAGTGACTTGTTTTTCCAGGTCATTGACTTGTTTTTGCAAATCAGTGACTTGGTTCTTTGAATTTGAGCATAATTCACAAGTTACTGATTTAGGAGATGAAGTCTTTTCAAGTTCAATTGATTTAGGAGATTGCTTCTTCATTTTACTCTAATTTTTCTCTTAACTCAGTGACCTGAGTTCCAAGCTTTTCGATGATAGCAACCAGCTGTTCTCTAGATTTTTTGGCTAAAAGTGAAGTAAGTTCAGAGTCATTTACCTCTTGGGAAGATTTATCTTCAATGGCCATGCAACATTTCCCTCTTGCTGGCGCCACCTCATCATCATCGTCAGACATATCCCAAGTTGCCATCATGCCTTTACCAGCTTCACCACTTTTTCTTCTTGGACAATGTTTGGCAAAGTGTCCTTTACCCTGACATTGATAGCAAATGACATCCTTCATATCCTTCACTTCTTTAGTTGGTTCTGGAGCCTTCAAGGGAGCCTTGTTACGAATCCACAGTCTCTTCATGGCTTTAGAGATGAGAGCCACATCTTCATCTACTCCATCAGTGTCATCGTCTCCCTGAGCCAAATCAAAGGCTCTTTCAACTTTGAGAGCAATGTTTTTTACTTTCTCCGAGTCGAGTCTTTCAACTCTTCTTTGTTGAATGCCTCCATACATGGTAAGTTGTCCTACAAGGTCCTCCAGGGTTAGTGACTTGGTCTCCTTTTGAGTAAGAAGAGACGCAGCAATAATATCCCAGTTCTTGTTCAACCCTGAGATCAACTTGTTTGTGAGTTTCCATTGAGGAATCTTCTCACCAAGAAACTCTAGTTGATTCACAATCGTCTGGAATCTGGAATGATAATCACGAAGAGATTCTCCTTTTGCTTGGAAAATATTGTCATACTCTGCTTCGAGACTAATAATTCTGTCCTTCTTTACATCATCATTGCCTTGATGAAGTCTCTTAAGAGCATCCCAAATTTCTTTTGCCGTCTTGTATCCGATGACCTTTTTGAGGTCACCATCAGTGAGAGCATGATGAAGCACTTTCTTTGCTCTAGCATTTTTCTCGAGCTTCTTGAAATCAACATCATCGTACTCGGTTGTGGTCTTTTAAGTCTTTCCATCTTTTCCAAGAAAAGTTTCTGGACCTAGTTCAATCACTTTCCAAAGCTGACCATCAAGCGAGCAGATATGGGTCTTCATCTGTTCAACCCCCCAGTTATACTCTCCAACCTTGAGGATTGGAGGCTTCCAGAAAGAGTCATTCACAGAGGTGTTGGTGGATGTCATTTTCCTGCAATAATAGTACTAAAACACAATCTAGAGCCTTTGCTCTGATACCAATTGTAGGATCATTAGTACTTAAACGAGTCGGCGACTCCTGCGAAGTCGTCGACTTTGAGTAACAGTCGAAGTCACTGACTTTGGTAAAGTCAGTGACCTTGAAATAAGCAGCGGAATAATTAATCAAACAGGAAAGATATTACCAAACTGTAAATGACAAGCGATTTATAGTGGAAACTCTTCGTAAACCAACTAGTTTACTTAGAGAAAAACCACTCCCTTCCAAGCTTCTCACATGGTCGGATTTCAAGAGTCCTTAGACTCGCTCTATTGATTTCTTGAGTGTTACAAAGCTCTCCCGTGTACAAGTTGAATCCCACAACCTTGAACCACGCTCTACCTTTGTACCTACACTCTCAACCTCACGATATGCCTAAGAACACTCGAACTCACCACTTGCACGATCTCACGCACAAGTCTTCTTCACTACTCGTACGAATCCCACGCACGAGTCTTCTTCAAACTAGAACTCTCTCTTTTCTTTTTCTCAAGATATACAATTATGCACGAAATTCCTTACTTCTAACCTAAAACAACTCAGTATTTAAGCTAGAATAAGGTGTGATTTTGTGTGATATTATTTCCTATTCGGTTAAGGAAATAACATCCCACGCAATCTTACAAGATCTTTCCTAATATAACATTTACGTACATATAAAATAACTCAATGGAATCATATCATCCTCTTATGATTTTAGCACTCTTTTGTGATGATATTCTCCATAAATAAATGCCCCAGCTGTCCTACAAACAATCGCACACGATCTGTGCATTCCTTCCATAAATAGTTTTCGTCGCCAGCTGGTCATGGTCAGTGACTTTGACAAGTCGCCGACTTGGCTTGCAAACTCGAAGTCACTGACTTCCTTGGAACCATCAAAACACAACTTTTCAACAATAGTTTCTTGCAAGTTATCCTTTGTCAGTGACTTCTTCATAAGAACTTGATGTCGCTGACTCTCCATGCAACTTCTATGTCACTGACCTTTGGAACCATCAAAACCAGATCTTCTAACAGGTCTGTTGGTCTGTTGCGTTGTGTTTCTGTATTGAGTCTGGTATCTGTTGCGCTGTGTTTTTGTCCTTTGCTAGCTTGCAGAGGTGTTGGACAATGGAGGCTTTTTTTCAATGACCCTTTCGGGATCATGATAATTGCAGGAATGGTGGGGGTCTTGGATTGAAGGCTGGTTCTCTTGTCCAACATTTCAAGCTTGTACATTTAGTTGATGGTTCTGTTATTCATAGGTACAAGTTGCTTATAGGCAGTGGCTCTAGTCTTTTTCCTGCCTTGGAACGTACTTTGCAAGGGCTAAATTTTTAGATATGTGAAACTTGTCTTCACACTCATGCTTTATCAAAGAGCTGCAAGCATGTTGACGGCTTAGATGTTTCCGGGCCTTCGTGTAAAGGTGTTGTCAGTGGCCCCATATTTTATATCCAAGGTATCCCACGTCCTTCTCTCAATAGGGATCTTGGATTTGAATGTGGTGATTTGGTGGTGTCTAGTGGTGCCTCCTCTTCTTTTTTTGCCAGCATTGAGTTACTGCATGAAGTTTTGGCAGGTAAATGTCGCACCGTTAAGAGTATCCCCAAAGTCAATCGGCTTGGCTTTTCTCGGTGCCTTAAAGCTGCTCTTGATAAAGTCGTTGTTTCCCCTCAAGACCTTGCCTCTTGGATCCTTTTGTTGCTTCTCCCTTTATGCACACTTAGAGTTAACCAGACTCGCCCCGATAGCAAGTCAGGGAGGAGAGGGTGTTGTCAAGTTAAAGGTATTGCACGTGCTCTTCGTGTTTGGAGAGAGCCTAGTGGACCTGAGGCCTTGGTCAAAGAGGTTCTCAAAGAGAGTGTTGGGAATTCGCGTGCTTTAGGTGGTGAGGGTAAGTTTTTGAAGGAGAAGGCTAGTTTTGAAGAGCGGAACCGAAGACAATGTATGAGGAAGGTTAGTGATGGGCACTTCTCTACTACTATTAGGGTCTTGACATCGTCTGGGATTGCGCCTAAGAATGTGGAGAATCTGAAGGAGTTAGAGAAGAAGGCTAGTTTTGAAGAGCGAAACCGAAGACAATGTATGAGGAAGGTTAGTGATGGGCACTTCTCTACTACTATTAGGGCCTTGACATCGTCTGGGATTGCGCCTAAGAATGCAGAGAATATGAAGGAGTTAGAGAAGAAGCACCCATGTGCTCAGTGTCCTATCCTGCCTCCCTTTTGTGCTGATGTTGTGGTGATTTCTGTCACTAAGGAAGTTGTTTTAAGCAAGATTAGAACTTTCCCTAAAGAAAAGTATTGTGGGCGTGATGGTTTTCGAGCTCAATATTTTGTTGATGCGCTTGGGAAGGTTGTCGTTGCAGTTGCTAATGATTTAGCCACCTCTATTACTGATTTGGTTAATCTTTTACTTGTTGGTGAATGTCCTGCTGCTTTGGGTGAGTTTATTGCTAGTGCCCCGCTTACGTCAAGCCTGGGGGAGGGGTTCGGCCCATTGATGTTGGGACGGCATAGAGGAGACTTGTCTCCAAGGTTGCGGCTGTCACGGCTGGTAAGGAGGTCGGTAAGTATTTGGAGGATTTCCAGTTTGGTGTTGGTGTGCCTAATGGCAGTGAGGCTATCCTTCATGTTGTCAACAGGTTGATTGAGGCCAAAGGAGATGCAAACAACATGTCTATGCTTTTGGTTGATTTTAGTAATGCCTTTAATCTATTGGACCGAAGTACGATGCTTAGAGAGGTCCGACGTCGTTGTCCTTCACTTTCTCCTTGGGTTGAATTCTGTTATACGCGTCCGACGAGGTTGTACTATGATGAGTTAATTTTACTATCTTCTCAAGGAGTTCAACAAGGTGACCCTCTAGGGCCTTTGCTTTTTGCACTTACCTTACATCCCCTTGTCCATCTGATCAACGATAAGTGCAACATGGATTTCATGGCTTGGTATCTACATGACGGTACCGTTATTGGGGACTCTGCTTTAGTGTCGGGCGCCTTGCATTTGATCACTACTGAAGGACTGGCTTTAAGGTTACATCTGAATGTTGAGAAATGTGAAATCTTTTGGTCGAACCCTAATCCGAGGAGCTATGATCCTGCGCTTTTCCCTCCTAGTATATATCACCCGTTGGATGGAGTCAAGCTTCTTGGTGGGCCCGTTAGCTTAGACACTGACTTTTGCAGTCTCTTGATCAGAGACAGAGTTTCCAAAACTATTAGTCTAATGGAGGTTGTTGTTGGACTTAATGACCCCCATTCGGGGCTTCTTCTTCTCCATAGTTGTGTGGGTGTAGGCAGATTGTATTTTTCTCTTCGGACTTGTCCCCCACAGATGCTCGGGTATGCTCCTTTCACCTCGACAATGCCTTAAGGAAGGTTCTTGAGGAGATCATTGTGGATGTGGGTGCTGGCTTTGGTGATTGGCAATGGTGTTGTGCCACCTTACCCTTTCGGCTTGGGGGTTTAGGGGTGTATACCGCTCATGATGCTTCAAGCTATGCTTTTTTTGCCTCGCGTCTACAGTCTCTTGATCTCCAAAACAGATTGCTTCGCCATTGTAATACCTTGGATATAGGACTTGCTTGTGATTTTGCCTTGAACAGCTTTCGAGATTTGTGCAACTTCAACCCTCTTGTTCTCTGCCATGATGTACCAGCCCCCTTTATGAAAAAATTGGCTACAGTGTACTTTGATACGGTAGAGAAGAATTTGGTGAGTTAGTACACCCCGAGTGCTAGGGAAAAGGCTATCCTCATTAACAACAGGTCAGCCCACTCTTTGGACTTCTTGAGAACCCTCCCAATTGAAGGGTTAGGATAGACAATGCACCCAAAACAATTCAGGTGTGTTTTGTGCTATCGCCTTGCTATTTCTATGTATATTGCTGGTTTTACTTGCCCTTGTTGCTCATCTAAAATCATAGATTGTTTTGGCGATCATGTTGTCCATTGTGGAAATGATATTGGTCTTAAGGTTCGCCATAACCTAGTCCGGGATGTGTTGGGTGATATTTGTACTCAGGCTGGTGTCGTGCAAAAGAAGGTACCTCTTGGATTTCTGTCCGAGGAAGGTAGAGATTTTCGACCTACTGATCTTCTGGTTTACTCTTGGGACAGAGGGAGGAACGTCTACTTAGATATGACATGTGTCTCTCCTTTCTCGGGGGCTGGAGTTGATGTTTTTGTCCATTGAGGTGTTGTTTCTAGTGTTGTTGTCAAAAAGAAGAGGAAGTGTGAATTAAAGTGCACAGACAATAGATATAGTTTTATTGTTTTTGCCTTCTCTACCTTTGGAGAGCTAGGGAGCGATGCCCTTGAGTTTTTGTCTAGGGTTGCGCGGGCTACTCATAGTAACACGACTAACGCTAATATTTATTCCTCTATTTTTCAGCGTGTGTACTTTGCCTTGAATAAACCGTTTAACAAATTTTATAATTAAGGACAATAAAATTTAATAATATATAAATACAAATAATTATAAATCATCCAATTAAATTCCAACAAATCAAATTGATTTAGAAATGATGGATGATGTGATTCAATGCGGGGCCTTTTTATGTGTCATTTTAACCTCCGTTTTAGTATATAGTAATGATGGTTTTATATTTTTTTTTACATAAACTAGCTGAATTCCCGTGATACTCACGGGATAATTTTATTAAAGATTATACAATATTATGATATTAATATAAAATTTAAAATACTTGCATATAATATTGTAATAAAATTATGTAATTTATAAAAAAATCTTTAAGATTGTGCCCCATATTTAATCAACATATAGATTAAAAAAATTATATACTTGAAGTTCGAGTCTTGTTAAAAGATAAAAAAAATTATTATGCATAAATTAATATAAAAAATATTAGATCAAGTTATTATCAACATATAGAGATGGCCAAAAGTGCGGGCTGAAATAGCCCAGCCCGGCCAGCCCGTGGGCCAGCCGGGCCAAACCAGATCGGGCCTTGGGCCGGGCCAGGGTTGAGAGATTGTCTCCTGGCCCGGTCGAGCCCGGCCCGCATTTTTTACATGTAAAAAACTAAAAAAAAATAAAAAGACCGAACTTGATTATGGCAACACCCGACCCAGCCCGTTCCCAACCCGGATTCCCCATGTGCGGGCTCGGGTCCTGTTTTCCCAGCCCGTTCCCAACCCGGATTCCCCATGTGCGGGCCCGGGTCCTGTTTTCCCAGCCCGGCCCGGTGGTGGCCCGGCTCGGGTCCATGATTATCAACATATAGATAAAAAAAATTATATACTTGGATCTCAAATCTTGTTACAAGATAAAAAAATATATGTAACATATAGATCAAGTTATTATCTTATAAGAAAATTGGATAGATAGAAAGAATAATACAAGTAATTATAATATTTATTATTAAAAATACAATATTATTTTATTTAAAGAATGTCACAGGCGCAATTTTTTCAACAGGTTTCTGCTTTATAATATATTAGGTAATAGAGTATATGGTTTTATTATCAAAGATAAAAATAATTTATTTATTAAAATATGAAGTATAATAAATCATTTTTACGTGATATAAGTGGGTTCAATATGATTCTAACGGCTTACAAATAATTTACTTAGATATAAAAAATGATAGAAAGTTAGATAGAATTTTTTTAAGAAAATTTTTAATAGAAAATAAATGACATATATAGATTATTTCTAATATTAAAATAAGAAGATAAAAATAAAAGATCATTACTAAGATAAAACATGGCAAAAAAAAATTAGATGATTATTAAAAAAACATATATAGTAAGAAGATAGTTTTTAGATTGAAAAATAAAACTTAAAAAATAGTTGATAGCAAAAGATATTGGTGAATGGTGATCTATCACGTTAAATATTTGATAAAAATATATATAGATTTTAGAAAAATAAAATAAAATAAAATATAAATTAACTAATTAAAAATAATCCTATTAAATTTCAACCAATGAGATTGATTTAAAAAAATAAGTAATATGATTTAATGTGGGACCGTTTTATATATTATTTTAATATCTGTTTTAGTATATAGTAATGATGATTGTTGATACAATTTTGAAAGTTGTTTTAAATTTTATTTATTATTTTAAGAATTTTCAAATTAATTTTCTTTTTTAAAATGAACATTGCAACTCTATTATATAGTAGATCATTTTATATATATTTTAAAATATATTGTATGAGTTCATATTATATGAGTGCATTTTTCATGTGATATAAGTTCATATTTTTTGGGTAATGAGTTTACTTGTAAGCTAGTATTTTATCTCAATAATGCTTATTATGAAAGTTATTGCAATCATGAAATTGTATTCATGAACCGGAATAGGAAAAGAGAACTAGAAAACAATTTAAAATTTAATAGAATGCTACGATGGGAGACTAAATTTAGATCTATGTTTGAAACGTATGCTAAAACAACTTCATAACAACTTACACCAGCATGATTAAATTATAGATTCTTTAATAGTTTACAAAAACAAAAGAAACAAACATATGACATCTTTGACGATGATCATGAGTCCAAACTTGGTTTATAAAGGTTCTCACATTTTGGTATTACGAACGAAGCACATGTTTAGTTAAGGTGGGGTGAGGAAGCATGCTTGCCAACCAACAAACATCGAACGCCGACGACGACCCATGATCCCAAATTTAAGGTCACCATCTGGTTGAAATATATACCAGTCCTTGGGAACGAGACGCACAAACTCTAGCTCTTCCGGAGCAGCATACACATGCTCGGCTCCTCCACTTGCTTTTTTCACCAAGGGTTCAACCTTGTTGCGCACATCATCAAGCAGCTCCACAGAGAAAGTGTTGACGAATAGATACTCATTTCTATACGTATGCATATTGTGAACTAAGGTTGCGCTAATAACAGAGCACATTGTCCCCCACTCTGCCTCCACATGAATAATGGTACCACCTCCCACGTGACAAGGCCGCAAAGGACCCGCGAAGAAATTAGGCAGGCGTTGATAGCAAAGAACCAGTCCCGTCGAGGTCACAAGGTAGGCTACCGCCAAAGGCACCAATGTATACATCCCGTCGAGGTGACAAGCTAGTCCTTTCCTCACTAATGCAACAACCACATAGAGCCTTGCGTTCTCCTCCTCCTGTATGTTTGAGTATAGATATTCTACAACACACTTCATGATTCCATGAGGAAGAATCTGCCACACTCGTCTCGCCTCAAAGGCATCGTACAGTTCCCCTCGTGTACATTCTTTCCATTTCTCAGTCTGGGAGTCGAACTCGAGATAATAATTATTGCATCCCATTCCTGCATCAGTTATTGCAAAGATGCGGTTGCCAACCACCACGTGAGACTGTATGTGCTCTGACCCCTCAATTGTTGGGATGATTTCGTTCCACTCGCCCTCGCCCTCCCCCTCGCCTTTAAGGTTACGAACCTCGTGGGTAAAGATCCAGTCATCGTAGTACGACCTCCTGAAGCCAAGAGGAACGGAGTCCATCACATGTAGCTTCTTATCAATCTTCTCGACTATAGGCCACACTTTGGGCTTCTTCAGTTTCTCAATGTCAGTAGTAGTACTATAAGCCAGTTTATGACCAGCATCCAGAGACAAGCGATGGGTGAGATGGTATGAGCCCTTGATGCCCTCTGAATGACAAATGGCATGGTAAAGATCGTTGCCCTTGGGATAAGAAGTATACAAGCAAGGAAGTGGGATCTTGACCGAAGCTGGGAGGATCTGTCCGCCAATCATGTATGCATGTGAATTCAACTTGAACAAACCTACCGATGCTGGTAGACCTCCCCCAAGAAGATTCAGAGTATCAATTCTAGGAGCACGAGAGTCTTTGATATGGGACTGCTTGAGATCCAGGCACCAGATCTCAAACCCATTTGATATACATAAATACCTTTCCTTATCGCTAATCTCCTTTTCATTCATGCTTGACCATACGTGATCCTCCTGCATCAAATATTCTTCTTACTATAATTAACATATTTAATCAAAATTAAAACTCAACAGTAGAGGAATTCTTAAACTAGCAATCAATCACAACTTCATCAAAGAAAAATTGGAAATAAATAGGATTTAGCCTTCTTGAAGGGTTAAATCGAATCAAGCAGTCAAGTTTAAGAGGACATTTTACCTCATTAAACCGCGGCTTACAGGATTCTTGTAGTTGCTGAGGGTTTGATTCGCTCGCTGCTGGATTAACTCCGTCCTCATATTCATCAGAACTTTCATCCTCGTCCATAGCCTCGGCATCATCAGCGCCCTCAGTTTCCTTGAAAATAAAGTTGAGCTGCCACACAGCACTTGACTTGATGCGAAGGACTTCTTCTTGTTGAGGTGTGTCTAGTGATTCTCCTTGAGAAAGATAAATGAGTTGTTGCATCTTGAAGAGTTCGTTGAGGCATTTGGTGATTGCGGATAATGCAATCTTAGTGGTTGGGAAATAGGAGCTTGAAGTTACCTCCATTGCTGATGGTGGTGAAGGGCTTGTAGATTGGTGGCCACCTTCCTCGGTTGGCCTGAAAAGCATTTCAATGCGAGCCACAACGCTAGAACAGATGCAAAGGAGCTCTTGTTGCTCCTTGACTACTGATTGACCTCGCGAAACAGATTTATCCATTTGGAGAATGCCATCTTGCATATTCACGACTTCTTGCATGCATTTGGTGATGGCGGTGAATGCAGTGCTGGTGCATCGGCAAGAGGCGCCTTCCTGTGGAGGATGCATCATCAAAACACAAAACATTCATAAACAAAAAAATATAGAAGAAATTATGAACTACAAGTATAACTCATGTACTGTAACATATAAAAGTGAGAAAGATGATAATAAATGGGTTCAATCCAAAAGTCTCACATCTCTGCTCCTTTTCATCTTTATGTTCCGTCTCTCTACGCCCTGTAAAAGCTTCAATGAACAACCACACAAACAAGATTAGAGGTCAGTTTGAAAAATTAGTCATCACAATATGTAGGTATGTAGATCCAAGCAACAAGCAACGCAAGCACATTTTCCATCCTAACCCTAAACCTAAATCTACATAGCAGCAAACTCAATTAGAATCTTAAGTATTGCAAATATTCATAGAGAAATTGAGGTAGAGATTACTGTGACTGAAATATATCAGCGACGTGACGACGGGCCGTTCAGAGCCGCGGCCTGCACGAATACTCGAGATACCACAAAATACGAGGTCGTACCAGCAAAGGGAGCGGCGTAAGGAGGAGCCGGAGCGGATGCGGCTGGTCTGATCGAAGGAAGTGGTGACGGCGGTGGCGCAGAGGGAGAGGCACTAGGGCGTTTGGGAGGGTGCGATGGGGGAAATTCAAGAGATAGCCAGAGAGAGGCGTGTGTGGGCATGGAGCAAGTGGCGGCGTGCGATTGTGTGAACGGTAAAGGGAGATTGAGGGGTTTTTTTTACCAACTAGGGCAGGACCGTGTCGGGTATAATTTTTTTTATTTTTTTTTATTTTTTTTTATAAAAACTCCACCAACCTCATTAAGTTAAAGTCAAATCATAAAAGTCTAGCGGAAAATGAGAATTGTCAAACTGAACAGAGGGATTATCCGGGTACCACCGACTAAGCCAGTGCGATGCACGGTTAGCACTCCGACAAACAAAACCCCAATGACAACAAGAAAAAACATACCTGAAATTAACAATAGTAGCAACAAAATCTCATAATATAGTGCGAGGGAGAGACCCAGACTTGCATTTGTTGATTAACGCTTGACAATCCGACTCGACTCTTATGCGTACGATGTTAAGGTCCCGAGCCAACTGCAATCCCCAAAGCACAGCCTCTCCTTCAGCCACTTCAACATCCAACACCCTCTGGATTCTTCTAGTTCCAACAAAGATGACGTCCCCAGTTCCATTGCTAACCTTCCATACCAAACCTTCCTCTAAGACTGATTTTGCTTTGAAAATACTTCTCCAAGTGTAACTAGGGGCAAACTCTAATGAAGACTCTATAAACGAAGAGTTACGATAATATCGAGCCTTCATTATTTTTGCAAAAAGAGAGTCCGGTTCAATAACAAGTCTCCACCCTTGTCGTGCCAACATAGTGATGCTGCTTCGACTTCGCAAAGTTAACTTGTTGCCCCGACGTTGCTCCATATTCATGGAGGATCTTAACAATTTCATGTGCTTGTTGACAAGTAGCACTTGCCAAAAAGGATACTATCATCAGCAAAAAAAAAACAGATGGGAGATTCTTGGGGCTATTCTTGCAATTTTTATACCTTGAAGCCTACCCGCTTCTTCACTTTCCCTAATCAATACCGACAAGCCTTCTGCACACAACAAGAACAAATAAGGTGATAAAGGGTCTCCCTGACATAGTCCCCTAGAAGGAAAGAACTCCTGAAACGGCACACCATCGATTAGCACTGAGAACGACACACTCCGAACACATCTCATAATCAAATTGACCCACCAGCATCAAATCCAAACTTCAGCATACTACTCTCCAGAAAATTCCACTCCACTATGTCATACGCTTTAGCCATATCCAGTTTAAGCGCCATATATCATTTTCTCCCTGCCTTTTTATGCTTCATAAAATGGAACACTTCAAAAGCAGCTAAAACATTATATGTGATGAGCCGACCAGGAACAAAAGCACTTTGACAATCAGAAACAATCTTGTTCAACACGGCTTTCAACCTGTTGGCCAACACTTTGGAAACAATTTTGCAGCGCACATTGTATGATCTAATAGGCTTGAGATCTCTCATACGAAAAGGATCAGTAACTTTTGGAATCAAGGAGATAAAAGTATGATTAAAATGGTCATGAAATTCGCCACCATGAAGGATATTAAGAACAAAATTAATCACTTCAACCCCGACAATATGCCAGTGTTTTTGAAAAAACAAAGCTGACATACCATCAGGGCTTGGTGATTTTGTAGGATGCATAGAGAAAAGGGAATTTCTCCATTCCAACAAAGTTATCATTTTCTCCATTCCAACCCTTCATCATCCACTTATTTCCTCAATTTATTGCGCTTCCTTCTCCCATTGGCTCTACTATGAAACAAAGTCGAATTTTTGTCACCCCGTTTCATATTATTCTCTTTTGCCCGTTGGAACCACATCATTTCCTTTTTCTCCGTTAAGTCAGATTCATCTTCCTCTAATTGTCTATGCCTCCCAACTAAAGCCCCAGAGAAACCATTCTTGTTCAAATTTCTAAGCTCCTCGCTGACCTTGTTTAATTTGAACAGAATATTACCAAATTCCTTCTTGTTCCAACTTACCAACTCCTCTAAACACCTCTCCAATTTTCCCACCACCCCATTCTCATTGTTTGAAGCACTAGGATTTCTCCAAACATTATCCACTATAACCCTATAGCCCTCGTTCTGTGTCCACATTGCTTCAAACCTCCTCGGTTTTCGCACCATTTGCGCCTCCTCCTCAATCTCCTCCTCACTATGAAAATATTCTAGGGCAATCGTCACATGGTCCGACCCCTGTCTTTCTAAGTGCCTGATCTTTCCACCCGGAAATTCCAACAACCACTTTTCATTTGCAAACCCATAATCCAACCTTTCCTGCACAAAATCATCTCCAACTCTCCCATTATCCCATGTAAACCTAGATCTTGTAAAAGACAACTCTTCTAGCCCATACTTTTCAGCCTCTTCTCTGAATTTTACCATTGTCTCCCAATCAGGTGCATTACCCCCTCCTTATCTTCCAAATGAAGCACATTATTAAAATCCCCTAAACAAACACACCCTTCATGCACCTCTTCTGCCAATTTCTTAATTAAATCACAAGTAAACAACTTCTCACCCGTCTTCGGCCACCCATATATTCCCATAAATCTCCATTCCACCCCTTTATCCAACCTCAAATCCACATCTATATGATGAGATGTATAAGATCTAAGCGATACACCAACCTCTTTCTCCCACATCAAACAAAGACCTCTTGACCTCCCTACACAATCAACAGCAAAACAACCCTCAAAACCTAACTTCTCTCTAATATTATCCATCTTTCTCTTGTCACATTCCGTTTCCATCAAAAACACCACCCTCGGGGCCTCCCTTCTCACTAAAGTAGTGAGTCTCCCAATTGCCTTGGACGTCCCCAATCCCCGACAATTGTAACTAATTATATTCATAATGCCCGACAAGAGAGACGGGATAGAGAGACTTCTCGTCTCTCTCGCCGATCTCAATTTCTTTTTTCCTTTTTCCAAAACAACCCCCTCACCACCATCTACTTCCATAGCACTTTGTCCGTTGTCACACATTTTCCTCTTGGCTTCACCCTTATTAACAACACTCTCAACACCTCCTTTTCGGGCTCTTCGTTTCCACTTTCCTCCACCCGATTATTTTCCAACACTAGCCTTCTCCCTTTGTTCATTCACATTCTCGACAGTAGTCTTCCCTTTTCCTATCTCAGTTGTCGTTCTGCGTTCACCTCAGAGTTCCCTTCTCCCTCTTTTTCCTTCCCCTCACTTGCCTTGCTTGAGGCGTTACCATCCCCCACACAAATAGCCTTCAGTTTCTCCTGGGTTTCTTCCACAACTGTATCAATATTTTTATTTCTTTCTGTTGTACCATCCTTATTTGCCTCTTTTCCAACTTCCTCCTCAGCCAGCAGCTCTAGTAAGGATTTTTGAGCTTTGGCCCCTTCGATGCATCTACTACTCCCTTCATCAACTTCCTTACCCTTTTTTCCAAATTTCCTCATCAGATTTCGCTCTTGATCACGTTCATATTCGCTCCTTGCCTGGTGCAATTTCAAAGGAGATGCCCTTAACTAGTCACCATACTCACCCTGCATTTTCTTCGTATCAACATCTTCATAGTCATGCTCGACATGCCCTAATTTTCCACACGAATAACAGAAATTCGGGAGACGTTCGTACTTCAGCTCAACCCACATCTTCTTCTCCTTGATTTTCATCATAATACCCATTCGTAATGGTCGGGTAATATCCACCATAACCCTAATACGAATAAACTTTGCACACACAAGAAAATCTTCTTCCGAAATCTCTTCCAGGCCACCAAAGACTTTCCTAACCATCTCAGCCGTTTCTATATTCATAGCCTCCAAAGGCATATCATAAACTCGGACCCAGAATGGAACCATAGTAATGACCATCTTTGAAGGTTGTTCCACTCCCGGTTCTTTCAGCGCAACCAAGGAGCGATCAAACGACCACAGACCCTCTCACAACACCTTCTCCATATCAGCCTTGTTTGCAAATTTAAACAGGAAAAGGTTTGGTCGTAACTCCCTCAATATGACTCCCTCCTTTAGCTTCCATGCACCTTTCATCGTTGTTTTGAGGGCGTATGCATTAAAAGGCCTATTTGATAACACAGATCCAACCAGAAGCGACTTATTATGACCCTGATTGCCTTTATCCCTATCAAACACATGGAGAAACTGAAATTTCACATACTATTGTGATCAGGTCATTTATATATCTAATTGACACAAACCCCCACTTTAACAGACTGAATGTTGAAGATCATACATAAATCATTATCTCTTATAAGATGACTAGTATTGTCTATCGAAATGCTTTTGGATGTTCGTCATCGAGGTTAGTAATCTAGACTTACTTTTCTTGCAATAATGTTATGTGTTGAGCTAGTAGATTGAATATGTAGAACTTTATTTTGGAATATTATTCCATATTATATACTCACATATTCGAAAGCTATTAAAGTAGTTTTCGAAATATTTTTCGATTGTGTGCGACTTGGTTTCCACCGATACGGTTATTGATACGGGTATGTCGATGGAGAAGGGACCCCTGGACATAGGCGCAGAGAAATCGCCTTCTAAAATTAATAAAAAATATTTTGGCATGCTCTATAGTAGAGGCTTAGTTGAGGAAAGAATGATGAATATGGAAAATGGGCACGTGTAAAGCATTTGCGCTAACCATGTGCTAAGGAAATGAGGTTGGAGGGTTGCCTTGGTTGAATGATGGTTGAGAATTGGATTATGAAGGAGGTGTTGCTAGCTATTATGATAAATGTTGCTTGAGTATTATATTGATTAATCTTGTTCATATGAGATATTGATGAAATGGGTGTTGATTTAGAATTGGAAATGATAGTGTACATAACTATATGATGTTCTACTGTATGCATATTATTTGTGCATGTATATGAATAATTGTTTGCACTATTTTAGTAACATATGTATTTTTGATACAATTGATTTACCTGTTTTGCCCATACCAAGATTATTATCAAATGTGTTTCTCTCTTAATGTTTTAGGTTAACATCCTAGTATGGGAAATGTTCTAGGTGATCAATTTTAGATAATGATGCTCGACCTCAATGTGACATGTCTTTATGAAAAATGAGAGTTTGGGTCCATAGGTTGCAAGGATGTGTAAGTTGTTTGGTTATTAGCCAGTTAAGGGCAGTATTGACTAGTAATCAGGATAAATTGTTGTTGACTGTAGTGTGTAGTCTATTGGATAGGTGCATTCGTATGATTTAAGGAATTTCTTTTGAAAAAGATATGTTGGATGTTTTTATTGGTTTCTCTCGTTGTTCCTTTGTTGCAAGTTCCAATACTGGTAAATTTATTGTCACTCTAGTTCTGCTAGACCAAAGTGATCTACAACTAAGTAGCAACCCGAGTCACCGGATGGGGTGTTACACGTATTGTGGTCGTTCATAGTTGCCTTCTGAACAAGTTTACATGTTTTGATTTCCTCGAGAACCACTACATCTCGATAAGCCCTAATACTCTAGCAACATCATTATTTTAAGGTATTAGACTGATCCTTTTTTATGTATTGCCTTAATTGTTAATGTAGGTTACGCTTCACTAAGATTGCCTAATGCCCCCATTTGAATACGTGGATACATTGCCATCATCCATCCGTCTACGGGTACTTACCTCAGTTTTGGAATCGCGTGGCATTGAATGAGCTTTAATGTGTGTCATATGGCTTGCCTTAGAGTATGGCTTAGGGTAATATTCAAAGGAAAGGAGTTTGGGATATTTTAAGCCTTGCAAATCCTCTCTTTTTCCGTAATGTAAGAATTATCGTTTTATGCAATGGAAAGTTATTATTTTATTCTTCAATTTTTGTATGATTACCCTTCAATTATTAAAATAATGTTTTAATTGCATGTATTTATAGAAATCAACTAAATGAAAACAAAATTAAATTTAGAAAAAGGGGAAATATTATACACTACATAAATAAATCCTAATTCTAAGCTAGATTGTTATGCAAGTCCAACCTTTGTGTTTACTAATTTTAGAGTTGTACATAGTGCAACTTTAATCCTAAGTAGCTAAATCCTAAACAACTACCTATAGCGGCCGACATCATTACATCATTGTGACGTGATGCGACCTTGACTCCGATGGATTCAAGAACACCGAGGATCTTGTGCCTTGACCTTGTAGTGGATCTCGTAGTAGCATTGTAGAAGTGGATTTGTGAGAATTAAAGGTTCTATGCCTTTTAGCAATGAGAGGCACTCGAGATACAAAGGAGGACCGAACAAGAGGAAGATAGGTTTGAGGAGAAAGGGGTGACACACGATTACAAAAAAGGAGCTTGTTTCAACTTGAACTCAAAATTAAAATGTGTGAAAACTAACAAGAGAAGGTGAAAATTTGTGGCTACAAACCCTAGTCCAGCAACAAAGGGGGCGGAATTGGCCAAGGATTCAACCGAGGCCCAACGTCCAAAAAGTCCACAAAAGACTTGCTAAAAACATAAATGACAAGAATGGAAATGTTCGGAATGGACATAAATACTAAAATAAGTAAAGATAGATCAACGTTGTGGCCAAGGTGTCAACGGTGTTGAGACCGAGTCCAAGATAAATTCATATTTTCATAATAAATCTAACTCAATTAATCAGATTCATAGTTTAGAAATCAATTCAATCTAAATTCAATCACTTAATCACTTCTGAATTAATCCCTAATTAAATCAGATCTGATTTTTTATAAACAATTAACTAAATCCAGACAGTCTCACAATCCAGACACCGAATCCGCGAGCGGCCGAACGCGTCTGCGCTTTGCTTGACGCCTTGACTCGCCGACTCTGAGAGGCGAGGGTCCAACTTGAGGCTCGTCTGCTGGATTGCTGGAGGCCAATGCAAGGGCGGATGACTCTAGAACAGTGACGGAAGACTGAACAAGAACTAAAAATTGAAGAACAATGGAAGAAAATTGAAGAAAGGGTATTTCCAATTGCTCTCATTACTGCGAAATGCCCAATGCGCCTAAAAGAAAAAGAAATTTGTTTTGGGGGGGGGGGGGGGGGGGGGGCATATCCGCTCCCACGTAGTTCCGCCACTGGTTGTAGATACGACCGAAAGGCTATTTCAAATTCTACATACCTTAACAGCCAAATAGTTACCACCATGTTTTCCCCCACCAATAACAGTAAATGCTGAAGTGATGCATTAATCACCCCAGAAAGTTCAGCAATGTGCTTATAAAGTGGAACCTGTAATAAAATAATCGCACTCAGAATTCAAACGATTGATTCTTCAACCATTAACCAAAGAAAGGGTCAGATCATATATGACAAGTCAGCCAGATATCATGCCTCTTTTTCAGAAGCTCCCGCTTTACAAGCAGCAATCGAAACTGGTAAGATAGCATTAGCACCAAGTTCACCCTTTAACATACCAAATCAAGTCCAGAACATCTAATAAAATAGCAGCTAGAAGAATTTCAAAAGGTTGAGTATCCATCTGGAAAGAACTCAATACAACGCAGATAAGATAAGGTAAAATGAGCTACTTTTTTCAATTTTATCCAAGTCTATCATGACCTGGTCAATCTGGGACTGAAGAGTAGGATCCATGCCAACCAAAGCTTCAGATATCTTCTCATTTATATTCCTGATAGCTTTAGTTACACTTTTTCCGAGAAATATGTTCTTGTCTCCATCAGGTAGTTCAATGGCCTCATACCTAACAAAAAAGATGGAAAATAGGTGAGGCACAAAAAGGTTATCAAAATAAGTATTTGTTGAAATTTTTGGGTTCCAAATTCCAAGACATATTTATTCATATATGAGCTTACTTATCAATTAAATTCCTATTAAAAGAACTCATAGTAATCATTCAGAATGTAGAGCAACAGGCACACAAGCTTATGGAAAATTAAAAATGATGGGATGATAAAAACTTCATCACCACACTGGCAAGGAAGATCATTCAGAATGTAGAGCAACAGGCACACAAGCTTATAGAAAATTAAAGATGATGGGATGATAAAAACTTCATCACCACACTGGCAAGGAAGATCATTCAGAATGTAGAGAAACAGGTGCACAATACTCGCAGTATTTGTAGTTGTTCAGTCCAAACCATATTGGCAATCAGGTAAATATAAAAATGCCAGTGAATCCTTAACTACCAGCTATAAACTTGTCTTCTGCTACAGTACTATTTCCTAGACTATGACGTTGTTGAATTTGTAAAAACCCTGATCAAAATCAGAGTTCATTAATATCTCATGCAGTCATGCCCACATATCCCCACATGTGAACACCAATCCCTATCATTTTACCGTAATGATTGAATCCCTTAACAATTGTGCCAAAGAATAGAATGAACAGTCTTCTCAGGATGGAGGTAGTACCTTTTTAGTATTTATCATACCAATTAAGGGTTGAGAGAGAGTCGTTAATTAGTACATTCAACAAAAGGAAGTTTCATTACCATGGTTTGTGCTATCCATTTGCTCACTTGCATTAGTTGACATTGTTGATCCATTATTGTATTCTGAACTGCTTGGCGAATCATACATAGTAGGTTGCCTGTGAAAGCTTAGCAGTCTATTAGATTACGCTTTTAGCTGCTAAAATGATAAAAAGGATCCAAAACTCCAAATATATCTTCAGCTCAATTTGTTACCTCTAGGATGGTTGAATTTCTTAACTGCCACTTCTGAAATCCTCCATCAAATCCTTTAGTTGGGCAATCTGCAATTCCTCTTAAAACATAGTGCACTTCAGCATGTCATTGTCCTTGTTTTTGTTACGACAATTTTCAAGTACCTAACAAAAAAGAATAGGCATCAGCATCACCCAGTATCCCAATTCTATAGTAGCAAAAATAAAAAGATTAGTAAGAAAATGCCTACTGCATAAACCTACCAATTCAATGTTATTCTTGGCATTCTCTCTCCTCAAGATTTCAGTTTCCTCCAAAGGAACATCAGGAACCACAAGTCTAGAAAAAAGGATGGTTATAGAAGATAGCTTAATTTTGTTTTGTAAGACAAAAATAAATAGATGATACTGCTTTCAAACATTCTAGCAATTTAAAATATGGTAATGGAATATATAAAGACTTGGAGTCTTAGATGACATATGCAACTGTAATAACCATGTACACCAGCATCCTTTATCATGAACATGAAATTGTCAATACCACGCTTGAGTATTGGGTTGTAATAGGTAAATAATGCAATCGGGCATGATAACTCGGGTACAACCTATTTAGAGAGAAAACAAATAAAAATGACAAGCATGGAACAAATCAACAGATTAAATGTAAGAGATGAATGAAAAATATAACAGAAGAGTCTTAACTTCCACAACATTACCAAACACAAAACTAAAGTCGGTTCCTTTAGCCAATGCACGTGTAGCAGCAGCCCACAGTGAGCATAAGACGACAGCGTTAACAGAAGATGAATTATTTCAGAAAAAGAAGATAGCAACATCGGTTCCGCACTTGGATAACAGAACCATCTACTAAAGGATCGGATTAAGGTAAACCGAGTTCAATTACATCTGAGCCACAAGAATCTAGCACTTTCAAAGCTTCTGCAGTTACTGAAAGATCAGGGTAAGTGGCTGTGATGTAAGGGATTAATGCCACCTTCTCAGATAAAAGGAAGCTTATCAGACCAATACTTTCAATGCAAATTTGTGCCTTACTCAGGTGTCAAATTCAAAATATTGTTTGCGAATGTAATGCAGTAGAAGTCAATATGCTTGAGTTTAAATAGAGTGAGGAAAAGATATACATTGAAAAAGATAAATCTCAATACCCTTTCCTATCTGCAGACACCAAATTGTACACTTAACAATTTTCATGCCTAAATAGCATATGAAAGACGCAAAAGAGTTCTCCATTGATGACATATGGGCAGGTTTAGAGCAAAAAATCAGTGACCACAACATGAAAACAGTAGAAACACAATGACATAATTTATTTCATTAAGGATATAGGAAATAATATTATAGAAAAAAAATGAAACTAACATAAGCACTGTCTATGATTTTGCCTTGATTAAGCGTGTGAATTGATGGTAATAAATGGCATTTTGATCTTTCTTAATAGAGAAATTTATGGAAATCTAAGTGTACAAAAATTGAAAGCAAAAGCATAAGAAATAATACGGGTAACAATTTAGGTTATTCCAAGAATTTGGCAAGTTATTCGCATATAGAATCTGAATTATACCTTCCGAGCATTGTCCAAGCTTTGCTCTGTATTCTCTTCCTTTATTTTAATTGCAAGAGAGCAGAGGAGATCAGCTTGCTGAGTTAAAGCAGGTATCTTGGGATCATCGTTCGTGAAAAATGTTCCTTCAACTTAAGCATTCCCTACAAATCGCAACATTCAACATTCAACTCATGTCATACCCAAATGTAAGGGTGTGCTGCATCAAACTTGCTTGCATAACTACTGAAAAAAAAATTGTTTCCAATTGCAGAAAGCAGCCCTACATCAAAAAAAAAAAGGTTAACATCAAAGCATTGCCTAGTAGTCTTATCCTATACAATCTTGTAGTCTTATCCTTGAACTCGGATGCAATTATGGTCCAACTGTAGAGACCCCTAAATTAGAGCCTCATCAAATCACAACTGATTAAAAAACTAATATCTGAAACCTAAAAAGTGGTTTACTTTTCAGTTCCATGGGTGCTAATTTGTTCACAAAGTATATCATCATCTTCCTGCCAAAAAAAGATGCTAGAGTCAATCAATTCTTCACTACAATAACAAAACTGAAATTTTCATTTGAAATGAAACAAGAAGCCGCAAATTGTTAAGCAAAAGGGCAAGAGAACATCCATAACCACTCTGGAGCTATAGAGGAATGGCTTTTGTATTCATTCAGCATATGTATAACTTAATGTCCTACAGGGATGCCTTTAAGCAAAATATAAAAGAATTCACAAGGACCCTAAATGGTAGAACAGAAGTTAAACACAACAATAGGTTGCTCAGTTTTCATGGAAGCAAAATACATTATTGGATATACATAAGAAAGCTATACCAGCCTCTTTGTTGTCATTGTGAACAAGGTCTTGAATGATGTCAACTGAAGCATATTAGAAGTCAAAATTGAGAGAGATGGAACGCACCAAAATGTATTATTACAGTGAACCGCACAAAATACACTTCAAAAAAAAATAATAATCAAAGAAATCACATAAGCACAGCATATGTACAAGTTGCAATTCAACAAGGCATACATGACATGCGAAGCTCAGGCAAGGAACACCATTAATTCCAATGGCATCCTAATTTTTTCAAGGACACCTCAGGTAGAAGACCCTCTTCCTTATTTCCTATTGCAATCAAATCATAGAAATGTATTGGTATGTTATCACATAACAATAATATAGCTGCACTTAAAACGTAATGATTAAAAACTCAAACCTGTAAATCCTTTTGACCAACTGGCACGGGGGAAGTCTCACTCTGATTGTTGCCAATCTATTGTTGCAATCTGGATGTAAGAAGGACAAGAGAAAAGCATAGCTTGATATAATCACAATAACAACCACAAATTGAAACAACTTCTACCAAACTAAAATAAATCTGACTTTTTTTGAATTAAAATTTAATATAGCAAATTTAACGTGAGTTTAAGTATTTCAATTATAACATATGCACAAAAGAGAGAGTACAGAAACACTTCGCAACTGCCATACGCCTCATATATTGATTTAGAGGATTCCAAGACTTAACATGGAACTTCAGTGATGACCTTAGGATCGCGGAAGATCTGAGCAGCTCCGTGTCTCTTGTTTGTTGGGGGTAATCTTCATTCTCTGAAACTGCTTTTGACCCACCAGACTTCTTGATGATTTGGATAGATTCCAAGTTTGTGCTTCCATGTTAATTTCAAGAACATTTATGTGCATTGTCATTCGTCAGGGTTTTTTTTCCAGGCATACCAGATAGAAGCTTGAAAAACTGTAATGATTAATGAAATCATTCAACAGAAGACTTAACCATTGTTGTCAAACTATTATACATTACGTGATGACAGCACAAAAATAAAACAAATTGGTTAAACTTCTTGCCTAGATGTTTTACTTTTGTTTGAATAAACAAACTTTTAATAAGCTAAAACCCCATAAATTGTAAAAGGCTCACAACAACATCAGTACGTATACAATCTAGACACAGAAAGGTCCATGATCTCAACAGTCCAGGAATAAGAAATTATCATCAACTAATCAACGTGAGATGCCAATGGTAAGTTAAAAGAGTTTCTGTTTGGTGATAGAATTTATTGGAGGAATTTTAAATCTCTCCTCATTGCAGAGACGTTAGGAATAGGATATTGGTTCTCAGAGAACAACTTCATGAGGTTATGTAGTTGGTTTTTAAATTCCTTCTTTTGTGACAGATCAATTTTTAATTTCACGGTTTCATTATAAATTTGGTGAACACTTAGAGGTACATAAAGTTTCCTAAAACAAAACAACACAAAAATAACTACTGAAGTACACCTCATTATAAGCTAAAGTTGTTTTTGAGTGGTTGTCATTTGTATTAGCAATAGATATGTCCTAGAAGACAGACCACCACTCAATGAGGAATCAACCTGGTGCACTAATAGAGATAGAGATAACCAGATCTAAATGGGAAAAAACATTAATGGCTGATATGCCATTAATATACATAAGATTCTTATTTGTTAAAACCTTACCAATACGGTCTATAGAGACTTTGACCTCCTGTTGAAAAGTCTTGGCAACATTAAGAAGCTTTCACACATACCTTAAAAATTAAAAAGAATAGAAATAGTTCATTAACAAACCTAATGTTCATATAGTCCCTCAATTAGGAAGGGAAGAAACTCTCCTAGCACTATCAATAAGACACCAAGTTGATGATTTAAGCTCAAGTCATAAATCCAACAGTCAAAATCTGTAATGAATTTCGTAGGATAAATAGGCAAATTGACTTACAATGAAATACTTCCCATAATCAGGTTGATTTTTGTCGAGAAGGGTAAGCTCCCAATCTGAAACATAGGTTCCATAAAGCACGGATAAGTAGATAACAAGCACACCTAATTTAGCTACCCTAGAAATTCAATTCATAATGGTTTAGAAACAAGGAGGAACTATTAGGAGGCTTGTTTTTATAGCCAACAACAAATATGTGCTCACTTACCATCGACAAGAATACAACTTGAATACGGATAAACGATCGAGTGGTTGAGACTTGCCTTGCGCGTTTTTATTCGCAACCTCTAACAGGGATACTATGAAATACGCCAAAGCTATCCTCTAGAAGATGACAAATTTAGAACACATTATAAACACTCGAGCTTCTGCTATAGAAAACTTGGTTTTTTAAAAAAAGCTTTCTGTCTGAAGCTTGATATTATTTACCTGGAGAATTCCACACCATCTTACTCTATTCATGTTAACTCCATAACTTAAGTCATCAGCAGCATGGGAATAGCCGCCTTACAGAGCATGCCAGAAGAAGAAAAACGCGAATTCAATAGAAAAAAAAATTGAACCAGAAAAGTAAATGGAAAAATGGTGTAAGTTGAGGTCTTGGATGAGAACCTTGTAATAGGATACCCCATAACAGAAGTTTGAGAGTCCGAAAGACGACTTTCCTAAGAGCAATGGGCCATTTTGTAAGCCTCTGGAACAACAAGATACTGAATTATAACAATAGAAATCAGATATGGAAATAAAATAATATAGAAACTTTAAAGTAAACACGTTTAACACAAGAAGAATTGGCATACCCACAATGAACAAGAAGAAAGACATGACAAAATAAGCAAAATGGCATCCATTCCATGGTGCATGTGCAATCACTGGCCATTCTGCTCCAGTCAACTACCAAAATCATCTCACCTTTAAAATAAAATTAATAAGGTATTAAATCACAAAAAACTGGTTTCCAAGAAAATAACAAGTCAAAGTCCAAGGTAGGCTATGTAGAAGGATGGTGCTATAATATTCCATTGAGATTCTTACTATCATGTTAAATCAAACACCTCAATCTAGTGTAATAATAATCAATTCTTAGCATGAGTAAAATTGCTTGTTTTTCATGCTTCTAAATTAAAGAAAAATCTGTCTCGTGCAAAAAATATAGCTGTAGGAAAACATAAGTGAATTCTGAGATGCAGGAAGACTTTATACCAATGGATTAATCTTGTTGGGGTCACTACCAAGATTGTTCATTGCATCTCACATAGAAGAAGCCAAATCCACCACGGCTGGAACACCAGTGAAACCCTGCGAAAGAATATTCAGATATGAATGTTAAACAGATACCATGCTGAAATAGTTTTCTAATAGAAGGAATGCCATGAACCTGTAGAAGAACACGAGCAGGCTTGAACGGGATTTCAACTTGCTTCGGTACCAAGTTTTCCCAGTCAATGATCTTCTCCACATCATTTTTAGTAACTTGGAATCCGTAACAGTTACGAAGATCAGATTCCAGAAGAATACGAATGGAGTACGGTAACTTGTCTGGATGGATAGAAGGGCATCACTTCAAAAGCGTGTTTTGTAGGTAGCCAGGAAAAATTGAGAGCTCCTCAATTTTATGAATCAGATATTCTAACAAAAAAGGCGTGAATTTGTAGTATTTATAAGATAACAACCAGATGGCCTTACCAATCCTTGGATCATTCAAAGCTGGCAGACTGTAGAAATTTCCAAACTCACCACCACCGGGCTTTGGAAGACTTGCAAGTATTTCCTTGAAAGGATGCTCAGCAGCTGAAGGGCAATAATAGCCATAGATCAATCATTTGTCATTCAATAATTTCAAGTTATACAAATCGACAAGTACTAAGTTAAAGAACGAAGAACAAATCAATGACTTCTGTTTTTGTGGAACCAGGCTCAAAAATTAACAAAATCCAACTGTCTATACTAAAGACTGAATTATCAGAAAACATCACAATATGGAGCATAACCACTGAACTCCTAATAGTGAAAAACTTGCTTATCAGAAGGGAAGAATGACAAAACAGAAAGCCATAAATGCATTGGGATCAAGCTTGTAAAATAAACCCTAGCAAATTCAGAATCCCATATACCTTTCTACATTTCAGTCTAACTTCGAAAATTCAGAAGCGAATTAAAGGGAAACCGATGTGGTTGAATGAAAGTGCTTCAAAAGCTATAGAAGAGCTGAATTGAGTAATGGTTTTTGTGTAGATTACCTTGATGTTATCTTTTCAAATTACAACAGTGGTTGCCTCACACCAAAGCAACCTCATTTGATCCTTTGTTAGTTCACCATCCACCACCACCCCCTGAGCCTTTGCAACACCCATCTTTACTGTTCGACAGTCCCCAAATATAAGCCAATACTAAAAGCTTCAAATTTTGATATATTAAAAATGGAGAAGCGAAAACCCAAACCTATAAGAAAGCTTTCAATCATGAAATTCAATCATTAGCGTGCTACAAATTATAATTGAAAATCAGAAAACATAAAGAGTTCAAACTGACATGAGTTTGTCAAAAGAGTTTACATCAAAAACCCTAAAAGAGAAACAAGAGCTTGCATACAAATGATTTTAAGCTCAGTGACAAAAGCCTAATAAAATATTCTAGTATTTGTAGAGCAAGTAAATTGTTGATCATCTCAGTCATGAGCTGCTCTCTTTAACCTGAAACATAAAGAATCCAACAAAGTAGTTAGTGGATCTAAGACTCTAGTCTTCCTCACCATCTTCCTTAACAAGGACAAAAATTTAATGTAAACAACCATACCTAATCCTCCTTATCTAGATATGAGATTGTCGCAATATACTCCAACCGTCGCTCAGCTATTGTCCCATCAGGTCGCATCTCGCCACCAACCCGTCTTTTAACCATGTAGCTCAACTCAAAAATCGCATTGAAAAAATTTGGACATCCTCGTAGTATGAACTTTACAAACTTCTCAGGATATGACACGAGTGAGGAAATCAGAGGTCTGTTTTTTCTTTTTTTCTCTTCAGGAAGATTGTCTGTAATACTTTTGTAATGCTTCTGCATGTGCTGACGGCAATTTCGAACGAAAACACACAAATCAAAATAATTGTTGACCTTCACAGTACCAGTGTAACCATGATCCAAAACTCCTTGTAGTTCCCCATAATTGCTGCTCCTCACATGAAGATCGAAGCCATCAACTTTTATTCTTTGTGCTTCTCTTTTGTACTCGTCACACGTCCACAGAGCATCACACACATCCCCAATAAAAGTATCAACGAGTTCATCATGTGTGCAGAAAAGTGGAGCACGTAAGAGGCGATGACGTTTAGCCTTGCTATCAGCCAACTGCATACACGATAGCAGCCCCCTCAAGTTACTATCAATAGAATGCATACCCGGCGCATCTTTGCATGCGTTGAAAATTGCAACACTAAGTGTGTTGAAGTCATTTTTGCAGAGGTCATCTTCACGTTGTGTTTGTGCAAGTGATGTGAGGAGGATACCACCTCTTTCATTATGGTCATTGACCACAACACCGTATTCACTTAGAAGCAAAGGAACATATCCGTTATCGTAGATGTTAATCAGCCCAGTAACTATACCATGCATGACTTTCACAAATCCAGATTGCCCACCAGTTTCATTCAAATGCTCGGCGAGTGTCTTAAAAGGGAGATAAAACAGTGTCATTAGTTGAACACCATCCTCTTCATGATTGATCTTCGTCACGGGATAAATCAAGTCCAACTCCCGGCAAGTTTTTTGAAGAGCTGTTATTTTGACGGGCGGATCTGTAGCTTGAGTTACCAAAGCTATATAAATCACTCTTGAATCCCTTATGACATCATAGAGAGCAAAGTTCTCTTGCTCTAATCTTAGACGTGTACATTCTAGATTTGGAACCTTCTTTGAATTTGGTGGACGCTACAATAAAAACAAAATTATGGTAATAAGAATTCACCCCTTAACTTTAATCAACCAATCAATTCATACAAATTAAATTAAATTTGTTTACTTACAAATTTCATGATTTTGGTAAATCGAGACAATGGTAGAGGTTTGTAGTCTGCTTACCAATGTAAGGTACTCTGAGCAAAAAAAATAGAAGTTGGAGATTTGCAACCGTATAATTAGATGAAGCAAGATTAATAAGCTATAAGGAAATGTAGTTATTTTATTTGAATGGCCAAAATATAGGTAGTTGATACAAGCTTAAATCCGAGAAAAGCAATTAAGGTTTACAGTTTACCGAGTGAGATTACCGAGATGTATGTCAGTGTGAAGCTAAAGTCTGTAGGTCGCCGGCGGCTCACTCCACCAGGAGGGACGAGATGCCAATAAGCTATAAGGAAATGTAGTTATTTTATTTGAATGGCCAAAATTTAGGTAGTTGATTCAAGTTTAAAACCAAGAAAAGCAATTAGGGTTTACGGTTTACCGAGCGAAATTACCGAGCAAAATTACCGAGATGCCTGTATGTCAGTGTGAAGCTAGAGTCTGTAGGTCGCCGGCGGCTCACTCCACCGGGAGGGCCCAGATGCCTCAAGCCTCACTCAAGCAGAGCTTCCTTCACTAGATCTTTTCCCCTGAACAGTTGTAGGTTGTAAAACACAGCGGTTCGTACTATACTACTATGCAGCACCGCTTAACTTAGTTTGCACCACCAATTTTTTAAAATTCCCAAAAATACCCCTTTATTTAATAGAACATGTAAAAAGCGTTGAAGCATGGAGAGAAAAAGAACATTCCACGAACAAAAGATACTGATGCAGAGCAAAGGAAGTAGATCTGGGAAACATGACGGTTCCAATTCGAGTGCACACTGTTCTCATCTCAATACAGCATAATGATATTAATTGTGACTAATGATGAAAATATTGCTGATTTGAAAGAGTATGTGATGTAATAATCCCTGAAAAGTATCTTGACGAGAAGTAATGGGTAACTTTTTTTCCGTTTTCCTTGATCAAATTTGATCGTTTATCGTTCCTTTATTGTCGATGGTTGTAATATAGGAATTATTAAACTTTTGTTATGAATGAGCAAATTTGGCTTCCGAGGAGGACCATTATTTCAATCTTTATGTTGTTTGGTCTAGTGTATATCAGTGCTTATGTATAATGTATGGAACAACAATGTTAGTATAACAGTTTAAGTTTCAACTCGTGTGCTTGTTGAAATTGAGTGGAGTAGGTGGCTCCATGGTAAAGACCACTCTTACCAGTATCTAATAAGAGGAATGATTTTACAGGAAAACAGTTCCTACGACTCTTTTCAATTATATTTCAAATGTTGAATTACAAACTGAACTGGACTCCACTTAAATAGAAAAGAAAAACGTGAACTAACTAACCACTAATCCATAAAATAAGTAGTGCTCCTAAACACTATCCCACTAACTGACTTATAGAAAACAAACTTTGACTCTAAAACTAACTCTCCTAGCACACTAACGACAAAGCAGTAATTAATTAAAGACCAAACTGAAATAACATGAAATTAAATGAAATGACTAGGCTGGAATCCTATCAATGCATCCTCCCCAAAACACGACTTGTCCTCAAGTCGGAAGAATGTCACAACCGAGCTCCTCTTGGGTAGGCTTGACACCTTTGAGTTTATATTGCTTCCCATTGCATTTGAAACTGATGAACGTGTCGTTCCAATTGACTAAGACCGTGCTCAAAGAAGCAAGCCATTTAATGCCCAAAACTACTTCGGTGTCGCCTAGTGAGAACGGGTAGTAGTCCTGAGTGATGACAAGGCCGGGAAATTGGATGGTGACATTAGAACAGATCGTGTTGCAGCGGATGGCTTCGCCATTGCCAATGGTGACTTTGAAGCCCGGAACCTCATGTGTAGGCAACTTTAGTTGCTGGACAAGCTTGTCGGAAATAAAGTTGTGAGTGGAGCCACTATCCACCAGGACCAAGACCGATCTATGGTTCAGTGTCCCACGAAGCTTCATAGTCGTCGTACTTGACTCGCTGGAAATCTGATGGAAAGAAATTTCAGCACCGCCCTCGATGCCCGCAACATGATTGTATAGTTGGACTTCATCTGTAGCATTACCGAGGGCTTCTTCAGTTTCACCACCGTATTCCATGATAGTCAACGTGGGTTTGCATTGGTGGCCAGGTGAGAATTTTTTGCCACAGCGAAAACATAAGCCCTTTTCTCGCCGGAGTTGGCGTTCATTGGCCCAAGAAGTCGCCGGCGTGTTGGAAGAGTTCGGCGGACAAGTGAGTTGGGATGATGCAGTGGAGTTTTGAGTGGAAAAGTGGCTGGTATTCTGAATTAGGTTTGGACGAGAGTTTCTGTTTTGTGAGTTTGGAGTGGGCTGAAAGTTGTAATTTGGGCTTTGGCCCATCTTGGCTTCAAATTCAAGGGCCAAGCTTGAAGCTTTGAAGACAGAACGGGGTTTATGAATACACACCTCTGTTTTCAATTCATCCTTCAACCCTGTGATGAAAGCACCGAGGAGAGCTGTTTCTGGCCAATCCTTCACTCGCGCCGCTCGCCTTGCAAAATCCAGACGATACTCTGACACGGAGCCGGTCTGCTTGATGGCGCACAAGAATTCGTCAGGGTTTTGGAATTCAGGGGGTCCGTAATGTTCTTGAAAGGCCTGAACAAGATCCTCCCAAATCAGATTTCAGCTTCACCGTTGATCCAAGCATAAAGGTCTAGGACATCTCCCTCGAGGTGCATCGAAGCTACTTCAACCTTCATCTCTTCGGGGATTTGGAAGTACCGAAAATATTTTTCGGCCTTCAAAACCCATCCACGGGGATCTCCACCATCAAATTTCGGGAAATCGATCTTTGCCTGGGGACGGTGATTGGCGTGATAACCCCGATAGTTGTCGTCGTCTTCATCATGGTCTTCCCAATATCTATGAAGTTGGGAGGCCCTGCATCCTAGACCGGTCACGGTTGGAGCCCTCGAGGCTGTCAACCGCTGCGCGGACTCTTTGTCCGCCCCGATGTGAACTCTCAGGAGTACCGTCTTGGTTCGGGTTAGACCCGATGGGCTGGGAATTGGACTCCAAACTGGAGACCTTGGCGACCACGGTGTCCAGCACCTCCATTCGAGAGGCTAGGGCTGCCAGTTGTTGGGCGATTTCTAGGTTCGTGGGTGGCGGAGGTGGCGTGTTTGAGGGAGGTGGTGGTGGCTGGTTTGTGGAAGGTGGTGGTGGCTGGTTTGAGGAATTTCTTGTATTCACCATGACGGATTGGTAGGGCTCTAATACCAAATTGGTAAAGACCACTCTTACCAGTATCTAGTAAGAGGAATGATTTTGCAGGAAAACAGTTCCTACGACTCTTTTCAATTATATTTCAAATGCTGAATTACAAACTAAACTGGACTCCACTTAAATAGAAAAGAAAAGCGTGAACTAACTAACCACTGATGAAATCCGAAATAAACCGACGCTAAAAGACAAGAAATAAGATTACTTTTATTCGACTGGGAAAACACTTGCTTCTTGTTTATATTCTTATAGCGAGATTACAAATAACGAGGTTATAAGCAAACGAGATTACAAATAACGAAGTTACAAGCAAACGAGATTACACCCCGGATCTCCCAAGAGTATTCGAGATCTCGATCTAACAAGGCTCGAGATCTCCTAATCACTACAGGGTTCTATCACCAACAGGTGGCTTGGCGAGCTCTAGTGGCGAGGTTGAGGAGTTTTGAGCGTGGTGATTGTGGCCTGCGAGGTGATGCGGCGAGATCTTTGGTGTAGAGACTCTTTGTGCGACTTGAAGTCTTTTTTGTGGACTTCGCTTATCTATAGCGAAGCTTTTGACGGTGATTCAACACGTCGATCTTCAACGAGCAAGATAGTTCTTGAGTTCAAGATGTTTTTCGACCCCTTGCCATCTACGAGGTTCTCCTCTATTTATAGTCTTTTGAGAGGTTTAGTTTTGGTGTTTGTTCGATGTGGGATGCCCGAGATCAAGCCTTTTGATTGGTCGGGTGTGAGGTAGTAGTCTATTGGGTGGAGAAGCGGTGATCGTTGAGTGGCTTAGACAGGGCGGGGGTGTCAGCTTTTGAGCAATGAGGTTTAGACCTCGTTGCCGAGGTCTCGGGACCTCGCGAAGGTAGGGATTTGTTTTAATTTAGAGATGGATACAGTAATGGGTCCCGAAATCAACCTTGGGAGTCCCGTCGGATCCGTTATTCCTCGTACCCCGAGCCCACTTCCTATTTTGCCATTTTGAGCACCATCACAACCCCATGGCCTGGGGACCTCGTCCCGAGGACCGCATGTCATATATGAATATCATCTGGTTCGCCAGACCCGGGGTGCGAGAAGCGAGGTGTGGAGGCTGGGCGAACTCTTTTGTAAAAGACTTTTTTGGCGAGGTAGATTACTACGAGGCTTGATACTTATATATTTTCTTTTGTTATGCATGGTGGCGCCTTCTGGGCCTGTCTTCCCGTGTCTCATTATCGGGCCTCTACAGATGCATTAGGCCCAATAAGCTTTTCGGGGATGGGGGGAGGCCCAGGTTCGCCCTCTTTAAAAGCGTTTCTTCCACGCCCCCTCAACAGTTCATCTTCATCTTCTTCCTCACGTACTCTCTCTCTCTCTCTCTCATTCTTCCGATCTTTTAGCAAGCAATCGACGGTTTCTTGACGGTTGCCAGGAATGCCACCGACCTCTCCGCGCAAATCTCCGAACAAGTAAGTATATGACCCTCTCTTCGTGTTTTTGGTGTCTTTCCTTCTTTCGTCGTTTTCGTGCCCTAGCGGGAGGCCGCCGTCCTCTGGTGTTTTGCGCCGGCGTCACGGCAACGAAGCGGAGGGGGCGAGGGCGTTGCTGGTGTTTTGGCATCACACTTGACTCTTTTGTATGCGTTTTGTTTTTTGCCTTTTTTATCGCCCCGTGCCCTAGTGGGGGGATGGTTGTTTTTCTGGCGTTTCGCGCCGGTGTTACGGCGGCGAAACGGGGGTGGTGGTTTTCTAGCGTTTCGCGCCGACGTTGCGGCGGCGAAACGGGGGTGGTGAGGGTGGCGCTGGTGGTCTTCGTGATGCTTTTGCTTCTCGGCGCGTCAGCCGGCGGTTGGGTTCCTTCACCTCCCTTCTTTTCGAATTTTGAATTTCTCGGGAAACCAAACGTCACGACGCTTGACTGACGGGACATTTGTCCTTCCAACCGCTGTCTTCCATTCTTCGTTTTCGTCCTTTCGGCGCTTTATATTCTTCCCTAGACGTCCCATCCGTCAGAGTAGCCCTAGGGTGCCACGTGCCTTACCCCTCTTATCACTTCACGTTTTCTTCCTTTTATGGTTTTGTTCGATGTCTCAAAACTTCTTCTTTTCCAGGTGTTCGCCTTTTGTGGCCTGGGCGTCACTCTTTCATGCCTAGAGGAACTTCTTTGAGCCCCCCACCAGGCCTCGCTTTCAAGGTTCAAGAGAGGTTTTACGAGGAGCTTTCTGAGACCGAAAGGAGTGTTGAGACTAGTGATGTCTCTCTATTTGGTGGTGTTTTCATATGTGATTTCCTTTGTAAATATGTTTCTTTTTCCCCTTTTCTTGTGCCTTTTGTTCCTTTTTAGCTTAGTTCCCGTATTTCTATGAGATTCGGAGACTACGCGCATTTTATGTGTTTTGTAGGTAATTTAGCATGAATCGAGGATCGATTTGAAGGAGGGTCGAGACATGGAGCAAAGGCCGAGTTAAAGCGGGAAAGAGAGGAGCAAGCCATGAAGAAGAACAAGAGGAAAGCCAACAAGAAGAAGGTGGAACGAGGTTCGGACCGAGTTGCAACCAACCTCGGGCCCGACTTGAAGTCTCCAACCTCGGACCGAGTTGCACAGTAACTCGGGCCCGAGGTCCTCCGTGTCGGTCCAAGTCGGTCACCGAACTACTTGGGCTCCAAGGCACGAATTTGTGGACTTCCACTTTTGCCCCTCATCTAATCCATAAAAGGCCCTCTTGTCTTCTAAGAAAGGGGTTCCAAAAAGGGGGTTCTCCCACACAAGAGGGGGGTTCCAAGGGAACCAAGAGGATACTTGGAGAGCAAGGAGGAAGGAGAGGAGAAGGAGAAGAGAGAGAATCGGCCAAGGGAGAGGAAGATTTGATAGGTTTGTTTGATAGATTAGCTTTGTTTTGTTTTGATCTTGTGGATTTGGAAACTTTTGGATTAGAATTTGTGGATTGCTTTTGATTTCGAATGAAACTTTGCTTTGTTTTGAGATTGATGATGTTGATTGCTTTCCCTTTTGATTTGTTTGCTTTCTTTGTTTGCCACATGGAGTAGATCTCCTTGATCTTAGGTTATGGGGGAAAACCCTAGCTAGGTTTGGGCTAGAAACCCCAATTCCATAGCCTTGAGTGTTTGATCTAAGGAACCCACTCTACATAGAGCTACAATTCCTTGCGAAAGTCGGGAATCAAGGCTTGAGATTGGCAAAGTAGCGAAAGTGAACATGTGTCAATCTCAAGACCTTGCTTCGAAGGGGATTTCCCCAATGATCGATGTGTAGAAGTGGTTGGAATGAGGGCGAAAGCACTCGATCCTAGTCCGATCATCACTCATTGCTTGAATTGGGGTGGATAAGCCTTAATCTACTAGAGAAGGAACCCAAAAGCCCAAGATCTACTTTTAATCTTTGAAGTTCGACAAACCCAGCTACCTCGGGCCCGACTTACCCAGTGTCGGTCCCGACTTCCTCTTGTCGCCAACCTCGGGCCCGACGTGACCTCAATGTCGGTCCCGACTGTTTTCTTTGTTTTCCTTCGTTTTATGCTCTCCTTTCTAGCTTCCTAGTATCTAGGCACATCGATCGAGTAGACTTCCCGAGTGTTCGACACCCACCACGTACTACAACGGGGTCGGGTTATAAATTGTATCTCTAGACCCTCGCACACGTTGAGAGGCGATCAATAAGATTGGCGCCGTTGCCGGGGAAGTCTAAGTGCATTGAGTGCCAATTTGGTGAGTTTCTTGTGTTTTGGTAGTGATTTGGGTGAGGGAATAGCCCAAACCCTTTGTTTGTTTTTGATTTGTTTTGGTTTGTGTTTTTGTTTCATAGGTGTATGCTAGCTCGTTCCTCCCGAGGAACACTTGAGCTTGAGTTTGTGAGTGATCCGGAAAGTATTCTCAAAGAAGCCCGAAGAAGGAAAAGGATGGCGAATCAAGCTCTCCATGTTGATGAAGAGTTGGCTCAACTTAGGGCCGAAATGGCTAGATTTCAACTTGAGAGGGACAATCAAGAGGAGGTGGCAAGAAGAGAACGGGAGCAACGGATAAGAGCCGAGGCTCAACTCAACGCTCTACCCCGGAATGCACGCCAATACATGCATCCGGAGTTGAGGGTACCCGAGCCGGCTATTGTGCTTCCCGAGGTTGCCAAGAATTTTGAGATCAAGACGCAATTCATCTCCCTCATCAAGCGTGATCAATTCGAGGGCCGTCCACATGAGTGTCCCATAGAGCATGTTAAACGATTTCTGGATATGTGTGAGACGATCTCCACCGACGAGGAGACATTGGAGTATGTGCTTCTAAAGGCGTTCAAATGGTCACTTGGGGGCAAGGCCACACATTGGCTCGAGAGCCAAGCTCCTAGGTCAATCACAACTTGGAAGACACTCTATGATGCTTTCTTGATGAAGTTCTTCCCGCCCTCAAAGACAACCGAGTTAAGAAGGAAGATTGCAAGCTTTCAACAAGGTCCGAATGAGCCCCTCTTCGAAGCATGGGACCGTTTCAAGGAGATGTTGCGCCAATGTCCTACTCATGGCCAACAACCATATGTGCTTCAAGACATCTTTTTCCAAGGCATCAATCCGGTAACGAAGGACAAGCTCAATCTCCACACCGATTGTGGGTTCATAGACTTGACACCGGATCAAGCTTGGGAGCTACTTGACAAGCTATCCGATTATGAGGCCATGTATGGGGTGAGTCAAGCTAGCAAAGAGGTGAAGGTTCAAGGTGAAGGTGCAAGGAAGTTATATGATCCAAAGGGAGAAGACATTGATAGGGATGTGAAGCTCCAATTCCTTGAAGGTGAAGTGAGCAAGCTTAAGAGGCAAGTCCACTACTACAAGCAAAATGCTAGAGCTTGTGAGGAGTGTGGATCCTTTGCACATGCTACACAAGTTTGTCCGAATGAGAGCCAAGTACGCTTGGCCGAGCGAATTGAGGAGGCAAACTATGTCCGAGGAAATTTCGGTGGAAGAGGCAATTTCAACAATGGTGGCAATGGCCGGTGGAACAACGGTCAAGCTCAAGGCTACAACAACAACTTCAACCAAAATGAGCCAAGGGCGCCACCACCACCATATAGACCACCGGGATTCAATGAGTTACAAACATTTGCTCAAGAGATGAGAGATGGGTTCAAGGAGATGAGGACCCAATTCAATGAGTTTGGTGCATGGAGGAGGCAAGTCGACAATCAATTTGCTCAAATTGCGACTCAAGCCCTGAGAGAGAATGGGAGACTTCCGGGCCGACCCGAGGAGAATCCTCGAGCTCAAAACAATCAAAATGAAGTCCAGGCAATTGGATTGAGAAGTGGCCGAAACCTACCCGAGCCACACGTGCCTAAGAAGAATGAAGAGAGTCGGACCAACTTACCCAGCAAGTCGGGTCCGACATTCCCCGAAGTCGACCCAGCAAGAAGATCGACTCCTTCACCACGGACCGAGGTCGAGAGCAACTCGGGACCGATGTACACAGACCTCGATCCAACTCCTCTGCCTCGGACCGAGATCCACAACATCGGGCCCGACATGGTGCCCAAGTCGGTCCAACCAGGAAATGTTGCAAGTGAAGTAGGGAAGTCCAAGGAGGTTGATCCAAGCAAGATTCAAGGTGCAACGATTCTTCCATATCCCTCAAAGAAGCCGAAAGATGTTGTTGAGAACAAGTTCAAGAGGTTTCTCAAACTCTTGCAAGGCTTGAACATCTCTATCCCGTTCACCGATGCATTGAGTGAGATGCCATCTTATGCCAAGTTTTTAAAGGAGATTTTGAGCAAGAAGAGGTCCATAGTTGAAATGCAAGATGAGGTCAAGACCTTGGAGTTACCGCAAAAGCTAGGAGATCCCGGTCGCTTTGCTATAACCATTGGTGTGGGGTCCCAAAACTTCCAAGCCTTATGTGACATTGGGGCAAGTGTTTCGGTGATGCCCGCTAGCATTTGGAGAAGAGCAAATTTGGGTGAAATGGAGCCGGCCGATGTGTCCCTAACTATGGCCGACGGTTCCATCATCAAGGCTAAGGGAATATTGGATGACGTTCCGGTGCGAGTTGGAAAGTATTTTGTCCCCGATGATTTCGTGATCTTGGACATGCACGAGGACCCCTTGGTCCCAATAATCTTAGGAAGACCATTCTTAGCTACGGCGGGGGCAAGGTTTGATGTCAAGAACGGCAAGGTTTCCTTTGAGATTGGTGAAGAAAAGGTCGATTTTCACTTCAACAAGGCCTTGAATGAGCCGGACGCCTTGGCTATCCTCAAACTTGAAGAGAGTGCTAAGAGAAAAGGTGAAGAAGTGGAAGTTGTTAGAGAGGTCGTTGTGTTGAGAAGTGATGAAGGGTTCAATAAACAAATACAAGCAAGGGAATTGTTGGAGCAAATTGAGGATCAAGATGAGTCAAGGATCAATGCTAGCCCAAGGAGAAATGAAGAGTATCCTTACTTATATCCTTTTGATGTTGGTGATGACCACAATTCTTCCCAAACTTTTGATTCCTACATTGGTTTAAGTGATTTGAAAGATGACTTAGGAGACTCCTACATTTGCCTTAGTGACTTGAAAGATGAATTGGTAGAATCTCCTAGGAATTCTTTGGATAACTTTGGTGTAGGAAAAGAGGAACATGATGGAGCAAGTAAGGAGAAGAAATCTCATCCGTTGGAGGAGTATGATGAGAGAGGCCCGAGACCGGATAGCCATGCCTATATAGACCATCGTTGGTGGTTTTATGGGTATGAAGGCAATGGGAATGGGCATAACAATGGCGAGCAATTCACCGTGTTTCACCCGCCATAAGGTTGAGGTTAGGAAGTCAAGCTAGTGACTCTAAACGAGCGCTTCTCGGGAGGCAACCCGAGCTAGTAGCTTTCTTTTCGTAATTTTAGTTTGATTTTTCTTAGTTTAGCCTAGCTTTTCCCTAACCAATCTCTATCTAGTGTTTTGTGGATTTATGGTGTCGTGCATTCTTCAAAGTTGTGTAGGATTTGAGGTGAAATATTTAAATGGAAATATGGGAAAGAAGTTGCAAGAGGATGGAGTAAAATTGGTGACCCGAATACTCCCACATCGAGCCCAGGTAAGTCGGGCCCGACATAGGGACGTCGGTCCATGAAGTCGGTCCAACTCGATTTGACTAGTTGGAATGCCAATTTTGCCCTTGACCTAATTTGTCCTTTTCCCCCATTAAATACTATCCCCCACCTACCTATCATCTTCATATCAACCACCATTCCCAAAATACAACCCCTCTCCCTCAAACACTCTCAAAGTCGGCCGCCCATCCCCTTCCATACTCGATCTACACACTTCCCTTCTTCATCTCGATCCAACCATAAAAAGACCTCCCTAACCCGATTCCAAATAGAAATTTCGAGTTCAATCTCGTTCTTCATCCCCCGTCTCGATCTAGATTGAGAAAATTTGAGTTCTAAGTTGATTATTTGTTTAAAAGTTCAATACTCTTCGAATCCGGTATGTGTTACTCGATCTCTACTTATTTCTTTGAAAATTTTGTGCTTTCATTGCGTAGATTGAGTAATGCCATGTTTGATTGAGAGCTTGAGCTTGAGCATCAATGGTGGATTTGCATGATTTGTGAAATTGAGCTTTAAAGTTGTTTATGCATGCTTAGATCCATTTAGAACTTCGATTAGGGATGTTTGATGGTTGAATTTGAAATTTAAGTGCATGATAGAGTGATTTGGGTTGATTTAAGGCTAGAAGTCGAAGCATGAATTAGGTCGAGATCGAAGTGCCCAGGAAAGTCGGGCCCGAGTTGTGGAAGTCGGTCCATCAAGTCGGACCGAGGTTGAGGATGTGTCGGGCCCGACATAGGTTGGAAGTCGATCCATGTTGTTTTTGCCCTCTTCTTATGATATCATGTGGATTCATGTGTTTCATTGTTGGCTATAGCCCAATCATGATGTAGTATGATCATTTGCTTAGCCATTGTTAGAAGATATCCATGATGATTCATGTTGGATTGTGATGCATGTGTGTTTAGAGACTAAGCATGGAGTTCCCTTGTGTTGATGTGTTGTTGTGTGTTGATGAGTGCTTTTGTTGAGTTGTATGGAGTTTATCTTGGACCCTTTTGTTTGGTTGGATGTGTATAGGTACCATAGAGACTAGAGCTTCATCATCTCATGCGGAAAGGCCGAGGAAGAAGTCCAAGAAGTCAAGGAAAGAGCCAAAGTTGGATGATGTCTACTTGGAGGATGATGAGCAAGTTGAGAGTTATGCAAGGTATATGGCGCTTGAGCATCACACAAGGTGGCTTGATTGGGACGCTGTGAGGAACTTCCCTTCCCGTGAGGACCAATGGACACGCCCGGAGCCTCAACTTCAACCACCACCACAAGACTTCTACCAAGAGCAAGTGTACGAGAGGGAGCGGCAAGCAAGGCTCCAAAGAGGACGTATATGTGACAACCCCTTCGATTGATCCTATACATGCCATTGAAGAATAAGAAATTGTGAGCTTTTCATACTCTTCTCTTTTGCTTTTAAGTTTTGATTTCCTTGTTTGATGGGGACATCAAAATTTTAAGTATGGGGTGGGGGTAAGTGTGTTCATGATTTCACTTGTTTATGTTTGTTTATTATTTTGAGGATATTTAGTTTGTGTTTTTAGTTTGTGTTTGGGATGTTTGCTTCTTGGTTTGTGGTTTGATGAAAAACATGAATGATTAATTTGGTCTTGAATGGATGAGTTTTTGGTTTTAGAGAAATTTTTGCAAAAATCCATAAAAATTGAAAAATTGTGTTGAAAACAACAAAAAGATTTAATGTTTTGTAGGTTTTGGACTAGAAATTCCCGTCTTAGATTGCCAAAATAAAAGCTAATGATGATGTGAGCATGTAAATTCCTTTGCATATTTTTGGATAGTTTAGCCTCTAAAAATGATGTTGCTTTTGATGTGATCATGATATCTTGCTTGTTTTATTGAACATGTGAGTTCTAGGATGAGTTCTTATGCAACTAAGTATGAGTGACCCTTGTGAGATTGATTTTTGGCCATTTTAGGGATGCTTGTTCATATTTGCATATCCCTCATTTTTCTTGTGTGATTAGCTCATTCATGCTTAGTAAAACTTGCTATTGCGGTGTTTATCTATTTTCCGAGACCGTCATGAGATTTGTCCTAGCATGGTCACATTGATTTTGAACTTTATTCTTTTAGTCACATAAATGTTCCATATCCTACCATGAAGATAATCCTTTGTTTGTAGCCCCGTTCTAGCCTAAGCCTTTGTTTGAAACTCCTCAAAAATATTATTCCTAGCCTTATATGACTTGACCCTTATGGGATTGGACTTTAGAAGAGAGGTTTGGATTGTATTTGAAGAGTTGAGATTCTCTTGGGTTTAAGGGCAAAAGAATGGTGTTATGAATCATGTGGGTAGTGCATCTTTGTTGTACAAAAATGAAAAAAAAGAAAGAAAAGGAAGAAAGAAAATGTTGGAAATGTAAAGTGGAATGAAAGCAAAGAGCTTAAGTGAAGAAAAGGGTCCGACCGAGTTACAAGGAACATCGGGCCCGATGTCATAAGAAAGTCGGTCCAAATGTAGAAAGTGTTGAAAAATCCAACAAAAAGGCATAAGAGCAAAGATGAAGTGGAATGTTAAGTGAATTTTTGGGTTGAAAGGAAAATGTTAAGTCTTTTGGGTGAGTGTGAAAGTAATTGTGGAATTTGGTGAAGTTGGTGAGAGTTTAGGTTGTTCAATCCCCATTGTAAGCACCACAAGACCAAATAATTCCCACCTTGAGAAATACCAAAAGCCCCATTACAACCCGACCGAATGGAACCTCTTTGAGGACCTCCATTGAGCCAAGTTCGAAATTCTTTGTGTACTTTGCATTAGGCATCTCTAGGTGGAGGAATTGGTGATATTAGCTTCAATAGTAAAGTCCTTACTTGCATGATTTTTGAGCTTGAGTGTTCATTGCTAAACCCAAACACATGATGAGTGATACACATTCACATATCCCTAAAGTGAGGCTTAGTTGCATTAACTTTATTCCTTGGAACACTTAATCATGTGTGATGATGTAATCTTGCTTGAATATCGATCACTTGTGCTTAAAATGTGTTTTCATACGAGGCTTTACTTGAAGATTATGTTTCGGTCTTGCTTACATTGTTATTGCTTGAGGACAAGCAACTTTAAGTATGGGGTATTTTGATGTCTCTCTATTTGGTGGTGTTTTCATATGTGATTTCCTTTGTAAATATGTTTCTTTTTCCCCTTTTCTTGTGCCTTTTGTTCCTTTTTAGCTTAGTTCCCGTATTTCTATGAGATTCGGAGACTACGCGCATTTTATGTGTTTTGTAGGTAATTTAGCATGAATCGAGGATCGATTTGAAGGAGGGTCGAGACATGGAGCAAAGGCCGAGTTAAAGCGGGAAAGAGAGGAGCAAACCATGAAGAAGAACAAGAGGAAAGCCAACAAGAAGAAGGTGGAACGAGGTTCGGACCGAGTTGCAACCAACCTCGGGCCCGACTTGAAGTCTCCAACCTCGGACCGAGTTGCACAGTAACTCGGGCCCGAGGTCCTCCGTGTCGGTCCAAGTCGGTCACCGAACTACTTGGGCTCCAAGGCACGAATTTGTGGACTTCCACTTTTGCCCCTCATCTAATCCATAAAAGGCCCTCTTGTCTTCTAAGAAAGGGGTTCCAAAAAGGGGGTTCTCCCACACAAGAGGGGGGTTCCAAGGGAACCAAGAGGATACTTGGAGAGCAAGGAGGAAGGAGAGGAGAAGGAGAAGAGAGAGAATCGGCCAAGGGAGAGGAAGATTTGATAGGTTTGTTTGATAGATTAGCTTTGTTTTGTTTTGATCTTGTGGATTTGGAAACTTTTGGATTAGAATTTGTGGATTGCTTTTGATTTCGAATGAAACTTTGCTTTGTTTTGAGATTGATGATGTTGATTGCTTTCCCTTTTGATTTGTTTGCTTTCTTTGTTTGCCACATGGAGTAGATCTCCTTGATCTTGGGTTATGGGGGAAAACCCTAGCTAGGTTTGGGCTAGAAACCCCAATTCCATAGCCTTGAGTGTTTGATCTAAGGAACCCACTCTACATAGAGCTACAATTCCTTGCGAAAGTCGGGAATCAAGGCTTGAGATTGGCAAAGTAGCGAAAGTGAACATGTGTCAATCTCAAGACCTTGCTTCGAAGGGGATTTCCCCAATGATCGATGTGTAGAAGTGGTTGGAACGAGGGCGAAAGCACTCGATCCTAGTCCGATCATCACTCATTGCTTGAATTGGGGTGGATAAGCCTTAATCTACTAGAGAAGGAACCCAAAAGCCCAAGATCTACTTTTAATCTTTGAAGTTCGACAAACCCAGCTACCTCGGGCCCGACTTACCCAGTGTCGGTCCCGACTTCCTCTTGTCGCCAACCTCGGGCCCGACGTGACCTCAGTGTCGGTCCCGACTGTTTTCTTTGTTTTCTTTCGTTTTATGCTCTCCTTTCTAGCTTCCTAGTATCTAGGCACATCGATCGAGTAGACTTCCCGAGTGTTCGACACCCACCACGTACTACAACGGGGTCGGGTTATAAATTGTATCTCTAGACCCTCGCACACGTTGAGAGGCGGTCAACTAGTGATTCCCAGAATCCGAGGTCTACCTCGCTCGTCTTTAGCGACCCTTCTTCCAGCGACTCCGCCATCTCGATTAACTCGTGCTTTCCTCAACTGCGCGTATCTTCTTGGGTTGAAATGGCTTCGTCTTCGATCTCTGATGAGGAGGTGGCCGGGTCTGTTGCGAGGTCATCTGACTCCAACGACCAAGCGAGCTTTTTTGCGGAGTATATCACCGACTCTGTGTCGAGTACTCCGCCCGTCCTTGAGGATTGGATACCCATGTCCCCGAACCCCACGAGAGTGATCTGTTTGACCGAGGGGGCCCCAACGACCCTGAATCGGGAAGACCTCGAGAAGATTGCCAAGGACTTCCCCTTGCCGAAGGGGGTCGAGCTAGCGCTTCCCGAAGGGGAGGGTTGTGCCCTAGCTTCGTATAAGAGGTGTGTGGTTGTACACCTACCCAGCCTCCAGGCCGAAGGGGAGGGCTGTGCCCTAGCTTCTTATGGGCCATGCACGTTTGTCCCGCGTAGCTGTTTCCCAACCCGTGGCGGCTTCTGTGTGCCGACACTCTCCGAAGCTATGAGCTCGGGGACGGACCAGATCTGAACATCATGTCGAGCTTATTCTTGGCAAGGAGGGAACATGAGTCCTGCCTTGTTAATCTTAGTTTGCCCGGACTCAAGATCACCACGACCCCGTCAAACGTCGGTTAGTGGAAGGACAAATGGTTCTTGGTCCGGGACCCCACTGGGAGGTACCTGAATTTTCCCACGGCCTCGGACAACTTCGTTCGTCCTAAGGGCACGCAGAAGGCCGCCGACCTCAAGGCCCGGTATGCACCGGCGCGCAAGGTGCCGTATTGGGAGTATCTGGCACTAGACCGGCTTGAGTGGGCCGGTCTAAGTCTTACACCTCCACCCCGCGAGGGCGAAGAGGGTACTTATTTTCCTTTTTGCTCCTCGTTTTGTTATTTGTTTTTGGTTTTGGGCCACGCATAGCCTCGGGGAAATACCTCGCTTATTTAGTGATGACCGCGAGCCTCGCTCAGATCACACTACCTTGACCGTTTGTGATGTTCTGTTTTTTTCTTTTTATCTAACCTTTTTTTCTCATGTTTTTCTTTGACAGTGGACCTTTTTAACGCTCTTGCCTCGAGGGCGCAGGGAAAGAAACATGCGACCTCCACCTCCCAAGCCCCGCGGGCCTCGAAGGGTTCAGCGAAGGAACCGACCCCCTCGGCGAGGCCACCAACCTCGCAACCGAAGTCAACAGCCCCCACGAAGGCCGTGGGGTTTAAAATTACGGAGGGGGGAGCGTCCAAGGGAGATGCCACCCGAGGGACCTCGCACGCCTCCCGAGGACCCGGCGAGGGGGCCGGGTCGAAGAGGAAGGGTGCAGAGTCCCCCCGAGGGGAGAAGAAGAAGAAACACAAGGGGGGCAGCGAGCATGGTTCCTCAGGGAAGGAGGTCATCCCCAACCTTAACCTCGAGGGACGTGCCCTTTCTGCCGTCGCCCCCCCCCCCCCCCCGCGAAGTTCCACTGTCCTGGGCCATCTCGGGTCGCCCTCAAGAATTGGAATCGGGATGACTGGAAGGAGGAGGTTGCGTGAGCAAACACCCTCTCCGAGGAAGCCTGAACGACGAGGCCTTCCGTTACTCGGCGATGGTATGTCTCGCTTTTGAAAGCCTTGCTTTTTAAGTTTAGTGCCTCTTTTCTAACATTCTTTTTTGATTTTTCAGCATTTCTTTTTTGAGAATTACAATCGTAGCCACCTCGCCCTCCTCCAGAAGAGAATGGACAAGATGGAGGCGGCGCTCAAGGCCCGCATAGAGGAATGTGCGAAGCAAGAGAAAGACCTCACTGAGGCCGGGAAAAGGGCCAAGGCAACGGTGGTCGCGGCGAGGGACGAGGCCAAGGCGGCCGCAAGGGCGATGGAGGAGGAGAACAAGGCAAAGGCCCTTGTGGGGGGCCTGCAGAGCGAGGTCGAGGAGCTTCGAGGTAAACTTTCCGCGGAGCATAAGTTCTTTAGGGAGAAGGAATCAGAGCTTCGGAAGGCTGAGGAGGAGATCAACAGCCTCCGACAACGCGTCCATGATCAGCTTAAAGAGGAGGTGGAGGCTGCAGGCCCCAAGTATGTGGCGTCTGCCGATTATAAGGAACAGCTGCTGAGCAGTGTCAACAAAACGTACCGGCAGGCCGTTCGCACGGGGGTAAGGCAGGTGGTTGCGAAGTATGGGCACCTCGATCCTCGCATTGTCTTTTTCAACCCCAACTATGCGTTGACCATGGGGGAAGAAACCGGGGAAGAGCCCGAGGGAGAGTATGAATTCTTCCTCAATGAGGATGGGGCCGCACCGACCGAGGGCATCGAGGTGCCCACGGCAAAGGACCTCGGCCAGGGAGGTTCGGAGCTCGCCACTAGAGACCCCCACCCCGCGCCGGATGTGCCAACTTCTGACCCGGAGGTGATCATTGCCTCACTCGTCAGCCAAGTCCCGATGGACCCCGTCGTCGAGATCCCGAAGGAGTGACGGGTGCTTCGTAGTTTTTGTGTTTTTTGTTTTTTGTTTTGATTTGGTGGCCCCGCTCGGGTCTGTAATTATGATATTCTGGCCCTCGTGGCCTTATTTTATGTAATTTTTCTTTCCTTATGGTTTTGTTGTATGCCTTCCATCGATCTAGTTTTGTTATACCTCGATCCAGTTTTGTTATACCCCGATCCAACCCCATGGTCCGAGTGCCGCAATATTTGTGGTCCACTCGGGCCACATCGGGTGGGCATCATTCGCCGCGTCCCCGAGCCTTGCTCGTATCGTTTATAATCGACGCCGCAATCCCGAGCTTCGCTCGGATCGCGCATGTTAGATTTTATGCCACGATCACGAGCCTCGCTCGGATCGCGCAAGTTAGACTTTATTCCACGATCACGAGCCTCGCTCGGATTGCGCACGTTAGATTTTATACCACGATCACGAGCCTCGCTCGGATTGCGCATGTTAGACTTTATGCCACGATCCCGAGCCTCGCTCGGACCGCGCATAGTGTTTATTGTTTCCAACCCCAAGCGAGACGCGAGGGGTGGACTTAAGTTCTTAAAACTGAAATTCTCCAACCCCAAGTGGGATGCGAGGGGTGGATTTAAACTTAAAACCGAGATTCTCCAACCCCAAGCGGGAAGCGAGGGGTGCAATTAAATTCGAGATTCTCCAACCCCAAGCGGGAAGCGAGGGGTGGAATTAAATTCGAGATTCTCCAACCCCAAGAGGGAAGCGATGGGTGGAATTAAATTCGAGATTCTCCAACCCCAAGCGTGAAGCGAGGGGTGGGATTAAATTCGAGATTCTCCAACCCCAAGCGGGATGCGAGGGGTGGAATTGCACTTAAAACTGAGATTCTCCAACCCCAAGCGGGAAGTGAGGGTGGAATTAAATTCGAGATTCTCCAACCCCAAGCGGGATGCGAGGGGTGGAATTAAATTCGAGATTCTCCAACCCCAAGCGGGAAGCGAGGGGTGGAATTAAATTCGAGATTCTCCAACCCCAAGCGGGAAGCGATGGGTGGGATTCAATTCGAGATTCTCCAACTCCAAGCGGGATGGGAGGTGTGGAATTGCACTTAAAACCGAGATTCTCCAACCCCAAGCAGGAAGCGAGGGGTGGAATTAAATTCGAGATTCTCCAACCCCAAGCGGGAAGCGAGGGGTGGAATTAAATTCAAGATTCTTCAACCCCAAGCGGGAAGCGAGGGGTGGGATTAAATTCGAGATTCTCCAACCCCAAGCGGGATCCGAGGTGTGGATTTGAACTTATGCGACTGGGCTTCCATAATTGAGACGGTTTGAAAAATGTTGCGCAACCCTTTATTTACAAAATTTTGGAAATGGCGAGAGTTTAGAGGGTTTACATGTAATATCTTTTAAGCCGAGCGATATTCCATGTTTTGCTTAGAGTGCACCCCTCGCTATCTTTGAGTTTGAAAGCCCCGGGGGCGACTTCTTCTCCGAGGAGGTACGGACCCTCCCAATTGGATCCAGCTTGCCACCTTTGGTGCGTCTTAAAACGAGACAACCCATGACCAAAACCCGGGGCCTAACCTTTTTGTCGTGGTATACCGCTACACGTCGTTTGTATTCGTTGGAGCGTAGGGCGGCGATCTTGCAAAGTTCGTCCCTGAATAGCAACTCAATCTTGAGGTTGATCTCGTTCTCTTTTTCGTTGAAGTAAAAAACCCTCGTCGAAGGAACCAGGGTTTCCACGGGAACCAGGGCTACCGCCCCATAGGTTAGGGCGAAGGGTGTTTCTCCCGTGGCGCGACATGTTGTGGTCCGGTATGTCCATTGGACGAGCGGGAGAAGCTCCGCCCAGCGACCCTGTTCCAGGCCCAGGCGTTTCTTGAGATTGGACAGGATACGGGCGTTGACATTTTCTACCTGGCCGTTGGACTGAGGGTGGGCCACGAAGGAGAACTTGAGGATTATACCGAGCTCGGAGCAAAAGGTGCGAGTTTCCTCGAAGTCGAATTGGGGGTCATAGTCAGTCATGATGGTCATGGGGACCCCAAAGCGACACACGAGGTTTTTCCATAGGAAGTTGCAAACCTTTGTCCCCGTGATCTTCGTCATTGCCTCGGCCTCGACCCACTTCGTGAAGTAGTCGACGATGACCAGTATGTACTGTACCTAGCCTACAGCCTTGGGGAATGGCCCCAAGATGTCCATACCCCACATCGCGAATGGGCAGGGTGCGTGAATCGAACGCAGTCGCGACGTCGGGGCGTGTTGGACATTACCGTGCTTTTGGTACCCGTCACACCTCTGGACATAGGCCCTTGCGTCCTGCCGGAGAGTAGGCCACAAATACCCTAGATGGGCGATCTTGTGTGACAATGCGCGCCATCTGGGGTGATCACCGCAGACCCCCTCGTGTGTTTCGAACAGGATGTGTTATGTGGCCTCGGTCGGCACACATAGCAAGTTGGGTTCCGTGAAACCCCGGCGATAGAGTTGTCCTCCGACGACGCAGTAGCGGGCCGCCTGCATTTTGAGTTTTCGGGCCTCCGCGGGATCTTTCGGGAGGACGCCGCTCTCCACATATCCCGTGATAGGTACTCTCCAATCCCCGACCGTGACGGAAAGAACCTCGCTGGTCACACTTCGCGAGAGCTTTCTTTCTACCATCACGCGATTCCCTACTTCCAAGGGAAGAGCGGATCCTAACCTCGCGAGCGCATCCGCCTTGGTGTTCGCAGCGCGTGGGACATATTCCACCGCGAAGGTTTCGAGGTAGGAGACCAAGGCTTTAACTTTCTCTCGGTATGCGGGTAGGAACCCCGTTCTAGTGTCATATTGACCGTTCAATTACCTTGCCACCAACTCGGAATCGGTGTATACCCTGATCTTGCGAGCTCCACTGAGGAGCACCATCTCAATCCCGGCGATCATGGCCTCGTACTCGGCCTCGTTATTGGTAGCATCGAAGGCAAAGTTGAGGGCATACTCTGTTTCAATTGAGAGACCGGTAAGGAAGACGCCAGCCCCACCTCCAGCGTCGCAGCGCGAGCCATCAACGAAGACCCTCCATTCCTCCGAGCTCGCATCGGTTTCGGGGAAGGTAACTTCCACCATGAAGTCGGAGAGGGCATGCCCCTTCATTGCGGTCCTAGGTAGGTAATTGATGTCAAACTCGGAGAGTTCGACTACCCACTTCGTCATTCGTCCGGACAGAGCGGGCTGATGGAGGATTTGTCGAAGGGTAGGTCGAAGAGGACCTAAATAGGGTGGGCATGGAAGTACGGGCGTAAGCGCCTTGCGGCGGTGACGACGGCCAAAGCCATTTTCTCTGCCGGCGAGTACCGCTGCTCAACAGGCTGGAGCACGCGGTTTATAAAGTAAACTGGGTGTATTGTCTTCCTGGTCAGCGCCGCGCTAATAGTTTCTAGGCTTACGGCCACGTACAACTGTAGGTCCTCGCCCGCCATTGGAGGCGACAGTGTGGGGAGCTTTGACAAGAATGCCTTCAGACCGGAGAAGGCGAGCTCGAGCTCCTCGTCCTAAACAAATTTGTCGTTTTTCTTCAAGGCCGCGAAGAAGAGCAGAGACTTGTCTGCCAATCGGGAGCAGAACCTCCCCAAGTAATTTACAACGCCATTGAGCCGCTGTACCTCAGTACGAGACCTCATTGAAAGGATTGATTCAATCTTAATGGGGTTTAGTCCAACCCGCGCTCGCTGATCATAAAGCCTAGGAACTTCCCCGAGGACACGACAAACACACACTTTTCGGGGTTCAGGCTGAGTCTGTTGGATCTGAGCATTGCAAAGACCTCGGAGAGGTCTACGAGGTGTTCCTCGGGGGCTTTGCTTCAGACCACAATATCGTCTACATAAGCCGACACGTTCCTTCCTAGATGATTTTTAAAGATCCGGTCTATGAGGCGCTAGAAGGTTGCCCTAGCGTTCTTTAGGCCAAACAGCATGACTTTGTAGCAGTAGGTGCCCCGCTGTGTGATAAAAGACGTTTCCTCTTCGTTGCGCGGGCTCATCAAAACCTGGTTGTACCCCGAGTATGCATCGAGGAAGCTCAAGACCCCGTATCCCGCCGTCGAGTCGACTAGCTCGTCGATCGAGGGTAAGGGATAGCTGTCTTTGGGGCATGCCTTGTTCAGATCTTTGAAATCTATGCACATGCACCATTTCCCGTTGGCCTTCTTGACCAGTACCACGTTGGACAGCCACCTAGGGTACTGGATCGCTCGGATGAACCCTGCTGCCAACAGCTTCGCTATCTCGGCATTTGCGGCTTTTGCCCTTTCTTCGTTCATCTTCCTTCGCCGTTGTACCACGGGACGGGTGGTAATGTCAATGTTCAAGGAGTCTTGAGCCACGGTTCGTGGAACGACGCGGAGGTCCTTGACGGTCCAGGCGAACACGTCGCGGGATCTGGAGAGCAGTGTCTCCAGAGATGCCCCCGATTTCCCAGAGAGACAATCTCCCAAGTAGACCTTCTCGGCCTCGTTTTCGAAGGAGGTAACAACCCTTCTTTCCGTGTCTGGGATGGGGACCGTGAAGTCCCGGACTTCGAGATCAGCCTCGCCGGGAGACTCCGCCATGAACACCGGGCACTTCTGTTTGGCCGAGGTCGCGTAGCAAACGCGACCCTCTTCTTGGTTGCCCTTGACCTCTCCGACGCCATCATCGACGGGGAACTTCATTTTTAGGTGGTAGATGGATACCACCGCTTGGAACTTCATCAGGGACACCCTCCCGATGATGGCATTATACACCGAAGGCAGGTGTACCATGGTGAATTCCACCATCTCGGTTCGCCTCGTCGAACCAGTACCCAGTGTCATCCAAAGGTCTATCAGTCCCGCGACATCAACCTCGTCTCCCGAGAAGGAGGTGAGTTTCCCAGCATAGGGCTTCAGGGATGTCACGGAGATGCCCAATTGTTCGAAGGCCCCGTAGTACATGATGTCCACGGAGGATCCCGTGTCCACCAGTATCCGCTTCACCATTTTCGAGCCCATCTGAGCATGCATAACCAGAGGGTCAAAGTGCGGCATGTGTAGACCCTCGGCATCCTCCGAGGTGAAAGCCAGCCCTATGTGAGACCGCGAGGTCTGTGCGACGCTGTATATTGAGGGCTCATGATGGATCGCCCTCGCGTACCTCTTCCTCTCGGCCTGGCTTGATCCAACCAGCGAAGGTCCACCCGAGATGGTATGAATATACCCATCAGGTGTTGTCGTGTGTCCGGACTTCGCCTGCTTCGCGAGAGCCTGTTGTTTGACTTTGTTAACCGTGGCTTGGCCCGGGCCTTGCGGCACGGTGTTTGCTCCCGAGGCGGGGTTGGCGCGTCCTTTCTCATTTGGGTTGTATAAAGGGCCGCCCTTTCCTCTATAACCTCGTTGCTTCCCTCCGAAGCAATTCCAATCCCCACCACCGTTGCCTCTATTGTTGTTGCGGTTGTTGTTGTTATTGTTCTTGTTATTGTTGTTGTTCCAGCTGTTGTTTTTGTCATTCTTGTTGTTGTTGTTGTTGTTAATGGGGTTTTGGGTCTGCGTTACATACGTGTCCCATGCGGCCTGTGCGCCCACCTTTGTCTTTCCCTTGCCCTCGGCCGCGACCACCTTGTCTGTCCTTGGTCGCGAGCTTTGGTTTGCGGCGTCCTCGGCGTATATCTGTGCCGTGATCTAGGCACACAGGCTGTCTTACGTCGTCGGGCACTTCAGGAAGATGTAGTTCTTGAAGGTTCCTTGGCATAGGTTGCCCATGAGGGTATCCCGCACTAACGATTCGTCAATATGCGCGATCTCTACCACCACGGTTGTGAACCTCGTAAAGAAGGTGCCCAACGACTCGCTTTCCCACCTGTTCGATGCCGCGGAGATCTCACATGTTTTTCTTGCGCTTCCTCGATCCGTTGAAGTGTCCGATAAAGGAATCGCATAGTTGAGAGAACGAGGATACGGACCCAATTTTGAGGCTGTTGAACCATGTCATCGCGGCCTTTTCTAGGGTTGTCGGGAAGACGCGTCAGAAAATGGCATCGTTGTAAGAGTTGACGTTCATCTGGATAGTGAAGTGCTTCACATGCTCCTCCGGATCCGCCGTGCCGTCATAGAGCCCCATCTGCGGCCAATGGAAGCCCTTGGGCATTGGCGCGTTTTGAATCTCGTACACGAAAGGTGAACGACTCCCGGGCTCGACATGCTGTCGTCGTGTACACGACTTCAAGGGATGCATCCCGCTTCCCGCGGTCTCCGATAGCTTCGGATCTTGCATCTGCGAACGTCGCGAACGAGACCGTGAAATCTACATGGGGTCCTTGGGTGGCCTCGCCGTCGACGAGCCGTTGGTTGACGTCTCATGCCCCTGCACATGCCTGGGGACGTACTCGGGTACGTACTTAGAGTGGGGTTGACCCGGGCCAGGGACGGGAACATACGCGGGGGCCGATGGTGCTTGATTGTGAGCGGGTGAAGGGCGAAGCCCTACTGGTACTGCCCGTAGCCAAGATAGGGATACGGGTTTTGGGGAATGCCGCCTTGTTCGTACCCCTGGAATGGGTACGTGTTTTGCGGGATGTTGTATGTCCAACCCGGGGGAACTCCGAATGGATAGCCCGGGGGAGGAGCCACGTTCGCCCACTGCGAGGTTTCGGGCATATTATCGGGATGTTGAGGGAAGAAATTGTTCGGGCAAGCCAATTTGAGGGGTTCAAAAGACAAGTTTTGCCACAAGTCGGGACACTGCTGAGGATGAAGAGGTTCCCACAGACGGCGCCAGTGATGAAACCCGAAATAAACCGACGCTAAAAGACAAGAAATAAGATTACTTTTATAGCGAGATTACAAATAACGAGGTTATAAGCAAACGAGATTACAAATAACGAAGTTACAAGCAAACGAGATTACACCCCGGATCTCCCAAGAGTATTCGAGATCTCGATCTAACAGGGCTCGAGATCTCCTAATCACTACAGGGTTCTATCACCAACAGGTGGCTTGGCGAGCTCTAGTGGCGAGGTTGAGGAGTTTTGAGCGTGGTGATTGTGGCTTGCAAGGTGATGCGGCGAGATCTTTGGTGTAGAGACTCTTTGTGCGACTTGAAGTCTTTTTTGTGGACTTCGCTTATCTGTAGCGTGGCTTTTGACGATGATTCAACACGTCGATCTTCAACGAGCAAGATAGTTCTTGAGTTCAAGATGTTTTTCGACCCCTTTCCATCTACGAGGTTCTCCTCTATTTATAGTGTTTTGGGAGGCTGAGTTTTGGTGTTTGTTCGATGTGGGACGCCCGAGATCAAGCCTTTTGATTGGTCGGGTGTAAGGCAGTAGTCTATTGGGTGGAGAAGCGGTGGTCGCTGAGTGGCTTAGACAGGGCGGCAGTGTCAGCTTTTGAGCAACGAGGTTTAGACCTCGTTGCCGAGGTCTCGGGACCTCGCGAAGGTAGGGATTTTTTTTAATTTAGAGATGGATACAGTAATGGGTCCCGAAATCAACTTTGGGAGTCCCGCCGGATCCGTTATTCCTCGTACCCCGGACCCACTTCCTATTTTGCCATTTTGAGCACCATCGACCACTAACCCATAAACTAAGTAGTGCTCCTAAACACTATCCCACCAACTGACTTGTAGAAAACAAACTTTGACTCTAAAACTAACTCTCCTAGCACACTAACGGCAAAGTAGTAATTAATTAAAGACCAAATTGAAATAACATGAAATTAAATGAAATGACTAGGCTGGAATCCTATCACTCCACTACTTTTGAAGTAGTCCGTCCTTACCTATCGAGCCAAGTTAATTCCCCCTTTTGACATCATCAAAAAGATTGCTAAAACAAGAAAAGAAAACAGAGGCAAATATGGAAACTTAAGACATAATATCAAAACAATCATAGATAGTCATCCACCAAAGCAAGAGATAATGCACGATGCAAAAACAAACAATCCAGAAATGCAGTACAACCAAATCGAACTAAAAGAGAAGTCTTTTAAACTGGAGAGATAATGTGGTAAGGGTAGAAGAGAGGGGTAAAGAGAGTCATGGACATGCAGTAGTCAGTGACTTAGAACCGAGACAAGCAAGCCTCTCCTCAAACTCCATAAATTTTAACATTAGGATCAGAATGAGTACCTTCTTCATGTAGAACTATAGGTTTCTTAGAAGGTGTGACCTCTTCCAGGATTTTGTCGTTGACATCACAGGAGTCTTCTTTGTTAGTGACTTTTCGCAAGTCACCGACTTCTTCTTTTTCCTTGGTTACTCTTGTTTCCTTCTTCTTAGATTTCTCAACTCCATTGCCTCCAAATTTTGAGTTTTAACCAACTCCTTTTCCAAATCATCCTTAGCACTCTCCTCGTCCCTTTTTGGGTGTGTCACTCGATTCCAGAAACGCTTGCTGGTTGCACCGTTTGGCGCAGCGTTCCAGTTTCAAGTGACACGGTTAGGGTTTCTTGGTTTGTGTTTAGGTTCATGAAGTTTTTGGATGAGGATGGAGGTAGAGCAATAAAGGAACTTGTTCTCTCTTAATTGGAAAGTATCACTTCAATCAAATCAAGCTCCGCTCAGAAAAACTTCTTTTGAAATACAAACAAACTGATCTTCTTAATATTCTGATGTGATCCATGCGCCAATTTTCACAGTCGCTGACCCTGCTCATGTCGGTGACCATCAAACCTGTTTTCTCATATCAACATATCTGTCCATGACATTTGCACAGTCCATGACCTTCTCTTTAAAGAACTTACTTGGCGTTGGGGTTGCACAAGGAGTGCCAAAGCTAACCAAGTATGAAGCATTATATATGATGATTTGTCGATCATGATGATAAGTCTCCGTTGTATAAGGGAATTCAAAAGCGGGCTCATAGAGACTCTCAAACATGATAGGTCAGGGACAGGCTTTAGAATCAACTATCATTTGGGCTAGTAAAGAGGGTTAGGATCATCAAGTTGATTCTTTTTGGGCTGAAACAAAGAGCTCAAAGAGGTTGCACACATACTGAATGTAGTAAAAGTCATCGACAAGACAAATGTATGGGGTTTCCTAAACATGATGCCTATCAAGAATGAAAAGAATTATACCATAAAAACATGACTTCAAAACATATGCAAAGCAATCAATTCTAGCCAATCATCGAGGGAATTCATGTAGGGAAATAGATCATTGAAGAGAGATCATACGTAGTTCCATGCGGAGTTGTTCAAAGGGTTCACGATTTAAGGCCTTTGTGAAGATGTCTGCTCTTTGATCACTTGTTCTACAGAATTCCATAGTGACCATGCCCTTTTCCACACAATCTCCAAGAAAGTGGTGCCTTATCTCGATATGCTTTGTCTTTGAATGTTGCACCGGATTCTTTGAGATGTTGATTGCGCTAGTGTTGTCACATAGTATGGGCACTGACCCACACTTCACACCATAGTCACTGACTTGTTGCTTGATCCATAAGAGTTGAGAACAACACGCTGCAGCTGCAATGTATTCTGCTTCCGCTGTTGATAGAGCAACATAATTTTTCTTTCTAGATCCCCATGAGACAAGGCAAGGCCCAAAAAATTGAGCCATTCCTGAAGTACTTTTTCTATCAACACGGTTCCCTGCAAAATCAGCAGTTGTGTATCCGACGAGCTCAAAAACAAATCATCTTGGATACCATAAACATAGATTGTCAGTCCCCTTAAGATACCAAATAATTCTTTTAACAGCTTTCAAGTAGGACTCTCTTGGATCAGCCTGAAATCTGGCACAGAGACAAACTCCAAACACAATATCAGGTCTACTTGCTGTGAGATAGAGCAGTGATCCAATCATACCTCTATACATAGTAGCATTGACCTTAGGATCCTTGTCATCTTTTCCAAATGAGGTGGTCGGCGACATGGGAGTATCAAAAGGTTTAGCATTCTCGAGACCAAACTTCTTAACACATTCTCTGAGATACTTTTGTTGATGAACTCGTGTCCCATCCTCACTTTGAACAACTTGAAATCCTAAAAAGAACTTAAGCTCGCCAAACATACTCATTTCAAATTCAGTAGACATGAGGTCAGCGAACTTTTTCAATAGCTTATCATCTGTTGAACCAAAGATGATGTCATCGACGTATACTTGAACAACTAGTGTGTGACTTCCTTCCTTCAACAAGAACAGAGTCTTGTCAACTTCTCCTCGAACATAGCCATGTTGAATTAAGAACTGAGACAAACGATCATACCAAGCACGCGGGGCTTGCTTCAATCCATAGAGTGCTTTGTCCAGTTTGTAGACATGATCCGGGTGGGCGACATCTTCAAAACCCGGAGTCTGTTCAACATACACTTCTTCTTTGAGATATCCGTTCAAAAATGCAGTCTTAACATCCATTTGTTGTAGCTTGAATCCATGATGAGTAGAATAGGCAATGAGCAATCTAATAGCTTCAAGACGAGCCACTGGAGCAAACGTTTCATCATAGTCAATGCCCTCATGCTGATTGTATCCTTTAACTACTAGCCTTGCTTTGTTTCTGACCACATTTCCTTCATCATCTAGCTTATTTCTGAACACCCATCGTGTTCCAATCACAGATCTTCCCTTTGGCCTTGGGACCAAATGCCAAACCTTGTTTCTTTCAAACTGATGAAGTTCCTCCTGCATGGCACTGACCCAATCCGAATCTTTCAACGCTTGTTCAACATTTTTAGGCTCCAACATTGAGATGAAAGCGTTGAAAGCAAAGAAATTATTCAGAGAAGATCTTGTTTGCACACCCTTTGAGAAATCAGTGAGGATGTTAGTGACAGGATGAGCACTTTTCTGTTGGTAGTTCTTGACTTGTAGATTTGTCAAGTCGTCGACTTGTGTCTGAGGCGTTCTCTCTGAATCTTCTTCAGAGTCTTTTGGACTTGAGCTTCTCCCAGGCGTTTTCTCATCATCTGTCTCATTGTCACTTAATCTTTGATCTTGATCACTTCCCCCTATTCTTTCTAAGTCGGCGACGCCAGCATTGTCACTGACTACTATCTCTTTTTCTAATGCAGCAACTGGAAGTGGATCATTATGAACCAGATAATATCCTTGATCACCATCATCAAGATCTTCAATCATCGAGCCTCCCATCGTGTTCTCATCAAACACTACATGAACACTTTCTTCAATCTTCCTCGTTCTCTTGTTGAACACTTTGTAGGCTTTGCTATGAGGGGAGTAGCCTACAAAAGTGCCAACATCACTCCTTGGATCAAATTTTCCCAGACTGTCCTTGCCATTATTGTGAACATAGCACTTGCATCCAAAAGTGCGTAAGTGGGCGACACTAGGCTTAACTCCTCTAAGCAGTTCATAAGGAGTTTTTCCGAGAAGTGGACGAAGCATGGCTCGATTCATCACATAGCAAGATGCATTAATGGCTTCACCCCAGAAATTTCTTGGAAGACCACTTGAGATAAGCATTGTCCGCGACATGGTCTCCATGGCCCGATTCTTCCTCTCAACCACGCCATTTTGTTGAGGAGTTCTTACCGCTGAGAAGTTGTGACTTATGCCATTTTTCTTGCAGAAAACCAGAAACTCAGAGTTGTCGAATTCCGTTCCATGATCTGACTTGACAGACACAAGAGCAACTCCAAGCTTTTTCTCAACAACCTTCACCCATGCTTCAAATTCTTCAAAGACCTGATCTTTAGAAGACAAAAAAATAGTCCAAGTATACCGTGAAAAGTCATCAACAATGACAAAGATATATCTATTTCCTCCACGACTTTGGACTTGCATGGGACCACATAAATCAATATGAATAAGCTCTAAGGGTCTATTGGTACTTACCTCCTTCTTGGATTTGAAGGATGACTTAACTTGTTTACCTCTTACACATGTCTCACAAACTTCATGCTTGTTCGGATCAATCTTGGGTAGTCCTCTAACCAACTCTTGCTTATGAAGTTTGTCAAGGAGTTGAAAGCTCGCATGGCCAAATCTTTTGTGCCAGAGGTCGGCAACATCTGTAACTGTTCTAAGACACAGTTTTTCCTCGGGTTCAAAGCAAGGGTCCACTTTATAGAGATTGTTTTCACACACCCCTTTCAAAAGGATTTTCCCCGAGTCACTTTCTATCACATGACAACCTTGTTTATCAAAAATAACTTGAATTTTTCCATTAGCACACATCTGAGAAACACTTAATAACTTGAAACCAAGATTTTCAACCAAGTACACATTTTCTATAGTCAGTTTCTCAGAAAATCTTACCATACCTATACCAGAAATACCACCTTTACTATTGTTGCCGACGGTAATCTTACCTCCCTTGTATTCTTGAAGTGAGACAAAATCTCTGGGGTTCCCGGACATATGAGTTGAGCACGCACTATCAATAAACCAGGGCTCCTTGTCACCCACTTCAAGCTACATTGAAAAAATTAGTTCTTACGAACCCAGAGTTGTTTAACTCCTCTGGGTTTGGCAACAAAGTAATTTCTAGGACAGCACTTATTGCAACTAGCACAAACAGATCCTGGAGGACAGTCAACGACAACAGGTCTGTCAAGACTATCATCCAGAGTCCGTGAGGCATTTTTCTCATCCATGTCCTTTTTGTGACAATCATATTGGTAATGACCAGCCTTGCCGCAGTACCAACATATTCTATGAGACTTCAGGGCCACATACTTGCTATAGCCCGGATAGATGGGTTTGTTGTTGATGCGAGATTGAAAGTCAATTTGTGACGGAGCTGAGTTCTGGACTTGTTTTTGCCATTTGTTGTGCACCTTTTGATCAGGATACCACTGTTGCTTCCCTTTGTCAGGCTAAGCCACCACATGTGTAGAACAACTTGCATTGTCACTACACATAGGGGTTTTACCTTTAGACACAAGGGGAGCAGTCTTGGTACCCTGAGTATTGGGTGCACGAACAAAACCAATTCCAAATCTGTCTACCTCCTTCACAAACTTCTTTTTATAGTCATTTCTGATCTCTTGAGCCTTTTCAGCAACAAACTCATCCAACCATTTCTTTCTTTTAGTCTCATCTTCAACTTTAAGATTTTCTAATTCATTTGATAGCTTAGCATGACCAAGCCTAAGCATAAGTCTTTCCCCTTCTAAGTCAGTGACTTGCTTTTCTAGGTCATCGACTTGTTTTCGCAAGTCAGTGACCTGAGAATTGAAATCAGTGCATGACTCACAAGTAGCTGACTTAGGAGAAGAAATCTTTTCAAGTTCAATAGCTTTGCTAGACCAGAGTTTATTATCATCGAAAAGATTGGAGATGGTTTATTCATTTTCTTCCACTTTTTCTCTTAACTCAGTGACATGAGTTTCAAGCTTTTCGATGATAGCAACTAATTGTTTTCTTGACTTTTTAGCAAGAAGAGAGTAGAGTTCAGATTCATTTACCTCTTGGGATGACTTGTCTTCAATGGCCATACAACAGTCTCCTCTTGTCGGTGACACCTCATCGTCATCATTAGACATATCCCAAGTCGCCATCATTCCTTTGCCAACTTCTCCAGTTCTTCTTCTAGGACATTGCTTAGCAAAATGTCCTTTAGCCTGACATTGATAGCAAATCACTTCCTTGTTGTCCTTACTATCTTTGCTTGATTCAGGAGCTTCGACGGGAGCCTTGTTATGATTCCATAACCTCTTCATGGCCTTTGAGATGAGAGCAATATCCTCATCTACTCCTTCACTGTCATCGTCTCCCTGAGCTAAGTCGAAAGCCCTTTCGACTTTGAGAGCAATATTCATGACTTTCTCCGAGTCATGGCGATCTTCTCTTCTTTGTTGAATGCCTCCATACATGGTGAGTTGCCTAACAAGATCTTCCAAAGTCAGTGACTTGATTTCCTTCTGAGTAAGAAGAGACGCAACAATGGTGTCCCAACTTTTGTTCAATTCCGAGATCAACTTGTTGGTTTGCTTCCACTGAGGAAGCTTCTCTCCCAAAAATTCCAATTGGTTGAAAAGAGTCTGGAACCTCGAGTGGTAGTCCCGGAGAGATTCACTTTTTCCTTGAAAAATATTCTCATACTCTCTTTCGAGACTTATGATCCTATCTTTCTTCACATCCTCATTGCCTTGATGAAGCCTTTTGAGAGCATCCCAGATATCCTTAGCAGTCTTGTATCCGATAACCTTTTTGAGGTCACTGTCCCTGAGAGCATGATGAAGTACCATCTTTGCCCTAGCATTCTTCTCAAGCTTCTTGAAGTCAACATCATCATACTCAGTCGTGGTTTTTTCCGTCTTTCCATCTTTTCCGAGAAAGGTTTCTTGACCAATCTCGATCACCTTCCACAACTGACCATCTAGAGAGCAAATGTGAGTCTTCATTTGTTCGACCCACCAATCGTACTCTCCAACTTTGAGGATTGAAGGCTTCCAAAAAGAGTCGTTGATAGCAGTGTTGGTTGAAGACATTTTCTTGTAAGAAAAGTACTAAAAACAAAATCTAGAGTCTTGGCTCTGATACCAATTGTAGGATCGTTAGTACTTAAACGAGTCGGCGACTCCTGCGAAGTCGTCGACTTTGAGTAACAATAGAAGTCACCGACTTTGGTAAAGTCAGTGACCTTGAAATAAGTAGCGGAATAATCAAACAGGAAAGATATTACCAAACTGTAAATGACAAGCGATGTATAGTGGAAACTCTTCGTAAACCAACTAGTTTACTTAGAGAAAAACCACTCCCTTCCAAGCTTCTCACTTGGTCGGATTTCAAGAGTCCTTAGACTCGCTCTATTGATTTCTTGAGTGATACAAAGCTCTCTCGTGAACAAGTTGAATCCCACAACCTTGAACCACGCTCTACCTTTGTCCCAACACTCTCAATCTCACGCTATGCCTAAGAACACTCGACTACACCACTTGTACGAATCTCACGCACAAGTCTTCTTCCCTTCTCGTACGAATCCCACGCACGATTCTTCTTCAACCTAGAACTCTCTCTTTTCTTTTTCTCAAGATATACAATTATGCACGAAAGTCCTTGCTTCTAACCTAAAACAACTCAGTATTTAAGCTTGAATAAGGTGTGATTTTGTGTAATATTATTTCCTATTCGGTTAAGGAAATAACATCACACACAATCTTACAAGATCTTTACTAATATAACATTTACGTACACGTAAAATATCTCAATGGAATCATATCATCCTCTTATGATTTTAGCACTCTTTTGTGATGATATTCTCCATAAATAAATGCCCCAGCTGTCCTGCAAACAATCGCACACGATCTGTGCGTTCCTTCCATAAATAACTTTAGTCGCCAGCTGATCATGGTCAGTGACTTTGTCAAGACTTTGCCAAGTCGCCGACTTGGCTTGCAAACTCGAAGTCACTGACTTCCTTGAAACCATCAAAACACAACTTTTCAACAATAGCTTCTTGCCAGTTATCCTTTGTCAGTGACTTCTTCATAAGAACTTGATGTCGCTGACTCTCCATGCAACTTCTGTGTCACTGACCTTTAGAACCATCAAAACCATATCTTCTAACACTAGATATCTCAACTAACAGATTAGCCTCACCCACCCCGACACATCACGACAACGGAACCAAACCAGCCTAGAGAATCACAACACGACACTCAACATCAATCTAGAAAACCAAAACTTTCCCAAATAAATCTGTATTTTCAAACAAGCATTTCGCCTATCATGCATTAAAAAAACTTCGTTTACAAAAGTTATTTTCCCTAACATACATTGCTTTCCCTTTCATGCATTTCAACCTATCATGCACTTAAAATTAGTTTATGTAATTCAGTTTCTCAAAAATGAGTTTGTTTCCCTTTCTTGCATTTACACCTTCCTTTACACTATGTAATCTTATGGCTTATGCTATGCCAAAATTCAAAAGTTTGAACCAATACGCTTTCATACCTAAGTATCCATCACATTCTTTCTTACTTACCCTATGTCATATGTAATACTTAAAACTCAGAACTCAACCAACCCATTCCACAATTTGCATGCCCATGAAACAAGTTGCCCACAAAACCAACTTTTCTAATATATATAGGGTCATACCAAAAGGATAAGACAAAATTCATTACTTGGATTAAATTAAATCATGACTACACAAGTATAACTGAAACTCTCTAAGATGGCAACTCTTAGAGTGCACAACCGTCCATATGTTCAAGAAGATAACAAAATTATAACCCTGACCATTTATAAGAATGAGATGCCGTAATTGATTGTGCAACATACCAGACAATATGCCCCCTCTTCTATCAACTGAATTGCAATCCTGGTGGTTATTGGTGAACAACTAGTTTGATAGTGCTCTTTACCCACAATAAAAGTCACTATATGATGGTAATTACGTTCCAAAGAAGCACATGCCTGGTATATCAAAAATGTATGTGTAAATTATTTATCCAAGACAATTTAACTGCAAAATATAAAAAAATTAATATAACGAGATAACTATTTACTTTTAACCTTCCAAATAGCATCAAGTTCATACACCAAAATTTTGATTAAATTGTCCCTCACTGACCCCATCTTTGTAGATTCGAACTAATGAGATCCTATAAAACAATAAATCACATTACAAACTCAATTTACATTAAGTGGAAAAGATGGGGAAACCATTGTAAACTATAATTCACTTACACTTCTGGTTAGTTGATATTCATAATCATATGACCAATTCACTGAACACAAAAAGGGAAAATTAAAACACAGGAAAAAAACCTGGATTAACCTAAGAAAGAATCTAATATAGCGCATACTTTATGATTCCACCAAATACAGATACAAGTCCTCGGACTGGATCATGTGATATGGGCTACATCTGATGAGGTATTGTCATTAAATATTCAGATACTTTGTAATCTCAGAACCACATGAATACAAGCATTGAATTACGAAGTATTTTGATTTCTACAAAAAGGAGGACGTGTAAACAAAGCTAAAAATTATGTTTTTGGTAATTAAGTGGGTTTTTGCTGAGAAATTACTTCTAAATGTCCATGTTTTTTGAATTTCAAATGATGGAAACAAAACAATGAATAGAGCAAAAGGATGGATTACATTACAACTTTGAAATAAATGGAAGATGAAGAAAATACATTCAATTACTGCATCACTACTTCAGCTAAGATAACAAATGCATGGATAAATGATAAAAATAGCAAATATCCACAACACAATTAAATTTGCAGAAGAGGGAGGTTAATACTTTAAAGAGCATTAATGGGTTTCCCCTTTTCAACTTCTAAGATCAACGTTTTCAACTCCATTAAACTTCCTTCATTTATATTGTAAACACATAATAAACTCTTACCCTTTCCCCTTCCCAAAAGCTTGCAACCCGTGCACTATATAAATAGTCATAAGATCAGAGTCTCTACCTTTCATCCACCCACTCATCAATTGTCTTTAGGATTCCCCTTGCACACTCACATCAACATATGATATAGGTTACATTTTCTTCCCGTTTTGCTTTGATACTACAATCCTGCTAATATTACAAACACACATCTTTTCCTTTTATATTGTGCAGAAAAAATGGTTGGAGGCTCATCCATGGAAACCCAAAAGCTATCTACAACATTACGAAATCCTTCGGTTTTCTTCACCTTCACAGCTAACCCAAAATGGCCAGAAATTGAAGATACAATATCACAAATGCAAGGACAAAGACAGAGAACACATAATAGAGAGGATGTGACGATGCAACTATTTAAATTCAAGCTCTCAAAGCTCATGGAAGACATTGTAAAGAATAAAATATTTGGAGAGACCCCTGCTGGTAAATGCAATTTATTTATATTCTCATATATGAACATGTTTTACTACACTTAACATTCTAAAAAACAAAACATTACACTTACAATAATGTTATCCATGGTTTTATGCAGTTGTATACACTATTCAATTCCAAAAAAGAGGCCTTCCGCGCGCACACATTTTACTATCGTTAGAAGAGAAAGCCAAAACAAAGTCATCAAATGAAATAGACGAAATCATATCAGCAGAGATACCATGCGAAGATGAAGACCCAATCACACATAACTAGGGGTGTCAATCGGGCGGGTCGAGTCGGGTTTGGGTCGGATCAATTCGGTTTCGGGTAAGTTCGGATTCGGGTCAAATTCAGATATTTTGAAAATCGGGTCAAATTGGGTTGGATCAGTTCGGGTCGGTTTCTTAATTAATCGGGCAAAGTCGGGTTTCGGGTCAATTTCGGTCGGGTTATTCGGTTTTCGGTTCAACTTGATTTCGGATAAGTCCGGTTTCGGGTTTAGTTAGTTTCGGATTTAGTCGGATTTAGGGTGAGTCGGGTTTCGGATTTTTCGGTTTTTGGGTGAGTTGGATTTCGACTTTGACCGAATTTTTGGTTAATCTGATTTCGAGTAAGCGGATTTTGATTCAAACCATATATTGAATGATGATTTTTCGTAGTTTAACTACTCTAGTCTAAATATTTAATGTAACATTTAAATTAAAAACATAATTATACTAAATATTCACTATCATTAATATTTTAAAACATAATGAAATTTTCGGATGGTTTCGGGTCGGATAACTTCGGGTTTTCGGATGGTTTCGGGTCGGGTAACTTCGGATTTTCGGATGACTTCGGGTCGGGTAGCATCGGATATCGGGTTTCATCAAGTTTAGTCCATTCGGGTATGATCGGGTTTGGGTTAATCTCGTGTTCGGGTTTTTTCGGATTCGGGTCAAATCGGTTCGGGTCAAACATGTCTCGGGTATAAAACTTTTTATATTTTTCTCGGGTCGGGTCGGGTTCGGAGTCGGGCGGGTCGGGCGGGTTTTTCGGGTCGGGTCAAATTTTGACAGCCCTACACATAACTAAGCCTTTTCTCCGGTCTCTGTTAGACGCTGAAGAGCTTGTTTTTGTTTCAAAACATGAATGTCTTCATTTGTTTTCAAGATTCCTGCTATCAAATCAACAATCCTCTGCACAATAATATAGCAACTCTTATAATAGCTCCAAACCAAAAGAAAGCAATACATATAATGAAATTTCCACCACTAATTCTATTCAAATTGATTATGCCAAACCTCCTACATCAATTCAACCAAATAGAGATGCAACAAAAAAAAACCTACCTCTCTTCACAAAAAAATAGTCATTTAAGGTTATGATGTATTGGTGAGTTATAAAAATCTTGTATTACAAATTGTCTAAGAAACTCGAAAAAAAAAATCAAACTTGGCCATGTGTCAACACATCTCTTGAGAATATGCATCTTATCTAAGATGACCTTATATATATATATATATATATATATATATATATGATGCTAATTGCCAACGTTGGAGGTTTAACTAGAAGGGCATGTGGTTAACATCGGTGGTAAACGTACACTCTACTTACATCATGGTTTTAGGATGGTCGTAGATACTATATATATAGACAACCCTTCCATACCAATGAGTACGACTCTACATCAAATGGTTCAATATCCCTTTAAAAGTAGGTGAAGATAGCATGTAATACTGATGCGAGGTAAATATATTGGAGCTAAGTGCATTACTCTTTTACTTTTTATTCTATGTTTGTGCACCTAATTAAAAATCAAAGAAGACTTTCTACATTTCCATAACCCCAATACTCCCACACACAACAAATCAAAGAAGACTTTCTACATTTTCATAACCCCAATACTCCCACACACAACAAAAGTGCAAAACCTCTTAGGTTTACATGTAGAAAAGAATTCATGCAGTGCAAATACCAGCAACATGAAAAGACAAAACAAGAGAAAGGGAGGTGAACTACAGGCAGCTCATAATGCCAGAAGGATTCATTAAAGTAATGTATTATGTAAGGATATAGTTAAACACATAAAGAACATTTGCTTACATGCACACTTTACATCTGCTGAAGGTCTGCAATTGCTGCTTGCCTAACTGCAGGAAAATGGTCAAAAAGTTTTATTACTGAGTGACACATACACAAATATGAAATAACACATTAACATAGTATCTACAGCTGATCAAGGACAACCTGCAAACCAGTATCAATTAAAAAGAGTATAAATTACTCAAATTGCCTAAATTAATATTTATACATACTGATAGCTTTGTTGCCCATCGTTCATAATAATGAGTATATCGCTCCAGAGAGTTCATAATAATGAGATTACTAAATTAATTGTGTATCTTCCTATAATCATTTTTGTATTTTCCTTAATTTTCCTAAATAGATGGATGCATTCGTTTCCCATAACAGCTTATGATTTAAATGACACATTAAAGGATGAGGATAATATATGGCTGTGTTTGTTAAATAGTTAATAAACTAGTTGAAGTTAAAAAACTAGTTAAAATTAATAAACTGGATAAAAATAGAGTTATAAAACTAGTAATCAATAAACTGTGTTTGTTGAAATAAACTAATTTATGGATTGAGAATTACGTTAACTTTTTAAAATCTCTTCCATCCCACTACATTCTCTCTCCTTCCCACTACCTGTTTTCTCATTTTGTATTGGTTGATTTTTTCTTTTTCTTTTTTCTTAATCAAATAAACTAGCAGGTAAGCTAGATTTTTTAGCTTACCATTTAAACTAGTTTATTAACTATTAACTAGTTTATTAACTATTAACTAGTTTATTTTTATAAAACAAACACAGTTTACGTACTTTTTTCAACTGATTAGAGTTTATCAACTAGCTTTTTTAGGTTGACAAACACAGCCTATATCCATATAACCTAATATATAACACTAAGCCTTTCACTTTCCATAATTAAATGCCACATTAAAGAATTAGTTTACGAAATTAAATAAATGCACAATCACAGCAACACACCACATTATCCAATACTGGACACCATTATAAATAAATAAATAATAAAAAAACTAATTACACTCCACCTTTTATCTCCTGTAACACTTTTTTATAGAAACTATTACAGTCATAAATTCTAGGAATTTAAAAGCCAGAACTAAATGCAAAAACATCCAGAGAAATGAAAGGTTAGGTAGCAACAATTGTAACAGCATTGGTATGGTATTATTACTGCTATGATTGAAATGATAACCAATTCCCTTCACCACTATATATATACACGATCCACTTACACACAACATGCATAAACTACATCAAAATCACACTTCCATAGCATACAGAGGCACAGCCGAAGAAACAACACAATGTCATCTACACACGTTAAGATGGTAATACTTTCAACCTTCATGAATTTTCAGCAAAACTTTCAACTTTCATGAATTACGCTTTACATACATTCCTATTCCTTAACATACCAAAAACATCGTTTTAAATACTAAATTCAGCAGTATTTTCATATATCATGAATTAGGATTCTTACATATTTACATTCCTAAACATACAAAAAACGTAATTTCAACTACTAAATTCAGCAGATACCAACAGACTCACATGAAGAAAATCACACATTTTCTCCAGTTGACCGGTTATGCGAAGGGGCTAAAAACAAAATCAGAGTAATGGTATCCTAGAAGTGGAATGCAAGAACAGTTCTTAGAAAATATATCAGCACAGAGTACATTCTTTCAGATAACAAGGTATAATATCACCATTCATACGACATGATACAATTAAAATTTATCTCTGTACTAACATTTGCTTTAATAGGGAAATGTTATTCAGTGTACTGCATGCCCAGATGTTTCAAACTGCTTTGAATCTAACCTACAAGAAGGGAATGTCTATGACATGCAGAATTTCACCGTTATTCCCAACAGAGAAACATATAGGCTACACAAGGAAAATGCTCATGTACTCCTATTAAAGTACAATACTATTGTCACCGAGGTGGAAAGCCCAAAACAAGGATTTATTCGCTATCCCTTCCAGTTCATTCCTTTTGAGGAAATTACTTATGTTGACAACAAATACCTAATTGGTAAGTAACTCAATTATTAAGCTTTATCATTCTACAAACTTAACTTTTACCAGATTAATACTCATAATATATCCCTGACAAATGTCATAGGGTGCGTAGACACAGTTGGATTGACAAAAACCATACACGGAGGCTACACCTACCTTCCTTGCAACATAAGAAATGAACGATAACCTAATATCTGGTCTCAGATCTCTTAATATTTTTCCACAATAACAGTGTCACAATGGAAACAACACATCTTTGTAATTTATTACCTTATAAAATGCACGGGCTCAATCTTACAGGTCACATTGTGGGGCCATTTCTGTGATGCGTTCCTCGCAAAAATGAATGCAACTGCGTCCATGTTTACCGTCATATTCACTGTCATGAATGTCAAAAAATATGAAAGTATGCAACATTATCTTTCATCGTTTACTCTTTCCAATTTATCACATTCCTATTATTATGCATATATGTACATGACCACTGTTTACCCATTATAATTCTCCAACAATTTTACATGTAGGTGAGGTGTTTGTATCAACAACTTTCACATCACAATTTATGATGCGTCAAAGATCCCTCAGATGGCACATTTCATACAACAAATCAACCATGCAGACTCAACACCATTTCTAAGGCAAGTTATACCTAAATGCCCTTATTTTAATTTACTCCTACAAAAAAAAAACATATCTTCCTAATAATTTACTAATATGTTACCGTCCAACCAGATGGCTCAACACAGAAACTAACACTGAAAATGCAGAAACAAGGGGAGCCCATCTATATGTCACTAAAGGAACAATTTCAGACCTAATGAATTGCGTTAAAACTCAAAAACAGGTACTAACCTTAATTTCCCTCTCTTATAAAACATATATATCTCTTAAAACTAAAATATAATTGCCTTTATCATTTCCAAAAGCAAACAACATTTAGATGTGAAGTCCTCATCACTCAACTTCATCACACACATGGTTGGTCCCATTGTTTATGCACCACTACAAAGTGTAGAAGACTTCTATCCAGAATTGAAAACCAACACTGGTGTGAAACATGTGAACAGTTCATCAACCCCCCAGAAATAAGATAATAAATATATAACACTAATTGAATCACTCCAATGTACACAAAGTGAAAACATTACTCATCATATAATACGAATAATCATTTAATTTTAAATTCCATGCAGATTCAGACTAGTTGTACAAATCGAAGATGCTACAAGATCGGCAGGTGTGACAATGTTTGAGGATACCCTCCAAAAATTAACGGAAAAAACACAGCTCAACTACTGTATGAAAATCTTGTGGTAAGTATTACACACATTGTTTACACTTCTACACAATATATAAATTTGAACCGTATTATTTACTTAATCATGTTTACTAGGATGGAAATGATGACTCACACCTACCACCTACAATACTTAACTTAATCATGACAAGGCATGTTGTTGAAATCAAAACATGCACTTACTACCCACCAGGAGGTTGTACCCAATTTATCTGCAATGATGTCTTTCCCACATCAACCCAGCATGTTAGATAATTTCAACAAATATAACTCTACCACAAATTACCAAAAAAACTAAATAACTACTTTTTGCTTTCTACAAAAGGCGGAAAAAGACCACATCAGCAATGACTCAAGTTTTCCAAATCAAGGAAAGTAGGACATCGAAGACCAAACAACAAAGGCATCAACATCTCATATACTATCCAAATGAAATAAAATTGGCTGGTATGAGCCAATTTTCCAGATTTCGGGTTTAAGTCAATTTCATCTCTTAGTTTCTATTTCAAGCATTTTATCTTCCCTTTCAATATGTAATCTTTTCGTATCACCAAACAATGCATATTTCAGTTAAACACACTTGGATGACTTAGTTTCACTTCAATGCATTTCAAACCAGTGGTTATAATGCAATGACAACATTTACGGTTTACCAATACTCTTTTAGATTGTGCACACCTAATATTAGGAAGACATAATTTAACCAACTCAACTAATGCACATCATTTTTATATAGTAAAACTTTGGGTAACAACTAACAACCAACATGCCCGTGCTCAGTATACAACCGATTTAATTTTCTATGACCAACTGAAGTCCACCTTTTCCTCTTAACCACGCCGACATCAACCCCACATAAAATTTAGTACTTCAAATCATAACAAGGAATTAATTTAGTACTTCAAATCATAACAAGGAATTCAAATGTAAACGCGCATACAGATTTGAAAAGAAACAGAATTTGCCATGCTTACCCAATTTAAGTGCTGACAAAGCCTGATTAACATATAAGATTAAACTCAGTTTTTGTTGAAGTGATAGCAAGTTACTTCTGGAGGAGCTCAACCTCTGAATCTCCCTTTCCGAGTCCACGAAATGCACATCCAAGAGCGTGACCCTATCCTTCAACTCCCTAATCCTCATACATCCCTCAACCACCTTCACGTTAAAATCCTCCAACTGCCTTTGAGCCTCAAAGAACGTGTGAACGGAAATATAAGATGAGAGAGAAGGGCAAAGAAGGGCGCATTTGTATCATGTGGTCTCTAGCAGGTGAGTTATTGGGAGGCTGTAGATTTTAAAAGGTAACCTCGTGCATGGGCCTGAATCAACATCAAGAGAAGTAAGCATCATTGCACAAGGAGCAAAGATCTGAAGCATAGACAAGAAAATCAATATGCGAACAGAATTCAGAGAGAGGAAGAGTACTAATGCAAACTCAATCTATACTCTCCGATAAAATAAAAAAAACCTGCAAATTTAGGCACTTAAACAAATTCTTTTCAACAATGTAGTCTATCTTGATTCGTGCCTATACAGTAAGCACAACAGGCATTAAACAAGGTTTGGTTAACACAACTATCATTTGCTTTGACATAGCCCACAAACAACCACAAAAGCTAGATGGTAAAGCCTAATTTTCAGTGTGCCAACAGATGATGGAATCAAAATTTACTTTAGGGAATGACATTCACTCAGCCCTGAGTAATCATATTGACAAACACTAAGCAATGGGTTTAGCGCATTTGTATCATGTGGTCTCTAACAGGTGAGTTATTGTGAGGCTGTACATTTGATTTTTCTCCTGTATGTAATTGTCTGATGCACTGATGCCCTACAAATATAAGATGAGAGAGAAGCATTCTTGTTAATTACCAAGGGAAAAATTGATCTTTTATTAAATTAGGTCAAAAATCTGATTTTTTAGAAATTTGTCACTAAGAGATGTATGCTCAAAATGATACACACCAGTTTTAATTCTATAATTAACTCATGATGAAATAGAGCAATTTTCCTTCTATAATCAATTCAAAATGAAACAAATCAGTTCAATAAGAAATGTAGGCTCAATGTTGTCCACATTTCATCTTATTAGTTTGTGAAATCACTTGAGTGGTTTTCAAAAATAAGAAAGAGTAAAAGCATGGCAGAACCATACCAACAACAGCTGTCACCCTTTCCTCCATGTCCAGCACCCTATCAACACCAGTAACCTAAAATCACAAAACGAAAAAAAAACAAACACAACAGTTCAATTTGAAAGGACGAAAACACAACTACAGATTTTCAGAAATCAAGAAAGAGAAAATACATTGTGGACATCAACACCATCAACGATAAAGCTGGATTTCTCATTCGCAGACGAAAGCGCTACGTTAATCTGCTTCACTGTTAACCGAAATCGTCCTTGACTGTCCCGATTGTGCAACAATTAACGACGAAAAGCAGAAATTCAGAACCGAATTTCACTGGAAACCGAGATCAATCAGGTAGACTAGGCAAATAATAGAGAGAGAACGAGGAAGAGAAGTGTACTCTCACAGGCGTGAGGGAAGGGTTGGCGGACTGAGTAGCATGAGAAGTCATGAATCCCCCGCTGGAGAAGGCGGCGTCGCCGTCGAATTGACTAGATTACATCATCAACACGATCGGAACTCAAAGAAACGCTAACTGGTGATAGAAATTGAAATGCTCTGATGAATCGGGCTTGCCCCTTCATTGAAGGATTGGGCTTTTGGGCCCAAAGACATAGGAAAGGTAAAATCTATGTATATATATAAAAGACGCAAGGAATAAGGCCACCACGTTACGCCACATAGGATTTTTCTACGTGTCGTTTCCACGTCAAGCCACCTAAGATTTCACCACATAGGATTTTTTTATTTTGGGAATTTATATATGTTGATATTATTTTAGGATAATATAGAAATAGGATAAATTAATGCAAAAGAGATTATATCCAAAATAAAGATGTTATCTATTATATATTAGGAATTAGGATAGATCTAAAAGATATTATCTAAAATTAAAATAAATTATAGAACATTAGATATTAATATATTATATATTAAAATAGATATTGATTTAGTTTTTCCAATTAAATTTTTATCTATTTATTTGAAAAAAATTAAATTCGAATTTTATTTAAAATTAAAAAAATATTTTATCTTTATTATTTTATCTATTTATGTAAAAGATTTATCTTAAATAAAATTTTGATAAAAATAGAACTTTCAATCTAGATAATTACTTGCCTAAATTGACTTTTGATAAAACAAATTGTGTAATATTTTCCTTAATTTTCTTTTTGAATTATTTATGTAAATATAAATAATTTTGTTATCATTAAAAAATTCATTCTTTATTTATATTTTTCATAGCTTCTTATTAAGTATATTTTTAATTTTTATTCAATTTTTTTAAAGAATTGAATTTGATAAAAAAAATTACAAGAATTTAGATTATTTTTACCTTTTTATATTTTTTGTAAAAGATTTTTAAAATTGAATGATACTAATTCAAATAATTTTTATTTATATTTTTGCATAAATAAATTATTGTTAAGTCATCAAAATTATATTAGATTCACCTTAATAATTTTGGCCTTGTTTCACGTGACAATATGACACTAATTGTAAAATTTTATATATTTTTTCTAATAAATAATTTTTTTACATAAAATTAAAATCATATTCATTAAATAAATTAAATATTAAATTTATGTAGTCGTGCATGGCACGACGAAATCCTATCATTTCTATTCTAATTCAAATAATATATACATTCACCTATGCCACCTTATAAAATAAATAACAATACACACGAAATCCTATCTCGTCCATTAGACAGGCCAAGCCTTCTAGGTCTACATAATTTTCTCATCATTTGAAAATTTAATGCTTATATTTCTTGAGTTTGGTTCTTGCAAAACAAACTCTTACCCTATAACACGAGAAACAATTTTAGCCTTTAGATTAAATATATCTAAGGTCTAGATTAGAGATTGAGATTTAAAAAAAAAATTTAATGCTCGTCCATTTTCTCTTTCCCAATCTCACTCACGTGACTTGCGTCCCTCCCTCCCCCCCCCCCCTCTCTCTCTCTCTCTCTCTCTCTCGATCAGGCGATCAACTGGCGATCATCATCAAATGTCACTTGCTTGTCCATCTTCCAATTCAAGCTTCAATTCTTCAAAAATCGATTCAAAGATGCCTCCAAAACAAAAGGAAACTCTACCAATGGTAAAATCGAAACCCTAATCTCAATATTGAAAATCTCGCACCTTGCTCCCTTCTCACTCACATATGTTTTGTTTTCAATGTGTGAGATTGTTGTTGTTGTTGGTTTATTGAACTTGTTGTGTTTGGGGTTTAATTGTTGGATATTTAGAAATTTTGTTTTCTTAGGGTTTTTGCTCAAAGTTTTGCTCCCTTTTCACTCGCGTCTGATGGTTTGTTTTGCTAGATATTCATGGTGAACGAGTTTGAGGCTTTCTATAATTGAGAGATTGGTGAGCAAGTGTGATTAGGGTGCTCTGAATTTGATCCAATAAAAGCCGCCAAACTTTCTCTTACAACTTTTAGATGAAAAGTTGGCTAAAAGCCACTGAACTTTCTCTTATTCACTAATTTATGGAGAAGCCATTCAAGGGAACATCAAAACTCACACATTTCAACATGAAAGACGAAAATTTATCTAGATGAAGACTATTGTATCAGAGGAATTAAACAAGAATCTATTGCAATGTAAATTGATAAATGCACATCAAAAGAGACATTAAGTGGAAGATGAAATAAAGGTACTTTCAATTGAATAAATTGACTTTTAGAACGAAGCAACTCTTTAGAAGTTACAGTAAAGATACACCAACATAGAGGAATTGAAACTTGGCTTGGTGCAAGCATATATGAATATGAATACGAAGTAGGTTGTTTTACTTTTTTACATCGCTCAATGTCACCAGAGACCTAAGCACTCATGGATTGCTCTTTTATGTGAGAGCATCTTTTTCTGATAGCAACAATAATTTCACATTCAAAAGACTTTGCAGCTTTTTGGAGTCAAAATCTAGCCGTTCTTGATCTACAAAACATCATAAGAAAAAAAAAGTTGGGATTTTGGGCAAGTTTAATGCTTATGGTAGGATAGGGTTTATGGTAATGATTTAGGATCAGATAGGACTTAGGTAAGAGTTAGGATTCTTGGTAAGGGATAGGGGTGTGCAAACCCAATTAGCCATAATTTCGGTTAACTAAAGTTTGGTTAACCATGATTTCGGTTAGTAAAAATATTTAAACGTAACCAAGCCTTTAATCTCGGTGAACCAGAGATCAGTTAACCAAAGTTTTGGGGGTTCACCAAATTTTTGGATCGGTTTTCTCGGTTAACCAATAAATATTTATGTAATTCTAGATTATATGAATACACTTAAACAACAATGAGATTATCAACTTTATATAAAAAACATTATCGCTCGATTAGAATTTCAAAATAAATACTTTATCCCTTAAATTATCTTTACAAGACGTTTGTCATAAGTATAACCTTTTTGAAGTTAAATATTTAAAAATAAGGCAAAATTAAGTAATTAATGATGGTAATAAAAAAATGTTTGGAAAATCAAATATAAGTAAAATTCCCAAAATAAGCATGAACTTAAGGCAAAGTATATTTAATATTTATTTTAAAAAATAAAAAATATAATTCAGTTTGTTGGTTGATCAATAATATAAATATGTCAAACCATAACCGACCCGTAGAACCGTAACCAAACCAATATTTTTAAATTATGGTTAACCAAACCGATATTTTTCACGGATTTATGGGTCAGTTACGGTTCAACATATTGGTATTCATGGTTAATCGAAAAAGCGAAATATATTTTCTAATTTGTAAATATACTTTGTCTTAATGGAATTACATGCTTATTTTAATCCTTTGCTTAAACCCTACATCCAAACCCTATCCTAAATAATATACCTAAACCTTAAACCTCACAATACTATCCTAAACCATAACCCTTAACATAAACCCTAAACATTGTCCCAAAACCTAGATTAAAGTCTTACCCTAATCATAAATCCTAACCCATACCGTAAATCTAAGTCCCAAAATTATATCTTACCCTAAGTCCTATCTTAAATTATACCCAAAATAAATGGCGTGTGAAAATAGTTTGCGTACGCCCAATTTTCAAACATTCATAAATTTTTGCTCGGGTGTCGGATTTGAGCTTATTATATATCAAATCGAAGCTATTGAAATGAGGAACATAAATTTGAAAAAATTGGATTGCGTAAGGGAATATCTCCAAAAAGTATCTTGCTTCATGAAGCATGCTGATTTGCATCATGTTTCTTCTTCTGTCAAAAATCCACTTGGGTACCTGCAAATGACATGCTTTATGAAGTGACTCGCTTCATGATGCGAGCCAAATCTTGTGGTTCAGGAAAAAAAATCATGTGTATTTATCATCAGTATTATTTACTAGGCTTTATTGTTAAAATCAAGGTTGTTATGTAATCTTAGCTAGATGTTACTTAGATAAGATTCTATCTATACTTACGGTTCTATTGTATAAATGTCTATCTTCTTCATCAATAAACTTTGCATTACTTTACTTCTCCACATGGTATCTGTTTTGGACAAAAAATGAACAACTTATCACTTTAGTGTCCTTGATAGGGTTTGATAGCCAAAGGGATACGATTAGATCGGGTTGATGGAAGAACCGATGAAAATGATTAACAAGAACAATAAATAAGCAATGAAACTAAGTGCAAAATCAATACAAATGAAGAAGAAATGCTTATCTCCTTTTATTAATCATAAACAAGCGATTACAAGCTTAGATCCGGGGTTTAGGACCCTTAATCATGCGAAAACTGCTGGGAAGACAGCGGTCAGATGCTAGCGGTCCTGCTCAGACGACAGAGGTCTCCGAGAGCAATGTAAGTTATGAGAGCGTTCTGATTACAAGAGAGGGGAATTGTTGTGTACTAATGGCTATGTGTCTCAAGATCTCTAGATCTCGAGTAGCTATGCCCTTAGATCCCTTTATACAGTAGGAAAAATCACATATAATTAGTTACAAGATCAAGAATAAACGTTCTCCTAAAATATAGGTCGTGGAAGTTGTGGAAGATATGGTTAAAGGCGGTTGTAACTAGCCCGGAGATCTCGGGATCTCGTTGGCACTGCGGGACAGTCAGATGACGATGGCGGTCTTCGGTCTTTATGACGACAAAAATCTTCGGTCTTTATGACGATGAAAATCTTTGGTCTTTGTGACGATAATGGTCTTTCTGACGATGATGGTCTTTTTGACGACGATGGTCTTTCTGACGATGATGGTCTTGAAATCATACTTGGAATTTTTTGGTCTAACAATACCCCAAATTCATCTTGGTCGTTGAGGAGAGGAGACGAGCGAGATGAATTTAATGCTTTTTGTCGGATGCTTCATCGTCTTCTTGAGAATGATTATGTTTGGAATCTGCCAAGCTTCTAGCCATTAGGCGTCATGATGGTGGAAGTCAATAATCAAAGGCACGGACTTGATCGAAGTCGTCGACTAAAGGCATGGACCTGACCGAAATTGTTAGCCTCTAGCGTTTGTTCTATCGAAGTTGTGTAGCCACGGGCGTTTTAACTTGATGAAAACCATTGGCGTTGGGCATTAACTTGATCGAAGTCGCTAGCCAATATCTTAGACTCGGTCATGGTCGTTAACCAAGAGTATAGGCTTGTTGTCTTGTGAAGATGCAACTATGTAGAAACTTTTAAGTTGTGCCTCGGGAGCCGAGGGCTTTTAATGGACAAAGAGCCGTGCAGAAGTCGTTTGTCAACCATTTGATTTACATCTGCTTAAGATTAGGAGTGCTCAGCCATGCGATGACCAGTGTCTTCCTTGGCGATAACTAGCGCCTTCGGCGTTTCGAGTGTTGTCTTCAGGGGAGTCCCTATTCTGGCGAGTACTGCCCTGGCGGATAAAGCCTTGTTTGCTAGCGATAGAAGCTACGGTTGCTGGTGAGTAGCGCCTCATTTGTTCTAGCGAATAGTGCCTTATGAACGTAACTGATGACTTTTGTCTTCTGATTGATCGTGACCATGACTGGCGATCAACATCTCATGTGCTTCTGCATGACAAAAATTCAAAGAACTAGGAGGGTTGGTCGTGGGTTTCTCCAACGACCCTCCGACGCTCAATTCAATATTTATTTGAAAGAAATCATAAAAGAAAGCATAATAGTGGACTAACATGATTTTTTTAAAAATGATACGGATGAAACCTGCATTCCTTGCGATTTTGGGTGATTGGACCGTGACTGTGAGTGTGATCACGACCGTGACCGCTCTCGTCATCATCTGAGGTCTCACGGTCAGATTCACTATCTGTTGAATTTTGACGATTATCTTCTGGAGTCTTGGGATCAGATTCCGAAAGGTCATCTTTCGGGAGGTTAGATCCCTTATCTTCTGCTAGGCGAATTTGGGCCATTGCCTTAGCTTGAACATCTTCGAAGGTTGCACATGGGTACATGGTCAACTCTTTGTAGAGTTTGTTGCTCGTTTGAACACCTTGACGAAATGCTTCAATGGATGTAGAGACATCGCAATTGGGGATCTTGATTTTCTAATGAACGAAACGGTTCATGTAATCTCGGAGAGTTTCATCATACCCCTGCACAATTTGAAATAAGTCATTTGAATACTTTTCAAGTCGTCTACTACTCATGAATTGAATTTTAAACAAGTTGGCGAGATTCACGTATGATTCCACGGATCCTCGTGGCAAACTAATGAACCCTCTTAGGGTTGGCCCCTCAAGAGTTGCCCCAAAGCTTTTGCACATGATGGCTTCACGATCCTTTTGAGGGATGGAAGTCATCATCATCTTTTGCTTGAAGAGCAGAAGATGATCGTTAGGATCATCGGTGCCGTCGTAGCTTGACATTTCTGGAACAAGAAACCTTACGAAAATCGACAACAAAAATGGATTCCACAAAAGGAGAAGCTTCATATCCATCTTCGGGTTCCTTCTCATTGGGACGTGGGATTTCGGGGATCCTTGCAATCGTCTCATAGAGGGCTTTAATTTCTCTTGGATCTTTTGCTTGATGACCTCCTCAACATCGAGAAGGTTGGGAGTGATACCGTCATCTTCTGTCGGCTGCTGGACTGGGACCCCCAAAGAGGAAGTATCTCGGGTCGTCGTCGTCATTCCAGGAAAGGTAACCGCTGGAGGATTTTGGACGGTCATAGTCTCTTCGGGGAAACCTCCTGCGACGGTTACATTCTTGCTTGTGTGTACCTGCGATCTCAAAGACTCATTTTCAACTATTAGTTGTGCCACTTGGGCATTGGATCTGGCTATTTCGACTTTGAATTCATCAAGGTCTTTTTGGAGGGCATCGAGACGAGCAAAAAGGTCATCCATGGTGAATGGTTGGTGTTTGGTAGGAGGTTGTTCGATTGGATTTAAGCTATCAGCCCCACGGTGGGCACCAAATTGTTTTGGACAAAAAATGTACAACTTATCACTTTAGTGTCCTTGATAGGGTTTGATAGCCAAAGGGATACGATTGGATCGGGTTGATGGGTGAACCGATGAAAATGATTAACAAGAACAATAAATAAGCAATGAAACTAAGTGCGAAATCAATACAAATGAAGAAGAAATGCTTATCTCCTTTTATTAATCATAAACAAGCGATTACAAGCTTAGATCCGGGGTTTAGGACCCTTAATCATGCGAAAACTGCTGGGAAGACAGCGGTCAGATGCTAGCGGTCCTGCTCAGATGACAGAGGTCTCCGAGAGCAATGTAAGTTACGAGAGCATTCTGATTACAAGAGAGGGGTCTTTGTGACGATGATGGTCTTTCTAACGACGATGGTCTTTTTGACGATGATGGTCTTTTTGACGACGATGGTCTTTCTGACGATGATGGTCTTGAAATCATACATGGAATTTTTGGGTCTAACAGTATCTACTAAAGACATGGCCTATGAATTCACAAAATCAAAATTTCTCATGAAAATTCACCATGACCACACAATTGGTTGTTCTTCCCAACCCATTCAAGCAAGAGAAGCTCTTAATCTTGATTTCCCTTGCCAATATCATTAAGCTTTCTCCTACAAACTACCTCGCTTGGGCTACACAAATCAAACTAATCTTGATTAGCTATGGCTTATTCGAATATAATCTTGATGGCTGTTAGGACGGTGTTGGGACCTCTGGTTCTAAACATCGGAACAACGACATCGTTCTCCAGTTTTGATAATGACAAACACTATATGGGAACTAACGTTCTTTGATCAAGTATTTCGAAGGAACACAGGTTTAGCAAAGAACTCCCATGAATGACCAAAGGACACAAGAATATACAATGAAGAGTTTCTCTCAAAAGGAACTCTGAAGAGAAGAGTTCCCATGCAATGGGAACTCTCATGAATGTACAGAGAACACAAGCTTACACGATGAAGAGTTTTCTCCCAAAGGAACTCTGAAGAAGACAGTTCCCACGACATGGGAACTCGCATGTGACGCCAAGGACCACTCAGCGCAAATCGCGGGATCATGTCTTGGACAGAACGAAGGCACAGTCTGAGGAGAAGACTATCACGAGTGATCCAACGGTCCGATTGATTCAAGAAGTTGACCTAGTTCAAATCAAAGTCACATGTGAAGATTGTACACTTGGGCTGCAAGCAACGGGCATTTCGGACAACATGAAAGATGCGATTGAAGCCCAAGTACAACCGAGTATAAAGCCAAATGAATAGTGCTAGGTTTAAGCACTTCTCCCAGAACTCATATACATTCACAAAGAGAGAGAAAAGAAGAAGAAGAGAAGTCCCCGGCGGCGAGTGTCCGATCTCGACGACGGTGAAGCCGAGTTCCCAAGAGAAAGGGAACTACGAGTCGGTGTAAGGTTTGAGTTACTTGTTTAGTGGTTGTTGTTCGCTTAGGAACTCAGTTGAGAAGATTCATTAGTGTTGCTAGAGTTAGGTAGAACTCGTAGGAACAGAGAAGTTTGAATCTGGCTGTTTGTAACTAAGGAACAAATCAATAATACAAGTAAGTCATTCAAAATCCTCCAAGCGGAGGTAGAGGTTTACCCATACAACTAGTTGGTTGTAGTGGGGTTCCTCTATAAGGGAACTGCGTTCACTATTTTAATTACCTGCCTTTTACTTTACTTCCGCTGCCTTGGGAACAGCTTAACAGCCAGTTCCCAAGCTCTAAGCTAACCGTTTACGATCCAACAATTGGTATCAGAGCAGGCTGCTCTAGATTTGTGTTAGCATTGTAAGTGTCAAAATGGCTCACGAACTCACTCAGGTCGGACACAACAACAGTAAGCCTCCCAGGCTCATTACTGGAAGATTTGAAAGCTGGCAACGCGACATGAAAGATTGGATGCGTAGTCAAGACTACCAAGCCTGGTGTGTCATAGAGAAGGGGAACTTCAAAATTGATCCAACCATTGAGAATGACCTCACCAAATGGGGACCAAATGAATACAAGTGCATGGAGGCCAACTTCAAGGCGAAACAATACCTCAAAAATGCTATGACAGTTCAAGATTGCGACAGGGTGGCAAACTTGGACACAACCAAGGAAATGTGGGAAGCCATCCAACAAATGCACATTGGGAACTCAAACCTCCGAGAAGATCTTCAGATGAATGCAAGAAGGGAGTTCTTCAACTTCCAAATGGAAATGGGAGAGTCTGTTGACAGTTACCAATCCCGATTTGAGGGACTTTGCACCAAGATGGTTGGTCTAGGAATCACTAAAGAGGAAGTTACCGATAAAATGAAGGTTCAACAGCTGTTCAACGGCCTGACTGGTGAGTGGGCAAACGAAAGAACCATGTTCAAAGAGAACCCTGAAAACAGAAACCTTATGCTCCACCAAGTTTTTGGAAAACTGGTGGGACATGAGAAAAGGAAGCAAGAAGACAAGGAGCAAAAGCGAGCACATCAAGGGATCGCTCTCAAACTTGAAAAAATGCTCAAGTCAGTTCAAGAGCAACATGAAGAATCTGAAGAAGAAGAGGATGAAGAGCTAGTTCTTGTGACAAAGGCCCTTCGATCCTTCTACAAAGGGAAGTTCAAGAAGAACAATGGGACCTCAGGAAAAGGACAGAGTTCCCAAAGAAAACCTGCTGAAAAGGACCTCTCGGATGTCACGTGCTACAAGTGTTACAAGAAGGGACACTTCGCCAAGGAGTGTCCTCAGGGAACGGACAACCGAGGGCAAGGAAAAAAGGCCTACATCGCCACCTGGAGCGATGACGAGGATGATGAGCCTAAAGTATGGGCACAACCCGACATGTGCGCGATGGCCTTAGGAGAAACCACTGGGGAACAATCTAGTGAGGTAACTACCGAATCCGTCCTTGCTTCTTTGTCAAGTTATGAGAAACCTGAACTGCTTAAAATCCTTTCAAGTCTTGTCAAAGATAACATTAAATTGCAAAAGAAGTTAGAAAAATCAGAACAATCTCATGTTGAATTAGTCGGTCTTGAGCCATGTCCCAACTGTGTGTCCCTAATAGACAAGGTTCAATCTTATGTATCTCACATCGTAGAGTTAGAGGATGAGATTAAGACCCTAGAGAGTGACAAGAATACCTTTCTACAAAAGCTGAGTGAAAAAGTTGAGAGTCCTAAAGCTTCTTGTTCCCAAACCAAATTTGTGCCAGCCAAACACGGAATAGGGTATGAGTGAGAGAGTCCTAAGAAAGGGAAGTCTCCGTTGAGTGAACAAGAAATTAATGAGTGTAGGGCCTTAGAACTTCAGTGCGAAAAAAGAAAGAATGCCCACTTAGAAGAAAAAATACGTGTCCTGGAAAGTGGAGTGAATGGAGAAGTAGAATATTACACTGGGAACACTGGACATAAGTTGTATGTCCAGATAGCCAAGGGGAACGGGTCTAGAGTGTTTAACAAGGAAACTATGGATAGGAACAGGATACAGAGACCTCATCCAAAGTACTACCTAGGAGAATACTACAAGACTTGCTGGAATTGTGGTGCTCATGGGCACGACAAGGAAAGCTGTCCCAAAGCTAAGGCCCAAACCCAAAGGAACAACGAATACTGGAAAAGGCAAAATCACAGATCCAAACCTGCTAGAGTTCCCACCCGTGGAAACAACCGTAAGAACTTTGCCCATAACTCTAGGGATCCTCGTGACGTTAACATTGCTGATTACATGTTATTTGAGAATATCTTTCCTTGTAAGGGACCAGGCAAGAGTCATCTTGCCTGGGTCATCAAAAACTAACTTTGCTTACAGGTGGCAGTGAGGGGGAACACCACATGGGTCATCGACAGTGGATGCTCAAATCATATGACCGGCAATAAAGACAACCTCACCTCACTTCACACAAAGGCCGAAGGAGGTCATGTGTCCTTCGGTAACAAGAACAAGGGAGAAATCATAGGAACAGGGGAAGTACTACTCAACAAGTCAATCAAAATTAGCAACGTTAACCTGGTGAAGGACCTGGGGTACAATCTGTTGAGCGTGTCCCAGATATGTGACCAAGGGAACAACATAGTCACGTTTGATTCAAATGAGTGCCTAGTTATCAACAAAAAGACCAACAAGATTATCCTGAGAGGAAGAAGGACCAACAACGTGTACATGGTAGATACAGATTTTGAACCACCAAGGAAACTGTGCCTTGCGAGTTCCCATGATGAAACGGAACTCTGGCACCGAAGGCTAGGACACGCAGGCGTGAATCAAATCTTGAAGCTCTACCTACAGGATCTAGTCATTGGTCTCCCACGAATCAACCTTGAAGGAGCCAAGATGTGTGAAGCATGTGTTCGTGGAAAGCAAACAAGGAACTCCTTCAAACCCAAAAAGGTGGTGAGCACAACAAGGCCCTTAGAGCTAATTCACATGGATCTTTATGGTCCCATGAACACCGAAAGCTACGGAGGAAAAAGGTACATGTACGTTTTAATCGATGATTTTTCAAGATTCACATGGGTTCTATTCTTGAGATCAAAATCAGATACCTTCAAAGAATTCGAAGTCCTAATCACGAGGATGGATGTCAGCATGGGACTCAAACTCAAGGCTCTCAGATCTGATCATGGAACCGAGTTTGAAAACTCACAGTTCCTGAGATACTGTGACAAACATGGGATCTCTCACAACTTCTCGGCCCCTCGCACTCCTCAGCAAAACGGTGTTGTCGAAAGAAAGAACAGGACCTTGGAAGACATGGCTAGAACTATGTTGTTTGAAAGTGGAGTTCCAGAGTACTTTTGGGCTGAAGCTATCTCCACAACAACCTACATCCTGAATCGAGCCATGATCAGACCCATGATCAAGAAGACATCCTACGAGCTGATTAAAGGAAGAAAGTCAAATATTTCTCATCTTAGGACCTTCGGATGCAAATGCTTTGTTCACAACAACGGCAAGGATAATCTTGGCAAGTTTGACCCTAGGAGTGATGAAGGGATATTTCTGGGGTACTCCTCTCAAAGCAAGACGTACAAGGTCTATAACAAAGGACCAAGAAGATAGAGGAAAGCATTCACGTCATCTTCGACGAAAAATCTCTAAAGGTGGGAACAGAGGCCCAAGCAAAGGGACCTCTGTTCAGGCTAGTCAGACAAGAAGAAGAAGACGACGATGATGAACCAAGGAAGAGAGATGAAGACTATCCAAGTGGAAACACTGTCCCATAAACAAGGAACAACGAAGGAGACCAAATTCTCACTGATCAAATCTCTCTCGAAGTTCCTTCCTCAACAGAAGAACCCCAAGACACCTCCAACTCCCTTGTTCCCCAAGACAACACCCTGCCAGAATCAAGTGTTCAGGGAGAACAAAGAGGGAACACGACAGAAAACCCAGAAGAGACACTTAGTGAGGAAGTTGAAGACGGGTGTTCCCATGAAGAAGAAATCTCAGCTGGAGATGAAACGGGTGCAAGGGAACATACTCGTGCAAGAAATTTCCAACAGAGGAAAGACCACCCCATTGAGAACATCATCACTCCCTATGACAAAGGTGTGCTAACTCGCTCCTCTCTCAATAATTTTTGTGCTTTCAACGCCTTTGTATCCTTGGTGGAACCCAAGAACATCAAGGAAGCTCTAAGAGACCTAGACTGGATCCAAGCCATGCAAGAGGAACTGCATCAATTCGAGAGGAACAAGGTGTGGAAACTGGTTCCTAGGCCCAAGAACAAAAACATTATAGGAACTCGTTGGGTCTTCAGAAACAAGTTGGATGACACAGGTGCAGTGGCTAGGAACAAGGCACGACTGGTCGCACAAGGGTACAGACAAGAAAAAGGAATCGACTATGATGAAACCTTCGCACCAGTGGCACGAATTGAGGCAATCCGTCTCCTCATAGCCTATGCAACTCACAAAGGATTCAAGCTGTACCAGATGGATGTGAAGACAGCCTTCCTAAATGGGCACCTCAAGGAAGAAGTGTACGTTGCCCAACCCCCAGGATTCGAATATGAAAAGCTGTCCAACCACGTCTACTTCTTGGAGAGGGCCCTCTACGGTCTCAAGCAAGCTCCCCAAGCATGGTATGACAGGTTTGCTCAGTTCCTTTTGTCTCATGGATACCTTCGAGGTTCCATAGACAAAACTTTGTTCCTAAAGAAAGAGTCTAAAGATATCTTGATTGTGCAAGTATATGTTGATGATATTGTTTTCGGAGCAACTAACGAAACTCTTGTAGAAAAGTTCAAGAACCTCATGAGCAGTGAGTTTGATATGAGTCTCATAGGGTCTCTCACGTTCTTTTTGGGACTTCAAATCACTCAAACCAAGGAGGGAACAAAGATTCATCAACAGAAGTATATTCCTGAAATGCTGCTCAAATATGGAATGGAACACTCAAAGCCCATTGACACTCCCATCTCTCCAAACGCAAACACTCTCAGATCTCTTCTCCTTCCACTCACAAGGAGCCGAAGAAGAAATCTCACCTCAACATGGAGGAAGTTCTCAATCTCTCAACACCCGACGCCTATGCCGTCGTCGACCCAACCGAATTAGCCAAGCTTTTTCGCCCACGCCGTCCCAACCCCCCCACAACTAACCCTCAGTCCACCTCTGAGACCTCTGATCCCAGGGACTCCACAACCCCCTCCTCTTCTCTTCCCATGGTCGAGGGAACTGCTAACCCTCCCCCATCTTCACCACGGAAGACTCCTCCACCACCCACCTCTCCCATTCCCGGATCTGCCTCTACTCCAAATCCTGCCTCTGGGAACTCTAGTCCCAAGGCTCCCATCACCACCCCTCCTCCTTCCACCCCCAAGGTCCCAACTCCACAAAATTCTCCTCCTCCTCCATCTTCTCCCTCCACCGTAAAACTCCCTTCTCCCTCTCCTGCCAAGCAAACCATCGACCTTGATTCCGACGAGGATGATCTCCCCATCAGAGTCATTGCTCGCAAAAAGGCCAAGGCGCAACTTCCCCTAGTCATGGGAACTGCGGAACAAGAGGCACAACTCAAGGCTCTCGAGAATGAATTCCGAGGCGCCCTCTCTGAGCCTTCCTCTGCGCAAGAGACCGATGCCCAAGAAACCAAGGCCCAAGAAAAGGCGGCCCCCGTCGTGACTGACCAGGCTGGGCCAAGCACTCGTCACCAAGAAGATGACGAAGAGGAGACATGGCTTACCTCCTCTGAAGATGAAGGGACCTCTAGCGATGACGTTGAGGATCAAGAGGAGGTTCTTGTTGCAAACAAGCCTGCCACCATCCCAACTCCAGGACACCAATTGGTGGTGTCGGAGGTCCCCCAAGCAACAAGGGACCTCCCTCTTATGATTGAAGCGACTGACCCCCCCCAGCTAACACGAAAGGCTACTGCCTCCAGGGGGACAAGAACAAGAGAGGGAAGGGAACTGCCGCCAAGAAGGTGCACATATCTGAAAATCGCAAGCTCCTTCCCCCTCTCATCCTCTCCGCAAAACAACTGACAGAACAAGGCTCGGGCAATTGTGGGAACTGATCAAGGCCCAAGAATGGGAACACATCTGTGATGAGGCTGTGAGTGTGGATCCCTCTCAGGTGCGCCTCTTCTACAACCACTTCGTCGTCCAAGACGAGTGCACCAAGGGAACTCTCTCCCTCAATGGCGATGACTTTATCTTCACAACCTCCGCCATTCGCCATCAACTACAGGTCCATGTCCAGGGCCTCAATGTCGTGCCCGCCAAGAACTGGGGCGAGTACAATAGCGAGGAGATCTACAACACAATCTATGAGGGCCGCGTTCCCACCACTGGAACGTCGACCCATCATTTACCTCTCATCGCCAAGTTGGCCCATCAGTTCATCATCAACGTGGTGATCCCTCGCCAGGAGAAGCGTCTTCACATCAACATTCCTGACGCCATTCTCCTCTATCACTTTCTCCTGAAGAAGCCCATCAATCTCCCTCGCATAATCTTAGGGCACATGGAAAAGTGCATGGCCTCGACATCCCACTCCCTTCCCTACGCTGGCCTGATCAAGAAACTCATGCTCAAAGAAGGCCTCTATGACTCCTCCAAAGAAGAGGTCACCATAGGCAGGGAACTGGACATCTCTGTGGTCTAGAAAATGCGTCACTCTGAGCCCGTTGAGGAACACGAGGCGCTTCCATCTGGTGGCGGCACCCAGGATGGGAACACACAAGTGTTGAGACATATGTCCAACACTTTGGATAGGATTGCAAGGGATCAAGCGAAAATGTTACATGTAGTCACCCGGCTGTGTGATGCCCTGCTCCCACCAAGCCCATGATCTTCCCTTTTCTTCCCCTTAACCTCAATGTTCCCACCAAAATCGTATTGTGTTCCCTTGTACATATTTTTGCTTAAGTAATGAAATGGCTTTTAGTATGATTGCGTGTTCCTTTCTTTCCTATTTATGTGTTATTTGTTTTCGATGATGTCAAAAGGGGGAAACACAAAAAATGCGAGATGAGTTAAAGTTAATTTATTACAGAATATGCTTAAGCTAAGGGGGAACAACTGCATAAAAAGCTAAGTACGAACTAAGTGTTTCACTAGAAGTGGCTCCCTAAAAACATGCTTAGGAACTCATCTGCACAGCATACGTAGAAATACTTGCTTATTTTGTGATGGGTTTGTCATCATCAAAAAGGGGGAAATTGTTGGGACGGTGTTGGGACCTCTGGTTCTAAAAATCGGAACAACGACATCGTTCTCCAGTTTTGATAATGACAAACACCATATGGGAACTAACGTGCTTTGATCAAGTATTTCGAAGGAACACATGTTTAGCAAAGAACTCCCATGAATGACCAAAGGACATAAGAATATACAATGAAGAGTTTCTCTCAAAAGGAACTCTGAAGAGAAGAGTTCCCATGCAATGGGAACTCTCATGAATGTACACAGAACACAAGCTTACACGATGAAGAGTTTTCTCCCAAAGGAACTCTGAAGAAGACAGTTCCCACAACATGGGAACTCGCATGTGACGCCAAGGACCACTCAACGCAAATCGCGGGATCCTGTCTTGGACAGAACGAAGGCACAGTCTGAGGAGCAGACTGTCACGAGTGATCCAACGGTCCGATTGATTCAAGAAGTTGACCTAGTTCAAATCAAAGTCACATGTGAAGGTTGTACACTTGGGCTGCAAGCAACGGGCATTTCGGACAACATGAAAGATGCGATTGAAGCCCAAGTACAACCGAGTATAAAGCCAAATGAATAGTGCTAGGTTTAAGCACTTCTCCCAGAACTCATATACATTCACAAAGAGAGAGAAAAGAAGAAGAAGAGAAGTCCCCGACGGCGAGTGTCCGATCTCGACGACGGTGAAGCCGAGTTCCCAAGAGAAAGGGAACTACGAGTCGGTGTAAGGTTTGAGTTACTTGTTTAGTGGTTGTTGTTCGCTTAGGAACTCAGTTGAGAAGATTCATTAGTGTTGCTAGAGTTAGGTAGAACTCGTAGGAACAGAGAAGTTTGAATCTGGCTGTTTGTAACTAAGGAACAAATCAATAATACAAGTAAGTCATTCAAAATCCTCCAAGTGGAGGTAGAGGTTTACCCATACAACTAGTTGGTTGTAGTGGGGTTCCTCTATAAGGGAACTGCGTTCACTATTTTAATTACCTGCCTTTTACTTTATTTCCGCTGCCTTGGGAACAGCTTAACAGCCAGTTCCCAAGCTCTAAGCTAACAGCCAGTTCCCAAGCGGAGGTAGAGGTTTACCCATACAACTAGTTGTTTGTAGTGGGGTTCCTCTATAAGGGAACTGCGTTCACTATTTTAATTACCTGCCTTTTACTTTACTTTCGCTGCCTTGTAATGTTTGTTGTAACACAGGGTTTATAATCCCAATTATTTTAATAGTGTGTGGACATTCTAAGAATAAATGTTTCGTGTCTTCGTGGGTACAATTACACATTATACATCCTGCAAGCGTCATTACATGTTTTTCACGTAGTCTAGCTTTGGTAGGCAATCCATTAGATACTATTTTCCACATAAATGTAACATCCCGATAATTTATAAGGAATTGAGGTGCTACCCATGTCAACAAGAGCTCTTCCTTTTATGTGTTCGAGTGAGGACAAAGAACTTTAAAGTTAAGCGTGCAGGGACGAGAGTAGTACCAGGATGGGTGACCTCTTGGGAAGTCCTCGGGTTGGCATGGGATAGCGCTTCTAAGGCCTCGGGCCTTACAAATGGTATCAGAGCCGACTCTAGGTTACCAGTTGGCTTGGCCCGGTGGGCGGTCACTCGACCTAGAGGGCGGTGCTTGGGCCTTGACGAGGACGTCAAGTGTTTAAGTGGGGGAGATTGTAATACCCCCGATAATTTATAAGGGATTGAGGTGCTCCCCATGTCAACAAGAGCTCTTCCTTTTCCTGGGTCGAGTGAGGACAAAGAACTCAGAAGTTAAGCGTGCAGGGGCGAGAGTAGTACCAGGATGGGTGACCTCCTGGGAAGTTCTCGCATTGGCATGGGATAGCGCTTCTATAGGCCTCGGGCCTTACAAATGAATTGTAACACCCCAACAATTTATAAGAGATTGAGGTGCTACCCATGTCAACAAGAGCTCTTCCTTTTTCTGAGTTCGAGTGAGGACAAAGAACTCAGAAGTTAAGCATGCAAGGGCGAGAGTAGTATCAGGATGGGTGACCTCCTGGGAAGTCCTCGGGTTGGAATGGGATAGCGCTTCTATGGCCTCGGGCCTTACAAATGGTATTGTAAGGCCCGAGGACTTCCCAGGAGGTCACCCATCTTGGTACTACTCTCGTCCCTACACGCTTAACTTTAGAGTTCTTTGTCCTCACTCGAACACATAAAAGGAAGAGCTCTTGTTGACATGGGTAGCACCTCAATTCCTTATAAATTATCGGGATGTTACAATCTCCCCCACTTAAACACTTGACGTCCTCGTCAAGGCCCAAGGACCGCCCTCCGGGTCGAGTGACCGCCCACCGGGCCAAGCCAACTTGTAACCCAGAGTCGGCTCTGATACCATTTGTAAGGCCCGAGGCCTATAGAAGCGCTATCCCATGCCAACGCGAGGACTTCCCAGGAGGTCACCCATCCTGGTACTACTCTCGCCCCTGCACGCTTAACTTCTGAGTTCTTTGTCCTCACTCGACCCAGGAAAAGGAAGAGCTCTTGTTGACATGGGGAGCACCTCAATCCCTTATAAATTATCGGGGGTATTACAATAAAGTTTTTTACTTTTGGAAATGTGTCTAGTTTCCATATCCATTTAGTGTAATATGCATTCTCTAGCGTGGATTTTGTTATTAGTTCTATAGCTGAAGATGTCGAAAACCATCCATTATTACTTGGTGCCCAATAAAGTCGGTGTCTAATTTTGCTGTCGGGAATTGGAATAGCCGAAATCTATGCTACAATGTCATTTGGTATTAGTTGTGTTAGTTGATTAATTTTCTAGGTTCGGTCGGCTGAAATCATCTCATTTACTTTTATTTCTTCATTAATAGTTTCAGGATCTAGTGCATAGTTTTTAAGTGGTTCATCCATAACCCAGTTGTCGTTCCAGAAGTTAATCGTTGCTCCATCTTCGACTTGCCAAACTACCCCTTTCAAAAATTCTGGTCGCAAACTTGTTAATTTCTTCCATTGCCATGAAGTATTTGTCTTAATCTTATATGTAAAAAAATTATCATTTTTAAAGTATTTTTCCGTAACAACTTTTACCCAAATATTATTAGGTTCTCCAAGTAGTTTCCATAATAGTTTCATTTGGAGGGCTTTGTTCATATGCTCCGTTTTCCTTATGCTTAGTCCTCCTTTTGATTTTGGTCTACATATTCTATCCCAACCAATTAGGGGTTTATACTGCTGATCTTTATTCCAAAAGAAACATCTATTGATTTTATCCATTTCCTCATGTACATTCTTAGGTAGCATAAAGCTTTGCATGATGTAGTTTGGTTTGGTTGCAAGGTTTGATCTAATAAGAATGTTCTTCCTTCTTGTGAAAGGGAGTTGGCCTTCCATTTGGTTAGTTGATTTTTTGTCTTTCTTATTGTTTCCTTACAAGTCTCCTTATTCACTGTTCCATTAAAAACGGGACATCCTAAATACTTTTCTAGGTTTGTCATCGAATTAATCCCAAGTACTTGTTGTATTTGTAGTTTTTGTTGATTGTTCAGATGTTTATTTGTCTGCAGTGCTGATTTGTGGTAATTTACTTTTTGTCTGGATAGTTTGCAATAATCTTCTATTATCTTTTTTACTTTTGTACATGCGTAATTAGTTGCTTTGCTGAAAATGATGATATCATATGCAAAGGCGAGAAAGGGAATTTTTGTTACACCTCGTGAGATAGGAAATCCTATTGTCTTTTTTGTCCATTTCACATTTGCTTTGGAACTATGCTTCGATAGCAGCAGACCTTGACCAGGATGAGCCTTGATGTAAGCAGAAAGCCAATGAGAGTCTTTGGGAGTCTGCATGAACTGAGATAAAATATGCACCGAATAACTCAACTCAGGGCGAGTAATAGTGAGGTAAATAAGGCAACCAATGATTCATCTATAACGATCAGGGTAAGAGAAATCTAGTCTAGTAGCAGAGGCAAGATCATGATTTTGCGGAAGCGGAAAGTCGGTCGGCTTGACACCCAAAAGACCAGCTTCAGAAAGTATTTCAAGCGCATATTTCCTCTGACTGATGTAAATACCTTCAGAGTTTCGAGCCACCTCAATACCCAAAAAATACTTAAGAGGGCCAAGATCTTTCATATGAAAGCAAGAACGCAAATAATGCTTAAAGCGCACAATATCAGTGACAACATTCCCTGCATTGATAAGGTCATCGACATATACTAGGACATGTAAAATAGTATTATGTCGAATATAGGAAAATAAGGAGTAATCAGCATAGGACTGTTTGAATCCAAAAAGAGTAAGCGTGGAAGCAAGTTTAGCAAACCAATTTCTTGGAGCCAGACGAAGCCCGTAGAGAGATTTTTAGAGGCAACATACACGGCCAGGCGGAGCAGTAAAGCTAGGTGGAGGAGTCATAAAAAACCTCCTCATCCAGATCACGATGAAGAAAAGCGTTGTGAACGTCCATTTGATGGAGTTCCCAGCCCTGAATAGCAGCAACAGATAGAAAAAGGCGAACATAAGTCATCTTAGCAACCAGAGCAAAAGTTTCGTTGAAATCAATACCTTCAACTTGCTTATTTCCAAGAACAACAAGTCGAGCCATATATCTCTCAATAGACCCGTCAGATTTATATTTGATGCGAAAAACCCATTTACAACTGATGGATTTCTTTCCTGCAGGTAATGGTTCAAAAACCCAAGTACCATTTTTGTGTAAAGAATCTAATTCTTCTTGCATAACGGCTCGCCATTCAGGAAAACGAGCAGCTTCACTGAAGCTATTAGGCTCAAATATAGCAGTAACAACAGCCAAGAAACGAGTATGACTAGAAGAAAAGCGATGACAATTTACAAAGTTAACAATAGAATAGGGCTAACCTGAGGAAGGTGTCGGAACAGGTGAAGATGTGGTGGGGGGGGGGCGGTTTGGCAGCTCGAGTAGTAAGACAAAAAAAGTCACGCAATCGAGTGGACGACTGACGAGAGCGTTCATTACGGAGAATCGAGGCAGGGGCTGAGTCACTCCCCTTGTTATCAGGCGGAAAAATCTAACGCATGAGCTGTAACAACGGGTGGTGGAGTGTCATAAACTGAGGCATGAGGCTCAGCTGGAGGTGTGGGCTCAATAGGTTCCGGACTGTCGATAGCAAACGGGAATACTGTCTCATCAAAGGCGACGTCCCAAGAGTTCAAGAAAGAATCAGTCTCAATATCATGTAGCCTCCAAGCCTTTTTTCCATAAGGATGGCCTAAGTAAACATAACGACGACTTCGGGAAGCCAATTTATCCTTGTTCCGAGGCATTACTGAAGCATAACAAAGACACCCGAATATGCGAAAATGATCATAATTGGGCGCCTAACCAAATAATAAGTCATAAGGGGTTTTTCCAGAAAGAACCTGAGATGGGGTTCTGTTGATTTAATAAGCTGATGTAAGGACACATTCACCCCAGAAGCGAATAGGTAATGATGCTTGAAAACGTAAAGTACGCACCACATTTAAAAGATGTCGGTGCTTACGTTCTACCCTGCCATTTTGTTGTGGAGTGGCCACACAAGAGGTCTCAAATAATATACCATGGGCTGCAAAATATGATCATAAAGGCAGAAATTAGGTTCCATTGTCAGTTTGGAATCGTTTAACCTCTTTCTTAAATTGTGTCTTAACAAACACACAAAAAAGGAATTAACCGGGCCACATCAGTCTTGCTTGTCATTAAATATACCCATACACAACGGGAATGATCATCAAGTATAGTCAAAAAATAAGAAGCGCCACAAGTAGAAGGAATACTATCAGGGCCCAAACATCAGCATGAATCAACTCAAATAAATCAGATGCTTTATTAGAACTCAAAGGGAAACAATCTCGAGTTTGCTTAGACTGCAAACAAATAGAACAAGGTTGCAAGGAACTAGATTTAATAGAAGTAACCCCAGGCAAATGTAGAAGAGACTGAGGAGCAGGATGACCGAAGCGTTTATGCCATAAACTAGAATCAAAAGATGAAACAACAAATACTCGTACAGCTTCGCTTATCCGTGGTGTTGAGTAAAGCAAAAAAACCCCATCCCTCGCCTCACCGGCTCCAATCACCATCCTTATAAGTCGGTCATGTATAATGCACAGTCGAGCAGACAAAGTAACGATCAGTCCCAAATCAGCAATTAAGGTAGCAAGAGAGATCAAATTACAAGTGAATTTTGGCACACATAACACATTTGAAAGAATCAAGTGGTCATTTAATTTTACTAAACCAGCTTGGCGAGCAATAGATTGAGAGCCATCAGGTAAGATAATCAGAGAGGGATTAACATCATAAATATTGTCAAGTAAATCCTTGGAACCGGTCATGTGATACGAGCCGCCGGTGTCAAGGATCCAAGTACTTGACAATTTCTTATCCATTACAACTTTGTCCTATGGAGGACCTTTGCTATTTTGGACCATTTGATACATGCCTGCCCACCGATCTGGTGTCAAAGCTTGACTAAAATCAGATCTGTCTTGATCATTAAATGGTTGGAAAGAGGAGGAAGCAGCTCCCCATGTTGCATCACCAGCAATGCCGAGAGAAGGGCATCGTCTAGGAGCTGCTGCAGTAGTTTGGGCAGAAGACCCACGTGTTTGGCTTGGACTGGCATTTGACACTTGTGAGGCTGCTTCAGCATCCATGCGTTGACGCAATTCATCCCACCATTCAGGGTAACCATGGATTAGCAAGTGCTGAGATCATGTCCATTATGATTGCATTTGGTGCAAAAAAATGACTTGTCAATGCGTTCGGAGGAGCATCAGAACGCGTCGGAGGCTTTTTCGAGGCTGGTTTAGTTGCAGCAGAGGAACGCGTTTGAGCAGCAAATGCAAGAGTGTCGGGCTTTGGCCTGTCGCTCATTAGAAATAGTCTTATGTCGTTCTTCTTGGACAACAAGAGCATAAACCCTGTTTAGCCCCAGAATAGGATCTCGTGCCAAAATATTAGAGCGAAGGGGACCATATAAGTCATCATCTAGACCCATCAAAAATTGGTGGACAACATCTTCCTCACGTTCTTTTGCCATAGCTTCAGTCCAAGAACAAGTACAGTGTCCGCAGGAACAACCACGAGTCTTGGTGTTTGATCGAGTTCCTCTTGTAACACATGTAGTCGGCCATAGTAAGCCGCAACTTATTGCCCATTTTGTTCAAAGCGTGCAATTTCATTCTTAATTTGATGAATCCTCGGAGCATTGCTTATGGAGAAACGTTGCTTGAGGTCATCCCAAAGGACTTTAACTGAATCAGAATAGGTCATAAAAGAACGGAAGGTGGGTTCAACAGATTGTAAAATCCACCAGACCATCACTGAATTGACGCTATACCAAGCATAAAGATCAGCAGAATCATCGACAGGTTTGGTAATTGTTCCATCAATGAAGCCTAGTTTACGTCTCGCCCGAAAGGCGTTTTGCAAGGCTTTTTCCCATTCTTGGTAATTATCATCCTTGAAGATTACCAGACTAATTTTCATGCCTGTGTGATCGGAGGGGTGTAGATAGTAAGGAGAACTCGTATCGGGAGCAAATCGTTGGTTCTTGAAGGGCCTCGGCAAGGGCGGCATCCACCGCAGCTTTGGTAGCGGCTGCTATAGTAGCGATAGTTGCAGCGTCGATTATATTGTAAGTTTAAGAGATAGGTTTGATCGGAAAGAAATTTGATCGGTAAAAAAAATTTAGATTTAGGTTTGGGTTGGCTCTGATGCCATGTTAATTTGGAGAACCGTAAAATCAGAATGTTTGTTCTTTCTTTTCATTCAGAAAGAGATTCAGATTTATACATGTACATGTCTTGGCCCTCAAGTCTAAATCTATCTTCTAAGGAAAGGATAGATATTATTGACTAATGTATCTTATCCTATCTAATGTATCTAATAGTTTCCTAGCAAGTATTTCCATTGTGATCACAAAAAGAAATGAAGAGAGCGGATCTCCCTGTCTTAATCCTCGTTCCGGAAAAAACGGGTCCGTAGGTCCATTGTTAACTAGCACTGAAAAGGATATTGTAGTTACACATTGTTCAATCCATTCAAAAAACTGTCTTATTTTCCGCCAAGTGAATTGATTTCCCACCGTCGGAATGTCTATTAAATCATATGCATTTTTAAAGTTAATTAATCTTTGAAATCTGCTTTGCTCCGGATAACTTCCTCCTTTTTTTCACTCGGATCTTGAATTTCATTTAAATCACCTACTAGAATAATGGGTAGGTTTAGATTTGTTAGAACTTCCGTCAGGTTGTCCCAAAAGATTTGCTTAAGCCCAGTATTAGGGGTACGGGTGGACACGGTCGGTTAACCGGATGAACGGTTATTAATTTTCAATAACCATAACGTACCATTAGTTATCGGTTAAACGTTAACAGTTAACCACGAAACTCGGTACAGTTTATCGGTTAACCGTTAACAGTTAACCACGAAACTCGGTACGGTTTATCGGTTAACCGACTTGTTTTATTTTATTTTTTTATTATTAAAAATCAAAATTTTAATACAAAAATTATCTTATTTTTTAATAAAATAAACTTAATTTTAAATTAAATAAAAAATACAAACAAATATCCAAAATATAAACAAATATTTAATTCCAAAGGCTACAATAGTATTATATCTTTCAATAATAACCGGATGAATGGTTATTAATTTTTGAGGCCGGGATAATAGTTTAACTATATAACAATGTAACATGGAAGACGAGAACAGAAGTATAGAGGAGATGGGTGACTTGTTGACAATGACATACCAAATAAATTATTGAAACTAAGTAATCTATCTAGAAACTTGAAATTTACAACAAATTATGTTATACTTTTTACAGAAAAGAATGATATACCTCTGAATGATATATTACATGTTCTACAAAGACGATAGACAAATTAGAAGGGAAAAGATGCACACCTGGGTGAATTCAAGTAAGCTGGAGTGACAGCCTGATGAATTTTAAGAGGTGTAGATTCTTTTTGATAATAGATAGTTTATTATTTATTAAAATACATTTATTTTTAAATAACTCCAAAGAGTCGATTATCATCATTATTAATGTTTCTTATGTTTGTAATCAAGATATGATGTTTTCGTTTTCTGTTTGCATTATTTAATATAGTTCCTGTATTCTCTGCCATTGTACAAACATCTCTGGGATAGCTTTCCACAAAGAAAAGCCAGATAATACAATGGCAAGAAATTTCCCATCTCCAAATATGACAGTCTTGTATTAGCAATCTTAAATAGTCATAAAAAGCATATATGCTAGTCACATTAATTATTTCTTTAACAGTTTCAGCATAGCTTATTTCATCTTGGTCAATATTTAATCTCCTCAGGAAGCTCGCTAAGAAGCTCTAGAAGTTCTCATCATATGAGCTTAAGTTTTTCAAGTTGTTCATCTCATCCTTCCTACCTTTCATTTCCTTATTTATGTTCATATTCAGCTGCACATTTTTTCCAAAAATCATCCAGGAATTATAACTGAGATCGTGAAGCTTTCTATCATAAAGCCATGTATGGCTCCTCTCATTAACTTCAATCAATATATCATACAAGGACCAACTTACTATAGTGCTGATTACTAGTTCAACTTCAAAGTAATCTTTATTTTTGGCGATATTGGGAAGAAGCCACATTAGACAGAGCAGGGAGTTCCAAATATTATAGGTATACCAGGACAAAATAGCACAATCAAATGTCAGCAAATAGTAGAAAATGAAGCTTGCATAGTCTCGAGGCATTGCATCATCATGAAAACAATACAAATCCTTAAGAAATTTCCTTATAGAAATCATGAGCACGCCAATATCATGCTTGATTATTGATATTTTTATTATTACTTCCATGTATCCTCTATCACAATTAAATTTATGGTTATATTTTCTCTTCATAGCATATTCTGTTAAGGTTGGGGTTATATTGTCTACACTAGGAAAAAGAAAGGGTTAAAGCCAAACAATGCCTAAAGGTAGTTACGGGCAGAGGGGTAATAATGTCATGTAATTGGGTTTGGCTGTCAGAAGTTGTTAGAGGAGAGAATGATGAGAGAAGGGTGAGTCAGCTTTAGTCAGTAATATAAACAGTAATGTTACCCTAAGTGGAAGGTATCTACATAAATAGAGTGTGTAATCGGGCTTCGCCTTGGGACTCCTTGGGAAATGTGCTTCCACTGAGTTTTTTGTGTGTTTTCACCATCAATGAAACAATATCTTTTAAGCTACTTTGCAGAATTCCTATTTGCATCTACTTTTCCTATTTCACTTTGTTTATCTCATTCTCCCTGGTCCAACATATTCCTTAATCTTTTCCCATTTTTTACTCAACCTCCTCAGATTGCTTTCTTGCCAAGCATAAGAGCATTCATCATTGGATTTTAGCTGTTAGAGTTATCGATATCACGATACAAAGTAATCATTTTCCAACCATATTTCATCACATCTTTCATAGAGCCTGAATAGCAATCATAAAATATAATAACATCCAGCCTCATTGCATAAATAGCATCAAACTTCACGAAAGTTCCATAACGAATCTAAGAAAACATGAAAAGGCCACCTTTTTGCCTCAGATTAAAAATCACAAAGAGACCCCCAAACACAAATGAAACCAAAAAGGTTTCTTTCAAGTGGAGTATATTTTCTGTAATACCAGTCATCTTATCAAGGAAGGTTAATGGATCGATCTTCCTTTTGCTTTTTTCTATCCCGGACGGACCCCCGGGATCCTGTCTCAAAAGGCTTGTTCGATTTGCCACCCTTTAAGGTCTCATCAACCATGGTAGGCATTGGATCATGTTAGAAATGAGGAGGCTCATTCCCATCTTGTTCTTTAGAGAGAAGGGGTTCATAAACTAAATTCTTTTTGATTGATTTTCTATTGTTCTCTAATTTGTCATCTTGTTTCCCCATTGCAAACATCAACCCCCAGATTCAAATTAAATTAGGATATAGCTGAGATAAATAAGAGAATGTGAGGGTAGAGGACCCCCAGTACCTCTTTGTAATGATATAAAGATCATGCACATAGAGAAATCCGAATTCTCAATGAAAAATTCAGTCTTACAGCCTGTTTGGTACAAGCATAGACGTAGCCAGAAACTTCTCATTGTAGGGGCCAACAAATTTTTCCAACATAACTAATTTACGTTTCGAGAAAGATATAGAAATAAAAAATACAAATTTAGACAAAGAAGAGAACATATTTTATAGAAGAGGGACTACAATATTTCACAAAGAAGAGAACATATTTTATAGAGGAGGGACTAAAAACATTTCAAAATACAATTACATTAAGAAAACAAGAGTTTATAATGTTTCGACAAAAAAAACGAGTTTATAATGACAACTTATATAATTATGAATTATGTTTCAGAATACATTTAGGTTAAGAAAACAAAAATGTTTCATAATACAAATTAATTGAATCTATAAATATTAAAAGCTCATACCTAAAAAATAAAACCTAAACGAAAGCCCTAGTGCTAATAATTAATGAATTGTATGATTCGAGATATCCCAACAATAACTTATTGTTTTAAAGTTTTTGGGTTCAATCACATTATGAAAGTAGGAAGTTTAACAAAAGATAAAAGCATTCTAACTAAGTAAATGACTTGTTACGAGTGGTTTGTATCATTGTATACGTCCAATCTTCAAACGTTCATAACTTTTTTGCTCAAATATCAAAATGGAACTTATAATATATCAAATTGAATCTATTTAAAAGAGGAACATATATACGGAAAACAAAAATTTGGATTGGGGGGCCATGGCCCCCACCCGTCCCAATATAGCTCCGCCCCTGGGTACAAGTATTAACAGGAGAAAATGAGGGGAGGGAGAAAATAAAAAAATTATGAAAAGAGGGGAAGGGAAGAGTAGGGAAAATTTTAATTCAGAATTTGTTTGGTTGGAATGCAATATTCAGAATGATATTTTTATCCTATTTTTATGCTCCTCGAATTTTCGTGTTGGAATTACTTAGCTTATAAGTAATCTCAGATATAATAATATTTAATATTTAATTTTGAATCGTATTTATTATATTAAAAAAAATTTAATTAAAATTTAATTAATAATTATTTTAGGGTAAAGTTTGCAATAAATAAAATTTGAGGGTGAAAAGTGTGATTTTCCTAACTTTTTTGCCGACTTCACCGTATTTGATATATATGCATATAGCTTTTGTTCTTCAACATTAAGTAACCGAAGAAAATAAAAAAAAGAGAGAAAAACGAAGAGAAGAGAGGAGAAAGAAGAACAAGTTTTGGGTGATGTTGATTTCAGTTGGTTTTGATACAAGTTCTTCTATCGGGTCGGATTTTGGAGTTCAAGTGTTGTTTGGTAAGTTTTAATTAATTAGTGATTTAATTGATTTGTACTAATTTTCCTAGATCTGTGTTTATAATTGTTTTTGAATTGAACATCGGTTGCTTTATAGTTCTCAGAGGATGTTTTTGATATTGTATTTATATTCGGTAAAAGATTTCATAGTAATTTTAGGGTTTCGTTTTGTAATGACATTATGGAGACCTTTAATCCAGATTTACATAAAGGTTTAAACTAGAAAAATGTTCTTTTATATATCTAGTATATTCTTGTCAAGTTTTATATGATTTAGATTTATACAAAAGAAGTTATAAAGCATGTTGGATTTATGTTGTTTTGGAGTTAGAGTTTGTAAGAGTTAAAATGATATTATTATTCATTGGGGTATATATATGTATATAGGATGGTGGGTCTAAGGTTGTGACCAGAGACGAGGGGAAGAGACATGCTATATGACTTAGGCAGGGTTTCACGTTGAGTGATAATTAGTGGTTTCTTGGCCGTGGGAATTTGTCTGCAAGGTAAGTCATTTACGACTTGCTCAATTGTTGTTCAATTCTTGTTAGATTTCGTGCCGTGCTCGTAGGATTGCTTTTGGGGAACTAGTCCCTAATCGATTTTATTTTATGGAAAAAGTATTTACTTGTGTGTGATATGTGTGTAACGGATTTCAAAGTGTTTTCATCGGATATGGAGTTTTCGAATGTTTTCTCTGTGTTGGTACTGTGCTCGGCATGGTCATGTGCGTAGTCCTCTGGGTTGAAGTGACGGCTACATATGGTTATGTGACAGAGAATCGTGCCCTTTCAAAAGAAAAGCTATATGTGTTTTGGGCGAGTGCTTTAGTGGAGGCTTGACCCGGGGATAGAAGAATGGAATTGTGAAGGGTGGGAGGTCGTGCCTCGGCACCTGAGGCGTAGGGTTGATAAGCGCCATGGAATGGAATGAATTGAATGGAGAGCGAATGGTTGTATTATTGTGTTTGGACTTATGTGTATGAATGTGTATATGTGATGTGTGGTTTGTTTGTATGATGAATGGGAAGTTAAGTGTGGATTTAGAATTGATATGTGTTGTATTCATTGAACCTTGCATGTGCTTGTGTTAGGAATTGATTTGGTTTTTAAACGTCTTACTAGTAATGTATGATTTCTAGCTTGGATTAGAATAGTAGCTGACCCTTCGGGGACTTGTTTTTTTAGTTACAAATAAGGACTAGGGACCATGATGAAACCTCGGCAGAATGATGGTACAAGTCGTTGAAGGCCGTGTCATTAGGATTGGGTTCACTTGGGTGAAATGTTGGTTACTTATTTTGCATAATGTTTGATTTTGTTAAGGAAAGAATATTATGATGTCAATAAAGTGCTCACAAGTAGTAGTGTAGTTTATGTCGATTGGGGAATCCATGCATGTTTTCCATACTTTGGTTGTATAAATACAAGTTGGATGTTTTATTTGTATTTTCTCGTCGTTCCCAAGTTGCAAGATTCAAATGAACTTGCTGTCAGACTAGCCTAGGTAGTACCCGGTGTGGTCTACTACCGAGTAGCGCCCCGGTGTAAAGACGGGGTGTTACAAATTGGTATCAGAGCTTAGGTTGACAACAAGGGAAGATGGAACTAACCAACAAGTGTACTCGAGGTCCAACTTTAAATAAAAATTGGCCAGTGATTTTAAAGTTTTCTAATGGGTAGTCATTTTGCATCTACGTGGGTAAATGACACGCCGCGACTTCACCGCCATCAGCCGAGGATCTCATGTAGAATAGTAAGTTAAGTTGCTAACTTTAGTTAAAAGTAGATTCTAATTGCAAGGGTTTCGTCTGAGATAGCCCTCGAGACTAGAGTTGAAGCAGATAAAGATGAGGATAAAAGAGGGATTCTTGTTGTTGGAGAACCACGACGAAATGTTTCTTTTCAAGAAAAGTAATATGTTGGCGGTACATTTTCTAATGAATATTTATTATTGGTCTGATGGGTAATCTAATGATTGAACCTAGTGTAAAAGGTAAAAAAAGTGGTTAAAAATAGGAGGGGTAAGATAATTTTAGAGTGAAATCGGCTTAAGCACTTAAGATTCAAGACACAAGGTGGTCGTATTTGAGTTAAGAATGATGATTGAAGATGAATGATGTTTGACTTGGGAAAATTTGAGCATTGTTTTAGGAAATGAACTGAGAATGTAGAGTGGGGAATAGGAAGAGAATAGTTAAACTTCTTTGAAATTGATTATTGGAAGAGTATGAGATATGAATAAGTCAAAGACATGATAAGGCTGAGCTATGCAGTGATTGCATACATGGGCAATATGATTGAGATAATGTGAATGTCAACTTTGATGTCATATGTTGCAAAGTTATTTAACGAAAGGTAAAAGACGATGGACTCGGTATGGTATAGGGCTTGAACTAGATTTGGAAACATCTTTATCAAAGTGGTTAACTAACAAGTTGAGACAACTTTACAGATATGTCAATAAAGGAATGACATTGTGTGTGCTAATGTGGGGAGTGGAAGATGTAAAACTCTAGGATAAAGATGCTTCTATTGGAGGAAGAGTTTGTGGACCAGTAGTGGCGCCATAGTTTGAACTACCACTAGATATTGTTGTTGTTATTCGAGCCATCTTGATGGGATTTCTTCTAGATTTGAGGGGCACTAGAGTTGTGCCTAATTAGAATGCTGTTGCGGGATATCTAGATTATTATTGGGAATTGTAGAGGTAATTGAGATCGAGGGTAGTTGATGGTATGTCAGAAAAATTAAAGTCAAAGGAGTTAGGCCAATAATGAGTGTGGCAAGGACTATGATGAGGTATTTTCAGTGATACCAAATTCAGCTTCATTCGACCACTATAGCTCCCAAACCAAGCATTGCAAGATAGAGGTGTCAAAACAAGAACTCCAATACATAGCCCGAGTTTAAGCGTTTTGATCCCTCAAGCTCTCGGGCCTTAGCTCTTATAATCTTCATTTGTATCACTCTAAGCTTCATCAAACTCCACCATAGTCCACTAAACTTCGTCCTGTCCACACTTGTTTACCTAAAGATCTGTAAAACCGAACAAAACAAGCGCAAAACCCGAATTTCCTAGAAAACCTAAAAACCTAAGAACTAGACTAAACTAAACTAAAACCATGCAAAATAAACATAAATATGCATCCTAAGCTACACCTATATGCAAGCTACCAAATTCCCCCATGATTAACCCTTGCTTGTCCTCAAGCAAGTCATAAATCCAAGTCACACCATAGAAATGCAGTCATGCATCCATCTCATAATCAAACAAGCAATTCAACATATAATTAGAAACCCGACCAAGACTTCATAACATGCATTACATCAAGCGTAGAGCAAAAAGCATTCATTCATTCTAGACCTCACCAAGGTAAATGTGTTTGCACTCTCACTCTCAAGTGTTTAAGGACGTGTTTTACTCAAAATCAACCATGAAAACTAGACTACCATAAGCTTGCATGAGCGTCCTAAATCTCCACCGTTGTGGATCAAATACATAACAAAAATCATGAGGTCATTTTAAGGGTTGTAATGGGGCCAAGGTAAAGAGAAATTTAGAAGGGATAAATTTTGGTCTTGTGGTACTAAATCCGGGATAAAGAACTAATCCTAAACTCAAACTTTTACACTTCACTTCTTTTCACTCCACAACACCTCCAACTCAACTTTATCAACTCCTTTCATTATCAATTCAGCACTTTGTTTCTTTGTTCTTCTTTTACTTTTTTTTTCTTGCCTTTTCTTCAACTCTTCTTATATTTTTGAAAGTTACTAAAACTCCAATTTTCTTCTTCTCTTTTTGCACTTATTCTTCACCTTCATTTTTTTTCACTTTGCACACAAGTTTTGTTTTTCCACTTTTCCACTTCTTTTTCAACCTCCCCCATACTTATACAAAACTCACACAAAACAAAACCAGAACCTAAAGTCCTAAATACCAGATGGGTCAAGCTTAATAGGCTAGGAAAATTTTGTGGAGCTATAATAATAGGCTTAAAGCTCAAAGAAGTGGGGTGTCAAAAACATGGATCTTGTAGGGTAGGAAGGGAAATAATAGGCTATAAAGAAACATTGCCTCAATCATTTTAATGTCATGCATTCAATCATATAAAAGCAGTCTTGAAAAAGAGTCTAAACGCAAGTTCTAGAGCTAGATAATCATGGTGATACACTCAAGAATGTAGAGAACAAATAATCATGAAAGGCCAAAATATCTCACATGGAAAATTTATGTCTGGAACTTCAGAATGAAACTAAAACTCAAGCTATATACATGCTCGGTCTTATAGTCAAAGGAAATAATCAACGATCATGCTCATATCGTAGAAACTTCAGCTAATCATGCAAATCATGGGTTAGGACTCATATTTAGCATTGAAATACAAGAGGAATTAAACAATGGGGAAATAAGAACCTAAATGCAATATTTTTGTATTTTTTCAAATTTTTTTGATTTTTTTGATTTTTAAAAGTTTTTAATCAATGCATGCAAAAATTTAAATATGCCTAATCTAATGCAACTACATGCAATGCAAAAGTAATTCCCTTCCCCCATGCTTAAAACATACTTTGTTCCCAAAGTATAATAAAAAGTAAAGGAAAGAGAAAAACTCACAAAGATCTAACTATACGGGTAGTGTTGTGGGAAATCCGACAGTGGTGGTGGTGGATAATCTGTCTTCGGACCTAGGTATCTAAAACACACACAAAAACTACCTAAAAAGCAAAAGATTATAACTGAACTACAAAAGTAATTCTAAGCCTTGGGTTGCCTCCCAAGAAGCGCTTGTTTAACGTCATTAGCCTGACCCTTAGCATGAATTGACAAGATTAGACATTGTCAATGCCCTTAACAACCTGTCAAAGCCTTGTGCACACAACTCAGAAAAACATAAGTAACACAATGATAAATTGAAATTGAATAATATACCATTCAAAAACCGTTTCACCTTATCAACAGTATGAGCACTATTTTCATGAGAAGGTATGTAATGAAACCAATTTAGCTTAAGAGGTGGATACTCAAAATACTTACTATATGGATCACAGAACTCATCAACATTACCACTCTCAACAAAGATGAACTCCAAGTAATCTTGAGATTTCACTTTAGTCTCTACACTTGGTTCTACCTCAAGTTTGTTACGAGTAAGAAAGAATGAGAGATTGGGGTAAAGGATACATGGAGCCTTGACAACCTCAATGGTGTGATCTTTATTATTTTTTTCTTCATGATCCTCTATGTCATCATCAAAGAAGTTGTGATTGTCAGAGAAACAATCATCCTCCTTCAAAGCAATAGTTTCCTCAAATTGAATTACAGGAGTAGACTTAGTCTTAACATCAGAATCATCTTCATAGCCCGACTCAATTCTAGTGGATTCCTCCTCAACTTTCATTTGATATCCCATGGAGCAAAATAAATCCCAACATTCCTCAAATTGCATATCCAACAGTCTTTTATTGCTCCTACACCAAGCTAGACTAAAAGTCCTAGGGTTCATACCCTCAAATATGTATTGACATAACTCCCTCTTAGAGTAATGATAACCCGAAATCCAATGTTCATACACATAGTCTTGGAATCTATAAAAGTATTCATGGAAGTGTTCATCATGCAATTGCCTATACTCAAAGATAGCCATGAATTAGTAGCACGTGTGTTATGAACCGTAAGATAGGTTCACAACACCAAGAATAGCACACAAAGTAAAACACAAATAGCAACGAGTCCCCGGCAACGGCGCCAAATTTGATGAGGTATTTTCAGTGATACCAAATTCAGCTTCATCCAGCCACTATAGCTCCCAAACCAAGCATTGCAAGATAGAGGTGTCAAAACAAGAACTCCAATGCATAGCCCGGGTTTAAGCGTTTTTATCCCTCAAGCTCTCGAGCCTTAGCTCTTCTAATCTTCATTTGTATCACTCTAAGCTTCATCAAACTCCACCATAGTCCACTAAACTTCGTCCCGTCCATGCTTGTTTACCTAAAGATCTGCAAAACCGAACAAAACAAGCGCAAAATCCGAATTTCCTAGAAAACCTAAAAACCTAAGAACTAGACTAAACTAAACTAAAACCATGCAAAATAAACATAAATATGCATCCTAAGCTACACCTATATGCAAGCTATCAGACTGCGAAGTTATACAGTGATGTATAAGTGGGATACTGGTGATTTGTCTTGCAAGAGGACAAGGAGAGACTACACATCTTGAATATACCTAATGTTTGTAAGTTGCAAGTGTTATTCCAGGATTAGCTTTCAGGATTACCACCTTAGAGTGGGATAGATTATAGTAGTGAAGTGGAGTTGGGGATGAGACCAAAATTAGAAGTTCTGAATCATATAGTCCCGAGAAGGATAATTTGCTACGATTGTGTATTGATTACTAAGAGTTGAACTAAGTGACTATTATGAACAAAAACTCATTGTCCTATAATGATGACTTGCTAGAACAATTGCAAAGGGGCCATGGTGTTTTCAAAAGTGGATTTGAGATCAGGTTATCGATAGTTGAAGAAAAGATATTCCTATGATGGCTTTTTGAGGAAGATATGAGCATTGTAAATGTCTAGTGATGTCACTTGGATCGACTAATGCTCTTACAGTGTTTATGAAGTGATGAACTTGGTTTTCATTGACTACTTGGTTAGGTTCATGGTGGTTTTTATTGATGACATTCTGATTTACTGTCAAAATAAAAAGGAGCATGTGGAGCATTTCAGACTAGTATAAGAACTAGAGAGACAACAACGATTACTTGCAAAGCGACCCAAGTAGGATTTCTGATAATTAGAAGTTACTTTACTAGGACATGTCGTGTCCGCAGAAGGAGTTAAAGTGGGCCCTTTGATGATTGAAGTTATGTTGCAAAAAAAAGGGAATAATATAAGGATGTCTCAAGGGTAGAGCTCGATTGTGTGCTAATACAAAGGGATAAAGTTAGTGTTTATGCTTCTAGACAATCGAAACTGAATGAGTTGAATTGAGTAAAGCATGATCTGGAATTAGTAGTAGTGGTGTATGTTTAGAAAATTGGTGCCATTGTTAGTAAGGAAATACATGTAAGGTGATGATGGATTATAAAAGATATAAGTATATCTTTACGTAGAAGGAACTGAGTATGAGACAACAAAGATGGCTTTTGTTGTAGAGGATTATAATTTAGAGACCCTTTATCATCCTAGAAAAGAGAATGTAATCGTTTATGTTCTTAGTAGGAAGACATTTCAAGAATGTATTTTATTTTATGTGATGGTACAATCGGAGTTATGGGATCGAACTGATGAGGTATGGGATTAAGGTGCATATTGAATGATATTAAAGTAGACTGAGTTTTATGGAACAATTAGTCAGCCTTACTAGAGAAAATAAGGCAGAAGTCGAAGATATGCACAATGATGAAAGATTTTAGATAGAGTTTCAGTCGTGGAGATATATTTGATTTTTTAGAATGTGTTGATGGTACTTTCAGATTTAATAGTCAAATTTGTGTGCCTTGAGATGAGGAGTTAAGATACAAGATTTTGCAGAAAGCACATGTTACACTATCCTCAATCAAACCTGGAGCTCCCCATGTCAACAAGAGTTCTTCCTTTTCTGGGTTCGAGTGAGGACAAAGAACTCAGAAGTTAAAGGTGCAGGGATGAGAGTAGTAAAAGGATGTGTGACCTCCTGGGAAGTCCTTGGGTTGGCATGGGATAACACTTCTAAAGGCTTGGGCCTTACTAATGGTATCAGAGCCGACTCTAGGTTACGAGTTGACTTGGTCCGGTGGACAGTCACTCGACCCGGAGGGCGGTCCTTGGACCTTGACGAGAACATCAAGTGCTTAAGTGGGGGAAATTGTAACACCCCGATAATTTATAAGGAATTGAGGTATTCCCCATGTCAACAAGAGCTCTTCCTTTTCTGGGTTCGAGTGAGGACAAAGAACTCAGAAGTTAAGCATGTAGGGACGAGAGTAGTACCAGGATGGGTGAGCTCCTGGGAAAATCCATGGGTTGACATGGGATAGCGCTTCTAAAGGCTTGGGCCTTACATTATTGGTGGAATGACATGAAGCCGAAATGTATTTAGATTCGTGGCTAAGTGTTAAGTTGCTTGTAGGTGAAGGTCAAGCACAAAGGTCAGGTAGACAGTTGTGATTAATTTCCATTCTAGAATGAAAGGGGGAAATATCTCCATGAATTTTTGTCATTGAGCTAAAGGCAAGCAAAGTTTAAGATGCTATTTGGGTTGTTGTGGATATATGGACTAGGATTGTCTGTTTCTTGCCAATCAAAGGGACTTGGGTAGTGTACAAGGTAGTTGAAGTTTTCTGAACGGATTATAAGGTTGTTTAAGGTACCTAAAATGAATGTACTGTATTGTGAGGAATATCTTATTTCTAGATGTTGGCAGCATAAGCATGAGTCAATGGAAATGGGCTTGCATTTATGCTCAACAATAAACAGATTATTAGACTATAAGGAGATTCTAATTATAAAGGATATACTAAGAACTTGTTTGTTGGATTGGTGATGTAAATGGTCTGATTACTTAGAAATTTGTAGAGCCTACTTACCATAATTGCTGGTAATGCTTGATACAGATGACACCGTATGAGGTTTTGTATGGCCACAAGTTTAGAATGTCACTATATTGGGATGACCCATTAGATTTGATAGAGAAAGTTGTTAAGATTCGAGAGCGCATGATACTTGCGCAAAATTCTTAGCAATCTGATGTAGATAAGAAGAGACGACCATTAAAATGTGAGGTAGGAGCACATGTGTAAAAAAAGGGGTTGCCTACTCGTGAAGTTAAAAGGTTTGGGGTGAAAGGAAAGTTGAGTCCTTGGTATATCGGGTCATTTGAGATTCTCGAAAGAGTAAGTGCGGTGGCCTAAGAGTTAGCATTGCCATCAAACTTCGATGGAAGCAATTAAAGGACACACTCTGGTTAGAGCTATATGAGACCTCAAGCTTCACATAAGGTTCATGAGATAGTAGATGTTGCTATACCATGATTGGGGGTAAAGAAAACTTGAGTAAAGTTGAAATTTCCTAAGAACACAAAGACCAAGAGTTTCCAAAGGAAGATGCAAGCAGGCTAGGGTCATAACAGTGGAGCACATGGTCGGAAACTTACACCAAATGGTTTAGGATAATGAGAATAGCAAGTGAAATGAGAAAGGGAGAAGTCAGGAAATGGATCCAGTTTCATAGGGGTTTATGGTTGTGTTAGTAGGTCTATTAGAGAGTTTCAAGTTATTGATTGTGAAAGGGATATTCATAGCATATACTTTATAAAAAGAGATATGGCCTAGTAGTAAGACTAATCGAGATATAAGGATCAAGCGATAAGTGGCTTTATGAGTAAGATGATAAGGAAAAACAGATCGAAGGGGGGGAGGGGGTAGGGATATTATCTAAAATGTAGGGAGAAGTTAGCCTATTAATATGAGTTGTGTGGTTCAAATGTGAAAGTGTACCGATTAGTGGAGACAAGTCCTTTATGAGTCTTGTATTGAAGGCTATTCCTAAATAGCTAAGTCAAATGAGCATGGGAATAGATCTTGAAATATTGTTGGTATTGGTTCAGTATTCCCAACAAGGAGTTGAGAAGGTCACTTGGGGGTCCGAGATGAGAATAAGATAAAAATATCTAGAATTGTATCCGAGTTTAGTTAAGACCTTAATGAGTAGAGTTAGAAGGGTATGAAAGCCTTGTGGATGGTAACTAACTGTGTGCTTTATTTAACTTGAGTTTGTGTGCTTGACTTGTTTGATAGTTGCTTGTAGTGTATTGATGGTATGAAGTACATGATGTTTGACTTAGTTGGTTGTTTTTGTATACCTCTAGAAGTTTCGGGACGAAACTTTCTTAAGGGAGTAGAATGTAATATTCGGAAATATTTTGATATTTTTATCCTATTTTTATGCTCCTCGAATTTTCGTGTTAGAATTACTTAGCTTATAAGTAATCTCAGATAAATAATAATATTTAATTTTTAATTTTGAATCTTATTTATTATATTTTGAAAAAATTTAACTCAAAAGTAAATAATAATTATTTTAGGGTAAAGTTTGCAGTAAAGAAAATTTGAGGGTGAAAAGTGTGATTTTCCTAACTTTTTTGCCGACTTCACCGTATTTGATATATACTAGGGAAGGAACGCGCGCGTTATACGCGCGCGGTTGTATGCATTCAATACGCCTTTAATATGTAAATTTAGGTGATTTCACATAATTAAGAAGGCATGAGCATTAAGAATTACACAAAGCACAATGCTAAACTAAAGTACAACATAAGGTTGAGTTGTACACCACATAAAACGCCGATTTGCCCAATGTTAAGCGCACTAATAAAAGAATAACAACTTTTTGCTTAATGTTTTTACGAGTTTCCTGAAAATAGAAAAAAATATATCATAAAGTACATCCAATATATGTTACAACTTATGAATAAAGAGAATTATATAGGGTGGGCATCATAGACATATAATTATGGGGATTCTAGACTACATTAAGTTTCTAGAAGGAGATTTATAATAGTTAAAATCTGCATCTTGATGATCAATTCGAACCATTCTTATCAATTACGGGGGTTAGCAAAGTTTTCTCCTGAACTTATAGAAGTGCACACTTTATCAAATGCTAAGCAACGAAGCTTTTTAAAATAAGTGAAAAATTATTTTCTAGTGCTATGAAACTTATCCTAGTAACAATCACCTGAAAAAGGCAGGTGAACATAGTTAGAAGTAGTTGAGACTATTAAAAGTGTTGTATAAAGAATTTATGTTTTTAAAGAAACGATTCAGCATGAATCTAAGTATTTTATACCTCAGGAAGATCCGTTGATGGTGTGGAATTTGTTTTAGTAGAGGGCTCATCAATTCTTACATCACCTTTCCAAGTGCTATGCGGGTATATAACCTCTGCCTCTAATAGCGATTCTGTAACAGCATTGCAAAACCCTTGCATCATGGCCCATTGTAGATAAAGTTGCACTCCTCTCTACACGAAAGTTTGTCCACATTTCATTAGGGGGACAATAAATTTAGCATAATCTATTGTAACATCTTAGGTAACAACAATAGAGCTGATCATATTTACACATCATTATGGATAAGAACATCACTGGATAACTGCCTCTGAGGGTGACTGAAAAACAGGCATGATATGGACATGAAAACACCAATAACATGGAGTTTTTTGTTGTTTTTGAAGATTAGTCCACACAATTCCTGAATCCACATACACTAACCTCAAACTCAATTCCTGAATCCACATACAACCCAACCAAATGTTAACCAAAAGAGTTTATAACTTCAACTATTTACAAAATGAAATTAAAATTGGCAGTCGGAAGAAAGCTTTTCACAAACACAACAACAACTATTTGTATACTTTAATTTTCACAACCCATGAGTCTCTAATTTGACACTCTAGCTATTATGAATCAACAACGTTTGTGTTTGCAACTGGATCTACTAAAAGAGTGGTTTTACATAATTCTATTGATATATACTAAAAGTAGTAAGCATATACGTACATTCAAAAAAGGAAAAGGGTGACCAGGGATATAAAAAATAAAGGTTATGGATTGAATATAAAACTAATCATGGTGGTGTGGGCGTTTGATGCCAATTTGGGTTTTAGAGTTTTTGTTTAGTTAATAAGTTGAAATCTCTGTTGGTAATGAAAGGGTATGCACAACTCTAATCTTAATAATTATTCAACTATTTGGGTGTTTGTATATAGTTCCAAGTTATTCAGATTGGCAATTTGAACTTGTATATTGATACATCTTTAAGGATCCAAATCAAGAGGCATGCCCCTAATTAGGCTTCATTCCACATTTTAGCCCAATTCCGTAACTCTAAATCTCACAACACCAATCAAGTTATCCAAATTCCATTAACTTGTGACCTTAAATATGAATTTCCACTGAAAATAATCCAATATTAAATTACCATTCAAATTAACCTTATTCCATAACCGTAAATCCCAAATCTCAAATCAAATCAACCAAATTCCATAAACACAAAACCCCTGAATATGAAATTCTCGAAAGAAAGAGGGGAAAAGTCACAAAAGCAGAACCCTAAAAGATTATCTGATTTAGGTGAGACGATTAACTACTCCCGATTCAGAATCCAATCAAAGGCCGTAAACGAAGCTGAATTCCTGATACAGAACCACACTCAGAGCATAGAAAAGTTGGAGATCAATACGCACAACCCGGAACCCTAAGAGCTTGCCTTATTTAGGTGGGAGGCGTTACGCTGGAGCGAGAGGTGGTGCGGGCGATGCGCCTGGAGGCGAGAGGTGGTGTGGGCGGTACATTAGCCGGCGGCAATTTGTTACAATTGGAAGAGATGAGGAGAAAGGTGATAATGCGAACATGAGAGGGGCAGGGAGCAAGGTTATCATGATCGAGATTCTAGGTTGGATCGATGGGGGTCTTTTGGATCGGATCGTTGAATCGTAAGATCCTACATTATAACTAAAAGTATGTAAGAATAACCTAATAGATTGTATATTTTATTATATATGAAGTAAGAAAATGATAAACCTTATTAGTTTGATTGTTAAAAATGTTGTAGGAAGAACTAGTCAACTAGTTTATGAAAATGATACGTTAATTGTAAAATTATTAATAATATATAATTAAAATTGTCATTTTATAGGATCTTTAGAATTGTTTGAAGGATCTTTAGAATCATTTATAGGATCGTTAAAATCGTATGTAAAATCGGGATTGGATCGAGATTGTATTCTAAATCATTTAAGATCCTATTCCAATAAGATCCTACTTGGGATCGTGGATCGTTTCACGTATTATGGATCGTAGGATCGGTCGAATCGTAGAATCGGATCGGGATTCTGATAACATTGGCAGGAAGGACAGGGGCAGGGAAAGAACGAGATAGAGGAAGGAGGAGATAGGAGTCAGGAGAAGGGAAATGAAGTATATAATAAGGAAAAGAATTAACTAAGGAGTATTGTTTAATTTAAATGGGCACAGATTTTTAACTGTGTACTGTACATAAGGGTTTTCTCTCTTGTTTATGGTTTTTTGATGCATGTAGCTTTTGTTCTTCAACATTAAGTAATCGAAAAAAAATAGAGAAAAACGAAGAAAAGAGAGGAGAAAGAAGAACAAGTTTTGGTTGATGTTGATTTCAGTTGGTTTTGATACAAGTTCTTCTATCGGGTCGGATTTTGGAGTTCAGGTGTTATTTGGTAAATTTTAATTAATTAGTGATTTAAATGATTTGTACCAATTCTCGTAGATTTGTGTTTATAATTATTTTTGAATTGAAAATCGGTTGCTTTATAGTTCTCAAAGGGTGTTTTTGATATTGGATTTATATTCGGTAAAATATTTCTGAGTAATTTTTGGGTTTCGTTTTGTAATGAAATTATGGTGACCTTTAATCCAGATTTACATAAAGGTTTAAACTAGAAAAATATTCTTTTATATATCTAGTATATTATTGTCAAGTTTTATATGATTTAGATTTATACAAAAGAAGTTATAAAGCATGTTGGCTTTTTGTTGTTTTGGGGTTAGACTATTAGAGTTTGTGATGAGGTATTTTCAGTGGTCGTTATACCTATCAAAGAACCTAACTTAACCAAACTTAGTAGAATGGTAAGTAAGGGTCGATCCCACAGAGACTCGTGTATTTATGCAATTACTTGCGTGCCAAGTAAAGTAAATATGGGATTTTTTTGGATCATTATCTAAACTAATATGCAAACTAAAAAGTAAATATAATTGCAAAATTGATTATAAATATATGAGAGAAATATGTTCAACTAGTTACATCCATCATAGATATGCTTATTGATCATCGACTCTCTTGATTATCAATTCACTTAAATAATCTATTGTGGATTATGCTCCTACTAAGGATTATGACCCAAACTTCAAATCTAGTTGAAAGAACTAACAGTCTAAACAACCTTAATCATTTAACAACCGAAAACAACGTCTAGATTCAATTAAATGGCAGCTTTACGAGTCAAGTTATCAATAGAAACAAATACTCAGAGCAAACATACATCTAAGTTATTTGTGGATCTATTCCCTTCTACAATTGAATAGCCCAAACGGGTCCAAACAATTATAGATGCTACTTTATCTAATCAACTCCGAACATGCATTAATCAGATTAGTTGTAAATTAACCTAGAAATTCTATTAGGTGATCAAGCTAACAAAACCCTAGAATAATTCTGATTCAATTAAGCACATGGAATAAAACATATTCAAGTTGTTGAGAATCAATCAAACCTCACAATAATATGCAATCTATGATTTCAATAACTAGTCAAACACAAAGGAATTAGCAATGCATAATTGAACTAAGAAAAACTTACAAAAGGTTCAAAGGTTGCTCCTTTGAGAAAACTCTCTCCAAAGAAACCCTAGCCTCCAAAATTATGTTCTAAGTTATCAAAAAGAAAATAAAAACAAGGTTTAAATATACTAAGATATCCAAAGACCCAAAATATCCCGAAATTACATTAAACCAGTCGGAAATCATATCATCAAGGCCCAACTCGAATCCCAATTCTCGGCCCAAGACATCTCAACGTAGAAAGCCAATTGCGCGACTTGACATCCAAAAGCGCGGTTGCGCTTTTACATGCTAACCAGCGCTTTTTACCTCGGTTCAGCATTCAAGCGATACTTTAGAGGCTGTTTTGACACCCTTCGAGTTACAATTTGGACTCGGAGTACAAACATGAATTGTAGCTCTTCGAATTAGCTTTCCAATGATAACAAATTCAGCTTCATCTGACAATTGTATATCCCAAACCAATAATTGCAAGATAGAGGTGTCAAAACAAGAACTCCAATGCATAACCCAGATTTAAGCGTTCTTTTCACACAAGCTCTTGGGCTTTAGCTCATCTAATCTTCACTTGTATCATTATAAGTTTCATCAAAATCTGCCATAATCATCTAATATCCGTCCCGTCCATTCTTGTTTACCTAAAGATCTGCAAAACTGAACAAAACAAGCGCAAAACCCGAATTTCCTAGAAAACCTAAAAACCGAAGAACTAGACTAGACTAAGCTAAAACCAAGCAAAATAATCATAATATGCATCCTAAGCTATACCTAAATGCAATCTATCAAATTCCCCCATGCTTAACCCTTGCTTGTCCTCAAGCAAGACATAAATCCAAATCACACCACAGAAATGCAATCATGCATCCATCTCATAATCAAACGAGCATTTCAACATATAATCAAAACCCGACCCTGACTTCCTAGCATGCATTATAACAAGCAAAAAGCATAGATTATTCATCCATTCTAGACCTCACCAAGATAAATGTGTTTTGCTCTCACTCTCAAGTGTTTAAGGACGTGTTTCACTCAAAATCAACCATGAAAACTAGACTACCATAAGCTTGCATCAGCGTCCTAAATCTCCACCGTTGTGGATTAAATACACAACAAAAATCATGAGGTCTTTTTAAGGGATGTAATGGGGCCAAGGTAAAGAGAAATTTGGAAGGGATAATATTTAGTCATGTGGTGCTAAATCCGGGATAAAGAACTAATCCTAAACCCAAACTTTTAACACTTTTCTTTTCACTCCACAACATTTCCAACTCAGCTTTACCAACTCCTTACATTCTCATTTAAACACTTTGTTTCTTTTTTTTTCTTTCTTTCCACTTTTTTTCTTGCCTCTTCTTCAACTTTTCTTACATTTATGAAGGTTACTAACCTTTTAAGCTCACTTTTTTTTTCTTTGCACTTATTTTTCACCTTCATATTTTTTTCACTTTGCACACTAGAGTTGTCTTTCTTTTTTCCACCTCTCTTTTCAACCTCCCCCATACTTATACCTAACTCCCACAAAACAAAAACACAACCTAAAGTCCTAAATCCCGGATGGGTCAAGCTTATTAGGCTAGGAATCATTTTGTGGAGATAATAAAAATAGACTTAAAGCTCAAAGAACTAGGGTGTCAAAACATGGATCTTGTAAGGTAGGAAAGGAAATAATTGGCTATAAAGAAACATTGACTCAATCATTTTAATGTCATGCATTCAATCATATAAAGCAGCCTTGAAAAAGAGTCTAAACGCAAGTTCTAGAGCTAGATAATCATGGTGATACACTCAAGAATATAGAGAACAAATAATCATGAAAGGCCTCTCACAAGGCAAATTTTTGTCTAGAACTTCAGAATGAATGTAAAACACAAGCTATTAAACATGCTCAATCCTATAGTCAGAGTAATAATCAAAGATCATGCTCATATCATATAAACTTCAACATATCATGCAAATCATGGGTTAGGACTCATACTTAGCACAAAAACACAAGAGGTATTTTCAGTGGTTGTTATACCTATCAAAGAACCTAAATTAACCAAACTTAGTAGAATGGTAAGTAAGGGTTGATCCCCACAAAGACTCGTGTATTTATGTAATTACTTGCGTGCCAAGTAAAGTAAATATGAGGTTTTTTTGGATGATTATCTAAACTAATATGCAAACTAAAAAGTAAATATGAATGCAAAATTGATTATAAATATATGAGAGAAATATGTTCAACTAGTTACATCCATCATAGATATGCTTATTGATCAGCGATTCTCTTGATTCTCAATTCACTTAAATAATCCATTGTGGATTATGCTCCTACTAAGGATTATGACCCAAACTTCAAATCTAGTTAAAGAACTAATAGTCTAAACAACCCTAATCATTTAACAACCTAAAACAACGTCTAGATTCAATTAAACGACAACTTTACGAGTCAAGTTATCAATAGAAACAAACACTCAGAGCAAACAGACATCTAAGTTATTAGTGGATTTATTCCCTTCTACAATTGAATAGCCCGAACGGGTCCAAACAATTATAGATGCTACTTTATCTAATCAACACCGAACGGGCATTAATCAGATTAGTTGTAAATTAACCTAGAAATTCTATTAGGTGATCAAGCTAACAAAACCCTAGAATAATTCTGATTCAATTAAGCACATGTAATAAAACCTATTCAAGTTGTTGAGAATAAATCAAACCTCACAATAATATGCAATCTATGATTTCAATAATAGTCAAACACAAAGGAATTAGCAATGCATAATTGAATTAAGAAAAACTTACAAAAGGTTCAAAGGTTGCTCCTTTGAGAAAACTCTCTCCAAATAAACCCTAGCCTCCAAAATTATGTTCTAAGTTATCAAAGAGAAACTAAAAACAAGGTTTAAATACCCTAAGATATCCAAAGACCCAAAATATCCCGAAATTACATTAAACCAGTCGGAAATCATATCATCAAGGCCCAACTCGAAGCCCAATTCCTGGCCCAAGACATCTCCACGTAGAAAGCCAATTGCGCGACTTGACATCCAAAAGCGCGGTCGCGCTTTTAAATGTTAACCCGCGCTTTTAACATCGGTTCAACATTCAAGCGACACTTCAGAGGCTGTTTTGACACCCTTCGAGTTGGAATTTGGAATCGGAGTAAACATGAATTGTAGCTCTTCGAATTATCTTTCCAATGATAACAAATTCAGCTTCATCTGACCATTGTATCTCCCAAACCAATCATTGCAAGATAGAGGTGTCAAAACAAGAACTCCAATGCATAGCCCGGATTTAAGCGTTCTTTTCACACAAGCTTGGGCCTTAGCTCATCTAATCTTCACTTGTATCATTATAAGTTTCATCAAACTCCAGCATAATCATCTAAGATCCCCGCTTAAAGATCTGCAAAACCGAACAAAACATCACGCAAAACCGAATTTCCTAGAAACCTAAAGAACCCAAAACGAACAAGACTAAGCTAAAACCGAATCAAAAAATCCTAAATACTATCGAACTATACTAATGCATAACAGTAACTAGAAATCAAATAATGCATCTACTATTCCTAATCTAATCTATAGTCTGTAAGAGTTAGAATGATATTATTATTCATTAAGGTATATATATGTATATAAGATCGTGGGTCTAAGGTCGTGACCAGAGCTACGAGGGGAAGAGACATGCTATATGTCTTAGATAGGGTTCCGCGTTGAGTGATAAATAGTGATTTCTTGGCCGTGGGAATTCGTCTGCAAGGTAATTCGTTTACGACTAACTCAGTTGCTATTCAATTCTTGTTAGATTTCATGCCGTGCTGGTAGGATTGCTTTTGGGGAACTAGTCCTTGATTGAATTTTATGGAAAAAGTATTTACTTGTGTGTGATATGTGTGCAACGGATTTCAAAGTGTTTTCATCGGATATGGAGTTTACGAATGTTTTCTCTATGTTGGTACTGTTCTCGGCATGGCCATGTGCGTAGTCCTCTAGGTTGAAGTGATGGCTACGCATGGTTATGTGACAGAGAATCATGCCCCTTCAAAAGAAAAGCTATTTGTGTTTTAGGCTAGTGCTCTAGTGGAGGCTTGACCCGAGGTTAGAAGGATGGAATTGTGAAGGGTGGGAGGTCGCGCCTCAACACCTGAGGCGTAGGGTTGATAAGCGCCATGTAATGGAATGGAATGGAGAACGAATGGTTGTATTATTGTGTTTGGACTTATGTGTATGAATGTGTATGTGTGATGTGATTTGTTTGTATGATCAATGGGAAGTTAAGTGTGGATTTAGAATTGATAAGTGTTGTATTCATTGAACCTTGCACGTGCTTGTGTTGGGAATTGATTTGGTTTTTAAACATCTTACTAGTAATGTATGATTTCTAGCTCGGATTAGAATAGTAGCTGACCCTTCAGGGACTTGTTTTTTTAGTTACAGATAAGGACCAGGGACCATGATGAAACCTCGGCAGAATGATGGTACAAGTCGTTGAAGGCCGTGTCATTAGGATTGGGTTCAGTTGGGTGAAATGTTGGTTACTTATTTTGCATAATGTTTGATTTTGTTAAGGAAAGAATATTACGATGTCAATAAAGTGCTCACAAGTAGTAGTGTAGTTTATGTCGATTGGGGAATCCATGCATGTTTTCCATACTTTGGTTGTATAAATACAAGTTGGATGTTTTCTTTGTATTTTCTTGTCGTGCCCAAGTTGCAAGATTCAAATAAACTTGTTGTTAGACTAGCCTAGGTAGTACCCGGTGTGGTCTACTACCGAGTAGCGCCCCGGTGTAAAGACGGGGTGTTACATCAGGTAAGGGCGGAATAAGTCATTCATGGTAGCTTGGAAAGTTGCCGAGGAGTTGGTGAGCCCAAAGGGCATCACAAAGAACTCATAATGCTTGGAGTGAGTGCTAAAAGCAGTCTTGTGCACATCCTCAATTGCCACTCTTATTTGATGGTATCCCGATCTTTAATCTATCTTTGAGAATACCACTACCTTCCCAAGCTCATCTAATATTTCTTGAATAACCGGAATTGGATATTTGTCGAGGATTGTAGCCTTATTCAAAGCCTTGTAATCCACGTAGAATCTCCAGCTACCGTCCTTTTTCTTCACCAACAAGACCGGGCTCGAGAAAGGACTCTGGCTTAGTTGGATGATCCCTGCCTTCAGCATCTTAGTGACCAACCTCTCAAGATGGTGTCCATATCTGTAAGGTTTCAAATTCACAGCGCCCACCCCTTCTCTGAGATTAATTTAGTGGTCTATCTCCCTTACAGGAGGCAATCTCTGAATCTCTTCAAAGTTTCCCTTGAATTTGGCCAACAAACTTTCCAGTCCTTCCCCTTCAATTCCTGCTCCAGTGAGCCCACACAAATGGCCATCAGAATCATCTTCCCAAACTAGAGCACTGAATTCCACCTTAGAAACCTTGTGCAGCTAATTCATAGTCAAAGCTGTAAAAGCTAGGGTTGGATCTCCCTGAATGGTTACTCGCTTCCCATTCCTATCATCAAATTCCAGGGTCATGTCCTCCCAGTCGAACAATGTCTTCGTCATAGATAACATCCATGAAAATCCCAAGACCACATCAATTCCTCCTAGATCAAATTGGTAGCAATCTACCTCCATACTACAAGAGTCAAAGTGCAAAGGAAGCCTCCTACATATCCCCATAGCCTCCACTCTACTTCCATTCCCCAATCTCACCCCAAATACCACAGTTTGTTCCATTGGCAGATTTTCGACTTCAACAATTCTGGAATTTATGAAGCAGTGACTAGCCTCACTATCCACAAGAGCTACGATCTTCCTATCTCCCAACCTTGCTCGAATTTTTAAATCCCTCTTTTGATTCCCACTTTCCATGGTGTGAAGAGGTAATTCAATCCACTAAAGTTCTGGCTCTCCTCGTGCTGCGTCTGCTGGTTTTTCTGCTTCCCCCAGCTGAACCAACTCGAGCTCAGAGGTGTACCCAGAAATCTCTTCATCATCCACTTCAACCAACTTGAATATTTTCTCAGCGCATTTGTGAGTCGGTGAGTAGGGTTGGTGACATCTGAAGCACAATCCCTTAGCTCGAAGGTCGTTGACTTCACCCGTTGATAGAGATCGGGAAAATCGGGGCTTACCCCCCACGTTTCCAGATTGTGCCGCTGGGGGAGGTGAACTTGAGGACCAACTCGATCTAGCAGGTGTGAATTTCTCGTTAGGCCCATTGTTGTTGCTAGAATTCACATTTGGGCTTATCCAGGTTTTATGGGCCCATTCCCTTGAGTTAGGCCCAATTCCTGACATCGTCTTCTTCCCTGTAGTTCTCCCGAGCCCTTTCTCGAAGTTGACCTTCCTTTCAACCCTTCGAGCACCGTCCATGGCGGCGAATAACTCCGCGGCTTCAAACGTTTGGAGATCCACCCATATTTCGGCCTCAACTCGACAAGGAAATACCCTAGAAGTTGCTCGTTGCCCAACCTGAGTGTGTGGGTTGCGCACGCGACAAGTTCGTCTAACAGGGAGAATGAGATAAGCAAAGTGAAATAGGAAAAGTAGATGCAAATAGAAATTCTGCAAAGTAGCCTAAAAGCTACTGTTTCATTGATGGTGAAAACACACAAAAACTCAGTGGAAGCACATCTCCCAAGGAGTCCCAAGGCAAAGCCCGATTACACACTCTATTTCTGTGGATACCTTTCACTTAGGGTAACATTACTATTTATATTACTGAGTAAAGCTGACTCACCCTTCTCTCATCATACTCTCCTCTAACAACTTTTGACAGCCAACCCCAATTACATGACACTATTACCCCTCTGCCCGTAACTGCCTTTAGGCATTGTTTGGCTTTAACCCTTTCTTTTTCCTAGTGTAGACAATATAACCCCCAACCTTAATAGAATATGCTATGAAGAGAAAATATAACCATAAATTTAATTGTGATAGAGGATACATGGAAGTAATAATAAAAATAGCAATAATCAAGCATGATATTGGCGTGCTCATGATTTCTATAAGGAAATTTCTTAAGGATTTGTATTGTTTTCATGATGATGCAATGCCTCGAGATTATGCAAGCTTCATTTTCTACTATTTGTTGAAATTTGATTGTGCTATTATGTCCTCGTATACCTATCATATTTGGAACTCCCTGCTCTGTCTAACGTGGCTTCTTCCCAATATCACCAAAAATAAAGATTACTTTGAAATATCACCAAAAATAAAGATTACTTTGAACTAGTAATCAGCACTATAGTAAGGTGGTCCTTGTATGACATATTGATTGAAGTTAATGAGAGGAGCTTCTTAGCGAGCATCCTGAGGAGATTAAATAATGACCAAGATGAAATAAGCTATGTTGAAAATATTAAAGAAATAATAAATGTGACTAGCATATATGCTTTTTATGACTATTTTAGATTGCTAATACAGGACCATATTTGGAGATGGGAAATTTCTTGCCATTGTATTATCTGGCTTTTCTTTGTGGAAAGATATCCAAAGATGTTTGTACAATGGCAGAGAATACAGGAACTAAATTAACGAAAAACATCATATCCTGATTACAAGCATAAGAAACATTAATAATGATGATAATCGACTCTTTGGAGTTATTAGAAAACTACTAATTAAAATAGTTTTGTAATGAAGATAGGTCTATGGAATTGTAAGGGGATGGGTCGTAAATCCTTCTAGCCAGAGATCGATTCATTTTGCAAAATAAAAATTCAAATAATGGCTATTGTTGAAACAAAAAACGAAAAAATACCGAGCGATCAAGGATGGAGAAGATCTGGTTTCGATAACCTTATTTGGTCACCCGCCGATGGGAGGGCGGGAGGAATAAGAGTTATTTGGAAAGAACACCAACTTATAAATGAATAGATCACAACATTGATACTGGAACCGCGATTTATTATACTACAATATACACACCTAATTACAAAATATACCATTGCTATTTGTTTTGCCTATGCTCCCCCTACTTAGGGCTGGGCAAAAAATACCATAACCGAAAAACCGAACCGAAAAACCGACAAACCAATCACTTTTTCCGGTTAACCGAACCGATTTTTTTTAATCGGTTACGGTTAACCAACCGATACTTTTAACGGTTCGGATACGGTTATTAATATTTTTCACGGGCGGTTAACCGATAAACCGGTATATTTTTACTATATATTATATATTTTTAGAAAGGGAATTATGTATCTAATTAGTTTTATTTAAAAATAAATGTATTTTAATAAATAATAAACTATCTATTATAAAAAGAATCTACACCTCTTAAAATTCATCTGGCTGTCACTCCAACGTACTTGAATTCACCCAGGTGTGCATCTTTTCCCTTCTAATTTGTCTATCGTCTTTGTAGAAAATATCATATATCATTCAGAGGTATATCATTCTTTTCTGTAAAAAGTACAACATAATTTGTTGTAAATTTCAAGTTTCTAGATACGTTACTTAGTTTCAATAATTTTTTTGGTATGTCATTGTCAACAAGTCACCCATCTCCTCTATACTTTTGTTCTCGTCTTCCATGTTATATTGTAATATAGTTAAACTATTATCCCGACCTCGAAAATTAATAACCATTCATCCGGTTATTAATGAAATATATAATACTATTGTAGCCTTTGGAATTAAATATTTGTTTATATTTTGGATATTTGTTTGTATTTTTTATTTAATTTAAATTTTAAGTTTATTTTATTAAAAAATAAGATAATTTTTGTATTAAAAATCTGATTTTTAATAATAATAAAAAATAAAACAAGTTGGTTAACCGATAAACCATACCGAGTTTCATGGTTAACCGATAACTAACGGTACAGTTATGGTTATTGAAAATTAATAATCGTTCATCTGGTTAACCGATGTCCGGTTAACCGAAACTGCAGTTAACCAACCGTGCCCACCCCTACCCCTAATGCTGGGCTTAAGGAAATCTTTTGGGACAAACTGACGGAAGTTCTAACAAATCTAAACCTACCCATTATTCTAGTAGGTGATTTAAATAAAATTCAAGATCCGAGTGAAAAAAAAGGAGGAAGTTATCCGGAGCAAAGCAGATTTCAAAGATTAATTAAGTTTAAAAATGCATGTGATTTAGTAGACATTCCGACAGTGGGAAATCAATTCACTTGGCGGAAAATAAGACAGAGGTTGACATTATATATGAGAAACTGGATAGAGCACTGGTTAGTCACTGTATCATTCAATGGTTTCCACAAATTAAAACAATGAATCATGCATTTACAACATCGGATCATTGTAAACTTTCAATAGATATTAATAATGAGAAAATAGCTAAAGCTCTACCATTCAAGCTAGAGAAAATGTGGATGATGCGGAAAGACTTTAGAAATGTTGTTACGCAAGCATGTAGATTAAACATGTCTGGAACTAATATGTACCAACTAGTAAAGAAAACACAACTCTTTAAAAAGAATGAGAAGCAATGGAATAGAAGGACACTAGGGGATCCTGACGGCGGTCCCAATCCTCATAGAGAAGATGATGACCAGCGCGGTACCGTATCATTCCCGGGGTCCCGCGGCCATAGAGAAAGAAGCGGTTGACGGCTACGATGAGTCGCCCTTCGCTCCCCACATAGCTCAGGTTGAGATACCAAAGAAGTTTTCAGTGCCCAGTATGACTTCATACGACGGCACAGGGGATCCTGACGAGCATGTGGCCATATTCAAGCAGAAGATGATGACCAGCGCGGTACCGTATCATTCCCACGAAGCGTTGATGTGCAAGGGGTTCGGAGCCGCCCTCGCGGGACCAGCCTTGAAATGGTTCATCGAGTTAATGGACTCGTTCAAGGGGCAGTTATCCAGTAGTCGGAGGTTCGAGAAGTAGTCTAGTGACTTGTACCGGGTTATCCAGAAGCCGGAAGAGTCCACCCGGGAGTACCTGGATCGGTTTAACCGAGAGAAGATTTCCATCCCGCACTGTGACGTGCCAACGGCGATGGAAGATTTCCGTCAAGGGGTAAATCAAGACGGAGATCTCTACAAAGAGCTCACTAGACACCCTTGTCACAACTTCGAGGATGTGCAAACCAAAGCTTTGGCTCAAATCAGGCTCGAGGAGGATTTGAAGATGAGAAAACTCGCGAGTGTCTGGGAGAGGGTAGATAAGAAGGCAGCGCCAGATCACCGCCGAGAGCGCCGTGACCAACCATACCGGCGCCCTCACCCTGACCCGGTGAAGGTAAACGTCGCCGAAACCAAACCGACCAAGCCGTTACCGCCAAAGTATGATGAGTTCAACCTGGGTATATCCCCCGAGGACCTGGTGAGGAATATAGCTCAGACAATACGAGGCATTAGGTGGTCGAAGAGGAACGAAAAGCCCTACCCAAACAAGGATATGAGTAGGTGGTGTGACTTCCATGATGACTACGGCCATGTGACCAAGGAATGCGTCGCCCTGAGAAGAGAGATTGCCTACCTTGTATCTCGAGGAAGGATTACAAATGTCACGCCAAACGCGCAAGTCCCCTCAGATGTCGTGGAAGCTTCACGCGCGGGAAGGCCAGCGTCGCCGGTGCCAGCAAAAGTTGTGAACGTGATCACCGGGGGGTCAAATGTGTGCGGTCTCACTTACTCGACAGCTAAGAGGAACGCACGAGAAAGCACCCTTCCTCGCCCATTATGTAAGAAGGATGACGTCTTCAACCTCGCAATAATTTTGACGAGGATGACGTCAATGGTCTTGACGGACCCCATCATGACGGCCTCGTGATTTCTCTGTCCATCGGAAACGTCTTGATGAAGCGGGTCCTCATCGACACCGGGAGCTCAACCAATCTCATGACGTTGGAGGCTTTGAATGGAATGGGTTTGAGCGAAAAGGACGTGGAGAGAAATCCCACAGCACTCGTAGGCTTTAGCGGAGAAGTGAAGCACACCGTAGGGGACATCGTCCTTCCCACATACGCAAAGGGCGTAAATATCCAGGTTAGGTACTCTGTTATGGATTGCCCTTCATGTTATAATATAATAATGGGAAGACCATGGCTTCATGACATGAGATCCGTCCCATCCACTTACCACCAAACGGTGAAGTTCCCAACTCCGTGGGGGGTTCAAGAGATCCGTGGTGATCAAAGAACGTCCCGGGAGAGTTACAAATCGGCGTTGAGACCAACCGCCGGTCAAAAGTCCACCTAGCAATTAAAGGAGGCCACTAACCCTACCATTCTAAAAGAAAAAGAAAAGAAAGATGAGCAGGTAGAGGAAGTGGCCTTAGACCAATCCGACCTCAATCGGTCCATGAAGATCGGAAAATATTTGGAGCCAGCTATGAAAAGCGAGTTGATAGACTTCCTCAGTAAGAACTCGGAGTGTTTTTCTTGGTCTCATGAGGATATGGTGGGAATCGATCCGGATGTCATCATGCACCGATTAAATGTGGACCCCAATCACCCACCAGTGAAACAGAAGAGGAGGAAGTTCGCCGCTGAGAGAAATAAGATAGTGGATGAAGAAGTGAGAAAGTTGATGGAAATTGGAAAGATCAAAGAAGTCAAGTATCCCGAATGGTTGGCGGCCCCAAGAAGAACGAGAAGTGGATGATGTGCGTAGATTTCATGGACGCCCTGGTAGACGCCACAACAAGTCATGAGCTGCTGACTTTCATGGACGCCTTCAGTGGATACAACCAGATCCGGATGGAAGAAAGCGATCAGGAGAAGACATCCTTCATCACCAGTAAGGGAACGTATTGCTATAAGGTAATGCCCTTTGGGCTGCGGAATGCTGGAGCCACATATCAAAGGCTGGTGAACAAGATGTTTCAAGACCAAATCGGAGAAACTATGGAAGTATACATAGACGATATGCTCGTCAAGTCAAAGAAAGTTGTAGACCACAGAAGTCACCTGGAGAAAGCTTTTGAAATCCTGAAGCAATTTAACATGAAGCTGAACCCACAGAAGTGTATGTTCGGCGTGAAGTCGGGAAAATTCCTAGGGTATTTAGTCACCCAGAGAGGGATAGAAGCCAGCCCCGAGCAGGTTCGAGCAATAACGACGTTGAAATCCCCCAGGTGTGTAAAAGACGTCCAAAAGCTCACTGGGCAGATCGCCGCCTTGAACAGGTTCATATCTAAGTCAGCAGACCGGTGCCGTCTCTTCTACGAAGTACATAGAAAAAACAAGTGCTTCCAATGGACTCCCAGACATGAAGAGGCTTTCCAAGAACTAGAGAACTACTTCTCTAATCCTCTGATCTTGGCCAAACCCGAAGCAAGAGAAGCTCTGCCCTTGTACCTAGCAGTCACTAAAAAAGCTATCAATGGGGTGTTGGTTCGAGAACAAGATGGGCAGCAACAACCCATGTACTATGTTAGTAGAACTCTCCTGTCAGCCGAGACTCGATACTCTTCCTTGGAAAAGTTGGTCCTTGCCCTAGTCATGTGCTCCAACAAGCTTCGCCCGTACTTTGAGGCCCACCCGATAGTGGTAAGAACTACATATCTTTGCTCTCTATTTTTGTGAATTCCGTACTCATTCGAACTCATTATTCCCTTTGAATTCGAGGGTAAAGGTTTGCTAGTCAAATTTTTGTCCAAAACAATACTCAGGTATTCTTTTCGGGTATAATTTTTTCACCTAGTTATTATTATATATATAAGTTTAAGGACTATTTTAATTAAACAATTGCTTGGGTGCGGTCCTAGATTTTGGTAACATTATTTTTGAGAAAATAAATTACATATCGTTAGATTAGTCCCGTATAATATGTATACATGTATGGACGCTAATACATATAGGTAACTAAATAAGTTAAATTATAATTTAATCTTTTACGTGATCATCACATGTGAGCTAGAATTAGCTTAACTTTTGATTTCTTCCTTCTTAAGGATTACCACCGCCTTTCTTGAAGCTTATCAATTAAATAAGATCATTCTAGTCACATTCTCACCTTCACCATCAGCTTACCATCGCCTCCTTTCTAAGCTCTCCCTATCTCTCTCTCGAACTTAGTCCCGTGCACATCCACCTTCCACCAATCACCATCTTTAATCGCCGCCAGCGATCACGGCACGTTGGAAGACCCCAAATTGCTTTCGTTCGTCATCGTTTTCTCGGAGTGTTTATGTGAGTGTGTCCACGTCTCTGGTCGACGTCCACAGTGAGAGGTTTCCCTCCTTTACGGTTCATGTATGATTAGTATTTAGGTCGGGGCTTGCTAATTCCTAAGCTAACCTATTAGTTGTTCGGGTTTGGTTGTGAGAGTGAATCATTTACAATTGAATGTGTTTATTTGAATGTTAATGGAACGAACTTAGATTGGAAAGAGTTATGTACATAGATGGATTTTGATGGCCGGGTTTACATATAAAAGGATGATGTTATTTTGGTAAACAAATAGAAAGAAAGATATATACCTAGCTACGTACGTATATGTTTATGGAATCAAAATTCCTATGGATAGTTATTAACTTGATCAGTTTTGTTATAGATGAGTCATATTAGATTTAATTGAATTAGATTAAGTTAATTATTTATAATTTAAGGACTAATCAAGTTAATCTATATAAATGTATGTATACATGTACGTGTTCATATGGTCAGGTTAGTTTATGCTTATAACTATTAAGCCTAGTATAGATTAGGTTAGGTAGAAAGAATTGCTTTTTGATGTGTATGTTTTTTTAGTAGGCGTGAGGTTAGGTTTTTTAAAAGGTTAATGGTTGATTAATGGATAATAATTAGGTTAAAAGGTTTTGGTTATAATTATTTTAGATTAACTTGTGGGTTTGTCGGGTCAGGTCTTTTCCTTAAACTCTAACTTGAGTTGGTTGGAGCATTGTTTCTTATGAATATTATTTTTATTCCTAGGTAACTAGTTTGATCGAGTTCGTTTCGCTATCGTTGGAAACACTTCGTTTAAGGTAAGTCGTCTAGACTTACTTAGCTTGTGATCATGTTATGTGGTAAATTAGTAAATTGAATGTGTGGTACTCTATTTTGGAATATTATTCCATAGTATATTTTCATACTTGAAAGCTATTGGAATAGTTTCAATAATTTTTATTGTGTGAAAAACTGATCTCTGTGGGTGTGATTATGGACACGGACAAGTCGATGGAGAAGAGACCCCGGACATAGTCATGCGGAGTGTGGAGATCACCTTCAAAAATTAATTGTTTTGGCAAGTACTCTAGTAGAGGCTTAGCCGGGGAAAGAAGGGTGATGGGAAAGAAAAATGGGCACAAGTTAGCGTGCACGCTAGCCGTGTACCATGTTTCAAAGGCAGGTCCGAGTTGCCTGAACTGGAGAATGATTCTGGTTTAGGTTTTGGAAGAGTTATTGCTGGTTGTTGTGATATATATATATTACATGAGCAATTTATTGATTAACTTTGTGCTTATGGATTATTGTGGAATTGAATGTTGGTTTGAAAATTGATATGCTAGTCTATATAATTATATGATGTGTTTTGGATGTATTTATTAGTTTGGTATGTATATGAATGATTGATTGTATTATATTAATAATCTATGTTTTATTCTACATGTTTGATTTGCATGTTTGACCCATACCAGGATTGTTAGCTAACGTGTTTATGTTCCAATGTTTTTAGGTAAAGATTCTAGCGTGGGAGATGTGCCAGGAGATCAATTTCTAGATGGCGATACTCCTACTCGACGTAACGTGTCATAGGGAAAAGATGTTGGTTTAAGTCTTTCTGTTGATTAAGCCAGTCGGTTTGGTGGCAAGAAAGTCTAAGGAAATTTTGTATAGAAACTCGGTAGTATAGTCAGTTTAGTGTATGGTTTCAGTTTTCTTAATAGTCGCATGCATAATGTTTGCTTAAACCGATTGTAAATATAAGTTGGATGTTTTCTTGTCTTTTCTTGCTGTGCCTTTGTCAAGCTTGTTCTGGTGGACCCAGGTATGGTCCACAACCAGGTAACAACCCTGATTATAAGATGGGGTGTTACGATATTAATATTCTCCATATTTAAAAATATCATTATATTCATTACGAAGTAAAAATAAAAACACTAATACATAACCCTAATAAATATTTTATAAGAATTGATTATTTTATGCATATTAATATCTTAATAAAAAATAAAATTATTTATAAATATTTAATTTAAGGTAAATTAGAATTTTAATAATTATAATCTAAATTTGGGACAAAATCTCAACAAATAGTGAAAATAATTTTTAAATATATTAAATTAAAATACGGGGCACAATCTTAAAGTTTTTTTTATAAATTAAATAATTTTATTATGATATTATATGTAAGTATTTTAAATTTTATATTAATATCATAATATCATGATTGTTTTTGAGATTTTATATCAAATGTAATTTTGTTTGATTCTAAAAATAATATAATTAACGATGTGAGTATAAAATTTATTTCTTCTATGTATCATTATATATTTTTTTAAAACATGGTCATATCCGATTATATTAAAATTTCCTTTATTTATTATATCCTCTTGATATTATGTCTAACAATAATTCTAAAATCCAAGTCATGTCGTCATGGCACGACGGGTATAACTAGTATGCTGATAATTCGAGCACATGTGGAAATAGCTTCATCCTTCGGGTTTGGTGGCCAAATGGCGATTGAACTATAAATGTATTCATGCGGGTAAATTTATATATAAATTACCAATAAAAAAGCGAGGGTTAGCAGTTAAAAAAGGTGGAGGAGTAGGTTTATTTGAATAAAAAGTATTTAAATAATTTTATAAAAGCGGAGAAGTGGAATAACAGTTTTGGGGAAGTGGAAAAGTAGATTTACAAATCTATAATCTATAATCTATAATACTAGAAAAGTGGCAATGTTGCCATGAATAGTAATCGGTAAATCAATGCTAAATAAGTGTGCTAATGTGAGATTTTTTATTTTGATTGGTGCATTATGATGTGTTAAATAAATATATGTGGTTTTGTTTATTTTGTGACACTAATTAATTTTAATTTTTTTTTGTCTTTGTTAGACGGTCGTTTTTTACTTTGCGGCTGTGATTTGTTCTATGTAGTACCTCTTCCAACTTTTCTTTTGCAATGATTGCATTTATTTCTCACTCAATGATTGTATGCATTTATTACTCATTGATTGCATTTATTGCTCAAGCATTTATTACTCACTCAATGATTGTATTTAAAATGTGTAAAAGAATGATGCCATTGCAATAGAAAATTTGCGGCGGCATTTTATGTTGACTTTCCTGCACCTCTTTAATTTGGCTACTTCTCTTATTGTCTTCCATATCCGTATTTCATTTTCCAACGGCTTCTTGTGATTAGTTGTCGTTGCTACCTCCATTTGCGTGCTCCACAAACCTCATCTGCTCCACTACTTTTGTTGACACCGCCTCAATAGCCTGCTTATATATTTGTTTGTTGTCCATTAACGATTCAGCTACTTCAAAACTGCCTCATCTCTCGTTCGCTTATTCTCTCTAGCGTGTATGTTGCTGATTTCATGTTCACGTATGTCGATGTTTATGCTTGACTTCACTTTTTCTCACTAATTTTGATATGTAGAGATTCATATAGCCAGTCGATTTTCTATTTATTTTATCCATATTTGTTGTTGTTTAACACACCCAAGTTCATTCAATTGATAAACATGGTCCGGAGCAAAATACACGTACACCTTTTTTTTTGTCTTCGTTAGGCGCGGCTTTATCGAAAAGAGTTGCACAATTTTCTATGCCATTAATGTTACTTCTTGTATTTTGCCTTGTCTGTTTTGACTTTGTTTTCTTCCTTTCCTACAGCTATATAATTCATTCGGATTCTCTGTGCTTTGTTGAAACAACCCTAGGAAGGAAGAGAAAGAGAATCAGGACGGAACACCGTCGGCATATCTTATATGCGTCGTCAAATCCGTCTCCACAAATTGATCGGTATGAACTTTTCCTTCTCAATCTTCTCCAAATTTATTGGTTTGAACTTGTCCTTTTCAATTTAATTTTGTTTGTAAATTCTTTATGTCAACCGGTTTTCTAATTTCTCAATTGTAATAAACAACCCTGGAAAGGAACAGCGAGAATCAGGACGCAACGACGGACCCGGGTGAAAGAAGCCTTCACCGCCAGCATATCTTATCTGCCTCTACAAATTCGTCTCCAAAAATTCATCGGTTTGAACTTGTCCTTCTCAATTTAATTTTGTTTGTAATGTCTTCATGTCTGCTGCTGTTCTTAGTTCTCAATTCTGATAAACAACCCTAGGAAGGAACAGTGAGAGAATCAGGACGGAACGACGACCTCGGCCGGGCGCCGACTTCTCATCTGCCGCGTGGAAGTCTCCAAATTCGCTTCCAAAAATTGATCGGTTTGAACTTGTCTTTCTCAATTTAATTTCTGTTTAAACTGTTTCAATGATTCATTATGTATGGTTGTTCGAAAAGAGAAGAAAAGCATGCCAACAATTTAAAAGAAGAAGGGCAAGCTTTTCCTACTGCTGCTTTGTATAGGTCTAACAAGAAAGGGCTTAAGCCAACTGTTTGAGGCAGCGGAAGCGCTCGGACAATACGAAGGCTCAAGCCTTTTGGCTTTGGATTGTTGTGCTAAAGTGCTTCTAAATCTGAATTAGAAACGATGCTCAACAATTCTTTGAATTGGTTTAGGACAAGTTACGAGGTAGTTAGGTTTTCATAGTTTCACCCTTCTAAAACATAGCTTTCTTCATAATTGTTATCCATATTGGTAAGAGACTTCATTAACCCTTTTAGGGCTTGTTTGTTTCTATACCTTTGGTATATGGAATGGGTATAGGAATGAGTGATTCCCATACCACCAAATTACACTTGAGTTCATACCCAACCTAAAACTAGGGTATGAGTGATACCTATTCCAACCCCATTCCCAATTCCAACCCGATTCCCGGCATAGAAACAAACGGGCCCTTAAAGCTTGACTTTCTTCTTAATTGTTATCTGTATTGTTAAGAGACCTCGGTTTTGTTATTTTTCATGCTTATGCTTTTTGGTTTGCCATTAAAGGATCAACAAACCTGATTTGCTGAATTGCAGTATGTTTCGCCAACTAAGCTTCCCTCACGATTGAACAACAACAAACCAAACCTGCCCGGCTGCAATAAATTTTTTTTATTCACAGTTTTCAAGTTTATAAGTGATTTTTCTTCTATTTTTTTGAGTTTGTGTTGCTTTCAATATTTTTGTTTTTATTGAATTTTGTGGGTTTTTTCCCCTTTTCTTTCTTGTAGTGGCAAGGTTTGATTTTTCATGTGGAGATGCTGAGTTTCACCAAGAGAGCTTGGAGAATCTGAAGATTGCCATGAAGAGCACCAACAAACTTTGTGTTGTATGTTTTTTTTTTACACTTAGAATAACTATGAACACAAATTTATGAAAACATCGACCGATATACCATTTATTATTATATGACAATAATTGGTTTTGTAAGACACGGATTCAATCTTATAAATGAGAAACATCAGATGTATTCCCTAAAATAACAACCATTCTTAAAGGTTTTGCACTCGGATATTTGCTAAGTTGTTGCTAGATGCTACCACCCTTCAAGTTTGTATTATTTGGTTGCAATTTTTCACTTTTTCTACTTCTATAATAAAAAAGAGTATGTTTGTTTTCTTTGATCAATGTTACACCCTTATTGATTAACATAATTCTCAAAACTCTGAAATCCATACCAAACAAGCCCTTGGATGTATAGCTAATGTTCATTCAGTTATTTTTCACTTGCTGAGGCTGTTATCTGTAATTACAGGTAATGTTGGATACAGCAGGCCCAGAATTGAAGGTTGTTAACAAGAGTGAGGCTCCCATCTCCCTTGAAGCAGATTCTGTTCTTGTCCTAACTCTTGATCAGTCCAAAGAAGCCACCCAAAACTTGTTACCCATCAACTACCACGGCCTCTCCAAGGTTTATAAAGCGACGAAAATTTCGTTAAGTCCTTGATTGAAAACCAATCTGTTACATATTAACAATATGTTTATTGCAGGCTGTGAAGAAAGGAGACACTATCCTCATTGGACAATATCTTTTCACATGAAATGAAACTACTTCAGTTTGGCTGGAGGTGAGTAATGGCAAGCAAGATCAACATAATTTCATAGTCTGACCTTTTTGTTTTTAGTTTTTTACTCATGGTTAATTTTTGATAATGGTCCATGGTGTATTATGTAGTCTAAATTGGAATGTACTTATGGATATGTGTTCTTGCTCATGGAACCTCCAATTTTCAATTTCCAGGTTTCTGAAATAGATGGAGATGATGTGGTTTGTCTCATTAAGAATTCAGCTACTTTATCCGGGTCATTGTACACTTTGCACGTCTCTCAAATTCGTATCGATTTGCGAATTCTTACTGATGCAGATAAAGAGGTGACATTCATCTTCTTCTTTTTTATGCATATAAGCTTTGTTCTTGAAAACGGCTTGGTATGGGAAACGAGCTGAGAAATTATTTGATTTAAAGATATGTTAATACTGTATTTTCAGGTTATAACCTCGTGGGGTAAGCAAAACAAGATAGACTTCCTGTCTTTATCGTTCACACGGGATGCTGAAGATGTTCGCATTGTGAGAACTTCTCTTTATCGGTTTACATATACATATTTTCTTTATGATTAAATTCTCTTGAATTCCTTATTTTGTTTTAAAATTCCATGCGTCTTACCTTTCCAGGCTCGCAATTTCCTTAACCAATTCGATGAGCTTCGCCAGAGTCATTTATGCTAATATTGAAAATACAGAGGTAATACAAAATCATTAGTTCCTGAACAAAATATTGCTAGATATGTTTAAGGCCTACAACTTCACCAGTTTTTGATATTCTTTTCCCCAGGGTATAACCCATTTTGATGAGATTCTTCAAGAAGCCGATGGTATTATCTTGGCCCGTGGAAACTTGGGGGTAGATCTCCCACCAGAGAAGGTCAGTTTTTGATAAGAATCTAGCAATTTATCTCAATTTTGCTGAATTTACTGACATTTAAGAATTTTTAAGCTAGCTCATAGGTTTGACATTTTTATTTGTATCATGTAGGTGTTTTTGTTTCAAAAGGCAGCTATATACAAATGCAACTTGGCTAGAAAGCCAGTAGTGGTTACTCGTGTTGTCGATAGTATGACCAATAATCTGAGACCTACTCGCGCTGAAGCGACTGATGTTGCCAATGCTGTACTAGATGGTACTTTTTTGCGAGTTTTTTTTATGCCAATACTAAGAACCTTTTTCCAAAAATGTTTCTAGAGATCAAAAATAAATGTCATTGTCCAATGTTGGCAGTTAAATTAGTTTTTTGATGTCATGCTTTGCTTGATTGGTTCAGGAAGCGATGCCATTATTCTCGGGGCAGAGACTCTGCGCGGTCTTTATCCGGTGGAGACGGTTTCTACTATTGGTAGAATTTGCTATGAGGTAAAATTCTTCTTTGGTCCAAGTAAATTTCTAAGTTGATTGGTTTCTTACAATTTATAGCTAGGTTGCCATGAAGGAAATGAAGTAAGCATAAGGGCAATAAGAAAATCACTTCATTCCATGATTTGCCTTGAGCTAATCTAGGATATGCTGGTGCTTTAGGATTTGCAAAAGTTATAGTGTTTGAGATAGAAACCAGCTTAGGCTGCAAAAAGAGAGAGAATTTCATGAAATGTAAACTTAATGATTTGAGAATTAGAGTTCAATTTGACAGATCAATCTGAACTCACATTTGATAATCCGCCGGAGAATAATGCAAAAGAGAAATCAGCTCTCTGGTTGATCAATCTAAATCTCAAGGACCCTTTTCCAGTTTCGGGAAATTCCCCGGGAAGGAGCGGTCGGGGTGAGGGTGGTCTTTTGTATCTTGGATTGGTAAAATTTGTGTACTGAAACTGTTGAACCAGATTAAGAAAAGCACGAGGTGAGGACTATTGAACCAGAAATGGTCATCAGAAGGCTTCACAACCAACTTTCCTTCTATGGCTACATGTTTCTCAGCAACTTCATGAGCCAGCTGGATAATTACATGCTCTAGCTTTGTACCCATGGCAAGCAGAAGCTACAAAAACAACAGGGTTTAGGAAAAGTAAGATTGGAGGGGTTTAGGGTTGATGGTGGAGAAAATGGTTCAAGTCTGTCATCTGAGCTGCCGACCTTCATTTCACCCGTCTCTGTTTTTGATATTCCCATGTGAGTTTGATCAGTTTTTATCTTTGTAGTTTTTATAGTGTTTACTTGGTCTTCAAAACTCTGTTCTACTGTTTTATGCTTTAGGGTTTCTTGCAAAGTAATATATGTCGAGGGTTCTGACTTTTGTTGCCCAACTTTGTCCCAGTGTTAGCTTGTTTGATCACGAGCTAGAATATCAAAAGTCGAGAAACTTGTGAATGGCTCTTACATTTGCACTCAACTTACAAGTTTCATTTTGTTTAGGATGAAAAAGTCACTAATCACAAATTTTAAGTAGTTTTATGACTTATCAATTGATAACTTAATGCGAATACTAATGGTATGATTGCTCTAACTTGCTCTAAACTTCTTAGACCTGATAGTAACAATCTTTTCCTTTGGATGTGTTGCTTGTAAATGGTAATGGGTGAGACTCGATTTTTCAGTATCATGGGAACTACTAATCTCAATTTCTTAGTTGATAACTGCATTGGAATACCCATGTAGTAGTGTTGGTTTTGTGGTCTATGTATTTATTGATTATCGCTATCCTCTTCTGGCATAATTTATTTCTAAGATTCTTAATATACAAACTGGTTTAACATGGACTTTTGATTAAAATTAGTATCTCAACGTGCAGCATTTCCAATTCATGGCCTTTCCATTTAAATTTGTTGGGACATCATCTCCCATAACCTAAACACGTCAGGAGGATACGCCCGATAGACCCAAGAAAAATTAAAATTCAACTATGAAACAATAATAACTGAATTTAGTTAGAATGTACCGAAATTGTTACAGGGGCTAAACTCTCTCAAAAGCATTGTATAAAAGCCAACGAGCATCTCAAAAGCATTGTATAAAAGCCAACGAGCATGAGGATGCCTCTCATTTAAGATGAAGTTGATTAAATCTTTTTATTGTCTCTTTGTAACAATATAATCCAACCCATATATAGGTTTTTCCCAAACTAAATAACACATTTTGTCATTGAACATATTACAAGATACAATATATAATATATGAAATAAGATTCTTTAACTGCACTAAATTTTATGTATTACAATAAGAGGAAGTAGTATCCAATTTAAATTTGAATTCCTTATATTATTATATATAATCTTTATTTTTATTTGTCACTCTGTTTATTTATTACTATACAATATCAATTCAAATTCCTTACATTATTTATATTACGTGAGGCACACAATTATGGCTCACTACTACTTTTACGTGTTCCAATTGTATCTTCTAGAATTGTAGCACAAAAATTCAATTGTGATACATTTCAATTTATTATTTATTATCTGTACGTGAGGCCCAAGTTCATTCTAAAATAAATATACACCTCCGTTCTTTTTTTTCCCACACAAGTCAAAATCCAAGCGGGCCCCACCTTATTTTCTTTGTCTTCGTTAATTCTTCTTCCCACCCTCGTTCGCCTTCATTTGTGATCATCCAAATCGCCGGCTTCCACCATCAACCTTCACCTTCACTCGCTGGCCACCTTTCGCTTGGCTAGCCGCCTGCCTCGTTGGCCGCCTCGCTTAGCCACCAAGCCGCTTGCCGGTCTACCTAGTCGTTAACCCGTCCTCATTTGTTGCATCTCTTTGTGATTTTTATAGTGAGCTCATTTGCTTTTGTTGTTGGCTTATTCCAATTTGTTATGGTACTGTCGTTTAGCTTTTATTATCTATTGCATTTCGATGTTGTCTGCTAAGGAATTTATTTTGTTATATGTAGGAGTTATGTTATTCTTTTAAAGGTGAGCGGTCAATTCTTAAAGGCAATTCACATAATTTTAACTTGTAGGTGAGTGGGCATTAATTATAATGGATGCGTGGGCTGGCTAAAATTTAGGTTGGGACAATTCACATAATGTTTGTGAGGACAATATTTTTCTAATTTTTCCAGATCTAGATCTACTGTTGATTTTGATTTGAAAATCAATCGATTTATAGTTCTTAGAGGATGTTTTCGATATTGGATTTATATTCGGTAAAATATTTCCGAGTAATTTTAGGCTATTGCTTTGTAATCATATTATGGAGTCCTTTGATCAAGTTTTTCATAAAGGTTTGAACTAGAAAAATTTTCTTCTATGTATATAGTTTATCGTTGTCAAGTTTTAAAGGATTTGGAATTATGCACAAAAAGTTATAATGCATACTGGCATTTTATTGCATTTAGGGTTAGAGTTTATAAGAGTAGATAGCCTAATTTGCATTGGGTTACATATAGGAGCACATAGATCGTGGTCAGAGTCAAGGAGGAGAAATATAGTATCATTCTTAAACAAGTGAGTATAGACTGGAGATTAAACCATATGTGTTATATGTGCTATGTGTGATATATACAAATATATGTGTTATATGGATATATGTGCTATATGAGCTATATGGATATATGTGTTTTATGAGTTATATGGATATATGTGTTATATGTGATGGCTCTGCAATTTTCAGAGTTGTTTGCACAGAAAGTATGATAACAGATGGCATATGATATATGATTAACGGATGCACTTGATTGCATAGCATATTGCAGGAGATTAAAAGGACATGTGATTGTCTTGCCCTGACTTTGTATACAAAAGAGACCTAAGGGTCATACATGAGGCTTAAGATGCCTAAGAGATGGTATACGAAAAAATGAGGCCTAAGATGCCTAAGAGATGGTAATGGAAAAAAAGTCGGTATATGAAAAAAAGTTGGTATATGGAAAAAAAAGGAAGAAAATTTGGTATATGGAAAAAAGTCGGTATATGGAAACTCGGGGAAGATTCGGGCTTGAACAGTTCACAGAATAATAAATCGGATACATCAACATTTGTATTCGCATAGTAAATTCATATATGGCATATATATAATATGTATGTATATGTAAATGGACTAAATATTGACTCTGTGTGAAATAATTGATGATGGTTTATATTCGCTGAGTATGCGACTCACGTAAATCGCAAAACAATTTTCAGGCTCAGCTAGAACTTACTGGCGTGTGTCTCTATTAGAGGTCACATTCATACAGGTTGGCCGGCTGAAGCTCAATGCAACCTTCTCTTCCTCATTTTACATCATAAACATATGGATTGTAATAGAAGTTAGAGTAATAGATGTTTTAGTATAAGAAGTAACTACATATATTTGAGGACCATAACCAAATATAGCCACTTTGATATGTGCTTAATTTTCCTTACTAGGCATGACCTAAGCCACGTGTAAGTGCTAAGGATGCATGGCTTTGTCGTAAATCTTAATTATATAAATCTAATCCATGTTTATTTTCTAAGGTTACTTTAATATTCCAACAAAAATTATAGTATAACGTTGTTTCAATTTTACCACACTAAAGCGTTGAATGCTTTTAGTAAAACATACCCCCTTTAACTTTCTTTCATGTTGGGATTTTGATGGAATGGTGGGAGATTAATTTTTTAATATTTTTTCCTAAAAAATAGTTAATAATAGTTTCACATTCAAAATTTAAATTATCATATCATAAATTCCAATTGTCATAAAAAAAACCAAATTAATAGAGAGAATAAATGTGTTTCGCTCTATTGATTACAAATATGAACATGTAAAAATTCCACACAAAAAAGAACAATAAAGCTTCGGTTAAGATTTTTAATCTTTTTTTTTTCAATTCTACCATATTCAAAATAGAGACAAATTACAAATTAAACCTCAATTACCTATTTATATCCTCTAAACAACAAGATGGATAAGAATTTGAGGAAAAAAAAGGGATGGTACCGCCAGATTCTTTATCCAATTTGTACACGTTTTGGTATTTCTTATAAAAAAGATTGTAGCTCAAATACTTGAAGGACATAAATTTTAATGTAGTGGATTCACTCTAAACAATTATAAGGCCGTAGGTCAAAATTTATTCATATACTTATTTTACAACAGTAAAACTGAGACATTTTGTAACTCTTGACAATAACTTGATAAATTTATTTTATCTTTAACGGTTAGTGAAAATATAAATATTATATTATTTTTTACCCTTGTATTTTAATAAAGTCATTCCTTTATAATATGATCATTTACCACTTTTTATTTACATAATAATTTTTTTTTCTAAATTAATGCGTACGTATTCTTTTAATTTTGCACACGCCCTTTTTGCCTAGTGTTGAGAAAAGTGCATTCGGGCATTTGGTTCGGCGGTTAATACCTTGGGGTAGTACCATGAAGTCACCGTTTCGAATTCCACGGGCGGCGGTTTGTCCATTCTTCACTAGAACTAACCAATTTTCATACCTAGTGGATGCAGAAGTGGTTTATTTGGATAAACACTATTTTAATAATTTTATGAAAGTGGAGAAGTAGGAAAAAAAAAAGAACAATTTTAAATAGGGCGAATTCCTTCTATGGTCCCTAACATATATCACATATAGTTCTTATTAGTCCCTAACCTTTATAAATGCTTTTTTAAGTTCCTAATCTTTAAAAAGGGTTACTATTTGGTCCTTTTTCATTTTAGGCTTTAAGTTTAATTACAACCAAGTACCCAAATTTTATATTTATTTTTGTCATAATACTAATAGTTATTTATTTTCAAAAAAAATCACAATCTAAACATTTTAGGGAAAAATAATAAATTATCACTCCATATTTACCCCTTTTTTTTAAAAATAGTACTTTTTATAAAAAAAACAGAATTTTAAAAATAAAAGGTGAGTTATAAATATTTATTTCCTTCTTATTGATTAATAGTTATTAAAATATTTTATAAAATTAAAAAAAAACTTTTCACTAAAAAATCTAACCTCCCATATTTACTCGTTATTTTTATCTTTTTTATTAAGTGATTCTTCAATCTATCAACTTTTAGCAATTATTTTATAAATTTTATAAACAAAATTGATAAAAAAATCACCCCTTATTTACCTTTGTTAAAGAAAAAACTAGTAATGTTTTTCATATCAAAGGTGATAGATTAAAAAAATCTAAAGTCATATTTGTTTCTACAAAATCATATAATTAAGTGAAAAAGGTGTAAATATGTAGTGATATTTTATCATTTTCCCTTAAAATGTTTAGATTGTGAATTTTTTATAAAAAAGAAAAACATTAATGTTATGATAAAAATAGATATAAATTTTGGGTGCTTGGTTGTAATTAAACTTAAAGTCTAAAATGAAAAAGGACCAAATAGTAACACTTTTTAATGGTTGATAACCTAAAAAAATCATTTATAAAGATTAGAGACTAATAGAAACTTTATATGATAGCTTATTCACCCTTTTAGATACTAGCAAAAGGCCCCGTCGATGCACGGGGGAAATTGGAGTTGTTTGTAACAAGATTTACTATATAGTGATTTGTAATTCCAAATCTACCCTAATACATTATAAAACAGAACCCAAGTATGTTGTAAAATTTGCGCCATGTGGCATTTTGAATAAATTAACGAGAAATTATATTTTAATAAATTTTGTAACAACTTATAGTATTCTTTCTATATATACTAAATAGATAACATGTTTATATAATTTTTTGTGTATATAATTTTCTATCTATGGATTATGTATTAGTTTACTACAATAGATAACACATTTATATAATTTTTATATGCATAAATTCCTATGAGATGATGTTTTCATATTAATTTAATATTTTTATCTCTAACAAGATTTAGGGTCTTAATATATTTTTTTAATCTTTTAACAAGGCTTGAGCTCCAAGTATAAAATTTATATCAATATAATGATATAATTTTGAATAATAAATTTTGTTATGTTGATATATTTTTATTTTGAGAAAAAGATATAATTTTATGTTGATGACTAAGATTATATGTAAATGTCAAAAAAAATGAAAATTCGAATTTTAATTTAAATTAATAAAATTAGATTTCCTTTATCTTTTTATGCATTTATATTAAAGATTTTTTCTTAAATCAAAGTTTGATAAAAAAATAGAAAAATTTACAAATCTTGATGAATACTTGCTTAAATTGAAATTTGATAAAAATTTAAATTACAATTTTCTTAATTTTATTTTTATTTTATTTATGTAAATATAGAAAAAAATTATCTAGCCCCACGTTACATTTAAATTTTTTTTTATCTCTATTTTTTTTGTAATTTAATATGGATGATAAGTTGATTAATACATCGAATTTTATAAATTTTCATATATATTAATTTCCTTCCTATTTTATTTCTTCGTTATGTAAATTTAGTATGGAAAACAACTTTATAGATGGATTGAATTTTGCAAAATAATACATAGATAATTTTCTCTATATTTTATCTCTTAAATCAATGACAATGTTCTCTTCTATACTGATCTTTATATTGTATTTTTCATATTTACAAACATTCTTATTATTATAGAGTAAAAGATAAGAACCCTAATATATAATTTTAATAAATTAACTTTAAAAAAATATTTTAATAAATTATATTATGCTTTTTAGATAACCTATCCTAATTATTATTATCTTTATAAAAAACCAAGTATTTTATACATATTAGTGTCTAAAAAAATAAGAAAATATTATTTAAAAATATTGAATAAAAAGTAAAATCAATATTTTAATAATTTCAATCTAAATTTGGACAAGATCTCTACAAATAATGGAAAAATATTTAAAAATATTTTTTTTGATAAGGAAAGAGATTAGGGCGACCACTAACAGGCTAGTGGTCGTCCTAGAGCATCCTGACGGATGAGGGTAAGAAAACCCGAATCAACTGCAAGTGGGATAGAGGAGACACGTCTGAAAGATCCAGCGATGAAGTCCGCCACAGAATTGCACTCCCGAAAGACATGAGAGATACTCCAATCCTGGAACCGGGCAAGCAAGTAGTGGATGTCCGAACGCAACAGCTCAATCTCCCACGGACAGCGTCAGTCACCGAGCATGGCCTTGACCAGCTGCAAACTATCGCCTTCAATCTGAATCCGGGGAATGCCACGTTTAATGGCCTCGAGAAGTCCCTGTCGCAAGGCGATGGTCTCGGAGATCAGAACAGACTGTCGACCAATTAGTCCTCCGTCAAAATGGATGGGGGAGCCACCAGAGTCCCTGAGGATGAACCCGAACGACGCCACGCCATCTGCACACACTGCACCATCAAAATTCAATTTAATATAGTCCCTCTTGGTTTTAATCCATTTTGCTTGCTTTCTCCCTTCTCCGTTTCCCGCAGTATAATTGTGGGGACTGGGGGAAACGGAGGCTCCTACAAGTTCCAACTCTTTAACCTGGTTTCGGGTAAATTCGGTAATATTATCGGAAGTATTTAAGTTTACTCTGTGTAATAACTGCGGTTTTTAGGATATTTTTTGAATTTTTCTCGGATATGCTTTTAATCTCTTTGTCGTTTTAACGCTTAATCCAATATTTTTGTTGGAGATTAAATCCTAGAAAATTATTGGTGATATCCTAAAATCACAAAGAAATAATTTTATGGATCGGTGTAAATTCTAGGATTTTTCAGTGGAAAAAGAATATTTATTGGATAAGTCGTCTTTTTAATTATGTACCGGAAAGGATTTAAAATACGAAACGAAAGCCTTAAAAATTGAAGGTAGCAAGATAAAATCATGAAAAATTGGTTTTATTGGTCTACATAATTTATGGGACGTTTTTCATTTAGTGAGTTTTTCCACCCGAGGTACATAATTTTACCGCTTTAACGCGAGTCCCGTTCTGAGACGGGAAATTCTTATATTTATCCTCAATTGCCTTAGTGAGGAAGGAAATATTGAGATAAGATCTGGAGAAGGGCCGAATTGCTTGGTCTCAAAAGAAAACAGAGGAGGATTGAGAAGGGACGAGAACGACGGACTCGCCTAGCAAATTTCACCGCCGGCCATCACCACCTTCCTCCTCACTTCTACCTCCATCTTCTTCTTCACCTTCTACCTATCTTCTTCTTCATCTTGGGCTGCTGCTGTTGCTGCCATGTTCATGGAAGGAGAGGAATCAAGGACGGAACGACATGCTCGGGGAGAGGGACGTCTTCACCGCCGGTCTTCTCTTCTAGCCTCGCCAAGCGACGTCGCCGGCGACCGTTAGCCTCTCCGACCACCACTTATAGCAAGGGCTGCTGTCGGGCAATGCCCAGCCACCCTCGGGCTCGGGGATCGAGCCATGATCGAGCCAAACGAGCCATGGGCTCGAGTGAAGGTATATACGATCGAAATTAATTAGCGGGTTAGTTGCGGAGCCACCGTAAGGGCCTTTCGGTTCCGCTTTGCTAATTAAATTTATGGTTTTTATAAACTTGACGTTGATACGGTCCCACAGGTTCAAACCGCTCGGGAAACGGACGTCCGGATCTTCAGTTATAGCGAATACAAGTTTTGGTTACCGATTGGCAGGTAAAGGACTTCGGATAATTACTCAGGATTCGTTGTTAATCCGTTTGATCTGAGATTTGGTAATCTTTTAGAACTGTTGCTAATGAACAATTTTTATTTAGAAAATTGTTTCAAAAGTGAAGCGGATAATTAGTTATAATTCCGCCAAGATGGCTCCTTGAAGCATGATAACTAAGGATTTATTATATATCGATATTCGGAAATTGAATCGTTTATCGATTAGGAAGTTGTAGGAGTTGAGAATACAACTAAGAGGTGTTTCTGTGAGCTCGTTGCTGAGAAATCCTTTTGTTATATTTGTCAGAAGGATGATAAAGATTACTGTTGGAATTGCTAAGGACGTTGAGCACGCCTTCTAAGGCAAGTGGACGATTCTCTCTTGCGTTATTGTTATTAAATGAGGAATTGGATCCCATTTAATATTTGCATTGGGAACAACTTGTATGATTAATAAAATGTGATAGGTTGTTATATTTGTTAGAAATAATGACCATGTTGTTTATTCAGTTTTGCGGTAGAACTGGATTTAGGTCCGTTATGGGTGACCTTGTATGCTGTCTCACGCTGAGACATTGAATTGAATTAAGGTAGTTTCAAGGAGGGGAACGTGGTTCCATATCCTCTCTTAAAATGAATATTACATTAGGAGGGGCCTAATCCTAATGGCGAGTCATGACTCTCTTCCCCTACTCTTCGTGTGAGGGGTTTGATGCGCACTCTAGCTAAGTGCAATTGGCACGGTGCGGTGTAGACGACAGTATGATAGGCCTCTGATCTCTACAGCACCAGGTGCAAAATGAGAGATACATGATAGCTTAAGTCCTGTGATCCTGGTGTAGGGTAGATGACCATGGATGAAATACTCCTATGATCTCTACGGGACCAAAGGTATAGGGTAGATGACCATGGATGAAATATTCCAATGATCTCTACGGTACCAAATATGTCGGCAGTAGTTCGAGCCGATTATGAATCACCAACTTGTTTGTGAAAAGTTTTGAAAGTAATATAAGATAAGTGCGTTAGGCACATTAATATACCTGAATGGTTCGTCCAGTCGGAAAGCCATTCTTGCTCCCGGTTATGAATGATTCTTAATCAAACTTTGATTAAGTGAATCTGATTAGTCGATGGAGGCTTTTCAAAATGTGATGTGATTAATATGAGTTCCCAACAATTGTTTATGTTTCTTAAAGAAACCACAAGCGGTGGTGTTCTCTCTCTTGATTATGCGAGTCTCTTTCTTTTTCTCTATAAGACCGCTAACTGTTGGATCATAATCCGAGTCTATTCGGATTTGGATGCCAATATGTTTAGTTACAACCATAAGAACCAAGTTAGTTTCTCCGCTTGCTAGTCTATCATTAGACTAACCCGTCCATTTTCTTTTCTTTTTTATGGTCGGCTGGTGTCCACCGTTGTATGCGATACATCATGTTCTTCTTGGAAGTTGATTCAAGAGGCAGATTCAGATGTTTGAAGCTCTAGAAGTTGAAGAAAGGTTTCCAATGGCTATACTTGAGTGAAGATCATGATTGAACTACTTCAAAGCGAAGTTGAGTTTCAGAAAATAGAACTCGAGGAAAGACTTGATGAAGATTTTGTTTAAATAGAAGGTTGTTCTATTTATTTATTCTTTTTTAATTAAGGTTTGTATAAGTCCAATTGTATTTATTCCGCTGTAATGTTTTTAGTTTATTGAGTCAGTTTAAAGCCTTGGGTAGCTTCGGTTTAGTCTTAATCGGGGTTACTGGCGGTAATACCTCCAGGGTAAGTAAGGGGGTGTTACACTCTGTTGTTTCTATCAAAAACTATCTTGTTTCTAGAGAACCATAGGCTCCACCAAGTGTTAATGAGGAGTTCCATTTCCTCTTTTGTTGTCATTGTCCTAATTTCCTCCAGGAACTGATGTGGTTTTTTGTCGTCCGGGGTTATTTGGTCGACAATCCTTCGTAGTTTTGGGTTGACGGAGTTAAGGGTTGCCCTAGTAAGGGGGCATGAGAGTAGGACATGGTTAGTGTCTTCAACCTGGTTGTTACACGATTCACAACCTTGTGGTACCGGAATATGGTTGGCTGCAAGCCTGGTTTTGGTCGGTAGGCCATTTCGAGCCACTTTCCAAAGGAAATTCTTCATTTTGGGTGGGATGTTTAGGAGAACCCAAGATTAATCTAGAATGGAGTACCAACCATTTGGATTGGTGGATCCACTGTATGGCCGAGTGGGTGGAGTACCAACCATTTTTACTCGGTTGCCAGTATAGTCTATTTGGTATTTTATTAATGGGGTTGATAATTTTGGAAATTCTTTCGATGTCATCAGGAGTAACGGCCTCACACAACTTTTCAATGTTCCATGAGTTGTCCTCGCGGAGGTACGCCTCGGCGGACTCTTCCCAATTAATGAGGGTTTTGGCCTCTGGTTTTGGGTTAAGGGGACCATTACCAGTCCAGTTGTCTTTCCAAAATCGAATGGTTTTACCATCCCCCACTTGCCAGATGAGACCCTTGCTGAACAGATCTCGTAGGCCAAGTAGCTTGGACCACTGCCATGACGTGTTCTGTTTTTTCTTATAATTTAGGATACTTTCCGTTTTGAGGTATTTTTCGGTCACTATTTTGACCCAAATATTGTTTGGTTCTGCTAGGATTTTCCATAACAGTTTCATTTGGAGTGCTTGGTTCATTTCGGCCGCCTTAGCGATTCCCAACCCCCCGTGGGCGGGAGGGCGACATATGGAATTCCAGCTTATGAGTGGTTTGTAGTTGTTTTCCTTATTCCAAAAGAAATTCTTGTTAATTTGGTCTAGTTCTTTCAGTGTTGAATGTGGCAGCAAAAACGATTGCATAATATAGTTTGGTTGTGCTGAAAGGTTTGCTTTGATTAGGGTTTTACGCCCTTCTTGGGACAGGGCATTAGCTTTCTATTTTGATAATTGGGATCTAGTGAGTAGAACTAGGGGTTTGAAACTATTTTGCGTTACTCTCCCGTTAATTATTGGGCATCCTAGATATTTGTCCAAAGCAATTGTATTTGCTATTTGTAGAATTTGTTTTATATGATCCTTTGTGTTGTTATTAATATTTTTGGTAACTTGGAAAGCAGATTTGTGGAAATTAACTTTCTGGCCAGAGATCTGACAGTAGTCTTCGATAGTATCCTTGATAATTTTGCAGGCTTGGCCATTTGCTTTTGCAAAGATGATAATATTATCATCTGCGAATGCCAGAAAAGGGATTTGTGTTCCATTTCTCGAGATTTGGATCCCGATACCACTTTTTGGATTGGTGCTCAAAAGGTGGAGTTGTCTTGCCAGAATCTTAGCGGCAAGAATGAATAAGTATGGCGATAGGAGGTCCCCCTGCCTAAGGCCCCGTTGGGGGTAGAATTGTTCTGTTGGTCCGTTGTTGACAAGGACTGAGAAGAAAACTGTTTGAACACATTCTGTAACACCCCTATTTTGCAACACTGGGTATTACCGCCACTGACCTTGGACTTTACCGTCCAAAGTCACCTAAGGCTTTATAATGATATTAAAACTTATAGAAATACGGAAATTGACATAAACGTTACATAAATAAAAGGATGCTCACGAATGAGACTTAAAGGTAATTAAAGATGAAATTGACTAAAAGCGGAATTTTATTTATTGATAAGAACTTTCGTTCATTACATTGAGAGTCGTTTTACAAATATAGTAGCGGAAAGTAAAGCCCATTTAGAAAGGGTTAAAAAGACGTGATTAAAAATACAAGTATGTTTTCCCAAGACAACTCATGTGATGATGATTTGCTTGGTTTTAAAAAAATGAAAGAGCTGGTGCACTATCTTCGGAATGCCTTGCTCTTATGAGAATTCCTTCCTTCCTTCAACGTCGTCTTGCCTTGACTTTCGATTCTCGCCTAACGCTTCTCGAACCTTCGAGACTTTGTCTTCAACACTTCGGTGTACAATCCTACAGTCTGGCATTTGTCGCGAAGGGCGAGAAATACCAGGCAAAATCCGGAACTAGTGGAATTAGTCTAAGGAGACTAAGCAAGTGAGAATGGAAATTCTCAAGGGTAGTTTGGAAATTTTATTATTTATTAGAGAGATAAGTAAGATGCGTTTGAGATATATAAACTTTATGTGGAGTTTAAGGACGGAAAAAATGAGTATATCTCGAAGTGAGATAACTCTAAACCGAAAGAACGAACTACGAGATTGTAGAACATTCTAGAATAGAATAATTGTTGGGAACGTTAATTACACACAAGTTTCTATAAAACCTCTCGCGCCCTTAACGGACCGAGAGTCGGGTCGATCTTTAAAGACCAGTTCGGTTTTGATATATTTTAATGTGTGTTGGCACTTATCTTTATTACATATCAAAACTTTACAATTTCGTTAAAGATTTTTAATGGTGTGGGGGGCCATGAATGGGCCCGGATCCACTTACGGGGAACGGAGTTCCAACACCTAGCTAGGGTGTATACGTCCCTCCTCCGAGTAGGAGCAGACATAGATCATGATCCGTACAGTCGCGGGAAGAGAGGGCATGGTGCCATACCACTCGACATATTATATAGAGATGTTCGGGCCGAGCCCGCACCACTTATTATTCTATCTACGAATTTTATAACGAATCTCGAAAAGAGATTATTAAACAAACAAGGTCACCAATCATCGGTCCTAAAGTTCAGTACTAGCGTGGTACAAATCATAATAACAATATGTCGTTATTTCTAAGTAAATGAATAAACCTAAGTTCATTCATTTTAACAAACATGTAATTCCCAACATAGAAGAATTTCCTTAACGGAAACGAAATATATGTATATATATAAAGGTTACAAGGGAGAATATCCACTTGCCTTGAATTTCCTTCGGGGATGTTACTAACTCGGAAATAAGACGGTTTAGTGCCGTTTGAGAACTTCGACCTATTTAATCGTAAGAATGATAATGAACACTTATTAAAATCCTTATTTTAATTCAAAGGTAACCTTTCTCTTAGTTTCCTCTTCTAAGAGAAGGTGAGTTAAACTAAATTATTTGGTTAAATAATTCAGTTAGGAAGAAGGGTAAAATAATAATAACTTTTTTTATTATTATTTTCTAGGTGACACTTATTAAGGGTTTTGCAACTTATAAAAGTACTTAGTTTAAGAACATGAATGTAAGGCTTTACTTAGCCTAAGGAAAACTCTTTTTAACTTACAAACAAATATTTAAGTATATTTAAAATAGTTCATAAAATGATTTGCATGCATCATTTTTTAAGAAGACTCCTTTTAAAGAAGATTGTGTTTATTACAACTTTCATATAAATCACTATTTATTCAAAGAAAAATTCTAGTATAGTCATGCATGTGCATAGATGACTTCTAGAAATACTATTTAATCTCACAAGCATATTTTGAAAGATTTTAACAAAACTTATGCTAAAGGTTATATTTCTTTTTATTTAAAAGATATGATAAAAATTCCATCTTAGTAAACTTAGAGCACATTCTACAATAATATTTATTCTAAAACTCCATAATTTCTACATACAAAGTTTATAGAATTTATTTAAAAGTCTAGAAATTATATATATATAACCGGTTTTATTAAAATAAAATAAATATAAATAAAAATCCATTTAAGTGTTAAAATTGCTAGGAAATTACATGCAAGGTGATTTCTCTTAATAAAAATGCATTTAAAGTAGCATGCAAGAACTTATAAGATCATCAAAGTATTTTATAAACTCAAAAGACTAAGTTCTACATCAAACATCATCAAAATCCATCTCTTACTCAAATGAGACATGCAAGTTGATTTTCTTCATAAAAATTCCATTAGTAAGACATGCAAGAACAATTTCCATTTAAAATCCTTTTATCTTGAGTTTATTAGATCTTAAAATTTATAAATCTCATAAGAGCCTATTTCAAGTAGTAAAAGTGACATGCATGTGGATTTTAAGCAAGATCCAAAAGTCTTAAGTGTAGACCATGAAATTACTAGTTTTACTTATGGATTTTTAACAAGAAAAAAAAAGGGTTCTTAGATCATTTAAATTAAAGTAAAAATCAGAAATAAAAAGGTAAAAATCACCCTTAAAAGATGTAGGATTTTAGTATATGTTCACATGATTGTAGAAGACACAAATCTTTCTAACAAGGCATGCATGCATGTAAGAATCAAGGGAGAAATATGCAATTTCTAAACATTTTATATTCTGGATTTTATTGAAGAAAAACAGCCCTTAGATATCATAAAAAACTATGAAGATGCCCCAAAAATAATGTAGAAAGATTTAGGATTTTTACCCTTGAATTTGTGAGACTTTTGGAGCAAGAACACACCACAAAGGGGAAAGGGAGGGGCGGCGGCTCCGGGGCTGGATGGTGGAGCACGGCGGCTGGTGGTGGCGCATGGTGGTGGTCGGAAGTGGTGGTGGTCGGCAGTGGTGGTGGTGCGGTGGTGTGATGGAAGAACACAAATGGAGTTTTTATGGTGGAAGAGAGAGCTAGAAGAGAGAGTGTTTGAGAGTTCTTATGACTCTCTCTCATGTCTCTTCATCATTTAAATAGACAAATGATGATGGTGGTGGTGTAGAGATTTGGGTAGATTTGGAGATATTCTCCTAATAATGAAATTTGACTAACAAGATAATAAACTATTAGTTTAATCAAGTTAGTGGGTTTTGTAGAGAATTTCATTTAAGAAGCAATCTAGTGTAATGAATGGAATCTCTTCCAAAATCTCCATATATCATTGTAATGATTAGTCTGACGCGTATGCAAAACGGACCGAGGGTTGGTTTGTGACGCGCGTCGGAAAGATCGGGTTTTAAGAAAGGAACTTTCCGTTAACTATGAATTTATTAAGTTCCGTCTTTAATAAATTCATCTACTCGAATGAGGATTTTATGAGAATATTATAATCTCTTTTCGTTTTAGAAATTTTATGAGATTATTTTATTTAATAAAATAATTAAATATTAAGAAATGAAATTTATTCATTCGACGGAAATTGCGGTTATTACACATTCTCGGATCCAACCCACGAATTTATCGTGGAAACCAAATTTGTGAAGGGTATCAGCTAGGAATTTCCAAGTGATCCGGTCGTACGCTTTTTCCATGTCAAGTTTGATTGCAATCCAACCCTCCCGCCCTCTTTTGTTGCAGAAGGAGTGGAAGATTTCATGCGCTATGAGTGTGTTGTCGTGGATGCTTCGGTTCTGGACGAAATCCCCTTGCATCGGGTTGATGAGTTTGTTTAAAACGTTTTTAAGGCGGTTTGTTAGAATCTTTGAGATTACTTTATAGATGGTATTGCATAGGCTAATTGGTGTGTAATGGTTGGTTGAATTGGGGTTGTCACATTTGGGTAGCAGAGGTATAAATGTGTGGTTGATTTGTTTCAAAATTTTCCCTGTGTGAAAGAAGCTTTTAACAACTTTGGTCACACCCGGGCCAACGATATGCCAATATTTTTTTATAGAAGCTTGTCGGCATTCCATCTGGGCTAGGGGATTTGTCGTCCCCGATCTCGAACATAGCATTCTTAATTTCAATGTTCGATACTGGTTTTATGAGCTCTGTGTTGTCTGTTTCGATTATTTCTTTTTGAATGGTTTGGGTCATGTTTTGGAGTTTCCTGCGATTTATTTCCAAAGCCCCGAACCGGTTTTGGAAGTCCCGTTTAATTTCTGTTTTGATGTTTTCAAGTCCGGATATTTGCGTTCCCTCAGTTGTAAAGATTTCTTTGATATTAGTCATGTTCCTTCTGCCGCTTGCAATTCGGTGGAAGTATTTGGTGTTTTTGTCATTTAGTTTAATGCGTGTGTTTTTTGCCCTTTGTTTCCAATATGAATTATGGAAATTAATGAGGCACGACCGTTTCTTCAGCAATCTTTCCTGCTTTTGAATTAGTTAAGCATTTTTGTTTTCAATGATGTCTTTTTGAATATGAAGAAGATCCTCATCTAGTTTTTTGATTTGTTCGAAAATATTTCCAAAGGTATGTTTATTCCATGCTTTCGCTTTTGTTTTAAGCAGTTGTGTTTTTTTGGTGAGATTAAACATGTGTGATCCACCAGCGTTATAACGCCAGGCTTGCTTGATGACGTTTTGGAAATGTTTTCGAGAAGTCCACATCATCTCAAATTTGAATGGTTGTTCTTTGAACGGAACTCCTGTTGGGAGGTCGCATGAGATCGGGTAGTGATCAGAAGATGAGAAGGCGTGGTTTTTCGTCGCTATAGACGGGTACCATTGGATAATCTGGTTGCTAGCTAATGTACGGTCTAATTTCTCAAACGTGGTATTTTCGAGGTTTTTGGATCTTCTCCAAGTAAATTTGTTGCAAAACATCGGAATATCACAAATGTCACAATCGTTTTTAAAATTGATTAGTCGTTCAAACCTGGAGTGGTTCGGAATGGCACCCCCTTGTTTTTCATTTGGGTGCTCGATTTCGTTGAGGTCTCCCATAATTATGCAGGGAAGGTTAGACATCTGGATAAACCCTTTTAGCTTGGTCCAAAACTGATCCTTATCTTGTGCCCTTGGCGGAGCATAGGCAAATATTATTATCATTTCATTGTTAGTTTCCTGATTTTTATAGTTGAAACCGATGAAGCGGTTGTCTTTGTGGAAAGTTTGGATTCTTTCGTTCGAGAGTTGTGACCCCTTCCAAAGGACGCAGATCCCCCTAGGGAACCCATTTGCGGGTATGAACTCTAGTGAGTCGAAACCAACTTTTTGCCATAATTTACATTCAGGAGGTTCTTGGGCTTTCGTTTCAACTAGAGAGATTAGGTGAATATTTTCAAGGCGGCATAAAGCACCGACTTCGGTCCAAAAGGACCTGCGCTTAATGCCCCTGCAGTTCCACGAACAAGAACTTCATAAACACTCAACTAGTTTGTGGTTTTTGGCCATCTGAGGATGGGGAAACATCCTTGATATTATTCTCATAACTTTTATAGTATACTTGTTAGGTGCTTTAGCTGGTGGTATGTGACTAGTAAGTTTAATGGTATCATAATTGTCATTAGGGGTGTTGTAGTTGAGATTTGGGGAGGTCATCCCATATAAAGAGGTTTTGTCATTGGTTATTACCTTAAATGATTTTTTATTATAGGTGGTTATACCAATTATGACACATTTAGTGTCCATAATAGAGTGCCACCAAAGCATAGTTACTATGCATGCAATCGATTTCAAACAAGGGTGTCCGGGTTGGATTTCCGGGCTCTCAACGTTGGTAGCCTTTTGGGCGTTTTGATTACTTTCTTGGGACATCGCCTCCACACCAGTAGGAGGGGTAGGGTGCGAGCAAAGGATGCCATTGTTCCAAGCCATGATGCTGAAATAAGGCACATGGTGTGTGCTTTTGATGTTGCACAGGTTGACAATATGTAGTTTAAGGCAATCTTTATTTGCCTTTTTAGCAAACCATACATGATGGTAAAGGATAAAAGAGTTTGAGCATGTACAAACATAGAGGTACACAAGCAAATTACATTTCCCATCAGACATAGATAAGCAGGTGAAAGAAATTAACGGAAAAAAAAGATGATAGATTGCACGAGTCGGAGTCAGACCCCAACCTGCCGCTCACTAAAAAAGCAAACAAGTAGAGTCGGACAGAAACACACGAGCTCGAACACACCCGAATGGCCTTTTGAGCAAGATTGTAGTTAAGGGGTTTCAGTTTAATCACAAACAAGATCCTTTTAGGGGATTTTGGTATGGACACAACAGGGGGTTGTAGAGTGTTGTGAAGGCACACATAACAATTTACATAAAAGCAGCTTTCAACAAAATTAAAAAAGAGTTCAAAATTGAGAGATAGTAGCCACAAACGAAAGCACATGTAGGGCCTGTAACTAAAACAGATCTGACTGAAATGTTGCACCAACTTTTCCAAATAGAAGAAGTAGACCCGCAGAAGAGAGGTTCGCAGAAGAGAGGTTTTCATGCTACCAAACATGGCAGAGAAAGAGATGAAAGAACAGGAAAGGAAATTTGAGAGGGGTGAACCAACCCACCGGATTTTGTTGTTGTGGTTGGACCAGGGACTCCCGTCAACCCGCTTGCCAGCCCCGGATCGAGAGCCCAAGAGGCATGACCACCGACCCCGACCACAAACCAGCGAGGTGAACTCAAGGGCAGTTTGCAACCGACAACGCCACCACCAAGCAAGGCTTTTGAACCCTCGAAAGTAATGAAATTTTTGGATTCGGATTTGCTTCCTCGAGAGGAATCCTGGCCTTGTTGCACCAAGCCGACACCAAGACTCGACCACCCATGCCCGACAAAACAATACACTCGAGCGCAGGGCCGGTCTTTGGAGGCGAGATTCGTTGGGATCTTAGCGATGCCTCCGAGAGAATAAGCGATTGCACAAAATGATAGCCACATCATCTTCACTTTTAGATAACGATTTGGGGAGAGGAGATACAGAACTCCACACGATTTGTTTGTCATCGGCTTGATCTTGGCCTTTTCTCTCCGTTGGGGTTGATTTGGGATCGGTTTCGGCGACGAAATTTGGTTGGGGACTGGTTTCACCAGGTTCGGCGGCCATAGCGCCGCTAGGGTTTGGGCCAGGGAGGGGGCGTGTATTTCAGGCGCGTTCATTTATCAAGACGCTAATGTTTTATACTATATTTAAATATTTAAAAATATATTCAATTAAAATAGGTTGTTGCCTTGTGCACAGGAATTTTTATCCTGGCGCACAAGGAAAGCTGCGCTTCATGAAGCGCAGCGCTCCATGAAGCGCGTCGGCGAAACAGGAAATGGTCGGATACCCGCGTTTCCTGCGCATCATGAAGCGCAGCGCTTCATGATGCGTAGGGTTTGCGGCGGTTAGAATCGCGCGACCCTTTATTCAGTCGCACACGAAAAACAAACATAATTCGGTCGACGATAATCAATCACGTACAACGAAAATTTTTCTATCCACCAAACCTAATTTTTTTGAATAACAAACTGCATAGTGAACAATGTCATCCGAAACAGAATTTTCGGATTCATCGTATGAATCAGAAGACGAATCGCACTCCTTGGAAGAAGAGTTAGAGTCATCAATGAGTGTTGAAGAAGAAGAGGAAGTTGAGTCTGAAAACGAGATGGTTGAATCAGAGGTAATTTACGATTTAGTTGAAGTAGTAATATATTTTTCAAGATAATACATGATTTCGATTGTTGTGTTAAAAAAATTTATTGAAATTTATAATGTGTTACTATTATTGCATAGTATACATGTTCGATGTATTAAGATAAGTTGTGATATTATATACGTAGGTACCTAGGAAGGATTTTTCTGTTGATTTTGAGAATGATACTGTGTGGGATAATAGAGAAGACATGCTAAATTGGGCTAGGCAGGTCGGTCGTGAAAGAATGATGATGTTGACAATAAAAACATCAAACCAAACAATGGTCAGGCTTGCATGTCATAGGCATGGCAAATATAGATCTGGAAAGAAGGGTGAAGTACTCCCAATTGTTAGACCACCAAGTGTACGGACACTTCAGAGCAAATGCAACTGTAAGTTTGAGTTGGTTGGGGTTCGAAGCAAGTCAACGGGAAAATGGGCATTAACTGTTGGGTGCGGAATTCACAACCATGACCTCCCAAGTAGTTTACTTGGTTATTCATTTATGGGACGAATGACGGAAGCTCAGAAGGAGTTGGTTAGGAATTTGAGCTACATATATGTGCCTCCAAGGAGAATAGTCGAGGAATTGAGGGCGCTATATCCTGGTAATGTGACATCGACGAAATAAGTTTCAAATATGAGGGCAAAGTTTCTAATCGAGGATCGTGGAAATATGACGGTAACCCAATATGCGCTACATTTCTTGCAACGAAACGAATATCGTTTCTTTCCGAAGAGGATGTATAATTCAGATCATATAGAGATCTTGTTCTTCGTCCACCCGATCTCGTTGCATCTACTGAGATTGTTTCCATATGTTGTCATTATGGACAGCACATATAAGACAAATAGGTACACTTTTCTAAACTTTGAATATGTTATTTAATCCTTTTGTTTTGTTTTCACAATTGTATTAACATGTCATACTTGGACAGGTACGACATGGCATTACTAGAGATGGTTGGATTCACGTGCACTAACAAATCATTCAACATCGGTTTTGCATTTATCTCTAAGGAAGACACCGAGAGTTATACATGGGTGTTGAAACAGTTGAAGCGTTTGTTTGCAGAATTGGGGACAATGCCAAATGCGATTGTTACAGATCGAGAGAAGGCGATCATGAATGCAAAGGACGCTGTATTTGGGGACGAAGTAAAACATCTCCTGTGTTGGGTGCACGTGAAGATGAACATTAAAGCGTATGCTCTTTGTATTCTAAAAGACCTCAAGGCTGCAGAAAGATTTGCCCATAGGTGTTGGGGCATATTTATGTCATCAACTGAGGCAAAATATGAGGAGAGGTTTCTCAAAGTGAAAGAGCGTTGGCCAGGGCTCATGCCATATGTTGAGAAGTCATGGCTTGGGCCTTACAAGCAGTTGATAGTAAGAGCATGGACGGAGCATTGTCTTCACTTTCAGACGAGAACAACGAATCGGTAAGTTTAGGCCTATATATGTACCTTGATTTATTAATTTATATTAAGAAAAATAAGTGAAATTATGTTTATTTCAGGGTGGAGGGCATGCACCATGTGCTTAAAAAGATACTTGACAGTTCTCGAGGAGGCTTTAACACGGTGATTGGAAGGATTCACCATCAGATTGTGTCCCAAGTTGGTGGTTTGCGGGGAGATCTTGAGATGGCACGTACGAAGCTACCGACAGAGTTGGAGGGGGTCCCTAAGGAAGTGAGGGCGATATTTGTTCGTCTATTTTATAGAGTATCAACACACTGCATTAAGAAGTTGTTGAATATGTTCTACAGCCTACACAAAAAGATGAGTGAGGGAAAGATGGAGACTGAGTGTGATGATTATTGATGGAGAGAGCGCATGGGTCTTCCTTGTCGTCATAGGATTACTCATGCCATCGTCAACAAGCAGCCCATAATGCCAAGTGAGATACACTCGTTTTGGCATCAAGTGGTATGGGACGGCATCGATCCACAACGCATGCCCATAAAAGACAATGTATCCCTCTCAATTTACCAAGTTAGAATGGAATTGATGATTGAGATGTATAAGAGAGGAGAATTGACTGAGGATCAGGTGCACGGTATATCTGAGTCATTTGTAGACATGGTCATACCCCAAGATTCTTCGTTGCTTGAGCCGATACATTCAATGCTTGTTTCATGGCGAAAGGGAAGGCCAAAGGGGTCTACAAAGGGCTCAACCAAGAGGAGTAGTACTCTGCTTGAGCATAGGATGAGTGAGTATGAGCAGGAGAAGAAAGACAATGATTTGAAGGAGAGAGAAGAGAAGGAAAAGGAGAGCAATAAGGAAATCACGTCGACGGCAAAGAAGCGTGGGAGGCCAAAGGGCTCAACCAACAAGGCCAAAAAGAAAATTATGGTAGATACGAATGAACAAGTTCAAAATAAAGAAGTGGTGTGGTTGGGGGTGAACTTTGGTGTTGAAAATGTTAACCCTTTCATGTTTCCTTACATTGTGAGAGCTAGGGATGTAGCGGCGGATGGTCATTGTGGTTATAGATCCTTTGCAGAGGTATTGGGATATGGAGAGGGACAATACCATAGAGTTCGAAAGGATCTATCTGCTGAATTGAGGCGGAACAGAGTCATATATGAGCGTGTAGGGAACAGGCCAACTATCGATGAGCTTTTGCAGAGTATTTCGTATGTGGACATCCCGTGCATGCGACCATATTGGCTCGAGATGCCCATTGGTGGTTTGATATTTGCCACATTACACCAGGTTGCTCTTGTGATGTTGTCGTGGAATGGATCACATACATACTTACCTATGATGGGTATAGGGGACAATCGACGCCCTCCGACAAAGATTTATGCCATAGCTCTTGTGGGACAAAGAAACCACTTTATACCAGTAAGTATAATTAATGATGACTTAATTATGATTACTTGAAGTGTAATTGTTGTTATTTATGGTTAGATATTGTTTTTTGTAGGTGTGGTTGAAGGATGACGCGCCGCTTTCTCCTCCTCCGATAGATTGGACAAGGAATCATGACCCTAGTGTGAAGGGGTGGGACCATCCGTTTACACAACGGATGGAAACATGGTGCGAACTTCGTGTTTCTAACGGTTTAAGCCCAAATGTAGGATGTTAGAGTTATTAATGTTGGATACATATTGTTATGAATCTTTTGATGTTATGCATTCTAGACACTTATTTTTACATGGAACTAAAGTTAAACAAGTTTCAATAACGTTTAGTGAATTGCTATAGCTTCGAAAAAACATAGAATTCAAAATTTGACAAGTTCACACGGGAAACAAGAATTTACACGTTCACAAATAGCATGAATTAGACACTAACAGTTTGTATCACCTTGTAGACTTGCAGCAATTTGAAGCTAGTAATTATTGCGCTTCATGACGCGCAAATAGACGCTTCATGAAGCGCAAAATTACGCTTCATGATGCGCAATGGTACGCATCATGATGCGCAAAAAACCATGAGAAAAAAAAGGGTGGCTTTCGCTCGTCCCCCGTTTCGAACCGTAGACTATATCCTCAAACGCGTGTACCTGGACCAAGTGTGCCGCATTGGCTATCAATGTATATAGACAAGGATTTTGATTTGAACTAATGGATTTTCGACTCGGTTTGGTCGGGATTTATAATAAACATTTCGGTTCACCTATTTTTAGGGTTCGAAAAATAAAATTATAACCGGTTCCTAACATATTGTAATTTAAATAATTTTCTAGATATATAATATATCCAGAAATGTATATTTGAATATGTGAACCCTTTGTATTCATATTAAACCTTTTATATAACGAACCGGGCTCAAATTAAACTGGAAAAATAAAAAAAGGTACCGGTTCTTGAAATTTCATTTTATATGGGTTAGTACCATAAATTTTGGTAAGGTTACGTTTAATGGTTACGGTTTAGGGTTTAGTGTAGGGTTAGGGTAGGGTTAGGGTATAGTAATGGTTTAGGGTTAGGGTATAGTAAGGGTATATGATTTAGGATTTAGGGTTTAGGGTTTAGGGTCTAGGGTTTGATGTAAGGTATAGTTAGTGTAGGGTTTAGGGTTAGGATTTAGGGTATGGTTTAGGGTTTAGGGTTTAGGGTTTAGGGTTTAGTGTAGGGTTAGGGTAGGGTTAGGGTAGGGTTAGGGTATAGTAATGGTTTAGATGAACGATATGAACATCCTTTCAAGTACTTCATAATTAATGATAAGGTTTAGGGTTTAGGGTTTATGGTTTAGGGTTTAGGGTATTAAGGTTTAGGGTAATGAGTTTAGATGAACGATATGGACATCCTTTCAAGTACTTCATAATTAATGATAAGGTTATGTTTTATGGTTTGTTTTAGAGTTTAGGGTTTAGGGTTTAGTGTTAGGATTTAGGGTATGGTTCAAGGTTTAGGGTATTAAGGGTTTAGGGTAATGAGTTTAGATGAACGATATGAACATGATTTAGGGTTCATCCATTTAACATACTAATCCTGACATATATACAACATATCCATACACCCAATAACTAACAAGTAAGCCTAATTCATACAATAAATAATAATGTCTAAACTAATTTGCAATGACTGATTAAAACCTCAAAGTAACCATAACCATATTGTATATACAACCAAAATAACTAAAATCCTAACTTTTTATGTTAATCCTAACATTTAACTACAAACAAAATCCTAAATTGAATTGAACAAACCCTAAAACCTATGCATTAAATGTAACATTCGTTAACCCTAAATAATAATCGCAATTGTAATTTGAATTTAAAGATCAAAAGGTCACACTAACCCTACCATTTAAATAAGCTCAAAATGGAAATAAAACATTATCATTTAACACTCATTTCCATGTTGAGACCCTAACACTATACCCCAACCCTACCAATACCCTAAACCCTATTTCTTCGCGTCGTGAAGCGCTATGCTTCATTAAGCATAGCGCTTCATGAAGCGCTGAAATATGCAAGCCAAAACCCCGAAGGGGGCTAATTAAAAAAGAACGCTCCATGAAAAGTAACGCTTTATGAAGCGTAAATTTGCGCTTCATGAAGCGCAAAATCTAGAACAGAAATAACCGCCAACGCTGCCATATCTCCATCCATATCTTATTACGCAGGATATGGAAGTTGTGAGATTCGATCCACGATTAATTTCGGGAAACTAATTATATGGAGGGAAAATATAGCGCCAATGTTGAACTCCCTCTCTATTTATGCCTCAACCAGATTAACTCTTCTTTCATTATCAACACATTCAAAGGCGTTAAAAAACACAGCAGCCATGGTTTCAAGGGAGCATTCGAGGGATTTGCTAGAGGTTCGCTTATTTATGCGCGAACTCATGCAAAGCAATGAAATTGGGATCAAGAAGGTTGGGAGGCATCTTGGTCGCTTAGGTTATTTGAAGACGCTAGAGCGAATTTTTGCTGAGGAGATGAATGGAAATCCGACTCAACCTGATTTCCGCTTAGTCAGGAGGGAGCCTATGGAGAACGAAGATGAAGGTGCTAGCGAGACAAATCCAATTATAATTGAATAGATCGTTGTTAGTTTTAGGGTGTTTATGTTATTTTACAATAGTGTTGATGTTATTTTAGCAGCCCTTGTTTAGGTTTTTTTTTACGCGTTATCAAGACTAGTATGTTTATGTTATTGGCCTTACTAATATAGTGAAATTCCATTTGTTTTCATTCGTCATGAAGCGCTATGTTATTTTCCTCCCGTTAGCAACATGATTCCTCTTTTTCAGTCGGTTCAATGAGTTCAGTGAAACCATGATCTTTGTTTATGCATATAGTGAACCAGTACACAACAGAAATCCATATAGGGAACGACTTATCAAACTAAGAGCCGAACTATGTGAATCTAGATCAGACTGATCAGTGCTTCAGGCCGAACTATGTGAATCTAGATCAGACTGATCAGTGCTTCAGGCCCAACTACACAAGCCTCTAAAATTTACAATAAAGAGTTTTGTTCTGGTCAATAATCTTTAATGTCCGAAGTAAGAAGTGAATATATTAAAAAAAATATTTTATGCGCCTATAGTAAGTGCCAATAAAGCTAACAGAATTAACTACCTCCCACACTGTGAGGTCAATGCTTCCTTCTTGATCCATGGTTTCCCACAGCTCAATAATCTGATCGTCGCTTGCAGTGTTGTTGTATCTGTTGCCTCTTCGGCTGTTGCTCTTCTTACCACGGGATGAGGCTTGATCAAGCATGATGTCTTTCATGAGAGGTCGGCTTCTGGATGATTGTTGTTGTTGTTGTTCTTCCATGGATTCGGATGGAATGTGTCTGCTGGATCTACCATTTGTTCGGCGTGATCTGCTTCTTAGAGATCTTAGTGATTTGAGACTTCTCTCTTCAGCCAGCTTTTTTGTTTTTATCACCTTGGCTTCAACTGCTTTGATCCTTGATGCTATTTCAAGCAAACTGGAGATATCAATATCTGATGTTGGCATAACATGAGCAAGTATCAATAGCACATTGATAACATGAGCAAACCCTGATGAATGAAGACAGTCATAACATGAGCAAGTATTAGGACTTGGCGTAACACACTTCATAATTTCATATCAAAGTTCATTGCTCTTATACGCCAAATAAAGAAGCAATCTGTATTAGATAATTTAATTGGTGTAAGATATCTGAAAATAGCTATATACTGAATTAGCTTCAATAGACTTCAGTAGTCAAGATTCAGAAAAAAATACCATCAGCATGTATATGAATTAAGATATATTATCAACTAAACATACTTTAATTAATATCCAAATCATGACCACTAAATGACTAAACAGACAAAGATAATCACTCATATTCACCGAATGAAGAAAGGCAATTTATGTTTATATTTTAAGAAGCGAAAGATATCTGAAATTAAACATCAAATAACCTGTTGGAAGATCCCTTGGCAGCATTGATAAGTTCATCAGCAAGGCATTCAGCAATGGTCTTGATGTTCCTGAATGCAGACTCACGGGCACCGGTTGTCAAAAGATAAATAGCCTGGTTCACACGCCTCAATGGAGAAATATCAACAGCCTGACGTCTCACAACACCAGCTGAACCAATTCTAGTTGCATCTTCCCTTGGTCCACTGGCAGTAGATACATTAACAAGGTGGTAAAAATACTATTTATTTACCAATAAACTATGATGAGTCAATATCATAAGAAACAGTTGAGAAATTAGTGATAATACCTGTTGACAATAGCATCAACAATGATTTGGACTGGGTTTGCATCAGTCAAAAGATGGATAATCTCCATAGCGTGCTTCACAATGCGAACGGCCATGAGCTTCTTCCCATTGTTACGCCCGTGCATCATCAAAGAGTTCGTGAGCCTCTCAACAATTGGACACTGAGCTTTCCTGAACCTTTTCATTTGGTACCTACCAGCAGTGTGGGGAACATATGTGGCATGCTTAACAGAGGACACACCAATGTAATCTTGCAAAGCCATGTCGTGGACCTGATTAAGACATCATACACAACCATTAAAACTAAAAATGACAAAATAATAACAGGCCTGACAGTAACTAAAAGGCAAGCAGCCTAGTAATAAGACTCCACAATTTACAAAGAACAATAAACTATTCTAGATAATGAAATACATAATTGTTGCTATAAAAGATGTTGCATCAACACTATTGCGGTTACTAGGCATCAAACTGTTGCAGAATTCCTATTCCGAAGGCACAAATGACAAAAAAGCTCTCACTTTCTAAACTGAATGAACAGGAATTGTACAAGACGAGAAATTGCAGAGCAAAACCATAAATGCAATAAGAAGTAAGAACAAAGCTTTTCCATAGAAATTAGCAGATCCGAATCTGAAATCTAGATAATATGCCTAGCTAAAAAAACCTGTAGGAACAAAGAATGTAAACGCGCGAGAGATGGGGTTAAAAAGCATCAAGGATATTGATATCAAGAGCACATTCATCAGTGACCTTCACTGTCATAACATGAGCAAACCCTGAAATATTAGGACTTGGCATAACATGAGCAAGTATCAATAGCACATTCATCAGTGACCTTCACTGTCTTCCTGAATTCCTTGCTTTTCCTGCACACACACAATTCACTACTGAGTCAAGATGTTCAGTGAGACTGCAGAAAAACAATTGGAAGATATGGTCATAATATCCAGCATGTACATCAATGTCTTTTAAAAAACTCATGTAAACAGTTGTGAGGTTGTAACAACTATGCCATATTCTTTGATCTTAGAACCCAATTTTTCAGCAGAAAACTCATCCAAAACAGCAAGGACATGCCTCAACTCAGCAACTTTTTCAGTAGACAGAGACAGGTCCTTCTCAAGCTTGTCCTAGCAAAAATCCTTGAGCAAGTGATCAACTCGGTAGCAATTGCCAGTTATCTCATCCTTGACCATGAGGTCTGTGAATTTCTCAACATGACCTGAAACCTTCAATACAGCCTCAGGGGTAACACATGGGCAATCAATTCGAGCATGTTCTCTTCCAACACAAAATGCTGAAGGACAAACAAAACACACAATTGATCTTCACAATTCCAACAAGAATATAACTAACACAAAGATTGAAATTCAAAATCTTCATATACATCTTACTGTTATACCTTCAGAATCTTCATAGCAGAAGCACACCAACTTTTTTCACTTTTCATCTTTTTTTAACCAACTCAGATATGGCAAGTTAATCTTACCACATCAAGATGAAGGTGTTTGGCCAAGAACTACTATCATCTTCACAAGTATTCAAGTTCTTATTTGTAGAGAGGTTCTTGGCCAGCTTCACCACATAAGCAGCCCTAAAGAGGTTATCCAAGTTCTCATAAATAACTTTTAGAATCAACCAGATAAAGAAACTAGAATGAATATTCATTACATGAAAATAAACACAACTCACTCAACACTGACAGACACAAACCCAAAGCATAAACCATCCTGAGCCTGACCATCTTCACCCCTAAACACATTACAAAAAGACTCCATGTGCTCTTTGTAACGCTCCTCAATATGGTCACCTTGTTGCAGATTTTAATCAACTCCAAGCATTAGGACCATAAAAGTTTATAAGAAAGATAAAAATAACAAAGTCGTATGCACATTTCTTACCTTTTTCAGCTCCTGAAGTTTGGCAATATATCAAGGTGTTTCATCTTCCCATTTGCCCACATTCATGACCACACACATATGAGGCAGAAAACAGCATTTAATTATAAGGCTACCATTCAATATTGTTGTTGATCATGAAAGCTTTAATCATGAAAATGAAGAGCCTCAAAAAATTGACACATACAAAAATTGACCATCAACACCATAATTTATAATTCAATTCAAGGTCACAAACTTAGAAGAAACATGGACAACGTAATTCAATTACTTTGCATTCAAAATAATGCCATCTATATCAAAAAACTAATATAAACATGAGTTCTATTATCATGATGATAATGACACATACAAAAACATACTTCAATCCCTAATAAACTACGACTCCCCGTCCCCAGTGCCGTCACCTCCATCACCATCAGTAGGCCCGGTGTCCTGACCTCCAACATCATCCCTAACCTCGGTTCCCTCACCTCCATCACCATCCCTAGACGCGGTACCGTCAGCAGCACCCCCGGTCCTTATATCTTGAACCCCAACACCCCCTGTACTACTACCCTGCCCAGCTCGACGAAGTCCGCTACCTTCTCCGGGACAATAATGAGAATCCCTGAACGGCCTACTCACGGGTGGAGGTAGGGGCGGAACACCATCCGCTAAAATGCTCAACATTTCCTCCAAGTACGCCCTAGCCACATGATCGGTGGGCATTCCCTGTAAAGCCTCTAGTGCGTATCCAATTGCCTGTTGCGCCCGCTGCACAATTTATTTAACTCATTAAATACAATACCAGTACAAACGAATATAATTGCATACAAAACTTTGTATTACAAATTAACATACCACAGTAACGTCCACCATAACTGCAGGATGGGCAACGGGGTCCCGAGGACGGTTCTGACGGTCTGATCTAGGATCTAGATATGGATGTGTCACCCCGTCGAACCAGTCAAGATATGCAGGGTCCGCATGCCAAGGATACCGAGCCACGGCATGCTGCTCGAGGTCAATCAGGTGGTCATACCGCTCATTCCAATACAAGTCTTGGTTCCGGAACACAAGATTGTAGGTGTTCATCTCCCTTGTACGCGAGACTACACGCGGCTCAATCGGATCTGGGGGAGTCATCTGCACACGATAGTACTGGCGCAGACACCTCTCGGGCTGGTATGGCTCATAAATATCGAAGCAATGCAGAACTCCTCGATACCTAGAAATCCGATATTCTGTCTCAAAATCCAAGTCTCGGTTCCAAGGCGTCCAACAAACCTGCAAGTCCACGGAAGAAATAATTTGCATTACAACTCAATACGAATCAATATGTCAAAGTATTAACACTTTTACCTCATCAGCAAGAATCTTGTCCATAAACCTTCGAATATCCTCCAAGCGCTTCGGCTTCTTCGGCCCTGATCGGTGGTCATTCCTATCTCGGGCACCCGCTCGGTCATCCATCAGAGCGTTTACATTCAACACTGAATGCCCACGAAAATGTCTAAAGTACTCCCATATCCAAGCCTATAAAATTAAATTAAAATGAGTACCGAAATAACGAAAAATTTTCATCAACCAAAAAAAAATCACAATACTATTATACCTTCAGAATGAGCATGCATCCACCTAATCCCGCTGACCCCTGGCGAGATGCAATGCCCAAATGGCGGTATAAGCACGCCAATGCCCCAGCACCCCATGTGAATCTACTGGTAACACCATGATCCAGCAAACACTTTAAATATATCGTCCTCGCCTTGTTGGTGCTCTTGTCACAGAACAAAGTCTGGCTAAGCAACCACAACAAGTACGCAGACGCTATGTGTTGTGGGTCCCGCCTATCCGTAATCATCTGAAGTATGATAGCCTGGAGATCCTTACTTGGTATGGAGGTCTTATATTTGCGGTACTGCTGAGGAGTGAGCCCTAATATCTCCATCACACGAGTCTGGAAATCCCCGACCCTCTCAATCTGTCTCACCACAGCGTCTCCATCAATCGGTATCCCCAATATCCGATGTACATCGTGGAGGGTGATCGCGATCTCACCCCATGGGAAGTGGAAGCTGTTGGTCTCAGGATGCCAACGCTCCACAAAAGCTGTAACGATTGCGTGATCCGATCCTCCGTATGTCAAGGTCGCTAGACGTCCAAGACCGGTCTGCTGTACAATACTCCACCACGTACCCGGCTCCTCAATCATATGCGGCTCAATAGCCATCCACTCTACCAGTCGTGAGTGAGCCCTAATGATATTGCGCCACTGAAACAGAAAATTCAAATTCTCAATAACGTTATTCAATCATATGAAATATTAACCTAAAATAAACCGGTATAAAAGACACTTACCAAACTATCCTCTATTACGACGCCCTCCCGGCCCTCCAACGACGCAAGTGTCCACCTCCATATCGACTCTGCTACATGAGACGGGTACGACCGAAGGAGGTCTGGTACTCGCGGCCCTCCAGGCTGCCACATCTCGTCAGCCGGAGCAGGAGCAGCCGGAACCTCCTCTACTAGGGGCGGTACGTGCTGGACCACAGGAACGGGGTCCGTCCTCGGATCAGATGGAGGAGGCGGTGTCGGACTACCGGTAGCGCGAGGAGGAGCTGGACTATCGGTAGTGCGAGGAGATGGCACAGTAAAATCAATGTCCCTTAATATGTCCTCATCATCGTGCATATCAGTATCTAAACCAGTCGGCTCTGTCAATGCAGGGTCGCTCTCAGGGACAGCGTCGTCGGTCTGAGCAACCATCTCAACCCGAGGGGTCGTATCAACATCCCTCATAATATCCTCAATCGTGCCCAATGGAGACTGTGAAACACGCGGAGGGGTAAGCGTTTGCTCATCTGAAGGGTCAACAACATCGGTCGCCGGAATCTGATCTGTCTGCGGCGTCATATCGACATCCATAGGAGCGGATGGCCCTATATCCTGACATGTCTGCATATCCCCAATATGCTGCTCTGTCTCCTCGCAATGCAGCTCTGAAATCAATGTATCTACTATTGTCCCCGTCCTAGCCTTCTTTGGTCGAGGCTCGACCTGAGCACGCTGCTCCGCTAATATGCCCCGTGACCTCGCATGTCGTGTGTTCTTCTTTTTCGGCTGAGGAGGCGGCATCGAGACGGGCGTAGAAAAAGACGCGCATCTCTCCTGAAACGCCTGTTGAAATTGTTTCGATTATCGATATTATGTTCATAACATAATATCGATATTCCCATGATTTCATAAATATGGATCTAAATTTGTTCATAACATAATTTCATAAATATGTTTTCTCTTCAATACATGATTTTCAATTATCGATATTATGTTTTCAAATCACTTATAAAACTAAACTACATCCATATTGTTTTAGATATACTATGATGAAAATAATGTTGTTCGCAGAAATACACAAGAAGCTTTAAAACTTCACAGTAAATTGTATGGTAATATCCAACCAGAATGTAAGCAATCTCTAGTAACAACATAATCACTATTATCATCCTAAATTACACAAAATAGTGCTTGTTTAGTACAAAACAAAAAGCACAACCAAACTAATACATATCACCTACATTATTTTCTGGGTATCAGTTACTTGACCAAGTTCAAAAATTGAATTTTCATTAATTCATCTGCTTCATGAATTTTCATTGTACATGTCCTATTTTTTCCATTGTCAATTCATTAAGACATGACTCATCAATACAATAGTATCTAAATTCTGGGAATGAAATTACGTACCGATAGACCCGTCTTGCCCCACCAATCTTTTCCAAATTCCTTTCCCGTGTCAATCGGAGTGGATTTCCCCGTCGAATCACCAACCACAACATTAGCCGGTGGGCTAGAGTGACCCACCGCCACTCTACCACCCTCCAAATCCATATCCGATCCTTGGACAGCCGGCTGTCCACCAACACCATCGCGACCTCCAACATCTCCCTCGTTACCACCGACGACTCCACCTACACCACCACCATCTTCACCTACAAACACATATCAATATGTCAATCAGCTTGAAATTAAGATCAACTAAATTAAGCATATTTGGATCTATGAACTACATCAGATTTGGTGGCCATTGTATAATGAGAGTGTTTGATCTTGATTTTGACTCAGGAAATACAAATGCCTACTGATGAGAACATTAACTCTCTTGTCAAACCCACAAATCCGTAGGGTAAGATAAAAATTGAAATCTTTCTCATTATCAAATCAGAAATACAAATAAAAAGAGACCTTTTTCGACTTCTTACCTGGTTTATTGATGGTTATATATATGAGTATCAGTCAGAAAAAAGCATCACTATTTTTTTTCATCTAAAATACTACTATTATGGTGTTGAATCACAATGAAATATACCAGTGAAAGATTTGAGCAATAGTATTTGAGCTTAGAGCAGCAGCAAGTTGTTTTGGTGTGGATATTTTACGCATCATCTATTCCAATTTCAAATACATTTTTGTATCTGCTTTCATGCAAAAATATACTTCCTCACAAGAAATCTCAAGAAGATTAAACAAAAATTATCAGAGAAGAGAATTTTCTGATAAGAATCAGATAGCATGATCAAATTGAGGGCAATTTTCAATTAAATCATAAACAATCAAATTAAGGGTGACTTTTCACTTTGATGCCAAGACCTATCCCAAAATAAAACCATTTTCTAGCAATCTTAACAAGCAACTCTATGAGAACTATCCAATATTGCATGCCCAAAGCATTTTGACACTACATAAGTGTTTAGAAGACCAGAAAGCTATTATTTCTTCCCTTGAGGCAAAAATTTTCCTTTCTTCCTGCTACCAAATCAATCTTCCTGAGCACAACCTTCTTTCTCATTTCTTTTTCCATCAACTAACAGCAACATTACTATATTATCATCACCATGATCTTCCCAAGTCAACAGAGTACAGCGCACTCTAAATTTGAGAATCAAGACTTAGGCACATAGCTAGTACATTATTTTTCTACATTTAGATGTCAAGAAATCATTGCCGACAGAAGCCAATTCTAAGTAAGTGAGCTTGTCTCTCTAAGAGGTCGAAATGAGCTATAAAATCTTGCTTTCAGCTGAATTTCTACTTTTGGAGCTAATTTCCAGGGGGTCATTGAAAATTAAACAAATTACCAAATACAAGTGTGATTACATTGAGTATATTACTATGCAAGCATTTGTATAAGATTTCAGGGTTTGTGTATGGACAGCAGCCTTGCTGTTCTTGCTGGCTATCTTGGGTGCTTGCTCAATCATAAATAGGTTCACCCGGTTAGCAGGAGAGCTTTTCGGTCTTATAATCGCAATGCTCTTCATGCAGCAAGCTATCAAGGCAAGACAAATGAACTTCTTGAATCTTCTCTTATATAAATATCAGTAATTTAGCCTAGTCCTGACATTTGATCTGATTGTCTCAGGGTCTAATAGACTAGTTACGCATCCCAAAGAGGCAAAATCCAAAGTCGATAGAGTTTATACCTTCATGGAGATTTGCAAATGGAATGTTTGCATTGCTTCTCTCATTTGGACTCGTGCTTATAGGGCTAACAAGTAGGAAAGCGAGATCTTGGTGTTATGGGTCAGGTAAATTTTGATCTGATTCTTTTTTGGTTTGGTTTTTATGTGATAGTAAGGAGTATGTTTGGAATGTGTTTGCCCGAAATCCAGCTTTGGAGCTTCAAATCATACCAGCTTCAAGTGACATGGTGGATTTAAACATGATCACAACTAACTCACACTTGTGATAGTTACTTTTATTTGATATCAACCAACACTTTTTTGGCATTGTAGTCTAGCAAAAATCTGCAGGTAAATGTGCAGTGTTGGCCAATTCCTCACATTACTAATACAGCTAGCAAATAGATTTCAAGTTCTAACCAATCAAACAACAGCTAGTTTATCTCACAAATCATCATCATCATACTAACCCATTACCCATGTACAAGAATCATATACATTTTACCAGCTTCAGCTTAGAGCACTTAAAGCTACTCCCAATTACATCAAACAATACTTTGAATTCACAGTTGGTTTACGTACAAATCTTGCTACTAAATATTGAGTTTGACTCCTAACATTCTGTATTGGTTCAATCCAGTGAAATACACCACTCCATATAGAGGCAAAATCAAGGAGGCATCTAATGGAAAAATCAACAATGATATTGCGCATCAGCAAAATCAAAGCATCTAATGGCAAAATCATATCAAAACCAGCACTTACTTGCTTGCCCTACAGTCACAGCAGCACCGCCACCACCTTCATCGGCCCTATGCTGCACTACCAACGGGAGAGAACTGCCACCATCGTCGGGATTTTTCGTCGATTCCACCGGCTTAGCACCGCCATGATTATCACCACCTTCCTTCGCCATTTTTAACGATTTTAAGGAATTGCTACTCAGAAATTGAAGTATCGGCGGCGAATTGCCCGTCGTCCGATTTCGTTACAGAAATTAGGGAGGAAGGGGAAGAAGCGTATCGCGCCTTGTTACGAAGGGTTACGCTTCATAAATCGTAACTATTTTTGATGAATAACGCTTCATGAAGCGCACAAATTAACACCGGATATTGGGGTCTTTTTAGGATATCCGTTTGCGTAACTCATCATGAAGCGCTACGCTTCATGATGCGCAATAACTCTTGTGCGCCCGGAAAAAAAACTCTGTGCATAAAGATTTGCCGTTAAAATATGGAGTACAATCTAAAAAAATTTATATTGCATAATTTATTATGATATTATATAAATATATTTAGTATTTTAAATTAATATCATAGAATTGTATAGTTTTTTAGTAAAATTATCCCGTAAATATCATGAGACTTCATCTAGTTACAATGTAATTGAGAAGGAAGTGAGATGAATCTAAAATCAACATTACGAAGCAGAAGATAGCTAGTTATGCACACACGTGTGTCGTGCCATTCAACAAGCTAATTTTAAGACAATCACAAGAAAAGTTGGGAAACCTAAGAGGATAGTAATAGTGAATACAAATCCTAGGCTCCGATCACCCAACAAGGTCTTGAACACGTAGTGTTATTGTATAATGTAGGCATTAGTCCATCTCCGGGCCTCATTCCAGGAACAAGGTGCTGGTGATAGCCAAATCCTGTTTTAAGTTCCAAGTGTAGATCAAACTTAGGAGATTTCCTAGTTAAAAATTGTTAATATACACAAGTTATAACACAAGATCAGAAAAAGCGTAATTTCATGCAAAGTTGTTTCTCACCTGGGGTGGCATCATATGAGGAGCTTGGCGATAGAACATTTGTTCTCCAAGACCTGGTGCACCAAGTGGGAACATAGACATGTGACTATGTGAGTAGTAACTGAAGACGTCGTCAGTACTGGCTTCATCTGAGAATACTGTGCCTATCACACGTTGGTTAAAACACTGATTCAACATGTTGTTATAAAAACTTAAAATAAAACTCTAAGCAACATGAAATGCCAGTGACATTAACCTATAAATTCCTAGCACAAACCTACATTTCAGCCGAATATCCTTAAGCTTAAAAACAAATCAAAGTGATATTTCTAACAATATCCCTTAAATGTTAGTGCACATGAATACTCCAAATAATGGATTAAAAAATCTGAACTGAATTGCTATAGTTGATAGTCTGATATTAAACAAAAGTTTCTCTTCAAACAGTTCCTCTAACTTCTCCATGAGAGGGTTCTATTTCACTTCTATATGAAATCATTACTATTTAATTTTAAGAGGGGATATCAAAAAAAATATTTCGAAAACAGGAAAATAAGCCAGGATGATCAATCCACCTGGTGATAACATCAAACGACCAAATTAATAAAAAAAGTGGCAAGCCTATTTCAATCACAATTGGGAGTACGAAGGAATACTCACAGAAACGAATGTAAGGAACATAAAGCTCCCTTCTCATTTCTCAACCATCACCATTACTGACAAGCCTATTAGCCTTCCATATAACCAAGGGATACCGCATTTCAGAGATTTAGAGGACTATGAACTTGAAGAAGGCAGCAGTTGCAAATACATTGAACAATGATTCTTCATACAAACGAATAACGATGATATGAAAACACATACCATGACAAAAATCATTGGTGCCATTATTAGCAGATAATATGATATATATTGCATTCACTAACGTGTTGGTTATTACGAATGATGTATTATAAAACAGAAATAGTGAAATGTATCTCAATTAAAAAATATTAATAACCCAACAAAATATGCTTTACAAATCATAAAATATAGGAATACTGAAGTACAACAATGGAAAAAAAAAATTATACATGGTTGGTCACATATTTCAAGAGATTGTAATAGCAATTAAATAACTATTACATAAACTTACCAATGAGTATGCTTGCAGTTAAATGAAGAAGACATAGATAAGCGTCCATGTTAGCCGGTTGCCCTATCATCACAATTGGAACTTTAACGACACCTTATCAAAAGCGACATGTACTGAAAAGCAAGAGTCAAGGTATTCAATCAATCGATGACATAAATAATGCGCAAAAATAATAAGGGTTATAAGATTTTCAAATATCAATTTGTAGAGCAGCAAGGAAAAACAACAAAGATAAGAAAGATCAGAACAACAAAATAGAGTCATGTTAAGCCATCTATGTCCTTGGGAATAACTGAGATATGAGTTGGAGCATACCAAGTCCTCTAATAATCTTCATGACTCACCCATTGAACACAGCATAATGCAAATTCATAAATAAAATATTGCAGAGATCATCAAATCATACCATCATTTAGAAAGAAATTTAATAACTAAAAAAAAATACAAGACACATATATAAGATGTAGAAGTAGGAAAGTTCACCAATAAGCATGAAGCAGGTTAAAGGTCACCTGCATGTACACAAAACAGATACTTATCCTTCAACAGACAACTCCACATTGATATTTGAGAATAAGGAATTAACCATTACTAAAAGAACAGAGATAAAACAAGGCTAATATTTAGAGACTAACCAATCACATTCCATCCCATAGCCTTTCTTCAGCAGGAATTCAAGGGCAATATAGTCCGGTGTACCAACAATAGAATAAGCCTGCAGCATTGATATATTACTCACAAAAAATAAACGAGCAAGCAAAGAACTAAACCCCTTCTTGTCTCCGAGAGATGGCCACCTACATATTTAAACATCAAAATTTTTTGTCAGGCATTTCAACAAACACCTTGTCTACATCCTCATCCTTGAATTTTTTTTTTTTTTTTGGTATGTTTCAATCCTCAAAAGTGTCCATGGCGAAATTGCTAAGTAACTAATTTGGTCAGCAAAATCGTACATCAAAGCGATTGAATAAGGGTTCTATTAGAGCTGACACAAAACAAGAACTTGAATAGCCAACCCAAAGCAATAATTTGAACAAATAATTATGTAATTATGCCATAAAATAAATAGAAAGCCATCGGATAAAACTAGTAGTTGATTCGACAATAAGGCCTCGGGCGGAATTGGAAGCTATCAATCAATCTGGAGTAGCCGAATTTCATAAGCTCTCTCCCTCCTTGCAGGCCTGGAGACGATGGTGAAGGTTCTTTCTCCCGTCGTTCCGTCTTGATTCTCTCTCTGTTCCTTCGTAGGGGTGTTTACCAGATGATGAACTTTCCCCAAAATTACAAACAAATCAATTGAATGAAGCTAAATACAAACCTACTATCCGAACAAACCCAATACCCTAACCAGAGTGTTGCTACCCAACGAACACAAAAACAAGCTGGAACGCAGGAAAGGAAGATTAAAACTTACCGATGCAAGATGTGGAAGAGAAGGCGGTCGATAAGTCTAACTTGTTCTGGATGGAAGAGGAAGACGTAGGTTTTTCTGGACTTGAGCAGAAAGGTGAGAAGGAGGGTGGCCAAGATGAAGAGAGAGAAGTGAGAAGAGCGACAAAATAAGAAAGAGAGGAATCAGGGGTATGTTGAAGGTATAAATTTTTTTTTTTTTTTTGTTTATAAGGAAAGAGGTTAGGGTGCTCGCTAACAAGAAAGTGATCTTTCTAGAGCATCCTGAAGGATGAGGTTCCGAAAAACCGGATCAGCTGTAAGAGGGACGGACGAGACACGGCGAAATGAAACAGGATATAGTCCGCCACTGAATTGCACTCTCGAGTGACATGGGCAATACTCCAGCACTGGAAACGGGCAAGCAGACAGTGGATATCAGCACGTAGCATCTCGATCTCCCAAGGACAGCGTCAGTCCCCAAGAATGGCCTTGACCAGCTGAAGATTGTCGCCTTCGATCTGGAGGTGGGAAATACCACTTCTGGTGGCCTCAAAAAGTCCCTGTCGTAAGGGAATGGTCTCGGACATCAGCACAGACTGTCGACCAATCAGTCCTCCGTCATAATGGATGGGGTCTCCGCTGCAATCCCTGAGGACAAACCCGAACGACGCCATCCCATCTGCAGTAACTGCACCATCAAAATTAAGTTTAGTAAAATTAGTTGTGGGCTTTTTCCATTTACCGCGATTTCGAATGGTCTTCGCGATTCGGTCGTCGGGTGGTGAGTCAACGACAATGTTCTTTTTGGAGTTGTACCAATCATTTATATGATTGTGAATAAATTCGCATAGTTTTTCATGTTGGCATGTTTGGTTGGAGTCGGTAGGTTCAAAAACAGCCTTGTTTCTGAAGAACCAAATACCCCACCAAGAAAAAATGAGGTTTTCCAGTTCAGAGTTGGATGACAACACCCTTATCTCATCTAGAATCTGTGCAGGTTTTTTCTCCTCTGGTTTGACTTGGTTGATAATCCAGGCTAGTTTAGGGTTGATGGTGTTAAGGGTTGTTTTTGTACGAATGCATTCGAGCAGAATATGATTGATATCCTCATTAGGTTTACCGCACGCAACACATCCCTGGACAACACTAATGTGGTTGTCGGCTAGACGACATTTCGTGGGTAGACCGTTTCGAGCAATTTTCCACACGAAAATTTTCATTTTTGGTGGGATATTTAGCTTACATATCCAGTTTAAATTAAATTAGGGTTCTCCCTTGTTACTATGAATTCACTGCATAGTTGAATAGGTGGAGTACCAGCCGTTCTTACTTGGTTGCTAGTAAAGCCTATCAGGGATTTTGTTGTGCGGGGTAATAATTTGGGTTACTCGCTGGACGTCGTGTGGCGACAACACCTGCTTCAGTTTGTCGAGGTTCCAAGAGTTATCCTCAAGGAGGAATTCCTCCACGAGGACCTCGCTATTCATGTTGTGCATTATGTTTCCTTTCGGGGCCAAACACCCGGATCCAATCCAGTTGTCTTTCCAGAACCGGACTGTTTTACCATCACTGATCTGCCAAATGAGCCCTTTGAAGAAGAGGTCTTTGAGGCTCATTAGCTTGACCCATTGCCATGATGTATTTTGTTTTTTCTGGTAGTTAAAAAGTCCGTCGGTTTTTAGGTATTTTTCCGTGACTATGCGTACCCAGATGATTTCTGGTTCTGCTAGGATTTTCCAGAGGAGTTTCATTTGGAGAGCTTGATTCATCTCTTCCGCCTTTACTATCCCTAGCCCACCTCGAGACGGCGGCTGACAGATAGAATTCCAGCTTATTAGAGGTTTATAGTTACTTTCCTTATTCCAGAAGAAATTTTTGTTTATTTGGTCTAGTTCCTTAAGGGTAGTTTTTGGAAGGAGGAAAGATTGCATAAGGTAATTCGGTTGTGCTGAGAGGTTTGCCTTAATCAAGTTTTTCCGGCCCTCTTGGGAAAGGGAGTTAGCTTTCCATTTGGAGAGGTGAGCTCTCGTTTTAAGGGTTAATGGTTTAAAAGTGTTTTTAGTAACTCTGCCATTGATTATTGGGCATCCGAGATACTTATCCAATGCGACAGTATTGGTGATCTGGAATATTTGTTTGATCTGATTACACGTATTGTGGTTTGTGTTTTTAGTCACCTGGAACGCGGATTTATGGAAGTTAACTTTTTGATCAGAGATTTGGCAATAATCATCAATTATGTTTTTGACGCTTTTACAAGCTTTGCTTTTGGCCTTTGCAAATATGATGATATCATCAACAAACGCTAGGAACGGGATTTTCGTCCCATTACGTGAAACTTGAATACCAATTTCACTATTTGAGTTGGTGCTTTCCATGTGAAGTTGTCTCGCGAGAACCCCAACTGCTATAATAAACAGGTATGGTGACAGAGGGTCGCCCTGTCTTAGTCCTCTTTGAGGAAAGAATTGGTTTGTTGGTCCATTGTTGACAAGGATTGAGAATGATACTGTTTCTACGCATTCTCGGATCCATCCCAAGAATTTGGCATTAAATCCGAACTTGTTAAGTACAGACGCCAGGAATTCCCAACTTACGCGATCGTAAGCTTTTTCCATGTCAAGTTTGATTGCAATCCATCCATCATTCCCTTTTTTGTTACGGAAAGAATGGAAAATCTCATGAGCAATGAGGGTGTTATCATGGATGCTTCATTTTTGGACGAAAGCTCCTTGCATAGGGTGGATAATTTTCTCCAGCACAACTTTTAAGCGGTTTGTAAGTATTTTGGAGATAACTTTGTAGATAGTGTTGCACAGGCTTATGGGCCTATAGTGATTTGTGGAGTTGGGGTTGTCACATTTAGGGAGAAGGGTAATGAAGGTGTGGTTAATCTGCTTGAGCAGTTTCCCTGAGTGAAAGAAGCTTTTTACTGCTTTAATGACGTCAGGTCCAACAATGTGCCAATACTTTTTGTAAAAGCAGGTTGGCATACCATCAGGACCCGGGGATTTATCCTCCCCAAAGTCAAACACGGCCTTCTTAATTTCCGTGTTCGTCACTGGTTTAGTAAGTTCAGCATTGTCATTTTCTGTTATTTATTGTTGGATTGTTTGTCATATACCGAAGTTTTTCACGGTTAATTTCTGTTGCCCGGAAACGGTTTTGGAAGTCTCGTTTGATTTCTGTTTTAATATTTTCTAACCCCGTGATCTAGGTACCTTCGGTTGTTCGTATCTCTTTGATAATGATTCTGTTTCTCCTTCCATTAGCAATTCTATGGAAATACTTGGTATTCTTATCATTAAGTTTAATGTGGGTATTTTTTGCCTTTTGTTTCCAATATGAGTGTTGGAATTGAATAAGGCATGTCCGTTTTTTGGACAACCGATCTTGTTTTTGGATTAGTTGTAGATTTTGATTTTCTATTATGTCTTTTTGAAGAGTGAGGATTTCTTCATCAATTCTTTTGATTTGTTCAAAAATGTTACCGAATGTGTGTTTATTCCATTCTTTTGCCTTAACTTTGAGCAATTGTGTTTTTTTAATGAGGTTAAACATGTAAGAACCCCCCGCGTTATAGCGCCAAGCTTGTTTGATCACATTTTGGAAGTCTTTCCTTTCAGTCCACATCATCTCGAATTTGAAAGGTTGAGCTTTGAACGGGTTACTCGTTGGAAGTTCGCAAGAAATTGGGCAATGGTCTGATGATGAGAAGACGTGATTTTTGGTAGCAATGGCAGGGTACCATTGAACAACTTGATCACTAACTAGGGTTCGGTCTAGTTTCTCAAAAATTGTATTTTCTAAGTTCTTCGATTTTCTCCAAGTGAATTTATTCCCAATGGTCGGAATGTCACAAACATCGCATTCGTTCTTAAAATTTAGGAGTCGTTCAAAACGAGATGGGTTCGGAGAAGTGCCTCCGAGTTTCTCGTCAGGGTGTTGGATTTCGTTGAGGTCGCCCATGATGATACAAGGAAGGTTTTGAGATTTAATAAATTCACTGAGTTTCCTCCAAAATTGCTCTTTATCCTGTACCCTCGGGGGGGCGTAAGAAAAAATGATGATCAACTCATTTGATGTATCAAGGTTCGTATAATGGAACCCAATGAACCGTTCATCTTTGTGTATGGTTTTTAGAATTTCGTTTGAAAGTTGATATCCCTTCCACAGGATGCAAAGGCCGCCAACAAAGCCGGAGGCCGTGATAAATTCTAGGGAGTCAAACCCTGCCTTTTGCCAAACTTTACTGTCTGGTGGGTCTTTCGCTTTTGTGTCAACGAGGGCAATGAGGTCAATATTTTCCAGGCGGCATAACGAATTAATTTCGGTCCAAAAGGACTTTCGTTTAATGCCCCTACAATTCCATAGGCAGACTTTCATAATAAACCCGTTTTGGAGTGGCTTTTGGTCAATTTGGTATCGGGTGGTGCCCGAATGGATTGTAAGAATGGTGCGCTTTTCGGCGTTTTGTATGCGGGTTTGGAGTTGTCAATTTCGGCCAAAGCATGATGTGAACCATAACACTTGGAATCAAAATCGAACAAATTAGAAGTGACTTCCATGCCCAATTTTGATGGGGTCGGATTCCAAAATCCAGCCACCATTTCCTGGTTATAAATGTTATTAATTATTTTAGTTTTTGAGTTGTGAGTGATAATCCGGCTTAATCTGGTAGGAGCCAAATTAAGCAGAGGCCACTTGATTGCATGATCCTTGCAAAAGGCGGGTTTTCGGCGGGAGATTTCGGTTTTAGTATATGACTGTGAACCCAGCAGCAAATTCCTTGTCTTTTGTATTACCTGGTAGGTCTCTTCGGAGACATCTGATAAAATTGACATGATACAGAAAAGATCAGAACATCCTCTCTGAATGTGCACAATAATTGGGTTAAGTTTAAGGGTTTTGAATCCCCAACCATGAGTCAGTTTGGGTTTGGTCTCCCTTTTATTTGTGATTTTAGTATGTATATGGTAATGATGGTGGTTAGCACCATTTTTCATAATAATATGGCTTTTAGGCCAACAATTGATTGACACCAACGAGATCAAATTGTCACATTTGAGAAGCATGATAATGAGCCTGTAACAGCACTCCACAAAGAGCTTAGTAGTACAAATGTAACCCACAAAGTGTCAGCAACAGAACAATAGGACAATATTAAATATGTAGTTCAAGTATGGATTAAAAAAGTGATTAGCATTCATACACCAGGTTATGGAAATGGGTCGTTCAAACCCACAAAATTGGTTAAGGTTTGTAATGAAGACAAAAAGAAATTTAGCAAGGGGAGATGAGTCAATTTGTAAGAACCGAACTACTGAAGCTGATAAATTGCAGCAACACACCAACACCCAAGAGATCCAACTCAGAAAAAGAAAGGACGAGGGGTGGAAAGGTAGTACCAGCTTTAAGGCAACAATCAGAATAGAGAGCAGGTATAAGAGGAGGGGCCAAACACCATGAACAGGAGTGCGGCCAACAGCCAAGTCCGCCCCAACGCCGCAGCACCAACACCTGAGGGGAGCCACTCGCCAACAGAACCGGCGCGAAATAGTTCGCCAAGGCGTTCTTATGAAGATGCGTCGCCGGACCGTTCGAGGATCTTGATATCTAGGCCGGATGGGCGAGGGGTTCGCTAGATTAATCAAGAGAGATTTGGTGGATCTAGGGATCCAGTGAGTAACGAACGCCGGCGGAAGGAAAGCGAAAAGCCACGCATGTTCACAGCCACCAGCGTACACACCCAAGGCAATTTCGCCGCCGCCCACCAGGGTTCCACACCAGATCAGACGAAAGAACCCAAGTGCCCTTCGGGATTTGCCGAACAGGAATTGAAGCTTCGCCCTATTAGACTTGCAGAACTTTCTTTTCTTTGTGTTTTTTTTTGTTTGGTATTGAAATCATGGGAAGACCGGGGCGCGGTCGCGCGGATTGAAACGCCTCGCCAGAAATCGCAACGACTTCCACGGAAGAGGGCAACCGGTTTGAAATTTTTAGAGCTTGTACCAAGGGGATCCGAGAACAACTGATTTTGATTGATTATTTAGGGATTTTTTGTGGGTTACACTTGGATCTGGGCGTTTCCATGGCGGCGGCGGTTCAATCTCCGTTAGGGTTTCCGCAAGAATGACTGCGAGAAAGAAGGCGCGTGAAAGCGCGTAGTTTCTAGTCATGGTTTTGTGGGTGTCTATGTTCTTTGCTGAAAGGATGGCTGATCTTCATTAATGGAGGGACAAGATCAAAAGTATAAAATGGAGGGATGAGATCAAAATTGTATAAACTGAAAGGACAAGATTGAAAGGGTTACTGCTTTTTATAAAACTAATGGTGATGCCCGTGTATACGCACGAGTCAAATTTTTCCATAAAGATATATTTATGTATTGAAATTTTATATTTTTTCATGATTGTGCATTTATCTTACTATTTATAATATTTAAAGTGCACTTTATAAAATTTTCAGGTATACTTTTTGCAGAAGTATAAGAATAATTTTGAAGTATAGTTTTTGCTCGTGCATTTATCATACGAACCAGGAATAACGGTTTTTGAAATAAGAATAATTCATTTATTTTTAAAATTAATAAAAAATTTAATTTATTAAAATATGATAAAAAAGAAGTAAATTAATATAAAAATATATCAACTTTAACACATGGGACAGACTTACACTTAAAATAATCATCTTTTGTATATTATCCCCACTATTTTAAATTTTAATTTAAATATCCAATCTATTAAAAATAAATTGAATTTTAGAAAGTTGAATAGACACTTAAATAGAAATAACCTCTTGTAATTAAAAATTTAATTTTTTGTGTATTAATTATCGTAAACTTTCAAAATGACTTGGAAGACAATTGAAATCTGAAAAGTTGAAAAGTTGAAAAATTGAATGGTCATCAAAATTAAATTGGTCATACATTGACAATATTTTTTGTGCATTGCTTATTATTTTTATAAGCAATTACTTGATTAAATTATTTAATTTTTTTTCTTTGCTTTTAATTGAACTAGGAGGATGACCCGTGCATGTATTATATTAATCATGAATAAAAATATCAACTTAATTCAATTAAGAAATCTTAAGGTTTAAAAAATAAATTGGGTAGGAAGGATTGAATCACTATGAATTAATAGATTGAAAAAATAATGACAATTTTTTAGTTTGGAAGAAATATTATCGTTTTATAAAGGAAGCAATTTTATTTTGTTATTTAAATTATGCTTTTGCTATCGCATGGTAATACAAAAATATATAAGATTATTTATAAAATAAGATTGAGCATAAACATAATTAAAGAAAAATCCAAAACTTGATATCATACTTACATCGAAGTGGGTCATATTTTCGCCAAAAAAAATCCACATTGATGCATATCAATCAACTGAATCTAAAGTTAGTCATTGGAAAAGTTAGATGTTACATTAAACACAAACATATATAGATGAAAAACAAATTAGACTTAGGGAAGGGGGATTAGGAGAATACTGGTAGCAACATGAGAGGATGTTTTTACGATGGTGATAAATTGAATACAAAGCAATTGCAAAATTAAACCAAGATGATGCATAATCTTTATGTACATCCACATATGCGTTTCTTCTCCACTACCAACTTGTTTTTTGTGAACTCTTCAAAAACTCTCATATAATGAATATGTGCTAATATAAAGATAATGATATTATTTTTTATATTAGAAAAATTGGAGGTTTAGAAATATGAAAGGTTGTTTTGAAATGTGAAAGGACTTTAATAGAGCTTTAATAGGTATCCAATTAATTAGAGAAATTCATCATCCAATTTATTAGAGAAATTAAGTTAAAGAAGGTTATTGTTACACAAAATGGTAGATCAAAAGTCTTTTTTTTAATCTTTCATGCATTATTCTATAATATGATATATTAATTAATTGACTACATGTCTTCTTGATTTAAATGTATAATTGAATTCTCTATGTTCAATTAGTATGGTTAGTCATAAATAGCTAAAAAATTTCTTCTTTATATATATATATATATATAGAGAGAGAGAGAGAGAGATAAATAGATATAGAAGATTTTTAATAAGGTAATATGAAAGGTCACATAATCTACTAAACATCTAATGTGCAAAAAAATTATAAAAAAATAATGAATTTGATAGATTTTTAATATATTAAAATAAAAATCAAAAGTAAATGTTTATAAGATATTAAACTTTGACCTTTTTGTTACAATAGTTTGTTCATTGAAGATTTTCAAAAGCGCTTCTCCAATATGTCATTCTTTCACTTTATTGTGAACATGTATGGATATAGAAGATATAACATGTGTATATTTGAGTGTAAATATTAAGAGGATGGAGTAGCTTTTTATATTAGAAAAGTTGGGTGTTGGAATATGAAAAGTTATTTTTTTACCCTATATCTTAATTGTTAATTGATCATAATTACTTTGTGTATATTTAGGTTTAATATTGAGAAGATGATGTGACTTTTTTACATTGAAAGTTGGAGGTTAAGTAATGTGAAAAGTTGTCACTAAATGAGTTTTTTTCTTTTTTTTTCTCATCTTTTTAATTATGAATTTTTCATAAATGGAATGTGAAAAGTTGTCACTAAGTGAGTATTTTTTGTTACAATAGTTTGTTCATTGAAGATTTTCAAAAGCTCTTCTTCAATCTATCATTATTTCATTTTATTGTGAACATGTATGGATATAGAAGATATAACATCTGTATATTTGAGTGTAAATATTAAGAGGATGGAGTAGCTTTTTATATTAAAAAAGTTAGGTGTTGGAATATGAAAAGTTATTTTTTTTTTACTCTTCATCTTAATTGTTAATTGATCATAAATACTTGTGTATATTTAGGTTTAATATTGAGAAGATGATGTGACTTTTTTACATTAGAAAAGTTGGAGGTTAAGTAATGTGAAAAGTTGTCACTAAATGAGTTTTTTTTCTTCTTTTTTTCTCATCTTCTTAATTATGAATTTTTCATAAATGGAATGTGAAAAGTTGTCACTAAGTGAGTATTTTTTGTTACAATAGTTTGTTCATTGAAGATTTTTAAAAGCTCTTATCCAATCTTTCATTCTTTCATTTTATTGTGAACATGTATGAATATAGAAGATATTACATGTGTATATTTGAGTGTAAATATTAAGAGGATGGAGTAGCTTTTTATATTAGAAAAGTTGGGGCTGGAATATGAAAAGTTGTTTTTTTACTATTCATGTTAATTGTTAATTGATCATAATTACTTGTGTATATTTAAGTTTAATATTGAGAAGATGATGTGACTTTTTTACATTAGAAAAGTTGGAGGTTAAGTAATGTGAAAAGTTGTCACTAAACGAGTAATTTTTTTTATTCTTCTTCTTAATTATGATTTTTTCATAAATGAAATGTGAAAAATTGTCAATAAATTAACATATTTTTTTTCTTTTTTTTTACTTTTCTTTTTAATTATGAATTTGTCATAAATGACCCAAATTTTCTTTATTATAGTATATATAGAAGATAGATAGATATAAATAGATAGATAGTATATCTAATTTCAGCTTTGATTTGATAGGAAACATAGAATACAAAAGAATATTATCTCATCATCAAAATAAACTTTTACACCACCAATAGAATATTTTTTATTATTTAAAATAAAATAAATTTGCCTTGATAATGTAAAACTTTGATCCTTCCATGAGAGGATATTATCTCATCCTTTCACCACCCACCTTTCTTTGTTTTTCTACGTATATAGCCTTTTTATTTCATTGATTTAAATTCAAATAGAAGTTATAATTATTATAACAAAATTATATTGGACATATAAACTCTAGAATAAGCAAGCAAAAAATATACGCATACACTGGCTAGCTATGCATGTGGTATTTAAAAAATATATAACTAAAGTTCATATAAAATTATATGACATTTTGGATCTCACTTAGTTAATCATAATGAGTTCTTTGAGCACGTCAAATCCTCATTTTCAATTAGATTCAATCTAATATTACCTTTGATTTCATGAAGAGCATAACCTAATTATATATAAAAGTATCTATAAAAATAAAATTTTACGCTGACAAAAGTAATTATTTTTATAATATAAAAAAAATTATTATTATTACCTTAATAATGAATATCTTTGATCCTTCCACATGAGTATATAATCTCATCCCCTCACCACCATATTTATTGGTTTTTTTTCTACCCTTAGATTCTTTCGATGCTTCCCCTCTTCCTCTCATCCTTGTAGGAACAATCCACAATAGATTTTAGTGAATGTGTGCAACTTGAAGGGGAATGGCGTGGTATGGGGTTCTTATAATCATCTTTAGATCCTAGGAAATAAATATAAAGTGCTCATAATTAGTATGTGCATTTAAAGGTGAAGTTGGAAAGCTAGTAAGTTGAAAAGGCAAGATAGCATATGCAAGTTTTTTTTTGTATTTGTACATGGATAAATTCACAATTATTTTTTAATTTAATTTTTTTACATTTTAGATATAGATTTTGAGAAGTTGAAAAGACAACCAAATTTTTTTACAGTTTAGATATAGATTTTGAGAAGTTGAAGAGACAACCAAAATGACCATTAAAAATGACTTGAAAGACCATTAAAAAGTTGAATGTTATCAAAATTAAATTTTCCATAAATTATAATTAAATATTGGGGTTGAATTCTTTTTTATATTTTTTCTATATGAACATAATTATGGGATAGGTCATAAATATTAGGTCATTCTAATGAGGCATTGATTGCCCAAATTTTTCTATTTTATAGTATAGATAGATAGATAGATAGATAGATAGATAGATAGATAGATAGAGAGTGGAATATGAAAGGTTGTATATTAAATTTGATCTTATCTTTTGTTTGGAATACCAAAAGTTGATCTTATCTTTTTATTTTTATTTTTATTTGTAATACCAATAGTTATAATTTAATGACTTTAAATTCATATTGTAATACTAAAGATTGTGTGTAATAGTAAAGAATGGTGAATACTAAAGAATGGTGAATAATCCCATTTTTAAAGAATGGTGAATAATCACATTTTTTAAAAAATTCAATAAAATGTGTTCCTTTTTTAATTTTTATTTATATCTTATGTTGTCGACTAATGTTTATTTCTATATTATTCAAGGAATATAGGGTAATTCATTTTTTCAATAAGTTATCCTCTTGTTAGTACTATGAATATTAAGAGTTGTTATTTGATAAAATATACTTGTATATTTAATATATATATATAATTAAATTACTTAGGCCATTGCTAAATTAATATTGTTAATTTTCAAAACTTTCATGTTGTATTGATTTTGGAAATTTTCATGTTGTATATTGAATATTGAAGAATGTTAATTACGTGACCATTTACCGTCACAAATTTAAGTTAAATATATAATGAACAAATGTTTGTTAAAATGAAATTATTAAAAATTATATTAAGTACATGAACATTAATTGTCATTTTTTTAAGTTTATAGGCTCTTAGATCTACATATAGATGGATTAGATTAAAAATAAAAATAAAACACTTATGTTTAAAAAATTAAATTTGTTTGATGTTGAAGGATTATGAAAGATGCGAACAACTCATTAGTTTGAAATATTTTATAATAAAAATACAAAACTCAAATTAAAAAAATTGGTTAAAGAAAACAAAAATTTTATGTAACTAAAATTCATTAGATTAAAATGCTAGAAAAATTATTTTAAATTATGATTATTTTTTTATTGTCACAAACATTGACTTAGAATCATTACTATAGAACAAAAAGAATAATGAAATAGAAATTACAAAATTTTAATCTGAACGAAATACTTTATTGCTTGAATGGTATGTACCCTTCACTAATCTAGCGTTTATTATTTTTTTTACTTTACCCATCTCCAAGAGTTTCTTGATTGATCCTTATTTTTCAACAATTTGAGAGTTGTCGTTTATTTTTTGTTTTGTAGTGAATGGAATTGTGATGTGTTTATGCAAAAGTGAAAAGTTTATATAGTGAGAAAGAGAGTGGAATATGAAAGGTTGTATATTAAATTTGATCTTATCTTTTGTTTGGAATGCCAAAAGTTGATCTTATTTTTTTTTTTTACTTTTATTTGTAATACCAATAGTTATAATTTAATGACTTTAAATTCATATTGTAATACTAAAGATTGTGTGTAATAGTAAAGGTTATACTAAAGGTTGTGTCTTTTATTTTCAATTAGTTTCTTTTATTTACTTTTTATTTTCATTAGATGGCTAGTCATAAATTGGCCAAAATTTTCTTCTTTATATGTTATATAGATAGATATTTGTTCATAAATGACGAATTTTTTCTTTATAATATAGATAGATAGATAGAGAAGAAGAAATTTACTATTCTAATTGATAATTTATATCATTAATTGTGTAATATTTTTGGTGAAAAAAATAGAAGTTAATTTGTGATTTATTGAAATTAAATTGTAACATTGATGATATATGGGGGTTTAGTATTGTGGTCAAATTTAATTTTAATTTTTTTGACTTTTGGTATTCTATATGTTTCTATATAAATTACATGATTAATTGACATTCAATGCTTGATTAAAGTTGCTTATGATCATGTATAGAAATCATATATTATGTATAAAATGTGGGACATTAATTGTTAGAGTCTGGAACCTAAAACCACCCATAAAATAGGCTATATTCCGCTAAACCACCCCGAATATAACTATTTATTTTGAACCACCCTTAAAATACCCTCAGTTATCTCTTTACCACCCATCGTTAGTTGCCCCGTTAAAAAAGTGAGAAAACCTTATAATACTTTTTACCCTTAGCTTTTACTTGTTGACTGCCCATAGCCGGTTATCATCGACAATCTTACATGAGTGCGATGTATTCACAAATTTACGCATTCATTTAAGCATCAAAACCCTAAGTGTTCATCCCAAGTACGATCCATTATCTCAATTTGGCCAATTTCATGCTCAATGGCCTCGATTTTTTGCTTCTTGATCGCGTTTCATGCTCTTAAAGTGGGCTGTAGCTGAATTCTGGGTAAGTTCATCTCCCATCTTTTTTTTACAGCTTTGTTTCCATTGATTCGTGGAAGTTGATATTGCAACTTAGAATATTCGAATTTGGATATATACAAGTTTATAATGTCTAGATCAAGTTCTACAAGTTGCAATTTCGAACCTAGGATGTGCTATTGTGGTTTGAAAGCAAGACATTCAACCGCACATACAGAGAGAAATTGGGGGAGAAGATTTTATGGATGTCTACAATATGCAACAAATAAGAAATGCAAGTTTTTCGTGTGGGTAGATGAAGAATATAACGAAAGAGCAGTGGTGGTCATCAACAACCTCATCAAGGCTAAAGAGAAGGTTGAAGAGGACAACCTGAAACTGCAACAATCACTTGCTGTGTATCAAGCTGAATTGGAGAAAGTGAGACATGAACTTGATGCTTCAAAATCATCATTTGATAGATTGAAGATGGAGAAGAACTCATATAAATTGGACTCGGAAACTATGTTCATGAAGTTGAAGGCACATGATCAAAAAAAAATTGTTGTCATGCTTTGTTTCATTGTAGCTGCTATGTTGATGAATGTTGTAATATTCAAGTATTGTATTTGACTGATTTTGAGTAATAAAGTTCAATTTTACTCAATTTGACTACATAAGTTGACAATGTATTGCATAACACTTCAAGAGAACACTTAGATAACATAGTTGTCATTCCAAAATAGGCAAACAATGCCATATGTTTGTTACTTTACAAAACCATCCACATAGAGGCTAACTGCCATAACAGGACCAACAATACCAAACACATAATAAGACCAAATACATAACACCAAGCTAACTGTCATACAAACAATGCCATAACAAGACCATACATAAAACCACATAATAAGTTGTCTGTTATCATACAGATTCATCTAACCAAAACTACACACAACAACCATGAAATTGACTTAGGACTTGTGCAGCAAGTTCAGTTTCCTAGGGGAACGCCTTATGACTTGTGCAGGTGCTTTTTTAGTTGCCATCATCTTCAGCCTTGTCCTTGGACTAGCAGGATGTCCTTGTTGTTGTTGAGGGGTGCTCTGGCTACATGAAAAGACAATGACAAATTATGTGTGGCATTTAGGGTGTACCTGAGAACAAATCACTTCTGAAGCAGATGTACACACAAGAGCAGATGAAGACACAGGTTGAGATGAAGAAACTGGATCAGATGAAGACACATGAGCACATGAAGACCCTTGAGCAACACTACTTGCAGGCAAAGACCCCTACAAATTTTTTTGAACAAATCAGCTGTGAACGGCACTTTTAAGAACAAATCACTTAGTATGCAATTCACCAATGACAAGCAATTTTTTGTACCTTTTTGGTGTACTTCCTTTTCTGAGAGCCAAAGAAAACTATTGTTGGATTTGGAGGCCTACCACCTTTGTTTGGAACCTTTGGAGGGTCAGATCCCTTTGGTTGATTCTTGCACTTATTCTTGTAATGGCCAGTTTGTCCACAGTTAGAGCACCTTGATTTTCCAACAACTCTCATTCTTTTTTTTGCTCTTTGTGCAGCTATCTCTTCACTTGGCTCTCTTCTTCTTGACTTTCTTGGTCTACCTGGTTGAACAATATATAGAGGAGGCTCTGGGGGTTTGTGACTTGTCTTCTCCCATTGGACTTCTCCAGGCATTGGGTAAGCATAACACCATAGGCCCTTAGGTAAGCATCCTTGTGGTAGTATGGATGCACATAGTCTTGTAATTGGAGCCTTTCTTTTAGAAGACAGGATAGAGCATGACAACATGGAATGCCAGTTAGATCCCACCTATAGCATCCACATCTTTTAGCACCCAAGTCCACAACATATGTCATTCCCTTGTGATCCACCTCACATCTTAATTCTCCACCCCAAAATGGTGTACAATTTCTCACAGCTTCTTGCTTTGCAAAATCTATCCTTTTAACAATAGTTGGAGTAAAATACCCCTCATACTTCCTCATCCCCTCACACTTCTCTAGTAGCCTCTTCATGATCTTTCTCCTAATCCACTCGAACATGGATAAAATTGGCAACTCCCTTCCAACCAGTATCCAATTGTTGAAGCTCTCACATATGTTGTTAAGCAACATGTCTGACTTTGTGTAGTTCCTAAAAGCATGTCTAGACCAGGTACTAGGATTGGCTTGCATCAAGTACCTGTGTGCATCTTCACTCAACTTCTTCACCTCCTCCATTGCAGTAGCAAAGTCAGGCTGAGTGAATGCCTTAGCTGCTGCCCACACTGCATCTTTGTATGTTTTACCTAGCCACCTTGCTTTGAAGTTGTTGTATAGATGCCTCACACAGACCCTGGTGTCATGGGAGCAACATCATTTAGTGCCTCTATGAGCCCCTGCATGGTTGACAATGTGAGTGTGAGTATACATGTGAAACCAAAAACTTATACAAAGGAAACTATAACAAGAGTGAATTGAAATGGACACACCTTTTGCCTATCAGACATGAAGGTAGGATTGACATCTCCAATATCTCTCATTAAAATCTCCAAGAACCAACCCCATGTCTCTTTCCTCTCTGCTTCCACAACAGCAATAGCAATAGGGAATATGTTGTCATTCCCATCCTTCCCAATTGCAGCAAGAACTTGCCCAGTGTAGGCCCCTCTAAGATGACATCCATCAAGACCAACTATTGGTCTACATCCTTGTACAAAACCCTTTTTGCAAGCATCAAAACATACATACAATCTCTAGAATATTGGCTTTTCTGGATCATCTAAACAAACATGGACAAAGGCAGAACTTCCTTGATTCCATTTTCTAATGGTGGCAGCATAATCCCACACTTTACCATATTGGAATTTAGCATCACCCTGAGTCATCAACATAGCTCTAAACCTACCCTTCCAAGCTTGAGTATATGTGATAGTAACATTGTGGTCTCTTTGAACATCATTAATGAAAGCTTTCAATTTCCATTGTGGGTCATCTCTGTAATATTCCAAGTACTTTTGAGCTAGCCACACAGAAGTCATCTTTGTATTCACATGTTGCCACCCACACTCATGCTTTCCATTAAAACTCTTTAGTTGAAAAGTTCCATCAGACCCCATCTTTCTAGCTGTTGCCTTAAACCCAAACAGAACTTTTTTACACTCACACTTTTTCCTAGAATGTTTCATCCCACAATTGCACCTGAGCTTACAATAAGCTGAAACCTTTGTCTTATCATTATGCAAATAATAATAGTCACCCCCATTCTCTATGGAATATTGCCTAAGAGCCCTTCTAAATATGTCATTTGAACCAAATATCATGCCTTTTTGAATTGAATTCTTTTCTTAAAGTCAACTAAAGGGTTGAATTCAGAATACCTTTGATGGCTAGGCTCATCTGAATCAGTCAAACTCTTGAAACCATCAGAATCTTCAATAGCTTCCTCATCATCTAATACAGCATCATCACCAGTTGGTTCAAATAGTGTGGTTTTATCCCCATAATCATCAACATCAACATCTACATTGGACTCAAACAAGTCATCATCTTCATCCTCGGTTTCTATGAAGTCATCTTCATCATCATTTGAAGAGCTTTATCCCCCTAAGACATCTTCATCTTCATCATCAGTTGATGAGCTTTCTCCATCATCACTGTCTGAACCATCTCCCAGATCTAGATTTTTTGGAGTGTTTAGGGTTTGGGTATTGCTCTTCCCATGAAGTGGTGTCTGAGATGAGGTTTTATGTGGTATGGTTTTCCAAGTGGGCTGAGATGTACTTGGGCCTTGCTTTCTCAAATCTGTTGGACTGGGCTCATCACCTTGGACAATATATAAGTGCACTAACCTATCCCTACCAACTGCATTAACCATGTCTATGACATCAATGTCCCCAACAATGACGGTCAACCCATCTTGCAATGTCATTCCAGATCTAGAGTACCACATCTCCCTCAAACCAATCAACCCAATTTCTTCTTTAGCAAAGTCTCTATTACAACCTTGGAAACCATGTTTGGATCAACATCTTTATACAAGTGCACCTTTCCCTTTTTATAGCATAAAGTGCCAAACTGGGAAATGTAAAACTTGCCCTCATACATGATCCTAAATGCCACCATCGATGCCTACAGTTATGCAAGTAATGGCAATTTATTCAATTCCTATACTTGTGAGAATCTCTACACTATTTTTTTCAATAAATACCAGTCACATGCCAACTGACATTCAAAATAGAATATGTGCACACCATTCAATGAGGTCCTACCTTCTAATGGGCATGAAAATGCATAAACAAAGCCAATTGTGACTTACCATGGATAATGTGTCAATAAAGACAACAAGCAAATTGTGACTACAAGGGTAAGTTACAATATTATGAAGTAACCTAGCTACAACATGTACTGTGTCAATCGAAAACAAAAATACAGAGATAAAGACAACAAGAAATTGTGACTTACCATGGTTAATGTGTCAATAAAGCTTGTGTCAATAAAGCTCAACCAGTAGAGGCACCTGTTTCGTACTCACTTAATGCAGCGAATAAACAGGTCGATCGAAACCACACTCGCACTCGCAATTGTTGCCACCCACACTCACACTTGTTGATCGAAACCCTAACGAACGAACCCAGTTACTCACCTGCCGCTCAACACCCTAGAAACGAATCGAATTCTTCGATTCTAGCATCAGAAACGACGAGAATCCTTCAATCTCCCACCATTTCAAAATCCCCAATTTTCGATTTCCCCAAATCGATTTTAGAGGATGATTGAGAGTGAGTATTTGGGGGAATTCAAATTGCCGGTCACTTTGTAGAGCACCCTCGTGTATCAGGTAAAAGCTAAGGGCATTTTCGGGTTTTCTCACTTTTTTAACGGGGCAACTAACGATGGGTGGTAAAGAGATAACGGAGGGTATTTTAAGGGTGGTTCAAAATAAATAGTTATATTCGGGGTGGTTTAGCGGAATATGGCCTATTTTACGGGTGATTTTAGGTTCCGGACTCTAATTGTTATTGAGATTTAATCTTATAATACTATAAATGGAGGGACCAGATTCTGACTTGCTTCTCTTTTATAAATAAAATGGAGGGACCAGATGCTGACTTGCAAGTGGCTAATTTTTTTTCAAAGGATTAGTTTCTCCTTTGTACTAAGTAAGATAGGAAGGACTCGTCATCAACCGCCTCAGGAACGGCGGACATCCATGGTTGATCAATAGAGCCAAGTGCTGAAGGAAGAATTTGATCAATTCCTTTTTGAAAGGAAAGTATCCGCGGGAGCTTGGAAAGAATATAGCTCATGCTTCATCAACTCGGTGCACCAATCTCGAATCTGGCTCGATCAATGAACCAACTACGACAATGAATCAGGTCCTTGGATCAGTCCGTCCATGATGAATTTAAGGTAACACTAGCGAACTCGATTCAGATCTCTTATGAGGAAGTGCCCCTCGGCAAAACTCCTATCTGTGATGTGATGAACGATGATGAACTGTTGACTTGTTGAGAGGCTGGAAATTGGTGATGCTGAGAAAAGTGACGAAGAAAGCGTTCAAATGGAGTTCAAAGATGAGCTGATTGAGGAAAGAGTTCTCAAATCCAGTTGCACGTGAAGTGTTCTACTAAATGCCAATCATGATGGCCACCCATGAAATCAAGTTTGATGTGCCAATGCTGTCTGGAGTTGCATCATTTGGCGCTGTGGGAAGCATCCTAATCTTCTACCTTTAAATTTTAACCATGACATTTGGCAATGTATTTGATTTAGTTGCTTGCCTAGAATCACATTATTTTGACCCCGGGGAAAAGGATTCAGGCTTGATGGCTCTTTAATTTCAAAGTTGGGTGAACTTGTTGATGAGTTGGTTGATGGTGATCGTTACCAGAAAGTTATACATGTGGGCCCAGCGGATGATCAAGATGATTTGAAGGTCTACGGTATGGATTATGTGAAAGATGCCAAACCTTTGCTGTTGGTCAAAAGTGAACTCGATAATGAGCATAAGGGAGATGCTGCCCCAGTGAGCTCAGGTAAAGAGAAAGACAACTTGAAAGCTTCTGAGAAACTTGAGTTGACATTTAATGCGGGAGGACAACTTTTAACGATTTTGCTGAGTCCTTCCCAGAGGCGAAGATATGAAATTTGTTCCTACGGTGTACAAAGTGCATAAATGCAAAGCTGACTGATTTGATAAATCTGCTAGAAGCTACCTAATAGAGTGCAGATGTGAATCTACATACTCTTTCAGCTAATTCATTTACGGTTGCTGATGTCATTTCATAAGCAGAGATACTAAGTTTTGACAGTGGAGGAGTCGAAGGTTTATGCTATTACTTCTGAACTTTGATGTTGAAATGGTTGCTTTTGACCCTGGCGGAAGTTTACGCTTGGCTTACATGCCCGGGATTGAATCTTTGCTTAGTTGGATTGCAAAAAGAAAGATAGAGAAGGAGAAGTGGAAAATTGAGATTGAGAGCACTTAATGCCCTGCAAAAGGATTTCCCCTAGAACTCCTTTTAATTTGTGTCTCAGTCTGTAAGCAGTTCCAGTTCATCTCCTTCCTACCTTGGTTAGAATCTATGGGTGATTTCTCCCGACAATACTGAATTATTATTGGGCTCAAACTTTTTCTGCTAGGGCTCGAGTCTTGGAGTGATATAACTATATAAGTGAGAGTGGTGAAGTTGGTGATTTGGGATCCCAGAAGAGAAGGGCCGGGGATTGTGCTTCCAGATTTAATTGCAGCTATGCTTAAAACTCTGACTCGACGTGGACATAGGGTCATGGTTATGGCCATGGCTCCCAGATATGAGAATTATTTTGAGGTGCTAAACACAAAGAGGTACGTATAACTTTACGGGGGTTGTTGGTCGGGATATAGAGGTATCACATTTCCATGAAAATATTGATGATGAGCGAGCTGAGGTGCTTAAAATGGTTGAAGATAGGATAACACATGTATATGATTTGTCTATATGATGAATTTGAAGTTAGGAGGTTCAACTTTGAGATATACCCGAGCTTCATTCATTCGATTCTTGGTTTTCGATCCAGGTAGCTCAAGAAGCTAAGGTCAAAGCTGATTATGAGATTTATGGCACTCTTCTTGATGCTTCAACAATGCTTCCAACATCATCTCGAGGCCATTTCAAGATTCATTCTTTTGATCCTTGAGGACAAGGATAGTCGATGAGGGAGATTTGTACCAGGAAATACGTGTTTCCGGTTTAGCTCCTGTTTAGATAAATAGTTTTGTAAACCCAGTTAGTCTTTATCACCGCCGGTGTAGTTGATTTTACAATTCAACTTTCCTATATGTAATCAGTTGAGACTGAGAGGCCTTTGAGCCAAAATTAATCAGAACTCAGTTCCCAAATCTCTCAAACTCTCTTTCCTCTATCTTGTTTCCTCCTTCGAATCAGTTCTTCGTCCTTTGTAACTGATTTCTAGAGCTGGAATCACTGGTTTCGGATTCTTGGTAAACTCCTAGGATTTATCTTTCGAAGCAGTTTTGCTGTTTCCGTAAAATCATTGAAAACAGAACAAAATTATGCATCAACCAACACTAATCTCGAAATAAAACATTGCCCTTCGTCATTATAAACCACTGGATAAACAAAGAATCAATGAATTCCACTGTTTGAAGATGACGCAAACCAAAGAAGGGAACGGAGGAAGAAGAAGAGGCAAGAGGTGGTGGTATAGATAAAAGAGGGCAAAGTGGTGCTTCTTCAAGCGGTGAAGAGACGTGTTTACTTTTGCGGCTTCGGAAACAAAAATAAAGGCACTTGAAAACAAAAAAAGGTTGATAATGGCATTTATATCAATTTTCGAACAACTCTCTTCGTACTTTCATATAGTAAATGAAGTAAATGATATTATGCTTAATATCCTGTACCTTGTGACATTTCAATCAGTGTGCTCATGTTTCACCCATAGCAACAACAACAAAATTAACATAGCATAAATACAATTTTACGGTCAGTGACAAAATGCTAACAAAATGCTCTAGTTTGTTATAGACCCGGTAAATTGTTAATTCTGTATGTCAAGAGCTGCTCTCCTCCCCCTGAAACATAAAGGATCCGATAAAATAGTTACCAAATCTGAAAGAAAAAGAAAGACAAGCAAAGAGATTTATGGCAAACAAACCATACCTCCTTTATCCAGAAATGCGATTGATCTAACAAATGTTAGCTGTTTTTCTTTAGGGTCCCACCTTTGAACCACATAACTCAAAGCAAAGAGAAGGTTGAAAAAATTTGGAGAGATTTTCAATATCAACTCTACAAACATTTCAGGAAGTGACTTTAATGGAGAGACAAAAGGCTTTTTTTTATTTTCAGCTTCACCAAGCCCCTTTTTAATCTCATGGTAATATCTATTCATATGGTGTCGGCAATTCCGAATAAAACGGCATAATTCAAAATAATTGCTGACAGTGACATAACCTTCTTCATCACTTGTCAAAACCTTTTTCAATTCATCATGACTGCTGCTCTCCACATGTTTGTTGAAGTCAGCAACGTTAACAATCAAGTTCCTTGCTTCATTTCTATATTCCTTACAAGCCCAAAAGGCATCAAACAGATCCCCACAAAATACCGTGACTAGATCCTCATACGTGCAGAAAAATGGAGCACGTAAGAGGCGGTGACGCTGAGCACTGCTTTGGACATTTTCCATACAATCTAATAACGTAGCCAAGTTATCCGGGATATCCTCTTCCAATTTGCATGCTTCGCGAATTGCATTCGAAAGTGTAAGGAAGTAGGCCCAACAATCATTGTTTGAATGTGCTCCTACTCTCTGTAGCGATGTGAGCAAGAAACCTCCTCTTCCATCAGAAGCATTCACCACTATTCCATCCTTACTCAGAAGCGAAGGAACAAAACCCTTGTCAAGGATGTTATTCAGCCCACTAACTATACCTCGTAATACCTCAACAAATCCAGGTTGTTGAACTGCGTTTTCAAGTTTAGCCACATGATCGACGAGGGTCATAAAAGGAAGATACATTAGTGTCATTAGCCGATGAGTATCCTCATAATGAGTGACCTTTTCTACCGGATAAACCAAGTCTAACTCCTTGCAAGTTTGTTGAAGGAGTGCTATGTTAACAGGCGGATCTGAATCTTTAGTTACCAAAGCTGTAAGCACCACAATAGCACCCCTCTTCACATTATACAGAGCAAAATCGTCATTTATCAGTTCTGCTGTCATCTTTTCTGTAGCTAATAGATGTTGAAACTTTTCAGCTGGCGGTGGACGCTGAAGCAAAAATGAGAAAACAGATACGTTCACGAAAATTTAATCAACCAATCAAATTCATACAAATTAAATTAAATTTCTTTACTTACAAATTTCATGATTTTTGGTAAATCGAGACGATGGTAGAGGTTTGTAGTCTGCTTACCAATGTAAGGTACTCTGAGCCAAAAAATAAATAAAAAGAAGTTGGAGATTTACAACCGTATAATTAGATAAAGCAAGATTAATAAGCTATAAGGAAATGTAGTTATTTTATTTGAATGGTCAAAATTTAGGTAGTTGATTCAAGTTTAAAACCGAGAAAAGCAATTAGGGTTTACGGTTTACCGAGCGAAATTACTGAGCAAAATTACCGAGATGCCTCTATGTCAGTGTGAAAAGCTAGAGTCTATAGGTCGCTGGCGGCTCACTCCACCGGGAGGGACGACGAGATGCCTCAAGCCTCACTCAAGCAGAGCTTCCTTCACTCCCCCTCTTATCTTTAACAGTGGTAGTTTCTAGAACATAGGAGATCCGATGGGGACTTCAAAATTTACTTTTAGGATTTTTTAAAGCAACTCAAACTTTACCAGTAAAAAAAAGTGGTTCGTTCACTGGGATGATAACCATCAACACACCAAAAATTAAATTTTGAAAAAATTATGAACGGATTCCTAACCTGTATAAAACTTAATACCCGCTTCGGTAAAGATTTCAAACAAGAAACCGGATTTTATGTACATAGAAGTATTATGTGTACCACCATTATGGACGGTTTTTGAATCCGCACACCTTATTTTAAAAAAATACATGTGCAGATACTTAATCCGCACAGATCGAAGTGCACTTCAGAAAAAACAGAGTGCGCAAAATTTCTCCGGTAAAAAACAATTGAGAAAAAAACCGAGGCTACTATGGATAAATAATCATATTAAAAAATAAATATCATTCGGCTATTTAGGCGCACTAATTAATTAGTTCATTTAGCGAAAATATAGTGTGCATTTTTTCGGTAATTAATGTTCCTTTGTTGGGCATTTTGTGGAATGTATTTCTATGATTAAAAAATTAATATATTCACCCTAATAAATTATAAAGTAGAAAACTATTTATTTTAAAAGAATTGTGCTACCTAACGAACATAACCATAATAAATTAACTTTAAAATTGTTTTAAAACTATTTTAATAAATTATAATATGCTTGCTAGACACCCCTGCCCTAAGTAATTTTAATTTATAGTAATTAGAGTTGTCAAAAGCTGACCCGACCCGAAAAACTGACCCGAACCGCCCGAAAATTTTAGGGTCAAGACCCGAAAATCTGAACCCGAAACCCAAAATAATCCGAACCCGATAGACCCGAAACCCGTTGGGTTCAAACCCGAATTTGTTATATTTTAGAATATATATAATATATTTTGAAAATTATAATATATTTTATTATTAAAATATATAAAAATAATAGATAATTATTAAATATCATTTTTTTAAACAATAATATTTAGTAATTGTAAAACATTTGATTTTCTTGACCTGTTGGGTCGACCCGACCCGCCCGAAAACCCGAAATTACCCTATCCGATTTGACCGATGACCCGTTACGACCCGAACCCGACTTAACCCGAACTCGAAATAACCGAACCCGAATCCGACCTGACCGACTCGTTTGACAGCTCTAATAGTAATATATTGTATTCATTTTTTCTCTATATCATCCTCTCTACTAGTTCTTATATTAATCTTTATCTTTATACAAACTGAATTGAATTTGTCTTCTTCCATCCCCTCTATATAAAGCCAAGCATTCAATTCCATATTACTCATCCACCTTCTCTTCTTCTTCTCTTTCTTACAATTCTTCTTTGCCTCGCTGCTCACCTTTCCAAGTGCCACCATGGTTGTTCCCTGCTCATTTTTTTCTTCGTGGATGAGGTTGATATCGCCGCGTAGAGACACTTGGGACACGTCTCATGGTAAGGAATTTGTAGAAGCGGTATTGAGCAACCATAAAAGAGGAGACTAACGAGTTAAATTGTGCCTGGACCTAATCGATGATTTAAACCCAAAATTCTGCCTCGTTTTTTGCGTTGCCTCGCTTTGCGTGCCACCTCGATTTGCATGCAAGAAAACCCCGAAGGCGTATCGCTATCTCGAGTCTTGGATGCACGTCGTTCGAGATGGAACTAATCGCCTTAAGAGGAGATATTTCGTATAAGGCAAGTGGACTGTTCTCTCTTGCCCTTTTTATTAAACGTGAATTTCTATTTCCGTTTAATATATCTTAATTGTTGGAAACACTTTTTTGCTAAATAACCGAACTTAGGTTTATTTATTGCTTAGATTTAACGATTATTCGTTATTTCATATTATTATTCGTACTGTTACTACTATTTAATGCCATTGATTGTGCTCTTATGTGATTGGAGATTCTCCTTTGAGATCTCTTTGTTGTGAATAATTTTAGAACAGGGATAGCGGGTTTTGACTCGTATATCTCTTTATAACTTGTTAGGAGGTATACTTGGTATCAGCTCCTAACCTCTGTATTATGTGTAGAAAGTAGTGACGCGTAATGTGCCTACTGTTCTCCTTAATACCTCGGGTCATGACTCTGCCTGCTCTATCGATAAGAGAGGTGTTTGCACTCTAGCTAAGTGCCCTAATATACGAGGTCTGAAATATTGTCCTTCGTATCCCGGCTATGTGCGAGCCAACTTAAAAGTCTTTAACTGAAGTGAATAGTTTTATGACTTATGAGAAGAAAAAGTGCCCAATGCACTATAATTAAATGAACTTAGTTGTGGTCCGGATAAGAGCCGGATGTTTTTGACTCTTGTATGTGTGGTAGTATAGTTCCCAACAGATCTCTTAAATTTTGTAGGAGCCACATACTTGGTGTCCTATCTTAATCTTGAATTCTATTATTTCTTTAAACTTCAACCTAAAATCGCTAGTTGTTGGATCATCGGCCGACTGTTATTCGGATTTCGATGCCACATGTCTAGTCTTTTCATGAGAACCAAGCCCTATTCTTTCACTTGCTTAGTCTCTTGGAAGACTAATACCCTTGCTTCTTCCCTGTTCCGTCCGGCTGGTATTTCTATCTTCTATGAAAATATCTGGTTGGAAAAAGACTAAAGAAGTTCAAGCTTGAAGACCAAGGAAGGATGGAAAAGAAAGGAGGTCGAGAAAGGAAGGAAAGAAGAAAGAAAGGAAGTTTTGGAAGACGTGCTGTCTCCATACAGGCATTTCCAGGATTTTGAAAGTAATTTCAGAAACAATGATTCCTGTTTTATGTATTCCGCTGTAAACTCTTGTAATCATGTTTATGAATATAATACAGTCTGTTTTATCAGATTATGTTGTTTAAACATGTCTTTATTTATTTCGGTCACTTAAGCCTCAACGGCCTTGGAAGGGAAAGTCTGAGTTCGCCAGCGGTAACATCCCATTATAAGTTTGTAAAATGGGGGTGTTACATGGTCCCCAATACACAAAATCATTAAGCACTTCTAAATTCTCTACCCATCAAAGAAGAGCAAAACCTTAAGGCAAGATATTTGAATGAGGAAGATCACATACCTACAGTTCTCATTCGTAGATCCGTATAAGGTTCGATTACCATCAATTTTAATATTTCTTAATAACTTAGCATAATGGTATGATCTTTTCTTTAAAGGTTTTTAGGGGACGAATTTGGCAACAATTGTAGTTGTGCACAAAACAACTATTTCTGAACAAAAAATCTGAGCAAAAAAAAATCATGGACGAAGTCTCCCATAACATTTAACAATTTCGAGCAAAATATACAAAAATCGTATGCAAGAACCTTTTTTTTTTGATAAGTTATTGCACCAACAACAACCAAGGCAAACATTAGGCTACCTGCAAACAGCAAGGCTAGCCTGAATCACCATCTACTAGATGGTGATCTTGGACCAACAACAACAACAAACCAAACCTAATCATAACAAATTTTAAGCTTCAAATCTTCAAAAATTCAAAAATTTAGATCTTCAAAACTTCAAATCTTCAATCTTCAATCTTCAATCTTCAATCTTCAATCTTCAATCTTCCATCTTCCATCTTAATCTTCAATCTTTAGTCTTCAATTCAATAAATCTCAACGCCAACAAAGGCGGAGATATGGAAAGGGAGAAAGGGTGATTCATATCTGGTCCTAACCAACCCACCGAACATTATATCTCTGAAGTAGGCTGGGATCCAAAACTGATGAATAGCAAACATATCATGGAACCACTTTTTGTTGTCGAGTGGATAAGAATCTACCAGACCCAACCATTTCTCCTCAAATTCAGCCGGCTCGAGAGAATAATTCCACACAATAGAATGAAGTTTCTCCTTGAAAGCTGGACCATCTGCATCAGCTTTTGTCTTCTCGGGAACCTTCTGCATGATGTGCCACATGCAAAGACGATGACGTGCATTAGGAAATACACGCGCTATTGCAGACTTCATGGCCATATCTTGATCTGTGACTATTATTTTTGGATCATTCCCCATGGCTTTCTTAAACCTCTCGAAAAGCCAAACATAGGATTCAATATTTTCATTTAACAACAACCCGACACCAAATGTAACACACCTTTTATGGTGATCCAAACCGGTAAATGGAGCAAAAACCATTTCATACCTATATGAAAAACAAAAAGAGAGTACATGGTATGAAAGTGCATTAAAAACCTGTAAAAGTTCATTAAAAACAGCTAAAAGTGCACCAAAAACTAATAATAGCGCATAAGAAATCTGAGCAAGTATAATGTGAAAAAGTGCATTTAAAACCTGTAAAAGTGCATTAAAAACAGCTAAAAGTGCACCAGAAACTAATAATAGCACATAAGAAAAAAGTGCAAGTATAATGTGAAAAAGTGCATTATAAACATGTAAAAGTGCATTTAAAACCTGTAAAAGTGCATTAAAAACAGCTAAAAGTGCACCAGAAACTAATAATAGCACATAAGAAAAAAGTGCAAGTATAATGTGAAAAAGTGCATTAAAAACATGTAAAAGTGCATTAAAAACATGTAAAAGTGCATTAAAAACAGCTAAAAGTGCACCAGAAACTAATAATAGCACATAAGAAAAAAGTGCAAGTATAATGTGAAAAAGTGCATTAAAAACATGTAAAAGTGCATTAAAAACAGTTAAAAGTGCACCAGAAACTAATAATAGCACATAAGAAAAAATATACCTATTAGTCCTGTATGTAGCATCAAAGGACACAACTTCTCCAAAGAAGGCAAAGTTTTTTCTTGAGATCGGATCAGCCCAAAACAACCTTGTCAACCGGTCTTGGGAATCCACATCGTATTCAAAGAAGAATGTGTCACAAAGTTCTCTTTTTTGATTGAATTTATCGATTAACACCTGAGCGTCTGAACCAGCAAAGAATGCCAACAAATCTCTTCGGAAGTTTTTGAAATCAACAACAGAAGCCCCCACATGTGAATAGCCACCTACAAGTTCCTTAAACACCCTATGGCATTTTGTAGGACCGACATTGGCTTTAGAACAATCGAGGATAAACTTCTTGTGGCCCATATGCAGATTTCGATTGGACTTTAAAAACTGCGAAAATCTACGCTCCACGGGCTTATGTGTATGACGCTCTACAAATGTGCTCACTACATAGCCCTTTCTCCCGACAAATTTAAAAACAATTCTTGCCACACAACCAGCCCGTTTCGATCTCCTTTGACGAATTCGTTCAATCCGAGAATCCTTGTAACCTTGTTTTGAACATGTCATCCACTTAGTTATGACAGTGTCATCTTTTGTATGGCGAGTCCCGTGACGAACTTCGAATGCACAAGAAGATGCATATCTTTTGTAGAACTCCATACCTTCATCCAAAGTGGTGAAACATTGACCTTCATATGGTTTCAACTCGGATGGACATGTGGGCAAATAGTATGTCGTTCCCCCTTGAGATAGCTCAATGAAATATTCACCACTGTTTTTAGGTGATTCCTCATTCAGAATAGTAGTTGAAGAAGAGTTTGATGTCCCCACTACAACAACATAAAAGGGAAATATAAAGGTGTTAGTTGAAAATCAGTAAAAGTGCATTGAAAGTATAATAAAGTGCATTGTATACTAGGAAAAGTGCATTACTTAAATCAGTGAAAGTAAAAGATATACAAAGTGCTATTAAGTAGAAAAAGTGCACTCTTAAGTGTAAAAAGTGCATTATTAACTGTGAAAAGTGCAATAAAAATATGTTCTCTATAAGGTCAAATATATGTTGTCTAAACAAAAATGAAAAGTGCATTGTTAAGTATAAAAAGTGCACTAGTAAGGCTGAAAAGTGCATTGTCATATACTAGTAATACTCCTTTATGAAAAGTGCAAGTAAGTATGAAAGTGCACTAGTAAGTAAGAAAAGTGCATTATTAAGTCCTAAAAGTGCATTATCAACGAGAAGTGCAAAGTGCGTTATTTAAGTATGAAAAGTGCACTAGTAAGTCCTAAAAGTGCATTCTTAAGTCCGAAAAGTGCAGTATTAAGTCCGAAAAGTGCAACGTCGAATTTTGCAAGATTGGCAATCGATTCACACAGTTCAATTGATTCACATAGTAGTATTAAGTTCGATTCACACAGTTCAATCGAAATCTAACTAGATTCACACAGTTCGATTGACCAGTTCAATCGGTTCCGAAATTCACACAGTTCGATCTCGTTCGACGAGTTCAATTGACCTGTTCAATCGATTCCGAAAAATCACACAGTTCGATCTCGTTCAATGGATTTGTGAATTCCTCTTACCACTTTCTGCCATGGTTGGAACGAGACTCGCAGATTCAAACTCGTTAGATTTCGGATTTGGCGACGGCGCGTTGGATTTCGGATTTTGCGACGACGATGGCGATCTTATTCTGTGCGATCTCCTTTCGTTTCAATCGAAGGGCACAATCTACTCCCTTAACAACGAGATTGCAATCGATTCAATCACACAATCGATTCCATAAAAAATCGATTCCATCAAAAAATCGATTCCATCATACAATCAACCAGAAGCTTCTGTAAACAGTGCTCAGGATTCGGTTTGCTCAAAACACCATTGCAAGGACAAGGCAACGAAAATCCGAAGAATCCGAGAAATTGAGATACGAAGAAAGCAACTGTAGAGCAACATAGAGGGACGTAAGTGATTGCAAGATCAAGGAAGGCGCCAATCAGCTTGGATATCGTCCATGAACGTATAGCTTGGCAAGATTCAATCGATTGAGTCTCAATTTACCCCCAAAAACAAAACAAAAAAGAGAAAAAGTATTATTAATTAAAGAGAGAAAAGACATAATTGCCCCCGCCTTTAATAAAAGGGGAAAGAAAATCAGCCCTTGGATATCCTTGATCCAAGGGCCCAAAATTCTCCTTCCGTTTCATGTTAAGGAGATGTTTTATGGGAGGTTAAGGGGATGTTTCATGTTAAGGGGATGTTAAGGGGATATCTAGAAATTTTTATTTTGATAAAAATTCACATTATCTTTTACTTAATTTCCTTTTTGACTTATTCATGTAAATATAGAAGATGTTTTTATCTTAAAAAAATTTACTCTTTATTCATATTTTTTTAATATTTTCTTATTAGTGCTTTTTTAACTATTTATCGAAAAGATTTTTGAAAGGATTGAATTTGATTAAAAAAATAATAAGAATTTACATTATTTTTGCCTTTTTTTTTATCTATTTTTGTAAATGATTTTTAAATCTTAATGATTCTACTTAATTTTTTTTTGTACTTTCTATAAATATATTATCATTGAGCCATCAAAATCATATTGGACTTATCTTAATGATTTTATAGAAATATTCAAATTATAATATTCCTAAAAATAACTTTGTAATTTGAGTGGTAGTCGTGCATGGTACGACGGGTACAACCAGTGTGAAGCTATTTGGACATCTTATCACGTGTTGTGCTGCTTGTGCATACCACAAGGCATATGCATGAAACATTTTATAGGTTGATCGATCTTTATCCATAATATTATTCTCTTGTGAGGTAAAATTTTCTCATTCACATGTGGCTTCTTTGGATTGTCCAAATAATGTCTCCTTTGGTAGACGATCAAATTTTACTTTTTTTTTTGATAATATTAGGCAAACATTAGGTCACCCGTAAATTACAGGGCCAACCCGAATCATCACAGCAGATGATCTTTAGGAATTCCAGAATAATAGGACGCTGACTAACATTTGAACTTAAGCGTGCCAATAAAGTAGAATTATAAGTAGTAAGGTCTTGCTCTTCAAGGATCAACTGTTGAAGTTGTGGCAAGGCGATGAATCTTCTAGCGATAAAATCAGCTGCATTATTACATTCCCTGTAACAATGAAAAACATGAACATTTGGAATAGCAGAAATTAAGGAATTAATATCTTGGATTAACGATTGAATTTCCCAAGGAATTTTCCAAATTCATTTAATAAATTAATAAGAGAAGGGTTATCTCCCTCAATAATGACATGAGGAAATTTAGAAGAAACGATAAACTGAAGGCCAAACAAAAGAGAGAATGCTTCATCTTGTAGCACACTCATGGAAGGCATAACCTTCCTATCTAAACCAATGATTCTACTATTATGGTCATGAATTATGAAAGCTGCAAAAGTCGAAGAAGCTTGTTTTTTCGAAGTATCAAAATTTAACTTTATCCAGTTAGGAGGAGGCTTTATCCAAGAAGAATGATTACTCCTTTTCCTGGCAGACCTAGTTTTCACTGTTGTAGGGTTTGCAAAGGTCCATTGAATTTGTTGAGAAAAGGCTAACGCATCTGGCAAGAGATTTGAGGGGTTCCTAGAAGGGCTAAAATAATTGCATTCATATGACACCAAATATACCACCATAAGAAGCATAGATGAATGAAGTTATAACTTCTTTTCATAGCCTTTGTTATATTTTCAATGAACGTTTCAAAAGACTGAACAGAAAACACACATTGTAATTTTACTCCTAAATCACCAATCATTCTTTGAGAGAACGGGCAAGAAAAGAACAAATGATTTGAAGTTTCATCTTCAATTTGGCATAAAGAGCACCAACTCGGTACCCTGTTAAAAAATCTATTTAAACGGTCCGTCATAGGGAGATAATCCGAATAAGCCTTCCACAAAAACGATTTAATTTTTGTAGGGATGTTCATATTCCAACTCCACCCAAACCCTACCATGGGATGAGATGATGAAATTGGCATGCCTTAGGAAGACTGAACTAAGAAGCACCCATCAATAGCCGGAAGCCAAACAAGATGATCATCCATACCATTTTGCGGAATGCGAATTTGAAGAATGTGGTCAATTATATTCCTAGGAAGAATAAGCGAAAGTGCCGAAACATCGCAAGAACCATTACTTAAAATAAAGTTCGAAACTCAAAGAAGAGGATTAACATTGTCACGATAACTAGTTAGATCAAAATTTTCAATCCAAATATCTGACTAGAAATTAATAGTTTGACCATTTCCTAGCATCCAGCGAATACCTAGAGAAAAAGGTTGTCGAATTCTGAGGAGACCACCAAACTGCCAAGAGGTAGAAGAATTTTAATTCTTTTGGAAATGTAGCAGGGATCCAGATCCCAGGTATTTATCTTTAATGATTCTAACCCAAACATTCGAAGGCTGGGTCATAATTTTCCATAAAAGCTTCATCTGAAGAGCAGTGTTATTAGATTGAACCGTACGCAATTCCATACCCCCTCCATTTTTGGAGAATAAATTTTCTCCCAACTGATAAGTGGGTGAAAATTAGGCGTAAATTTATCAAATTTTACTTTGAACAATGAAACCTAAACCAATGTTCAAACAAAACAAATGAGCCTTAACATCAGCACACTGAACACAACTTTCTTGGAGAAAGTAACAGGAAAAATTGAGATTTTAATGGAGTGTTAAATTAGGTAAAAGCTAATGCTTTTGCATTAAATACTTCACCCATAGAATTAGTAAAGACATTCTACCAAAAAAAAAAAAGAATTAGTAAAGACAACTATATTAACGTCTTTAGGAATGTTTGATTGCAACTCCCTCAAGGAGTACTCATGTGTGTTGAAAACATGTGTTTATAGCACTTTTTGACTTCATTAATCCCCACTTTTGTGCATATAATATACACTTGTATAATCATTTTAGCATGATTATGGATGTTTGTTCTGATATTCGCTCTCGTGTTGCTTTTGGTTTTGTAGGTGCAAATTTTGGAGCTCTTTAAGATCAAATGTATTTGTGAAGATTTAATGGAGGAGAAGAAGACATACAAGCAAAAGAAGCACTTTTTCCAACTAAAAATGATAAGATACCTTCCTAAGACTTACATTAGGTGCTCATGCCACTCAATATGCCCATGCTAAGAGTCAAATGTATAAATCTAGATGTTTTTTTATTTGGCATGGCCTACATGTGCCACTCAACATGGACATGTTGTTTTCAACATACATCCTAAGCTGGGGTTGGAATTCTTCCACTTTTGAGAGGCATCATGCCTCATTTTAGTCTCTCATTCTAGGGTATAGATTTTAGTTTTCACTTTAATTTTGCATCTAATCTCACATTTAGATTTTTCTTACTTAGAACTTTAGTTAATCTTTATTTTAGCTCTAGATTAGAGAAACCCATTGCGGGTAGTTTGAGCTCTCTTGTATTTGAAGAATTTGGAAGAGAAATTCAACTCTTAACTCTTTACCAATGTTGAATAAAAAAGCACGGCTTGATTTGAATGATAAATGTCTCTTATTCATTTATCTTATTTCTTGCTTTATTTTTCATTATTTTCATGTGTGTGATGTTTCTCATCCTATGGGATGCTTCTGGTATTGGGGAACCAACCCTCTTACCAAACTCTTACCTGATAACAAAACGCGGGGTACATACGCACAGTTTTTTTTTAAAAGCGCATAGAATATCCGCGCAACGCCATTTCGCGCGAAATGGCATTGCGCGGAAGGACAAAACCGTAAACTGTCAAATGGAAAAAATGGGACTCGGGAAATGATTTTCAGACGCGCGAAATGGGCACGCGAAATGGGCCTGCGCGCTTATTGGGCCGCGCGCATTGGGCGTTCGCGCATATTTAGGGTTTCAGGGTTTAGTGTGCCGCCGCAACATTTTGGGCCGCGCGCATTGGGCTTGCGTGGCTTTTGGACCCGCGCAAGCCCGTTTCGAGGGTATTTAGGTTTAAATCGACGAAGCGCCGCCATCGTCGTGTACCTCCGTCCGCGAAACCAGATCTCGCGCAAATCAAAACTCGAACAAAAAAAAAACCGAGCCGTCGCCATGGCCACCGATCGAGCCACCGAGCGATCGACACCACCGCTTTCGACCGAACCCGAGCCCGTCGCGACAGACCCACCGAGTCCGCACCAAATCCCGTCGCGACGGAACCCACCCAACTCGCCTCCACCGAGGCTGTTCCGGTGGAACCACCGGCCACCGAGGTTGTTCCGGTGGAACCACCGGCCACCGAGGCCGTTGCCAGCCTGTCGCCACCGCGGCCATCGCCAGCGAGCCCTTCGCCACCAACGTCCACCGAGCCGATCCGGTTCGTAGCCGGATCTGCACCCGAGCGACGTTTACGGCTGATGTACGTTTTAAATTCATTACGAAATTTTATATGTTTGTAAAATTTCGTATTGAATTATTAATCAAATTTTAGGTATTAAATTTTGTTTATATAATTGAGTTAATCAATTTGAATATATTGAGTAAATCAATTTGGTTTATTTAGTAAGATATTTGTTTACTATTCAAATTTCTAGTTATATTTAGTTTTTGTTATTGTTATTAGTTGTTTAATTTAATTTATTTGTATTAATTTAGAGTTATATTTAGATTTTGAATTATTAGTTATGAACTTGTAATTAATATAAGTAGATAAGTAGATAAGTATGACCCTAAAAAAATGATAAATGATTAAATTAAGTAGATAAGTATTTTTTTCAAGATAAATAAGAAGATTAGGGAATCGTAACAAAGTTGTAACTAATTTTTGTTAGAAACAATTCAAATAGAGGAAAAAGTGAGATTTTATAAAATAATTAGAGATATATTGAGTAAATCAATTTCGCCTTTTTAGTAAGATATTTAATTTCATAATTTGTTTACTATTCAAATTCCTATTTATATTTAGTTTTTGTTGTTGTTATTAGTTGTTTTATTTAATTTATTTGTCTTAATTTAGAGTTATATTTAGATTTTGAATTATTAGTTATGAACTTGTACTTAATATGAATTCATAGTCGTAGGTTGAATTCTTGCTTTAAAAAAAATAATTACAGTTATATTTAAAGTTTGAATTATAATCATTTTTCATTACAAACGTAATGAAAACTGAAATAAAATTAGTAATGATAAATGAGTTTTTGGTTTGGATTTTGAATTCCGACAGAAACGACGAATTCATTAGTTGAATTCATATTCATAGGGTGAATTTCTAATTTTACATAAAGGACGTACACACTAGGTTGAGCGCCGTCCTTCTCGATAAGAGGAGGAAAAAGGAGGCGCCCAAGCTCACGTGCGCCGAGATTGCACATGCGGTACTTGTCGGAGTGCCGCCTACCGAGCAGCAGCGGATAGCTCGTGATCCGAAGTTGCTACATGCGAAGTTACTACATCCGTGGCGGGACCCTCAGCTCCTCCGCTTACATCCACATCCCCTCCTCCCGTTCCAGCAGCACCCATCCCTCCTCCCGTTCCATCATCCCACATACCTGCTCTCGTTCCAGCAACACCCATCCCTCCTAACGTTCCAGTTGGGTCTGCCCCTCCCCCCGCTGCGGAGGTACCCCCGCCCCCCTGCACCAGCAGCAGGGGCCGCTCATGAGGACCCTCCCGCTGCGGAGGGCTTTCTGGGAGGTCCTATTGACGGCAGCCTGTTGACGACGTATTCCACACATGTGGCGGGCAGGATTTGGATCAACCGTACCGTACGTAAACTTTTCCAAACTACGAGTATTTAATTTTTTTCGAAAGCAATGCTTAGTTTTTCTAAGTCACGTTTATTTTCCTCTGTTTAGTATCTTCAGGTCATTAGAGTCTGGTCTAGGAACTTGGATCCTTTACACTTGTTTCGAGAGTATATGCATGGAGTACCCGATTCTTGGTGGGGCCTCGCCCAGCGGAGCGGTCTCACCGGGCTGATCGGCTTGGAGTTTGGCGCGACGGACCACATTCTCATCTCTGCATTTCGTGAGCGTTGGTATCCAGAGACCAACTCCTTCCACTTCCCGTGGGGCGAGATGACCATCACCCTCCATGACATGCACCGCATTTTCGGGCTGCGTATAGATGGAGAGGCTATGGTACCCCAGATGGATATGTTGCAGCTCGAGGCTCGTTTAGGGGATTTGCTCGGCCTCGATCCACAGACAGCACACGCGTGGAGGACACAGGCCCTGAACAAGGCCATCGCAGATATTCTGTTGGACATGTTTAGGGGGACGCGACCCGCATCCCAAGAGACCATTGCCACTGTGTTTCTATGGTACTTTATCGGGATGACGTTATTCGTCGACAAGTCCGGGAACATGATCAAGACGTGGATATTGGGGTTTCTATTGGACCACGAGAGGACTGGTCGATATGCTTGGGGGGGGGTTTATTGTCTTTACTATTTCGTGAGCTGGGCATGACGTCACGCGCCAAGACTAAGGGATGCTCGGGTTGCGCTCTTGTTTTGAGGGTACGTGCTTCGTCCTAAATATTTCATTCTTCGAATTTGGTTGGATTCAATATCTTATGAGTATTGTTTCAGACTTGGATCATGAGTTATTTCGAGCACACCCGGGGCCGGATCAAGTTGGCTATGGAGGTGCTAGCTGACCCTCTTGCAGCCGCACGACAGCCTGGTGAGCGGGCCCCCAGCCGAGACGTGAGTAGGCTGGATGCGATGCGACAGCTTCTAGACACGATCCGTGCAGAGGAGGTTAGACTTCGAAATCAACCTGACGTACATTGTATAGTGTGAGTGCGACGATTGATGATTTGTATTCCGCTTTGAAGATTCACTGGATGCCGTGGGGCAACGAGCTGGATTTTGATGGCGCGTACCGGGTGTCTCGCTATAGGGGCGTCCTGGTCATTGGGATCATACAGGAGGCGTACCATCCAGAGAGGGCGTTGCGGCAGTTTAGTCGCATCCAGACTATCCCTCCTCCACCATTGCAGCCTAGGATTGTGGTCCGGCATGACGCGATTCAGAACCGCCCATACATTGTTTCTTATGATCCGGCGGACCATCACTGGGCACAACGTATGGAGCACCTGATTGAGTTAGATGTGCAGCGTGCCGAGTACGCATGGCAGGTGGAGGAGGGCTACTTGGCATGGTTTAGGGCTCGATCTCACGTGTACTTCGACCCCACTTCGCCGCACCAGGATGACCCCCGTCCTCCTGTGCCTCACCCGACACCGGCAGTTTCTGACAGGATGGTAAGAACATATTTTTGTAATTGTATGTTTAAGTTGATATTTGAGTGTACAAACTAATATGAATTGAGTTTATTTGCGTAGAGGGTACAACACGCATCGGGATATATCCGGAGCCAACTACTACAGATGCCGCCTGATCATCCGGCTGCGCAGCATCTCAGGCACGTGCTCAGTATCCTAGATTCCGACGCACCGCCTCCCCCACCGATGCCCACCCGGCACTTTCCGGATTTAGTGCACGAGCGCGGCAGTGGCAGCGGTACCTCACATCAGCGCCGACCTTAGATGCTTTGATATTACACATACATTATACATTATGTATCTATTTTTGGTGGTTTTGGATTGTTGGTTTCATTTCACATTACTATTCTTGATTTTGATGTTTTGGATGGTTCGGATGACATACATTAGTACTTTACGTATTTTTTTTGTTGTTTTTGGATTATCTCCGTTAGTACATTAGGGTTTAGGGTTTAGGGTTCAGGGTTCAGGGTCCATGGTTTAGGGTTAGGGTTAGGGTTGGGGTTTAGGGTTTAGCGTAAACAAGTTTTGGGGTTTAGTGTTTAGGGGTTTAGGGTTAGGGTTTAGGGTTTAGGCTTTTAGGTGTTTAGGGTAAACAACGATTGAAATTTATAATACTTGAAATTTATAACACTTGGATCCACATTTCGACGGCGCTTACAACCAACTTACCAAAAAAACCGTAAACAACCATAATGACTTATACCACTAAACAAGTGGCACTTGAAAAAACCATAAACAACATACACCCTACACCATAAACAACAACTTACTGAAAAAACACTTGGATCCATAATAAGTGACTTATAACAGTAAACCACATCATTAATTCTCCAGCGAAATATCATCAATCGCCCGAATCTCGTCACCTTCAGTCAGGCGAAGCTGCACCGTGGTTTCTTTGGCGTAGATACGATGTGTTATATCGTTGTCGTTCAAGAAGAAGCGACAATATCCTGGTGGTGCTCCATAGCCAGCTTCGCTCCAGTTCATGATGATGTTTTTTATTGATGCGCCTTGTATCACAGACCATTCCGTCTTTGTCTCCCTCACCGCACGGACGTGGACGATGGTGAAGTTTATGATGGGTGGAGCAAAGGGGTAGGTTCGCGATGAACACGCTTTCCTTTTAGCCATTGGTGCACCGATAATGAAATTCTGGTTTTGGTATGGAGTTTAGGGTTGATAGAGAGTGGAGCAACAATGGAGAAGGTTTAGATCTCATTTTATACTTGGAATTTGCTCGAAGGGAGAGATGTGCATGCATAAGTCTTGTCACCAGAAAAGCTGCTGGTATACTGTTTTCAGAAGCATGCGCGGAACTGGTAAAAATGGAATTACCCAGTTGGGTAAAAGGGGTCACAGAAGGTGCGCAATGGGCCCTCGTGTCTGCGCGAAATGGGCCTGCGAGCCTTCGATCCTGCTCGAAGGCCCATTTCGCGCAGACACGAGGGCCCATTGCGTGCCTTCTATTACCCGTAGTGGAAAACACAAACATTTCAGTCTCCACTTTGAGCCATTGTTGTTTCTGTCTATTCAGACCCATCAACAAGATTCGTTCTTCTTAATAAAGTACATATCCTATAACAATCCATCGAAATACATGAAATATGAAAGTTCATAAATCTCCTAAACGGGGCACACAATACATGAAATAGTTCATAAATCCCCTAAACGGGGCACACAATACATGAAATAGTTCATAAATCCCCTAAACGGGGCACACAATACATGAAATATGAAAACATGTTCTTCTTAATAAAGTACATATCCCATAACAATCCATCTTGCCACAACACTGTCCTAAGCAAATGTCTCCGGATCCCGACCGATGTCCCTTCGGCAAGCCTTCCAATGGTCAATCCTCGGGGTAAGAGCCTCGAGCCAGTAGTCGGCGCTGGGGTCATGAAATTGACGCCATGCATGAGGAGGTGGGGGGATAGGCTAGTTCCCCGTAAGCCATACCTGAAAAGAAATGTTATGTCACATGCACGAAAGGAACATGTACAAAAACAAAAAACGTAAAAAAGTGATTACAAATGTCTCACCGGTATGAAGTGGTCCCGTTGACCAACGTGGACGATAGCAACGACTGGTGGCGGTATCCCATGTCCTTGATTGTTACCAAAAATCCGCAACGGTAAACACGTGTGGGAGCCTCGATCCCTCGATAACATCACAAGTGGCACTTGATAAAAGGTAGAAAACACAAGGCCGTGTAGCGGCATATCTAGCCAATATTCGTTCGAGCAAGGAGACTCCACATGGCCGGTATGCTTCATGAACTCAGCAAATGGTGTAAGGCCCCTAGTGAACAAGACTTCATACATATCTCTGTTCCGCATCAATTCTGCCTGAAGCTCCCATCGAATACTGTAATACTCATCCTCTTGCCTCGCCAATACGCAAGCAAGTGACCGAAAACCACAATGACCGTCTCCCATCACGTCTCTAGCATCATCAATGAACGGAAAGACAAAACTATCCACATTACCGATGCCAAAGTTAACCCCGCGCCATTTGACGCTCGTAGGAGGGCCACGGTGGCTTCCAGCGGCGGGGGTAGCGGTGCTAGGAGGCGCGGTCGCAACCGGAGGCGTATCAACTCCAGCTCCGGTCCGTTTCTTATTCCTAGATCCTTTAGGTCGTCCGCGTGGTCGGGATGGCGCCGATGTATTTGCTTTGCTCCGATTGTCGTTATCTTTCCGTCTTTGTTGCTCCCTCTCGTACTCTTCCATTACGAGCTCAAGGTGTGTTTTCTCCCGGGTGGTTGAATACTTGTTGGCTCCATCTGGCGTCTCGTTAGGTATGGGCTCAATAAGGTTTGTGTCTTCAGGATGCTCTGAATCTTTGAACGCTGATGTGATCTGCAAATACTGGTCTCTACGCATCTGACCGCTATTTCGCTTTGCCACCATTTCGTCCCACGTTGGGTCTTGAATGGTCAAGGGTACGCAGGCAAGGGCAAGATCGTTGTCATCGCTAAGGTCATCCCATTCGATCTGTTTCCAAAAAGGATGTATCTCCTCCAGCTCGATGGGTACTTTAGTTATGATAGCGTGTGCAACTCGATGCTTGCATGGAAGACCGTGACATTCCCTCCAAAAGTAGTCGTGGCACTCCATATCGAGTGTAGCCTGCGTCAACTCAATTGCTATATCATAATACATGTCTAACAACTTACCTAGGCATTGCCTTGAAACGTGTCCGCGTATAGGACGAAACAGCGCTTTGAACTTATTCGCCAGTACTCTGTATTTTTTTAGGTTCTGTATTCTGGTTCTCTCAATGGCTGTCCTCAAAGTGTTGGTTTGAGATTGCATCTGGATGTGAATCCTTAGTATCACGGTGTTGAAGCCACCTCGAGATGAATCCAATATCTTTTTCAGCACAGCGTGCATCCCTTCGACCCTGAAAAACACATGTCAAAGTTTAAGTATTGAACGAATACACTTTCTACAATTCAAACTGAATTCAAATGCTAAAAATGAAATTACCTATTGGTGGTTCTCGTCTGAAAGTGGAGTGTATGATCGGTCCAAGCACGCACTATGTTCTTCTTGAATGGATTAAGCCACACCTTCTCCACGTATGCAATAAGCGTCGGTCGCCATCTTCTCTTCAATTCTACATACCTTTCTTCAAATGTCGCCTCTGTGGTGGACGAAAAGAGCGCCCAACAAGCGTTTGCAAACCCGCGTGACAACTCATGTGGTTTTTCAGCGTTCGCAAACACCTTTAGGCCGTACGCAATAATTTTGTGTCTAATGTGCACCCAACACAACAAATGTTGGACTCCGTCCCCGAAAACTTGACTTATCGCCTTGATTAGAGCCTGCTCGCGATCTGTCATGATTGCATTGACCTGGACTCCAAGCTCGTCGTACACCCCTTTCAATTGAGTTAACACCCACCTATAACTAGCGACATCTTCGTTTGAAATAAATGCAAACCCAATGCTGAATGTATTTCCGGTGCAAGTGAAGCCGACCATCTCCAATAAAGGCATGTCGTACCTAGCACAACAAGTTGTTTTAAACATTTATACTGGAAATATACTAATCAAGTCGATTACATATTAAAATAACATACCTATTTGTCTTGTATGTGGAGTCCATAATGACGACATAGGGAAACATCTTCAGCATGCGCAGACTTGTGGGGTGCACAAAAAACAAGGCATTCATAACATTAGAACCCCTTACTCGTCTTGGATGGACAATGTATCCTCGGTCTTTCAAGAACTTCAAAGACCATTGTGTCACCGTCAATTCTCCGCAATCCTCAAGAAGTAACTTATCCCTCATATTGTAGATTTGTCTAATTGAGGTCACATTTCCCGGGTACCTTGACCTCAACTCTTCAAGTATCATCTTCGGGGTGGCTAGATATAGAAACTTCTCTTTCACAAACTCCTTCTGCTCAGCTGTCAATCGGCCCGCATATGGATGAGCTAACAAACTAGTGGGGAGGCGATGATTGTGTTGTCCACACTTTACCGTTAAGACCCATCCCTTTTTTCCCTTGAGGCGGACCCCGTTCAATTCAAACGGACATCCACACTTCCTAGTCGGAGTATCGGTAAGTGGCTTATAAATGCTCCTATTTTCCAGTCCGGGCAACACCCTCTTGCCACATCTATATCTACCGGCTAGGTCACAAGTGAGTATGACCTTGTTTGGATTTGAGGTTTTTATGACTAGTACAAAATTCTTCGAAATTGCAATTTGTCTAGCCCAATCAAGCATTTCTCTTCGATCACTCCACAACCCATCGTAGTGGAAAGCAATAGAAAAATCTATTCCGACAACCTATGATTTCAAAATGTAAAAACAAAATATTATAAATTACACTATCCTAACTTTCAATATACTACGTTCGTAAATGACATAATATTATGGGTTCTTTGAAAAATATCTGTTCTGGCTCGCTTGATGCATCAGAGTCGGTTCCGTAGTCTTCTCTCGATACACCTTCCTCATCCTCAGCTATGAAACTATCGATTGACGATGAATCTTCCTCCTCGGGATGATAATCGCTCGATGACGTATCTTCTTCTCCTGACGACATTTTTAAGCAATGATGTGGAATGAAGGTATACTCCAACTATAATGTGGAATCGAAATGCGTATTTATAGGGGACAATTCGACCGTTTTTTTTTTAGCGTTGAGATCCGCGCAACGAGGCCTCGCGCCAATCCAACGGCACTTTTTTTTACCGTTGGATTGCGCGCAACAGCGTTGCGCGCATGCACGAAACGGTGTTGCACGCGCAACACCGTTGCGCGGGTCCCTTTCCGCCACGCTCCCGAAACCCTTTTTTAATATTCCGGAATTGCCCCCTTCCGCGCAATGCCATTTCGCGCGAAATGGCGTTGCGCGGATATCTGTGTGCGCTTACAAATTTTTCCGTGTGTATAAATCAATAGCCATAAAACAAAATAAGGGTCCCTTATCCATTCAATTTCATTCCATTCAAGCATCCTACAATTGAAAAGCAAAATGTATAAAGTTATAGTTCATTAAGACAACTGAATCAATGCGATTAGTAATAATTACAATTTAAAGAGATGGTAACAAAAATTAAGATGTGATTCTTACTCTTTCCATAATTACAATAGCCATTTCATTGTTAAGTGAATGCTTCACAATGTACAACTCATATTTTCAAGGTTTGTAAAAGAAATTCCCCAACCATGTCTCATTCCAAATCCGGCTAAGAACACAAAGTTTGAATAACTAAATGTCTAGTGAAAATTGAACGGGGCCAACACAGCAAATGAAGAGTAAACCAACATATTTGCTTGTTTTAATTTCCGCTAATTGGTTTATTCTAAATACAACTTTCATACCCTGTAGATATGCAAATATAATAAAGATGAATTGCAATTGACATGTAACTAGAATTCAATATGATGATATATAAAAACTCACAGATATAATTTAGAGAACTCTTGATATGCTGGAGGCCGGATGTTGCTTTTCCTTCCACAAACATGAAAAAGTTTGTGATGCCAATAAAATTATGGTAAAATCAAGCCAGGAAAAGTGCTCGTCGGAACACAAATTTGATGAAAGGAGAAAAGGTCAGAAATAGGGATCCATTAGCAATCCGAGTACATCAACACTTGATGAAGCTATTCATTTAAAAATATTTATGAAGGAATTAAATATTATTTATTACCAAAAGTGGAAGGTGTTTAACTATATGCAAGCTGGGAGAAATTGTGTTAGTTTTGCGACTTCCATGGTAGATAAAGGGGTCGCCTCTATATTAGCTTGATTCCTAGAAGATTTGCCACTAGGGATGGAAATGGATCGGGTTATGGATGGATGACCCAATACCATCACCCGACCCACAAAGTAAATGCTCCACCCGATCCGTCCACCATCCGTGAAAGTCATCATCCGTCAACCATACGTCCATCATCCGTCGGGTTTTCGGGTGGGTCGGGTGAAATAATCGGGTGTTTAATTTTACATATTTTTTTATAATTGTTATATTTCACCATAAAAAATACAAATATAGTGCATAAAAATTAGAAAAAGAAGTATAGAGATAAACCATTATCTAGAATTCAACCTAGTAAAATATAATAAATAATTTAAATTTATAAAATATTCTATACGAAATCAATACATTAAAAAAAAGAATAGTCTCAAATGTATATACAGTTATTAAGCGGATGAAATGAGTCGGGTGGTTACATGGGTGATGGATCGGGTGGTGGGTCGGATGACCCTTCACCCGCATCCAACTCACCAATTATTTAGTCCATCCGTCACCCATCCATCATCCGTCTTAGATCGAGTTTTATCCATATATTTAGATCGAGTGTGCGGATGGATTGGACATCCATGGATAATTTCCATCCCTATTTGCCACTGCCATTCTCTTCTAATTTATAAGTAAAATACATACATTAGATATCTTGCCCTTCATGATCATATGGAATTGGTTGAAATTAAAAACGTTATGGAGGAAGAAGCGAGTAACTAGGGCATTATCACATGCACACCTTTGTAAGGACCAGAATCACTAACTCCTCCTCCCTACGGAACTCACGATAAGCAAGGTTTCTAAGACATGATCTTGGGTTTCGATTGCTCCGTCATGTGATCGCATATTCCAAATTAGGATTTGGTACAACCTCAAGCTCCGCTTGGATTGCAATCTTTTATATATTTTGTTGCATAGATCTCATATCTTGATTAGATAGCACACTTTTCAAAAAGAATGGGTGCAATCTCAAGACACGTTTGGATTGCACCTTTTTTATCGATTGCATGTGCAAACTGTGGCTTACGCCGGTTTTAAAGAGATTTGGTGCAACTCCAACTCTTGCTTGGATTGCACCCTTTTATCTATTACATGTTGGAACTATGGTCGCACATGTTTGTGAAAGATTTGGTGTGACCCCAAATCTCGATTAGATTACACCCTTTTTATCAATTGCATGCGCGAACTATGGCTCACCATGTTCTAAAGAGCTTTGGTGCAAAGCACATGCATCACTTGGATTACAACCAGGGGCGTAGCCAGGATTTCTACTCAGTGGGGGCTAAATTTTCTCGGGGTCAAACTCTTGACTATATCAAAAAAATTACTAAAAAATACAGATTTTTTTGTATAATTTTTTTACAAGGATAATGTTCTAATAAGTAATAAGCCGTCCCTAGGCAGCCTAAACAGGAGCCTAGACGACTAGGTGGTCTTCTAAACGGGCTAAAAGACTAAGTAGGATAGGATCTTTCAACCCTAGGTAGGACCTAGACGATATTTAGCAGGGATTTTTAAAACAATATCAAATTTTGTATTTTTCTATAAAAAAATGTATATTTGAAAACCTTTATTTTGTACAGTATTTTTCATAAAAGTAAAAAATTAACTAGTTATTTTTTTGGTAAAAAAATTAACCTAGTTATTTTAGTCAAGTAGACTAGTTTCTATGAAAATAACTTAGTATTTTTTTATATATTTTAAAAAAAAAAATAATTGAGTGGGGGCTAAATTTGAGTGGGGGCTATAGCCCCCTCTCGCCCCCTTCTCCCTCCGCCAGTGATTACAACCTTTTTATCGATTGCATGCACAAACTATGGCTCGTACATGTTTCAAAGAGATTTGATGCAACCCCAAGCCTCACTTGAATTGCACCCTTTTATCGATTGCATGCACGAACTATGTCATGTGCATGCTCAAAAGAGATTAGGTGAAACCTCAAGCCTTTCTTGGATTGCATCCTTTTTATCTATGCATGCGTCAATTATGTGATGTGTTCATGCCTATGCCCACATGAAGTTCCAACGATCTCGAGGCGTTCAAGAATTTGGCCAAGTGCCAAGTACGTTCCACTATTGCGTCGGGAGCGCCCTTGACCACGAAAGACACCTGCGTCGCAAGTAGTGTTCTAAAAAACGCTAGGCGGACTCTAGGCAGAGAGGGACCGCCTAGTGCCTAGACGGCCTAAATGGGCGCCTAGACGGTCTCCTAAACGGGCTGGAAGACTAGGCGGGCTAGCACCTTGACTTAGCCTAGATCGGGCACCCTTGCGATCCACCCAAAAGGCAGATCGTATCAACTTGTATCAGAGCTCAGATGGTTCGAGAGTGTCTATCTTCTTCGGCTTCAACGATGCCTATTCCCGAGGCATCGCCATCGTGGCCTAGTCTTGAGACCACACCATCAAGACTATGACCCTCGCGGGTAGGCATGGCAATGGGTCGGTGACTGGATTAAAGTCGTCGTGCCAAATCAAAAATAAATCCCTAATTACTCAACTAGTATAGCTGGTAAGTCGGGGTCGAACCCAAGAGACACTTGTATCCTAAGTTTTATTATTATCAACTCAAAGAAGTAACAAAGGGGGGATTTTGTGAATTAAAACTAAAACTAAGAATTGAAACAAACAAAACAAGGAATCAAACAGGGCAAAAGTTGGATTTTTATCAATTAAGGGAAAGCAATCCTATTCAAGTATCCACTTTTCTTCCTCAAGTTATTGATCCTAGATTCAAACAAGTTATTCCTTTTATTTATTCCTATCCTGATCAGAATTATGACATGGCAACGAGACATGCAATCTTAATATCCAAATTACTCATGAAACGATCATAAATAATATGAATACTAGCAATAAGAACAAGGATAAACAGGATACATGCAATTGAATTCCAACGAGTCAAACAATTAACATGCATTCAAATCTCTTCTCAATTGTTTTAGTCCAACGAGTCCTAAATCAATTGAGTTGCTACACAGATTAGGCTTTGCTACGAGAAAACCTAGATCTAACAATAGATAATATCAATTCCAACCAGGTGATCAATCAAGTAGAAATCAATACAATCAATATAAATTATGCCCAAGAGAATTGAAATAACCTGTAGAAATAAACCTGAAAAGACGAATCTCACAACAACTTGAATCTGAAAAGCTTCAACTCGAATAGAATCTAGAAAGTTTAGTTCTCCATAAGAGAGAAAAACACAAAGTCTCCAAAGTAGGTCTAAGAGAATACAAACAAAGGCTGAAAAGTAAAACCTAAAATAGTCTCGAACAAGTCGAAAATTAAAAAGATAAAAAATAAAAATAAACTAAGCAAATAAATCTAATCACGCGTCAGATTCCAACAGGGCCGCGATCGCTGACCAAACCTGGCCGCGATCGCTGCCTGACTTGCAAACCGCGACCCATCGGCGACCTCTGGCAACCGCGATCGCCACCCTGACATGGCCGCGATCGCGGCCTTCGTGTCATCGCGGTCCTCCAGCTTCTTCGAAGTCTTCCTTGCTAACTTGAACTTCTGGCCTTCAAATCTGTTCTTCAATAACGATCATACTAGGCCTAAAATACTACAGAAATATGTACTAAAAAATCCTAGTTATGCTGTACAAAACACAACATATCAAATTCCCCCATACTTAGACCTTGCTCGTCCTCGAGTAAGCTCAAAATAAAATCAAGCATGACAAATCAACAAAGGTCTACAGACAGCAATGGGAGAAAATGACCTAAAACTAAAAAGCACTCAAAATAATCTAACAACCCGGACCCATGTAGAGAAATAGTGAGCAAAAACATGAAAGCTCAAATCACACACCTCACAGATACAAGATATAGCGCTCAAGCTCCAAAAAGTGTAGAGGAACCTAGGATCTACCCAACATCTAAAATGTAATCTCCAGACCCCAAAGTAGAATATGATCCTAAACACTCTGATTTTTCCACTCATTCTACTTAGGCGCCCTTTCGGGTTTTCACCTAATCACTCTTTTCATTTTTCTCAGGTGTGCTCACAAATACTCACATCTCTCATTAACCTCTTATTACCCCAGCCTAATGTTGGTCCGGGTTACCTGCTTATTACCTGAGCCGCCCTTTCAGGTTTTCAGCTCATCCCACGATTTTATATGCCTTTTTTTTTATATTTTTATGGCTTTTTTTCTTCTTCTGAAATGCAGAAACTAAAATGCATCTGTACATATATACAACAGTGAGTACTCCCTCCCCCATACTTAAACCTTTCATTGCCCTCAATGAAATAAAGACAAATCAGATAAAAATAAAGGAAAGGCAAACAGAAGACTCACTGTGGTGGACCTGGTGGATGATATTGTGACCAGTCAGGAAAACCTGGCCACATATGGCTGAAAAACTGATGGTGCTGCCCCTGCACACGTTGTATATCCTGAACGGTGGATGCAAGAGCACTCTGCTGAGCTACCAACTCCCTCTGCTGCGCCACAATCTCTCTCTGAGTGGACACTATCTCATTTTGGGACATAGTAAGTCGTCCCATCTCCCAAGACATCCAGTTCTGCCAATCAGAATCAGAATGTCCACCCCATCCAACTCTACCTGCAGCAGCATCCCAAGCAGAAGTATCTCCAAAACCTCCATAGCCACCTCTATATGCAGCAGCTCCACCGTGACCATAACCAGAATATCCTCCCGTCTGCCAACTAGATGTACTAGCTGGTGCTGTACCAGAACTAGCACCCCATCCAACTGATGACGTACCAACACCACCTCCAGGCACAAAACCAGCACCACCATAACCAGGAACACGACCACCATCTCTAGCATCTCCTCCATCGTCTCTATCATCACCATCATCATCATCATCATGATCATCATGATCCCCCTGATCCTCCATCTCTACATCAGGCGTAGGCTCCTCCTGTTGAACCCCGCCCCCACCAGCAAAATCAGATGGGATATACAAATAAGGTAAGGCAGGGCCAGTGGGCATAACTCTAGGAAGACGCAAATAATCCTCAGCTGGAGAACCTAGAGTCCAGATATACCCCTGCTCAGCTGATCCCTTCAAGCAATGAGCCCTCTTTAGCTGGTTCTCATTAAACTTATATTCCACACTATCAGGCCGTCCAAACCTATCCTCACTCACGAACTCTCTGGCAAGCAAAGTAATCATCCCTCCTATAGCAATCTTGCTAGTATCCTTCTTCAGGATCTTCTTGACACTCCCAATAAATAACTCAACCCAGTCAGGAACTGCAGCCTTCATAGGCATCAAGCACCAGATCATGCTCATGTCAAAGCGAGACGCCTTGTTTACCTCCCCTTATCCCAGAAAACTCATGACAGTACCTTATGACATAATCTGATACAAGGATGGGTAATGCAATAGTTATACTCCCCCTTCTTAGGCAAAAACCCAACCCTTGTAATCGCCTCCCAAAAATCATTAAGGCCTGACTCTCTATGATCTGCCTCCCAATTCTCAGTAGGCACACCAGTAATCCCAAAAATTCCTTTCAACCCCTCTCTGTCTATATAATAAGGCTCATCCAAAATATTAAATTTGAACAAACCCTCATCATCCTGAAATGTAGACAGAAACTCTAGCAAAATGTTCCTATAGATAGAGGCATTCAGATCAATAAAACCCCCTAATCCACCACTCATCAGAAACGTTCTAGTACAGTCATACATGCCTAGTGTCCTAAGCATCTCAACATCAAAGAATTTAGTACTAGTGAATTTCCTCTTAGCCAGAGAATCCCATTTTTTCTTCTATGCAGTAGTCAGCTTCTTAACAGGATACGCCATCTATCTAATGCAGCTAATCAGATCAACAGTAGAGGCGAAGAAGCAACTTACAGAAGCTGAAATTCGGTTCTGTTGGGGGGCCGCGATCGCTGTATGCAGAGGGCCGCGATCGCCTTCTGGTGGGTGGCCGCGATCGCGGTATGAAGGGGGCCGCGATCGCGGTTTGGCGCGATCGGCGATTTCCAGCGGTGGCGTCTTCCGGTGTCGCGGCTCACTTCGGCTCCGAGCCACGTTCGCCTCTTCGTGACGTCTTCAACAACCCGTCAATGGACTACGAGGAGTGGTTGTGGTAGATTGAGCGGGATGGAAATTTATTTTGGGATTTTTGTAGATTTGATTTTTGGGAAGAAGTAGAGAGGTAAACGAAATTTTGTGAACGGATTTGGGTTGAGAACGGGATAAGGATTGTAGATCCGGGTTTTGTATTGAGTTTGGAAGAAATTTTTGAGGAGGGTAATGGAGCTTGAAGAGAGTTTTAATGGAGGTTGTTTTGATGGAGGTTGAAGAAGGAGTGAAAAATAGAAGAGGAAGAAGGAAGAAGAATGGCGGACGAAGAGGGGTGGGGCCGGCGGTGGGAATGGCCCCACTGCCTCGTAATTACTTTTTTTTTTATATCCCGAGGGCCGCGATCGCTGCCCTGTGGGGGCCGCGATCGCGGCTTTTGCAAGGTACCGTCAATTCTTTTCAAAAAACGCCCCGCAATCGCCCTTTTGAAAAGGCGATCGCGGTTTGTCCTCAGTAATGTTCTTTCGAAACTAGTACCTGCGTGTTAGCCTCACGAGATTGAAAAGGAAAAACTAAACTAAAACAGAAAACAGAAAAAGAAAAGAAAAACTTACCTCGGGTTGCCTCCCGAGCAGCGCCTTTGTTTAATGTCGTTGGCTCGACATTAGTGCCCTTTTTAGTTGGCAATTGGGGTTGGATCATCAAGACCCATCTCTTCTAGCACTTCATGGCTGACTCCCTCATGGTATTTCTTTAATCTCTGACCATTAACCTTAAACACATTTTGGGAGTCCCCATCCAATAATTCCACAGCCCCATGTGGAAAAACTTGAGTAATTGTATACGGTCCAGCCCATCTAGAACGGAGTTTTCCTGGGAAGAGTGTGAGCCGAGACTGAAACAGAAGGACCTTGTCTCCAACCTTGAATTCCTTCCTGAGGATGTTCTTATCATGCCAAGCTTTGGTTTTGTTCTTGTAGTTCACAACATTATCATAAGCATTCAATCTCAACTCCTCCAACTCTTGCAATTGTAATTTTCTGCACTCTCCATCCTCTTTAAGGTTGAAATTGCACTTTTGGACCGCCCAGTAAGCTTTGTGCTCAAGCTCAACTGGCAAGTGACAGCCTTTGCCATAAACCAATCTGAAGGGGGACATCCCGATGGGTGTCTTATAAGCAGTACGGTAGGCCCATAAAGCATCATTGAGTCTCAAACTCCAATCTTTCCTGTTAGGCGCCACCGTCTTCTCCAGAATTGATTTTATCTCCCTATTGGACACTTCAGCTTGTCCTTTGGTTTGGGGATGATAGGCTGTAGAGATCTTCTGAGTGACATGGTACTTCTTCAATAAAGCACTCACAGTCTTGTTGCAAAAATGAGTACCCCTGTCACTGATTAGAGCTTTTGGAATCCCAAAGATGGAAAAAATGTTGTCCTTAAGGAAACCTGCAACTTCTTTTGAATCATCAGTTCTGGTGGCCTTTGCTTCCACCCAGTTGGAAACATAGTCCACCGCAAGTAAAATATACAGATTCCCATAAGATGAGGGGAAGGGTCCCATAAAATCAATGCCCTAAACATCAAAAACTTCACAGAATATCATACGAGATTGAGGCATCTCATGTCCCTTAGAAATATTACCCACCCTCTGACAACGATCACATGATTTACAGAAAGCATATGCATCCCTAAAAATATGAGGCCAATAAAAACCAGCTTCTAAAACTTTCCTAGCAGTTTTATTAGTCCCAAAGTGACCCCCACATGCATAGGAATGACAAACAGATAGTATAGATTGTACCTCAGAATCCGGGACACACCGTCAGATTACCTTATCTGTGCAGTGCTTCCATAAATAAGGATCATCCCAGACATAGAATCGGGATTCTTGACGCACCTTGTCCTTCTGAGCCTTGGTAAAATTAGGAGGAAACTCCCCTGAGACGAGGTAGTTGACTAGATTTGCGTACCATGGCCTGAACGAGTGGATCCCAAAAGCAAATTCTTCCAGTCGCGATTCGTCGCCGCGGTCGCCACCAGGGCCGCGATCGCGCCTCTTTTTGGCCGCAATCGCGGTTGTCTCAGTCGCGGTCGCCCCTTGTTTTGGCGGCGATCGCGGTTTGGCACCAGTATCGACTTCGAAAAGCATGTCATCGGGGAATCGTCCTTGAATTTGGTCTTGACCTTCTAACTTGTCTTCCATATGTACAAGCCGGCTCAGGTGGTCAGCTACAAGGTTTTCAGCTCCCTTTTTATCTCGTATCTCAATGTCAAACTCACTCAGCAAGAGGATCCATCTTATCAATCTCGGCTTAGCCTCCTTTTTCGTCATTAAATAACGAAGTGCTGCATGGTCTGAATAAACTATCACCTTTGTACCCAGCAGATACTGTCTGAACTTCTCCAAGGCGAACACTACAGCAAGCATTTCCTTCTCAGTGGTGGAGTAGTTCCTTTGGGCATCGTTTAGAGTCATGGAAGCATAATGTATGACATGGGATGCTCTATCTTCCTTTTGACCCAAAACAGCCCCAACAGCGTAGTCACTTGCATCACACATGATCTCAAAAGGTTGAGACCAATCCGGGGCTTGAATAATTGGGGCACTTATTAGGCGTGTTTTCAGCTCATCAAACGCCTTTTTGCATGCCTCATTGAACTCATAAGGCACATCCTTCTTTAGCAAATCACACAATGGGGCTGAGATCTTGGAAAAATCTTTAATAAACCTGCGATAGAAACCTGCATGGCCTAGAAAAGAACGCACTTCACGCACATTAGTAGGATAAGGCAAAGACTGAATGATATCAATCTTTGCCTTATCGACCTCAATACCCCTGGATGACACTATGTGACCTAACACAATGCCTTGCTCAACCATAAAGTGACACTTCTCAGAGTTTAGAACCAAATTGGTGTCTACACATCTTTGAAGGACTAAAGAGAGGTGGTTTAAGCAGGCATCAAAGTCGTCTCTATGTACTGTAAAGTCATCCATAAAAACCTCTATAAAATTTTCAATGTACTCAGAAAAGATGCTTACCATACACCGTTGGAACGTACCGGGTGCGTTACACAATCCGAATGGCATTCTACGGTATGCAAAAGTGCCAAAGGGACATGTAAATGTCGTTTTCTCCTGGTCCTCCGGTGCAATAGCAATCTGAAAGTACCCTGAATAGCCATCTAAAAAGCAATAATAGGAACGACCGGCAAGTCGCTCAAGCATTTGATCAATGAATGGCAAGGGAAAGTGATCTTTTCTGGTTACCGCATTCAGCTTACGGTAATCAATACAGACTCTCCAACCTGTCTGAACTCGTGTGGGGACTAGTTCTCCATGCACATTCTCTACCACTGTAATGCCTCCCTTTTTGGGCACAACTTGGGTCGGACTAACCCACTGACTATCAGAGATGGGATAGATCATACCTGCCTGTAGGAGCTTCAGTACCTCCTTTTTGACTACCTCCATCATAGGTGGGTTGAGCCGTCTCTATGGCTGTTTGGATGGCTTGTCACCATCTTCTAGGAGGATCCTATGCATACATGTAGATGGACTGATCCCTTTAATGTCAGCAATAGTCCAACCTAGGGCTGTCTTGTGCTCTTTCAGTACCTGCACCAATTTTTCTTCTTGCTCCTTGGAAAGTTTGTTAGAAATAATGACAGGCAAAGTGTCACCATCTCCAAGAAAGGCATATTTTAAATGCTCAGGGAGCTGTTTAAGCTCAACTTCAGGTGCCTGTACTACAGAAGGAAGCAACTTCTCGCTAGGGAGAGTTAGTGGTATGGGCCCAATGGCCAAAGCATCAGCAGGAGATTCACAGCAAGCACTCAGATCAGCAAGGATTTCATGATATCTATCAGGCAAATCATAATCCATGCATGAAGTTGTGACATCATTCTCTAACACATATTGTAATTCATCACCATAAGTAGCATCAAAGACATCTTGCACAATGGGATCAATTACATCAATAGAACAAAGAGAATGGTCATCCTGGGGGTATTTTATAGCATTGTCCATACTATATTCAAATTTCTCCCCATCAAACTCCATAGTTAGGACACCTTTACACATATCAATTTTTGTTCTAGCAGTTTTCATGAAAGGACGTCCTAACAGAATGGGTGCAGCATGCACATCATGATCCATATCAAGCACATAAAAATCAGCAGGGAATATCAAATTATCAACCATGACAAGGACATCTTCAACAAGCCCTTTCGGGTAGATTGTGGACCTATCAGCTAATTGAACAATAACACCAGTTTCATGCAAAGGTCCTAAGCCTAGTGAAGTATAAACAGAATAAGGCATAACATTAATAGAAGCACCTAAATCAAGCATGGCTTTATCTATTTTAGTGTCTCCTATTATGCAGGGAATGCTGAACATGCCTGGATCACTGCACTTCTTAGGCATTCGCCTTTGAAATACAGCTGAGACATGTTCACTAACCTTAACTTTCTGTTTCCCTTTTAATTTTTGGTTCCTCTTAATAGTGCATAATTCTTTCAGAAATTTAGCAAATCTAGGAATGCTTTTAATCAGATTGAGCAAAGGGATATTTACCTCAAACTTGGAAAACGTCTCAAAGATATCCTTGTCGTTCTCTGGCTTCCTTGTGTCTTTCAGTGCTTCAGGAAAGGGAGGAGGTGGCTTCTGGGAAACCATGGAAGGGAAATCTGGACGTATATATTGATCGTTGGAAACTGGAGCTTGGCCGCGATCGCCATCAGAAAGCCGCGATCGCGGTTCTTCAGATTTTCGGGAATCACCGCCACCGCGATCGCTGCCCGATGTGGACGCGATCACGTCTTCAATTTTCTCAAATCCCGAGGCCTCAGTTAAGGGGCCGCGATCGCCGATGGTGGGTGATGTCTCTCTATTTGGTGGTGTTTTCATATGTGATTTCCTTTGTAAATATGTTTCTTTTTCCCCTTTTCTTGTGCCTTTTGTTCCTTTTTAGCTTAGTTCCCGTATTTCTATGAGATTCGGAGACTACGCACATTTTATGTGTTTTGTAGGTAATTTGGCATGGATCAAGGGTCGATTTGAAGGAGGGTCGAGACATGGAGCGAGGCCGAGCTAAGGCGGGAAAGAGAGAAGCAAGCCATGAAGAAGAACAAGAGAAGCCAACAAAGAAGAAGGTGGAACGAAGTCAGGACCGAGTTGCAAGCAACCTCGGGCCCGACTTGAAGTTTCAACCTCGGACCGACTTGCACAGTAACTCGGGCCCGAGGTCCTCCGTGTCGGTCCAAGTCAGTCACTGAACTACTTGGGCTCCAAGGCACGAATTTGTGGACTTCCACTTTTGCCCCTCATCTAGTCCATAAAAGGGCCTCTTGTCTTCTAAGAAAGGTTCCTCCCCCCCACTCTCTCACACAAAAAGGGGGATTCCAAGGGAGCCAAGGGGATACTTGGAGAGCAAGGAGGAAGGAGAGAGGAAGGAGAAGAGAGAGAATCGGCCAAGAGAGGGAGATTTGGTAGGTTTTGGTTGATAGATTAGCTTTGCTTTGTTTTGATCTTGTGGATTTGGAAACTCTTGATTGGAATTTGTGGATTGCTTTTGATTTGAATGAAACCTTGCTTTGTTTTGAGATTGATGATGTTGATTGCTTTCCCTTTTGATTTGTTTGCTTTCTTTGTTTGCCACATGGAGTAGATCTCCTTGATCTTGGGTCATGGGGGAAAACCCTAGCTAGGTTTGGGCTAGAAACCCCAATTCCATAGCCTTGAGTGCTTGATCTAAGGAACCCACTCTACATAGAGCTACAATTCCTTGCGAAAGTCGGGAATCAAGGCTTGAGATTGGCAAAGTAGCGAAAGTGAACATGTGTCAATCTCAAGACCTTGCTTCGAAGGGGATTTCCCCAATGATCGATGTGTAGAAGTGGTTGGAACGAGGGCGAAAGCACTCGATCCTAGTCCGATCATCACTCATTGCTTGAATTGGGGTGGAAAAGCCTTAAATCTACTAGAGAAGGAACCCAAAAGCCCAAGATCTACTTTTAAATCTTTGAGTTCGACATCCCCAGATACCTCGGGCCCGACTTACCCAGTGTCGGTCCCGACTTCCTCTTGTCGCCAACCTCGGGCCCGACGTGACCTCAGTGTCGGTCCCGACTGTTTTCTTTGTTTTCCTTTGTTTTATGCTCTCCTTTCTAGCTTCCTAGTATCTAGGCACATCGATCGAGTAGACTTCCCGAGTGTTCGACACCCACCACGTGCTACAACGGGGTCGGGTTATAAATTGTATCTCTTGACCCTCGCACCACCATGAGAGGCGATCAAAAGAATGGCGCCGTTGCCAGGGAAGTCTAAGTGCATTGAGTGCCAATTTGGTGAGTTTCTTGTGTTTTGGTAGTGATTTGGGTGAGGGAATAGCCCAAACCCTTTGTTTGTTTTTGATTTGTTTGGTTTGTGTTTTTGTTTCATAGGTGTATGCTAGCTCGTTCCTCCCGAGGAACACTTGAGCTTGAGTTTGTGAGTGATCCGGAAAGTATTCTCAAAGAAGCCCGAAGAAGGAAAAGGATGGAGAATCAAGCTCTCCATGTTGGTGAAGAGTTGGCTCAACTTAGGGCCGAAATGGCTAGATTGCAACTCGAGAGGGACAATCAAGAGGAGGTGGCAAGAAGAGAACGGGAGCAACGGATGAGAGCCGAGGCTCAACTCAACGCTCTACCCCGGAATGCACGCCAATACATGCATCCGGAGTTGAGGGTACCCGAGCCGGCTATTGTGCTTCCCGAGGTTGCTAAGAATTTTGAGATCAAGACGCAATTCATCTCCCTCATCAAGCGTGATCAATTCGAGGGCCGTCCACATGAGTGTCCTATAGAGCATGTTAAACGATTTGTGGATATGTATGAGACGATCTCTACCGACGAGGAGACATTGGAGTATGTGCTTCTAAAGGCGTTCAAATGGTCACTTGGGGGCAAGGCCACACATTGGCTCGAGAGCCAAGCTCCTAGGTCAATCACAATTTGGAAGACACTCTATGACGCTTTCTTGATGAAGTTCTTCCCGCCCTCAAAGACGACCGAGTTAAGAAGGAAGATTGCAAGCTTTCAACAAGGTCCGAATGAGCCCCTCTTCGAAGCATGGGACCGTTTCAAGGAGATGTTGCGCCAATGTCCTACTCATGGCCAACAACCATATGTGCTTCAAGACATCTTTTTCCAAGGCATCAATCCGGTGACGAAGGACAAGCTCAATCTCCACACCGATTGTGGGTTCATAGACTTGACACCGGATCAAGCTTGGGAGCTACTTGACAAGCTATCCGATTATGAGGCCATGTATGGGGTGAGTCAAGCTAGCAAGGAGGTGAAAGTTCAAGGTGAAGGTGCAAGGAAGTTATATGATCCAAAGGGAGAAGACATTGATAGGGATGTGAAGCTCCAATTCCTTGAAGGTGAAGTGAGTAAGCTTAAGAGGCAAGTCCACTACTACAAGCAAAATGCTAGAGCTTGTGAGGAGTGCGGATCCTTTGCACATGCTACACAAGTTTGTCCGAATGAGAGCCAAGTACGCTTGGCCGAGCGAATTGAGGAGGCAAATTATGTTCGAGGAAATTTCGGTGGAAGAGGCAATTTCAACAATGGTGGCAATGGCCGGTGGAACAACGGTCAAGCTCAAGGCTACAACAACAACTTCAACCAAAACGAGCCAAGGGCGCCACCACCACCATATAGACCATCGGGATTCAATGAGTTACAAACATTTGCTCAAGAGATGAGAGATGGGTTCAAGGAGATGAGAACCCAATTCAATGAGTTTGGTGCATGGAGGAGGTAAGTCGACAATCAATTTGCCCAAATTGCAACTCAAGTCCCGAGAGAGAACGGGAGACTTCCGGGCCGACCCGAGGAGAATCCCCGAGCTCAAAACAATCAAAATGAAGTCCGGGCAATTGGATTGAGAAGTGGCCGAAACCTACCCGAGCCACACGTGCCTAAGAAGAATGAAGAGAGTCGGACCAACTTACCCAGCAAGTCGGGTCCGACATTCCCCGAAGTCGACCCAGCAAGAAGATCGACTCCTTCACCACGGACCGAGGTCGAGAGCAACTCGGGACCGACGTACACAAACCTCGATCCAACTCCTCTGCCCAGGACCGAGATCCACAACATCGGGCCCGACATGGTGCACAAGTCGGTCCAACCAGGAAATGTTGCAAGCGAAGTAGGGAAGTCCAAGGAGGTTGATCCAAGAAAGATTCAAGGTGCAACGATTCTTCCATATCCCTCAAATAAGCCGAAAGATGTTGTTGAGAACAAGTTCAAGAAGTTTCTCAAACTCTTGCAAGGTTTGAACATCTCTATCCCGTTCACCGATGCATTGAGTGAGATGCCATCTTATGCCAAGTTTTTAAAGGAGATTTTGAGCAAGAAGAGGTCCATAATTGAATTGCAAGATGAAGTCAAGACCTTGGAGTTACCACAAAAGCTAGGAGATCCCGGTCGCTTTGCTATAATCATTGGTGTGGGGTCTCAAAATTTCCAAGCCTTGTGTGATCTTGGAGCAAGCACGAGCATCATTCCTTACACCATATGGAAATCCACATCCATGGGTCTCATAGCTCCAGTCAACATGAGGTTAACAATAGCGGATGGGTCGTCCATCGAGCCAATTGGTATCGTCGAGGATTATCCCGTTTGAATTGAAGGCCACTATGTCCCAATTGACTTTGTTGTAGTGGACATGATAGAAGTGCCGGGTGAACCGATTATACTAGGGAGACCTTTCCTTGCTACGGTTGGGGCAATCATTGATGTAAAGAAGGGCCACTTGTCTCTTGACATTGGAGGAAGAGAGATTGAGTTTTTCCTTAGGCCAACTTCAAAAGGGACCGTACATAAGGAAGCTAAGATGATCCAAGTTCCTCTTGGATTGCAATGGGAAGCCGTTTCTAAGAAGTCAAGGCCAAGGGAGCTTAGGTTGAAAGCCACCCCACCACCTAGAGAAATTGAGATAGAGCGCCAAGGTCTAGCCCTCAATATGATTGAGCATGAACAATTGGAGGAAAAGATGTCTTATTTGGGGGTGTTCAAGGCCGAGAAAGAAGAAGTTCAAGCACCACCGGAACCATCTCAAGAACTCAAGGAGCTTCTAAAAGATTTGAGGTTGAGAGACGCCTTGATCTCGGCCCCAATAATGGCGGCACCCGATTGGAATCTTCCATTCGAGGTAATGTGTGATGCTAGTGATTTCGCCGTAGGGGCCGTCCTTGGACAAAGGAAGGATGGAAAGTTGCATGCCATCTACTACACAAGCAAAACTTTGGATGAAACTCAGTGCAATTACACAACAACGGAGAAAGAGTTTCTTGCGATAGTGTTTGCGTTTGAGAAATTCCGTTCATATCTTGTGGGATCAAAGGTGGTAGTCTTCACGGATCATGCGGCAATCAAATACCTCATGAAGAAGAAAGATGCAAAGCCGAGGCTTCTAAGGTGGATGCTCCTTCTCCAAGAATTTGACCATGAGATCAAGGACAAAACTGGTGCGGAAAATGTGGTAGCCGATCATCTATCCCGTTTGCCCATCGAGTACATGTTGGAGATGGAGGATGGTTTGACTATAGATGATTCAAGAGCAGATGAAGGTCTCATGAGCGGAAAGGAGGAAAGGAAGGGTGGATCGACGAACCGAGTAAGTCGGGCCCGAGGTTCAGAACATCGGACCGAAGGCAAGGCAAGTACGAGTGAGTCGGGACCGAGGTCTTCAACATCGGGCCCGAGTGACCTGTGTGTCTGCGAAGCTGGACCGGCGTCACACCATGTCGGGCTCGGTACACTTCAATGTCGATCCGTGGAAGAAAGTAAGTTTCCTAACTCGATTTCCATTCCTTCTCGTTCTCAATTGATTGATTCTCTCTCTCCCACTTGCCTTCTTTCTATTAGTGCCGTAAGACGAGGGGTTTCTCCTTGGTTTGCGGACTTCGCTAACTTTGCCGTAGGGGGAGTGATCCCACCAAATTTGTCTTATCAAGCTAGGAAGAAATTCTTACATGATGCTAGACAATATTTTTGGGATGATCCATATCTCTACAAGGAAGGGCGTGATCAAATCTATAGACGATGTGTGTCAAGTGAAGAGGTTGAGAGCATAATTCACCATTGCCATTCCTTGCCTACGGGAGGTCACGCTAAGAGTTCCAAGACCACCTCAAAAATTCTTCAATGTGGTTATTATTGGCCAACCATGTTCAAGGATGTGCATGATTATGTGAGGAAGTGTGAGGAGTGCCAAAGAGAGGGGAACCTATCAAGGAGGAATGAGACTCCTCAAACTGGCATTCTAGAAGTTGAGTTATTTGATGTATGGGGTATCGACTTCATGGGACCATTTCCCACATCGGGGCCTTACAAGTACATCTTGGTAGCCGTGGACTATGTCTCAAAATGGGTGGAGGCCATACCAACAAGAACCAATGATGCTAGGGTGGTGATGAAGTTCTTAAAAAGCAACATTTTTGCAAGGTTTGGAGTGCCTAGGGTTCTCATAAGTGATGGCGGACCTCATTTCATTGAGAGGTGTTTCGAGAATGTGTTGATCAAGTATGGGGTGTCTCATCGAGTTGCTACTCCTTACCATCCTCAAACAAGCGGGCAAGTCGAGGTGTCAAACCGTTAAATCAAGGCTATCTTGGAGAAGACCGTATCTCGATCAAGGAAAGATTGGGCCTCTAAGCTCGATGATGCACTTTGGGCTTATAGAACCGCCTTTAAGACACCTCTGGGAACTACACCCTTCAATCTAGTTTATGGCAAGGCATGTCACCTTCCGGTAGAGCTTGAGCACAAGGCAAAATGGGCACTCAAGGAGATGAATTGGGATATCAACTTGGCCGGTGAGAAAAGGTTTCTAGAACTTCATGAGTTGGGGGAATTGAGGTTGAAAGCCTATGAGAATTCCAAGCTATACAAGGAGAAGACCAAGAAGTGGCATGATAGGAAGTTAATTCCAAAGACCTATCAAACCGGTGACAAGGTTCTCCTTTTCAATTCAAGGCTTAAACTTTTCCCCGGAAAGTTAAGGACTAGGTGGAGCGGACCATTTGTGGTCCACCGTATCTATGCTCATGGTGCGGTGGACTTGGTTGATGAACAAGGACATATTTTCAAGGTGAATGGTCATCGAGTGAAGAAGTTCTATGACAAGGACAATCCAAACGAAGAAGTTAGAGCCTCATGGGCTCTCGTCCTCGCCGATTGATCCTATACATGCCATTGAAGAATAAGAAATTGTGAGCTTTTCATACTCTTCTCTCTTGCTTTTAAGTTTTGATTTCCTTGTTTGATGGGGACATCAAAATTTTAAGTATGGGGTGGGGGTAAGTGTGTTCATGATTTCACTTGTTTATGTTTGTTTATTATTTTGAGGATATTTGTCTTTTGTTTTTAGTTTGTGTTTGGGATGTTTGCTTATTGGTTTGTGAAAGACATGAATGATTAATTTGGTCTTGAATGGATGGGTTTTTGGTTTTAGAGAAATTGTGGTTAAAAAAAAAAAAAAAAAAAAATTTGTGTTGAAAACAACAAAAAGATTTTGTGTTTTGTAGGTTTGGACTAGAAATTCCCATCTTAGATTGCCAAAATAAAAGCTAATGATGATGTGAGCATGTAAATTCCTTTGCATATTTTTGGATAGTTTAGCCTCTTAAAAGATGTTGCTTTTGATGTGATCATGATATCTTGCTTGTTTTATTGAACATGTGAGTTCTAGGATGAGTTCTTATGCAACTAAGTATGAGTGACCCTTGTGAGATTGATTTTTGGCCATTTTAGGGATGCTTGTTCATATTTGCATATCCCTCATTTTTCTTGTGTGATTAGCTCATTCATGCTTAGTAAAACTTGCTATTGCGGTGTTTATCTATTTTCCAAGACCGTCATGAGACTTGTCCTAGCATTGTCACATTGATTTTGAACTTTATTCTTTTAGTCACATAAATGTTCCATATCCTACCATGAAGTTAATCCTTTGTTTGTAGCCCCGTTCTAGCCTAAGCCTTTGTTTGAAACTCCTCAAAAATATTATTCCTAGCCTTATATGACTAGACCCTTATGGGATTGGACTTTAGAAGAGAGGTTTGGATTGTATTTGAAGAGTTGAGATTCTCTTGGGTTTAAGGGCAAAGGAATGGTGTTATGAATCATGAGAGTAGTGCATCTTTGTTGTACAAAAATGAAAAAAAGAAAGAAAAGGAAGAAAGAAAATGTTGGAAATGTAAAGTGGAATGAAAGCAAAGAGCTTAAGTGAAGAAAATGGTCCGACTGATTTACAAGCAACATCGGGCCCGATGTCATGAGAAAGTCGGTCCAATGTAGAAAGTGTTGAAAATCCAACAAAAAACATAAGAGCAAAGATGAAGTGGAATGTTAAGTGAAATTTTGGGTTGAAAGGAAAATGTAAAGTCTTTTGGGTGAGTGTGAAAGTAATTGTGGAATTTGGTGAAGTTGGTGAGAGTTTAGGTTGTTCCATCCCCATTATAAGCACCACAAGACCAAATAATTCCTACCTTGAGAAATACCAAAAGCCCCATTACAACCCGGCCGAATGGAACCTCTTTGAGGACCTCCATTGAGCCAAGTTCGAAATTCTTTGTGTACTTTGCATTAGGCATCTCTAGGTGGAGGAATTGGTGATATTAGCTTCAATAGTAAAGTCCTTACTTGCATGATTTTTGAGCTTGAGTGTTCATTGCTAAACCCAAACACATGATGAGTGATACACATTTACATATCCCTGAAGTGAGGCTTAGTTGCATTGACTTTATTCCTTGGAACATTTAATCATGTGTGATGATGTAATCTTGCTTGAATATCGATCACTTGTGCTTAAAATGTGTTTTCATATGAGGCTTTACTTGAAGATTATGTTTCGGTCTTGCTCACATTGTTATTGCTTGAGGACAAGCAAGTTTAAGTATGGGGTATTTTGATGTCTCTCTATTTGGTGGTGTTTTCATATGTGATTTCCTTTGTAAATATGTTTCTTTTTCCCCTTTTCTTGTGCCTTTTGTTCCTTTTTAGCTTAGTTCCCGTATTTCTATGAGATTCGGAGACTACGCACATTTTATGTGTTTTGTAGGTAATTTGGCATGGATCAAGGGTCGATTTGAAGGAGGGTCGAGACATGGAGCGAGGCCGAGCTAAGGCGGGAAAGAGAGAAGCAAGCCATGAAGAAGAACAAGAGAAGCCAACAAAGAAGAAGGTGGAACGAAGTCAGGACCGAGTTGCAAGCAACCTCGGGCCCGACTTGAAGTTTCAACCTCGGACCGACTTGCACAGTAACTCGGGCCCGAGGTCCTCCGTGTCGGTCCAAGTCGGTCACTGAACTACTTGGGCTCCAAGGCACGAATTTGTGGACTTCCACTTTTGCCCCTCATCTAGTCCATAAAAGGGCCTCTTGTCTTCTAAGAAAGGTTCCTCCCCCCCACTCTCTCACACAAAAAGGGGGATTCCAAGGGAGCCAAGGGGATACTTGGAGAGCAAGGAGGAAGGAGAGAGGAAGGAGAAGAGAGAGAATCGGCCAAGAGAGGGAGATTTGGTAGGTTTTGGTTGATAGATTAGCTTTGCTTTGTTTTGATCTTGTGGATTTGGAAACTCTTGATTGGAATTTGTGGATTGCTTTTGATTTGAATGAAACCTTGCTTTGTTTTGAGATTGATGATGTTGATTGCTTTCCCTTTTGATTTGTTTGCTTTCTTTGTTTGCCACATGGAGTAGATCTCCTTGATCTTGGGTCATGGGGGAAAACCCTAGCTAGGTTTGGGCTAGAAACCCCAATTCCATAGCCTTGAGTGCTTGATCTAAGGAACCCACTCTACATAGAGCTACAATTCCTTGCGAAAGTCGGGAATCAAGGCTTGAGATTGGCAAAGTAGCGAAAGTGAACATGTGTCAATCTCAAGACCTTGCTTCGAAGGGGATTTCCCCAATGATCGATGTGTAGAAGTGGTTGGAACGAGGGCGAAAGCACTCGATCCTAGTCCGATCATCACTCATTGCTTGAATTGGGGTGGAAAAGCCTTAAATCTACTAGAGAAGGAACCCAAAAGCCCAAGATCTACTTTTAAATCTTTGAGTTCGACATCCCCAGATACCTCGGGCCCGACTTACCCAGTGTCGGTCCCGACTTCCTCTTGTCGCCAACCTCGGGCCCGACGTGACCTCAGTGTCGGTCCCGATTGTTTTCTTTGTTTTCCTTTGTTTTATGCTCTCCTTTCTAGCTTCCTAGTATCTAGGCACATCGATCTAGTAGACTTCCCGAGTGTTCGACACCCACCACGTGCTACAACGGGGTCGGGTTATAAATTGTATCTCTTGACCCTCGCACCACCATGAGAGGCGATCAGTGGGGGCCGCGATCGCCTCTGATTTTGGCGGCGATCGCGGTTCTTCCAATCTTCCGTCAATCTTCGGCAATTCTTTTCCACTTCGTAAAGTAATCGCACTCACATTCTCCCTAGGATTGATGGGCTGGGCTGGCAATTTTCCATAATCTTTGGCCTCCAATTTACTCACTGCATTAGCCAGTTGACTGATCTGAGTCTCCATATTCTTGATACTGGCTTGAGTAGTCTGTCCCATCTGTTCCACTGTAATAGCTAGCCTTGCAATCAACTCTTCAACGTTGGATGAATTATTTTGGCTCTGAGCTGGAGGTCTAGGGACATAAGGTTGCCTGGGTTGCTGATTTCCTCCTTGTTGATTATATTGAGGCTGATTCTGATTCACATATCTCAGATTTGGATGATGTGCCCAGCCTGGATTGTATGTATTAGAATAGGGGTCAAAACGAGGTCTAGGAGGTTCATAGCCTCCTACAGCATTAACCTCAGCCTGAGGTTCCTGGAGTTGTGGACAGGCATCAGTAGGGTGAAGTGTATCAGCACAGACTTCACATGCCTTCAGTTGTTGAGGGGTTCCTTGCAGCATGAACCTCTTCATCATATCTTTCAACTCCGCCATCTCAGCTTTTATAACAGAAGAGGAGTCCATAGCATTGACTCCCTTAGCGCCAGTTCTTTTGTTGAATTGCCTTGAGTTCTCAGATAGCTCAGAAAAGAGCTCAAGGGCATCTGCTGGTGTCTTATTCATCAGGCTTCCACCACAACCTGCATTCACCATTCTGCGCTCTTCATCCAGTAATCCACCAAAGAAATACAGTACCAGGTCTTGATTAGAATACCCATGATACGGACAACTAGCACACAGTCTCTTGAATCGCTCATGATAATCATACAGACTCTCTCCAGCCTGTTGCTCAATATTGCTCAGGCTCTTCTTCAGACTGTTCTATTTGGTGGCAGGAAAATATTTCTCTAAGAATGCCGCTTGCATCTTAGTCCAGGTATTTATGGAGCCTGGAGAAAGATAGTAGAGCCACTCATTGGCTGAATCCTTCAGAGAGAAAGGAAACGCCCTCAGCTTGATTTGGTCCTCAGTTACATCAGCAGACTTCATACTTGAGTAGACCAGATCAAATTCAGCAAGATGCTTGTTTGGATCTTCTCCACCATGCCCATGGAATTGGGGTAAGAGATGGATCAACCCTGATTTCAATTCAAACTTGACACCATCATTCAGCGCAGGGAACTGAACAGCCAGGTGCTGTTGTTGAAAGTTTGGAGCAGTCAGCTGCTTCAAAGTCTGATCTCCCATTGTCTCAGTTTCAGCAGAATTCAAGTCGAAAGGTAATTCACGGAGTAGTTCCCGAGCTTCACGTCTCAACCTGGAAAGGGTCCTTTCAATCTCTGAATCAAAAGGCAAAATAGAAGAATCAGTAGCACGAGTGTGGACCATAAACTAGGGTCCACACTAGAGTTGGTAACAATAAAAACTTAGAATTAAACAAAAGTGTCCCCGGCAACGGCGCCAAAATTTGACTGGATTAAAGTCGTCGTGCCAAATAAAAAATAAATCCCTAATTACTCAACTAGTATAGCTGGTAAGTCGGGGTCGAACCCAAGAGACACTTGTATCCTAAGTTTTATTATTATCAACTCAAAGAAGTAACAAATGGGGGATTTTGTGAATTAAAACTAAAACTAAGAATTGAAACAAACAAAACAAGCAATCAAACAGGGCAAAAGTTGGATTTTTATCAATTAAGGGAAAGCAATCCTATTCAAGTATCCACTTTTCTTCCTCAAGTTATTGATCCTAGATTCAAACAAGTTATTCCTTTTAGTTATTCCTATCCTGATCAGAATTATGACATGGCAACGAGACATGCAATCTTAATATCCAAATTACTCATGAAACGATCATAAATAATATGAATACTAGCAATAAGAACAAGGATAAACAGGATACATGCAATTGAATTCCAACGAGTCAAACAATTAACATGCATTCAAATCTCTTCTCAATTGTTTTAGTCCAACGAGTCCTAAATCAATTGAGTTGCTACACAGATTAGGCTTTGCTACGAGAAAACCTAGATCTAACAATAGATAATATCAATTCCAACCAGGTGATCAATCAAGTAGAAATCAATACAATCAATATAAATTATGCCCAAGAGAATTGAAATAACCTGTAGAAATAAACCTGAAAAGACGAATCTCACAACAACTTGAATCTGAAAAGCTTCAACTCGAATAGAATCTAGAAAGTTTAGTTCTCCATAAGAGAGAAAAACACAAAGTCTCCAAAGTATGTCTAAGAGAATACAAACAAAGGCTGAAAAGTAAAACCTAAAATAGTCTCGAACAAGTCGAAAATTAAAAAGATAAAAATATAAAAATAAACTAAGCAAATAAATCTAATCACGCGTCAGATTCCAACAGGGCCGCGATCGCTGCCCAAACCTGGCCGCGATCGCTGCCTGACTTGCAAACCGCGACCCATCGGCGACCTCTGGCAACCGCGATTGCCACCCTGACATGGTCGCGATCGCGGCCTTCGTGTCATCGCGGTCCTCCAGCTTCTTCGAAGTCTTCCTTGCTAACTTGAACTTCTGGCCTTCAAATCTGTTCTTCAATAACGCTCATACTAGGCCTAAAATACTACAGAAATATGTACTAAAAAATCCTAGTTATGTTGTACAAAACACAACATATCAGTCGGGTCGGGTGCGGGTGGACTACTTCCACCACCCGACCTGCGGTTGTAACCCGCCCACCCGACCCGGTATTTTCACCCGACGGGTTCCACCCGAAACCGACCCACCCAAAACCCGTCGGTTTTTGGGTCGGGTCGGGTTTTTTTCGGGTGTTATAAAAAGTTAAAATTTTCAATTTTTAATCATAAATTAACCTTAAGTTTATTTGTTCAACGGGTCAACCGATGACCCGTAAAAAAATAAACTAAAATTAACGGGTCAACCGATGACCCGTAAACAAAATAAACTAAAATTTAAACCTATTTATATAGGGCCTACCCATTGGATTAGCCAAAAAATAGATTTAATTAGAAGTCTCAAAGCCCATCTCTATGGTTAGACTTCAAACACTTAACCCTCTCCTCCTCTACTATCCTTTTTTATAAGCTCCTCTTCTCCTTTCCTTCTACCAATTTTCCGATGTGGGACAAAAAACCGGGTGGTCGGGCCGGGTGGTCGGGTCGGGTGACCGGGTCGGGTGATCGGGTCGGGTTGGGTCGGGTGAGGCTATACCCGAAACCATACCCGCTCCATCACCCGCTCACCCGTCACCCGTTTTTCACCCGTTTTTAATCGGTTTTTTTTGGTTTTTTTCGGGTCGGTTTTTCGGGTACCCATCGGGTGCGGGTGAAATTGCCAAGCCTACTTGCGGGACTCCGCTACACCATCATCGCAAAGATTGCACCGCTAGTGTGCCATCGTTGTGTCGGGTTCGCATCACTATCACGATCGCTTGTTGCTAAGATCCCGATTGCACCGTGCTAGGTTTGATCAGCTCCATGCTAGACTCTCTCGCGTCCTAGCGCTCGATCGCGAGTCCACGTGAACTCTTCTTGCATGTCTTGGCGCGCAAGATTTCGCCCGCTGCAAGGTCGGTCTTGTTGTTGTGCGTCGACCTCGTGCCAAGACCCATGCTAAGTTTCGTGTATTCAGTCTTGCGCCTTATGCTAGACCCGCGTTGATTCTCCTGCCTTGGTGCCTAAGCCGCGCACCAGCCTTGTTGCTCAAGTCTTCCGCCTAGCCTTGTAACTCAAGCCTTTGCCCAAAGATAGAATTATTTCCCAAAAATTTTCTATCTTAATTCTAGCTTACCAAATTCCCAACAAACCATATCCATTCGTAAAATCCTATCTTTCCTTAACCACTAGATATTTTCTAAAAAGATAGAATTATTTCTAAAAGCCCCCATATCTTACCCCAAGCCCTCATCCAAGCTAATTCGAGCCCTCAACCAGCCGATCCAACAGAGACCCATGCACACTTATTAGAAGTTTTAGTTTTGATGGTTCCAAGAATTCAGTGACTTAGAAGTTGCATAGAGAGTCGAAAAAATCAACTGACTCGACCAAGTCACTGACACGTCCAACTGGCAGAAAAAGTATTTTTGGAAGGAATATGCAGATCGTGTTCGATCGTTCATAGGCTAGTTGGGGTGTTTATTTATTGGAGAAAATAATCACAAAAGAGTGCAAAAATCAGAAGATTATGTTAAAATTTCCTTATGATATTTTATATGAGCTTGCATGATATTTTAGGAAAGATTTGTAAAGATTGAGTGTATGTCATTTCCCTAACCGAATAGGAAATGATATTGCACGAGATCTCCCTTCTTCTAGTTTAAATACTTCAGGGTTTAGGATAGACGATGAGATCCTGAGTATAACTTGTATCTTGTGAGAAATAAAGAGAAAACTTGTGTGTGGGACTCATGCAAGTGGTGTAGTCAAGTGTTCTTAGGCATCACATCAGATTGAGAGTGTAGGAACAAAGGTAGAGCGTGGTTCAAGGTTGTGAGATTCAACTTGTACACGGAAGAGCTTTGTAACACTCAAGAAATCAATAGAGTGAGCCTAAGGAGTAAGGATTCTTGAAATCCGGCTAAGTGAGAAGTTTGGAAGGGAGTGGATTTTCTCTAAGTAAACTAGTTGATTTACGAAGAGTTTTCATTATACATCACGATGTGTTTTATAGTTTGGTAACATTCTCGCCAACTCGTTTAAGTACTAACGATCCTACAATTGGTATGAAAGCCAAGGCTCTAGATTGTGTTTTTAGTACCTTTCTTACAGGATAATGTCTTCAACCAACACTGCTATCAATGACTCTTTCTAGAAGCCTCCAATCCTCAAAGTTGGAGAGTATGATTGGTGGGTTGAATAAATGAAAATCCACATCTGCTCTCTCAATGGTCAACTGTGGAAGGTGATTGAAGTTGGCCCGGAAACCTTTCTTGACAAAGATGGGAAGAAGAAAAGGACCACATATGAGTACGATGATGTCGACTTCAAGAAACTTGAAAAGAATGCAAGAGCTAAGAAGGTTCTTCATCATGCTCTTACTGACAGTGACCTCAAAACGATGATTGGATATAAGAATTCGAAGGAAATATGGGAGGCTATGAAAAGATTTCGTCAAGGTAACGAGGATGTAAAGAGAGATAGGATTATAAGTCTCGAAAGGGAATGTGAGAATATATTTCAAGGAAAGGGTCAATCTCTCTATGACTATCACTCTAGATTCCAGACTCTTGTCAACCAATTGGAAATTTTGGGAGAGAAGCTTCCTCAGTGCCAACAAACCAACATGCTGATCTCTAGATTGAACAAAAGTTGAGACACCATCGATGTGTCACTACTTACTCAAAAGGAAACAAAGTCGTTGACTTTGGAATATCTTGTTGGGCAACTCACCATGTACGGAGGTATTCAACGATGAAGAGAAGATCATCATGAATCAGAGAAAGTCAAGAACATTGCTCTTAAAGTCGAAAAAGCTTTCAACTTAGCTTAAGCAGATGATTATACTGAAAGGGTAGATGAGGATGTTGCCCTTATCTCAAAAGCCATGAAGAGGTTGTGGAATCGCAACAAGAATCCTGTCAAAGCTCATGAGTCAAGCAAGGACATGAAGGAGGTGATTTGTTACCAATGCTAGGCAAAGGGACATTTTGCTAAGCAATGTCCTAGAAGAAAAACTAAAGAAGCTGGCAAAGTGATGATGGCGACTTGGGACATGTCTGATGATGACGACGAGGTGTTGCCAACAAAGGAAATTGTTTCATGGACATTGAAGACAAGTCATCTCAAGAGGTAAATGAATTTGAATTTTCTTCACTTCTTGCTAAAAAGACTAGAGAACAGTTAATTGCTATCATCAAAAGGCTTGGAACTTAGGTCATTGAGTTGAATGAAAAAGTGGAAGAAAATGAAGATACCATAACCAACCTTCTCGATTATAACAAAGTCTGGTCTAATAAAGTTATTGAACTGAAAAAGATGTCTTGCTCTGACTCAAAATCTCAAGTCATCGACTTGCAAAAACAAGTTGATGATCTTGAAAAGCAAGTCACTGACTTAGAAGGAGAAAGGCTCATGCTTAGGCTTGGAAATGCTAAGTTGTCCAGTGATTTAGAAAATCTTAAAACTGATGATGAGACTAAAAGAAAGAATTGGCTGGATGAGTTTGTTGCTAATAAGGCTCAAAAAGTCAGAAATGACTATAAAAAGAAGTTTGTGAAGGAGGTTGATAGGTCTGGAATTGGTTATGTTCGTGCACCCAATACTCAAGGTACCAAACACGCTCCCCTCTTGTCTAAAGGTAAAGCCCCTATGTGTAGTAATAATGCAAGTTGCTCTACACATGTGGCGACTAAACCAGAAAAAGGGAAGCAATAATGGTAACCTGATCAAAAGGTCACAACATGTGGAAAAATCAAGTTTAGAACTCGGCTCCTTCACAAATTGATTTTCAATCTCGCATCAACAAAAAACACATCTATTCGGGCAACAACAAGCATTTAGGCATGGAGTCTCATAGGACATGTTGGTACTGCAACAAGGGTGGTCATTACCAATATAATTGTCAAAAAAAAGGACAGGGGTGAGAAAAATGTCAAGTCGCGGACTCCGGATGATAGTCATGATAAACCTGTTGTCACTAACTGTCCTCCGTGATCTATTTGTGCCAGTTGCAATAATTGCTATCCTAGAAACTACTTTATTGCCAAACCTTGAGGAGTTAAACAACTCTAGGTTCGTAAGAACTAATTTTCCATTGCAGCTTGAAGTGTGTGACAAAGAGCCGTGGTTTATTGATAGTACGTGCTCATCTCACATGTCCGGAAGCCCCAAGGATTTTGTCTCACTTCAAGAGTATAAATGAGGTAAGATTACCTTCGACAAAAAAAGTAAAGGTGGAATTTCAAGTACAAGTATGGTAAGCATTTATGAGAAACTGACTATAGATGATGTGAACTTTGTGGACAATCTCGGTTTTAAGTTGCTAAGTGTTTCTCAAATGTGTGCTAATGGAAATATTCAAGTCGTTTTTTATAATAGAGGTTGTCAGGTGATGGAAATTAACTCGGGGAAAATTCTTCTGAAAGGGGTGTGTGAAAAGAATCTTTTTAAAGTGGACCCTTGTTTTGAACCCTAGGAAAAACTGTCTCAAAATAATTACAAATGTCGTCAACCTCTGGCATAACGGGTTTGGCCATGCGAGCTTTCAACTCATAGACAAACTTCATAGGCAAGAGCTCGTCAGAGGACTGCCTAAGACCGATCCGAACAAGTATGAAGTCTGTGAGACATGTGCAAGAGGTAAGCAAGTAAAGTCATCCTTCAAATCCAAGAAGGAGGTAAGTACTTCTAGACCCTTAAAGTTCATTCATATAGATTTGTGAGGTCCCATGTGTGTCCAAAATCGTGGAGGAAATAATTATATCTTTGTTATTGTCGATGACTTTTCACGGTATACTTGGACAAATTTTCTGTCATCTAAAGATCAAGTCTTTGAAGAATTTGAAGCATGGATGAGAGTAGTGGAGAAAAAGTTGGAGTGTCTCTTGTGTTAATCGGGTCAAATCATGGCAAAGAATTCGAGAACTTTGAGTTTGGTTTTTTTGCAAGAAAAATGGCATTAGTCACAACTTCAACACCAAGAACTCATCAGCAAAATGGCGTGGTTGAGAGAAAGAATCGTGCCTTGGAAACCATGTCGCGGACAATGCTGATTTCAAGTGGTCTTCCAAGAAATCTCTAAGGTGAAGCCATTAATGCATCTTTCTATGTGATGAATCAAGCCATGCTTCGTCCACTGCTTGGAAAAACTTCTTATGAATTGCTAAGAGGAGTCAAACCCAGTGTAGCCCACTTACGCACTTTTGGGTGCAAATGCTATGTTCACAATAATGGCAAGGACAATATGGGAAAATTTGATCAAATGAGTGATGTTGGTACTTTTATAGGCTATTCTCAACATAGCAAAGGCTACAAAGTGTACAACAAGAGGACAAGGAAGATTGAGGAAAGTGTTGATGTTGTGTTTGATGAGAACATGATGGGTGGCTCAATGATTCAGGATCATGTTGATGGTGATCAAGGATTTTATCTGGTTCAAGATGAATTAACTCCAGATGCAACAAAAGAAACAAAACCAAAAGTCGATGACAATACTCGAGTCACTAACTCAAACAGAACATATGGAAGTAGTCAAGGTCAAGGAATCGATGACAATGAGCAAGATGAAAATAAAGAGTCTCATGAAAGCAGCTCAAATCTAGAAAACTCTAAAGAAGATTCAGAGAGAATGCCTCAAACACATGTCGACGACTAGACAGATCTACAAGTCAGGAACTACCGACAAAAAAAAAATGCTCATCATGTCACTAACTTCTTGTCTTATTTCTCATAGGGTGTGCAAACCAAATCTTTACTGAAAAATTTCTTTGCTTTTAATGCCTTCATCTCTATGGTGCAACCTAAAACATTGATCAAGCATTAAGAGATTCAGATTGGGTCAGTGCCATAGGAGAAGAACTTCATCAATTTGAAAGAAATAAGGTTTGGTACTTGGTCCCTAGGCCAAAGGGAAGAACTGTGATTGAAACATGTTGGATGTTTAGGAATAAATTGGATGATGAAGAGAATATTGTCAGAAATAAAGCAAGGATGGTGGTTAAAGGCTACAATCAGCAAGAGGGCATTGACTATGATGAGACTTTTGCTCCATCGCCTACTCTGCTCATCATGGTTTTAAGCTTTAGCAAATGGATGTCAAGACTGCATTCTTGAATGGGTTCTTGAAGGAAGAAGTGTGTGTGGAACATAATCCGGGTTTTGAAGATGTCACCCACCCATATCATGTCTACAAACTGGACAAAGTTCTTAATGGATTGAAGTAAGCACCACGTGCTTGGTATGATCGTTTGTCTCAGTTCTTGATTCAACATGGTTATGTTCGAGGAGAAGTAGACAAGACTCTTTTCCTACTTAAGGAAGGAGGCCATACACTTGTAGTTCAGATCTATGTCGACGACATCATCTTCATTTCAACAAATGATAAGCTGGTGAAAAAGTTCGCTGACCTCATGTCCAGTGAATTTGAAATGAGTATGGTCGGTGAATTCAAGTTCTTTCTAGGGCTTCAAATAGTTCAAGGTGATGGCGGGACAAGAGTTCATCAACAAAAATACCTTAGAGAATGTGTCAAGAAATTTGGTCTTGAGAGCTCTCGACCTTTCGACACTCCCATGTCGTCGACTATTTCACTTGGAAAAGATGATAAGGATCCCGAGGTCAATGCAACTATGTACAGGGGTATGATTGGATCCTTGCTTTATCTTACAATGAGTAGAACTGATGTAGTATTTAGAGTTTGCATGTGTGCTAGATTTCAAGCTGATCCAAGAGAATCTCACTTGAAAGCCGTGAAAAGGATCATTCAATACCTTAAAGGGACTAACAATCTGTGCTTATGGTATCCAAGAGGCTTCGACTTTGATCTTCTCGCTACACGGATGCATATTTCACTAGAAATAGAGTTGATAGAAAGAGTACGTCCGAAATGGCTTAGTTTCTTGGACCTTGCCTTGTCTCATGGGGGTCTAGGAAGCAAAATTCAATAGCTCTTTCAATGACAGTGGCTAAATATATTGCGGTTGCAGCGTGTTGTTCTCAACTTTTGTGGATCAAGCAACAACTCTGTGACTATGGTGTGAAGTGTGGGCCAATGCCCATACTATGTGACAACATTAGCGCAATCAACATCTCAAATAACTCGGTGAAACATTTAAAGACCAAGTATATCGAGATAAGTCACCATTTTCTTCGAGATTGTGTTGAAAAGGCATGGTCACCATAGAAAGAGCGGACATCTTCACAAAAGCCTTAAATCTTGAACCCTTTGAAAAACTCTGCATGGAACTAGGTATGATCTCTCTTGAATGATCTATTTCCCTATGTGAATTCCCTTGATGATTGGTTGAAATTGATTGCCTTTCATATGTTTTGGATTCATGCTTTTTATGGTATTAATCTTAGCATTCTTGGTAGACATCATGTTTAGGAAACCCCATGTATTTTACTTATCGATGATTTCTGCAATATTTGATTTGTGTTACAACCTTTTGAGCTCTTTGTGTTAGCTTGAAAGAATTGGCTTGATGATCCTAACCCTCATTATAAGCCCAAATGATGGTCAATTCTAATACTTGTCCTTGACCTATAATGTTTTGAGAGTCTCCATCAGCCCTTTTTGAATTTTTATATGAAACGGAGACTTATCATCATGATTGACAAATCCACATACATATTTTGTTTCATACTTGGTTTGCCTTGGCACTACTTGGTGCAACCCAATGCCAAGTAAGGTCTTTAAAGAGAAAGTCATAGATTTTGCAAATGTCACAGATAGTGTTGAGTCGGTGTTAGGAACTCACATTCATTAACACTAGAACAACACCCTTAGTTTTGATAATGACAAACAACATGGGAACTAACGTCTATTTCCAAGTATTTCAGTATAACAGGTTGCACGTTGCTAAGTAAAACACAAAATCCTATTTCCAAGTATTTCAGTACAACATGGGAACCACCATCTTGCATCGAACCATCCGTGTTGATCTTAATCCACCCTTCTCTTGGTCGATTCCAAATGATGTATTGCTCAACTGAATGACGGTCCTAACAATGTTGTAGGCCAAAATCCTTAGCCTTGACATAATCAAAAGCATGTTGTTGAACAAACACAACACGTTCTCTTTGAAGTATTAACAGTTTGTCAAAAAACAAACCGATTACGCCATTTCCACATCCCCCAAGGAGATAAAGCAAAAATATTCGCTCATTCAATACCAACCCCATTTTTAATTTTGCAAGTGATATTAAAACGGAACCAAAAAGCAAAATCAGGAAGAAAGAAAACTTCCTTGGATAGAGGAGGGCAAAGCTCATCCCAAAAACATGATGAAACCGGGCAATCACAAAAGAGATAAATCAATGACTACTCCTCAGAAGTGCACATCGAGCAAAGGGCGTTATTAGGGAAGTGACGCCTTACCCACTCTACATTACTAAGAAGAGGAATTGGCTGAAAACCACCCGTATAATATGGCATATTTCACTTAACCACCCGTATTTTCAATAATTATAAAAAACCACCCATATTAAGGGCTCCGTTAAAAATTAACCACCCAAATTCCAGATCCGTTAGCTTCCGTCAAATAAGGGTGACTTGGCACTCAAAATTTAATCATTTTTTTTAAAAAACCTTGCCACATCACCCATTTTTACCCAAATCAATCCAAATCACCATTTTTACCCTTTAAAATATCACAATTTTTTTAGTCTTTATTTTCTTTTTCTCTCTTTTCTTTTTCCTCTCTCTCTCCTCCCCTCCTTTTCTTTCTACGCACAACAGATCCTCCGATCTTTCCTCCTCCTCCTCAATCTCTCAACTTCAGTAACCCTCATCCAACCACCTTCTCCTCTATCACCCATTCTTGCTCAAATCTTCCACCACCACCCTCTGATCGAGAAGCATTTCGGGAAGGAGGACGCCAATGCGCCGGAGCATCTCACCAAGCTCTAGGACTCCATCTTCGAGGGCTTCGACGGCGACCACAACCGCATCATCGTCCGCGTCGAGTCCCGATCTGAGATCCGCAAGATTATGCTTGCAATCACGGAAAGGCCTCGATTTTGATGCATTTTTTAGGGTTTCTCTTCAGATCTGAGGGTTTCTCTTTAAATCTCAGTTTGGTTCTTCTTCCCCATTTTTCTAGGGTTTCTCTTTGAGGGCTAGATCTAAGGGCGAGGGTGAAGAATTTGTTCTTCGGGTCCATGGTCCTGTCTTGATTCACTTTTGGGTTCCTTCCTATTCCGGAGGTGATGAAATTCGAATTCTTTCTCGGGGTTCGTCGTTCAATCCTGATTCTGGATTTCGTTCCGCGATGCTAGCGGTGAAGAATTTGAATTCTTTCTTTCTTTCTTTAGTTCCTTGTGTTCCTTGAGTTTTGTTTGTATTGAAGATCTGGATTTTTGATCTGTTCCTTGCGTTTTTGGATCTGGATTTTGGATGTGTTGAAAAATAACAAGGAAGAAGAACAAAAGAAAAAGGAAAAAGAAAAAAGAAAAAAAAACAAGGAAAAAAGGCACAAATAATTCCATCTGGCAAGATTTGACAAAAAAAATTAAAAAGAAATGCCATGTCATATTATTTTTGACAGAAGCTAACGGATTTGGAATTTGGGTGGTTAATTTTTAACGGAGCCCTTAATATGGGTGGTTTTTGATAATTATTGAAAATACGGGTGGTTAAGTGAAATATGCCATATTATACGGGTGGTTTTCAGCCAATTCCTCTACTAAGAATCACACCTTTAACCAAAATCCAAAGGAAAGTTCTAACACGTTCGAGGACATCCAACTTCCAGATTGCACTATAAATAGCACGATCAAGTTCATGGTGCTCACAAGCTTCGGACAAGAAATAGTAGGCCGAAGTCACAAAATATTGTCCCGATGAGGAGAAATGCCCACTCAAAACATCTTCCATTTCACTGTCATGATTTAAAGAGACCGCAACAAGCCGTAACCTGATAGAATCCGAAAAGTTTAGGCCCAGTTCCACCCGTGACCCATGATCCAAAAATCCGAAACTGATTTTTGTTGAGCTTGGAAACTGATTGGTTGGGACGAACATCAGTAAGGCAACAATCCATAAGCCATCGATCCGACCAAAAGCGGGTGGCTCGACCATTAGAAACACACCATCGGCTATGCGGAATTACAACCTTGTTAACCCCCAATTTCAAACTTCTCCAAACATACGAAGGGTTAGCCCGATCACATAAAGAAGTGCGGACATATTTAGAACGAACGACGTCTACCCAAAGGTTTCTGTCACTCATTAACAAACGCCAACCCAACATCCCAATAAGGGCGAAGTTCAAATCCATCATTCAACGAATGCTCAATCCACCACTTTCTTTCGGCTTGTAAACTTCCTCCCATTTGACAAGATGGATCTTTCTATTGCCCTCGGAGTTACCCTAAACAAAGTTGCTAATCAACGAATCAATCTTAGAGCAAACCTTATTAGGGAGAATAACCGTAGCCGTAGAATATACAAGAATGGAGGATAAAAGTGACTTGGCTAGAGTAACTTGCTCAACAACACTGAAAAAACGCCCCTGCCATCCTCGTAATTTACTCGAAATTTTTTCTAGCAACGGATCAAAAGTCTCGACAATAACTTGTTTATGAAACACCGGCATACCCAAATAGTTACCCAAATCATCAGTCAAAGAAAAACCACTATCAATCTGCAAAGCTTCTCTAAGATCACCTCCCACATTATTCGAAATGAAAATACGAGATTTACTTGCATTGATCTTCTGGCCAGAAACTAAGCGAACCTGGTGAAGACATTCCTTGAGCACACAAATTTGCTCCACAGAGGCCTCAGCAAACATAATATGAGATAATTTCGGCCCATTCCTAGAAATGTGAATAGGATTCCATCTCTTTTCCGCAACAACATTGGAAATAATATGGCTTAATCGTTCAATGCAAAGGACAAATAAGTACGATGAGATAGGATCACCATGCCTAGCTAATTCCTCGAGATGGTAAGAAAATATCCGACGCTTCACCATTCCAAAGAAGCCAAAAAGACGTCGATTGTAAGCATTCCCAGATCCAATTTTTCCAAGTTGTAGAAAAACTCGCTTACCGTAGGGAATCAATGATAAAATCCCACCCGAGGCGATCGTAGGCCTTTTCTAGGTCTAACTTTAGCAACATCCAGCCCTTCCGGCCCTCTTTACGCTTCATGGAATGAACAACTTTCTGCGTAATAACAATATTATCGGTGATCAACCTCCCAGGCAAGAAGTTGCCCCGTGCCGGTCCTATTAACGACGACAAACAAACACTTCATTCGTTCCACAAGGACCTTCGTAATGATCTTATAGAGAACATTACAAAGGCTAATAGGACAAAACTGATTAATTCTCTTCGGTTCACCCACCTTAGCAATGAGAGCAATAAGCGTTTTGTTAACCCCCACAGGGAGAACAGAAGTCCGGAAAAAATCCTTGACAAAGCCAATCACTGAAGATCCAGTGGAATCCCAACATTTCTGATAAAAAATAGCTTGAAAACCATCACAACCCGGAGCCTTTAAGGACCCCTTCTTCTTGACATCATGAAATATCTCAACATTAGCAAAAGGTTTATTAACCTCATCCCAAGACGAATCAGACAGCCTCAGGAAAGCAGTCCAAACCGATCATGTGATCCATACCCACATCAATTGGAAGATTGTATATAGCCGTAAAAAATTCACTACATGATTTTCGAGAGCTACAAAATCATTAATCCAGCTCCCCTGTTCATCACGAAGAGATTGTATTATGTTCCTTTTGTGTCTATTAATGGTGGATAAGTGGAAAATTTTAGAGTTCCTATCTCCAGCTTGCAACCATTGAACTCTAGAATTTTGCAACCAAAGGAATTCCTCACGCTCAAGAATCACTGAAAGTTCCGCCTGAAGATCTGATTCAAGGGCGATTAATCGATCAGAGGGATATCTAGCAAGGCTACGCTGCACACCATCTATACGATCAGTTAGCTCTTGTTTGGCCTTGAAAAAATTTCCAAAAATTCTAAAATTCCAGACTTTTAGTTTGTTGCGGAGATCACTCAAAGCATCACATGTATTGACCTTTGTTATCCAAGAATCACGTAGAAACCGAAGAAAATGCGGATGTGAGATCCAAGCTGCTTGGAAGCGAAATGGATGTCGTGCCTTATTCTAGGACAAAGACGGATCAAGGGACAACAATAAAGGAACATGGTCAGAGGCAAAATGAGGGAAGTGTCGAACAGTCCCATTCGGCCACAAAAGACGCCCTACAATATTTGTAAACACCCGATCAAGTCGCTTGGCAACAAAAGTACGTTGAGACTTGCCTCGGAACCAAGTGAAAGCTTGGCTAGTGAAACCGAGATTAATTAATCCCAACTGATTCATTGTTGCATTGAACACATCGAAATCCTCATGCAACATACCAGAACCACCTTGACGCTCTGTCGAGTGAAGAATGCAATTAAAATCACCCCCACAATAAGCGGTTCCGTATATAAATCAGTCCAAAAGGATTTCTTGCGTCCTACAGTAGGCGGCCCATACAACGACACCATGTGGAACTTATAACTGCCTTTAACCACAATTGTGTGGATGAAATCAGATTTCATCTCAGCAATCTGAAGATCAACCACGCACCGCCAGAAAGTCGGATCGCTTCAATTCTAGCGCAACCCGAAAACTTAAGGTGATTACAAATAGCCTGGGAATCATCACCTGAAACACGAGGTTTAAAAACAGCTACAACATCTAGACAATGTTTACGGACTAGATATTTAATGGCCCGTTGAAAGCTAGACTTCCTGGCCCGAAAACAATTCCAGAAAAAGCAATTCATAGACAACCGGAGGACAAAACGGGTACTACAACCGTAGTCAAACATTTTTGTGATATAGCATCAAGAACAGACAGGTCAGTAGCATTATCATTCGAAGTACAACCTTAGTTTTTTCTTTATAGTTGTACTAGGGTAGATTCTTGTTAGAGTACATTCCCATATCTAAAGTTGGGACCTAACTTGCCTAGTATATATACCCCTTGGGCTACTCCTCCTATTGCCAATTGATTTTAGGATGGAACCCCGCTGGGCTTAATATGGTATCAGAGCTATTTGCCTAACGGCCTCTCTCGATCCTGGGCCGCCCCGTCGTGCTGTCCAAGTGTCATCCGGGCTAGTTCCCCCAGTTGCACTTGCGGGGACGTGTTAGAGTACATTCCCACATCTAAAGTTGGGACCTAACTTGCCTAGTATATATACACCTTGGGCTACTCCTCCTATTGCCAATTGATTTTAGGATGGAACCCCGCTGGGCTTAATAATTCTTAACTACACTAGTCATCAATTTCTTAAATAAGATTTCTAATAATACGTTTTAGCCTATTGTGTGTCAATTTATTTCTACACAATAGTACATCAACATGTACATATATAAATGAAATTAAATCATCCACCCCTAAGACTAGACTCGTCAAAACTCAGCTTGATGACTCGAATTGACCAAAATTAATCAATGTGTCAAAAGATAAACTAAACTATGTTGGGTTGAAAACCAAAATCTACTAGCTTGACCCAACTCGTTTTTGAAAGTACTATTACAATTATTTAGAATATTATAACATATTTTATTCTTAAAATATATAAAATAATATTTTATTATTACATAATATTTTTTAATTCAAATTTTATTTAAATAATTATAAAAACTTGACGCTCATTCCCATGAAAAACACAACGACCACAACCCAAAACGACTGACCGACCCAAATCTACCTAAGACCTTAACCCGAGTGTTCGGAGTCTTGGAACCTTGAAACTGGATTGAACCTACGTAAAATCTGAAATTTAGAATGCATACAGATTCTTGATTAAAGCAAATCAATCTCCCTAGAAAGAAATTCATATTTCTCATTCAGATATCAGAATGTCAACTTGACTTCATACAGAACTTCAGGCAAAATCATGCCATTTTTAACCACTCAGTAATCAACATTGTTAGATCGCAGAAGCAAATACAACAAGTATTTTGGTTGAGTGAAGTGGGTGTATCATATTGCCAAGCTTCCTGCGAATCATAATTTTTTTAACAAAATGCTACAGAAGGTAGCATAAAATGTAAGTGCAATTTAGCTAGCACTAATAGCTCTAAACATTACATTCATTTTAGATTGCCAGCTTCTGCCAGGGCTAATTTGATGCCAAGTCAAGGATTTGGAGAGATAAATTTGGAAGATTCAATTCTGCGTTTCTATTGAATTAAGATGGGTTTATATAGTTACAATATCTCTAGATATCTTAGGCAATAAGATAGCTTAAACAATAAGATATAGATAATACATAAAATAATATAACCCTAGGTCTAATACTCCCCCTCAAGTTGGCGCATGTAAATCAAGAATGCCCAACTTGGAGAGAAGAAATTGAAACTGCTGTCGACCCAAAGGCTTGGTAAAAATATCTGTTGGTTGCTCATGAGTTCTGATATGAGAAGCACGAATAGTGCCATTCTGAAGTTGTTCCCGAACAAAATGACAATCAATTTCTATATGCTTAGTTCTTTCATGAAAGACAGGATTAGCCGCAATATGAAGAGCAGCTTGACTGTCACAATAAAGACGCATCAAATGGGAATGATTAATACCAAAAGACCGAAGCAGAGATTTTAACCAAAGAAGTTCAGCACAGGCAGAAGCCATAGAGCCATATTCTGCTTCAGCAGAAGAACGTGAAACAATATGTTGTTTCTTTGTTTTCCAGAAGATAGGCGATTCACCAAGACAAACAAAGAAACCAGTAAGAGAACGACGAGACAAAGGACAAGCATCCCAATCTGAATCGCAGTAAGAAGAGATTTGTAAAGAGCTGTTAGCAGAGAGCAGAAGACCTTGACCCGATGACTCTTAAGATATCTCAAAACACATAGAGCGGCGTGCCAATGATCAACCTTAGGAGTCTGCAGAAACTCAGCTAAAGTTGTAACACGCCCTTCCTACCCTGGAGGTATTATCGCCAGTAACCCCGATTAAGACTAAACCGAAGCTACCCAAGGCGTTAAACTAACTGAATTAACAAACTAAAAAAAATCCGACAACTAGCTTCATTTAAAATAGAAGTATGAAAGTGAAAGACCACAAAATGTTGTAAAAGAACTTAATATTTATTACTTGATAACTCAAACTCTACAAAGTTTAAGAAAACGTTACAGCGGAATAAATATAAATGATCTTATAACAACATTAGCTTTTATGACAAGATGATAGAACAGTCTTCTATCTGAACAAAGTCTTTAGTATGTAAACTCTTAGCTTCTTCTTTCCCAACATAGCTTTGTAGTGGCCCAACCATAAACTTCGCTCAAACACAACTTCTGGAAACTTTTCTTCAACTTCTTGATCTACTTCTCAAATCAACTTCCAAGAAATACTTGATGTGTCGTACAACGGTGGACACCAGCCGACCATGCAATTGAATAAACTGGTCGGGTTAGTGTAATGAAAGACTAAGCAAGCGGAGAAATTGACTGGTTCCTATGGTAGTGAATAAACATATTGGCATCGTAATCCGAATAACAACCGGTCGATGATCCAACAATTAGTAGTCCCATAGAGGATAAGAATGAGGCATGCATATTCAAGAGATAGGGCACCACAACTTGTGGTTCCTTTACGAAACATGAACAATTATTGGGAACTTATATTAATCACATAACATTTTGAAACGCCTTTATCAAGTAATCAAATTAACTTAATCAAAGCTTGATTAAGAATCATTCATAACTGTTGGGCCTTGTTAAAACCCAGCCCAGAAGACATGTTCCGAGCCCAAAAGAGACTGGTCCAAGTAATTCGCTAGAAGGAGAAGCCGATATAATATTCAAAGCAAGGCTGAAATCTCGTACCCCATAATCACCGTCAACGGCTACCTCATTAACGACGGGGGCGAGATCTTCGGGATTCGCCAGGCGTTTCAGCCAACGGTCGAAGTGGCTAAGGATGTTATAAATAGAGACGAGGCAAGGAGAGAAGGGGGACGAACACTCATTCTCGAAATTACTTACAAGAGCTCAAGTCTTTTTCTAATCATTCTACTTCGCTCAAAGCATTCGTTTGTATCTACGAAGGATTCACAATCTCAATCACAATACAAATCTTACCATTCTTTTTCCATTATTTTTTGTCTTTTATCTCGTTTTACTACTTGTTGGTAGCTTATAACGTGTTACAAATTCTGTTTGGTTAGGAATTCCCGCATTATAGCAGGTAACGCGTTAGTGCGATTATCCTGCCCAAAACAATTGGCGCCCACCATGGGGCCCTAGCCAAAAAGAGGTCACGCTAAAAGCAGCTACAGAATCTGTCAACGAGATGGAAAAAATCCAAACAAATTACAACCACGTAGGAGATCTCGACAATCACGAGGTCAATGAGGAAACCAATAACCAAGGTGCCGGGAACGTAGACGGTGCCGGGATCGTAGACGGTGTCGGGAATGTAGATGGTGCCGGGAATGTAGACGGAGCTGGGAATGTGGACGGAGTTGAACAAGGCTCTGGGAACACCAATGGCAACCCTGGCACCTCTGAAGAGCGAGGAGTAGGAGGAGGCGATTGCGATGTCATCATGGAGCTCCGTGCGACAATGATTGCTCTCCAAAAGGACTTGGAAAGCCAGAAAGAAGCCAATGCTAAATTTACCGAGGTATACGAGAAGCAAATTGAAACTTTAACTAATGAGCGTAATTTGCTTCGATCTCAGGTACAATCAGCTCCAACCCGACCCTGCGGAACTGATGTGGTAGAAGGAGTCGCTAGACGATTGGATATGGATGACCCAAGTCTCGTAACACCTGATGTCGTCCGACTAGTAACTGGGTGTCAAGTAAATGGTAATTCCTTAAGAGCGATACGGGAAGATACTGAGGTTTCCCAATTACGGGAACGCCTCAAAGCCCTAGAAGATCGAATCACTCAGGTCCCAGGGGCACCTCAACCGATAACAATGGAAAGAAGGGATGGTTACACCGACTCTCCCTTCGTGCCTGCTATCGCAAGAGTCAATATCTCCCGAAAGTATCACGTTCCTGACGTACCCAAGTACGAAGGGGTAACGGATCCTGATCAACACATAGCCGCATTTAAACAGGCTATGAATATAAGTACAGTTCCTTTTGATATGAAGGAAATTATCATGTGTCGTTGGTTCGGGAACACGTTATCTGGACCCGCACTCAACTGGAATTCGCACTTACCTCTTGGAAGTATTTCATCTTTTGCTGAGTTAATTGATAAGTTCAGGATTAGATTTTCAAGCAGCCGACATGCTAAGAAGCGGTCAAGCGACTTGTACCGCATGGTCCAGAAACCGGGTGAATCTTTGAAGAACTTCCTCAACCGCTGTAACGAGGAATTGGTGACCATTGAGGGATGCGACGCCGCTACAGTTGTTGAAGCATTCCGAAGAGGCATATCGGTTTGTAATCCTGATTTGTATCGTGAATTGACTAAATACCCTTGCTCGAATTTCGATGAAGTGCAGGTGAAGGCGTTAGCACATGTTCGATTGGAGGAAGACGACCTCTTTGTTGAGAAAGCAATCAGCCCTCATCGGCCAGATCGAAGACAAGGAAGGCGAGAACCAAGATATGCTCCATACCCCACTGCACCTCATGCCAAAACAACCGTCAACACAACATTCGCAAGGCAAGGTGAAAGATATGAGAATCCCAGGCTGCCGCCCAGACTTTCCCATTACAACTTTAATGTGGATGCAACGAAAGTGGTCCGCACTCTCAACAGCATGGGGGATGTCGTCAAATGGCCTAGAAAGAGCAATGCACCATCACATCAAAAAGACAAGTCTAGATGGTGTGATTTCCACTTTGATCATGGTCACCGGACGGACGAGTGTATCGCGTTGATGAAGGAGGTGAGGGAACTCTTGCGCAGGGGGTATCTCAAAGATTTAATATCAGAAAAAGCGAAGGAGCAGTTAGAACGCAACAAAGAAAAGGCTAGTCCTCCTCCACCCCCAAAGCACACTGGAGTAATTAACGTCATCACCGGGGGGTCAGAGATTTGTGGCATAACATACTCCGCAGCAAAAAGAATCGCGAGGGATACTAGAAGAGAATGCCCCAGAGCTCCTTCACGAGCAAGTCTTGCCGTAATGCCAATTACCTTCGAAGACGTCGAAGAAGAGGAAGTTCACCACGACTGTTTAATAATTTCTTTAACGATAGCCAATTTCCTTGTTAAAAGAATATTAGTTGATAACGGAAGCTCCACTAACTTACTCATGTTGGATGCCTTGTACAGTTTAGGTCTTGGGATGGATGACATTGTAAAAAAATCTACGACTTTGGTAGGCTTCAGTGGTGAATCACGCAACACGTTGGGAGAAATATCCTTACCAACCGTTGCAGGGGGAATGAATTACCAGGTAAAATTCCAAGTACTTGATTGTCCTTCACCCTTTAATGTCATCTTGGGCAGGCCACGGATCCACGGAATGAGAGCAATCCCTTCTACTTACCATCAATGTGTGAAATTCCCAACGCCATGGGGAATTCAAGAAATTAAAGGAGAACAGAAGTTAGCAAGGGAATGCTACTCCGTAACAATGAAGGCAACGATTTCCAAGAACTCTCAACTTGAAACAAGGAAGAGGTCGTCAGATTAGCAATTAAAGGACTGTAGAACAACCACTTACTACGTGAAACCAGAGATGCCAGAACTTGAAGAAGTAGCCCTTGATCCACTTGATCCGTCAAGGAAAATCAAAATAGGAACGGACCTGGAGCCAACTTTATGTAGATAATTGGTGGAGTTTCTACGGTCCTACATCGATTGCTTTGCATTGTCAAACGAGGATATGGTGGGCATATATCCTAACGTGATCACTCACGCCCTCAATGTCAACGAGAAAGTACCACCAGTCAAGTAGAAAAGGCGTAAGTTCGCACCCGAACAGAATCAGGTAATCAACGATGAGGTAAAATCCCTGCTTGAATCTGGAAAAATTAGAGAAGTAAAATATCCTGATTGGCTTGCGAATGTGGTAGTCGTAAAAAAGAAAAACGGTAAATGGCGCGTTTGCGTGGATTTCACCGATTTAAACAAAGCATGCCCTAAAGACTCGTTCCCTTTGCCTCATATTGACGCAATGGAGGATGCAACAGCAGGGCATGAACTCTTCACTTTCATGGATGCGTTTAGTGGATACCATCAGATAATGATGCATCCCGACGATCAAGAAAAAACCGCATTCGTAACCAATCAAGGAACTTATTGTTTCAAAGTTATGCCCTTCGGGTTAAAAACGCAGGTGCTACTTATCAGAGATTGGTTAATAAGATGTTTCAGGAAAAATTGGGGGATACAATGGAGGTGTACATCGACGACATGTTAGTCAAGTCGTTGAAGGCGGAGGATCACATCACTCACTTGAAAGACGCATTCTAGATTTTGCGAAGCTACAAAATGAAATTGAATCCAACCAAGTGTTCTTTCGGAGTTACATCAGGAAAATTCCTCGGATACATAGTCACGCAGAGGAGAATCGAGGCGAGTCCAGACCAGATCAAGGCCATAATGGAGTTGCAATCACCAAAATGTGTTAAAGACGTTCAGAAATTAACAGGACGAGTATCTGCACTGAACCGGTTCATATCTCGATCTTTGGACAGAAACAAGTTGTTCTACGACGTCTTGAAGAAGAACAAGTCATTTGAATAGACGGAAGCACATGAAAAGGCCTTTAGAGAGTTGAAAAATTATTTATCTAACCCGCAGGTAGTTTCCAAACCTAAGCCAGATGAGAAGTTATATGTGTACTTAGCGGTGACCGAAGTAGCAGTAAGCGCCGTCTTGATCCGGGAAGAGAATGGAGACTAGTTGCCCATTTACTATGTAAGTAAAACCTTGCTTGATGCAGAAACCAGGTATTCCCCCATGGAAAAACTAGTTTTATCTTTGGTAATGGCTTCAATAAAATTACGTCCTTATTTTGAAAGTCATTCTATCATCGTGAGGACTAACTATCCAATGAAGAGTATCATGTCAAAGCCAGAATTGTCAGGTCAGCTAACAAGATGGTTGATCCACTTAAATGGTTACGACATCTCTTACGAGCCAAGAACAACAATGAAGTCTCAAGCCTTGGCAGATTTTGTGGTCGACTTCACTCCTACCACTTTAGAACAAGAAAATCAAGGTGTGTTACAGGTAACTAGTAACGGCAAGTGGTTGATGCATACAGACGGAGCGTCAAATCAAGTTGGCGTAGGACTGGGGGTAGTCCTGAAGTCACCACAGGGGGGTAGGATAGCCCAGGCTGTTCGATGTACGTTCAAAGCTACTAACAATGAAGCAGAATATGAGGCCCTTATAGCAGGGTTACTCGTTGCTAAAGACTTGAATATGCAAGAAATTGAGGTAATTTGTGATTCGTTACTTATTGTAAATCAAGTTACGAACTCATATGTTGCCAGGGATTCAAAGATGAAGGCATACTTAGATAAAGTTCAAGAGATCATTAAACATTTCAAACATTTTGAGATAAAACAAGTTCCTCGGGATGCTAACACGCAAGCAGATGCCTTAGCCAACCTCGGATCCGCAATCGACCCAAAAGAGTATGATAAGATACCTTTCGTGTACCTTGATGCGCCGTCCATAATAAAAGAAGCAGATATGTTTGAGATTTGAGATCCTGATAGAGAGGATTCATGGGTAACCCCTTACTTAAATTGGTTACGAGATGGAGTTTTACCAGATGACAAGGAAGAAGCTCGACGACTTAAGGTAAAAGCTTCCACTTTCGCTATTAAGAATAACATTCTGTTCAAGTGGATGTCGTCAGGTATATACGCCCGATGCGTAAAGGAGGAAGAGGTGCAAAAGGTGTTACAAGACATACACGATGGAGAATGCGGAAATCATATAGGGGGTCGCAACTTGGCGAGGAAGGCAAGCAGGATGAGTTACTACTGGCCCACCATGAACAAAGACGCAGTAGAGTTGCTCGCAAGTGTGATGCGTGCCAGCGTCATGGACCTATACCACATCAACCTTCAGAGTTGCTACATCCCATAACTTCCCCTTGGCCATTCATGAAATGGGGAATGGACAGCGTGGGAAAGCTTCCTCCAGCTTCAGGACAACGCATCTACATCTTAGCAATGACCGACTACTTCTCCAAGTGGATTGAAGCCGAAGCCTTCAAAGAAGTCAAAGACACTCAGGTTATTTCCTTCATAAAAAGAAATATCTTGAGTAGGTTTGGAATACCAGCCACCATAGTGTGTGACAATGGATCCTAGTTCATCAGCGACAAGACGAGATCATTTTGCCAGCAATACAACATCTAGTTGGTGATGTCGACACCACGTTATCCTCAAGCCAATGGTCCAGCAGAAGCGAGCAACAAAGTAATCATCAATAACTTGAAGAAACGTCTCAAAGAGGCAAAAGGAAGATGGGCAGACGAGTTACCCCTTATTCTGTGGTCCGATCGAACAGCTCCTAAGACTGCAATAGGCCATACACCTTTCTCCTTGGTTTATGGATGTGAAGCCGTGTTACCAGTAGAAGTAACTTTGCCCACAATTCGCTATGGACTTACTACCGAAGAGTCAAATCTACCTAACTTGTTACACCATCTAGACACGGTAGACGAGTTACGAGATGAGGCATCAGTTCGAATGGCGGCATATAGGCAGGGAGTAGCTCGGAGTTATAGCAAACGCGTTAATGCAAAGGCGTTCCAAGTGGGAGATTGGGTATTGAGGAAAGTCTTTCAAAACACGCAAGAGTTAAATACTGGCAAGCTAGGAGCAAACTAGGAAAGACCTTATCAGATCACGAGAATCGTAGGGCAAGGGGCTTACGAGTTGGTGTCATGCGATGGGAAGACAGTCCCCAGAAGCTGGAACGCGATGAATTTGAAGGTGTATCATTTCTAGAACATGCAACGTTACAATAAGGTATACATCACAACACACTTCTTTCTTTTTACATTATATCGTTACATCATCATACCCACATGGAAACAATGATGGCTTCATAAAAACTAATAAGGGACGCCTTGTGACGTTACAGGCCAAAACATAGGCCCTCGCCTTATGATCAAGCAATGCTGTGCACACAACGACTAGTACAGAGATGCAAGAGATGAGGACACATGACACAAACTCTAGAGCAAGAGAAGTTTCACAAAATGTTTGTAACTTGTTTCACAATTTTATAAATTATAAGTGTTTACATTCAGACATATATACTACTCTCTCTCTCAGCATCTTACTTAAAAAGCGCTATTACAACATGAAGTCTATCATTAAGCTACGAGCAAACATCTTACAACAAGTCAATCTATCACAACGCGTTGATCTCCCTTCCTTGCCAGTAAACCTGTTTAACCTGCAAAAAAAGACAAAAACGGATCCAAGACCATGGCAAATACTAAAACATTACTAAATACACATAAACCCCTAAAACCAAAAGGGGTAGAAGTTGTCCACACCAAGGCCTTGAAACAAGCGGCCATACACAACAAAGAGTTTAAACCCCAACACACTGGGGGTAGAGAAAAGTTTAAGAGATCAAAGGAAATAAAAGTAAATCATTCTTTGGAAACTCCCTCGGCTGACTTCTGGTTCTCCATCTCCACTTGAGCCACTTCTTTGGCAACTTGAGAAATCTCTTCAACAAGGGAAGATTTCTTGGATGCGTTGACCTCATCAGGGAACAAGTTCTCGAAATGCTCCCTTTCCTTTACAACGTCCCAAGAAGAATGTTTCCCCGCAGCAAACTCCTCTATCGTCTCGACGTGGGCTCGAAGTGACCAATAATCAGTCGTGTCTTCAATCTCTTGAGCAAGAGCAGTGCCTTTCTTGGATGCCGCATTAAACTTGTCCTCCCATCCCTTACACTCTCCAACAGCTTTCTTGAGGGCACTCTGCAGATCTACAACCTTCTTCTCTAGAGCCTTCTTCTCCTGCCCCATGATGACCGTCCTGTCCTTCTCAAGCTGCGTACTGATCTTGCTTTGGGCCAATTGCTCGGGGTAATCCTTGAAGGTGTCAAAAGCCGCAAGAGCAAGTTGAAGACCCTAAACAACAGGTATAAAACCATCAAGAACCAAGACGACTGGCAATAGAGATGAAAAAAAAAGTTGTTAAATACCTGCCACTGAGCCGCTAGTATCTCGTCAATGAATTCAGGTAAGGTAGACAGGTGGCCCGAACCATGAAGACAATATACTTGAAGAGGCGTCAGAGACTTCAAACACTTCTCAGCGTCCAGGGACATCATGGTGCTGGGAAGATCAGTCATTCGAGAAGGTGCACTTTTCCTTGATAAAGAAACCTTCGGAGAGTCACTTGCACTCTTTGGAGGTAGGGCCACCACCAAAGACTCTTTCCAGGGTCGATAGTGCAGCAGTCGATTTGGTAGTTCTTGAACCTGACAACATGAGGGTAATGAGATTAGTGGAAAATAAAGGTGTTGGAACAAAGAGTGAGATAGAAAGAAAACTTACTTGACATCTCGGTATCCTCGGGGTCTGCGAAGCAAGCTCTTACTAGTTCATGGTAAGATCTATCTTCCAACGGAAGGGCCTCGACGTGGGAAATGACCTGGGATGACACCTTGCGGGGCTGAGGAGTTACGAGATTCTCTGCACAAACAATGACCAAAGATTAGACCTGAATGATGAGTAAAGATTATAAGAGGGAAGCACTACCTGTTGGTCGCCATCGATTTTTCAGAAAAGACGTATCGATTCCCAAAGAAGATAGCCTTACAAAAAAGAACTTATCACCCAACCCCGGTTAGATTTCGACATGTTGAAGACTAGGTCGGATTTATTGGTGAAGGTTTTCAAAGTCAAACGACCAGGACCACCTTTGGAAAGGCGATAATTCACAAAAAAGTCGACAACTTTGAAGGGGAGACCTTGAGAGGAGCACAATTGGTCGACCGATAACAGAAGCCTCCAAACTTGGGGAAGCAGTTGGCCAGGGGACACATTGAGAGTGGACAAGAAATCGACAACTAGAGGGGAAAAAGGGAAACGGTGGCCAATACGAAAAGGGTACTCGTACAAGCTCACCCAATCATACATAACTGTTGGGCCTTGTTAAAACCCAGCCCAGAAGACATGTTCCGAGCCCAAAAGAGACTGGTCCAAGTAATTCGCTAGAAGGAGAAGCCGATATAATATTCAAGGCAAGGATGAAATCTCGGACCCCATAATCACCGTCAACGGCTACCTCATTAACGACGGGGGCGAGATCTTCGGGATTCTCCAGGCGTTTCAGCCAACGGTCGAAGTGGGTAAGGATGTTATAAATAGAGATGAGGCAAGGAGAGAAGGGGGACGAACACTCATTCTCGAAATTACTTACAAGAGCTCAAGTCTTTTTCTAATCATTCTACTTTGCTCAAAGCATTCGTTTGTATCTACGAAGGATTCACAATCTCAATCACAATACAAATCTTACCATTCTTTTGCCATTATTTTTTATCTTTTATCTCGTTTTACTACTTGTTGGTAGCTTATAACGTGTTACAAATTCTGTTTGGTTAGGAATTCCCGTATTATAGCAGGTAACGCGTTAATGCGATTGTCCTGCCCAAAACAATAATTGGGAGCAAGAATGGTTTTCCAAATGGACTAACTATTTTGGTACATTAATGTGCCTAACGCACTTATCTTTCATTACTTTTAAATTATGCACTCGCACCATTTAATAGTTTTTACGTAGTTCGGCCAACAACCGAGATTAGAGGGCCTATTTCATCCATGATCATTTACATTTGCTCGGCCAACAACCGAGATTCGGCCAACAACCGAGATCAGAGGACCTATTTCATCCATGATCATTTATACATGCTCGGCCAACAACCGAGTACCAATTGCACTTAGCTAGAGTGCATAAACACCTCCTCTAGCGTTAGTGAACTACACCCCCAATACAGACTGTATTATAAAGAGGTCATTGGAGACTCGGCTCCTACCCCTGAAACTAACTAACTTCGATCTACAGAGATGTTTCAGCATGAAACATCTACACATATGTTTTTGGAGACTACACTCCATCTCTAAACTACTTTATTTCACAAAAATGTCTCAGCATGAGACAACTAAACACATAAGGTCACACACAACGGACCTAAATCCAGTTCTAGCGTGAAACTGAATAAATAACATCATGGTCATTATTTCTAACAAATATAACAACCTATCATATTTTATTAAGCACACAAATTGTTCCCAACACAAATATTAAATGGAATTCAATTCCTCATTTAATAATATTAATGCAAGAGAGAACCGTCCACTTGCCTTATATGAGATATCTCCACTTAAAGCGATTAGTTCCATCTCGAACGACGTGCATCCAAGACTAACAACATGTTTTTGGGATTTACTTGCACGTAAATCGAGGTGGCACTCAAAATGAGACATGTGAAACAAGACGATCCATCGGAATTCATGGCACGCATACCAAAGCCGACCCGGGACCATACACCTTCACTCTTTTCCTTCTTTCTTTCCCTTTTATTTTCACTTAAATCCATATAAAGTCCGGAAAATCAATGAGCGACGAACCAACTTCACCGATGTCCAGCACCTTCATCGGACATCCGTTTGGGGAGATTCAAGCGACAGTTGGAAGTCCTTATTACCCTCTTTCTACTGTTGTGAATAGATGGTTAAGTTGTTGACGGAAGACGAAGAACGAAGTCGACGAAAATCACTCTTCGAAGCTGAAATTCATACAAAACAAACCGGCAGCAAAGCTGATTGCGAACTCCTGTTCACAACCAGTACCACAAACCGGCAGCAAAGCTGGTTGCGAACTCCTGTTCACAACTCCTGTTCACAACCAGTACCACAATTGATTAAGGGCTTTTGTAGATCACTTCATCGTCGACATATAGCAATTTGAATCACCAATTTTGGTTGAGAAACGAGGGAGAAATTCTCGTTTGAAGTTTCAAACAATATTAGGTCAAAAAAAAGTGTTTTCTTTCAAAGATCGAAATTGGGCATCTAAATCCCAAATTCACTCCATATTCTTTTTTTTATAGCCTGAATCGACCCCTCACCTCTCTTCCTTGCCTCGCTCGACGCCGGATTAGCCAACACAAGGTCAGAATCCTCTCACCAGGTGTGCTCTCGAATAGAGCATTGCGAATGTAGAGAGTTCTCCTTTCGCCAACCATGGTGGGCTATGAGAGTAGGGTTGCCTCGTCAATGGTGTGACGCCAACGTGATGATCATGTGATGGCGGCGGCGTCGGAGTTATCAAACCGAAGCAGGAGGTGGCTTCTCACCTTTGCGAGGAAGACAAGGTCCAATGTAGATGTTACAACATACTTGTTTTCTCATAAGACTTAAAAACAAGTTAGTGAAATTGGTTTGGACCATCTTATCTCCTTGTATGAGAGCTCGGGTTCAAGTCTCACCCCAAGCTTTTAATTTTGCCATTATTTGCCTTTAAAATATACCCAACATTTCTCTTGTTACACTTTTTAAAAGATTTAAATTTTCCGCTAAATACAATTAAACTTGCCAATAATTCATTTATAAGAATAAATCTTATTTTTGCAATTTTTATTCATTTATGGCGGAATTAAATCAAGTGTAACCTTTTCACTTATTACTAAGTCGAAATAATTAGAGTAATATCCCTTTACTAAAAAGCGGATATTACAAAAGTGTGAATAGAATAGCTCAGTTCCGGCGAGTAATAGTGAGATATATCAAGGGACCAATAAGGCGACGATAATGCTTTGGCTGATCGAAAACAACACTATCAGAAGTAGCAAGAGAATGATTGGGCTCCATGGGAAAGTCACACGGCTTTCTAGCTAATAATCCGGACTCAGAAAGAATATCCAAAGCGTATTTCCGCTGGGAAAGAAAAATTCCCTTAGAAGATCGAGCAACTTCAATGCCAAGAAAATATTTAAGAATACCTAAATCCTTCATATGAAAACAGGAACTTAGATAATTCTTAAAGCGGGAAATAGCAGTAGAATCATTTCTTGAAATTATCATGTCATCAACATAGACAAGAACATGTAATTTGATAGAACCCCGGGCAAAAACAAATAGTGAGTGGTTGGCGTGACTCTGGTGAAAGCCAAAAACTCGAAGAGGTGTAGCTGATGGAGCTCAACATAGTAAAGTAAGAAGTGGGCCCATGATACAAGGAATAAACGGATCCGACGGGACTCCCAAGGTGGATTATGGAGCCCACAACCATACCCGTCTTTTAATTAAACAAAATCCCTATCTCCGCGAGGTCTTCCAAAACCTCGGGACGAGGTCTAAACCTCGTTGCCGACTCTACTGACACTCCCGCCCACCTGAACCACTCAGCTGTCGCCGCTCCCCCAAACCAATCATTGGCTGCCTCACCTCCGGAACAATCAGTGGCCCTGATCTCGGGCGTCCCACATCGAGTAAAAACCAAAACCTGGCTCCTCAATTCTCTATAAATAGAGGAGAACCTCGTAGGGAACAAGGGTCGAAAAACATCTTGAACTCAAGAACTATCTTGCTCGTTGAAGATTGACGTGTTGAAACATCGTTAAAAGACCTCATTATAGACAAGTGAAGTCCACAAAAAGACTTTAAGTCACACAGAGAGCTTTCGCTCACACCAAAGACCTCGCTGCATCATCTCGCATGCCATCATCACCACACTCAAACTCGAAGCTCAACCTCGCTACCGGAGTCCATCAAGCGGCTTGTGGATATTGGAATCTCATAGTGATTAGGAGATCTCGAACCTTATTAGATCAAGATCTCAAATACTCTTAGGAGGTCTAAGGTGTAAATCTCGCTTTGCTTGCAAACCTCGTTTGCTTGTAAACCTCGTTTGCTTGTAACCTCGCCGTAAGAAAGCAATAAATAAAGAGAAAGTGTTTGCACAATCGAATAATAGAATCTCGTTTCTTGTCTTCTAGCGACGTTTTATTTCGGGTTTCATCGCTGGCGCCGTCTGTGGGAACCTCTTCATCCTAAGCAGTTTCTCGATTTGTGCAAACCTTGGCTTTGATCCCCTCAAAATGGCTTTCCCAAATAATTTCTTCCCCCAACACCCCGATAACATGCCCAAAACCACGCAATGGATGGGCGCGGGACCTCCGGGCTGTCCGTTCGTGGTCCCCCCGGGTTGGACTTACACCGCCCCACAAAACCCCTACCCATTCCAAGAGTACGAGCCGGGCGCTGCACCCCCGAACCCATATCCCTACCCGGGCTATGGGCATTACCAGCAAGGATTCGCCCCTTCATACGTCCCTGTTCCCCCCCCCCCCCAGGCCAACCCCACTCCAAGTACGTACCTGCGTACGTCCCTGGGCATGTGTCGGGACACGAGACTTCCACCAACGGCTCATCGACGGAGAGGCCTCCACGGGACCCATGCAAATCTCGCGGTCCCGCTCATGACATTCGAGAATGCAGGACACGGAGTTTTCCGAAATGGCAGAGAGTGCTATGCATCCCGTCAAATCAAGGCCAACGACGCCGATGCACCCCCTCTAATCGAGGTCGCGACGTCAACCCATTGAGGCCGGGTTCCGTTCCCCCTTCGTGGACGAGATTCAGGGGGCGCCTATGCCCAAAGGTTTCCACTGGCCACAAATGGGGCTCTACGACGGTACGTTTGACCCGGAGGAGCACGTGAAGCACTTTGCTGTCCAAATGAATGTCAACTCCTACAATGACGCCATATTTTGCCGCATCTTCCCAACCACCCTGGACAAGGCTGCGATGACGTGGTTCATAAGCCTCAAGATAGGGTCTGTGGCCTCATTCGCTCAACTGTGTGAATCCTTTGTCACACACTTCAGCGGCTCGAGGAAGCACAAGAAGAACAGGCGGGATCTCCGCGGTATTGAGCAGGGAGAGGGCGAGTTGTTAGGCACCTTCTTCACGAGGTTCACCACCACAGTGGCGGAGATCGCACACATCGACGAATCATCGGTGAGAGATACCCTCATGGGCAACCTGTGTCCGGGGCCTTTCAAGACTTACATTTTCTTGAAATGCCCAACGACGTACGACAGCCTGTGGGCTCGGATTACGTCCCAGGTGTATGCCGAGGATGTCGCAAACCAGAGCTCGCGACCGAAGACCGACAAGGAAATCGTCGCCGAGGCCAAAGGAAAGGCGAAGGTGGCCGCACCGCCCGCGAGGGATGCATATGTAATGCAGGCCCAAAACCCCGTCAACAACAACAACAACAGGAACTACAGCAACAACAACAACAATAGAAGCAAGAACAACAATAACAACGGGAACGACGCCGACCGCAACAACAACCGCGGTGGCAATTGGAACTGCTTCGGCAGAAAGCAACGAGGCTATATGGGCAAGGGCGGCCCTTTGTACAACCCAAATGAAAAGGGACGTGCCAACCCCGCGTCAAGCGCCAACACCGTACCACGAGGCCCGAGTCAAGCTTAGGCCAACAACGTCGAGCAACAGGCTCTCGTGAAGCAGGCACGGTCTGGGCATACAACAACACCCAATGGGTATATCCATACCATCTCGGGTGGACCATCGATGGCTGGATCAAGCCAGGCAGAAGGAAAGAGTTACGCGAGGGCAGGCCATCATGATCCCTCGGTATTTAGCGTTGCCCAGACCTCGCGGTCCCACGTAGGCTTGGCCTTCACCTCCGAAGATGCCGAGGGACTCCACATGCCGCACTCTGACCCCTTGGTGGTGCACGCTCAAGTAGGCTCGAAGATGGTGAAGCGAGTGCTGGTGGACACGAGATCCTCCGTGGACATCATGTACTACGGCGCATTCGAGCAGTTGGGCATCTCCGAAACATCCTTGAAGCCCTACGCTGGGAAGCTCACCTCCTTCTCGGGAGACGAGGTCGACGTGGCAGGTCTCATAGACCTTTGGATGACGCTGGGCACCGGCTCCACGAGGAGGACCGAAATGGTGGAGTTCATAGTGGTACACTTGCCTTCCGTATACAACGCGATCATCGGGAGGGTTTCTAGGCGGTGGTCTCCATCTACCACCTAAAAATGAAATTCCCCGTCGATGGCGGGGTTGGAGAGGTAAAGAGCAACCAAGAGGAGGGTCGCGTTTGCTATGCAACCTCGGCCAAACAAAAATGCTCGCTGTTCATGGTGGAGTCCCCTGGCGAGGCCGACCTCGAAGTTCGGGACTTCATGATCGCCATCCTCGAGGTAGAAAGAAGGGTGATTACCCCCTTCGGGAATGAGTCCGAGAATATCTACCTGGGAGAGTGTCTCTCCGGGAAATCAACGACGTCGGTGGAGGCCCTGCTGTCCAGATTCCACGATGCGTTCGCCTGGACCGCTAAGGATCTCTGCGGTGTCTCGCGCACCATGGCTCAACACTCCTTGAACATCGACATTACCACCCGCCCTGTGGTGCAACGTCGGAGGAAGATGAACAAGGAAAGGGCAAATGCCGCGAATGAAGAGGTGGCTAAGCTGTTGGCCGCGGGGTTTATCCGCGAGGTCCAGTACTTGAAATGGTTGTCCAACGTCGTGCTGGTCAAAAAGGCCAACGGCAAGTGGCGGATGTACGTGGACTTCAAAGAGCTCAACAAGGCGTGCCCCAAAGACAGCTACCCCCTGCCCCCGATCGACGAACTTGTCGATTCAACCGCGGGGCACGGGGTCTTGAGTTTCCTCGACGCGTACTCAGGATACAATCAGATCTCGATGAGTCCACGTGACGAGGAGGAGACGTCCTTCATCACGTAGCGGGGTACGTACTGCTATAAGGTCATGCCCTTCGGCCTTAAAAACGCAGGGCGACCTTCCAGCGTCTCGTTGGCCGGGTCTTCAAAGACCATTTGGGGAGGAACGTGTCGGCCTACATCGACGACATCGTGGTGCGGAGAAAAAGCCCCGAAGAGCATCTAATCGACCTCCACGAGGTCTTCGTGACCCTCAGGCACAATCGTCTCAGCCTGAACCCCGATAAGTTCGTCTTCGGTGTGTCATCGGGGAAGTTCCTAGGCTTCATGATCCGCGAGCGCGGGATCGACGTCAATCCCGCCAAGGTCGAATCAATCCTCTCAATGAGGTCACCGCGATCCCGCACCGAGGTACAGCGGCTCAACGACGCCGTGAACTACTTGGGGAGGTTTTGCTCCCGCTTGGCGGACAAGTCTCTGCCCTTTTTTGTTGCCCTCAAGAAGAACGAAAAGTTTGTTTGGGACGAGGGGCTAGAGCTCGCTTTCTCCGAGTTAAAGGCCTTCCTGTTCAAGCTCCCTACGTTGTCACCTCCAATGGCAGGCGAGGACTTGCAGTTATATGTGGCAGTAAGCCCGGAGACGGTCAGCGCGGTGCTGACCAAAAAGGCCACGCACCTAGTCTACTTCACAAGCCGCGTGCTCTAGCCTGCGGAGCAGCGGTACTCCCCGACGGAGAAGATGGCATCGGCCGTCGTGACCGCCGCCAGGCGCCTACGCCCTTACATCCACGCGCACCCCATTCAGGTCCTCTCTGACCTCCCACTTCGACAAATCCTCCTCCAGCCTGCCCTCTCCGGGCGAATGACGAAGTGGGCAGTCGAGCTCTTTGAGTTCGACATCAGCTACCTCCCTAGGACCGCAATGAAGGGGCAGGCCCTCGCTGACTTCATGTTGGAGGTCACCTTCCCTGAAACTGATGCAAGCTCGGAGGAGTGGAAGGTATTCATTGATGGTTCACGATGTGATGCCGGTGGCGGGGCTGGCGTCTTCCTCGTCGGTCCCTCAATCGAGACGGAGTACGCCCTTAACTTCGCCTTCGATGCCACCAACAACGAGGCCGAGTATGAGGCCATGACCGCCGGGATAGAGATGGCGCTCCTCAGTGGAGCCCGCAAAATCAGGGTCTACACCGACTCCGAGTTGGTTGCGCGTCAACTCAACGGGCAATACGACACCCAGACGGGGTTCCTGCCAGCGTACCGAGAGAAAGTTAAGGCCTTGGTGTCGTGCCTAGAAACCTTTGCGGTAGAGTCCATCCCGCGAACCTCGAATACAAAGGCGGATGCTCTCGCGAGGTTGGGCTCTGCCCTTCCCTTGGAAGTAGGGAATCGCGTGATGGTGGAAAGAAAACTCTCGCGGAGTGTAACCAGCGAGGTTCTCTTCGTTACAACTGGGGACTGGAGGATCCCGATCACGCGATATGTGGAAAGCGGCGTCCTCCCAGAGGACCCCGTGGAGGCTCGGAGGTTGAAAATGCAGGCGGCCCGCTATTGCGTCATCGACGGCCGGCTCTATCGCCGAGGCTATGCTGACCCCAACTTGCTGTGTGTGCCGACCGAATCTACGGAGCATATCCTCTACGAGGCACATGAGGGGGTCTGTGGCGGCCACCTAGGGTGGCGTGCCCTATCACATAAAATCACCCATTTGGGATAATTTTGGCCCACTCTCCAGCAGGACGCGAGGGCCTATGTCCAGAGATGTGACGGGTGTCAGAAGCACGGTAACCTCCAACACGCCCCGACCTCGCGTCTTCGCTCCATCCACGCACCATGCCCCTTCGCGATGTGGGGGATGGACATCCTCGGCCCCTTCCCCAAGGCTGTTGGCCAGGTGCGGTACATCTTGGTCATTGTCGATTATTTCACTAAGTGGGTCGAAGCACATGCAATGGCGAAAATCAGTGGGACAAAAGTCTGCGACTTCCTGTGGAAGAACCTCGTTTGCTGCTTTGGAGTTCCCATGACCATCATGACTGACCATGGCCCCCAATTCGACTGCTAGGAGAATCGGACCTTCTGCTCTAACCTGGGCATAACCCTCAAGTTTTCCTCCGTGGCCCACCCCCAGTCCAACGGCCAGATGGACAACGTCAATGCCCGCATCTTATCAGATCTAAAGAAGCGCCTGGGCATGGCGCAAGGTCGTTGGGCGGAGCTTCTCCCACTCATCCTATGGACATATCGCACCACCGCGAATCGCGCAACGAGAGAAACACCTTTCGCTCTAACTTATGGGGCGGAAGCACTAGTCCTAGTGGAGACTATGGTCCCTTCGGCGAGAGTTTTTGATTTCGATGAAAAAGAGAACGAGGCCAACCTCAAGGTCGAACTGCTATTTAGGGACGATTTGTGCGAGGTGGCCGACCTTTGTACTGAAGGTGCCAAGCTGGACCCTAAATGGGAAGGACCATACCTCCTCAGAGAGGAGGTCGCGCCCGGAGCTTTTAAGCTCAAAGACAGCGAGGGACGTACCCTGAGCAAAACATGGAATATCGATCGGCTCAAAAAATACTATGTGTAAACTCTCCAAACTCTGCTATTTCCGTCGAATTTTGTGAATAAAGTGTTGTGGAATTTTCAAATCAGCCTCTAAAATAAAAATTTCGTGCGAAGTCCACCCCTCGCTTCCCGCTTGGGGTTGGAGATTCTCGGTTTTAAGTTGCGAAATCCACCCCTCGCTTCCCTCTTGGGGTTGGAGATTCTCGGTTTTAAGTTGCAGAGTCCACCCCTCGCTTCCCGCTTGGGGTTGGAGATTCTCCGTTTTAAGTTGCGACGACGACCCTTCGCTTCCCGCTTATTGGTTGGAGATTCTCGGTTTTAAGTTGCCAAGTCCACCCCTCGCTTCCCGCTTGGGGTTAGAGATTCTCGGTTTTAACTTGCGAAGTCCACCCCTCGCTTTCCGCTTGGGGTTGGAGATTCTCGGTTTTAAGTTGCGAAGTTCACCCCTCGCTTCCCGCTTGGGGTTGGAGATTCTAGGTTTTAAGTTGCGAAGTCCACCCCTCGCTTCCCGCTTTGGGTTGGAGATTCTCGGTTTTAAGTTGTGAAGTCCACCCCTCGCTTCCCGCTTGGGGTTGGAGATCCTCGGTTTTAAGTTGCGAAGTCCACCCCTCGCTTCCCGCATGGGGTTGAAGATTCTCGGTTGCGAAATCGACCCCTCGCTTCCCGCTTGGGGTTGGAGATTCTTGGTTTTAAGCTGCGAAGTCCACCCCTCGCTTCCCGCTTGGGGTTGGAGATTCTCGGTTTTAAGTTGCGAAGTCCACACCTCGCTTCCCGCTTGGGGTTGGAGATTCTCGGTTTTAAGTTGCGAAGTCCACCCCTTGCTTCCTGCTTGGGGTTGGAGATTCTCGGTTTTAAGTTGCGAAGTCCAACCCTCGCTTCCCGCTTGGGGTTGGAGATCCTCGATTTTAAGTTGGGAAGTCCACCCCTCGCTTCCCGCTTGGGGTTGAAGATTCTTGGTTGCGAAATACACCCCTCGCTTCCCGCTTGGGGTTGGAGATTCTTGGTTTTAAGTTGCGAAGTCCACCGCTCGCTTCCCGCTTGGGGTTGGAGATTCTCGTTATAAGTTGCGAAGTCCACACCTCGCTTCCTGCTTGGGGTTGGAGATTCTCGGTTTTAAGTTGCGAAGTCCACCCCTCGCTTCCCGCTTGGGGTTGGAGATTCTCGGTTTTAAGTTGCGAAGTCCACCCCTCACTTCGCGCTCGGGGTTGGATATCCTCAGTTTTAAGTTGCGAAGTCCACCCCTTGCTTCCCGTATGGGGTTGGAGATTCTCGGTTTTAAGTTGCGAAGTCCACCCCTCGCTTCCCGCTTGGGGTTGGAGATTCTCGGTTTTAAGTTGCGAAGTCCACCCCTAGTTTCCCGCTTGGGGTTGGAGATTCTCGGTTTTAAGTTGCGAAGTCCACCCCTCGCTTCCCGCTTGGGGTTGGAGATCCTCGGTTTTAAGTTGCGAAGTCCACCCCTCGCTTCCCGCTTGGGGTTGGAGATTCTCGGTTTTAAGTTGCGAAGTGCACCCCTCGCTTCCCGCTTGGGGTTGGAGATCCTCGGTTTTAAGTTGCGAAGTCCACCCCTCGCTTCCCGCTTAGGGTTGAAGATTCTCTGTTGCGAAATCCACCCCTCGCTTCCCGCTTGGGGTTGGAGATTCTTGGTTTTAAGTTGCGAAGTCCACCCCTCGCTTCCCGCTTGGGGTTGGAGATTCTAGGTTTTAAGTTTCGAAGTCCACACCTCGCTTTCGACTTCGGGTTGGAGATTCGCGGTTTTAAGTTGCGAAGTCCACCCTTCGCTTCCCGCTTGGGGTTGGAGATTCTCGGTTTTAAGTTTCGAAGTCCACCACTTGCTTCCCGCTTGGGGTTGGAGATCCTCGGTTTTAAGTTGCGAAGTCCACCCCTCGCTTCCCGCTTGCGGTTGAAGATTCTCGGTTGCGAAATCCACCCCTCGCTTCCCGCTTGGGGTTGGAGATTCTTGGTTTTAAGTTGTGAAGTCCACCCCTCGCTTCGCGCTTGGGGTTGGATATCCTCGGTTTTAAGTTGCGAAGTCCACCCCTCGCTTCCCGCATGGGGTTGGAGATTCTCGGTTTTAAGTTGCGAAGTCCACCCCTCGCTTCCCGCTTGGGGTTGGAGATCCTCGGTTTTAAGTTGCGAAGTCCACCCCTCGCTTCCCGCTTGGGGTTGGAGATTCTCGGTTTTAAGTTGCGAAGTGCACCCCTCGCTTCCCGCTTGGGGTTGGAGATCCTCGGTTTTAAGTTGCGAAGTCCACCCCTCGCTTCCCGCTTAGGGTTGAAGATTCTCGGTTGCGAAATCCACCCCTCGCTTCCCGCTTGGGGTTGGAGATTCTCGGTTTTAAGTTGCGAAGTCCACCCCTCGCTTCCCGCTTGGGGTTCGAGATCCTCGGTTTTAAGTTGCGAAGTCTACCCCTCGCTTCTCGCTTGGGGTTGGAGATTCTCGGTTGCGAAATCCACCCCTCGCTTCCCGCTTGGGGTTGGAGATTCTCGGTTTTAAGTTGCGAAGTCCACCCCTTGCTTCCCGCTTGGGGTTGGAGATTCTCGGTTTTAAGTTGCGAAGTCCATCCCTCGCTTACCGCTTGAGGTTGGAGATTCTCGGTTTTAAGTTGCGAAGTCCACCCCTAGCTTCCCGCTTGGGGTTGGAGATTCTCGGTTAGAAGTTGCGAAGTCCACCCCACGCTTCCCGTTTGGGGTTGGAGATCCTCGGTTTTAAGTTGTAGTCCACCCCTCTCTTCCAGCTTGGGGTTGGAGATTCTCGGTTTTAAGTTGCGAATTTCACCCCTCGCTTCCCGCTTGGGGTTGGAGATTCTTGGTTTTAAGTTGCGAAGTCCACCCCTCGCTTCCCGCTTAGGGTTGGAGATTGTGGGTTTTAAGTTGCGAAGTCCACCCCTCGCTTCCCGCTTGGGGTTGGAGATTCTCGGTTTTAAGTTGCGAAGTCCACCCCCGCTTCCCGCTTCGGGTTGGAGATCCTCGGTTTTAAGTTGCGAAGTCCACCCCTCACTTCGCGCTTGGGGTTGGATATCCTCGGTTTTAAGTTGCGAAGTCCACCCCTCGCTTCCCGCTTGGGGTTGGAGATTCTCGATTTTAAGTTGCGAAGTCCACCCCTCGCTTCCCGCTTGGGGTTGGAGATTCTCGGTTTTAAGTTGGGAAGTCCACCCCTCGCTTCCCGCTTGGGGTTGGAGATTCTCGGTTTTAAGTTGCGAAGTCCACCCCTCGCTTCCCGCTTGGGGTTGGAGATCCTCGGTTTTAAGTTGCGAAGTCCACCCCTCGCTTCCACTTTGGGGTTGGAGATTCTCGGTTTTAAGTTGCGAAGTCCACCCCTCCCATCCCGCTTGGGGTTGGAGATTCTCGGTTTTAAGTTGCGAAGTCCACCCCTCGCTTCCCGCTTGGGTTTGGAGATTCTCGGTTTTAAGTTGCGAAGTCTACCCCTCGCTTCCCGCTTCGGGTTGGATATTCACGGTTTTAAGTTGCGAAGTCCACCCCTCGCTTCCCGCTTGGGGTTGGAGATTCTCAGTTTTAAGTTGCGAAGTCCACCCCTCGCTTCCCGCTTGGGGTTGGAGATTCTCGGTTTTAAGTTGCGAAGTCCACCACTCGCTCCGCGCTTGGGGTTGGATATCCTCGGTTTTAAGTTGCGAAGTCCACCCCTCGCTTCCCGCTTGGGGTTGGAGATTCTCGGTTTTAAGTTGCGAAGTCCACCCCTCGCTTCCCGCTTGGGGTTCGAGATCCTCGGTTTTAAGTTGCGAAGTCTACCCCTCGCTTCTCGCTTGGGGTTGGAGATTCTCGGTTGCGAAATCCACCCTTCGCTTCCCGCATGGGGTTGGAGATTCTCGGTTTTAAGTTGCGAAGTCCACCCCTTGCTTCCCGCTTGGGGTTGGATTTTCTCGGTTTTAAGTTGCGAAGTCCATCCCTCGCTTACCGCTTGAGGTTGGAGATTCTCGGTTTTAAGTTGCGAAGTCCACCCCTAGCTTCCCGCTTGGGGTTGGAGATTCTCGGTTATAAGTTGCGAAGTCCACCCCACGCTTCCCGTTTGGGGTTGGAGATCCTCGGTTTTAAGTTGTAGTCCACCCCTCTCTTCCAGCTTGGGGTTGGAGATTCTCGGTTTTAAGTTGCGAAGTCCACTCCTCGCTTCCCGCTTGGGGTTGGAGATTCTCTGTTTTAAGTTGCGAAGTCCACCCCTCGCTTCCCGCTTGGGGTTGGAGATCATCGGTTTAAAGTTGCGAAGTCCACCCCTCACTTTGCGCTTGGGGTTGGATATCCTCGGTTTTAAGTTGCGAAGTCCACCCCTCGCTTCCCGCTTGGGGTTGGAGATTCTCGGTTTTAAGTTGCGAAGTCCACCCCTCGCTTCCCGCTTGGGGTTGGAGATTCTCGGTTCTAAGTTGCGAAGTCCGCCCCTCGCTTCCCGCTTGGGGTTGGAGATTCTCGGTTTTAAGTTGCGAAGTCCACCCCTCGCTTCCCGCTTGGGGTTGGAGATCCTCGGTTTTAAGTTGCGAAGTCCACCCCTCGCTTCCCGCTTGGGGTTGGAGATTCTCGGTTTTAAGTTGCGAATTTCACCCCTCGCTTCCCGCTTGGGGTTGGAGATTCTTGGTTTAAAGTTGCGAAGTCCACCCCTCGCTTCCCGCTTAGGGTTGGAGATTGTGGGTTTTAAGTTGCGAAGTCCACCCCTCGCTTCCCGCTTGGGGTTGGAGATTCTCGGTTTTAAGTTGCGAAGTCCACCCCCGCTTCCCGCTTCGGGTTGGAGATCCTCGGTTTTAAGTTGCGAAGTCCACCCCTCACTTCGCGCTTGGGGTTGGATATCCTCGGTTTTAAGTTGCGAAGTCCACCCCTCGCTTCCCGCTTGGGGTTGGAGATTCTCGATTTTAAGTTGCGAAGTCCACCCCTCGCTTCCCGCTTGGGGTTGGAGATTCTCGGTTTTAAGTTGGGAAGTCCACCCCTCGCTTCCCGCTTGGGGTTGGAGATTCTCGGTTTTAAGTTGCGAAGTCCACCCCTCGCTTCCCGCTTGGGGTTGGAGATCCTCGGTTTTAAGTTGCGAAGTCCACCCCTCGCTTCCACCTTGGGGTTGGAGATTCTCGGTTTTAAGTTGCGAAGTCCACCCCTCCCATCCCGCTTGGGGTTGGAGATTCTCGTGTTTAAGTTGCGAAGTCCACCCCTCGCTTCCCGCTTGGGTTTGGAGATTCTCGGTTTTAAGTTGCGAAGTCTACCCCTCGCTTCCCGCTTCGGCTTGGATATTCACTGTTTTAAGTTGCGAAGTCCACCGCTCGCTTCCCGCTTGGGGTTGGAGATTCTCGGTTTTAAGTTGCGAAGTCCACCCCTCGCTTCCCGCTTGGGGTTGGAGATCCTCGGTTTTAAGTTGCGAAGTCCACCCCTCGCTTCCCGCTTGGGGTTGGAGATTCTCGGTTGGGAAATCCAACCCTCGCTTCCCGCTTGGGGTTGGAGATTCTCGGTTTTAAGTAGCGACGTCCACCCCTCGCTTTCCGCTTTGGGTTGGAGATTCTCGGTTTTAAGTTGTGAAGTCCACCCCTCGCTTCCCCCTTGGGGTTAGAGATTCTCGGTTTTAAGTTGCGAAGTCCACCCCTCGCTTCCCGCTTGGGGTTGGAGATTCGTGGTTTTAAGTTGCGAAGTCCACCCCTCGCTTCCCGCTTGGGGTTGGAGATTTGTGGTTTTAAGTTGCGAAGTCCACCCCTCGCTTCCCGCTTGGGGTTGGAGATTCTCGGTTTTAAGTTGCGAAGTCCACCCCTCGCTTCCCGCTTGGGGTTGGAGATCCTCGGTTTTAAGTTGCGAAGTCCACCCCTCTCATCCCGCTTGGGGTTGGAGATTCTCGGTTTTAAGTTGCGAAGTCCACCCCTCGCTTCCCGCTTGGATTTGGAGATTCTCGGTTTTAAGTTGCGAAGTCCACCCCTCGCTTCCCAATTGGGTTTGGATATTCTCGGTTTTAAGTTGCGAAGTCCACCCCTCGCTTCCCGCTTGGGGTTGGAGATTCTCGGTTTTAAGTTGCGAAGTCCGCCCCTCGCTTCCCGCTTGGGGTTGGAGATTCTCGGTTTTAAGTTGCGAAGTCCTCCCCTTGCTTCCCGCTTGGGGTTGGAGATCCTCGGTTTTAAGTTGCGAAGTCCACTCCTCGCTTCCCGCTTGGGTTTTGAGATTCTCGGTTTTAAGTTGCGAAGTCCGCCCCTCTCTTCCCGCTTGGGGTTGGAGATCCTCGGTTTTAAGTTGCGAAGTCCACCTCTCGCTTCCCGCTTGGGGTTGGAGATTCTCGGTTTAAAGTTGCGAATTTCACCCCTCGCTTCTCGCTTGGGGTTGGAGATTCTTGGTTTTAAGTTGCGAAGTCCACCCCTCGCTTCCCCCTTAGGGTTGGAGATTGTGGGTTTTAAGTTGCGAAGTCCACCCCTCGCTTCCCGCTTGGGTTTGGAGATTCTCGGTTTTAAGTTGCGAAGTCCACCCCCGCTTCCCGCTTCGGGTTGGAGATCCTCGGTTTTAAGTTGCGAAGTCCACCCCTCGCTTCCCGCTTGGGGTTGGAGATCCTCGGTTTTAAGTTGCGAAGTCCACCCCTCGCTTCCCGATTGGGGTTGGAGATTCTCGGTTGGGAAATCCAACCCTCGCTTCCCGCTTGGGGTTGGAGATTCTCGGTTTTAAGTAGCGACGTCCACCCCTCGCTTTCCGCTTTGGGTTGGAGATTCTCGGTTTTAAGTTGTGAAGTCCACCCCTCGCTTCCCCCTTGGGGTTAGAGATTCTCGGTTTTAAGTTGCGAAGTCCACCCCTCGCTTCCCGCTTGGGGTTGGAGATTCGTGGTTTTAAGTTGCGAAGTCCACCCCTCGCTTCCCGCTTGGGGTTGGAGATTTGTGGTTTTAAGTTGCGAAGTCCACCCCTCGCTTCCCGCTTGGGGTTGGAGATTCTCGGTTTTAAGTTGCGAAGTCCACCCCTCGCTTCCCGCTTGGGGTTGGAGATCCTCGATTTTAAGTTGCGAAGTCCACCCCTCTCATCCCGCTTGGGGTTGGAGATTCTCGGTTTTAAGTTGCGAAGTCCACCCCTCGCTTCCCGCTTGGATTTGGAGATTCTTGGTTTTAAGTTGCGAAGTCCACCCCTCGCTTCCCAATTGGGTTTGGATATTCTCGGTTTTAAGTTGCGAAGTCCACCCCTCGCTTCCCGCTTGGGGTTGGAGATTCTCGGTTTTAAGTTGCGAAGTCCGCCCCTCGCTTCCCGCTTGGGGTTGGAGATTCTCGGTTTTAAGTTGCGAAGTCCTCCCCTTGCTTCCCGCTTGGGGTTGGAGATCCTCGGTTTTAAGTTGCGAAGTCCACTCCTCGCTTCCCGCTTGGGTTTTGAGATTCTCGGTTTTAAGTTGCGAAGTCCGCCCCTCTCTTCCCGCTTGGGGTTGGAGATCCTCGGTTTTAAGTTGCGAAGTCCACCTCTCGCTTCCCGCTTGGGGTTGGAGATTCTCGGTTTAAAGTTGCGAATTTCACCCCTCGCTTCTCGCTTGGGGTTGGAGATTCTTGGTTTTAAGTTGCGAAGTCCACCCCTCGCTTCCCCCTTAGGGTTGGAGATTGTGGGTTTTAAGTTGCGAAGTCCACCCCTCGCTTCCCGCTTGGGTTTGGAGATTCTCGGTTTAAAGTTTCGAAGTCCACCCCCGCTTCCCGCTTCGGGTTGGAGATCCTCGGTTTTAGGTTGCGAAGTCCACCCCTCACTTCGCGCTTGGGGTTGGATATCCTCGGTTTTAAGTTGCGAAGTCCACCCCTCGCTTCCCGCTTGGGGTTGGAGATTCTCGATTTTAAGTTGCGAAGTCCACCCCTCGCTTCCCGCTTGGGGTTGGAGATTCTCGGTTTTAAGTTGTGAAGTCCACCCCTCGCTTCCCGCTTGGGGTTGGAGATTCTCGGTTTTAAGTTGCGAAGTCCACCCCTCGCTTCCCGCTTGGGGTTCGAGATCCTCGGTTTTAAGTTGCGAAGTCCACCCCTTGCTTCCCGCTTGGGGTTGGAAATTCTCGGTTTTAAGTTGCGAAGTCCATCCCTCGCTTACCGCTTGAGGTTGGAGATTCTCGGTTTTAAGTTGCGAAGTCCACCCCTAGCTTCCCGCTTGGGGTTGGAGATTCTCGGTTATAAGTTGCGAAGTCCACCCCACGCTTCCCGTTTGGGGTTGGAGATCCTCGGTTTTAAGTTGTAGTCCACCCCTCTCTTCCAGCTTGGGGTTGGAGATTCTCGGTTTTAAGTTGCGAAGTCCACCCCTCGCTTCCCGCTTGGGGTTGGAGATCATCGGTTTAAAGTTGCGAAGTCCACCCCTCACTTTGCGCTTGGGGTTGGATATCCTCGGTTTTAAGTTGCGAAGTCCACCCCTCGCTTCCCGCTTGGGGTTGGAGATTCTCGGTTTTAAGTTGCGAAGTCCACCCCTCGCTTCCCGCTTGGGGTTGGAGATCCTCGGTTTTAAGTTGCGAAGTCCACCCCTCGCTTCCACTTTGGGGTTGGAGATTCTCGGTTTTAAGTTGCGAAGTCCACCCCTCCCATCCCGCTTGGGGTTGGAGATTCTCGGTTTTAAGTTGCGAAGTCCACCCCTCGCTTCCCGCTTGGGTTTGGAGATTCTCGGTTTTAAGTTGCGAAGTCTACCCCTCGCTTCCCGCTTCGGGTTGGATATTCACGGTTTTAAGTTGCGAAGTCCACCCCTCGCTTCCCGCTTGGGGTTGGAGATTCTCAGTTTTAAGTTGCGAAGTCCACCCCTCGCTTCCCGCTTGGGGTTGGAGATTCTCGGTTTTAAGTTGCAAAGTCCACCACTCGCTCCGCGCTTGGGGTTGGATATCCTCGGTTTTAAGTTGCGAAGTCCACCCCTCGCTTCCCGCTTGGGGTTGGAGATTCTCGGTTTTAAGTTGCGAAGTCCACCCCTCGCTTCCCGCTTGGGGTTCGAGATCCTCGGTTTTAAGTTGCGAAGTCTACCCCTCGCTTCTCGCTTGGGGTTGGAGATTCTCGGTTGCGAAATCCACCCCTCGCTTCCCGCTTGGGGTTGGAGATTCTCGGTTTTAAGTTGCGAAGTCCACCCCTTGCTTCCCGCTTGGGGTTGGAGATTCTCGGTTTTAAGTTGCGAAGTCCATCCCTCGCTTACCGCTTGAGGTTGGAGATTCTCGGTTTTAAGTTGCGAAGTCCACCCCTAGCTTCCCGCTTGGGGTTGGAGATTCTCGGTTATAAGTTGCGAAGTCCACCCCACGCTTCCCGTTTGGGGTTGGAGATCCTCGGTTTTAAGTTGTAGTCCACCCCTCTCTTCCAGCTTGGGGTTGGAGATTCTCGGTTTTAAGTTGCGAAGTCCACTCCTCGCTTCCCGCTTGGGGTTGGAGATTCTCTGTTTTAAGTTGCGAAGTCCACCCCTCGCTTCCCGCTTGGGGTTGGAGATCATCGGTTTAAAGTTGCGAAGTCCACCCCTCACTTTGCGCTTGGGGTTGGATATCCTCGGTTTTAAGTTGCGAAGTCCACCCCTCGCTTCCCGCTTGGGGTTGGAGATTCTCGGTTTTAAGTTGCGAAGTCCACCCCTCGCTTCCCGCTTGGGGTTGGAGATTCTCGGTTCTAAGTTGCGAAGTCCGCCCCTCGCTTCCCGCTTGGGGTTGGAGATTCTCGGTTTTAAGTTGCGAAGTCCACCCCTCGCTTCCCGCTTGGGGTTGGAGATCCTCGGTTTTAAGTTGCGAAGTCCACCCCTCGCTTCCCGCTTGGGGTTGGAGATTCTCGGTTTTAAGTTGCGAATTTCACCCCTCGCTTCCCGCTTGGGGTTGGAGATTCTTGGTTTAAAGTTGCGAAGTCCACCCCTCGCTTCCCGCTTAGGGTTGGAGATTGTGGGTTTTAAGTTGCGAAATCCACCCCTCGCTTCCCGCTTGGGGTTGGAGATTCTCGGTTTTAAGTTGCGAAGTCCACCCCCGCTTCCCGCTTCGGGTTGGAGATCCTCGGTTTTAAGTTGCGAAGTCCACCCCTCACTTCGCGCTTGGGGTTGGATATCCTCGGTTTTAAGTTGCGAAGTCCACCCCTCGCTTCCCGCTTGGGGTTGGAGATTCTCGATTTTAAGTTGCGAAGTCCACCCCTCGCTTCCCGCTTGGGGTTGGAGATTCTCGGTTTTAAGTTGGGAAGTCCACCCCTCGCTTCCCGCTTGGGGTTGGAGATTCTCGGTTCTAAGTTGCGAAGTCCGCCCCTCGCTTCCCGCTTGGGGTTGGAGATTCTCGGTTTTAAGTTGCGAAGTCCACCCCTCGCTTCCCGCTTGGGGTTGGAGATCCTCGGTTTTAAGTTGCGAAGTCCACCCCTCGCTTCCACCTTGGGGTTGGAGATTCTCGGTTTTAAGTTGCGAAGTCCACCCCTCCCATCCCGCTTGGGGTTGGAGATTCTCGTGTTTAAGTTGCGAAGTCCACCCCTCGCTTCCCGCTTGGGTTTGGAGATTCTCTGTTTTAAGTTGCGAAGTCCACCCCTCGCTTCCCGCTTGGGGTTGGAGATCATCGGTTTAAAGTTGCGAAGTCCACCCCTCGCTTCCCGCTTGGGGTTGGATATCCTCGGTTTTAAGTTGCGAAGTCCACCCCTCGCTTCCCGCTTGGGGTTGGAGATTCTCGGTTTTAAGTTGCGAAGTCCACCCCTCGCTTCCCGCTTGGGGTTGGAGATTCTCGGTTCTAAGTTGCGAAGTCCGCCCCTCGCTTCCCGCTTGGGGTTGGAGATTCTCGGTTTTAAGTTGCGAAGTCCACCCCTCGCTTCCCGCTTGGGGTTGGAGATCCTCGGTTTTAAGTTGCGAAGTCCACCCCTCGCTTCCCGCTTGGGGTTGGAGATTCTCGGTTTTAAGTTGCGAATTTCACCCCTCGCTTACCGCTTGGGGTTGGAGATTCTTGGTTTAAAGTTGCGAAGTCCACCCCTCGCTTCCCGCTTAGGGTTGGAGATTGTGGGTTTTAAGTTGCGAAGTCCACCCCTCGCTTCCCGCTTGGGGTTGGAGATTCTCGGTTTTAAGTTGCGAAGTCCACCCCCGCTTCCCGCTTCGGGTTGGAGATCCTCGGTTTTAAGTTGCGAAGTCCACCCCTCACTTCGCGCTTGGGGTTGGATATCCTCGTTTTTAAGTTGCGAAGTCCACCCCTCGCTTCCCGCTTGGGGTTGGAGATTCTCGGTTTTAAGTTGCGAAGTCCACCCCTCGCTTCCCGCTTGGGGTTCGAGATCCTCGGTTTTAAGTTGCGAAGTCTACCCCTCGCTTCTCGCTTGGGGTTGGAGATTCTCGGTTGCGAAATCCACCCCTCGCTTCCCGCTTGGGGTTGGAGATTCTCGGTTTTAAGTTGCGAAATCCACCCCTTGCTTCCCGCTTGGGGTTGGAGATTCTCGGTTTTAAGTTGCGAAGTCCATCCCTCGCTTACCGCTTGAGGTTGGAGATTCTCGGTTTTTAGTTGCGAAGTCCACCCCTAGCTTCCCGCTTGGGGTTGGAGATTCTCGGTTATAAGTTGCGAAGTCCACCCCACGCTTCCCGTTTGGGGTTGGAGATCCTCGGTTTTAAGTTGTAGTCCACCCCTCTCTTCCAGCTTGGGGTTGGAGATTCTCGGTTTTAAGTTGCGAAGTCCACTCCTCGCTTCCCGCTTGAGGTTGGAGATTCTCTGTTTTAAGTTGCGAAGTCCACCCCTCGCTTCCCGCTTGGGGTTGGAGATCATCGGTTTAAAGTTGCGAAGTCCACCCCTCACTTTGCGCTTGGGGTTGGATATCCTCGGTTTTAAGTTGCGAAGTCCACCCCTCGCTTCCCGCTTGGGGTTGGAGATTCTCGGTTTTAAGTTGCGAAGTCCACCCCTCGCTTCCCGCTTGGGGTTGGAGATCCTCGGTTTTAAGTTGCGAAGTCCACCCCTCGCTTCCACTTTGGGGTTGGAGATTCTCGGTTTTAAGTTGCGAAGTCCACCCCTCCCATCCCGCTTGGGGTTGGAGATTCTCGGTTTTAAGTTGCGAAGTCCACCCCTCGCTTCCCGCTTGGGTTTGGAGATTCTCGGTTTTAAGTTGCGAAGTCTACCCCTCGCTTCCCGCTTCGGGTTGGATATTCACGGTTTTAAGTTGCGAAGTCCACCCCTCGCTTCCCGCTTGGGGTTGGAGATTCTCAGTTTTAAGTTGCGAAGTCCACCCCTCGCTTCCCGCTTGGGGTTGGAGATTCTCGGTTTTAAGTTGCGAAGTCCACCACTCGCTCCGCGCTTGGGGTTGGATATCCTCGGTTTTAAGTTGCGAAGTCCACCCCTCGCTTCCCGCTTGGGGTTGGAGATTCTCGGTTTTAAGTTGCGAAGTCCACCCCTCGCTTCCCGCTTGGGGTTCGAGATCCTCGGTTTTAAGTTGCGAAGTCTACCCCTCGCTTCTCGCTTGGGGTTGGAGATTCTCGGTTGCGAAATCCACCCCTCGCTTCCCGCTTGGGGTTGGAGATTCTCGGTTTTAAGTTGCGAAGTCCACCCCTTGCTTCCCGCTTGGGGTTGGAGATTCTCGGTTTTAAGTTGCGAAGTCCATCCCTCGCTTACCGCTTGAGGTTGGAGATTCTCGGTTTTAAGTTGCGAAGTCCACCCCTAGCTTCCCGCTTGGGGTTGGAGATTCTCGGTTATAAGTTGCGAAGTCCACCCCACGCTTCCCGTTTGGGGTTGGAGATCCTCGGTTTTAAGTTGTAGTCCACCCCTCTCTTCCAGCTTGGCGTTGGAGATTCTCGGTTTTAAGTTGCGAAGTCCACTCCTCGCTTCCCGCTTGGGGTTGGAGATTCTCTGTTTTAAGTTGCGAAGTCCACCCCTCGCTTCCCGCTTGGGGTTGGAGATCATCGGTTTAAAGTTGCGAAGTCCACCCCTCACTTTGCGCTTGGGGTTGGATATCCTCGGTTTTAAGTTGTGAAGTCCACCCCTCGCTTCCCGCTTGGGGTTGGAGATTCTCGGTTTTAAGTTGCGAAGTCCACCCCTCGCTTCCCGCTTGGGGTTCGAGATCCTCGGTTTTAAGTTGCGAAGTCCACCCCTTGCTTCCCGCTTGGGGTTGGAAATTCTCGGTTTTAAGTTGCGAAGTCCATCCCTCGCTTACCGCTTGAGGTTGGAGATTCTCGGTTTTAAGTTGCGAAGTCCACCCCTAGCTTCCCGCTTGGGGTTGGAGATTCTCGGTTATAAGTTGCGAAGTCCACCCCACGCTTCCCGTTTGGGGTTGGAGATCCTCGGTTTTAAGTTGTAGTCCACCCCTCTCTTCCAGCTTGGGGTTGGAGATTCTCGGTTTTAAGTTGCGAAGTCCACTCCTCGCTTCCCGCTTGGGGTTGGAGATTCTCTGTTTTAAGTTGCGAAGTCCACCCCTCGCTTCCCGCTTGGGGTTGGAGATCATCGGTTTAAAGTTGCGAAGTCCACCCCTCACTTTGCGCTTGGGGTTGGATATCCTCGGTTTTAAGTTGCGAAGTCCACCCCTCGCTTCCCGCTTGGGGTTGGAGATTCTCGGTTTTAAGTTGCGAAGTCCACCCCTCGCTTCCCGCTTGGGGTTGGAGATCCTCGGTTTTAAGTTGCGAAGTCCACCCCTCGCTTCCACTTTGGGGTTGGAGATTCTCGGTTTTAAGTTGCGAAGTCCACCCCTCCCATCCCGCTTGGGGTTGGAGATTCTCGGTTTTAAGTTGCGAAGTCCACCCCTCGCTTCCCGCTTGGGTTTGGAGATTCTCGGTTTTAAGTTGCGAAGTCTACCCCTCGCTTCCCGCTTCGGGTTGGATATTCACGGTTTTAAGTTGCGAAGTCCACCCCTCGCTTCCCGCTTGGGGTTGGAGATTCTCAGTTTTAAGTTGCGAAGTCCACCCCTCGCTTCCCGCTTGGGGTTGGAGATTCTCGGTTTTAAGTTGCGAAGTCCACCACTCGCTCCGCGCTTGGGGTTGGATATCCTCGGTTTTAAGTTGCGAAGTCCACCCCTCGCTTCCCGCTTGGGGTTGGAGATTCTCGTGTTTAAGTTGCGAAGTCCACCCCTCGCTTCCCGCTTGGGTTTGGAGATTCTCTGTTTTAAGTTGCGAAGTCCACCCCTCGCTTCCCGCTTGGGGTTGGAGATCATCGGTTTAAAGTTGCGAAGTCCACCCCTCGCTTCCCGCTTGGGGTTGGATATCCTCGGTTTTAAGTTGCGAAGTCCACCCCTCGCTTCCCGCTTGGGGTTGGAGATTCTCGGTTTTAAGTTGCGAAGTCCACCCCTCGCTTCCCGCTTGGGGTTGGAGATTCTCGGTTCTAAGTTGCGAAGTCCGCCCCTCGCTTCCCGCTTGGGGTTGGAGATTCTCGGTTTTAAGTTGCGAAGTCCACCCCTCGCTTCCCGCTTGGGGTTGGAGATCCTCGGTTTTAAGTTGCGAAGTCCACCCCTCGCTTCCCGCTTGGGGTTGGAGATTCTCGGTTTTAAGTTGCGAATTTCACCCCTCGCTTACCGCTTGGGGTTGGAGATTCTTGGTTTAAAGTTGCGAAGTCCACCCCTCGCTTCCCGCTTAGGGTTGGAGATTGTGGGTTTTAAGTTGCGAAGTCCACCCCTCGCTTCCCGCTTGGGGTTGGAGATTCTCGGTTTTAAGTTGCGAAGTCCACCCCCGCTTCCCGCTTCGGGTTGGAGATCCTCGGTTTTAAGTTGCGAAGTCCACCCCTCACTTCGCGCTTGGGGTTGGATATCCTCGTTTTTAAGTTGCGAAGTCCACCCCTCGCTTCCCGCTTGGGGTTGGAGATTCTCGGTTTTAAGTTGCGAAGTCCACCCCTCGCTTCCCGCTTGGGGTTCGAGATCCTCTGTTTTAAGTTGCGAAGTCTACCCCTCGCTTCTCGCTTGGGGTTGGAGATTCTCGGTTGCGAAATCCACCCCTCGCTTCCCGCTTGGGGTTGGAGATTCTCGGTTTTAAGTTGCGAAGTCCACCCCTTGCTTCCCGCTTGGGGTTGGAGATTCTCGGTTTTAAGTTGCGAAGTCCATCCCTCGCTTACCGCTTGAGGTTGGAGATTCTCGGTTTTAAGTTGCGAAGTCCACCCCTAGCTTCCCGATTGGGGTTGGAGATTCTCGGTTATAAGTTGCGAAGTCCACCCCACGCTTCCCGTTTGGGGTTGGAGATCCTCGGTTTTAAGTTGTAGTCCACCCCTCTCTTCCAGCTTGGGGTTGGAGATTCTCGGTTTTAAGTTGCGAAGTCCACTCCTCGCTTCCCGCTTGGGGTTGGAGATTCTCTGTTTTAAGTTGCGAAGTCCACCCCTCGCTTCCCGCTTGGGGTTGGAGATCATCGGTTTTAAGTTGCGAAGTCCACCCCTCACTTTGCGCTTGGGGTTGGATATCCTCGGTTTTAAGTTGCGAAGTCCACCCCTCGCTTCCCGCTTGGGGTTGGAGATTCTCGGTTTTAAGTTGCGAAGTCCACCCCTCGCTTCCCGCTTGGGGTTGGAGATCCTCGGTTTTAAGTTGCGAAGTCCACCCCTCGCTTCCACTTTGGGGTTGGAGATTCTCGGTTTTAAGTTGCGAAGTCCACCCCTCCCATCCCGCTTGGGGTTGGAGATTCTCGGTTTTAAGTTGCGAAGTCCACCCCTCGCTTCCCGCTTGGGTTTGGAGATTCTCGGTTTTAAGTTGCGAAGTCTACCCCTCGCTTCCCGCTTCGGGTTGGATATTCACGGTTTTAAGTTGCGAAGTCCACCCCTCGCTTCCCGCTTGGGGTTGGAGATTCTCAGTTTTAAGTTGCGAAGTCCACCCCTCGCTTCCCGCTTGGGGTTGGAGATTCTCGGTTTTAAGTTGCGAAGTCCACCACTCGCTCCGCGCTTGGGGTTGGATATCCTCGGTTTTAAGTTGCGAAGTCCACCCCTCGCTTCCCGCTTGGGGTTGGAGATTCTCGGTTTTAAGTTGCGAAGTCCACCCCTCGCTTCCCGCTTGGGGTTCGAGATCCTCGGTTTTAAGTTGCGAAGTCTACCCCTCGCTTCTCGCTTGGGGTTGGAGATTCTCGGTTGCGAAATCCACCCCTCGCTTCCCGCTTGGGGTTGGAGATTCTCGGTTTTAAGTTGCGAAGTCCACCCCTTGCTTCCCGCTTGGGGTTGGAGATTCTCGGTTTTAAGTTGCGAAGTCCATCCCTCGCTTACCGCTTGAGGTTGGAGATTCTCGGTTTTAAGTTGCGAAGTCCACCCCTAGCTTCCCGCTTGGGGTTGGAGATTCTCGGTTATAAGTTGCGAAGTCCACCCCACGCTTCCCGTTTGGGGTTGGAGATCCTCGGTTTTAAGTTGTAGTCCACCCCTCTCTTCCAGCTTGGCGTTGGAGATTCTCGGTTTTAAGTTGCGAAGTCCACTCCTCGCTTCCCGCTTGGGGTTGGAGATTCTCTGTTTTAAGTTGCGAAGTCCACCCCTCGCTTCCCGCTTGGGGTTGGAGATCATCGGTTTAAAGTTGCGAAGTCCACCCCTCACTTTGCGCTTGGGGTTGGATATCCTCGGTTTTAAGTTGCGAAGTCCACCCCTCGCTTCCCGCTTGGGGTTGGAGATTCTCGGTTTTAAGTTGCGAAGTCCACCCCTCGCTTCCCGCTTGGGGTTGGAGATTCTCGGTTCTAAGTTGCGAAGTCCGCCCCTCGCTTCCCGCTTGGGGTTGGAGATTCTCGGTTTTAAGTTGCGAAGTCCACCCCTCGCTTCCCGCTTGGGGTTGGAGATCCTCGGTTTTAAGTTGCGAAGTCCACCCCTCGCTTCCCGCTTGGGGTTGGAGATTCTCGGTTTTAAGTTGCGAATTTCACCCCTCGCTTCCCGCTTGGGGTTGGAGATTCTTGGTTTAAAGTTGCGAAGTCCACCCCTCGCTTCCCGCTTAGGGTTGGAGATTGTGGGTTTTAAGTTGCGAAGTCCACCCCTCGCTTCCCGCTTGGGGTTGGAGATTCTCGGTTTTAAGTTGCGAAGTCCACCCCCGCTTCCCGCTTCGGGTTGGAGATCCTCGGTTTTAAGTTGCGAAGTCCACCCCTCACTTCGCGCTTGGGGTTGGATATCCTCGGTTTTAAGTTGCGAAGTCCACCCCTCGCTTCCCGCTTGGGGTTGGAGATTCTCGATTTTAAGTTGCGAAGTCCACCCCTCGCTTCCCGCTTGGGGTTGGAGATTCTCGGTTTTAAGTTGGGAAGTCCACCCCTCGCTTCCCGCTTGGGGTTGGAGATTCTCGGTTTTAAGTTGCGAAGTCCACCCCTCGCTTCCCGCTTGGGGTTGGAGATCCTCGGTTTTAAGTTGCGAAGTCCACCCCTCGCTTCCACCTTGGGGTTGGAGATTCTCGGTTTTAAGTTGCGAAGTCCACCCCTCCCATCCCGCTTGGGGTTGGAGATTCTCGTGTTTAAGTTGCGAAGTCCACCCCTCGCTTCCCGCTTGGGTTTGGAGATTCTCTGTTTTAAGTTGCGAAGTCCACCCCTCGCTTCCCGCTTGGGGTTGGAGATCATCGGTTTAAAGTTGCGAAGTCCACCCCTCGCTTCCCGCTTGGGGTTGGATATCCTCGGTTTTAAGTTGCGAAGTCCACCCCTCGCTTCCCGCTTGGGGTTGGAGATTCTCGGTTTTAAGTTGCGAAGTCCACCCCTCGCTTCCCGCTTGGGGTTGGAGATTCTCGGTTCTAAGTTGCGAAGTCCGCCCCTCGCTTCCCGCTTGGGGTTGGAGATTCTCGGTTCTAAGTTGCGAAGTCCGCCCCTCGCTTCCCGCTTGGGGTTGGATATCCTCGGTTTTAAGTTGCGAATTTCACCCCTCGCTTACCGCTTGGGGTTGGAGATTCTTGGTTTAAAGTTGCGAAGTCCACCCCTCGCTTCCCGCTTAGGGTTGGAGATTGTGGGTTTTAAGTTGCGAAGTCCACCCCTCGCTTCCCGCTTGGGGTTGGAGATTCTCGGTTTTAAGTTGCGAAGTCCACCCCCGCTTCCCGCTTCGGGTTGGAGATCCTCGGTTTTAAGTTGCGAAGTCCACCCCTCACTTCGCGCTTGGGGTTGGATATCCTCGTTTTTAAGTTGCGAAGTCCACCCCTCGCTTCCCGCTTGGGGTTGGAGATTCTCGATTTTAAGTTGCGAAGTCCACCCCTCGCTTCCCGCTTGGGGTTGGAGATTCTCGGTTTTAAGTTGGGAAGTCCACCCCTCGCTTCCCGCTTGGGGTTGGAGATTCTCGGTTTTAAGTTGCGAAGTCCACCCCTCGCTTCCCGCTTGGGGTTGGAGATCCTCGGTTTTAAGTTGCGAAGTCCACCCCTCGCTTCCACCTTGGGGTTGGAGATTCTCGGTTTTAAGTTGCGAAGTCCACCCCTCCCATCCCGCTTGGGGTTGGAGATTCTCGTGTTTAAGTTGCGAAGTCCACCCCTCGCTTCCCGCTTGGGTTTGGAGATTCTCGGTTTTAAGTTGCGAAGTCTACCCCTCGCTTCCCACTTCGGCTTGGATATTCACTGTTTTAAGTTGCGAAGTCCACCCCTCGCTTCCCGCTTGGGGTTGGAGATTCTCGGTTTTAAGTTGCGAAGTCCACCCCTCGCTTCCCGCTTGGGGTTGGAGATCCTCGGTTTTAAGTTGCGAAGTCCACCCCTCGCTTCCCGATTGGGGTTGGAGATTCTCGGTTGGGAAATCCAACCCTCGCTTCCCGCTTGGGGTTGGAGATTCTCGGTTTTAAGTAGCGACGTCCACCCCTCGCTTTCCGCTTTGGGTTGGAGATTCTCGGTTTTAAGTTGTGAAGTCCACCCCTCGCTTCCCCCTTGGGGTTAGAGATTCTCGGTTTTAAGTTGCGAAGTCCACCCCTCGCTTCCCGCTTGGGGTTGGAGATTCGTGGTTTTAAGTTGCGAAGTCCACCCCTCGCTTCCCGCTTGGGGTTGGAGATTTGTGGTTTTAAGTTGCGAAGTCCACCCCTCGCTTCCCGCTTGGGGTTGGAGATTCTCGGTTTTAAGTTGCGAAGTCCACCCCTCGCTTCCCGCTTGGGGTTGGAGATCCTCGATTTTAAGTTGCGAAGTCCACCCCTCTCATCCCGCTTGGGGTTGGAGATTCTCGGTTTTAAGTTGCGAAGTCCACCCCTCGCTTCCCGCTTGGATTTGGAGATTCTCGGTTTTAAGTTGCGAAGTCCACCCCTCGCTTCCCAATTGGGTTTGGATATTCTCGGTTTTAAGTTGCGAAGTCCACCCCTCGCTTCCCGCTTGGGGTTGGAGATTCTCGGTTTTGAGTTGCGAAGTCCGCCCCTCGCTTCCCGCTTGGGGTTGGAGATTCTCGGTTTTAAGTTGCGAAGTCCTCCCCTTGCTTCCCGCTTGGGGTTGGAGATCCTCGGTTTTAAGTTGCGAAGTCCACTCCTCGCTTCCCGCTTGGGTTTTGAGATTCTCGGTTTTAAGTTGCGAAGTCCGCCCCTCTCTTCCCGCTTGGGGTTGGAGATCCTCGGTTTTAAGTTGCGAAGTCCACCTCTCGCTTCCCGCTTGGGGTTGGAGATTCTCGGTTTAAAGTTGCGAATTTCACCCCTCGCTTCTCGCTTGGGGTTGGAGATTCTTGGTTTTAAGTTGCGAAGTCCACCCCTCGCTTCCCCCTTAGGGTTGGAGATTGTGGGTTTTAAGTTGCGAAGTCCACCCCTCGCTTCCCGCTTGGGTTTGGAGATTCTCGGTTTTAAGTTTCGAAGTCCACCCCCGCTTCCCGCTTCGGGTTGGAGATCCTCGGTTTTAGGTTGCGAAGTCCACCCCTCACTTCGCGCTTGGGGTTGGATATCCTCGGTTTTAAGTTGCGAAGTCCACCCCTCGCTTCCCGCTTGGGGTTGGAGATTCTCGATTTTAAGTTGCGAAGTCCACCCCTCGCTTCCCGCTTGGGGTTGGAGATTCTCGGTTTTAAGTTGGGAAGTCCACCCCTCGCTTCCCGCTTGGGGTTGGAGATTCTCGGTTTTAAGTTGCGAAGTCCACCCCTCGCTTCCCGCTTGGGGTTCGAGATCCTCGGTTTTAAGTTGCGAAGTCCACCCCTTGCTTCCCGCTTGGGGTTGGAAATTCTCGGTTTTAAGTTGCGAAGTCCATCCCTCGCTTACCGCTTGAGGTTGGAGATTCTCGGTTTTAAGTTGCGAAGTCCACCCCTAGCTTCCCGCTTGGGGTTGGAGATTCTCGGTTATAAGTTGCGAAGTCCACCCCACGCTTCCCGTTTGGGGTTGGAGATCCTCGGTTTTAAGTTGTAGTCCACCCCTCTCTTCCAGCTTGGGGTTGGAGATTCTCGGTTTTAAGTTGCGAAGTCCACTCCTCGCTTCCCGCTTGGGGTTGGAGATTCTCTGTTTTAAGTTGCGAAGTCCACCCCTCGCTTCCCGCTTGGGGTTGGAGATCATCGGTTTAAAGTTGCGAAGTCCACCCCTCACTTTGCGCTTGGGGTTGGATATCCTCGGTTTTAAGTTGCGAAGTCCACCCCTCGCTTCCCGCTTGGGGTTGGAGATTCTCGGTTTTAAGTTGCGAAGTCCACCCCTCGCTTCCCGCTTGGGGTTGGAGATCCTCGGTTTTAAGTTGCGAAGTCCACCCCTCGCTTCCACTTTGGGGTTGGAGATTCTCGGTTTTAAGTTGCGAAGTCCACCCCTCCCATCCCGCTTGGGGTTGGAGATTCTCGGTTTTAAGTTGCGAAGTCCACCCCTCGCTTCCCGCTTGGGTTTGGAGATTCTCGGTTTTAAGTTGCGAAGTCTACCCCTCGCTTCCCGCTTCGGGTTGGATATTCACGGTTTTAAGTTGCGAAGTCCACCCCTCGCTTCCCGCTTGGGGTTGGAGATTCTCAGTTTTAAGTTGCGAAGTCCACCCCTCGCTTCCCGCTTGGGGTTGGAGATTCTCGGTTTTAAGTAGCGACGTCCTCCCCTCGCTTTCCGCTTTGGGTTGGAGATTCTCGGTTTTAAGTTGTGAAGTCCACCCCTCGCTTCCCCCTTGGGGTTAGAGATTCTCGGGCGTAAGTTGCGAAGTCCACCCCTCTCTTCCCGCTTGGGGTTGGAAATTCTTGGTTTTAAGTTGCGAAGTCCACCCCTCGCTTCCCGTTAGGGTTGGAGATTGTGGGTTTTAATTTGCGAAGTCCACCCCTCGCTTCCCGCTTGGGGTTGGAGATTCTCGGTTTTAAGTTGCGAAGTCCACCCCCGCTTCCCGCTTCGGGTTGGAGATCCTCGGTTTTAAGTTGCGAAGTCCACCCCTCACTTCGCGCTTAGGGTTGGATATCCTCGGTTTTAAGTTGCGAAGTCTACCCCTCGCTTCCCGCTTGGGGTTGGAGATTCTCGATTTTAAGTTGCGAAGTCCACCCCTCGCTTCCCGCTTGGGGTTAGAGATTCTCGGTTTTAAGTTGCGAAGTCCACCCCTCGCTTCCCGCTTGGGGTTGGAGATGCTCGGTTTTAAGTTGCGAAGTCCACCCCTCGCTTCGCGCTTGGGGTTGGAGATCCTCGGTTTTAAGTTGCGAAGTCCACCCCTCGCTTCCACCATGGGGTTGGAGATTCTCGGTTTTAAGTTGAGAAGTCCACCCCTCCCATCCCGCTTGGGGTTGGAGATTCTCGGTTTTAAGTTGCGAAGTCCACCCCTCGCTTCCCGCTTGGGTTTGGAGATTCTCGGTTTTAAGTTGCGAAGTCTACCCCTCGCTTCCCGCTTCGGGTTGGATATTCACGGTTTTAAGTTGCGAAGTCCACCCCTCGCTTCCCGCTTGGGGTTGGAGATTCTCGGTTTTAAGTTGCGAAGTCCACCCCTCGCTTCCCGCTTATGGTTGGAGATCCTCGGGTTTAAGTTGCGAAGTCCACCCCTCGCTTCCCGGTTGGGGTTTGAGATTCTCGGTTGCGAAATCCAACCCTCGCTTCCCGCTTGGGGTTGGAGATTCTCGGTTTTAAGTAGCGACGTCCTCCCGTCGCTTTCCGCTTTGGGTTGGAGATTCTCGGTTTTAAGTTGTGAAGTCCACCCCTCGCTTCCCCCTTGGGGTTAGAGATTCTCGGTTTTAAGTTGCGAAGTCCACCCCTCGCTTCCCGCTTGGGGTTGGAGATTCTTGGTTTTAAGTTGCGAAGTCCACCCCTCGCTTCCCGCTTAGGGTTGGAGATTGTGGGTTTTAAGTTGCGAGGTCCACCCCTCGCTTCCCGCTTGGGGTTGGAGATTCTCGGTTTTAAGTTGCGAAGTCCACCCCCGCTTCCCGCTTCGGGTTGGAGATCCTCGGTTTTAAGTTGCGAAGTCCACCCCTCACTTCGCGCTTGGGGTTGGATATCCTCGGTTTTAAGTTGCGAAGTCCACCCCTCGCTTCCCGCTTGGGGTTGGAGATTCTCGGTTTTAAGTTGCGAAGTCCACCCCTCGCTTCCCGCTTGGGGTTCGAGATCCTCGGTTTTAAGTTGCGAAGTCCACCCCTCGCTTCGCGCTTGGGGTTGGAGATTCTCGGTTGCGAAATCCACCCCTCGCTTCCTGCTTGGGGTTGGAGATTCTCGGTTTTAAGTTGCGAAGTCCACCCCTCGCTTCCCGCTTAGGGTTGGAGATTCTCGGTTTTAAGTTGCGAAGTCCATCCCTCGCTTACCGCTTGAGGTTGGAGATTCTCGGTTTTAAGTTGCGAAGTCCACCCCTAGCTTCCCGCTTGGGGTTGGAGATTCTCGGTTATAAGTTGCGAAGTCCACCCCACGCTTCCCGCTTGGGGTTGGAGATCCTCGGTTTTATGTTGTAGTCCACCCCTCTCTTCCAGCTTGGGGTTGGAGATTCTCGGTTTTAAGTTGCGAAGTCCACCCCTAGCTTCCCGCTTGGGGTTGGAGATTCTCGGTTATAAGTTGCGAAGTCCACCCCACGCTTCCCGCTTGGGGTTGGAGATCCTCGGTTTTATGTTGTAGTCCACCCCTCTCTTCCAGCTTGGGGTTGGAGATTCTCGGTTTTAAGTTGCGAAGTCCACCCCTCGCTTCCCGCTTGGGGTTGGAGATTCTCGATTTTAAGTTGCGAAGTCCACCCCTCGCTTCCCGCTTGGGGTTGGAGATTCTCGGTTTTAAGTTGGGAAGTCCACCCCTCGCTTCCCGCTTGGGGTTGGAGATTCTCGGTTTTAAGTTGCGAAGTCCACCCCTCGCTTCCCGCTTGGGGTTGGAGATCCTCGGTTTTAAGTTGCGAAGTCCACCCCTCGCTTCCACCTTGGGGTTGGAGATTCTCGGTTTTAAGTTGCGAAGTCCACCCCTCCCATCCCGCTTGGGGTTGGAGATTCTCGTGTTTAAGTTGCGAAGTCCACCCCTCGCTTCCCGCTTGGGTTTGGAGATTCTCGGTTTTAAGTTGCGAAGTCTACCCCTCGCTTCCCACTTCGGCTTGGATATTCACTGTTTTAAGTTGCGAAGTCCACCCCTCGCTTCCCGCTTGGGGTTGGAGATTCTCGGTTTTAAGTTGCGAAGTCCACCCCTCGCTTCCCGCTTGGGGTTGGAGATCCTCGGTTTTAAGTTGCGAAGTCCACCCCTCGCTTCCCGATTGGGGTTGGAGATTCTCGGTTGGGAAATCCAACCCTCGCTTCCCGCTTGGGGTTGGAGATTCTCGGTTTTAAGTAGCGACGTCCACCCCTCGCTTTCCGCTTTGGGTTGGAGATTCTCGGTTTTAAGTTGTGAAGTCCACCCCTCGCTTCCCCCTTGGGGTTAGAGATTCTCGGTTTTAAGTTGCGAAGTCCACCCCTCGCTTCCCGCTTGGGGTTGGAGATTCGTGGTTTTAAGTTGCGAAGTCCACCCCTCGCTTCCCGCTTGGGGTTGGAGATTTGTGGTTTTAAGTTGCGAAGTCCACCCCTCGCTTCCCGCTTGGGGTTGGAGATTCTCGGTTTTAAGTTGCGAAGTCCACCCCTCGCTTCCCGCTTGGGGTTGGAGATCCTCGATTTTAAGTTGCGAAGTCCACCCCTCTCATCCCGCTTGGGGTTGGAGATTCTCGGTTTTAAGTTGCGAAGTCCACCCCTCGCTTCCCGCTTGGATTTGGAGATTCTCGGTTTTAAGTTGCGAAGTCCACCCCTCGCTTCCCAATTGGGTTTGGATATTCTCGGTTTTAAGTTGCGAAGTCCACCCCTCGCTTCCCGCTTGGGGTTGGAGATTCTCGGTTTTGAGTTGCGAAGTCCGCCCCTCGCTTCCCGCTTGGGGTTGGAGATTCTCGGTTTTAAGTTGCGAAGTCCTCCCCTTGCTTCCCGCTTGGGGTTGGAGATCCTCGGTTTTAAGTTGCGAAGTCCACTCCTCGCTTCCCGCTTGGGTTTTGAGATTCTCGGTTTTAAGTTGCGAAGTCCGCCCCTCTCTTCCCGCTTGGGGTTGGAGATCCTCGGTTTTAAGTTGCGAAGTCCACCTCTCGCTTCCCGCTTGGGGTTGGAGATTCTCGGTTTAAAGTTGCGAATTTCACCCCTCGCTTCTCGCTTGGGGTTGGAGATTCTTGGTTTTAAGTTGCGAAGTCCACCCCTCGCTTCCCCCTTAGGGTTGGAGATTGTGGGTTTTAAGTTGCGAAGTCCACCCCTCGCTTCCCGCTTGGGTTTGGAGATTCTCGGTTTTAAGTTTAGAAGTCCACCCCCGCTTCCCGCTTCGGGTTGGAGATCCTCGGTTTTAGGTTGCGAAGTCCACCCCTCACTTCGCGCTTGGGGTTGGATATCCTCGGTTTTAAGTTGCGAAGTCCACCCCTCGCTTCCCGCTTGGGGTTGGAGATTCTCGATTTTAAGTTGCGAAGTCCACCCCTCGCTTCCCGCTTGGGGTTGGAGATTCTCGGTTTTAAGTTGTGAAGTCCACCCCTCGCTTCCCGCTTGGGGTTGGAGATTCTCGGTTTTAAGTTGCGAAGTCCACCCCTCGCTTCCCGCTTGGGGTTCGAGATCCTCGGTTTTAAGTTGCGAAGTCCACCCCTTGCTTCCCGCTTGGGGTTGGAAATTCTCGGTTTTAAGTTGCGAAGTCCATCCCTCGCTTACCGCTTGAGGTTGGAGATTCTCGGTTTTAAGTTGCGAAGTCCACCCCTAGCTTCCCGCTTGGGGTTGGAGATTCTCGGTTATAAGTTGCGAAGTCCACCCCACGCTTCCCGTTTGGGGTTGGAGATCCTCGGTTTTAAGTTGTAGTCCACCCCTCTCTTCCAGCTTGGGGTTGGAGATTCTCGGTTTTAAGTTGCGAAGTCCACTCCTCGCTTCCCGCTTGGGGTTGGAGATTCTCTGTTTTAAGTTGCGAAGTCCACCCCTCGCTTCCCGCTTGGGGTTGGAGATCATCGGTTTAAAGTTGCGAAGTCCACCCCTCACTTTGCGCTTGGGGTTGGATATCCTCGGTTTTAAGTTGCGAAGTCCACCCCTCGCTTCCCGCTTGGGGTTGGAGATTCTCGGTTTTAAGTTGCGAAGTCCACCCCTCGCTTCCCGCTTGGGGTTGGAGATCCTCGGTTTTAAGTTGCGAAGTCCACCCCTCGCTTCCACTTTGGGGTTGGAGATTCTCGGTTTTAAGTTGCGAAGTCCACCCCTCCCATCCCGCTTGGGGTTGGAGATTCTCGGTTTTAAGTTGCGAAGTCCACCCCTCGCTTCCCGCTTGGGTTTGGAGATTCTCGGTTTTAAGTTGCGAAGTCTACCCCTCGCTTCCCGCTTCGGGTTGGATATTCACGGTTTTAAGTTGCGAAGTCCACCCCTCGCTTCCCGCTTGGGGTTGGAGATTCTCAGTTTTAAGTTGCGAAGTCCACCCCTCGCTTCCCGCTTGGGGTTGGAGATTCTCGGTTTTAAGTAGCGACGTCCTCCCCTCGCTTTCCGCTTTGGGTTGGAGATTCTCGGTTTTAAGTTGTGAAGTCCACCCCTCGCTTCCCGCTTGGGGTTCGAGATCCTCGGTTTTAAGTTGCGAAGTCCACCCCTTGCTTCCCGCTTGGGGTTGGAAATTCTCGGTTTTAAGTTGCGAAGTCCATCCCTCGCTTACCGCTTGAGGTTGGAGATTCTCGGTTTTAAGTTGCGAAGTCCACCCCTAGCTTCCCGCTTGGGGTTGGAGATTCTCGGTTATAAGTTGCGAAGTCCACCCCACGCTTCCCGTTTGGGGTTGGAGATCCTCGGTTTTAAGTTGTAGTCCACCCCTCTCTTCCAGCTTGGGGTTGGAGATTCTCGGTTTTAAGTTGCGAAGTCCACTCCTCGCTTCCCGCTTGGGGTTGGAGATTCTCTGTTTTAAGTTGCGAATTCCACCCCTCGCTTCCCGCTTGGGGTTGGAGATCATCGGTTTAAAGTTGCGAAGTCCACCCCTCACTTTGCGCTTGGGGTTGGAGATCCTCGGTTTTAAGTTGCGAAGTCCACCTCTCGCTTCCCGCTTGGGGTTGGAGATTCTCGGTTTAAAGTTGCGAATTTCACCCCTCGCTTCTCGCTTGGGGTTGGAGATTCTTGGTTTTAAGTTGCGAAGTCCACCCCTCGCTTCCCCCTTAGGGTTGGAGATTGTGGGTTTTAAGTTGCGAAGTCCACCCCTCGCTTCCCGCTTGGGTTTGGAGATTCTCGGTTTTAAGTTTCGAAGTCCACCCCCGCTTCCCGCTTCGGGTTGGAGATCCTCGGTTTTAGGTTGCGAAGTCCACCCCTCACTTCGCGCTTGGGGTTGGATATCCTCGGTTTTAAGTTGCGAAGTCCACCCCTCGCTTCCCGCTTGGGGTTGGAGATTCTCGATTTTAAGTTGCGAAGTCCACCCCTCGCTTCCCGCTTGGGGTTGGAGATTCTCGGTTTTAAGTTGTGAAGTCCACCCCTCGCTTCCCGCTTGGGGTTGGAGATTCTCGGTTTTAAGTTGCGAAGTCCACCCCTCGCTTCCCGCTTGGGGTTCGAGATCCTCGGTTTTAAGTTGCGAAGTCCACCCCTTGCTTCCCGCTTGGGGTTGGAAATTCTCGGTTTTAAGTTGCGAAGTCCATCCCTCGCTTACCGCTTGAGGTTGGAGATTCTCGGTTTTAAGTTGCGAAGTCCACCCCTAGCTTCCCGCTTGGGGTTGGAGATTCTCGGTTATAAGTTGCGAAGTCCACCCCACGCTTCCCGTTTGGGGTTGGAGATCCTCGGTTTTAAGTTGTAGTCCACCCCTCTCTTCCAGCTTGGGGTTGGAGATTCTCGGTTTTAAGTTGCGAAGTCCACTCCTCGCTTCCCGCTTGGGGTTGGAGATTCTCTGTTTTAAGTTGCGAAGTCCACCCCTCGCTTCCCGCTTGGGGTTGGAGATCATCGGTTTAAAGTTGCGAAGTCCACCCCTCACTTTGCGCTTGGGGTTGGATATCCTCGGTTTTAAGTTGCGAAGTCCACCCCTCGCTTCCCGCTTGGGGTTGGAGATTCTCGGTTTTAAGTTGCGAAGTCCACCCCTCGCTTCCCGCTTGGGGTTGGAGATCCTCGGTTTTAAGTTGCGAAGTCCACCCCTCGCTTCCACTTTGGGGTTGGAGATTCTCGGTTTTAAGTTGCGAAGTCCACCCCTCCCATCCCGCTTGGGGTTGGAGATTCTCGGTTTTAAGTTGCGAAGTCCACCCCTCGCTTCCCGCTTGGGTTTGGAGATTCTCGGTTTTAAGTTGCGAAGTCTACCCCTCGCTTCCCGCTTCGGGTTGGATATTCACGGTTTTAAGTTGCGAAGTCCACCCCTCGCTTCCCGCTTGGGGTTGGAGATTCTCAGTTTTAAGTTGCGAAGTCCACCCCTCGCTTCCCGCTTGGGGTTGGAGATTCTCGGTTTTAAGTAGCGACGTCCTCCCCTCGCTTTCCGCTTTGGGTTGGAGATTCTCGGTTTTAAGTTGTGAAGTCCACCCCTCGCTTCCCCCTTGGGGTTAGAGATTCTCGGGCGTAAGTTGCGAAGTCCACCCCTCTCTTCCCGCTTGGGGTTGGAGATTCTTGGTTTTAAGTTGCGAAGTCCACCCCTCGCTTCCCGTTAGGGTTGGAGATTGTGGGTTTTAATTTGCGAAGTCCACCCCTCGCTTCCCGCTTGGGGTTGGAGATTCTCGGTTTTAAGTTGCGAAGTCCACCCCCGCTTCCCGCTTCGGGTTGGAGATCCTCGGTTTTAAGTTGCGAAGTCCACCCCTCACTTCGCGCTTAGGGTTGGATATCCTCGGTTTTAAGTTGCGAAGTCTACCCCTCGCTTCCCGCTTGGGGTTGGAGATTCTCGATTTTAAGTTGCGAAGTCCACCCCTCGCTTCCCGCTTGGGGTTAGAGATTCTCGATTTTAAGTTGCGAAGTCCACCCCTCGCTTCCCGCTTGGGGTTGGAGATGCTCGGTTTTAAGTTGCGAAGTCCACCCCTCGCTTCGCGCTTGGGGTTGGCGATCCTCGGTTTTAAGTTGCGAAGTCCACCCCTCGCTTCCACCATGGGGTTGGAGATTCTCGGTTTTAAGTTGAGAAGTCCACCCCTCCCATCCCGCTTGGGGTTGGAGATTCTCGGTTTTAAGTTGCGAAGTCCACCCCTCGCTTCCCGCTTGGGTTTGGAGATTCTCGGTTTTAAGTTGCGAAGTCTACCCCTCGCTTCCCGCTTCGGGTTGGATATTCACGGTTTTAAGTTGCGAAGTCCACCCCTCGCTTCCCGCTTGGGGTTGGAGATTCTCGGTTTTAAGTTGCGAAGTCCACCCCTCGCTTCCCGCTTATGGTTGGAGATCCTCGGGTTTAAGTTGCGAAGTCCACCCCTCGCTTCCCGGTTGGGCTTTGAGATTCTCGGTTGCGAAATCCAACCCTCGCTTCCCGCTTGGGGTTGGAGATTCTCGGTTTTAAGTAGCGACGTCCTCCCGTCGCTTTCCGCTTTGGGTTGGAGATTCTCGGTTTTAAGTTGTGAAGTCCACCCCTCGCTTCCCCCTTGGGGTTAGAGATTCTCGGTTTTAAGTTGCGAAGTCCACCCCTCGCTTCCCGCTTGGGGTTGGAGATTCTTGGTTTTAAGTTGCGAAGTCCACCCCTCGCTTCCCGCTTAGGGTTGGAGATTGTGGGTTTTAAGTTGCGAGGTCCACCCCTCGCTTCCCGCTTGGGGTTGGAGATTCTCGGTTTTAAGTTGCGAAGTCCACCCCCGCTTCCCGCTTCGGGTTGGAGATCCTCGGTTTTAAGTTGCGAAGTCCACCCCTCACTTCGCGCTTGGGGTTGGATATCCTCGGTTTTAAGTTGCGAAGTCCACCCCTCGCTTCCCGCTTGGGGTTGGAGATTCTCGGTTTTAAGTTGCGAAGTCCACCCCTCGCTTCCCGCTTGGGGTTCGAGATCCTCGGTTTTAAGTTGCGAAGTCCACCCCTCGCTTCGCGCTTGGGGTTGGAGACTCTCGGTTGCGAAATCCACCCCTCGCTTCCTGCTTGGGGTTGGAGATTCTCGGTTTTAAGTTGCGAAGTCCACCCCTCGCTTCCCGCTTAGGGTTGGAGATTCTCGGTTTTAAGTTGCGAAGTCCATCCCTCGCTTACCGCTTGAGGTTGGAGATTCTCGGTTTTAAGTTGCGAAGTCCACCCCTAGCTTCCCGCTTGGGGTTGGAGATTCTCGGTTATAAGTTGCGAAGTCCACCCCACGCTTCCCGCTTGGGGTTGGAGATCCTCGGTTTTATGTTGTAGTCCACCCCTCTCTTCCAGCTTGGGGTTGGAGATTCTCGGTTTTAAGTTGCGAAGTCCACCCCTCGCTTCCCGCTTGGGGTTGGAGATTCTCGGTTTTAAGTTGCGAAGTCCACCCCTCGCTTCCCGCTTGGGGTAGGAGATTCTCGGTTTTAAGTTGCGAAGTCCGCCCCTCGCTTCCCGCTTGGGGTTGGAGATTTTCAGTTTTAAGTTGCGAAGTCCGCCCCTCGCTTCCCGCTTGGGGTTGGAGATTCTCGGTTTTAAGTTGCGAAGTCCCCCCCTCGCTTCCCGCTTGGGGTTGGAGATCCTCGGTTTTAAGTTGCGAAGTCCACCCCTCGCTTCCCGCTTGGGGTTGGAGATTCTCAGCTTTAAGTTGCGAAGTCCACCCCGCGCTTCCCGCTTGGGGTTGGAGATTCTTGGTTTTAAGTTGCGAAGTCCACCCCTCGCTTCCCGCTTAGGGTTGGAGATTGTGGGTTTTAAGTTGCGAAGTCCACCCCTCGCTTCCCGCTTGGGGTTGGAGATTCTCGGTTTTAAGTTGCGAAGTCCACCCCCGCTTCCCGCTTCGGATTGGAGATCCTCGGTTTTAAGTTGCGAAGTCCACCCCTCACTTCGCGCTTAGGGTTGGATATCCTCGGTTTTAAGTTGCGAAGTCCACCCCTCGCTTCCCGCTTGGGGTTGGAGATTCTCGATTTTAAGTTGCGAAGTCCACCCCTCGCTTCCCGCTTGGGGTTGGAGATTCTCGGTTTTAAGTTGGGAAGTCCACCCCTCGCTTCCCGCTTGGGGTTGGCGATTCTCGGTTTTAAGTTGCGAAGTCCACCCCTCGCTTCCCGCTTGGGGTTGGAGATCCTCGGTTTTAAGTTGCGAAGTCCACCCCTCGCTTCCACCTTGGGGTTGGAGATTCTCGGTTTTAAGTTGCGGAGTCCACCCCTCCCATCCCGCTTGGGGTTGGAGATTCTCGGTTTTAAGTTGCGAAGTCCACCCCTCGCTTCCCGCTTGGGTTTGGAGATTCTCGGTTTTAAGTTGCGAAGTCTACCCCTCGCTTCGCGCTTCGGGTTGGATATTCACGGTTTTAAGTTGCGAAGTCCACCCCTCGCTTCCCGCTTGGGGTTGGAGATTCTCGGTTTTAAGTTGCGAAGTCCACCCCTCGCTTCCCGCTTATGGTTGGAGATCCTCGGTTTTAAGTTGCGAAGTCCACCCCTCGCTTCCCGGTTGGGGTTTGAGATTCTCGGTTGCGAAATCCAAACCTCGCTTCCCGCTTGGGGTTGGAGATTCTCGGTTTTAAGTAGCGACGTCCACCCCTCGCTTTCCGCTTTGGGTTGGAGATTCTCGGTTTTAAGTTGTGAAGTCCACCTCTCGCTTCCCCCTTAGGGTTAGAGATTCTCGGTTTTAAGTTGCGAAGTCCACCCCTCACTTCGCGCTTAGGGTTGGATATCCTCGGTTTTAAGTTGCGAAGTCCACCCCTCGCTTCCCGCTTGGGGTTGGAGATTCTCGATTTTAAGTTGCGAAGTCCACCCCTCGCTTCCCGCTTGGGGTTGGAGATTCTCGGTTTTAAGTTGCGAAGTCCACCCCCGCTTCCCGCTTCGGATTGGAGATCCTCGGTTTTAAGTTGCGAAGTCCACCCCTCACTTCGCGCTTAGGGTTGGATATCCTCGGTTTTAAGTTGCGAAGTCCACCCCTCGCTTCCCGCTTGGGGTTGGAGATTCTCGATTTTAAGTTGCGAAGTCCACCCCTCGCTTCCCGCTTGGGGTTGGAGATTCTCGGTTTTAAGTTGGGAAGTCCACCCCTCGCTTCCCGCTTGGGGTTGGCGATTCTCGGTTTTAAGTTGCGAAGTCCACCCCTCGCTTCCCGCTTGGGGTTGGAGATCCTCGGTTTTAAGTTGCGAAGTCCACCCCTCGCTTCCACCTTGGGGTTGGAGATTATCGGTTTTAAGTTGCGGAGTCCACCCCTCCCATCCCGCTTGGGGTTGGAGATTCTCGGTTTTAAGTTGCGAAGTCCACCCCTCGCTTCCCGCTTGGGTTTGGAGATTCTCGGTTTTAAGTTGCGAAGTCTACCCCTCGCTTCCCGCTTCGGGTTGGATATTCACGGTTTTAAGTTGCGAAGTCCACCCCTCGCTTCCCGCTTGGGGTTGGAGATTCTCGGTTTTAAGTTGCGAAGTTCACCCCTCGCTTCCCGCTTATGGTTGGAGATCCTCGGTTTTAAGTTGCGAAGTCCACCCCTCGCTTCCCGGTTGGGGTTTGAGATTCTCGGTTGCGAAATCCAACCCTCGCTTCCCGCTTGGGGTTGGAGATTCTCGGTTTTAAGTAGCGACGTCCACCCCTCGCTTCCCGCTTGGGGTTGGAGATGCTCGGTTTTAAGTTGCGAAGTCCACCTCTCGCTTCCCCCTTGGGGTTAGAGATTCTCGGTTTTAAGTTGCGAAGTCCACCCCTCACTTCGCGCTTAGGGTTGGATATCCTCGGTTTTAAGTTGCGAAGTCCACCCCTCGCTTCCCGCTTGGGGTTGGAGATTCTCGATTTTAAGTTGCGAAGTCCACCCCTCGCTTCCCGCTTGGGGTTAGAGATTCTCGGTTTTAAGTTGCGAAGTCCACCCCTCGCTTCCCGCTTGGGGTTGGAGATTCTCGATTTTAAGTTGCGAAGTCCACCCCTCGCTTCCCGCTTGGGGTTAGAGATTCTCGGTTTTAAGTTGCGAAGTCCACCCCTCGCTTCCCGCTTGGGGTTGGAGATTCTCGGTTTTAAGTTGCGAAGTCCACCCCTCGCTTCCCGCTTGGGGTTGGAGATGCTCGGTTTTAAGTTGCGAAGTCCACCCCTCGCTTCCCGCTTGGGGTTAGAGATTCTCGGTTTTAAGTTGCGAAGTCCACCCCTCGCTTCCCGCTTGGGGTTAGAGATTCTCGGTTTTAAGTTGCGAAGTCCACCCCTCGCTTCCCGCTTGGGGTTGGAGATTCTCGGTTTTAAGTTGAGAAGTCCACCCCTCCCATCCCGCTTTGGGTTGGAGATTCTCGGTTTTAAGTTGCGAAGTCCACCCCTCGCTTCCCGCTTGGGTTTGGAGATTCTCGGTTTTAAGTTGCGAAGTCTACCCCTCGCTTCCCGCTTCGGGTTGGATATTCACGGTTTTAAGTTGCGAAGTCCACCCCTCGCTTCCCGCTTGGGGTTGGAGATTCTCGGTTTTAAGTTGCGAAGTCCACCCCTCGTTTCCCGCTTATGGTTGGAGATCCTCGGGTTTAAGTTGCGAAGTCCACCCCTCGCTTCCCGGTTGGGGTTTGAGATTCTCGGTTGCGAAATCCAACCCTCGCTTCCCGCTTGGGGTTGGAGATTCTCGGTTTTAAGTAGCGACGTCCTCCCCTCGCTTTCCGCTTTGGGTTGGAGATTCTCGGTTTTAAGTTGTGAAGTCCACCCCTCGCTTCCCCCTTGGGGTTAGAGATTCTCGGGCGTAAGTTGCGAAGTCCACCCCTCTCTTCCCGCTTGGGGTTGGAGATTCTTGGTTTTAAGTTGCGAAGTCCACCCCTCGCTTCCCGCTTAGGGTTGGAGATTGTGGGTTTTAAGTTGCGAGGTCCACCCCTCGCTTCCCGCTTGGGTTTGGAGATTCTCGGTTTTAAGTTGCGAAGTCCACCCCCGCTTCCCGCTTCGGGTTGGAGATCCTCGGTTTTAAGTTGCGAAGTCCACCCCTCACTTCGCGCTTGGGGTTGGATATCCTCGGTTTTAAGTTGCGAAGTCCACCCCTCGCTTCCCGCTTGGGGTTGGAGATTCTCGGTTTTAAGTTGCGAAGTCCACCCCTCGCTTCCCGCTTGGGGTTCGAGATCCTCGGTTTTAAGTTGCGAAGTCCACCCCTCGCTTCGCGCTTGGGGTTGGAGATTCTCGATTGCGAAATCCACCCCTCGCTTCCCGCTTGGGGTTGGAGATTCTCGGTTTTAAGTTGCGAAGTCCACCCCTCGCTTCCCGCTTAGGGTTGGAGATTCTCGGTTTTAAGTTGCGAAGTCCATCCCTCGCTTACCGCTTGAGGTTGGAGATTCTCGGTTTTAAGTTGCGAAGTCCACCCCTAGCTTCCCGCTTGGGGTTGGAGATTCTCGGTTATAAGTTGCGAAGTCCACCCCACGCTTCCCGCTTGGGGTTGGAGATCCTCGGTTTTATGTTGTAGTCCACCCCTCTCTTCCAGCTTGGGGTTGGAGATTCTCGGTTTTAAGTTGGGAAGTCCACCCCTCGCTTCCCGCTTGGGGTTGGCGATTCTCGGTTTTAAGTTGCGAAGTCCACCCCTCGCTTCCCGCTTGGGGTTGGAGATCCTCGGTTTTAAGTTGCGAAGTCCACCCCTCGCTTCCACCTTGGGGTTGGAGATTATCGGTTTTAAGTTGCGGAGTCCACCCCTCCCATCCCGCTTGGGGTTGGAGTTTTCTCGGTTTTAAGTTGCGAAGTCCACCCCTCGCTTCCCGCTTGGGTTTGGAGATTCTCGGTTTTAAGTTGCGAAGTCTACCCCTCGCTTCCCGGTTCGGGTTGGATATTCACGGTTTTAAGTTGCGAAGTCCACCCCTCGCTTCCCGCTTGGGGTTGGAGATTCTCGGTTTTAAGTTGCGAAGTTCACCCCTCGCTTCCCGCTTATGGTTGGAGATCCTCGGTTTTAAGTTGCGAAGTCCACCCCTCGCTTCCCGGTTGGGGTTTGAGATTCTCGGTTGCGAAATCCAACCCTCGCTTCCCGCTTGGGGTTGGAGATTCTCGGTTTTAAGTAGCGACGTCCACCCCTCGCTTTCCGCTTTGGGTTGGAGATTCTCGGTTTTAAGTTGTGAAGTCCACCTCTCGCTTCCCCCTTGGGGTTAGAGATTCTCGATTTTAAGTTGCGAAGTCCACCCCTCACTTCGCGCTTAGGGTTGGATATCCTCGGTTTTAAGTTGCGAAGTCCACCCCTCGCTTCCCGCTTGGGGTTGGAGATTCTCGATTTTAAGTTGCGAAGTCCACCCCTCGCTTCCCGCTTGGGGTTAGAGATTCTCGGTTTTAAGTTGCGAAGTCCACCCCTCGCTTCCCGCTTGGGGTTGGAGATTCTCGGTTTTAAGTTGCGAAGTCCACCCCTCGCTTCCCGCTTGGGGTTGGAGATGCTCGGTTTTAAGTTGCGAAGTCCACCCCTCGCTTCCACCTTGGGGTTGGAGATTCTCGGTTTTAAGTTGAGAAGTCCACCCCTCCCATCCCGCTTTGGGTTGGAGATTCTCGGTTTTAAGTTGCGAAGTCCACCCCTCGCTTCCCGCTTGGGTTTGGAGATTCTCGGTTTTAAGTTGCGAAGTCTACCCCTCGCTTCCCGCTTCGGGTTGGATATTCACGGTTTTAAGTTGCGAAGTCCACCCCTCGCTTCCCGCTTGGGGTTGGAGATTCTCGGTTTTAAGTTGCGAAGTCCACCCCTCGTTTCCCGCTTATGGTTGGAGATCCTCGGGTCTAAGTTGCGAAATCCACCCCTCGCTTCCCGGTTGGGGTTTGAGATTCTCGGTTGCGAAATCCAACCCTCGCTTCCCGCTTGGGGTTGGAGATTCTCGGTTTTAAGTAGCGACGTCCTCCCCTCGCTTTCCGCTTTGGGTTGGAGATTCTCGGTTTTAAGTTGTGAAGTCCACCCCTCGCTTCCCCCTTGGGGTTAGAGATTCTCGGGCGTAAGTTGCGAAGTCCACCCCTCTCTTCCCGCTTGGGGTTGGAGATTCTTGGTTTTAAGTTGCGAAGTCCACCCCTCGCTTCCCGCTTAGGGTTGGAGATTGTGGGTTTTAAGTTGCGAGGTCCACCCCTCGCTTCCCACTTGGGTTTGGAGATTCTCGGTTTTAAGTTGCGAAGTCCACCCCCGCTTCCCGCTTCGGGTTGGAGATCCTCGGTTTTAAGTTGCGAAGTCCACCCCTCACTTCGCGCTTGGGGTTGGATATCCTCGGTTTTAAGTTGCGAAGTCCACCCCTCGCTTCCCGCTTGGGGTTGGAGATTCTCGGTTTTAAGTTGCGAAGTCCACCCCTCGCTTCCCGCTTGGGGTTCGAGATCCTCGGTTTTAAGTTGCGAAGTCCACCCCTCGCTTCGCGCTTGGGGTTGGAGATTCTCGATTGCGAAATCCACCCCTCGCTTCCCGCTTGGGGTTGGAGATTCTCGGTTTTAAGTTGCGAAGTCCACCCCTCGCTTCCCGCTTAGGGTTGGAGATTCTCGGTTTTAAGTTGCGAAGTCCATCCCTCGCTTACCGCTTGAGGTTGGAGATTCTCGGTTTTAAGTTGCGAAGTCCACCCCTAGCTTCCCGCTTGGGGTTGGAGATTCTCGGTTATAAGTTGCGAAGTCCACCCCACGCTTCCCGCTTGGGGTTGGAGATCCTCGGTTTTATGTTGTAGTCCACCCCTCTCTTCCAGCTTGGGGTTGGAGATTCTCGGTTTTAAGTTGCGAAGTCCACTCCTCGCTTCCCGCTTGGGGTTGGAGATTCTCTGTTTTAAGTTGCGAAGTCCACCCCTCGCTTCCCGCTTGGGGTTGGAGATCATCGGTTTAAAGTTGCGAAGTCCACCCCTCACTTCGCGCTTGGGGTTGGATATCCTCGGTTTTAAGTTGCGAAGTCCACCCCTCGCTTCCCGCTTGGGGTTGGAGATTCTCGGTTTTAAGTTGCGAAGTCCACCCCTCGCTTCCCGCTTGGGGTTGGAGATTCTCGGTTTTAAGTTGCGAAGTCCGCCCCTCGCTTCCCGCTTGGGGTTGGAGATTCTCGGTTTTAAGTTGCGAAGTCCGCCCCTCGCTTCCCGCTTGGGGTTGGAGATTTTCAGTTTTAAGTTGCGAAGTCCGCCCCTCGCTTCCCGCTTGGGGTTGGAGATTCTCGGTTTTTAGTTGCGAAGTCCCCCCCTCGCTTCCCGCTTGGGGTTGGAGATCCTCGGTTTTAAGTTGCGAAGTCCACCCCTCGCTTCCCGCTTGGGGTTGGAGATTCTCAGCTTTAAGTTGCGAAGTCCACCCCGCGCTTCCCGCTTGGGGTTGGAGATTCTTGGTTTTAAGTTGCGAAGTCCACCCCTCGCTTCCCGCTTAGGGTTGGAGATTGTGGGTTTTAAGTTGCGAAGTCCACCCCTCGCTTCCCGCTTGGGGTTGGAGATTCTCGGTTTTAAGTTGCGAAGTCCACCCCCGCTTCCCGCTTCAGGTTGGAGATCCTCGGTTTTAAGTTGCGAAGTCCACCCCTCACTTCGCGCTTAGGGTTGGATATCCTCGGTTTTAAGTTGCGAAGTCCACCCCTCGCTTCCCGCTTGGGGTTGGAGATTCTCGATTTTAAGTTGCGAAGTCCACCCCTCGCTTCCCGCTTGGGGTTGGAGATTCTCGGTTTTAAGTTGGGAAGTCCACCCCTCGCTTCCCGCTTGGGGTTGGCGATTCTCGGTTTTAAGTTGCGAAGTCCACCCCTCGCTTCCCGCTTGGGGTTGGAGATCCTCGGTTTTAAGTTGCGAAGTCCACCCCTCGCTTCCACCTTGGGGTTGGAGATTCTCGGTTTTAAGTTGCGGAGTCCACTCCTCCCATCCCGCTTGGGGTTGGAGATTCTCGGTTTTAAGTTGCGAAGTCCACCCCTCGCTTCCCGCTTGGGTTTGGAGATTCTCAGTTTTAAGTTGCGAAGTCTACCCCTCGCTTCCCGCTTCGGGTTGGATATTCACGGTTTTAAGTTGCGAAGTCCACCCCTCGCTTCCCGCTTGGGGTTGGAGATTCTCGGTTTTAAGTTGCGAAGTCCACCCCTCGCTTCCCGCTTATGGTTGGAGATCCTCGGTTTTAAGTTGCGAAGTCCACCCCTCGCTTCCCGGTTGGGGTTTGAGATTCTCGGTTGCGAAATCCAACCCTCGCTTCCCGCTTGGGGTTGGAGATTCTCGGTTTTAAGTAGCGACGTCCACCCCTCGCTTTCCGCTTTGGGTTGGAGATTCTCGGTTTTAAGTTGGGAAGTCCACCCCTCGCTTCCCCCTTGGGGTTAGAGATTCTCGGTTTTAAGTTGCGAAGTCCACCCCTCGCTTCCCGCTTGGGGTTGGAGATTCGTGGTTTTAAGTTGCGAAGTCCACCCCTCGCTTCCCGCTTGGGGTTGGAGATTCTCGGTTTTAAGTTGTGAAGTCCACCCCTCGCTTCCCGCTTGGGGTTGGAGATTCTCGGTTTTAAGTTGCGAAGTCCACCCCTCGCTTCCCGCTTGGGGTTGGAGATCCTCGATTTTAAGTTGCGAAGTCCACCCCTCGCTTCCCACTTGGGGTTGGAGATTCTCGGTTTTAAGTTGCGAAGTCCACCCCTCACATCCCGCTTGGGGTTGGAGATTCTCGGTTTTAAGTTGCGAAGTCCACCCCTCGCTTCCCGCTTGGGTTTGGAGATTCTCGATTTTAAGTTGCGAAGTCCACTCCTCGCTTCCCGCTTGGAGTTGGAGATTCTCTGTTTTAAGTTGCGAAGTCCACCCCTCGCTTCCCGCTTGGGGTTGGAGATCATCGGTTTAAAGTTGCGAAGTCCACCCCTCACTTCGCGCTTGGGGTTGGATATCCTCGGTTTTAAGTTGCGAAGTCCACCCCTCGCTTCCCGCTTGGGGTTGGAGATTCTCGGTTTTATGTTGCGAAGTCCACCCCTCGCTTCCCGCTTGGGGTTGGAGATTCTCGGTTTTAAGTTGCGAAGTCCGCCCCTCGCTTCCCGCTTGGGGTTGGAGATTATCAGTTTTAAGTTGCGAAGTCCGCCCCTCGCTTCCCGCTTGGGGTTGGAGATTCTCGGTTTTAAGTTGCGAAGTCCCCCCCTCGCTTCCCGCTTGGGGTTGGAGATCCTCGGTTTTAAGTTGCGAAGTCCACCCCTCGCTTCCCGCTTGGGGTTGGAGATTCTCGGTTTTAAGTTGCGAAGTCCACCCCTCGCTTCCCGCTTGGGGTTGGAGATTCTCGGTTTTAAGTTGCGAAGTCCACCCCCGCTTCCCGCTTGGGGTTGGAGATCCTCGGTTTTAAGTTGCGAAGTCCACCCCTCACTTCGCGCTTGGGGTTGGATATCCTCGGTTTTAAGTTGCGAAGTCCACCCCTCGCTTCCCGCTTGGGGTTGGAGATTCTCGGTTTTAAGTTGCGAAGTCCACCCCTCGCTTCCCGCTTGGGGTTGGAGATTCTCGGTTTTAAGTTGCGAAGTCCACCCCTCGATTCCCGCTTGGGGTTGGAGATCCTCGGTTTTAAGTTGCGAAGTCCACCCCTCGCTTCCCGCTTGGGGTTGGAGATTCTCGGTTTTAAGTTGCGAAGTCCACCCCTCACATCCCGCTTGGGGTTGGAGATTCTCGGTTTTAAGTTGCGAAGTCCACCCCTCGCTTCCCGCTTGGGTTTGGAGATTCTCGGTTTTAAGTTGCGAAGTCCACCCCTCGCTTCCCGCTTGGGGTTGGAGATTCTCGGTTTTAAGTAGCGAAGTCCACCCCTCGCTTCCCGCTTGGGGTTGGAGATCCTCGGTTTTAAGTTGTGAAGTCCACCCCTCGCTTCCCGCTTGGGGTTGAAGATTCTCGGTTGCGAAATCCAACCCTCGCTTCCCGCTTGGGGTTGGAATTCTCGTTTTTAAGTTGCGAAGTCCATCACTCGCTTCCCGCTTGAGGTTGGAGATTCTCGGTTTTAAGTTGGGAAGTCCACCACTCGCTTCGCGCTTGGGGTTGGATATCCTCGGTTTTAAGTTGCGAAGTCCACCCCTCGCTTCCCGCTTGGGGTTGGAGATTCTCGGTTTTAAGTTGCGAAGTCCACCCCTCGCTTCCCGCTTGGGGTTCGAGATCCTCGGTTTTAAGTTGCGAAGTCCACCCCTCGCTTCTCGCTTGGGCTTGGAGATTCTCGGTTGCGAAATCCACCCCTCGCTTCCCGCTTGGGGTTGGAGATTCTCGGTTTTAAGTTGCGAAGTCCACCCCTTGCTTCCCGCTTGGGGTTGGAGATTCTCGGTTTTAAGTTGCGAAGTCCATCCCTCGCTTACCGCTTGAGGTTGGAGATTCTCGGTTTTAAGTTGCGAAGTCCACCCCTAGCTTCCCGCTTGGGGTTGGAGATTCTCGGTTATAAGTTGCGAAGTCCACCCCACGCTTCCCGATTGGGGTTGGAGATCCTCGGTTTTAAGTTGTAGTCCACCCCTCTCTTCCCGCTTGGGGTTGGAGATTCTCGGTTTTAAGCTGCGAAGTCCATCCCTCGCTTACCGCATGAGGTTTGAGATTCTCGGTTTTAAGTTGCGAAGTCCACCCCTAGCTTCCCGCTTGGGGTTGGAGATTCTCGGTTATAAGTTGCGAAGTCCACCCCACGCTTCCCAATTGGGGTTGGAGATCCTCGGTTTTAAGTTGTAGTCCACCCATCTCTTCCAGCTTTGGGTTGGAGATTCTCGGTTTTAAGTTGCGAAGTCCACTCCTCACTTCCCGCTTGGGGTTGGAGATTTTTTGTTTTAAGTTGTGAAGTCCACCCCTCGCTTCCCGCTTGGGGTTGGAGATCATCGGTTTAAAGTTGCGAAGTCCACCCCTCACTTCGCGCTTGGGGTTGGATATCCTCGGTTTTAAGTTTCGAAGTCCACCCCTCGCTTCCCGCTTGGGGTTGGAGATTCTCGGTTTTAAGTTGCGAAGTCCACCCCTCGCTTCCCGCTTGGGGTTCGAGATTCTCGGTTTTAAGTTGCGAAGTCCTCCCCTCGCTTCCCGCTTGGGGTTGGAGATTCTCGGTTTTAAGTTGCGAAGTCCGCCCCTCGCTTCCCGCTTGGGGTTGGAGATTCTCGGTTTTAAGTTGCGAAGTCCGCCCCTCGCTTCCCGCTTGGGGTTGGAGATTCTCGGTTTTAAGTTGCGAATTGCACCCCTCGCTTCCCGCTTGGGGTTGGAGATTCTCGGTTTTAAGTTGCGAAGTCCACCCCTAGCTTCCCGCTTAGGGTTGGAGATTGTGGGTTTTAAGTTGCGAAGTCCACCCCTCGCTTCCCGCTTGGGGTTGGAGATTCTCGGTTTTAAGTTGCGAAGTCCACCCCCGCTTCCCGCTTGGGGTTGGAGATCCTCGGTTTTAATTTGCGAAGTCCACCCCTCACTTCGCGCTTGGGGTTGGATATCCTCGGTTTTAAGTTGCGAAGTCCACCCCTCGCTTCCCGCTTGGGGTTGGAGATTCTCGATTTTAAGTTGCGAAGTCCACCCCTCGCTTCCCGCTTGGGGTTGGAGATTCTCGGTTTTAAGTTGGGAAGTCCACCCCTCGCTTCCCGTTTGGGGTTGGAGATTCCCGGTTTTAAGTTGCGAAGTCCACCCCTCGCTTCCCGCTTGGGGTTGGAGATCCTCGGTTTAAGTTGCGAAGTCCACCCCTCGCTTCCCCCTTGGGGTTGGAGATTCTCGGTTTATGTTGCGAAGTCCACCCCTTCCATCCCGCTTGGGGTTGGAGATTCTCGGTTTTAAGTTGCGAAGTCCACCCCTCGCTTCCAGCTTGGGTTTGGAGATTCTCGGTTTTAAGTTGCGAAGTCTACCCCTCGCTTCCCGCTTCGGGTTGGAGATTCACGGTTTTAAGTTGCGAAGTCCACCCCTCGCTTCCCGCTGGGGGTTGGAGATTCTCGGTTTTAAGTTGCGAAGTCCACCCCTCGCTTCCGGCTTGGGGTTGGAGATCCTCGGTTTTAAGTTGCGAAGTCCACCCCTCGCTTCCCCCTTGGGGTTGGAGATTCTCGGTTTTAAGTTGCGAAGTCCACCCCTCGCTTCCCGCTTGGGGTTGGAGATTCTCTGTTTTAAGTTGCGAAGTCCACCCCTCACATCCCGCTTGGGGTTGGAGATTCTCGGTTTTAAGTTGCGAAGTCCACCCCTCGCTTCCCGCTTGGGTTTGGAGATTCTCGGTTTTAAGTTGCGAAGTCCACCCCTCGCTTCCCGCTTGGGGTTGGAGATTCTCGGTTTTAAGTAGCGAAGTCCACCCCTCGCTTCCCGCTTGGGGTTGGAGATCCTCGGTTTTAAGTTGTGAAGTCCACCCCTCGCTTCCCGCTTGTGGTTGAAGATTCTCGGTTGCGAAATCCAACCCTCGCTTTCCGCTTGGGGTTGGAATTCTCGGTTTTAAGTTGCGAGGTCCACCCCTCGCTTCCCGCTTTGGGTTGGAGATTCTCGGTTTTAAGTTGCGAAGTCCACCCCTCGCTTCTCGCTTGGGGTTGGAGATTCTCGGTTGCGAAATCCACCCCTCGCTTCCCGCTTGGGGTTGGAGATTCTCGGTTTTAAGTTGCGAAGTCCACCCCTCGCTTCCCGCATGGGGTTGGAGATTCTCGGTTTTAAGTTGCGAAGTCCACCCCCGCTTCCCGCTTGGGGTTGGAGATCCTCGGTTTTAAGTTGCGAAGTCCACCCCTCACTTCGCGCTTGGGGTTCGATATCCTCGGTTTTAAGTTGCGAAGTCCACCCCTCGCTTCCCGCTTGGGGTTGGAGATTCTCGGTTTTAAGTTGCGAAGTCCACCCCTCGCTTCCCGCTTGGGGTTGGAGATTCTCGGTTTTAAGTTGCGAAGTCCACCCCCGCTTCCCGCTTGGGGTTGGAGATCCTCGGTTTTAAGTTGCGAAGTCCACCCCTCACTTCGCGCTTGGGGTTGGATATCCTCGGTTTTAAGTTGCGAAGTCCACCCCTCGCTTCCCGCTTGGGGTTGGAGATTCTCGGTTTTAAGTTGCGAAGTCCACCCCTCGCTTCCCGCTTGGGGTTGGAGATTCTCGGTTTTAAGTTGCGAAGTCCACCCCTCGATTCCCGCTTGGGGTTGGAGATCCTCGGTTTTAAGTTGCGAAGTCCACCCCTCGCTTCCCGCTTGGGGTTGGAGAATCTCGGTTTTAAGTTGCGAAGTCCACCCCTCCCATCCCGCTTGGGGTTGGAGATTCTCGGTTTTAAGTTGCGAAGTCCACCCCTCGCTTCCCGCTTGCGTTTGGAGATACTCGGTTTTAAGTTGCGAAGTCCACCCCTCGCTTCCCGCTTGGGGTTGGAGATTCTCGGTTTTAAGTAGCGAAGTCCACCCCTCGCTTCCTGCTTGGGGTTGGAGATCCTCGGTTTTAAGTTGTGAAGTCCACCCCTCGCTTCCCGCTTGGGGTTGAAGATTCTCGGTTGCGAAATCCAACCCTCGCTTCCCGCTTGGGGTTGGAATTCTCGGTTTTAAGTTGCGAAGTCCATCACTCGCTTCCCGCTTGGGGTTGGAGATTCTCGGTTTTAAGTTGTGAAGTCCACCACTCGCTTCGCGCTTGGGGTTGGATATCCTCGGTTTTAAGTTGCGAAGTCCACCCCTCGCTTCCCGCTTGGGGTTGGAGATTCTCGGTTTTAAGTTGCGAAGTCCACCCCTCGCTTCCCGCTTGGGGTTCGAGATCCTCGGTTTTAAGTTGCGAAGTCCACCCCTCGCTTCTCGCTTGGGGTTGGAGATTCTCGGTTGCGAAATCCACCCCTCGCTTCCCGCTTGGGGTTGGAGATTCTCGGTTTTAAGTTGCGAAGTCCACCCCTTGCTTCCCGCTTGGGGTTGGAGATTCTCGGTTTTAAGTTGCGAAGTCCATCCCTCGCTTACCGCTTGAGGTTGGAGATTCTCGGTTTTAAGTTGCGAAGTCCACCCCTAGCTTCCCGCTTGGGGTTGGAGATTCTCGGTTATAAGTTGCGAAGTCCACCCCACGCTTCCCGATTGGGGTTGGAGATCCTCGGTTTTAAGTTGTAGTCCACCCCTCTCTTCCCGCTTGGGGTTGGAGATTCTCGGTTTTAAGTTGCGAAGTCCATCCCTCGCTTACCGCTTGAGGTTGGAGATTTTCGGTTTTAAGTTGCGAAGTCCACCCCTAGCTTCCCGCTTGGGGTTGGAGATTCTCGGTTATAAGTTGCGAAGTCCACCCCACGCTTCCCGATTGGGGTTGGAGATCCTCGGTTTTAAGTTGTAGTCCACCCCTCTCTTCCAGCTTGGGGTTGGAGATTCTCGGTTTTAAGTTGCGAAGTCCACTCCTCACTTCCCGCTTGGGGTTGGAGATTCTCTGTTTTAAGTTTTGAAGTCCACCCCTCGCTTCCCGCTTGGGGTTGGAGATCATCGGTTTAAAGTTGCGAAGTCCACCCCTCACTTCGCGCTTGGGGTTGGATATCCTCGGTTTTAAGTTGCGAAGTCCACCCCTCGCTTCCCGCTTGGGGTTGGAGATTCTCGGTTTTAAGTTGCGAAGTCCACCCCTCGCTTCCCGCTTCGGGTTCGAGATTCTCGGTTTTAAGTTGCGAAGTCCGCCCCTCGCTTCCCGCTTGGGGTTGGAGATTCTCGGTTTTAAGTTGCGAAGTCCGCCCCTCGCTTCCCGCTTGGGGTTGGAGATGCTCGGTTTTAAGTTGCGAAGTCCGCCCCTCGCTTCCCGCTTGGGGTTGGAGATCCTCGGTTTTAAGTTGCGAAGTCCACCCCTCGCTTCCCCCTTGGGGTTGGAGATTCTCGGTTTTAAGTTGCGAAGTCCACCCCTCCCATCCCGCTTGGGGTTGGAGATTCTCGGTTTTAAGTTTCGAAGTCCACCCCTCGCTTCCAGCTTGGGTTTGGAGATTCTCGGTTTTAAGTTGCGAAGTCTACCCCTCGCTTCCCGCTTCGGGTTGGAGATTCACGGTTTTAAGTTGCGAAGTCCACCCCTCACTTCCGGCTGGGGGTTGGAGATTCTCGGTTTTAAGTTGCGAAGTCCACCCCTCGCTTCCCGCTTGGGGTTGGAGATCCTCGGTTTTAAGTTGCGAAGTCCACCCCTCGCTTCCCCCTTGGGGTTGGAGATTCTCGGTTTTAAGTTGCGAAGTCCACCCCTCCCATCCCGCTTGGGGTTGGAGATTCTCGGTTTTAAGTTGCGAAGTCCACCCCTCGCTTCCAGCTTGGGTTTGGAGATTCTCGGTTTTAAGTTGCGAAGTCTACCCCTCGCTTCCCGCTTCGGGTTGGAGATTCACGGTTTCAAGTTGCGAAGTCCACCCCTCGCTTCCCGCTTCGGGTTGGAGATTCACGGTTTTAAGTTGCGAAGTCCACCCCTCGCTTCCCGCTTGGGGTTGGAGATTCTCGGTTTTAAGTTGCGAAGTCCACCCCTCGCTTCCCGCTTGGGGTTGGAGATCCTCGGTTTTAAGTTGCGAAGTCCACCCCTCGCTTCCCGGTTGGGGTTGGAGATTCTCGGTTGCGAAATCCAACCCTCGCTTCCCGCTTGGGGTTGGAGATTCTCGGTTTTAAGTTGCGACATCCACCCCTCGCTTTCCGCTTTGGGTTGTAGATTCTCGGTTTTAAGTTGCGAAGTCCACCCCTCGCTTCCCGCTTGGGGTTGGAGATTCTCGGTTTTAAGTTGCGAAGTTCACCCCTCGCTTCCCGCTTGGGGTTCGAGATCCTCGGTTTTAAGTTGCGAAGTCCACCCCTCGCTTCTCGCTTGGGGTTGGAGATTCTCGGTTGCGAAATCCACCCCTCGCTTCCCGCTTGGGGTTGGAGATTCTCGGTTTTAAGTTGCGAAGTCCGCCCCTCGCTTCCCGCTTGGGGTTGGAGATTCTCGGTTTTAAGTTGCGAAGTCCGCCCCTCGCTTCCCGCTTGGGGTTGGAGATTCTCGGTTTTAAGTTGCGAAGTCCGCCCCTCGCTTACCGCTTGAGGTTGGAGATTCTCGGTTTTAAGTTGCGAAGTCCACCCCTAGCTTCCCGCTTTGAGTTGGAGATTCTCGGTTATAAGTTGCGAAGTCCACCCCACGCTTCCCGATTGGGGTTGGAGATCCTCGGTTTTAAGTTGTAGTCCACCCCTCTCTTCCAGCTTGGGGTTGGAGATTCTCGGTTTTAAGTTGCGAAGTCCACTCCTCACTCCACGCTTGGGGTTGGAGATTCTCTGTTTTAAGTTGCGAAGTCCACCCCTCGCTTCCCGCTTGGGGTTGGAGATTCTCGGTTATAAGTTGCGAAGTCCACCCCACGCTTCCCGATTGGGGTTGGAGATCCTCGGTTTTAAGTTGTAGTCCACCCCTCTCTTCCCGCTTGGGGTTGGAGATTCTCGGTTTTAAGTTGCGAAGTCCATCCCTTGCTTACCGCTTGAGGTTGGAGATTTTCGGTTTTAAGTTGCGAAGTCCACCCCTAGCTTCCCGCTTGGGGTTGGAGATTCTCGGTTATAAGTTGCGAAGTCCACCCCACGCTTCCCGATTGGGGTTGGAGATCCTCGGTTTTAAGTTGTAGTCCACCCCTCTCTTCCAGCTTGGGGTTGGAGATTCTCGGTTTTAAGTTGCGAAGTCCACTCCTCACTTCCCGCTTGGGGTTGGAGATTCTCTGTTTTAAGTTTTGAAGTCCACCCCTCGCTTCCCGCTTGGGGTTGGAGATCATCGGTTTAAAGTTGCGAAGTCCACCCCTCACTTCGCGCTTGGGGTTGGATATCCTGGGTTTTAAGTTGCGAAGTCCACCCCTCGCTTCCCGCTTGGGGTTGGAGATTCTCGCTTTTAAGTTGCGAAGTCCACCCCTCGCTTCCCGCTTGGGGTTAGAGATTCTCGGTTTTAAGTTGCGAAGTCCACCCCTCGCTTCCCGCTTGGGGTTGGAGATTCTCGGTTTTAAGTTGCGAAGTCCACCCCTCGCTTCCCGCTTGGGGTTGGAGATCCTCGGTTTTAAGTTGCGAAGTCCACCCCTCGCTTCCACCTTGGGGTTGGAGATTCTCGGTTTTAAGTTGAGAAGTCCACCCCTCCCATCCCGCTTTGGGTTGGAGATTCTCGGTTTTAAGTTGCGAAGTCCACCCCTCGCTTCCCGCTGGGGTTTGGAGATTCTCGGTTTTAAGTTGCGAAGTCTACCCCTCGCTTCCCGCTTCGGGTTGGAGATTCACGGTTTTAAGTTGCGAAGTCCACCCCTCGCTTCCCGCTGGGGGTTGGAGATTCTCGGTTTTAAGTTACGAAGTCCACCCCTCGCTTCCCGCTTGGGGTTGGAGATCCTCGGTTTTAAGTTGCGAAGTCCACCCCTCGCTTCCCGGTTGGGGTTGGAGATTCTCGGTTGCGAAATCCAACCCTCGCTTCCCGCTTGGGGTTGGAGATTCTCGGTTTTAAGTTGCGACATCCACCCCTCGCTTTCCGCTTTGGGTTGTAGATTCTAGGTTTTAAGTTGTGAAGTCCACCCCTCGCTTCCCCCTTGGGGTTGGAGATTCTCGGTTTTAAGTTGCGAATTCCACCCCTCGCTTCCCGCTTGGGGTTGGAGATTCTCGGTTTTAAGTTGCGCAGAACACCCCTCGCTTCCCGCTTGTGGTTGGAGATTCTCGGTTTTAAGTTGCGACGTCCACCCCTCGCTTTACGCTTTGGTTTGGAGATTCTCGGTTTTAAGTTGCGAAGTCCATCCCTCGCTTCCCGCTTGGGGTTGGAGATTCTCGGTTTTAAGTTGCGAAGTCCACCCCTCGCTTCCCGCTTGGGGTTGGAGATTCTCGGCTTTAAGTTGCGAAGTCCACCCCTCGCTTCCCGCTTGGGGTTGGAGATCCTCGGTTTTAAGTTTCGCAGTCCACCCCTCGCTTCCCGCTTGGGGTTGGAGATTCTCGGTCTTAAGTTGCGAAGTCCACCCCTCATTCCCGCTTGGGGTTGGAGATTCTCGGTTTTAAGTTGCGAAGTCCACCCCTCGCTTCCAGCTTGGGGTTGGAGATTCTCGATTTTAAGTTGCGAAATCCACCCCTCGCTTCCCGCTTGGGGTTGGAGATTCTCGGTTTTAAGTTGCCAAGTCCACCCTTCGCTTCCCGCTTGGGGTTGGAGATTCTCGGTTTTAAGTTGCGAAGTCCACCCCTCGCTTCCCGCTTGGGGTTGGAGATTCTCGGTTTTAAGTTGCGAAGTCCACCCCTCGCTTCCCGCTTGGGGTTGGAGATTCTCGGTTTTATGTTGCGAAGTCCAACCCTCGCTTCCCGCTTGGGGTTGGACATCCTCGGTTTTAAGTTGCGAAGTCCACCCCTCGCTTCCCGCTTTGGGTTGGAGATTCTCGGTTTTAAGTTGCGAAGTCCATCCCTCGCTTCCCGCTTGGGGTTGGAGATTCTCGGTTTTAAGTTGCGAAGTCCACCACTCGCTCCGCGCTTGGGGTTGGATATCCTCGGTTTTAAGTTGCGAAGTCCACCCCTCGCTTCCCGCTTGGGGTTGGAGATTCTCGGTTTTAAGTTGCGAAGTCCACCCCTCGCTTCCCGCTTGGGGTTCGAGATCCTCGGTTTTAAGTTGCGAAGTCCACCCCTCGCTTCTCGCTTTGGGTTGGAGATTCTCGGTTGCGAAATCCACCCCTCGCTTCCCGCTTGGGGTTGGAGATTCTCGGTTTTAAGTTGCGAAGTCCACCCATTGCTTCGCGCTTGGGGTTGGAGATTCTCGGTTTTAAGTTGCGAACTCCATCCCTCGCTTCCCGCTTGGGGTTGGAGATTCTCGGTTTTAAGTTGCGAAGTCCACCCCTCGCTTCCCGCTTGGGGTTGGAGATTCTCTGTTTTAAGTTCCGAAGTCCACCCCTCGCTTCCCGCTTGGGGTTGGAGATCCTCGGTTTTAAGTTGCGCAGTCCACCCCTCGCTTCCCGCTTGGGGTTGGAGATTCTCGGTCTTAAGTTGCGAAGTCCACCCCTCATTCCCGCTTGGGGTTGGAGATTCTCGGTTTTAAGTTGCGAAGTCCACCCCTCGCTTCCCACTTGGGGTTGGAGATTCTCGATTTTAAGTTGCGAAATCCACCCCTCGCTTCCCGCTTGGGGTTGGAGATTCTCGGTTTTAAGTTGCCAAGTCCACCCTTCGCTTCCCGCTTGGGGTTGGTGATTCTTGGTTTTAAGTTGCGAAGTCCGCCCCTCGCTTCCCGCTTGGGGTTGGAGATTCTCGGTTTTAAGTTGCGAAGTCCGCCCCTCGCTTCCCGCTTGGGGTTGGAGATCCTCGGTTTTAAGTTGCGAAGTCCACCCCTCGCTTCCCGCTTGGGGTTGGAGATTCTCGGTTTTAAGTTGAGAATTTCACCCCTCGCTTCCCGCTTGGGGTTGAAGATTCTCGGTTTTAAGTTGAGAAGTCCACCCCTCGCTTCCCGCTTAGGGTTGGAGATTGTGGGTTTTAAGTTGCGAAGTCCACCCCTCGCTTCCCGCTTGGGGTTGGAGATTCTCGGTTTTAAGTTGCGAAGTCCACCACTCGCTCCGCGCTTGGGGTTGGATATCCTCGGTTTTAAGTTGCGAAGTCCACCCCTCGCTTCCCGCTTGGGGTTGGAGATTCTCGGTTTTAAGTTGCGAAGTCCACCCCTCGCTTCCCGCTTGGGGTTCGAGATTCTCGATTTTAAGTTGCGAAGTCCGCCCCTCGCTTCCCGCTTGGGGTTCGAGATTCTCGATTTTAAGTTGCGAAGTCCGCCCCTCGCTTCCCGCTTGGGGTTGGAGATTCTCGGTTTTAAGTTGCGAAGTCCACCCCCGCTTCCCGCTTGGGGTTGGAGATCCTCGGTTTTAAGTTGCGAAGTCCACCCCTCACTTCGCGCTTGGGGTTGGATATCCTCGGTTTTAAGTTGCGAAGTCCACCCCTCGCTTCCCGCTTGGGGTTGGAGATTCTCGATTTTAAGTTGCGAAGTCCACCCCTCGCTTCCCGCTTGGGGTTGGAGATTCTCGGTTTTAAGTTGGGAAGTCCACCCCTCGCTTCCCGCTTGGGGTTGGAGATTCTCGGTTTTAAGTTGCGAAGTCCACCCCTCGCTTCCCGCTTGGGGTTGGAGATCCTCGGTTTTAAGTTGCGAAGTCCACCCCTCGCTTCCCCCTTGGGGTTGGAGATTCTCGGTTTTAAGTTGCGAAGCCCACCCCTCCCATCCCGCTTGGGGTTGGAGATTCTCGGTTTTAAATTGCGAAGTCCACCCCTCGCTTCCAGCTTGGGTTTGGAGATTCTCGGTTTTAAGTTGCGAAGTCTACCCCTCGCTTCCCGCTTCGGGTTAGAGATTCACGGTTTTAAGTTGCGAAGTCCACCCCTCGCTTCCCGCTTGGGGTTGGAGATTCTCGGTTTTAAGTTGCGAAGTCCACCCCTCGCTTCCCGCTTGGGGTAGGAGATCCTCGGTTTTAAGTTGCGAAGTCCACCCCTCGCTTCCCGGTTGGGGTTGGAGATTCTCGGTTGCGAAATCTAACCCTCGCTTCCCGCTTGGGGTTGGAGATTCTCGGTTTTAAGTTGCGAAGTCCACCCCTCGCTTCCCGCTTGGGGTTGGAGATTCTCGGTTTTAAGTTGCCAAGTCCACCCTTCGCTTCCCGCTTGGGGTTGGAGATTCTCGGTTTTAAGTTGCGAAGTCCACCCCTCGCTTCCCGCTTGGGGTTCGAGATCCTCGGTTTTAAGTTGCGAAGTCCACCCCTCGCTTCTCGCTTGGGGTTGGAGATTCTCGGTTGCGAAATCCACCCCTCGCTTCCCGCTTGGGGTTGGAGATTCTCGGTTTTAAGTTGCGAAGTCCGCCCCTCGCTTCCCGCTTGGGGTTGGAGATTCTCGGTTTTAAGTTGCGAAGTCCGCCCCTCGCTTCCCGCTTGGGGTTGGAGATTCTCGGTTTTAAGTTGCGAAGTCCGCCCCTCGCTTACCGCTTGAGGTTGGAGATTCTCGGTTTTAAGTTGCGAAGTCCGCCCCTCGCTTACCGCTTGGGGTTGGAGATTCTCGGTTTTAAGTTGCGAAGTCCGCCCCTCGCTTCCCGCTTGGGGTTGGAGATTCTCGGTCTTAAGTTGCGAAGTCCACCCCTCATTCCCGCTTGGGGTTGGAGATTCTCGGTTTTAAGTTGCGAAGTCCACCCCTCGCTTCCAGCTTGGTGTTGGAGATTCTCGATTTTAAGTTGCGAAATCCACCCCTCGCTTCCCGCTTGGGGTTGGAGATTCTCGGTTTTAAGTTGCCAAGTCCACCCTTCGCTTCCCGCTTGGGGTTGGAGATTCTCGGTTTTAAGTTGCGAAGTCCACCCCTCGCTTCCCGCTTGGGGTTGGAGATTCTCGGTTTTAAGTTGCGAAGTCCACCCCTCGCTTCCCGCTTGGGGTTGGAGATTCTCGGTTTTATGTTGCGAAGTCCAACCCTCGCTTCCCGCTTGGGGTTGGACATCCTCGGTTTTAAGTTGCGAAGTCCACCCCTCGCTTCCCGCTTTGGGTTGGAGATTCTCGGTTTTAAGTTGCGAAGTCCATCCCTCGCTTCCCGCTTGGGGTTGGAGATTCTCGGTTTTAAGTTGCGAAGTCCACCACTCGCTCCGCGCTTGGGGTTGGATATCCTCGGTTTTAAGTTGCGAAGTCCACCCCTCGCTTCCCGCTTGGGGTTGGAGATTCTCGGTTTTAAGTTGCGAAGTCCACCCCTCGCTTCCCGCTTGGGGTTCGAGATCCTCGGTTTTAAGTTGCGAAGTCCACCCCTCGCTTCTCGCTTCGGGTTGGAGATTCTCGGTTGCGAAATCCACCCCTCGCTTCCCGCTTGGGGTTGGAGATTCTCGGTTTTAAGTTGCGAAGTCCACCCCTTGCTTCGCGCTTGGGGTTGGAGATTCTCGGTTTTAAGTTGCGAACTCCATCCCTCGCTTCCCGCTTGGGGTTGGAGATTCTCGGTTTTAAGTTGCGAAGTCCACCCCTCGCTTCCCGCTTGGGGTTGGAGATTCTCTGTTTTAAGTTGCGAAGTCCACCCCTCGCTTCCCGCTTGGGGTTGGAGATCCTCGGTTTTAAGTTGCGCAGTCCACCCCTCGCTTCCCGCTTGGGGTTGGAGATTCTCGATCTTAAGTTGCGAAGTCCACCCCTCATTCCCGCTTGGGGTTGGAGATTCTCGGTTTTAAGTTGCGAAGTCCACCCCTCGCTTCCCTCTTGGGGTTGGAGATTCTCGATTTTAAGTTGCGAAATCCACCCCTCGCTTCCCGCTTGGGGTTGGAGATTCTCGGTTTTAAGTTGCCAAGTCCACCCTTCGCTTCCCGCTTGGGGTTGGAGATTCTCGGTTTTAAGTTGCGAAGTCCGCCCCTCGCTTCCCGCTTGGGGTTGGAGATTCTCGGTTTTAAGTTGCAAAGTCCACCCCTCGCTTCCCGCTTGGGGTTGGAGATCCTCGGTTTTAAGTTGCGAAGTCCACCCCTCGCTTCCCGCTTGGGGTTGGAGATTCTCGGTTTTAAGTTGCGAATTTCACCCCTCGCTTCCCGCTTGGGATTGAAGATTCTCGGTTTTAAGTTGAGAAGTCCACCCCTCGCTTCCCGCTTAGGGTTGGAGATTGTGGGTTTTAAGTTGCGAAGTCCACCCCTCGCTTCCCGCTTGGGGTTGGAGATTCTCGGTTTTAAGTTGCCAAGTCCACCCTTCGCTTCCCGCTTGGGGTTGGAGATTCTCGGTTTTAAGTTGCGAAGTCCGCCCCTCGCTTCCCGCTTGGGGTTGGAGATTCTCGGTTTTAAGTTGGGAAGTCCACCCCTCGCTTCCCGCTTGGGGTTGGAGATTCTCGGTTTTAAGTTCCGAAGTCCACCCCTCGCTTCCCGCTTGGGGTTGGAGATCCTCGGTTTTAAGTTGCGAAGTCCACCCCTCGCTTCCCCCTTGGGGTTGGAGATTCTCGGTTTTAAGTTGCGAAGCCCACCCCTCCCATCCCGCTTGGGGTTGGAGATTCTCGGTTTTAAATTGCGAAGTCCACCCCTCGCTTCCAGCTTGGGTTTGGAGATTCTCGGTTTTAAGTTGCGAAGTCTACCCCTCGCTTCCCGCTTCGGGTTGGAGATTCACGGTTTTAAGTTGCGAAGTCCACCCCTCGCTTCCCGCTGGGGGTTGGAGATTCTCGGTTTTAAGTTGCGAAGTCCACCCCTCGCTTCCCGCTTGGGGTTGGAGATCCTCGGTTTTAAGTTGCGAAGTCCACCCCTCGCTTCCCGGTTGGGGTTGGAGATTCTCGGTTGCGAAATCCAACCCTCGCTTCCCGCTTGGGGTTGGAGATTCTCGGTTTTAAGTTGCGACATCCACCCCTCGCTTTCCGCTTTGGGTTGTAGATTCTAGGTTTTAAGTTGTGAAGTCCACCCCTCGCTTCCCCCTTGGGGTTGGAGATTCTCGGTTTTAAGTTGCGAATTCCACCCCTCGCTTCCCGCTTGGGGTTGGAGATTCTCGGTTTTAAGTTGTGCAGAACACCCCTCGCTTCCCGCTTGTGGTTGGAGATTCTCGGTTTTAAGTTGCGACGTCCACCCCTCGCTTTCCGCTTTGGTTTGGAGATTCTCGGTTTTAAGTTGCGAAGTCCATCCCTCGCTTCCCGCTTGGGGTTGGAGATTCTCGGTTTTAAGTTGCGAAGTCCACCCCTCGCTTCCCGCTTGGGGTTGGAGATTCTCGGTTTTAAGTTGCGAAGTCCACCCCTCGCTTCCCGCTTGGGGTTGGAGATTCTCGGTTTTAAGTTGCGAAGTCCACCCCTCGCTTCCCGCTTGGAGTTGGAGATCCTCGGTTTTAAGTTGCGAACTCCATCCCTCGCTTCCCGCTTGGGGTTGGAGATTCTCGGTTTTAAGTTGCGAAGTCCACCCCTCGCTTCCCGCTTGGGGTTGGAGATTCTCTGTTTTAAGTTGCGAAGTCCACCCCTCGCTTCCCGCTTGGGGTTGGAGATCCTCGGTTTTAAGTTGCGCAGTCCACCCCTCGCTTCCCGCTTGGGGTTGGAGATTCTCGGTCTTAAGTTGCGAAGTCCACCCCTCATTCCCGCTTGGGGTTGGAGATTCTCGGTTTTAAGTTGCGAAGTCCACCCCTCGCTTCCCACTTGGGGTTGGAGATTCTCGATTTTAAGTTGCGAAATCAACCCCTCGCTTCCCGCTTGGGGTTGGAGATTCTCGGTTTTAAGTTGCCAAGTCCACCCTTCGCTTCCCGCTTGGGGTTGGAGATTCTCGGTTTTAAGTTGCGAAGTCCGCCCCTCGCTTCCCGCTTGGGGTTGGAGATTCTCGGTTTTAAGTTGCGAAGTCCGCCCCTCGCTTCCCGCTTGGGGTTGGAGATTCTCGGTTTTAAGTTGCGAAGTCCACCCCTCGCTTCCCGCTTGTGGTTGGAGATCCTCGGTTTTAAGTTGCGAAGTCCACCCCTCGCTTCCCGCTTGGGGTTGGAGATTCTCGGTTTTAAGTTGCGAATTTCACCCCTCGCTTCCCGCTTGGGGTTGAAGATTCTCGGTTTTAAGTTGAGAAGTCCACCCCTCGCTTCCCGCTTAGGGTTGGAGATTGTGGGTTTTAAGTTGCGAAGTCCACCCCTCGGTTCCCGCTTGGGGTTGGAGATTCTCGGTTTTAAGTTGCGAAGTCCACCCCCGCTTCCCGCTTGGGGTTGGAGATCCTCGGTTTTAAGTTGCGAAGTCCACCCCTCACTTCGCGCTTGGGGTTGGATATCCTCGGTTTTAAGTTGCGAAGTCCACCCCTCGCTTCCCGCTTGGGGTTGGAGATTCTCGATTTTAAGTTGCGAAGTCCACCCCTCGCTTCCCGCTTGGGGTTGGAGATTCTCGGTTTTAAGTTGGGAAGTCCACCCCTCGCTTCCCGCTTGGGGTTGGAGATTCTCGGTTTTAAGTTGCGAAGTCCACCCCTCGCTTCCCGGTTGGGGTTGGAGATTCTCGGTTGCGAAATCCAACCCTCGCTTCCCGCTTGGGGTTGGAGATTCTCGGTTTTAAGTTGCGAAGTCCACCCCTCGCTTCCCGCTTGGGGTTGGAGATTCTCGGTTTTAAGTTGCCAAGTCCACCCTTCGCTTCCCGCTTGGGGTTGGAGATTCTCGGTTTTAAGTTGCGAAGTCCACCCCTCGCTTCCCGCTTGGGGTTCGAGATCCTCGGTTTTAAGTTGCGAAGTCCACCCCTCGCTTCTCGCTTGGGGTTGGAGATTCTCGGTTGCGAAATCCACCCCTCGCTTCCCGCTTGGGGTTGGAGATTCTCGGTTTTAAGTTGCGAAGTCCGCCCCTCGCTTCCCGCTTGGGGTTGGAGATTCTCGGTTTTAAGTTGCGAAGTCCGCCCCTCGCTTCCCGCTTGGGGTTGGAGATTCTCGGTTTTAAGTTGCGAAGTCCGCCCCTCGCTTACCGCTTGAGGTTGGAGATTCTCGGTTTTAAGTTGCGAAGTCCGCCCCTCGCTTACCGCTTGGGGTTGGAGATTCTCGGTTTTAAGTTGCGAAGTCCGCCCCTCGCTTCCCGCTTGGGGTTGGAGATTCTCGGTCTTAAGTTGCGAAGTCCACCCCTCATTCCCGCTTGGGGTTGGAGATTCTCGGTTTTAAGTTGCGAAGTCCACCCCTCGCTTCCAGCTTGGTGTTGGAGATTCTCGATTTTAAGTTGCGAAATCCACCCCTCGCTTCCCGCTTGGGGTTGGAGATTCTCGGTTTTAAGTTGCCAAGTCCACCCTTCGCTTCCCGCTTGGGGTTGGAGATTCTCGGTTTTAAGTTGCGAAGTCCACCCCTCGCTTCCCGCTTGGGGTTGGAGATTCTCGGTTTTAAGTTGCGAAGTCCACCCCTCGCTTCCCGCTTGGGGTTGGAGATTCTCGGTTTTATGTTGCGAAGTCCAACCCTCGCTTCCCGCTTGGGGTTGGACATCCTCGGTTTTAAGTTGCGAAGTCCACCCCTCGCTTCCCGCTTTGGGTTGGAGATTCTCGGTTTTAAGTTGCGAAGTCCATCCCTCGCTTCCCGCTTGGGGTTGGAGATTCTCGGTTTTAAGTTGCGAAGTCCACCACTCGCTCCGCGCTTGGGGTTGGATATCCTCGGTTTTAAGTTGCGAAGTCCACCCCTCGCTTCCCGCTTGGGGTTGGAGATTCTCGGTTTTAAGTTGCGAAGTCCACCCCTCGCTTCCCGCTTGGGGTTCGAGATCCTCGGTTTTAAGTTGCGAAGTCCACCCCTCGCTTCTCGCTTCGGGTTGGAGATTCTCGGTTGCGAAATCCACCCCTCGCTTCCCGCTTGGGGTTGGAGATTCTCGGTTTTAAGTTGCGAAGTCCACCCCTTGCTTCGCGCTTGGGGTTGGAGATTCTCGGTTTTAAGTTGCGAACTCCATCCCTCGCTTCCCGCTTGGGGTTGGAGATTCTCGGTTTTAAGTTGCGAAGTCCACCCCTCGCTTCCCGCTTGGGGTTGGAGATTCTCTGTTTTAAGTTGCGAAGTCCACCCCTCGCTTCCCGCTTGGGGTTGGAGATCCTCGGTTTTAAGTTGCGCAGTCCACCCCTCGCTTCCCGCTTGGGGTTGGAGATTCTCGATCTTAAGTTGCGAAGTCCACCCCTCATTCCCGCTTGGGGTTGGAGATTCTCGGTTTTAAGTTGCGAAGTCCACCCCTCGCTTCCCTCTTGGGGTTGGAGATTCTCGATTTTAAGTTGCGAAATCCACCCCTCGCTTCCCGCTTGGGGTTGGAGATTCTCGGTTTTAAGTTGCCAAGTCCACCCTTCGCTTCCCGCTTGGGGTTGGAGATTCTCGGTTTTAAGTTGCGAAGTCCGCCCCTCGCTTCCCGCTTGGGGTTGGAGATTCTCGGTTTTAAGTTGCAAAGTCCACCCCTCGCTTCCCGCTTGGGGTTGGAGATCCTCGGTTTTAAGTTGCGAAGTCCACCCCTCGCTTCCCGCTTGGGGTTGGAGATTCTCGGTTTTAAGTTGCGAATTTCACCCCTCGCTTCCCGCTTGGGATTGAAGATTCTCGGTTTTAAGTTGAGAAGTCCACCCCTCGCTTCCCGCTTAGGGTTGGAGATTGTGGGTTTTAAGTTGCGAAGTCCACCCCTCGCTTCCCGCTTGGGGTTGGAGATTCTCGGTTTTAAGTTGCCAAGTCCACCCTTCGCTTCCCGCTTGGGGTTGGAGATTCTCGGTTTTAAGTTGCGAAGTCCGCCCCTCGCTTCCCGCTTGGGGTTGGAGATTCTCGGTTTTAAGTTGGGATGTCCACCCCTCGCTTCCCGCTTGGGGTTGGAGATTCTTGGTTTTAAGTTCCGAAGTCCACCCCTCGCTTCCCGCTTGGGGTTGGAGATCCTCGGTTTTAAGTTGCGAAGTCCACCCCTCGCTTCCCCCTTGGGGTTGGAGATTCTCGGTTTTAAGTTGCGAAGCCCACCCCTCCCATCCCGCTTGGGGTTGGAGATTCTCGGTTTTAAATTGCGAAGTCCACCCCTCGCTTCCAGCTTGGGTTTGGAGATTCTCGGTTTTAAGTTGCGAAGTCTACCCCTCGCTTCCCGCTTCGGGTTGGAGATTCACGGTTTTAAGTTGCGAAGTCCACCCCTCGCTTCCCGCTGGGGGTTGGAGATTCTCGGTTTTAAGTTGCGAAGTCCACCCCTCGCTTCCCGCTTGGGGTTGGAGATCCTCGGTTTTAAGTTGCGAAGTCCACCCCTCGCTTCCCGGTTGGGGTTGGAGATTCTCGGTTGCGAAATCCAACCCTCGCTTCCCGCTTGGGGTTGGAGATTCTCGGTTTTAAGTTGCGACATCCACCCCTCGCTTTCCGCTTTGGGTTGTAGATTCTAGGTTTTAAGTTGTGAAGTCCACCCCTCGCTTCCCCCTTGGGGTTGGAGATTCTCGGTTTTAAGTTGCGAATTCCACCCCTCGCTTCCCGCTTGGGGTTGGAGATTCTCGGTTTTAAGTTGTGCAGAACACCCCTCGCTTCCCGCTTGTGGTTGGAGATTCTCGGTTTTAAGTTGCGACGTCCACCCCTCGCTTTCCGCTTTGGTTTGGAGATTCTCGGTTTTAAGTTGCGAAGTCCATCCCTCGCTTCCCGCTTGGGGTTGGAGATTCTCGGTTTTAAGTTGCGAAGTCCACCCCTCGCTTCCCGCTTGGGGTTGGAGATTCTCGGTTTTAAGTTGCGAAGTCCACCCCTCGCTTCCCGCTTGGGGTTGGAGATTCTCGGTTTTAAGTTGCGAAGTCCACCCCTCGCTTCCCGCTTGGAGTTGGAGATCCTCGGTTTTAAGTTGCGAACTCCATCCCTCGCTTCCCGCTTGGGGTTGGAGATTCTCGGTTTTAAGTTGCGAAGTCCACCCCTCGCTTCCCGCTTGGGGTTGGAGATTCTCTGTTTTAAGTTGCGAAGTCCACCCCTCGCTTCCCGCTTGGGGTTGGAGATCCTCGGTTTTAAGTTGCGCAGTCCACCCCTCGCTTCCCGCTTGGGGTTGGAGATTCTCGGTCTTAAGTTGCGAAGTCCACCCCTCATTCCCGCTTGGGGTTGGAGATTCTCGGTTTTAAGTTGCGAAGTCCACCCCTCGCTTCCCACTTGGGGTTGGAGATTCTCGATTTTAAGTTGCGAAATCAACCCCTCGCTTCCCGCTTGGGGTTGGAGATTCTCGGTTTTAAGTTGCCAAGTCCACCCTTCGCTTCCCGCTTGGGGTTGGAGATTCTCGGTTTTAAGTTGCGAAGTCCGCCCCTCGCTTCCCGCTTGGGGTTGGAGATTCTCGGTTTTAAGTTGCGAAGTCCGCCCCTCGCTTCCCGCTTGGGGTTGGAGATTCTCGGTTTTAAGTTGCGAAGTCCACCCCTCGCTTCCCGCTTGTGGTTGGAGATCCTCGGTTTTAAGTTGCGAAGTCCACCCCTCGCTTCCCGCTTGGGGTTGGAGATTCTCGGTTTTAAGTTGCGAATTTCACCCCTCGCTTCCCGCTTGGGGTTGAAGATTCTCGGTTTTAAGTTGAGAAGTCCACCCCTCGCTTCCCGCTTAGGGTTGGAGATTGTGGGTTTTAAGTTGCGAAGTCCACCCCTCGGTTCCCGCTTGGGGTTGGAGATTCTCGGTTTTAAGTTGCGAAGTCCACCCCCGCTTCCCGCTTGGGGTTGGAGATCCTCGGTTTTAAGTTGCGAAGTCCACCCCTCACTTCGCGCTTGGGGTTGGATATCCTCGGTTTTAAGTTGCGAAGTCCACCCCTCGCTTCCCGCTTGGGGTTGGAGATTCTCGATTTTAAGTTGCGAAGTCCACCCCTCGCTTCCCGCTTGGGGTTGGAGATTCTCGGTTTTAAGTTGGGAAGTCCACCCCTCGCTTCCCGCTTGGGGTTGGAGATTCTCGCTTTTATGTTGCGAAGTCCAACCCTCGCTTCCCGCTTGGGGTTGGACATCCTCGGTTTTAAGTTGCGAAGTCCACCCCTCGCTTCCCGCTTTGGGTTGGAGATTCTCGGTTTTAAGTTGCGAAGTCCATCCCTCGCTTCCCGCTTGGGGTTGGAGATTCTCGGTTTTAAGTTGCGAAGTCCACCACTCGCTCCGCGCTTGGGGTTGGAGATTCTCGGTTTTAAGTTGCGAAGTCCACCCCTCGCTTCCCGCTTGGGGTTCGAGATCCTCGGTTTTAAGTTGCGAAGTCCACCCCTCGCTTCTCGCTTCGGGTTGGAGATTCTCGGTTGCGAAATCCACCCCTCGCTTCCCGCTTGGGGTTGGAGATTCTCGGTTTTAAGTTGCGAAGTCCACCCCTTGCTTCGCGCTTGGGGTTGGAGATTCTCGGTTTTAAGTTGCGAACTCCATCCCTCGCTTCCCGCTTGGGGTTGGAGATTCTCGGTTTTAAGTTGCGAAGTCCACCCCTCGCTTCCCGCTTGGGGTTGGAGATTCTCTGTTTTAAGTTGCGAAGTCCACCCCTCGCTTCCCGCTTGGGGTTGGAGATCCTCGGTTTTAAGTTGCGCAGTCCACCCCTCGCTTCCCGCTTGGGGTTGGAGATTCTCGATCTTAAGTTGCGAAGTCCACCCCTCATTCCCGCTTGGGGTTGGAGATTCTCGGTTTTAAGTTGCGAAGTCCACCCCTCGCTTCCCTCTTGGGGTTGGAGATTCTCGATTTTAAGTTGCGAAATCCACCCCTCGCTTCCCGCTTGGGGTTGGAGATTCTCGGTTTTAAGTTGCCAAGTCCACCCTTCGCTTCCCGCTTGGGGTTGGAGATTCTCGGTTTTAAGTTGCGAAGTCCGCCCCTCGCTTCCCGCTTGGGGTTGGAGATTCTCGGTTTTAAGTTGCAAAGTCCACCCCTCGCTTCCCGCTTGGGGTTGGAGATCCTCGGTTTTAAGTTGCGAAGTCCACCCCTCGCTTCCCGCTTGGGGTTGGAGATTCTCGGTTTTAAGTTGCGAATTTCACCCCTCGCTTCCCGCTTGGGGTTGAAGATTCTCGGTTTTAAGTTGAGAAGTCCACCCCTCGCTTCCCGCTTAGGGTTGGAGATTGTGGGTTTTAAGTTGCGAAGTCCACCCCTCGCTTCCCGCTTGGGGTTGGAGATTCTCGGTTTTAAGTTGCCAAGTCCACCCTTCGCTTCCCGCTTGGGGTTGGAGATTCTCGGTTTTAAGTTGCGAAGTCCGCCCCTCGCTTCCCGCTTGGGGTTGGAGATTCTCGGTTTTAAGTTGGGAAGTCCACCCCTCGCTTCCCGCTTGGGGTTGGAGATTCTCGGTTTTAAGTTCCGAAGTCCACCCCTCGCTTCCCGCTTGGGGTTGGAGATCCTCGGTTTTAAGTTGCGAAGTCCACCCCTCGCTTCCCCCTTGGGGTTGGAGATTCTCGGTTTTAAGTTGCGAAGCCCACCCCTCCCATCCCGCTTGGGGTTGGAGATTCTCGGTTTTAAATTGCGAAGTCCACCCCTCGCTTCCAGCTTGGGTTTGGAGATTCTCGGTTTTAAGTTGCGAAGTCTACCCCTCGCTTCCCGCTTCGGGTTGGAGATTCACGGTTTTAAGTTGCGAAGTCCACCCCTCGCTTCCCGCTGGGGGTTGGAGATTCTCGGTTTTAAGTTGCGAAGTCCACCCCTCGCTTCCCGCTTGGGGTTGGAGATCCTCGGTTTTAAGTTGCGAAGTCCACCCCTCGCTTCCCGGTTGGGGTTGGAGATTCTCGGTTGCGAAATCCAACCCTCGCTTCCCGCTTGGGGTTGGAGATTCTCGGTTTTAAGTTGCGACATCCACCCCTCGCTTTCCGCTTTGGGTTGTAGATTCTAGGTTTTAAGTTGTGAAGTCCACCCCTCGCTTCCCCCTTGGGGTTGGAGATTCTCGGTTTTAAGTTGCGAATTCCACCCCTCGCTTCCCGCTTGGGGTTGGAGATTCTCGGTTTTAAGTTGTGCAGAACACCCCTCGCTTCCCGCTTGTGGTTGGAGATTCTCGGTTTTAAGTTGCGACGTCCACCCCTCGCTTTCCGCTTTGGTTTGGAGATTCTCGGTTTTAAGTTGCGAAGTCCATCCCTCGCTTCCCGCTTGGGGTTGGAGATTCTCGGTTTTAAGTTGCGAAGTCCACCCCTCGCTTCCCGCTTGGGGTTGGAGATTCTCGGTTTTAAGTTGCGAAGTCCACCCCTCGCTTCCCGCTTGGGGTTGGAGATTGTCGGTTTTAAGTTGCGAAGTCCACCCCTCGCTTCCCGCTTGGAGTTGGAGATCCTCGGTTTTAAGTTGCGAACTCCATCCCTCGCTTCCCGCTTGGGGTTGGAGATTCTCGGTTTTAAGTTGCGAAGTCCACCCCTCGCTTCCCGCTTGGGGTTGGAGATTCTCTGTTTTAAGTTGCGAAGTCCACCCCTCGCTTCCCGCTTGGGGTTGGAGATCCTCGGTTTTAAGTTGCGCAGTCCACCCCTCGCTTCCCGCTTGGGGTTGGAGATTCTCGGTCTTAAGTTGCGAAGTCCACCCCTCATTCCCGCTTGGGGTTGGAGATTCTCGGTTTTAAGTTGCGAAGTCCACCCCTCGCTTCCCACTTGGGGTTGGAGATTCTCGATTTTAAGTTGCGAAATCCACCCCTCGCTTCCCGCTTGGGGTTGGAGATTCTCGGTTTTAAGTTGCCAAGTCCACCCTTCGCTTCCCGCTTGGGGTTGGAGATTCTCGGTTTTAAGTTGCGAAGTCCGCCCCTCGCTTCCCGCTTGGGGTTGGAGATTCTCGGTTTTAAGTTGCGAAGTCCGCCCCTCGCTTCCCGCTTGGGGTTGGAGATTCTCGGTTTTAAGTTGCGAAGTCCACCCCTCGCTTCCCGCTTGTGGTTGGAGATCCTCGGTTTTAAGTTGCGAAGTCCACCCCTCGCTTCCCGCTTGGGGTTGGAGATTCTCGGTTTTAAGTTGCGAATTTCACCCCTCGCTTCCCGCTTGGGGTTGAAGATTCTCGGTTTTAAGTTGAGAAGTCCACCCCTCGCTTCCCGCTTAGGGTTGGAGATTGTGGGTTTTAAGTTGCGAAGTCCACCCCTCGGTTCCCGCTTGGGGTTGGAGATTCTCGGTTTTAAGTTGCGAAGTCCACCCCCGCTTCCCGCTTGGGGTTGGAGATCCTCGGTTTTAAGTTGCGAAGTCCACCCCTCACTTCGCGCTTGGGGTTGGATATCCTCGGTTTTAAGTTGCGAAGTCCACCCCTCGCTTCCCGCTTGGGGTTGGAGATTCTCGATTTTAAGTTGCGAAGTCCACCCCTCGCTTCCCGCTTGGGGTTGGAGATTCTCGGTTTTAAGTTGGGAAGTCCACCCCTCGCTTCCCGCTTGGGGTTGGAGATTCTCGGTTTTAAGTTGCGAAGTCCACCCCTCCCTTCGCGCTTGGGGTTGGATATCCTCGGTTTTAAGTTGCGAAGTCCACCCCTCGCTTCTCGCTTGGGGTTGGAGATTCTCGGTTTTAAGTTGCGAAGTCCACCCCTCGCTTCCCGCTTGGGGTTCGAGATTCTCGATTTTAAGTTGCGAAGTCCGCCCCTCGCTTCCCGCTTGGGGTTCGAGATTCTCGATTTTAAGTTGCGAAGTCCGCCCCTCGCTTCCCGCTTGGGGTTGGAGATTCTCGGTTTTAAGTTGCGAAGTCCACCCCTCGCTTCCCGCTTGGGGTTGGAGATTCTCGGTTTTAAGTTGCGAATTTCACCCCTCGCTTCCCGCTTGGGGTTGGAGATTCTCGGTTTTAAGTTGCGAAGTCCACCCCTCGCTTCCCGCTTAGGATTGGAGATTGTGGGTTTTAAGTTGCGAAGTCCACCCCTCGCTTCCCGCTTGGGGTTGGAGATTCTCGGTTTTAAGTTGCGAAGTCCACCCCCGCTTCCCGCTTGGGGTTGGAGATCCTCGGTTTTAAGTTGCGAAGTCCGCCCCTCGCTTCCCGCTTGGGGTTGGAGATTCTCGGTTTTAAGTTGCGAAGTCCGCCCCTCGCTTCCCGCTTGGAGTTGGAGATCCTCGGTTTTAAGTTGCGAAGTCCACCCCTCGCTTCCCGCTTGGGGTTGGAGATTCTCGGTTTTAAGTTGCGAATTTCACCCCTCGCTTCCCGCTTGGAGTTGGAGATTCTTGGTTTTAAGTTGCGAAGTCCACCCCTCGCTTCCCGCTTAGGGTTGGAGATTGTGGGATTTAAGTTGTGAAGTCCACCCCTCGCTTCCCGCTTGGGGTTGGAGATTCTCGGTTTTAAGTTGTGAAGTCCACCCCCGCTTCCCGCTTCGGGTTGGAGATCCTCGGTTTTAAGTTGCGAAGTCCACCCCTCACTTCGCGCTTGGGGTTGGATATCCTCGGTTTTAAGTTGCGAAGTCCACCCCTCGCTTCCCGCTTGGGGTTGGAGATTCTCGATTTTAAGTTGCGAAGTCCACCCCTCGCTTCCCGCTTGGGGTTGGAGATTCTCGGTTTTAAGTTGGGAAGTCCACCCCTCGCTTCCCGCTTGGGGTTGGAGATTCTCGGTTTTAAGTTGCGAAGTCCACCCCTCGCTTCCCGCTTGGGGTTGGAGATCCTCGGTTTTAAGTTGCGAAGTCCACCCCTCGCTTCCCCCTTGGGGTTGGAGATTCTCGGTTTTAAGTTGCGAAGCCCACCCCTCCCATCCCGCTTTGGGTTGGAGATTCTCGGTTTTACGTTGCGAAGTCCACCCCTCGCTTCCAGCTTGTGTTTGGAGATTCTCGGTTTTAAGTTGCGAAGTCTACCCCTCGCTTCCCGCTTCGGGTTGGAGATTCACGGTTTTAAGTTGCGAAGTCCACCCCTCGCTTCCCGCTGGGGGTTGGAGATTCTCGGTTTTAAGTTGCGAAGTCCACCCCTCGCTTCCCGCTTGGGGTTGGAGATCCTCGGTTTTAAGTTGCGAAGTCCACCCCTCGCTTCCCGGTTGGGGTTGGAGATTCTCGGTTGCGAAATCCAACCCTCGCTTCCCGCTTGGGGTTGGAGATTCTCGGTTTTAAGTTGCGACATCCACCCCTCGCTTTCCGCTTTGGGTTGTAGATTCTAGGTTTTAAGTTGTGAAGTCCACCCCTCGCTTCCCCCTTGGGGTTGGAGATTCTCGGTTTTAAGTTGCGAATTCCACCCCTCGCTTCCCGCTTGGGGTTGGAGATTCTCGGTTTTAAGTTGCGCAGAACACCCCTCGCTTCCCGCTTGTGGTTGGAGATTCTCGGTTTTAAGTTGCGACGTCCACCCCTCGCTTTCCGCTTTGGTTTGGAGATTCTCGGTTTTAAGTTGCGAAGTCCATCCCTCGCTTCCCGCTTGGGGTTGGAGATTCTCGGTTTTAAGTTGCGAAGTCCACCCCTCTCTTCCCGCTTGGGGTTGGAGATTCTCGATTTTAAGTTGCGAAGTCCACCCCTCGCTTCCCGCTTGGGGTTGGAGATCCTCGGTTTTAAGTTGCGCAGTCCACCCCTCGCTTCCCGCTTGGGGTTGGAGATTCTCGGTCTTAAGTTGCGAAGTCCACCCCTCATTCCCGCTTGGGGTTGGAGATTCTCGGTTTTAAGTTGCGAAGTCCACCCCTCGCTTCCAGCTTGGGGTTGGAGATTCTCGATTTTAAGTTGCGAAATCCACCCCTCGCTTCCCGCTTGGGGTTGGAGATTCTCGGTTTTAAGTTGCCAAGTCCACCCTTCGCTTCCCGCTTGGGGTTGGAGATTCTCGGTTTTAAGTTGCGAAGTCCACCCCTCGCTTCCCGCTTGGGGTTGGAGATTCTCGGTTTTAAGTTGCGAAGTCCACCCCTTGCTTCCCATTTGGGGTTGGAGATTCTCGGTTTTAAGTTGCGAAGTCCAACCCTCGCTTCCCGCTTGGGGTTGGACATCCTCGGTTTTAAGTTGCGAAGTCCACCCCTCGCTTCCCGCTTTGGGTTGGAGATTCTCGGTTTTAAGTTGCGAAGTCCATCCCTCGCTTCCCGCTTGGGGTTGGAGATGCTCGGTTTTAAGTTGCGAAGTCCACCACTCGCTCCGCGCTTGGGGTTGGATATCCTCGGTTTTAAGTTGCGAAGTCCACCCCTCGCTTCCCGCTTGGGGTTGGAGATTCTCGGTTTTAAGTTGCGAAGTCCACCCCTCGCTTCCCGCTTGGGGTTCGAGATCCTCGGTTTTAAGTTGCGAAGTCCACCCCTCGCTTCTCGCTTCGGGTTGGAGATTCTCGGTTGCGAAATCCACCCCTCGCTTCCCGCTTGGGGTTGGAGATTCTCGGTTTTAAGTTGCGAAGTCCACCCCTTGCTTCCCGCTTGGGGTTGGAGATTCTCGGTTTTAAGTTGCGAAGTCCATCCCTCGCTTACCGCTTGAGGTTGGAGATTCTCGGTTTTAAGTTGCGAAGTCCACCCCTAGCTTCCCGCTTGGGGTTGGAGATTCTCGGTTATAAGTTGCGAAGTCCACCCCACGCTTCCCGTTTGGGGTTGGAGATCCTCGGTTTTAAGTTGTAGTCCACCCCTCTCTTCCAGCTTGGGGTAGGAGATTCTCGGTTTTAAGTTGCGAAGTCCACTCCTCGCTTCCCGCTTGGGGTTGGAGATTCTCTGTTTTAAGTTGCGAAGTCCACCCCTCGCTTCCCGCTTGGGGTTGGAGATCATCGGTTTAAAGTTGCGAAGTCCACCCCTCACTTCGCGCTTGGGGTTGGATATCCTCGGTTTTAAGTTGCGAAGTCCACCCCTCGCTTCCCGCTTTTGGTTGGAGATTCTCGGTTTTAAGTTGCGAAGTCCACCCCTCGCTTCCCGCTTGGGGTTGGAGATTCTCGGTTTTAAGTTGCGACGTCCGCCCCTCGCTTCCCGCTTGGGGTTGGAGATTCTCGGTTTTAAGTTGCGAAGTCCACCCCTCGCTTCCCGCTTGGAGTTGGAGATCCTCGGTTTTAAGTTGCGAAGTCCACCCCTCGCTTCCCGCTTTGGGTTGGAGATTCTCGGTTTTAAGTTGCGAAGTCCACCCCTCGCTTCCCGCTTGGGGTTGGAGATACTCGGTTTTAAGTTGCGAAGTCCACCCCTCGCTTCCCGCTTGGGGTTGGAGATCCTCGGTTTTAAGTTGCGAAGTCCACCCCTCGCTTCCCACTTTGGGTTGGAGATTCTCGATTTTAAGTTGCGAAGTCCATCCCTCGCTTCCCGCTTGGGGTTGGAGATTCTCGGTTTTAAGTTGCGAAGTCCACCACTCGCTCCGCGCTTGGGGTTGGATATCCTCGGTTTTAAGTTGCGAAGTCCACCCCTCGCTTCCCGCTTGGGGTTGGAGATTCTCGGTTTTAAGTTGCGAAGTCCACCCCTCGCTTCCCGCTTGGGGTTCGAGATCCTCGGTTTTAAGTTGCGAAGTCCACCCCTCGCTTCTCGCTTGGGGTTGGAGATTCTCGGTTGCGAAATCCACCCCTCGCTTCCCGCTTGGGGTTGGAGATTCTCGGTTTTAAGTTGCGAAGTCCACCCCTTGCTTCCCGCTTGGGGTTGGAGATTCTCGGTTTTAAGTTGCGAAGTCCATCCCTCGCTTACCGCTTGAGGTTGGAGATTCTCGGTTTTAAGTTGCGAAGTCCACCCCTAGCTTCCCGCTTGGGGTTGGAGATTCTCGGTTATAAGTTGCGAAGTCCACCCCACGCTTCCCGTTTGGGGTTGGAGATCCTCGGTTTTAAGTTGTAGTCCACCCCTCTCTTCCAGCTTGGGGTAGGAGATTCTCGGTTTTAAGTTGCGAAGTCCACTCCTCGCTTCCCGCTTGGGGTTGGAGATTCTCTGTTTTAAGTTGCGAAGTCCACCCCTCGCTTCCCGCTTGGGGTTGGAGATCATCGGTTTAAAGTTGCGAAGTCCACCCCTCACTTCGCGCTTGGGGTTGGATATCCTCGGTTTTAAGTTGCGAAGTCCACCCCTCGCTTCCCGCTTTTGGTTGGAGATTCTCGGTTTTAAGTTGCGAAGTCCACCCCTCGCTTCCCGCTTGGGGTTGGAGATTCTCGGTTTTAAGTTGCGAAGTCCGCCCCTCGCTTCCCGCTTGGGGTTGGAGATTCTCGGTTTTAAGTTGCTAAGTCCTCCCCTCGCTTCCCGCTTGGAGTTGGAGATCCTCGGTTTTAAGTTGCGAAGTCCACCCCTCGCTTCCCGCTTGGGGTTGGAGATTCTCGGTTTTAAGTTGCGAATTTCACCCCTCGCTTCCCGCTTGGGGTTGGAGATTCTTGGTTTTAAGTTGCGAAGTCCACCCCTCGCTTCCCGCTTAGGGTTGGAGATTGTGGGTTTTAAGTTGCGAAGTCCACCCCTCGCTTCCCGCTTCAGGTTGGAGATTCTCGGTTTTAAGTTGTGAAGTCCACCCCCGCTTCCCGCTTCGGGTTGGAGATCCTTGGTTTTAAGTTGCGAAGTCCACCCCTCACTTCGCGCTTGGGGTTGGATATCCTCGGTTTTAAGTTGCGAAGTCCACCCCTCGCTTCCCGCTTGGGGTTGGAGATTCTCGATTTTAAGTTGCGAAGTCCACCCCTCGCTTCCCGCTTTAGGTTGGAGATTCTCGGTTTTAAGTTGGGAAGTCCACCCCTCGCTTCCCGCTTGGGGTTGGAGATTCTCGGTTTTAAGTTGCGAAGTCCACCCCTCGCTTCTCGCTTGGGGTTGGAGATCCTCGGTTTTAAGTTGCGAAGTCCACCCCTCGCTTCCACCTTGGGGTTGGAGATTCTCGGTTTTAAGTTGCGAAGTCCACCCCTCCCATCCCGCTTGGGGTTGGAGATTCTCGGTTTTAAGTTGCGAAGTCCACCCCTCGCTTCCCGCTTGGGTTTGGAGATTCTCGGTTTTAAGTTGCGAAGTCTACCCCTCGCTTCCCGCTTCGGGTTGGATATTCACGGTTTTAAGTTGCGAAGTCCACCCCTCGCTTCCCGCTTGGGGTTGGAGATTCTCGGTTTTAAGTTGCGAAGTCCACCCCTCGCTTCCCGCTTGGGGTTGGAGATCCTCGGTTTTAAGTTGCGAAGTCCACCCCTCGCTTCCCGGTTGGGGTTGGAGATTCTCGGTTGGGAAATCCAACCCTCGCTTTCCGCTTGGGGTTGGAGATTCTCGGTTTTAAGTAGCGACGTCCACCCCTCGCTTTCCGCTTTGGGTTGGAGATTCTCTGTTTTAAGTTGTGAAGTCCACCCCTCGCTTCCCCCTTGGGGTTAGAGATTCTCGGTTTTAAGTTGCGAAGTCCACCCCTCGCTTCCCGCTTGGGGTTGGAGATTCGTGGTTTTAAGTTGCGAAGTCCACCCCTCGCTTCCCGCTTGGGGTTGGAGATTTGTTGTTTTAAGTTGCGAAGTCCACCCCTCGCTTCCCGCTTGGGGTTGGAGATTCTCGGTTTTAAGTAGTGAAGTCCACCCCTCGCTTCCCGCTTGGGGTTGGAGATTCTCGATTTTAAGTTGCGAAGTCCACCCCTCGCTTCCCGCTTGGGGTTGGAGATTCTCGGTTTTAAGTTGGGAAGTCCACCCCTCGCTTCCCGCTTGGGGTTGGAGATTCTCGGTTTTAAGTTGCGAAGTCCACCCCTCGCTTCTCGCTTGGGGTTGGAGATCCTCGGTTTTAAGTTGCGAAGTCCACCCCTCGCTTCCACCTTGGGGTTGGAGATTCTCGGTTTTAAGTTGCGAAGTCCACCCCTCCCATCCCGCTTGGGGTTGGAGATTCTCGGTTTTAAGTTGCGAAGTCCACCCCTCGCTTCCCGCTTGGGTTTGGAGATTCGTGGTTTTAAGTTGCGAAGTCCACCCCTCGCTTCCCGCTTGGGGTTGGAGATTTGTTGTTTTAAGTTGCGAAGTCCACCCCTCGCTTCCCGCTTGGGTTTGGAGATTCTCGGTTTTAAGTTGCGAAGTCTACCCCTCGCTTCCCGCTTCGGGTTGGATATTCACGGTTTTAAGTTGCGAAGTCCACCCCTCGCTTCCCGCTTGGGGTTGGAGATTCTCGGTTTTAAGTTGCGAAGTCCACCCCTCGCTTCCCGCTTGGGGTTGGAGATCCTCGGTTTTAAGTTGCGAAGTCCACCCCTCGCTTCCCGGTTGGGGTTGGAGATTCTCGGTTGGGAAATCCAACCCTCGCTTTCCGCTTGGGGTTGGAGATTCTCGGTTTTAAGTAGCGACGTCCACCCCTCGCTTTCCGCTTTGGGTTGGAGATTCTCGGTTTTAAGTTGTGAAGTCCACCCCTCGCTTCCCCCTTGGGGTTAGAGATTCTCGGTTTTAAGTTGCGAAGTCCACCCCTCGCTTCCCGCTTGGGGTTGGAGATTCGTGGTTTTAAGTTGCGAAGTCCACCCCTCGCTTCCCGCTTGGGGTTGGAGATTTGTTGTTTTAAGTTGCGAAGTCCACCCCTCGCTTCCCGCTTGGGGTTGGAGATTCTCGGTTTTAAGTAGTGAAGTCCACCCCTCGCTTCCCGCTTGGGGTTGGAGATTCTCGGTTTTAAGTTGTGAAGTCCACCCCCGCTTCCCGCTTCGGGTTGGAGATCCTCGGTTTTAAGTTGCGAAGTCCACCCCTCACTTCGCGCTTGGGGTTGGATATCCTCGGTTTTAAGTTGCGAAGTCCACCCCTCGCTTCCCGCTTGGGGTTGGAGATTCTCGATTTTAAGTTGCGAAGTCCACCCCTCGCTTCCCGCTTGGGGTTGGAGATTCTCGGTTTTAAGTTGGGAAGTCCACCCCTCGCTTCCCGCTTGGGGTTGGAGATTCTCGGTTTTAAGTTGCGAAGTCCACCCCTCGCTTCTCGCTTGGGGTTGGAGATCCTCGGTTTTAAGTTGCGAAGTCCACCCCTCGCTTCCACCTTGGGGTTGGAGATTCTCGGTTTTAAGTTGCGAAGTCCACCCCTCCCATCCCGCTTGGGGTTGGAGATTCTCGGTTTTAAGTTGCGAAGTCCACCCCTCGCTTCCCGCTTGGGTTTGGAGATTCTCGGTTTTAAGTTGCGAAGTCTACCCCTCGCTTCCCGCTTCGGGTTGGATATTCACGGTTTTAAGTTGCGAAGTCCACCCCTCGCTTCCCGCTTGGGGTTGGAGATTCTCGGTTTTAAGTTGCGAAGTCCACCCCTCGCTTCCCGCTTGGGGTTGGAGATCCTCGGTTTTAAGTTGCGAAGTCCACCCCTCGCTTCCCGGTTGGGGTTGGAGATTCTCGGTTGGGAAATCCAACCCTCGCTTTCCGCTTGGGGTTGGAGATTCTCGGTTTTAAGTAGCGACGTCCCCCCCTCGCTTTCCGCTTTGGGTTGGAGATTCTCGGTTTTAAGTTGTGAAGTCCACCCCTCGCTTCCCCCTTGGGGTTAGAGATTCTCGGTTTTAAGTTGCGAAGTCCACCCCTCGCTTCCCGCTTGGGGTTGGAGATTCGTGGTTTTAAGTTGCGAAGTCCACCCCTCGCTTCCCGCTTGGGGTTGGAGATTTGTTGTTTTAAGTTGCGAAGTCCACCCCTCGCTTCCCGCTTGGGGTTGGAGATTCTCGGTTTTAAGTAGGGAAGTCCACCCCTCGCTTCCCGCTTGGGGTTGGAGATTCTCGGTTTTAAGTTGCGAAGTCCACCCCTCGCTTCCCGCTTGGGGTTGGAGATCCTCGATTTTAAGTTGCGAAGTCCACCCCTCGCTTCCCACTTGGGGTTGGAGATTCTCGGTTTTAAGTTGCGAAGTCCACCCCTCGCTTCCCGCTTGTGGTTGGAGATTCTCGGTTTTAAGTTGCGACGTCCACCCCTCGTTTTCCGCTTTGGTTTGGAGATTCTCGGTTTTAAGTTGTGAAGTCCATCCCTCGCTTCCCGCTTGGGGTTGGAGATTCTCGGTTTTAAGTTGCGAAGTCCACCCCTCGCTTCCCGCTTGGGGTTGGAGATGCTCGGTTTTAAGTTGCGAAGTCCACCCCTCGCTTCCCGCTTGGGGTTGGAGATCCTCGGTTTTAAGTTGCGCAGTCCACCCCTCGCTTCCCGCTTGGGGTTGGAGATTCTCGGTCTTAAGTTGCGAAGTCCACCCCTCATTCCCGCTTGGGGTTGGAGATTCTCGGTTTTAAGTTGCGAAGTCCACCCCTCGCTTCCAGCTTGGGGTTGGAGATTCTCGATTTTAAGTTGCGAAATCCACCCTCGCTTCCCGCTTGGGGTTGGAGATTCTCGGTTTTAAGTTGCCAAGTCCACCCTTCGCTTCCCGCTTGGGGTTGGAGATTCTCGGTTTTAAGTTGCGAAGTCCACCCCTCGCTTCCCGCTTGGGGTTGGAGATTCTCGGTTTTAAGTTGCGAAGTCCACCCCTCGCTTCCCGCTTGGGGTTGGAGATTCTCGGTTTTAAGTGGCGAAGTCCACCCCTCGTTTCCCGCTTGGGGTTGGAGATCCTCGGTTTTAAGTTGCGAAGTCCACCCCTCGCTTCCCGCTTTGGGTTGGAGATTCTCGGTTTTAAGTTGCGAAGTCCATCCCTCGCTTCCCGCTTGGGGTTGGAGATTCTCGGTTTTAAGTTGCGAAGTCCATCACTCGCTCCGCACTTGGGGTTGGATATCCTCGGTTTTAAGTTGCGAAGTCCACCCCTCGCTTCCCGCTTGGGGTTGGAGATTCTCGGTTTTAAGTTGCGAAGTCCACCCCTCGCTTCCCGCTTGGGGTTCGAGATCCTCGGTTTTATGTTGCGAAGTCCACCCCTCGCTTCTCGCTTGGGGTTGGAGATTCTCGGTTGCGAAATCCACCCCTCGTTTCCCGCTTGGGGTTGGAGATTCTCGGTTTTAAGTTGCGAAGTCCACCCCTTGCTTCCCGCTTGGGGTTGGAGATTCTCGGTTTTAAGTTGCGAAGTCCATCCCTCGCTTACCGCTTGCGGTTGGAGATTCTCGGTTTTAAGTTGCGAAGTCCACCCCTAGCTTCCCGCTTGGGGTTGGAGATTCTCGGTTATAAGTTGCGAAGTCCACCCCACGCTTCCCGTTTGGGGTTGGAGATCCTCGGTTTTAAGTTGTAGTCCACCCCTCTCTTCCAGCTTGGGGTAGGAGATTCTCGGTTTTAAGTTGCGAAGTCCACTCCTCGCTTCCCGCTTGGGGTTGGAGATTCTCTGTTTTAAGTTGCGAAGTCCACCCCTCGCTTCCCGCTTGGGGTTGGAGATCATCGGTTTAAAGTTGCGAAGTCCACCCCTCACTTCGCGCTTGGGGTTGGATATCCTCGGTTTTAAGTTGCGAAGTCCACCCCTCGCTTCCCGCTTTTGGTTGGAGATTCTCGGTTTTAAGTTGCGAAGTCCACCCCTCGCTTCCCGCTTGGGGTTGGAGATTCTCGGTTTTAAGTTACGAAGTCCGCCCCTCGCTTCCCGCTTGGGGTTGGAGATTCTCGGTTTTAAGTTGCGAAGTCCACCCCTCGCTTCCCGCTTGGAGTTGGAGATCCTCGGTTTTAAGTTGCGAAGTCCACCCCTCGCTTCCCGCTTGGGGTTGGAGATTCTCGGTTTTAAGTTGCGAAGTCCACCCCTCGCTTCCCGCTTGGGGTTGGAGATTCTCGGTTTTAAGTTGCGAAGTCCACCCCTCGCTTCCCGCTTGGGGTTGGAGATCCTCGGTTTTAAGTTGCGAAGTCCACCCCTCGCTTCCCGCTTTGGGTTGGAGATTCTCGGTTTTAAGTTGCGAAGTCCATCCCTCGCTTCCCGCTTGGGGTTGGAGATTCTCGGTTTTAAGTTGCGAAGTCCACCACTCGCTCCGCGCTTGGGGTTGGATATCCTCGGTTTTAAGTTGCGAAGTCCACCCCTCGCTTCCCGCTTGGGGTTGGAGATTCTCGGTTTTAAGTTGCGAAGTCCACCCTTCGCTTCCCGCTTGGGGTTCGAGATCCTCGGTTTTAAGTTGCGAAGTCCACCCCTCGCTTCTCGCTTGGGGTTGGAGATTCTCGGTTGCGAAATCCACCCCTCGCTTCCCGCTTGGGGTTGGAGATTCTCGGTTTTAAGTTGCGAAGTCCACCCCTTGCTTCCCGCTTGGGGTTGGAGATTCTCGGTTTTAAGTTGCGAAGTCCATCCCTCGCTTACCGCTTGAGGTTGGAGATTCTCGGTTTTAAGTTGCGAAGTCCACCCCTAGCTTCCCGCTTGGGGTTGAAGATTCTCGGTTATAAGTTGCGAAGTCCACCCCACGCTTCCCGTTTGGGGTTGGAGATCCTCGGTTTTAAGTTGTAGTCCACCCCTCTCTTCCAGCTTGGGGTAGGAGATTCTCGGTTTTAAGTTGCGAAGTCCACTCCTCGCTTCCCGCTTGGGGTTGGAGATTCTCTGTTTTAAGTTGCGAAGTCCACCCCTCGCTTCCCGCTTGGGGTTGGAGATCATCGGTTTAAAGTTGCGAAGTCCACCCCTCACTTCGCGCTTGGGGTTGGATATCCTCGGTTTTAAGTTGCGAAGTCCACCCCTCGCTTCCCGCTTTTGGTTGGAGATTCTCGGTTTTAAGTTGCGAAGTCCACCCCTCGCTTCCCGCTTGGGGTTGGAGATTCTCGGTTTTAAGTTGCGAAGTCCGCCCCTCGCTTCCCGCTTGGGGTTGGAGATTCTCGGTTTTAAGTTGCGAAGTCCACCCCTCGCTTCCCGCTTGGAGTTGGGGATCCTCGGTTTTAAGTTGCGAAGTCCACCCCTCGCTTCCCGCTTGGGGTTGGAGATTCTCGGTTTTAAGTTGCGAATTTCACCCCTCGCTTCCCGCTTGGAGTTGGAGATTCTTGGTTTTAAGTTGCGAAGTCCACCCCTCGCTTCCCGCTTAGGGTTGGAGATTGTGGGTTTTAAGTTGCGAAGTCCACCCCTCGCTTCCCGCTTGGGGTTGGAGATTCTCGGTTTTAAGTTGCGAAGTCCACCCCCGCTTCCCGCTTCGGGTTGGAGATCCTCGGTTTTAAGTTGCGAAGTCCACCCCTCACTTCGCGCTTGGGGTTGGATATCCTCGGTTTTAAGTTGCGAAGTCCACCCCTCGCTTCCCGCTTGGGGTTGGAGATTCTCGGTTTTAAGTTGGGAAGTCCACCCCTCGCTTCCCGCTTGGGGTTGGAAATTCTCGGTTTTAAGTTGCGAAGTCCACCCCTCGCTTCTCGCTTGGGGTTGGAGATCCTCGGTTTTAAGTTGCGAAGTCCACCCCTCGCTTCCACCTTGGGGTTGGAGATTCTCGGTTTTAAGTTGCGAAGTCCACCCCTCCCATCCCGCTTGGGGTTGGAGATTCTCGGTTTTAAGTTGCGAAGTCCACCCCTCGCTTCCCGCTTGGGTTTGGAGATTCTCGGTTTTAAGTTGCGAAGTCTACCCCTCGCTTCCCGCTTCGGGTTGGATATTCACGGTTTTAAGTTGCGAAGTCCACCCCTCGCTTCCCGCTTGGGGTTGGAGATTCTCGGTTTTAAGTTGCGAAGTCCACCCCTCGCTTCCCGCTTGGGGTTGGAGATCCTCGGTTTTAAGTTGCGAAGTCCACCCCTCGCTTCCCGGTTGGGGTTGGAGATTCTCGGTTGGTAAATCCAACCCTCGCTTTCCGCTTGGGGTTGGAGATTCTCGGTTTTAAGTAGCGACGTCCACCCCTCGCTTTCCGCTTTGGGTTGGAGATTCTCGGTTTTAAGTTGTGAAGTCCACCCCTCGCTTCCCCCTTGGGGTTAGAGATTCTCGGTTTTAAGTTGCGAAGTCCACCCCTCGCTTCCCGCTTGGGGTTGGAGATTCGTGGTTTTAAGTTGCGAAGTCCACCCCTCGCTTCCCGCTTGGGGTTGGAGATTTGTTGTTTTAAGTTGCGAAGTCCACCCCTCGCTTCCCGCTTGGGGTTGGAGATTCTCGGTTTTAAGTAGGGAAGTCCACCCCTCGCTTCCCGCTTGGGGTTGGAGATTCTCGGTTTTAAGTTGCGAAGTCCACCCCTCGCTTCCCGCTTGGGGTTGGAGATTCTCGGTTTTAAGTTGCGAAGTCCACCCCTCGCTTCCCGCTTGGGGTTCGAGATCCTCGGTTTTAAGTTGCGAAGTCCACCCCTCGCTTCTCGCTTGGGGTTGGAGATTCTCGGTTGCGAAATCCACCCCTCGCTTCCCGCTTGGGGTTGGAGATTCTCGGTTTTAAGTTGCGAAGTCCACCCCTTGCTTCCCGCTTGGGGTTGGAGATTCTCGGTTTTAAGTTGCGAAGTCCATCCCTCGCTTACCGCTTGAGGTTGGAGATTCTCGGTTTTAGGTTGCGAAGTCCACCCCTAGCTTCCCGCTTGGGGTTGGAGATTCTCGGTTATAAGTTGCGAAGTCCACCCCACGCTTCCCGTTTGGGGTTGGAGATCCTCGGTTTTAAGTTGTAGTCCACCCCTCTCTTCCAGCTTGGGGTAGGAGATTCTCGGTTTTAAGTTGCGAAGTCCACTCCTCGCTTCCCGCTTGGGGTTGGAGATTCTCTGTTTTAAGTTGCGAAGTCCACCCCTCGCTTCCCGCTTGGGGTTGGAGATCATCGGTTTAAAGTTGCGAAGTCCACCCCTCACTTCGCGCTTGGGGTTGGATATCCTCGGTTTTAAGTTGCGAAGTCCACCCCTCGCTTCCCGCTTTTGGTTGGAGATTCTCGGTTTTAAGTTGCGAAGTCCACCCCTCGCTTCCCGCTTGGGGTTGGAGATTCTCGGTTTTAAGTTGCGAAGTCCGCCCCTCGCTTCCCGCTTGGGGTTGGAGATTCTCGGTTTTAAGTTGCGAAGTCCACCCCTCGCTTCCCGCTTGGAGTTGGAGATCCTAGGTTTTAAGTTGCGAAGTCCACCCCTCGCTTCCCGCTTGGGGTTGGAGATTCTCGGTTTTAAGTTGTGAATTTCACCCCTCGCTTCCCGCTTCGGGTTGGAGATTCTTGGTTTTAAGTTGCGAAGTCCACCCCTCGCTTCCCGCTTAGGGTTGGAGATTGTGGGTTTTAAGTTGCGAAGTCCACCCCTCGCTTCCCGCTTGGGGTTGGAGATTCTCGGTTTTAAGTTGCGAAGTCCACCCCCGCTTCCCGCTTCGGGTTGGAGATCCTCGGTTTTAAGTTGCGAAGTCCACCCCTCACTTCGCGCTTGGGGTTGGATATCCTCGGTTTTAAGTTGCGAAGTCCACCCCTCGCTTCCCGCTTGGGGTTGGAGATTCTCGATTTTAAGTTGCGAAGTCCACCCCTCGCTTCCCGCTTGGGGTTGGAGATTCTCGGTTTTAAGTTGCGAAGTCCACCCCTCGCTTCCCGCTTGGGGTTGGAGATTCTCGGTTTTAAGTTGCGAAGTCCACCCCTCGCTTCCCGCTTGGGGTTGGAGATCCTCGGTTTTAAGTTGCGAAGCCCACCCCTCGCTTCCCGCTTTGGGTTGGAGATTCTCGGTTTTAAGTTGCGAAGTCCATCCCTCGCTTCCCGCTTGGGGTTGGAGATTCTCGGTTTTAAGTTGCGAAGTCCACCACTCGCTCCGCGCTTGGGGTTGGATATCCTCGGTTTTAAGTTGCGAAGTCCACCCCTCGCTTCCCGCTTGGGGTTGGAGATTCTCGGTTTTAAGTTGCGAAGTCCACCCTTCGCTTCCCGCTTGGGGTTCGAGATCCTCGGTTTTAAGTTGCGAAGTCCACCCCTCGCTTCTCGCTTGGGGTTGGAGATTCTCGGTTGCGAAATCCACCCCTCGCTTCCCGCTTGGGGTTGGAGATTCTCGGTTTTAAGTTGCGAAGTCCACCCCTTGCTTCCCGCTTGGGGTTGGAGATTCTCGGTTTTAAGTTGCGAAGTCCATCCCTCGCTTACCGCTTGAGGTTGGAGATTCTCGGTTTTAAGTTGCGAAGTCCACCCCTAGCTTCCCGCTTGGGGTTGGAGATTCTCGGTTATAAGTTGCGAAGTCCACCCCACGCTTCCCGTTTGGGGTTGGAGATCCTCGGTTTTAAGTTGTAGTCCACCCCTCTCTTCCAGCTTGGGGTAGGAGATTCTCGGTTTTAAGTTGCGAAGTCCACTCCTCGCTTCCCGCTTGGGGTTGGAGATTCTCTGTTTTAAGTTGCGAAGTCCACCCCTCGCTTCCCGCTTGGGGTTGGAGATCATCGGTTTAAAGTTGCGAAGTCCACCCCTCACTTCGCGCTTGGGGTTGGATATCCTCGGTTTTAAGTTGCGAAGTCCACCCCTCGCTTCCCGCTTTTGGTTGGAGATTCTCGGTTTTAAGTTGCGAAGTCCACCCCTCGCTTCCCGCTTGGGGTTGGAGATTCTCGGTTTTAAGTTGCGAAGTCCGCCCCTCGCTTCCCGCTTGGGGTTGGAGATTCTCGGTTTTAAGTTGCGAAGTCCACCCCTCGCTTCCCGCTTGGAGTTGGAGATCCTCGGTTTTAAGTTGCGAAGTCCACCCCTCGCTTCCCGCTTGGGGTTGGAGATTCTCGGTTTTAAGTTGCAAATTTCACCCCTCGCTTCCCGCTTGGGGTTGGAGATTCTTGGTTTTAAGTTGCGAAGTCCACCCCTCGCTTCCCGCTTAGGGTTGGAGATTGTGGGTTTTAAGTTGCGAAGTCCACCCCTCGCTTCCCGCTTGGGGTTGGAGATTCTCGGTTTTAAGTTGCGAAGTCCACCCCCGCTTCCCGCTTCGGGTTGGAGATCCTCGGTTTTAAGTTGCGAAGTCCACCCCTCACTTCGCGCTTGGGGTTGGATATCCTCGGTTTTAAGTTGCGAAGTCCACCCCTCGCTTCCCGCTTGGGGTTGGAGATTCTCGATTTTAAGTTGCGAAGTCCACCCCTCGCTTCCCGCTTGGGGTTGGAGATTCTCGGTTTTAAGTTGGGAAGTCCACCCCTCGCTTCCCGCTTGGGGTTGGAGATTCTCGGTTTTAAGTTGCGAAGTCCACCCCTCGCTTCTCGCTTGGGGTTGGAGATCCTCGGTTTTAAGTTGCGAAGTCCACCCCTCGCTTCCACCTTGGGGTTGGAGATTCTCGGTTTTAAGTTGCGAAGTCCACCCCTCCCATCCCGCTTGGGGTTGGAGATTCTCGGTTTTAAGTTGCGAAGTCCACCCCTCGCTTCCCGCTTGGGTTTGGAGATTCTCGGTTTTAAGTTGCGAAGTCTACCCCTCGCTTCCCGCTTCGGGTTGGATATTCACGGTTTTAAGTTGCGAAGTCCACCCCTCGCTTCCCGCTTGGGGTTGGAGATTCTCGGTTTTAAGTTGCGAAGTCCACCCCTCGCTTCCCGCTTGGGGTTGGAGATCCTCGGTTTTAAGTTGCGAAGTCCACCCCTCGCTTCCCGGTTGGGGTTGGAGATTCTCGGTTGGTAAATCCAACCCTCGCTTTCCGCTTGGGGTTGGAGATTCTCGGTTTTAAGTAGCGACGTCCACCCCTCGCTTTCCGCTTTGGGTTGGAGATTCTCGGTTTTAAGTTGTGAAGTCCACCCCTCGCTTCCCCCTTGGGGTTAGAGATTCTCGGTTTTAAGTTGCGAAGTCCACCCCTCGCTTCCCGCTTGGGGTTGGAGATTCGTGGTTTTAAGTTGCGAAGTCCACCCCTCGCTTCCCGCTTGGGGTCGGAGATTTGTTGTTTTAAGTTGCGAAGTCCACCCCTCGCTTCCCGCTTGGGGTTGGAGATTCTCGGTTTTAAGTAGTGAAGTCCACCCCTCGTTTCCCGCTTGGGGTTGGAGATTCTCGGTTTTAAGTTGCGAAGTCCACCCCTCGCTTCCCGCTTGGGGTTGGAGATTCTCGGTTTTATGTTGCGAAGTCCACCCCTCGCTTCCCGCTTGGGGTTCGAGATCCTCGGTTTTAAGTTGCGAAGTCCACCCCTCGCTTCTCGCTTGGGGTTGGAGATTCTCGGTTGCGAAATCCACCCCTCGCTTCCCGCTTGGGGTTGGAGATTCTCGGTTTTAAGTTGCGAAGTCCACCCCTTGCTTCCCGCTTGGGGTTGGAGATTCTCGGTTTTAAGTTGCGAAGTCCATCCCTCGCTTACCGCTTGAGGTTGGAGATTCTCGGTTTTAAGTTGCGAAGTCCACCCCTAGCTTCCCGCTTGGGGTTGGAGATTCTCGGTTATAAGTTGCGAAGTCCACCCCACGCTTCCCGTTTGGGGTTGGAGATCCTCGGTTTTAAGTTGTAGTCCACCCCTCTCTTCCAGCTTGGGGTAGGAGATTCTCGGTTTTAAGTTGCGAAGTCCACTCCTCGCTTCCCGCTTGGGGTTGGAGATTCTCTGTTTTAAGTTGCGAAGTCCACCCCTCGCTTCCCGCTTGGGGTTGGAGATCATCGGTTTAAAGTTGCGAAGTCCACCCCTCACTTCGCGCTTGGGGTTGGATATCCTCGGTTTTAAGTTGCGAAGTCCACCCCTCGCTTCCCGCTTTTGGTTGGAGATTCTCGGTTTTAAGTTGCGAAGTCCACCCCTTGCTTCCCGCTTGGGGTTGGAGATTCTCGATTTTAAGTTGCGAAGTCCGCCCCTCGCTTCCCGCTTGGGGTTGGAGATGCTCGGTTTTAAGTTGCGAAGTCCACCCCTCGCTTCCCGCTTGGGGTTGGAGATCCTCGGTTTTAAGTTGCGAAGTCCACCCCTCGCTTCCCGCTTGGGGTTGGAGATTCTCGGTTTTAAGTTGCGAATTTCACCCCTCGCTTCCCGCTTGGGGTTGGAGATTCTTGGTTTTAAGTTGCGAAGTCCACCCCTCGCTTCCCGCTTAGGGTTGGAGATTGTGGGTTTTAAGTTGAGAAGTCCACCCCTCGCTTCCCGCTTGGGGTTGGAGATTCTCGGTTTTAAGTTGCGAAGTCCACCCCCGCTTCCCGCTTCGGATTGGAGATCCTCGGTTTTAAGTTGCGAAGTCCACCCCTCACTTCGCGCTTGGGGTTGGATATCCTCGGTTTTAAGTTGCGAAGTCCACCCCTCGCTTCCCGCTTGGGGTTGGAGATTCTCGATTTTAAGTTGCGAAGTCCACCCCTCGCTTCCCGCTTGGGGTTGGAGATTCTCGGTTTTAAGTTGGGAAGTCCACCCCTCGCTTCCCGCTTGGGGTTGGAGATTCTTGGTTTTAAGTTGCGAAGTCCACCCCTCGCTTCTCGCTTGGGGTTGGAGATCCTCGGTTTTAAGTTGCGAAGTCCACCCCTCGCTTCCACCTTGGGGTTGGAGATTCTCGGTTTTAAGTTGCGAAGTCCACCCCTCCCATCCCGCTTGGGGTTGGAGATTCTCGGTTTTAAGTTGCGAAGTCCACCCCTCGCTTCCCGCTTGGGTTTGGAGATTCTCGGTTTTAAGTTGCGAAGTCTACCCCTCGCTTCCCGCTTCGGGTTGGATATTCACGGTTTTAAGTTGCGAAGTCCACCCCTCGCTTCCCGCTTGGGGTTGGAGATTCTCGGTTTTAAGTTGCGAAGTCCACCCCTCGCTTCCCGCTTGGGGTTGGAGATCCTCGGTTTTAAGTTGCGAAGTCCACCCCTCGCTTCCCGGTTGGGGTTGGAGATTCTCGGTTGGGAAATCCAACCCTCGCTTTCCGCTTGGGGTTGGAGATTCTCGGTTTTAAGTAGCGACGTCCACCCCTCGCTTTCCGCTTTGGGTTGGAGATTCTCGGTTTTAAGTTGTGAAGTCCACCCCTCGCTTCCCCCTTGGGGTTAGAGATTCTCGGTTTTAAGTTGCGAAGTCCACCCCTCGCTTCCCGCTTGGGGTTGGAGATTCGTGGTTTTAAGTTGCGAAGTCCACCCCTCGCTTCCCGCTTGGGGTTGGAGATTTGTTGTTTTAAGTTGCGAAGTCCACCCCTCACTTCGCGCTTGGGGTTGGATATCCTCGGTTTTAAGTTGCGAAGTCCACCCCTCGCTTCCCGCTTTTGGTTGGAGATTCTCGGTTTTAAGTTGCGAAGTCCACCCCTCGCTTCCCGCTTGGGGTTGGAGATTCTCGGTTTTAAGTTGCGAAGTCCGCCCCTCGCTTCCCGCTTGGGGTTGGAGATTCTCGGTTTTAAGTTGCGAAGTCCACCCCTCGCTTCCCGCTTGGGGTTGGAGATCTTCGGTTTTAAGTTGCGAAGTCCACCCCTCGCTTCCCGCTTGGGGTTGGAGATTCTCGGTTTTAAGTTGCGAATTTCACCCCTCGCTTCCCGCTTGGGGTTGGAAATTCTTGGTTTTAAGTTGCGAAGTCCACCCCTCGCTTCCCGCTTAGGGTTGGAGATTGTGGGTTTTAAGTTGCGAAGTCCACCCCTCGCTTCCCGCTTGGGGTTGGAGATTCTCGGTTTTAAGTTGCGAAGTCCACCCCCGCTTCCCGCTTCGGGTTGGAGATCCTCGGTTTTAAGTTGCGAAGTCCACCCCTCACTTCGCGCTTGGGGTTGGATATCCTCGGTTTTAAGTTGCGAAGTCCACCCCTCGCTTCCCGCTTGGGGTTGGAGATTCTCGATTTTAAGTTGCGAAGTCCACCCCTCGCTTCCCGCTTGGGGTTGGAGATTCTCGGTTTTAAGTTGCGAAGTCCAACCCACGTTTCCCGCTTGGGGTTGGAGATCCTCGGTTTTAAGTTGCGAAGTCCACCCCCCGCTTCCCGCTTGGGGTTGGAGATTCTCGGTTGCGAAATCCACCCCTCGCTTCGCGCTTGGGGTTGGAGATTCTCGATTTTAAGTTGCGAAGTCCATCCCTCGCTTCCCGCTTAGGGTTGGAGATTCTCGGTTTTAAGTTGCGAAGTCCACCCCTCGCTTCCCGCTTGGGGTTGGAGATTCTCGGTTTTAAGTTGCGAAGTCCACCCCACGCTTCCCGCTTGGGGTTGGAGATCCTCGGTTTTAAGTTGCGAAGTCCACCCCTCGCTTCCCGCTGTGGGTTGGAGATTCTCGGTTTTAAGTTGCGAAGTCCACCCCTCGCTTCCCGCTTGGGGTTGGAGATTCTCGGTTTTAAGTTGCGAAGTCCACCCCTTGCTTCCCGCTTGGGGTTGGAGATTCTCGGTTTTAAGTTGCGAAGTCCATCCCTCGCTTACCGCTTGAGGTTGGAGATTCTCGGTTTTAAGTTGCGAAGTCCACCCCTAGCTTCCCGCTTGGGGTTGGAGATTCTCGGTTATAAGTTGCGAAGTCCACCCCACGCTTCCCGTTTGGGGTTGGAGATCCTCGGTTTTAAGTTGTAGTCCACCCCTCTCTTCCAGCTTGGGGTAGGAGATTCTCGGTTTTAAGTTGCGAAGTCCACTCCTCGCTTCCCGCTTGGGGTTGGAGATTCTCTGTTTTAAGTTGCGAAGTCCACCCCTCGCTTCCCGCTTGGGGTTGGAGATCATCGGTTTAAAGTTGCGAAGTCCACCCCTCACTTCGCGCTTGGGGTTGGATATCCTCGGTTTTAAGTTGCGAAGTCCACCCCTCGCTTCCCGCTTTTGGTTGGAGATTCTCGGTTTTAAGTTGCGAAGTCCACCCCTTGCTTCCCGCTTGGGGTTGGAGATTCTCGATTTTAAGTTGCGAAGTCCGCCCCTCGCTTCCCGCTTGGGGTTGGAGATTCTCGGTTTTAAGTTGCGAAGTCCACCCCTCGCTTCCCGCTTGGGGTTGGAGATCCTCGGTTTTAAGTTGCGAAGTCCACCCCTCGCTTCCCGCTTGGGGTTGGAGATTCTCGGTTTTAAGTTGCGAATTTCACCCCTCGCTTCCCGCTTGGGGTTGGAGATTCTTGGTTTTAAGTTGCGAAGTCCACCCCTCGCTTCCCGCTTAGGGTTGGAGATTGTGGGTTTTAAGTTGAGAAGTCCACCCCTCGCTTCCCGCTTGGGGTTGGAGATTCTCGGTTTTAAGTTGCGAAGTCCACCCCCGCTTCCCGCTTCGGATTGGAGATCCTCGGTTTTAAGTTGCGAAGTCCACCCCTCACTTCGCGCTTGGGGTTGGATATCCTCGGTTTTAAGTTGCGAAGTCCACCCCTCGCTTCCCGCTTGGGGTTGGAGATTCTCGATTTTAAGTTGCGAAGTCCACCCCTCGCTTCCCGCTTGGGGTTGGAGATTCTCGGTTTTAAGTTGGGAAGTCCACCCCTCGCTTCCCGCTTGGGGTTGGAGATTCTTGGTTTTAAGTTGCGAAGTCCACCCCTCGCTTCTCGCTTGGGGTTGGAGATCCTCGGTTTTAAGTTGCGAAGTCCACCCCTCGCTTCCACCTTGGGGTTGGAGATTCTCGGTTTTAAGTTGCGAAGTCCACCCCTCCCATCCCGCTTGGGGTTGGAGATTCTCGGTTTTAAGTTGCGAAGTCCACCCCTCGCTTCCCGCTTGGGTTTGGAGATTCTCGGTTTTAAGTTGCGAAGTCTACCCCTCGCTTCCCGCTTCGGGTTGGATATTCACGGTTTTAAGTTGCGAAGTCCACCCCTCGCTTCCCGCTTGGGGTTGGAGATTCTCGGTTTTAAGTTGCGAAGTCCACCCCTCGCTTCCCGCTTGGGGTTGGAGATCCTCGGTTTTAAGTTGCGAAGTCCACCCCTCGCTTCCCGGTTGGGGTTGGAGATTCTCGGTTGGGAAATCCAACCCTCGCTTTCCGCTTGGGGTTGGAGATTCTCGGTTTTAAGTAGCGACGTCCACCCCTCGCTTTCCGCTTTGGGTTGGAGATTCTCGGTTTTAAGTTGTGAAGTCCACCCCTCGCTTCCCCCTTGGGGTTAGAGATTCTCGGTTTTAAGTTGCGAAGTCCACCCCTCGCTTCCCGCTTGGGGTTGGAGATTCGTGGTTTTAAGTTGCGAAGTCCACCCCTCGCTTCCCGCTTGTGGTTGGAGATTTGTTGTTTTAAGTTGCGAAGTCCACCCCTCGCTTCCCGCTTGGGGTTGGAGATTCTCGGTTTTAAGTAGCGAAGTCCACCCCTCGCTTCCCGCTTGGGGTTGGAGATTCTCGGTTTTAAGTTGCGAAGTCCACCCCTCGCTTCCCGCTTGGGGTTGGAGATCCTCGATTTTAAGTTGCGAAGTCCACCCCTCGCTTCCCACTTGGGGTTGGAGATTCTCGGTTTTAAGTTGCGAAGTCCACCCCTCGCTTCCCGCTTGGGGTTGGAGATTCTCGGTTTTAAGTTGCGAAGTCCACCCCTCGCTTCCCGCTTGGGGTTGGAGATCCTCGGTTTTAAGTTGCGAAGTCCACCCCTCGCTTCCCGCTTGGGGTTGGAGATCCTCGATTTTAAGTTGCGAAGTCCACCCCTCGCTTCCCCCTTGGGGTTGGAGATTCTCGATTTTAAGTTGCGAAGTCCACCCCTCGCTTCCCCCTTGGGGTTGGAGATTCTCGGTTTTAAGTTGCGAAGTCCACCACTCCCATCCCTCGCTTCCCGCTTGGGGTCTGAGATTCTCGGTCTTAAGTTGCGAAGTCCACCCCTCGCTTCCCGCTTGGGGTTGGAGATTCTCGGTTGCGAAATCCAACCCTCGCTTCCCGCTTGGGGTTGGAGATTCTCGGTTTTAAGTTGCGAAGTCCATCCCTCGCTTCCCGCTTGGGGTTGGAGATTCTCGGTTTTAAGTTGCGAAGTCCACCCCTCGCTTCCCGCTTGGGGTTGGAGATGCTCGGTTTTAAGTTGCGAAGTCCACCCCTCGCTTCCCGCTTGGGGTTGGAGATCCTCGGTTTTAAGTTGCGAAGTCCACCCCTCGCTTCCCGCTTGGGGTCTGAGATTCTCGGTCTTAAGTTGCGAAGTCCACCCCTCGCTTCCCGCTTGGGGTTGGAGATTCTCAGTTTTAAGTTGCGAAGTCCACCCCTCGCTTCCCGCTTGGGGTTGGAGATTCTCGATTTTAAGTTGCGAAATCCACCCCTCGCTTCCCGCTTGGGGTTGGAGATTCTCGATTTTAAGTTGCCAAGTCCACCCTTCGCTTCCCGCTTGGGGTTGGAGATTCTCGATTTTAAGTTGCGAAGTCTACCCCTCGCTTCCCGCTTGGGGTTGGAGATCCTTGGTTTTATGTTGTTAAGTCCACCCCTCGCTTCCCGCTTGGGGTTGGAGATTGTCAGTTTCAAGTTGCGAAGTCCACCCCACGCTTCACGCTTGGGGTTGGAGATTCTCGGTTTTAAGTTGCGAAGTCCAACCCACGTTTCCCGCTTGGGGTTGGAGATCCTCGGTTTTAAGTTGCGAAGTCCACCCCCCGCTTCCCGCTTGGGGTTGGAGATTCTCGGTTGCGAAATCCACCGCTCGATTCGCGCTTGGGGTTGGAGATTCTCGGTTTTAAGTTGCGAAGTCCATCCCTCGCTTCCCGCTTAGGGTTGGAGATTCTCGGTTTTAAGTTGCGAAGTCCACCCCTCGCTTCCCGCTTGGGGTTGGAGATTTTCGGTTTTAAGTTGCGAAGTCCACCCCACGCTTCCCGCTTGGGGTTGGAGATCCTCGGTTTTAAGTTGCGAAGTCCACCCCTCGCTTCCCGCTTGGGGTTGGAGATTCTCGGTTTTAAGTTGCGAAGTCCACCCCTCGCTTCCCGCTTGGGGTTGGAGATTCTCGGTTTTAAGTTGCGAAGTCCACCCCTCGCTTCCCGCTTGGGGTTGAAGATACTGGGTTTTAAGTTGCGAAATCCACCCCTCGCTTCCCGCTTGGGGTTGGAGATTCTCGGTTTTAAGTTGAGAAGTCCACCCCTCGCTTCCCGCTTGGGGTTGGAGATTCTCGGTTTTAAGTTGCGAAGTCCACCCCTCGCTTCCCGCTTGGGGTTGGAGATTCTCGGTTTTAAGTTGCGAAGTCCACCCCTCGCTTCCCGCTTGGGGTTGGAGATTCTGGGTTTTTAGTTGCGAAGTTCACCCCTCGCTTCCCGCTTGGGGTTGGAGATTCTCGGTTTTAAGTTGCGAAGTCCACCCCTCACTTCCCGCTTGGGGTTGGAGATTCTCGGTTTTAAGTTGAGAAGTCCACCCCTCGCTTCCCGCTTGGGGTTGGAGATTCTCGGTTTTAAGTTGCGAAGTCCACCCCTCGCTTCCCGCTTGGGGTTGGAGATTCTCGGTTTTAAGTTGCGAAGTCCACCCCTCGCTTCCCGCTTGGGGTTGGAGATTCTGGGTTTTTAGTTGCGAAGTTCACCCCTCGCTTCCCGCTTGGGGTTGGAGATTCTCGGTTTTAAGTTGCGAAGTCCACCCCTCGCTTCCCGCTTGGGGTTGGAGATTCTCGGTTTTAAGTTGCGAAGTCCACCCCTCGCTTCCCGCTTGGGGTTGGAGATTCTCGGTTTTAAGTTGCGAAGTCCACCCCTCGCTTCCCGCTTGGGGTTGAAGATACTGGGTTTTAAGTTGCGAAATCCACCCCTCGCTTCCCGCTTGGGGTTGGAGATTCTCGGTTTTAAGTTGAGAAGTCCACCCCTCGCTTCCCGCTTGGGGTTGGAGATTCTCGGTTTTAAGTTGCGAAGTCCACCCCTCGCTTCCCGCTTGGGGTTGGAGATTCTCGGTTTTAAGTTGCGAAGTCCACCCCTCGCTTCCCGCTTGGGGTTGGAGATTCTGGGTTTTTAGTTGCGAAGTTCACCCCTCGCTTCCCGCTTGGGGTTGGAGATTCTCGGTTTTAAGTTGCGAAGTCCACCCCTCCCTTCCCGCTTGGGGTTGGAGATTCTCGGTTTTAAGTTGCGAAGTCCACCCCTCACTTCGCGCTTGGGGTTGGATATCCTCGGTTTTTAGTTGCGAAGTCCACCACTCGCTTCCCACTTGGGGTTGGAGATTCTCGGTTTTAAGTTGCGAAGTCCACCCCTCGCTTCCCGCTTGGGGTTGGAGATTCTCGGTTTTTAGTTGCGAAGTCCACCCCTCGCTTCCCGCTTGGGGTTGGAGATTCTCGGTTTTAAGTTGCGAAGTCCACCCCTCGCTTCCCGCTTAGGGTTGGAGATCCTGGGTTTTAAGTTGCGACGTCCACCCCTCGCTTCCCGCATGGGGTTGGAGATTCTCGGTTTTAAGTTGCGAAGTCCACCCCTCACATCCCGCTTGGGGTTGGAGATTCTCGGTTTTAAGTTGCGAAGTCCACCCCTCGCTTCCCGCTTGGGTTTGGAGTTCTCGGTTTTAAGTTGCGAAGTCTACCCCTCGCTTCCCGCTTGGGGTTGGAGTTTCGCGGTTTTAAGTTGCGAAGACCACCCCTCGCTTCCCGCTTGGGGTTGGAGATTCTCGGTTTTAAGTTGCGAAGTCCACCCCTCGCTTCCCGCTTGGGGTTGGAGATCCTCGGTTTTAAGTTGCGAAGTCCACCCCTCCCTTCCCGATTGGGGTTGGAGATTCTCGGTTGCGAAATCCAACCCTCGCTTCCCGCTTGGGGTTGGAATTCTCGGTTTTAAGTTGCGAAGTCCACCCCTCGCTTCCCGCTTTGGGTTGGAGATTCTCGGTTTTAAGTTGCGAAGTCCATCCCTCGCTTCCCGCTTGGGGTTGGAGATTCTCGGTTTTAAGTTGCGAAGTCCACCTCTCGCTTCGCGCTTGGGGTTGGATATCCTCGGTTTTAAGTTGCGAAGTCCACCCCTCGCTTCCCGCTTGGGGTTGGAGATTCTCGGTTTTAAGTTGCGAAGTCCACCCTTCGCTTCCCGCTTGGGGTTGGAGATCCTCGGGTTGGAGATTCTCGGGTGCGAAATCCACCCCTCGCTTCCCGCTTGGGGTTGGAGATTCTCGGTTTCAAGTTGCGAAGTCCACCCCACGCTTCACGCTTGGGGTTGGAGAATCTCGGTTTTAAGTTGCGAAGTCCAACCCACGTTTCCCGCTTGGGGTTGGAGATCCTCGGTTTTAAGTTGCGAAGTCCACCCCTCGCTTCCCGCTTGGGGTTGGAGATTCTCGGTTGCGAAATCCACCCCTCGCTTCGCGCTAGGGGTTGGAGATTCTCGGTTTTAAGTTGCGAAGTCCATCCCTCGCTTCCCGCTTAGGGTTGGAGATTCTCGGTTTTAAGATGCGAAGTCCACCCCTCGCTTCCCGCTTGGGGTTGGAGATTCTCGGTTTTAAGTTGCGAAGTCCACCCCACGCTTCCCGCTTGGGGTTGGAGACCTCGGTTTTAAGTTTTGAAGTCCACCCCTCGCTTCCCGCTTGGGGTTGGAGATTCTCGGTTTTAAGTTGCGAAGTCCACCCCTCGCATCCCGCTTGGGGTTGGAGATTCTCGGTTTTAAGTTGCGAAGTCCACCCCTCGCTTCCCGCTTGGGGTTGGAGATTCTGGGTTTTAAGTTGCGAAATCCACGCCTCGCTTCCCGCTTGGGGTTGGAGATTCTCGGTTTTAAGTTGAGAAGTCCACCCCTCGTTTCCCGCTTGGGGTTGGAGATTCTCGGTTTTAAGTTGCGAAGTCCACCCCTCGCTTCCCGCTTTTGGTTGGAGATTCTCGGTTTTAAGTTGCGAAGTCCACCCCTTGCTTCCCGCTTGGGGTTGGAGATTCTCGATTTTAAGTTGCGAAGTCCGCCCCTCGCTTCCCGCTTGGGGTTGGAGATTCTCGGTTTTAAGTTGCGAAGTCCACCCCTCGCTTCCCGCTTGGGGTTGGAGATCCTCGGTTTTAAGTTGCGAAGTCCACCCCTCGCTTCCCGCTTGGGGTTGGAGATTCTCGGTTTTAAGTTGCGAATTTCACCCCTCGCTTCCCGCTTGGGGTTGGAGATTCTTGGTTTTAAGTTGCGAAGTCCACCCCTCGCTTCCCGCTTAGGGTTGGAGATTGTGGGTTTTAAGTTGAGAAGTCCACCCCTCGCTTCCCGCTTGGGGTTGGAGATTCTCGGTTTTAAGTTGCGAAGTCCACCCCCGCTTCCCGCTTCGGATTGGAGATCCTCGGTTTTAAGTTGCGAAGTCCACCCCTCACTTCGCGCTTGGGGTTGGATATCCTCGGTTTTAAGTTGCGAAGTCCACCCCTCGCTTCCCGCTTGGGGTTGGAGATTCTCGATTTTAAGTTGCGAAGTCCACCCCTCGCTTCCCGCTTGGGGTTGGAGATTCTCGGTTTTAAGTTGGGAAGTCCACCCCTCGCTTCCCGCTTGGGGTTGGAGATTCTTGGTTTTAAGTTGCGAAGTCCACCCCTCGCTTCTCGCTTGGGGTTGGAGATCCTCGGTTTTAAGTTGCGAAGTCCACCCCTCGCTTCCACCTTGGGGTTGGAGATTCTCGGTTTTAAGTTGCGAAGTCCACCCCTCCCATCCCGCTTGGGGTTGGAGATTCTCGGTTTTAAGTTGCGAAGTCCACCCCTCGCTTCCCGCTTGGGTTTGGAGATTCTCGGTTTTAAGTTGCGAAGTCTACCCCTCGCTTCCCGCTTCGGGTTGGATATTCACGGTTTTAAGTTGCGAAGTCCACCCCTCGCTTCCCGCTTGGGGTTGGAGATTCTCGGTTTTAAGTTGCGAAGTCCACCCCTCGCTTCCCGCTTGGGGTTGGAGATCCTCGGTTTTAAGTTGCGAAGTCCACCCCTCGCTTCCCGGTTGGGGTTGGAGATTCTCGGTTGGGAAATCCAACCCTCGCTTTCCGCTTGGGATTGGAGATTCTCGGTTTTAAGTAGCGACGTCCACCCCTCGCTTTCCGCTTTGGGTTGGAGATTCTCGGTTTTAAGTTGTGAAGTCCACCCCTCGCTTCCCCCTTGGGGTTAGAGATTCTCGGTTTTAAGTTGCGAAGTCCACCCCTCGCTTCCCGCTTGGGGTTGGAGATTCGTGGTTTTAAGTTGCGAAGTCCACCCCTCGCTTCCCGCTTGGGGTTGGAGATTTGTTGTTTTAAGTTGCGAAGTCCACCCCTCGCTTCCCGCTTGGGTTGGAGATTCTCGGTTTTAAGTAGTGAAGTCCACCCCTCGCTTCCCGCTTGGGGTTGGAGATTCTCGGTTTTAAGTTGCGAAGTCCACCCCTCGCTTCCCGCTTGGGGTTGGAGATCCTCGATTTTAAGTTGCGAAGTCCACCCCTCGCTTCCCACTTGGGGTTGGAGATTCTCGGTTTTAAGTTGCGAAGTCCACCCCTCGCTTCCCGCTTGGGGTTGGAGATTCTCGGTTTTAAGTTGCGAAGTCCACCCCTCGCTTCCCGCTTGGGGTTGGAGATCCTCGGTTTTAAGTTGCGAAGTCCACCCCTCGCTTCCCGCTTGGGGTTGGAGATCCTCGATTTTAAGTTGCGAAGTCCACCCCTCGCTTCCCCCTTGGGGTTGGAGATTCTCGATTTTAAGTTGCGAAGTCCACCCCTCGCTTCCCCCTTGGGGTTGGAGATTCTCGGTTTTAAGTTGCGAAGTCCACCACTCCCATCCCTCGCTTCCCGCTTGGGGTCTGAGATTCTCGGTCTTAAGTTGCGAAGTCCACCCCTCGCTTCCCGCTTGGGGTTGGAGATTCTCGGTTGCGAAATCCAACCCTCGCTTCCCGCTTGGGGTTGGAGATTCTCGGTTTTAAGTTGCGAAGTCCATCCCTCGCTTCCCGCTTGGGGTTGGAGATTCTCGGTTTTAAGTTGCGAAGTCCACCCCTCGCTTCCCGCTTGGGGTTGGAGATGCTCGGTTTTAAGTTGCGAAGTCCACCCCTCGCTTCCCGCTTGGGGTTGGAGATCCTCGGTTTTAAGTTGCGAAGTCCACCCCTCGCTTCCCGCTTGGGGTCTGAGATTCTCGGTCTTAAGTTGCGAAGTCCACCCCTCGCTTCCCGCTTGGGGTTGGAGATTCTCAGTTTTAAGTTGCGAAGTCCACCCCTCGCTTCCCGCTTGGGGTTGGAGATTCTCGATTTTAAGTTGCGAAATCCACCCCTCGCTTCCCGCTTGGGGTTGGAGATTCTCGATTTTAAGTTGCCAAGTCCACCCTTCGCTTCCCGCTTGGGGTTGGAGATTCTCGATTTTAAGTTGCGAAGTCTACCCCTCGCTTCCCGCTTGGGGTTGGAGATCCTTGGTTTTATGTTGTTAAGTCCACCCCTCGCTTCCCGCTTGGGGTTGGAGATTGTCAGTTTCAAGTTGCGAAGTCCACCCCACGCTTCACGCTTGGGGTTGGAGATTCTCGGTTTTAAGTTGCGAAGTCCAACCCACGTTTCCCGCTTGGGGTTGGAGATCCTCGGTTTTAAGTTGCGAAGTCCACCCCCCGCTTCCCGCTTGGGGTTGGAGATTCTCGGTTGCGAAATCCACCGCTCGATTCGCGCTTGGGGTTGGAGATTCTCGGTTTTAAGTTGCGAAGTCCACCCCTCGCTTCCCGCTTGGGGTTGGAGATCCTCGATTTTAAGTTGCGAAGTCCACCCCTCGCTTCCCACTTGGGGTTGGAGATTCTCGGTTTTAAGTTGCGAAGTCCACCCCTCGCTTCCCGCTTGGGGTTGGAGATTCTCGGTTTTAAGTTGCGAAGTCCACCCCTCGCTTCCCGCTTGGGGTTGGAGATCCTCGGTTTTAAGTTGCGAAGTCCACCCCTCGCTTCCCGCTTGGGGTTGGAGATCCTCGATTTTAAGTTGCGAAGTCCACCCCTCGCTTCCCCCTTGGGGTTGGAGATTCTCGATTTTAAGTTGCGAAGTCCACCCCTCGCTTCCCCCTTGGGGTTGGAGATTCTCGGTTTTAAGTTGCGAAGTCCACCACTCCCATCCCTCGCTTCCCGCTTGGGGTCTGAGATTCTCGGTCTTAAGTTGCGAAGTCCACCCCTCGCTTCCCGCTTGGGGTTGGAGATTCTCGGTTGCGAAATCCAACCCTCGCTTCCCGCTTGGGGTTGGAGATTCTCGGTTTTAAGTTGCGAAGTCCATCCCTCGCTTCCCGCTTGGGGTTGGAGATTCTCGGTTTTAAGTTGCGAAGTCCACCCCTCGCTTCCCGCTTGGGGTTGGAGATGCTCGGTTTTAAGTTGCGAAGTCCACCCCTCGCTTCCCGCTTGGGGTTGGAGATCCTCGGTTTTAAGTTGCGAAGTCCACCCCTCGCTTCCCGCTTGGGGTCTGAGATTCTCGGTCTTAAGTTGCGAAGTCCACCCCTCGCTTCCCGCTTGGGGTTGGAGATTCTCAGTTTTAAGTTGCGAAGTCCACCCCTCGCTTCCCGCTTGGGGTTGGAGATTCTCGATTTTAAGTTGCGAAATCCACCCCTCGCTTCCCGCTTGGGGTTGGAGATTCTCGATTTTAAGTTGCCAAGTCCACCCTTCGCTTCCCGCTTGGGGTTGGAGATTCTCGATTTTAAGTTGCGAAGTCTACCCCTCGCTTCCCGCTTGGGGTTGGAGATCCTTGGTTTTATGTTGTTAAGTCCACCCCTCGCTTCCCGCTTGGGGTTGGAGATTGTCAGTTTCAAGTTGCGAAGTCCACCCCACGCTTCACGCTTGGGGTTGGAGATTCTCGGTTTTAAGTTGCGAAGTCCAACCCACGTTTCCCGCTTGGGGTTGGAGATCCTCGGTTTTAAGTTGCGAAGTCCACCCCCCGCTTCCCGCTTGGGGTTGGAGATTCTCGGTTGCGAAATCCACCGCTCGATTCGCGCTTGGGGTTGGAGATTCTCGGTTTTAAGTTGCGAAGTCCACCCCTCGCTTCCCGCTTAGGGTTGGAGATCCTGGGTTTTAAGTTGCGACGTCCACCCCTCGCTTCCCGCATGGGGTTGGAGATTCTCGGTTTTAAGTTGCGAAGTCCACCCCTCACATCCCGCTTGGGGTTGGAGATTCTCGGTTTTAAGTTGCGAAGTCCACCCCTCGCTTCCCGCTTGGGTTTGGAGATTCTCGGTTTTAAGTTGCGAAGTCTACCCCTCGCTTCCCGCTTGGGGTTGGAGTTTCGCGGTTTTAAGTTGCGAAGACCACCCCTCGCTTCCCGCTTGGGGTTGGAGATTCTCGGTTTTAAGTTGCGAAGTCCACCCCTCGCTTCCCGCTTGGGGTTGGAGATCCTCGGTTTTAACTTGCGAAGTCCACCCCTCGCTTCCCGATTGGGGTTGGAGATTCTCGGTTGCGAAATCCAACCCTCGCTTCCCGCTTGGGGTTGGAATTCTCGGTTTTAAGTTGCGAAGTCCACCCCTCGCTTCCCGCTTTGGGTTGGAGATTCTCGGTTTTAAGTTGCGAAGTCCATCCCTCGCTTCCCGCTTGGGGTTGGAGATTCTCGGTTTTAAGTTGCGAAGTCCACCTCTCGCTTCGCGCTTGGGGTTGGATATCCTCGGTTTTAAGTTGCGAAGTCCACCCCTCGCTTCCCGCTTGGGTTTGGAGATTCTCGGTTTTAAGTTGCGAAGTCCACCCTTCGCTTCCCGCTTGGGGTTGGAGATCCTCGGGTTGGAGATTCTCGGGTGCGAAATCCACCCCTCGCTTCCCGCTTGGGGTTGGAGATTCTCGGTTTCAAGTTGCGAAGTCCACCCCACGCTTCACGCTTGGGGTTGGAGAATCTCGGTTTTAAGTTGCGAAGTCCAACCCACGTTTCCCGCTTGGGGTTGGAGATCCTCGGTTTTAAGTTGCGAAGTCCACCCCTCGCTTCCCGCTTGGGGTTGGAGATTCTCGGTTGCGAAATCCACCCCTCGCTTCGCGCTAGGGGTTGGAGATTCTCGGTTTTAAGTTGCGAAGTCCATCCCTCGCTTCCCGCTTAGGGTTGGAGATTCTCGGTTTTAAGATGCGAAGTCCACCCCTCGCTTCCCGCTTGGGGTTGGAGATTCTCGGTTTTAAGTTGCGAAGTCCACCCCACGCTTCCCGCTTGGGGTTGGAGATCCTCGGTTTTAAGTTTTGAAGTCCACCCCTCGCTTCCCGCTTGGGGTTGGAGATTCTCGGTTTTAAGTTGCGAAGTCCACCCCTCGCATCCCGCTTCGGGTTGGAGATTCTCGGTTTTAAGTTGCGAAGTCCACCCCTCGCTTCCCGCTTGAGGTTGGAGATTCTGGGTTTTAAGTTGCGAAATCCACGCCTCGCTTCCCGCTTGGGGTTGGAGATTCTCGGTTTTAAGTTGAGAAGTCCACCCCTCGTTTCCCGCTTGGGATTGGAGATTCTCGGTTTTAAGTTGCGAAGTCCACCCCTCACATCCCGCTTGGGGTTGGAGATTCTCGGTTTTAAGTTGCGAAGTCCACCCCTCGCTTCCCGCTTGGGTTTGGAGATTCTCGGTTTTAAGTTGTGAAGTCCACCCCTCACATCCCGCTTGGGGTTGGAGATTCTCGGTTTTAAGTTGCGAAGTCCACCCCTCGCTTCCCGCTTGGGGTTGGAGATTTGTTGTTTTAAGTTGCGAAGTCCACCCCTCGCTTCCCGCTTGGGTTGGAGATTCTCGGTTGCGAAATCCAACCCTCGCTTCCCGCTTGGGGTTGGAGATTCTCGGTCTTTAGTTGCGAAGTCCACCCCTCGCTTCCCGCTTGGGGTTGGAGATTCTCGATTTTAAGTTGCGAAATCCACCCCTCGCTTCCCGCTTGGGGTTGGAGATTCTCGATTTTAAGTTGCCAAGTCCACCCTTCGCTTCCCGCTTGGGGTTGGAGATTCTCGATTTTAAGTTGCGAAGTCTACCCCTCGCTTCCCGCTTGGGGTTGGAGATCCTTGGTTTTATGTTGTTAAGTCCACCCCTCGCTTCCCGCTTGGGGTTGGAGATTGTCAGTTTCAAGTTGCGAAGTCCACCCCACGCTTCACGCTTGGGGTTGGAGATTCTCGGTTTTAAGTTGCGAAGTCCACCCCTCACATCCCGCTTGGGGTTGGAGATTCTCGGTTTTAAGTTGCGAAGTCCACCCCTCGCTTCCCGCTTGGGGTTGGAGATTTGTTGTTTTAAGTTGCGAAGTCCACCCCTCGCTTCCCGCTTGGGTTGGAGATTCTCGGTTTTAAGTAGTGAAGTCCACCCCTCGCTTCCCGCTTGGGGTTGGAGATTCTCGGTTTTAAGTTGCGAAGTCCACCCCTCGCTTCCCGCTTGGGGTTGGAGATCCTCGATTTTAAGTTGCGAAGTCCACCCCTCGCTTCCCACTTGGGGTTGGAGATTCTCGGTTTTAAGTTGCGAAGTCCACCCCTCGCTTCCCGCTTGGGGTTGGAGATTCTCGGTTTTAAGTTGCGAAGTCCACCCCTCGCTTCCCGCTTGGGGTTGGAGATCCTCGGTTTTAAGTTGCGAAGTCCACCCCTCGCTTCCCGCTTGGGGTTGGAGATCCTCGATTTTAAGTTGCGAAGTCCACCCCTCGCTTCCCCCTTGGGGTTGGAGATTCTCGATTTTAAGTTGCGAAGTCCACCCCTCGCTTCCCCCTTGGGGTTGGAGATTCTCGGTTTTAAGTTGCGAAGTCCACCACTCCCATCCCTCGCTTCCCGCTTGGGGTCTGAGATTCTCGGTCTTAAGTTGCGAAGTCCACCCCTCGCTTCCCGCTTGGGGTTGGAGATTCTCGGTTGCGAAATCCAACCCTCGCTTCCCGCTTGGGGTTGGAGATTCTCGGTTTTAAGTTGCGAAGTCCATCCCTCGCTTCCCGCTTGGGGTTGGAGATTCTCGGTTTTAAGTTGCGAAGTCCACCCCTCGCTTCCCGCTTGGGGTTGGAGATGCTCGGTTTTAAGTTGCGAAGTCCACCCCTCGCTTCCCGCTTGGGGTTGGAGATCCTCGGTTTTAAGTTGCGAAGTCCACCCCTCGCTTCCCGCTTGGGGTCTGAGATTCTCGGTCTTAAGTTGCGAAGTCCACCCCTCGCTTCCCGCTTGGGGTTGGAGATTCTCAGTTTTAAGTTGCGAAGTCCACCCCTCGCTTCCCGCTTGGGGTTGGAGATTCTCGATTTTAAGTTGCGAAATCCACCCCTCGCTTCCCGCTTGGGGTTGGAGATTCTCGATTTTAAGTTGCCAAGTCCACCCTTCGCTTCCCGCTTGGGGTTGGAGATTCTCGATTTTAAGTTGCGAAGTCTACCCCTCGCTTCCCGCTTGGGGTTGGAGATCCTTGGTTTTATGTTGTTAAGTCCACCCCTCGCTTCCCGCTTGGGGTTGGAGATTGTCAGTTTCAAGTTGCGAAGTCCACCCCACGCTTCACGCTTGGGGTTGGAGATTCTCGGTTTTAAGTTGCGAAGTCCAACCCACGTTTCCCGCTTGGGGTTGGAGATCCTCGGTTTTAAGTTGCGAAGTCCACCCCCCGCTTCCCGCTTGGGGTTGGAGATTCTCGGTTGCGAAATCCACCGCTCGATTCGCGCTTGGGGTTGGAGATTCTCGGTTTTAAGTTGCGAAGTCCACCCCTCGCTTCCCGCTTAGGGTTGGAGATCCTGGGTTTTAAGTTGCGACGTCCACCCCTCGCTTCCCGCATGGGGTTGGAGATTCTCGGTTTTAAGTTGCGAAGTCCACCCCTCACATCCCGCTTGGGGTTGGAGATTCTCGGTTTTAAGTTGCGAAGTCCACCCCTCGCTTCCCGCTTGGGTTTGGAGATTCTCGGTTTTAAGTTGCGAAGTCTACCCCTCGCTTCCCGCTTGGGGTTGGAGTTTCGCGGTTTTAAGTTGCGAAGACCACCCCTCGCTTCCCGCTTGGGGTTGGAGATTCTCGGTTTTAAGTTGCGAAGTCCACCCCTCGCTTCCCGCTTGGGGTTGGAGATCCTCGGTTTTAAGTTGCGAAGTCCACCCCTCGCTTCCCGATTGGGGTTGGAGATTCTCGGTTGCGAAATCCAACCCTCGCTTCCCGCTTGGGGTTGGAATTCTCGGTTTTAAGTTGCGAAGTCCACCCCTCGCTTCCCGCTTTGGGTTGGAGATTCTCGGTTTTAAGTTGCGAAGTCCATCCCTCGCTTCCCGCTTGGGGTTGGAGATTCTCGGTTTTAAGTTGCGAAGTCCACCTCTCGCTTCGCGCTTGGGGTTGGATATCCTCGGTTTTAAGTTGCGAAGTCCACCCCTCGCTTCCCGCTTGGGTTTGGAGATTCTCGGTTTTAAGTTGCGAAGTCCACCCTTCGCTTCCCGCTTGGGGTTGGAGATCCTCGGGTTGGAGATTCTCGGGTGCGAAATCCACCCCTCGCTTCCCGCTTGGGGTTGGAGATTCTCGGTTTCAAGTTGCGAAGTCCACCCCACGCTTCACGCTTGGGGTTGGAGAATCTCGGTTTTAAGTTGCGAAGTCCAACCCACGTTTCCCGCTTGGGGTTGGAGATCCTCGGTTTTAAGTTGCGAAGTCCACCCCTCGCTTCCCGCTTGGGGTTGGAGATTCTCGGTTGCGAAATCCACCCCTCGCTTCGCGCTAGGGGTTGGAGATTCTCGGTTTTAAGTTGCGAAGTCCATCCCTCGCTTCCCGCTTAGGGTTGGAGATTCTCGGTTTTAAGATGCGAAGTCCACCCCTCGCTTCCCGCTTGGGGTTGGAGATTCTCGGTTTTAAGTTGCGAAGTCCACCCCACGCTTCCCGCTTGGGGTTGGAGATCCTCGGTTTTAAGTTTTGAAGTCCACCCCTCGCTTCCCGCTTGGGGTTGGAGATTCTCGGTTTTAAGTTGCGAAGTCCACCCCTCGCATCCCGCTTCGGGTTGGAGATTCTCGGTTTTAAGTTGCGAAGTCCACCCCTCGCTTCCCGCTTGAGGTTGGAGATTCTGGGTTTTAAGTTGCGAAATCCACGCCTCGCTTCCCGCTTGGGGTTGGAGATTCTCGGTTTTAAGTTGAGAAGTCCACCCCTCGTTTCCCGCTTGGGATTGGAGATTCTCGGTTTTAAGTTGCGAAGTCCACCCCTCACATCCCGCTTGGGGTTGGAGATTCTCGGTTTTAAGTTGCGAAGTCCACCCCTCGCTTCCCGCTTGGGTTTGGAGATTCTCGGTTTTAAGTTGTGAAGTCCACCCCTCGCTTCCCGCTTCGGGTTGGAGATTCTCGGTTTTAAGTTGGGAAGTCTACCCCTCGCTTCCCGCTTGGGGTTGGAGATCCTCGGTTTTAAGTTGCGAAGTCCACCCCTCGCTTCCCGCTTGGGGTTGGAGATTCTCGGTTTTAAGTTGCGAAGTCCACCCCTCACATCCCGCTTGGGGTTGGAGATTCTCGGTTTTAAGTTGCGAAGTCCACCCCTCGCTTCCCGCTTGGGTTTGGAGATTCTCGGTTTTAAGTTGCGAAGTCCACCCCTCACTTCCCGCTTGGGGTTGGAGATTCTCGGTTTTAAGTTGCGAAGTCCACCCCTCGCTTCCCGCTTGGGGTTGAAGATTCTGGGTTTTAAGTTGCGAAATCCACCCCTCGCTTCCCGCTTGGGGTTGGAGATTCTCGGTTTTAAGTTGAGAAGTCCACCCCTCGCTTCCCGCTTGGGGTTGGAGATTCTCGGTTTTAAGTTGCGAAGTCCACCCCTCGCTTCCCGCTTGGGGTTGGAGATTCTCGGTTTTAAGTTGCGAAGTCCACCCCTCGCTTCCCGCTTGGGGTTGGAGATTCTGGGTTTTTAGTTGCGAAGTTCACCCCTCGCTTCCCGCTTGGGGTTGGAGATTCTCGGTTTTAAGTTGCGAAGTCCACCCCTCCCTTCCCGCTTGGGGTTGGAGATTCTCGGTTTTAAGTTGCGAAGTCCACCCCTCACTTCGCGCTTGGGGTTTGATATCCTCGGTTTTTAGTTGCGAAGTCCACCACTCGCTTCCCACTTGGGGTTGGAGATTCTCGGTTTTAAGTTGCGAAGTCCACCCCTCGCTTCCTGCTTGGGGTTGGAGATTCTCGGTTTTAAGTTGCGAAGTCCACCCCTCGCTTCCCGCTTGGGGTTGGAGATTCTCGGTTTTAAGTTGCGAAGTCCACCCCTCGCTTCCCGCTTAGGGTTGGAGATCCTGGATTTTAAGTTGCGAAGTCCACCCCTCGCTTCCCGCATGGGGTTGGAGATTCTCGGTTTTAAGTTGCGAAGTCCACCCCTCACATCCCGCTTGGGGTTGGAGATTCTCGGTTTTAAGTTGCGAAGTCCACCCCTCGCTTCCCGCTTGGGTTTGGAGATTCTCGGTTTTAAGTTGCGAAGTCTACCCCTCGCTTCCCGCTTGGGGTTGGAGTTTCGCGGTTTTAAGTTGCGAAGACCACCCCTCGCTTCCCGCTTGGGGTTGGAGATTCTCGGTTTTAAGTTGCGAAGTCCACCCCTCGCTTCCCGCTTGGGGTTGGAGATCCTCGGTTTTAAGTTGCGAAGTCCACCCCTCGCTTCCCGATTGGGGTTGGAGATTCTCGGTTGCGAAATCCAACCCTCGCTTCCCGCTTGGGGTTGGAATTCTCGGTTTTAAGTTGCGAAGTCCACCCCTCGCTTCCCGCTTTGGGTTGGAGATTCTCGGTTTTAAGTTGCGAAGTCCATCCCTCGCTTCCCGCTTGGGGTTGGAGATTCTCGGTTTTAAGTTGCGAAGTCCACCTCTCGCTTCGCGCTTGGGGTTGGATATCCTCGGTTTTAAGTTGCGAAGTCCACCCCTCGCTTCCCGCTTGGGGTTGGAGATTCTCGGTTTTAAGTTGCGAAGTCCACCCTTCGCTTCCCGCTTGGGGTTGGAGATCCTCGGGTTGGAGATTCTCGGGTGCGAAATCCACCCCTCGCTTCCCGCTTGGGGTTGGAGATTCTCGGTTTTAAGTTGCGAAGTCTACCCCTCGCTTCCCGTTTGGGGTTGGAGATCCTTGGTTTTATGTTGTTAAGTCCACCCCTCGCTTCCCGCTCGGGGTTGGAGATTCTCGGTTTCAAGTTGCGAAGTCCACCCCACGCTTCACGCTTGGGGTTGGAGAATCTCGGTTTTAAGTTACGAAGTCCAACCCACGTTTCCCGCTTGGGGTTGGAGATCCTCGGTTTTAAGTTGCGAAGTCCACCCCTCGCTTCCCGCTTTGGGTTGGAGATTCTCGGTTGCGAAATCCACCCCTCGCTTCGCGCTAGGGGTTGGAGATTCTCGGTTTTAAGTTGCGAAGTCCATCCCTCGCTTCCCGCTTAGGGTTGGAGATTCTCGGTTTTAAGATGCGAAGTCCACCCCTCGCTTCCCGCTTGGGGTTGGAGATTCTCGGTTTTAAGTTGCGAAGTCCACCCCACGCTTCCCGCTTGGGGTTGGAGATCCTCGGTTTTAAGTTGCGAAGTCCACCCCTCGCTTCCCGCTTGGGGTTGGAGATTCTCGGTTTTAAGTTGCGAAGTCCACCCCTCGCATCCCGCTTCGGGTTGGAGATTCTCGGTTTTAAGTTGCGAAGTCCTCCCCTCGCTTCCCGCTTGGGGTTGGAGATTCTGGGTTTTAAGTTGCGAAATCCACGCCTCGCTTCCCGCTTGGGGTTGGAGATTCTCGGTTTTAAGTTGAGAAGTCCACCCCTCGTTTCCCGCTTGGGGTTGGAGATTCTCGGTTTTAAGTTGCGAAGTCCACCCCTCACATCGCGCTTGGGGTTGGAGATTCTCGGTTTTAAGTTGCGAAGTCCACCCCTCGCTTCCCGCTGGGGTTTGGAGATTCTCGGTTTTAAGTTGTGAAGTCCACCCCTCGCTTCCCGCTTCGGGTTGGAGATTCTCGGTTTTAAGTTGGGAAGTCTACCCCTCGCTTCCCGCTTGGGGTTGGAGATCCTCGGTTTTAAGTTGCGAAGTCCACCCCTCGCTTCCCGCTTGGGGTTGGAGATTCTCGGTTTTAAGTTGCGAAGTCCACCCCTCACATCCCGCTTGGGGTTGGAGATTCTCGGTTTTAAGTTGCGAAGTCCACCCCTCGCTTCCCGCTTGGGTTTGGAGATTCTCGGTTTTAAGTTGCGAAGTCTACCCCTCGCTTCCCGCTTGGGGTTGGAGATTCTCGGTTTTAAGTTGCGAAGTCCACCCCTCACTTCGAGCTTGGGGTTGGATATCCTCGGTTTTTAGTTGCGAAGTCCACCCCTCGCTTCCCATTTGGGGTTGGAGATTCTCGGTTGTAAGTTGCGAAGTCCACCCCTCGCTTCCCGCTTGGGGTTGGAGATTCTCGGTTTTAAGTTGCGAAGTCCACCCCTCGCTTTCCGCTTGGGGTTGGAGATTCTCGGTTTTAAGTTGCGAAGTCCAACACTCGCTTCCCGCTTAGGGTTGGAGATCCTGGGTTTTAAGTTGCGAAGTCCAGCCCTCGCTTCCCGCATGGGGTTGGAGATTCTCGATTTGAAGTTGCGAAGTCCACCCCTCCCATCCCGCTTGGGGTTGGAGATTCTCGGTTTTAAGTTGCGAAGTCAACCCCTCGCTTCCCGCTTGGGTTTGGAGATTCTCGGTTTTAAGTTGCGAAGTCCACCCCACGCTTCCCGCTTGGGGTTGGAGATCCTCGGTTTTAAGTTGCGAAGTCCACCCCTCGCATCCCGCTTGGGGTTGGAGATTCCCGGTTTTAAGTTGGGAAGTCGACCCCTCGCTTCCCGCTTGGGGTTGGAGATCCTCGGTTTTAAGTTGCGAAGTCCACCCCTCGCTTCCCGCTTGGGGTTGGAGATTCTCGGTTTTAAGTTGCGAAGTCCACCCCTCACATCCCGCTTGGGGTTGGAGATTCTCGGTTTTAAGTTGCGAAGTCCACCCCTCGCTTCCCGCTTGGGGTTGGAGATTCGCGGTTTTAAGTTGCGAAGTCCGCCCCTCGCTTCCCGCTTGGGGTTGGAGATCCTCGGTTTTAAGTTGTAGTCCACCCCTCGCTTCCAGCTTGGGGTTGGAGATTCTCGGTTTTAAGTTGCGAAGTCCACCCCTCGCTTCCCGCTTGGGGTTGGAGATTCTCGGTTTTAAGTTGCGAAGTCCACCCCTCGCTTCCCGCTTGGGGTTGGAGATCCTCGGTTTTAAGTTGCGAAGTCCACCCCTCCCTTCCCGCTTTGGGTTGGAGATTCTCGGTTTTAAGTTGCGAAGTCCACCCCTCGCTTCCCGCTTGGGGTTGGAGATCCTGGGTTTTATGTTGTTAAGTCCACCCCTCGCTTCCCGCTTGGGGTTGGAGATTCTCGGTTTTAAGTTTCGAAGTCCACCCCTCGCTTCCCGCTTGGGGTTGGAGATTCTCGGTTTTAAGTTGCGAAGTCCACCCCTCGCATCCCGCTTAGGGTTGGAGATCCTGGGTTTTAAGTTGCGAAGTCCACCCCTCACTTCCCGCATGGGGTTGGAGATTCTCGGTTTTAAGTTGCGAAGTCCACCCCTCACATCCCGCTTGGGGTTGGAGATTCTCGGTTTTAAGTTGCGAAGTCCACCCCTCGCTTCCCGCTTGGGTTTGGAGATTCTCGGTTTTAAGTTGCGAAGTCTACCCCTCGCTTCCCGCTTGGGGTTGGAGATTCGCGGTTTTAAGTTGCGAAGACCACCCCTCACTTCCCGCTTGGGGTTGGAGATTCTCGGTTTTAAGTTGCGAAGTCCACCCCTCACATCCCGCTTGGGGTTGGAGATTCTCGGTTTTAAGTTGCGAAGTCCACCCCTCGCTTCCCGCTTGGGGTTGGAGATTCTCGGTTTTAAGTTGCGAAGTCCACCTCTCGCTTCGCGCTTGGGGTTGGATATCCTCGGTTTTAAGTTGCGAAGTCCACCCCTCGCTTCCCGCTTTGGGTTGGAGATTCTCGATTTTAAGTTGCGAAGTCCATCCCTCGCTTCCCGCGTGGGGTTGGAGATTCTCGGTTTTAAGTTGCGAAGTCCACCTCTCGCTTCGCGCTTGGGGTTGGATATCCTCGGTTTTAAGTTGCGAAGTCCACCCCTCGCTTCCCGCTTGGGGTTGGAGATTCTCGGTTTTAAGTTGCGAAGTCCACCCCTCGCTTCCCGCTTGGGGTTGGAGATCCTCGGGTTGGAGATTCTCGGTTGCGAAATCCACCCCTCGCTTCCCGCTTGGGGTTGGAGATTCTCGGTTTTAAGTTGCGAAGTCTACCCCTCGCTTCCCGCTTGGGGTTGGAGATCCTGGGTTTTATGTTGTTAAGTCCACCCCTCGCTTCCCGCTTGGGGTTGGAGATTCTCGGTTTCAAGTTGCGAAGTCCACCCCACGCTTCACGCTTGGGGTTGGAGATTCTCGGTTTTAAGTTGCGAAGTCCAACCAACGTTTCCCGCTTGGGGGTTGGAGATCCTCGGTTTTAAGTTGCGAAGTCCAACCCTCGCTTCCCGCTTGGGGTTGGAGATTCTCGGTTGCGAAATCCACCCCTCGCTTCGCGCTAGGGGTTGGAGATTCTCGGTTTTAAGTTGCGAAGTCCATCCCTCGCTTCCCGCTTAGGGTTGGAGATTCTCGGTTTTAAGATGCGAAGTCCACCCCTCGCTTCCCGCTTGGGGTTGGAGATTCTCGGTTTTAAGTTGCGAAGTCCACCCCACGCTTCCCACTTGGGGTTGGAGATCCTCGGTTTTAAGTTGCGAAGTCCAGCCCTCGCTTCCCGCTTGGGGTTGGAGATTCTCGGTTTTAAGTTGCGAAGTCCACCCCTCGCATCCCGCTTCGGGTTTGAGATTCTCGGTTTTAAGTTGCGAAGTCCACCCCTCGCTTCCCGCTTGGGGTTGGAGATTCTGGGTTTTAAGTTGCGAAATCCACGCCTCGCTTCCCGCTTGGGGTTGGAGATTCTCGGTTTTAAGTTGAGAAGTCCACCCCTCGTTTCCCGCTTGGGGTTGGAGATTCTCGGTTTTAAGTTGCGAAGTCCACCCCTCACATCTCGCTTGGGGTTGGAGATTCTCGGTTTTAAGTTGCGAAGTCCACCCCTCGCTTCCCGCTTGGGTTTGGAGATTCTCGGTTTTAAGTTGCGAAGTCCACCCCTCGCTTCCCGCTTGGGGTTGGAGATTCTCGGTTTTAAGTTGCGAAGTCCACCCCTCGCTTCCCGCTTGGGGTTGGAGATCCTCGGTTTTAAGTTGCGAAGTCCACCCCTCGCTTCCCTCTTGGGGTTGGAGATTCTCGGTTTTAAGTTGCGAAGTCCACCCCTCACATCCTGCTTGGGGTTGGAGATTCTCGGTTTTAAGTTGCGAAGTCCACCCCTCGCTTCCCGCTTGGGTTTGGAGATTCTCGGTTTTAAGTTGCGAAGTCTACCCCTCGCTTCCCGCTTGGGGTTGGAGATTCTCGGTTTTAAGTTGCGAAGTCCACCCCTCACTTCGCGCTTGGGGTTGGATATCCTCGGTTTTTAGTTGCGAAGTCCACCCCTCGCTTCCCACTTGGGGTTGGAGATTCTCGGTTTTAAGTTGCGAAGTCCACCCCTCGCTTCCCGCTTGGGGTTGGAGATTCTCGGTTTTAAGTTGCGAAGTCCACCCCTCGCTTTCCGCTTGGGGTTGGAGATTCTCGGTTTTAAGTTGCGAAGTCCAACACTCGCTTCCCGCTTAGGGTTGGAGATCCTGGGTTTTAAGTTGCGAAGTCCAGCCCTCGCTTCCCGCATGGGGTTGGAGATTCTCGATTTGAAGTTGCGAAGTCCACCCCTCACATCCCGCTTGGGGTTGGAGATTCTCGGTTTTAAGTTGCGAAGTCAACCCCTCGCTTCCCGCTTGGGTTTGGAGATTCTCGGTTTTATGTTGCGAAGTCTACCCCTCGCTTCCCGCTTGGGGTTGGAGATTCGCGGTTTTAAGTTGCGAAGACCACCCCTCGCTTCCCGCTTGGGGTTGGAGATTCTCGGTTTTAAGTTGCGAAGTCCACCCCTCACATCCCGCTTGGGGTTGGAGATTCTCGGTTTTAAGTTGCGAAGTCCACCCCTCGCTTCCCGCTTGGGTTTGGAGATTCTCGGTTTTAAGTTGCGAAGTCTACCCCTCGCTTCCCGCTTGGGGTTGGAGATTCTCGGTTTTAAGTTGCGAAGTCCACCCCTCACTTCGCGCTTGGGGTTGGATATCCTCGGTTTTTAGTTGCGAAGTCCACCCCTCGCTTCCCATTTGGGGTTGGAGATTCTCGGTTGTAAGTTGCGAAGTCCACCCCTCGCTTCCCGCTTGGGGTTGGAGATTCTCGGTTTTAAGTTGCGAAGTCCACCCCTCGCTTTCCGCTTGGGGTTGGAGATTCTCGGTTTTAAGTGGCGAAGTCCAACACTCGCTTCCCGCTTAGGGTTGGAGATCCTGGGTTTTAAGTTGCGAAGTCCAGCCCTCGCTTCCCGCATGGGGTTGGAGATTCTCGATTTGAAGTTGCGAAGTCCACCCCTCACTTCGCGCTTGGGGTTGGATATCCTCGGTTTTTAGTTGCGAAGTCCACCCCTCGCTTCCCATTTGGGGTTGGAGATTCTCGGTTGTAAGTTGCGAAGTCCACCCCTCGCTTCCCGCTTGGGGTTGGAGATTCTCGGTTTTAAGTTGCGAAGTCCACCCCTCGCTTCCCGCTTCGGGTTGGAGATTCTCGGTTTTAAGTTGGGAAGTCTACCCCTCGCTTCCCGCTTGGGGTTGGAGATCCTCGGTTTTAAGTTGCGAAGTCCACCCCTCGCTTCCCGCTTGGGGTTGGAGATTCTCGGTTTTAAGTTGCGAAGTCCACCCCTCACATCCCGCTTGGGGTTGGAGATTCTCGGTTTTAAGTTGCGCAGTCCACCCCTCGCTTCCCGCTTGGGTTTGGAGATTCTCGGTTTTAAGTTGCGAAGTCTACCCCTCGCTTCCCGCTTGGGGTTGGAGATTCTCGGTTTTAAGTTGCGAAGTCCACCCCTCACTTCGCGCTTGGGGTTGGATATCCTCGGTTTTTAGTTGCGAAGTCCACCCCTCGCTTCCCATTTGGGGTTGGAGATTCTCGGTTGTAAGTTGCGAAGTCCACCCCTCGCTTCCCGCTTGGGGTTGGAGATTCTCGGTTTTAAGTTGCGAAGTCCACCCCTCGCTTTCCGCTTGGGGTTGGAGATTCTCGGTTTTAAGTTGCGAAGTCCAACACTCGCTTCCCGCTTAGGGTTGGAGATCCTGGGTTTTAAGTTGCGAAGTCCAGCCCTCGCTTCCCGCATGGGTTGGAGATTCTCGATTTGAAGTTGCGAAGTCCACCCCTCACATCCCGCTTGGGGTTGGAGATTCTCGGTTTTAAGTTGCGAAGTCCACCCCTCGCTTCCCGCTTGGGGTTGGAGATTCTCGGTTTAAAGTTGCGAAGTCCACCTCTCGCTTCGCGCTTGGGGTTGGATATCCTCGGTTTTAAGTTGCGAAGTCCACCCCTCGCTTCCCGCTTTGGGTTGGAGATTCTCGATTTTAAGTTGCGAAGTCCATCCCTCGCTTCCCGTGTGGGGTTGGAGATTCTCGGTTTTAAGTTGCGAAGTCCACCTCTCGCTTCGCGCTTGGGGTTGGATATCCTCGGTTTTAAGTTGCGAAGTCCACCCCTCGCTTCCCGCTTGGGGTTGGAGATTCTCGGTTTTAAGTTGCGAAGTCCACCCCTCGCTTCCCGCTTGGGGTTGGAGAACCTCGGGTTGGAGATTCTCGGTTGCGAAATCCACCCCTCGCTTCCCGCTTGGGGTTGGAGATTCTCGGTTTTAAGTTGCGAAGTCTACCCCTCGCTTCCCGCTTGGGGTTGGAGATCCTGGGTTTTATGTTGTTAAGTCCACCCCTCGCTTCCCGCTTGGGGTTGGAGATTCTCGGTTTCAAGTTGCGAAGTCCACCCCACGCTTCACGCTTGGGGTTGGAGATTCTCGGTTTTAAGTTGCGAAGTCCAACCAACGTTTCCCGCTTGGGGGTTGGAGATCCTCGGATTTAAGTTGCGAAGTCCACCCCTTGCTTCCCGCTTGGGGTTGGAGATTCTCGGTTGCGAAATCCACCCCTCGCTTCGCGCTAGGGGTTGGAGATTCTCGGTTTTAAGTTGCGAAGTCCATCCCTCGCTTCCCGCTTAGGGTTGGAGATTCTCGGTTTTAAGATGCGAAGTCCACCCCTCGCTTCCCGCTTGGGGTTGGAGATTCTCGGTTTTAAGTTGCGAAGTCCACCCCACGCTTCCCGCTTGGGGTTGGAGATCCTCGGTTTTAAGTTGCGAAGTCCAGCCCTCGCTTCCCGCTTGGGGTTGGAGATTCTCGGTTTTAAGTTGCGAAGTCCACCCCTCGCATCCCGCTTCGGGTTGGAGATTCTCGGTTTTAAGTTGCGAAGTCCACCCCTCGCTTCCCGCTTGGGGTTGGAGATTCTGGGTTTTAAGTTGCGAAATCCACGCCTCGCTTCCCGCTTGGGGTTGGAGATTCTCGGTTTTAAGTTGAGAAGTCCACCCCTCGTTTCCCGCTTGGGGTTGGAGATTCTCGGTTTTAAGTTGCGAAGTCCACCCCTCACATCTCGCTTGGGGTTGGAGATTCTCGGTTTTAAGTTGCGAAGTCCACCCCTCACTTCCCGCTTGGGTTTGGAGATTCTCGGTTTTAAGTTGCGAAGTCCACCCCTCGCTTCCCGCTTGGGGTTGGAGATTCTCGGTTTTAAGTTGCGAAGTCCACCCCTCACATCCCGCTTGGGGTTGGAGATTCTCGGTTTTAAGTTGCGAAGTCCACCCCTCGCTTCCCGCTTGGGTTTGGAGATTCTCGGTTTTAAGTTGCGAAGTCTACCCCTCGCTTCCCGCTTGGGGTTGGAGATTCTCGGTTTTAAGTTGCGAAGTCCACCCCTCACTTCGCGCTTGGGGTTGGATATCCTCGGTTTTTAGTTGCGAAGTCCACACCTCGCTTCCCATTTGGGGTTGGAGATTCTCGGTTGTAAGTTGCGAAGTCCACCCCTCGCTTCCCGCTTGGGGTTGGAGATTCTCGGTTTTAAGTTGCGAAGTCCACCCCTCGCTTTCCGCTTGGGGTTGGAGATCCTCGGTTTTAAGTTGCGAAGTCCACCCCTCACTTCCCGCTTGGGGTTGGAGATTCTCGGTTTTAAGTTGGGAAGTCTACCCCTCGCTTCCCGCTTGGGGTTGGAGATCCTCGGTTTTAAGTTGCGAAGTCCACCCCTCGCTTCCCGCTTGGGGTTGGAGATTCTCGGTTTTAAGTTGCGAAGTCCACCCCTCACATCCCGCTTGGGGTTGGAGATTCTCGGTTTTAAGTTGCGTAGTCAACCCCTTGCTTCCCGCTTGGGTTTGGAGATTATCGGTATTAAGTTGCGAAGTCTACCCCTCGCTTCCCGCTTGGGGTTGGAGATTCGCGGTTTTAAGTTGCGAAGACCACCCCTCGCTTCCCGCTTGGGGTTGGAGATTCTCGGTTTTAAGTTGCGAAGTCCACCCCTCACTTCGCGCTTGGGGTTGGATATCCTCGGTTTTTAGTTGCGAAGTCCACACCTCGCTTCCCATTTGGGGTTGGAGATTCTCGGTTGTAAGTTGCGAAGTCCACCCCTCGCTTCCCGCTTGGGGTTGGAGATTCTCGGTTTTAAGTTGCGAAGTCCACCCCTCGCTTTCCGCTTGGGGTTGGAGATTCTCGGTTTTAAGTTGCGAAGTCCAACACTCGCTTCCCGCTTAGGGTTGGAGATCCTGGGTTTTAAGTTGCGAAGTCCAGCCCTCGCTTCCCGCATGGGTTGGAGATTCTCGATTTGAAGTTGCGAAGTCCACCCCTCACATCCCGCTTGGGGTTGGAGATTCTCGGTTTTAAGTTGCGAAGTCAACCCCTCGCTTCCCGCTTGGGTTTGGAGATTCTCGGTTTTAAGTTGCGAAGTCCACCCCTCGCTTCCCGCTTGGGTTTGGAGATTCTCGGTTTTAAGTTGCGAAGTCTACCCCTTGCTTCCCGCTTGGGGTTGGAGATTATCGGTTTTAAGTTGCGAAGTCCACCCCTCACTTCGCGCTTGGGGTTGGATATCCTCGGTTTTTAGTTGAGAAGTCCACCCCTCGCTTCCCATTTGGGGTTGGAGATTCTCGGTTGTAAGTTGCGAAGTCCACCCCTCGCTTCCCGCTTGGGGTTGGAGATTCTCGGTTTTAAGTTGCGAATTCCACCCCACGCTTCCCGCTTGGGGTTGGAGATCCTCGGTTTTAAGTTGCGAAGTCCACCCCTCGCTTCCCGCTTGGGGTTGGAGATTCTCGGTTTTAAGTTGGGAAGTCTACCCCTCGCTTCCCGCTTGGGGTTGGAGATCCTCGATTTTAAGCTGCGAAGTCCACCCCTCGCTTCCCGCTTGGGGTTGGAGATTCTCGGTTTTAAGTTGCGAAGTCCACCCCTCACATCCCGCTTGGGGTTGGAGATTCTCGGTTTTAAGTTGCGAAGTCCACCCCTCGCTTCCCGCTTGGGTTTGGAGATTCTCGGTTTTAAGTTGCGAAGTCTACCCCTTGCTTCCCGCTTGGGGTTGGAGATTATCGGTTTTAAGTTGCGAAGTCCACCCCTCACTTCGCGCTTGGGGTTGGATATCCTCGGTTTTTAGTTGCGAAGTCCACCCCTCGCTTCCCATTTGGGGTTGGAGATTCTCGGTTGTAAGTTGCGAAGTCCACCCCTCGCTTCCCGCTTGGGGTTGGAGATTCTCGGTTTTAAGTTGCGAAGTCCACCCCTCGCTTTCCGCTTGGGGTTGGAGATTCTCGGTTTTAAGTTGCGAAGTCCAACACTCGCTTCCCGCTTAGGGTTGGAGATCCTGGGATTTAAGTTGCGAAGTCCAGCCCTCGCTTCCCGCATGGGGTTGGAGATTCTCGATTTGAAGTTGCGAAGTCCACCCCTCACATCCCGCTTGGGGTTGGAGATTCTCGGTTTTAAGTTGCGTAGTCAACCCCTCGCTTCCCGCTTGGGTTTGGAGATTATCGGTATTAAGTTGCGAAGTCTACCCCTCGCTTCCCGCTTGGGGTTGGAGATTCGCGGTTTTAAGTTGCGAAGACCACCCCTCGCTTCCCGCTTGGGGTTGGAGATTCTCGGTTTTAAGTTGCGAAGTCCACCCCTCGCTTCCCGCTTGGGGTTGGAGATCCTCGGTTTTAAGTTGCGAAGTCCACCCCTCGCTTCCCGCTTGGGGTTGGAGATTCTCGGTTGCGAAATCCAACCCTCGCTTCCCGCTTGGGGTTGGAATTCTCGGTTTTAAGTTGCGAAGTCCACCCCTCGCTTCCCGCTTTGGGTTGGAGATATTCGGTTTTAAGGTACGAAGTCCATCCCTCGATTCCCGCTTGGGGTTGGAGATTCTCGGTTTTAAGTTGCGAAGTCCACCTCTCGCTTCGCGCTTGGGGTTGGATATCCTCGGTTTTAAGTTGCGAAGTCCACCCCTCGCTTCCCGCTTGGGGTTGGAGATTCTCGGTTTTAAGTTGCGAAGTCCACCCCTCGCTTCCCGCTTGGGGTTGGAGATCCTCGGGTTGGAGATTCTCGGTTGCGAAATCCACCCCTCGCTTCCCGCTTGGGGTCGGAGATTCTCGGTTTTAAGTTGCGAAGCCCACCCCTCGCTTCCCGCTTAGGGTTGGAGATTCTCGGTTTTAAATTGCGAAGTCCATCCCTCGCTTCCCGCTTGCGGTTGGAGATTCTCGGTTTTAAGTTGCGAAGTCCACCCCTAGCTTCCCGCTTGGGGATGAAGATTCTCGGTTTTAAGTTGCGAAGTCCACCCCACGCTTCCCGCTAGGGGTTGGAGATCCTCGGTTTTAAGTTGTAGTCCAGCCCTCGCTTCCAGCTTGGGGTTGGAGATTCTCGGTTTTAAGTTGCGAAGTCCACCCCTCGCTTCCCGCTTGGGGTTGGAGATACTCTGTTTTAAGTTGCGAAGTCCACCCCTCGCTTCCCGCTTGGGGTTGGAAATCCTCGGTTTTAAGTTGCGAAGTCCACCCCTCCCTTCGCGCTTGGGGTTGGATATCCTTGGTTTTAAGTTGCAAAGTCCACCCCTCGTGTCCCGCTTGGGGTTGGAGATTCTCGGTTTTAAGTTGCGAAGTCCACCCCTCGCTTCCCGCTTGGGTTTGGAGATTCTCGGTTTTAAGTTGCGAAGTCTACCCCTCGCTTCCCGCTTGGGGTTGGAGATTCGCGGTTTTAAGTTGCGAAGTCCGCCCCTCGCTTCCCGCTTGGGGTTGGAGATCCTCGGTTTTAAGTTGTAGTCCACCCCTCGCTTCCCGCTTGGGGTTGGAGATTCTCGGTTTTCAGTTGCGAAGTCCACCCCTCGCTTCCCGCTTGGGGTTGGAGATTCTCGGTTTTAAGTTGCGAAGTCCACCCCTCGCTTCCCGCTTGGGGTTGGAGATCCTCGGTTTTAAGTTGCGAAGTCCACCCCTCCCTTCCCGCTTGGGGTTGGAGATTCTCGGTTTTAAGTTGCGAAGTCCACCCCTCGCTTCCCGCTTGGGGTTGGAGATCCTGGGTTTTATGTTGTTAAGTCCACCCCTCGCTTCCCGCTGGGGTTGGAGATTCTCGGTTTTAAGTTGCGAAGTCCACCCCTCGCTTCCCGCTTGGGGTTGGAGATTCTCGGTTTTAAGTTGCGAAGTCCACCCCTCGCATCCCGCTTAGGGTTGGAGATCCTGGGTTTTAAGTTGCGAAGTCCACCCCTCGCTTCCCGCATGGGGTTGGAGATTCTCGGTTTTAAGTTGCGAAGTCCACCTTTCACATCCCGCTTGGGGTTGGAGATTCTCGGTTTTAAGTTGCGAAGTCCACCCCTCGCTTCCCGCTTGGGTTTGGAGATTCTCGGTTTTAAGTTGCGAAGTCTACCCCTCGCTTCCCGCTTGGGGTTGGAGATTCGCGGTTTTAAGTTGCGAAGACCACCCCTCACTTCCCGCTTGGGCTTGGAGATTCTCGGTTTTAAGTTGCGAAGTCCACCCCTCGCTTCCCGGTTGGGGTTGGAGATCCTCGGTTTTAAGTTGCGAAGTCCACCCCTCGCTTCCCGATTGGGGTTGGAGATTCTCGGTTGCGAAATCCAACCCTCGCTTCCCGCTTGGGGTTGGAATTCTCGGTTTTAAGTTGCGAAGTCCACCCCTCGCTTCCCGCTTTGGGTTGGAGATTCTCGATTTTAAGTTGCGAAGTCCATCCCTCGCTTCCCGCTTGGGGTTGGAGATTCTCGGTTTTAAGTTGCGAAGTCCACCTCTCGCTTCGCGCTTGGGGTTGGATATCCTCGGTTTTAAGTTGCGAAGTCCACCCCTCGCTTCCCGCTTGGGGTTGGAGATTCTCGGTTTTAAGTTGCGAAGTCCACCCCTCGCTTCCCGCTTGGGGTTGGAGATCCTCGGGTTGGAAATTCTCGGTTGCGAAATCCACCCCTCGCTTCCCGCTTGGGGTTGGAGATTCTCGGTTTTAAGTTGCGAAGTCTACCCCTCGCTTCCCGCTTGGGGTTGGAGATCCTTGGTTTTATGTTGTTAAGTCCACCCCTCGCTTCCCGCTTGGGGTTGGAGATTCTCGGTTTCAAGTTGCGAAGTCCACCCCACGCTTCACGCTTGGGGTTGGAGATTCTCGGTTTTAAGTTGCGAAGTCCAACCAACGTTTCCCGCTTGGGGGTTGGAGATCCTCGGTTTTAAGTTGCGAAGTCCACCCCTCGCTTCCCGCTTGGGGTTGGAGATTCTCGGTTGCGAAATCCACCCCTCGCTTCGCGCTAGGGGTTGGAGATTCTCGGTTTTAAGTTGCGAAGTCCATCCCTCGCTTCCCGCTTAGGGTTGGAGATTCTCGGTTTTAAGATGCGAAGTCCACCCCTCGCTTCCCGCTTGGGGTTGGAGATTCTCGGTTTTAAGTTGCGAAGTCCACCCCACGCTTCCCGCTTGGGGTTGGAGATCCTCGGTTTTAAGTTGCGAAGTCCACCCCTCGCTTCCCGCTTGGGGTTGGAGATTCTCGGTTTTAAGTTGCGAAGTCGACCCCTCGCATCCCGCTTCGGGTTGGAGATTCTCGGTTTTAAGTTGCGAAGTCCACCCCTCGCTTCCCGCTTGGGGTTGGAGATTCTGGGTTTTAAGTTGCGAAATCCACGCCTCGCTTCCCGCTTGGGGTTGGAGATTCTCGGTTTTAAGTTGAGAAGTCCACCCCTCGTTTCCCGCTTGGGGTTGGAGATTCTCGGTTTTAAGTTGCGAAGTCCACCCTTCACATCCCGCTTGGGGTTGGAGATTCTCGGTTTTAAGTTGCGAAGTCCACCCCTCGCTTCCCGCTTGGGTTTGGAGATTCTCGGTTTTAAGTTGCGAAGTCCACCCCTCGCTTCCCGCTTGGGGTTGGAGATTCTCGGTTTTAAGTTGCGAAGTCCACCCCTCGCTTCCCGCTTGGGGTTGGAGATCCTCGGTTTTAAGTTGCGAAGTCCACCCCTCGCTTCCCTCTTGGGGTTGGAGATTCTCGGTTTTAAGTTGCGAAGTCCACCCCTCACATCCTGCTTGGGGTTGGAGATTCTCGGTTTTAAGTTGCGAAGTCCACCCCTCGCTTCCCGCTTGGGTTTGGAGATTCTCGGTTTTAAGTTGCGAAGTCTACCCCTCGCTTCCCGCTTGGGGTTGGAGATTCTCGGTTTTAAGTTGCGAAGTCCACCCCTCCCTTCGCGCTTGGGGTTGGATATCCTCGGTTTTTAGTTGTGAAGTCCACCCCTCGCTTCCCACTTGGGGTTGGAGATTCTCGGTTTTAAGTTGCGAAGTCCACCCCTCGCTTCCCGCTTGGGGTTGGAGATTCTCGGTTTTAAGTTGCGAAGTCCACCCCTCGCTTTCCGCTTGGGGTTGGAGATTCTCGGTTTTAAGTTGCGAAGTCCACCCCTCGCTTCCCGCTTGGGTTTGGAGATTCTCGGTTTTAAGTTGCGAAGTCCACCCCTTGCTTCCCGCTTGGGGTTGGAGATTCTCGGTTTTAAGTTGCGAAGTCCACCCCTCGCTTCCCGCTTGGGGTTGGAGATCCTCGGTTTTAAGTTGCGAAGTCCACCCCTCGCTTCCCGCTTGGGGTTGGAGATTCTCGGTTTTAAGTTGCGAAGTCCACCCCTCCAATCCCGCTTGGGGTTGGAGATTCTCGGTTCTAAGTTGCGAAGTCCACCCCTCGCTTCCCGCTTGGGTTTGGAGATTCTCGGTTTTAAGTTGCGAAGTCTACCCCTCGCTTCCCGCTTGGGGTTGGAGATTCGCGGTTTTAAGTTGCGAAGTCCACCCCTCGCTTCCCGCTTGGGGTTGGAGATTCTCGGTTTTCAGTTGCGAAGTCCACCCCTCGCTTCCCGCTTGGGGTTGGAGATTCTCGGTTTTAAGTTGCGAAGTCCACCCCTCGCTTCCCGCTTGGGGTTGGAGATCCTCGGTTTTAAGTTGCGAAGTCCACCCCTCCCTTCCCGCTTGGGGTTGGAGATTCTCGGTTTTAAGTTGCGAAGTCCACCCCTCGCTTCCCGCTTGGGGTTGGAGATCCTGGGTTTTATGTTGTTAAGTCCACCCCTCGCTTCCCGCTGGGGTTGGAGATTCTCGGTTTTAAGTTGCGAAGTCCACCCCTCGCTTCCCGCTTGGGGTTGGAGATTCTCGGTTTTAAGTTGCGAAGTCCACCCCTCGCATCCCGCTTAGGGTTGGAGATCCTGGGTTTTAAGTTGCGAAGTCCACCCCTCGCTTCCCGCATGGGGTTGGAGATTCTCGGTTTTAAGTTGCGAAGTCCACCTTTCACATCCCGCTTGGGGTTGGAGATTCTCGGTTTTAAGTTGCGAAGTCCACCCCTCGCTTCCCGCTTGGGTTTGGAGATTCTCGGTTTTAAGTTGCGAAGTCTACCCCTCGCTTCCCGCTTGGGGTTGGAGATTCGCGGTTTTAAGTTGCGAAGACCACCCCTCACTTCCCGCTTGGGCTTGGAGATTCTCGGTTTTAAGTTGCGAAGTCCACCCCTCGCTTCCCGGTTGGGGTTGGAGATCCTCGGTTTTAAGTTGCGAAGTCCACCCCTCGCTTCCCGATTGGGGTTGGAGATTCTCGGTTGCGAAATCCAACCCTCGCTTCCCGCTTGGGGTTGGAATTCTCGGTTTTAAGTTGCGAAGTCCACCCCTCGCTTCCTGCTTTGGGTTGGAGATTCTCGATTTTAAGTTGCGAAGTCCATCCCTCGCTTCCCGCTTGGGGTTGGAGATTCTCGGTTTTAAGTTGCGAAGTCCACCTCTCGCTTCGCGCTTGGGGTTGGATATCCTCGGTTTTAAGTTGCGAAGTCCACCCCTCGCTTCCCGCTTGGGGTTGGAGATTCTCGGTTTTAAGTTGCGAAGTCCACCCCTCGCTTCCCGCTTGGGGTTGGAGATCCTCGGGTTGGAAATTCTCGGTTGCGAAATCCACCCCTCGCTTCCCGCTTGGGGTTGGAGATTCTCGGTTTTAAGTTGCGAAGTCTACCCCTCGCTTCCCGCTTGGGGTTGGAGATCCTTGGTTTTATGTTGTTAAGTCCACCCCTCGCTTCCCGCTTGGGGTTGGAGATTCTCGGTTTCAAGTTGCGAAGTCCACCCCACGCTTCACGCTTGGGGTTGGAGATTCTCGGTTTTAAGTTGCGAAGTCCAACCAACGTTTCCCGCTTGGGGGTTGGAGATCCTCGGTTTTAAGTTGCGAAGTCCACCCCTCGCTTCCCGCTTGGGGTTGGAGATTCTCGGTTGCGAAATCCACCCCTCGCTTCGCGCTAGGGGTTGGAGATTCTCGGTTTTAAGTTGCGAAGTCCATCCCTCGCTTCCCGCTTAGGGTTGGAGATTCTCGGTTTTAAGATGCGAAGTCCACCCCTCGCTTCCCGCTTGGGGTTGGAGATTCTCGGTTTTAAGTTGCGAAGTCCACCCCACGCTTCCCGCTTGGGGTTGGAGATCCTCGGTTTTAAGTTGCGAAGTCCACCCCTCGCTTCCCGCTTGGGGTTGGAGATTCTCGGTTTTAAGTTGCGAAGTCCACCCCTCGCATCCCGCTTCGGGTTGGAGATTCTCGGTTTTAAGTTGCGAAGTCCACCCCTCGCTTCCCGCTTGGGGTTGGAGATTCTGGGTTTTAAGTTGCGAAATCCACGCCTCGCTTCCCGCTTGGGGTTGGAGATTCTCGGTTTTAAGTTGAGAAGTCCACCCCTCGTTTCCCGCTTGGGGTTGGAGATTCTCGGTTTTAAGTTGCGAAGTCCACCCTTCACATCCCGCTTGGGGTTGGAGATTCTCGGTTTTAAGTTGCGAAGTCCACCCCTCGCTTCCCGCTTGGGTTTGGAGATTCTCGGTTTTAAGTTGCGAAGTCCACCCCTCGCTTCCCGCTTGGGGTTGGAGATTCTCGGTTTTAAGTTGCGAAGTCCACCCCTCGCTTCCCGCTTGGGGTTGGAGATCCTCGGTTTTAAGTTGCGAAGTCCACCCCTCGCTTCCCTCTTGGGGTTGGAGATTCTCGGTTTTAAGTTGCGAAGTCCACCCCTCACATCCTGCTTGGGGTTGGAGATTCTCGGTTTTAAGTTGCGAAGTCCACCCCTCGCTTCCCGCTTGGGTTTGGAGATTCTCGGTTTTAAGTTGCGAAGTCTACCCCTCGCTTCCCGCTTGGGGTTGGAGATTCTCGGTTTTAAGTTGCGAAGTCCACCCCTCACTTCGCGCTTGGGGTTGGATATCCTCGGTTTTTAGTTGCGAAGTCCACCCCTCGCTTCCCACTTGGGGTTGGAGATTCTCGGTTTTAAGTTGCGAAGTCCACCCCTCGCTTCCCGCTTGGGGTTGGAGATTCTCGGTTTTAAGTTGCGAAGTCCACCCCTCGCTTTCCGCTTGGGGTTGGAGATTCTCGGTTTTAAGTTGCGAAGTCCACCCTTCACATCCCGCTTGGGGTTGGAGATTCTCGGTTTTAAGTTGCGAAGTCCACCCCTCGCTTCCCGCTTGGGTTTGGAGATTCTCGGTTTTAAGTTGCGAAGTCCACCCCTCGCTTCCCGCTTGGGGTTGGAGATTCTCGGTTTTAAGTTGCGAAGTCCACCCCTCGCTTTCCGCTTGGGGTTGGAGATTCTCGGTTTTAAGTTGCGAAGTCCAACACTCGCTTCCCGCTTAGGGTTGGAGATCCTGGGTTTTAAGTTGCGAAGTCTACCCCTCGCTTCCCGCTTGGGGTTGGAGATTCTCGGTTGCGAAATCCACCCCTCGCTTCCCGCTTGGGGTTGGAGATTCTCGGTTTTAAGTTGCGAAGTCCACCCCTCGCTTCCCGCTTGGGGTTGGAGATCCTCGGGTTGGAGATTCTCGGTTGCGAAATCCACCCCTCGCTTCCCGCTTGGGGTTGGAGATTCTCGGTTTTAAGTTGCGAAGTCTACCCCTCGCTTCCCGCTTGGGGTTGGAGATTCTCGGTTTTAAGTTGCGAAGTCCACCCCTCGCTTCCCGCTTGGGTTTGGAGATTCTCGGTTTTAAGTTGCGAAGTCTACCCCTCGCTTCCCGCTTGGGGTTGGAGATTCTCGGTTTTAAGTTGCGAAGTCCACCCCTCACTTCGCGCTTAAGGTTGGATATCCTCGGTTTTTAGTTGCGAAGTCCACCCCTCGCTTCCCACTTGGGGTTGGAGATTCTCGGTTTTAAGTTGCGAAGTCCACCCCTCGCTTCCCGCTTGGGGTTGGAGATTCTCGGTTTTAAGTTGCGAAGTCCACCCCTCGCTTTCCGCTTGGGGTTGGAGATTCTCGGTTTTAAGTTGCGAAGTCCACCCCTCGCTTCCCGCTTGGGTTTGGAGATTCTCGGTTTTAAGTTGCGAAGTCTACCCCTCGCTTCCCGCTTGGGGTTGGAGATTCGCGGTTTTAAGTTGCGAAGTCCACCCCTCGCTTCCCGCTTGGGGTTGGAGATTCTCGGTTTTAAGTTGCGAAGTCCACCCCTCGCTTTCCGCTTGGGGTTGGAGATTCTCGGTTTTAAGTTGCGAAGTCCAACACTCGCTTCCCGCTTAGGGTTGGAGATCCTGGGTTTTAAGTTGCGAAGTCTACCCCTCGCTTCCCGCTTGGTGTTGGAGATCCTCGGGTTGGAGATTCTCGGTTGCGAAATCCACCCCTCGCTTCCCGCTTGGGGTTGGAGATTCTCGGTTTTAAGTTGCGAAGTCCACCCCTCGCTTCCCGCTTGGGGTTGGAGATCCTCGGGTTGGAGATTCTCGGTTGCGAAATCCACCCCTCGCTTCCCGCTTGGGGTTGGAGATTCTCGGTTTTAAGTTGCGAAGTCTACCCCTCGCTTCCCGCTTGGGGTTGGAGATCCTTGGTTTTATGTTGTTAAGTCCACCCCTCGCTTCCCGCTTGGGGTTGGAGATTCTCGGTTTCAAGTTGCGAAGTCCACCCCACGCTTCACGCTTGGGGTTGGAGATTCTCGGTTTTAAGTTGCGAAGTCCAACCAACGTTTCCCGCTTGGGGGTTGGAGATCCTCGGTTTTAAGTTGCGAAGTCCACCCCTCGCTTCCCGCTTGGGGTTGGAGATTCTCGGTTGCGAAATCCACCCCTCGCTTCGCGCTAGGGGTTGGAGATTCTCGGTTTTAAGTTGCGAAGTCCATCCCTCGCTTCCCGCTTAGGGTTGGAGATTCTCGGTTTTAAGATGCGAAGTCCACCCCTCGCTTCCCGCTTGGGGTTGGAGATTCTCGGTTTTAAGTTGCGAAGTCCACCCCACGCTTCCCGCTTGGGGTTGGAGATCCTCGGTTTTAAGTTGCGAAGTCCACCCCTCGCTTCCCGCTTGGGGTTGGAGATTCTCGGTTTTAAGTTGCGAAGTCCACCCCTCGCTTCCCGCTTGGGGTTGGAGATCCTCGGGTTGGAGATTCTCGGTTGCGAAATCCACCCCTCGCTTCCCGCTTGGGGTTGGAGATTCTCGGTTTTAAGTTGCGAAGCCCACCCCTCGCTTCCCGCTTAGGGTTGGAGATTCTCGGTTTTAAATTGCGAAGTCCATCCCTCGCTTCCCGCTTGCGGTTGGAGATTCTCGGTTTTAAGTTGCGAAGTCCACCCCTAGCTTCCCGCTTGGGGATGAAGATTCTCGGTTTTAAGTTGCGAAGTCCACCCCACGCTTCCCGCTTGGGGTTGGAGATCCTCGGTTTTAAGTTGTAGTCCAGCCCTCGCTTCCAGCTTGGGGTTGGAGATTCTCGGTTTTAAGTTGCGAAGTCCACCCCTCGCTTCCCGCTTGGGGTTGGAGATGCTCTGTTTAAGTTGCGAAGTCCACCCCTCGCTTCCCGCTTGGGGTTGGAAATCCTCGGTTTTAAGTTGCGAAGTCCACCCCTCCCTTCGCGCTTGGGGTTGGATATCCTTGGTTTTAAGTTGCAAAGTCCACCCCTCGCTTCCCGCTTGGGGTTGGAGATTCTCGGTTTTAAGTTGCGAAGTCCACCCCTCGCTTCCCGCTTGGGTTTGGAGATTCTCGGTTTTAAGTTGCGAAGTCTACCCCTCGCTTCCCGCTTGGGGTTGGAGATTCGCGGTTTTAAGTTGCGAAGTCCGCCCCTCGCTTCCCGCTTGGGGTTGGAGATCCTCGGTTTTAAGTTGTAGTCCACCCCTCGCTTCCCGCTTGGGGTTGGAGATTCTCGGTTTTAAGTTGCGAAGTCCACCCCTCGCTTCCCGCTTGGGGTTGGAGATTCTCGGTTTTAAGTTGCGAAGTCCACCCCTCGCTTCCCGCTTGGGGTTGGAGATCCTCGGTTTTAAGTTGCGAAGTCCACCCCTCCCTTCCCGCTTGGGGTTGGAGATTCTCGGTTTTAAGTTGCGAAGTCCACCCCTCGCTTCCCGCTTGGGGTTGGAGATCCTGGGTTTTATGTTGTTAAGTCCACCCCTCGCTTCCCGCTGGGGTTGGAGATTCTCGGTTTTAAGTTGCGAAGTCCACCCCTCGCTTCCCGCTTGGGGTTGGAGATTCTCGGTTTTAAGTTGCGAAGACCACCCCTCGCATCCCGCTTAGGGTTGGAGATCCTGGGTTTTAAGTTGCGAAGTCCACCCCTCGCTTCCCGCATGGGGTTGGAGATTCTCGGTTTTAAGTTGCGAAGTCCACCTTTCACATCCCGCTTGGGGTTGGAGATTCTCGGTTTTAAGTTGCGAAGTCCACCCCTCGCTTCCCGCTTGGGTTTGGAGATTCTCGGTTTTAAGTTGCGAAGTCTACCCCTCGCTTCCCGCTTGGGGTTGGAGATTCGCGGTTTTAAGTTGCGAAGACCACCCCTCACTTCCTGCTTGGGCTTGGAGATTCTCGGTTTTAAGTTGCGAAGTCCACCCCTCGCTTCCCGGTTGGGGTTGGAGATCCTCGGTTTTAAGTTGCGAAGTCCACCCCTCGCTTCCCGATTGGGGTTGGAGATTCTCGGTTGCGAAATCCAACCCTCGCTTCCCGCTTGGGGTTGGAATTCTCGGTTTTTAGTTGCGAAGTCCACCCCTCGCTTCCCGCTTTGGGTTGGAGATTCTCGATTTTAAGTTGCGAAGTCCATCCCTCGCTTCCCGCTTGGGGTTGGAGATTCTCGGTTTTAAGTTGCGAAGTCCACCTCTCGCTTCGCGCTTGGGGTTGGATATCCTCGGTTTTAAGTTGCGAAGTCCACCCCTCGCTTCCCGCTTGGGGTTGGAGATTCTCGGTTTTAAGTTGCGAAGTCCACCCCTCGCTTCCCGCTTGGGGTTGGAGATCCTCGGGTTGGAGATTCTCGGTTGCGAAATCCACCCCTCGCTTCCCGCTTGGGGTTGGAGATTCTCGGTTTTAAGTTGCGAAGTCTACCCCTCGCTTCCCGCTTGGGGTTGGAGATCCTTGGTTTTATGTTGTTAAGTCCACCCCTCGCTTCCCGCTTGGGGTTGGAGATTCTCGGTTTCAAGTTGCGAAGTCCACCCCACGCTTCACGCTTGGGGTTGGAGATTCTCGGTTTTAAGTTGCGAAGTCCAACCAACGTTTCCCGCTTGGGGGTTGGAGATCCTCGGTTTTAAGTTGCGAAGTCCACCCCTCGCTTCCCGCTTGGGGTTGGAGATTCTCGGTTGCGAAATCCACCCCTCGCTTCGCGCTAGGGGTTGGAGATTCTCGGTTTTAAGTTGCGAAGTCCATCCCTCGCTTCCCGCTTAGGGTTGGAGATTCTCGGTTTTAAGATGCGAAGTCCACCCCTCGCTTCCCGCTTGGGGTTGGAGATTCTCGGTTTTAAGTTGCGAAGTCCACCCCACGCTTCCCGCTTGGGGTTGGAGATCCTCGGTTTTAAGTTGCGAAGTCCACCCCTCGCTTCCCGCTTGGGGTTGGAGATTCTCGGTTTTAAGTTGCGAAGTCCACCCCTCGCATCCCGCTTCGGGTTGGAGATTCTCGGTTTTAAGTTGCGAAGTCCACCCCTCGCTTCCCGCTTGGGGTTGGAGATTCTGGGTTTTAAGTTGCGAAATCCACGCCTCGCTTCCCGCTTGGGGTTGGAGATTCTCGGTTTTAAGTTGAGAAGTCCACCCCTCGTTTCCCGCTTGGGGTTGGAGATTCTCGGTTTTAAGTTGCGAAGTCCACCCCTCACATCCCGCTTGGGGTTGGAGATTCTCGGTTTTAAGTTGCGAAGTCCACCCCTCGCTTCCCGCTTGGGTTTGGAGATTCTCGGTTTTAAGTTGCGAAGTCCACCCCTCGCTTCCCGCTTGGGGTTGGAGATTCTCGGTTTTAAGTTGCGAAGTCCACCCCTCGCTTCCCGCTTGGGGTTGGAGATCCTCGGTTTTAAGTTGCGAAGTCCACCCCTCGCTTCCCTCTTGGGGTTGGAGATTCTCGGTTTTAAGTTGCGAAGTCCACCCCTCACATCCTGCTTGGGGTTGGAGATTCTCGGTTTTAAGTTGCGAAGTCCACCCCTCGCTTCCCGCTTGGGTTTGGAGATTCTCGGTTTTAAGTTGCGAAGTCTACCCCTCGCTTCCCGCTTGGGGTTGGAGATTCTCGGTTTTAAGTTGCGAAGTCCACCCCTCACTTCGCGCTTGGGGTTGGATATCCTCGGTTTTTAGTTGCGAAGTCCACCCCTCGCTTCCCACTTGGGGTTGGAGATTCTCGGTTTTAAGTTGCGAAGTCCACCCCTCGCTTCCCGCTTGGGGTTGGAGATTGTCGGTTTTAAGTTGCGAAGTCCACCCCTCGCTTTCCGCTTGGGGTTGGAGATTCTCGGTTTTAAGTTGCGAAGTCCACCCCTCGCTTCCCGCTTGGGTTTGGAGATTCTCGGTTTTAAGTTGCGAAGTCCACCCCTTGCTTCCCGCTTGGGGTTGGAGATTCTCGGTTTTAAGTTGCGAAGTCCACCCCTCGCTTCCCGCTTGGGGTTGGAGATCCTCGGTTTTAAGTTGCGAAGTCCACCCCTCGCTTCCCGCTTGGGGTTGGAGATTCTCGGTTTTAAGTTGCGAAGTCCACCCCTCCAATCCCGCTTGGGGTTGGAGATTCTCGGTTCTAAGTTGCGAAGTCCACCCCTCGCTTCCCGCTTGGGTTTGGAGATTCTCGGTTTTAAGTTGCGAAGTCTACCCCTCGCTTCCCGCTTGGGGTTGGAGATTCGCGGTTTTAAGTTGCGAAGTCCACCCCTCGCTTCCCGCTTGGGGTTGGAGATTCTCGGTTTTAAGTTGCGAAGTCCACCCCTCGCTTTCCGCTTGGGGTTGGAGATTCTCGGTTTTAAGTTGCGAAGTCCAACACTCGCTTCCCGCTTAGGGTTGGAGATCCTGGGTTTTAAGTTGCGAAGTCTACCCCTCGCTTCCCGCTTGGGGTTGGAGATCCTCGGGTTGGAGATTCTCGGTTGCGAAATCCACCCCTCGCTTCCCGCTTGGGGTTGGAGATTCTCGGTTTTAAGTTGCGAAGTCCACCCCTCGCTTCCCGCTTGGGGTTGGAGATCCTCGGGTTGGACATTCTCGGTTGCGAAATCCACCCCTCGCTTCCCGCTTGGGGTTGGAGATTCTCGGTTTTAAGTTGCGAAGTCTACCCCTCGCTTCCCGCTTGGGGTTGGAGATCCTTGGTTTTATGTTGTTAAGTCCACCCCTCGCTTCCCGCTTGGGGTTGGAGATTCTCGGTTTCAAGTTGCGAAGTCCACCCCACGCTTCACGCTTGGGGTTGGAGATTCTCGGTTTTAAGTTGCGAAGTCCAACCAACGTTTCCCGCTTGGGGGTTGGAGATCCTCGGTTTTAAGTTGCGAAGTCCACCCCTCGCTTCCCGCTTGGGGTTGGAGATTCTCGGTTGCGAAATCCACCCCTCGCTTCGCGCTAGGGGTTGGAGATTCTCGGTTTTAAGTTGCGAAGTCCATCCCTCGCTTCCCGCTTAGGGTTGGAGATTCTCGGTTTTAAGATGCGAAGTCCACCCCTCGCTTCCCGCTTGGGTTTGGAGATTCTCGGTTTTAAGTTGCGAAGTCCACCCCTCGCTTCCCGCTTGGGGTTGGAGATTCTCGGTTTTAAGTTGCGAAGTCCACCCCTCGCTTCCCGCTTGGGGTTGGAGATCCTCGGTTTTAAGTTGCGAAGTCCACCCCTCGCTTCCCTCTTGGGGTTGGAGATTCTCGGTTTTAAGTTGCGAAGTCCACCCCTCACATCCTGCTTGGGGTTGGAGATTCTCGGTTTTAAGTTGCGAAGTCCACCCCTCCCTTCCCCCTTGGGATTGGAGATTCTCGGTTTTAAGTTGCGAAGTCCACCCCTCGCTTCCCGCTTGGGGTTGGAGATCCTCGGTTTTAAGTTGCGAAGTCCACCCCTCCCTTCGCGCTTGGGGTTGGATATCCTGGGTTTTAAGTTGCAAAGTCCACCCCTCGCTTCCCGCTTGGGGTTGGAGATTCTCGGTTTTAAGTTGCGAAGTCTACCCCTCGCTTCCCGCTTGGGGTTGGAGATTCGCGGTTTTAAGTTGCGAAGTCCGCCCCTCGCTTCCCGCTTGGGGTTGGAGATCCTCGGTTTTAAGTTGTAGTCCACCACTCGCTTCCAGCTTGGGGTTGGAGATTCTCGGTTTTAAGTTGCGAAGTCCACCCCTCGCTTCCCGCTTGGGGTTGGAGATTCTCGGTTTTAAGTTGCGAAGTCCACCCCTCGCTTCCCGCTTGGGGTTGGAGATCCTCGGTTTTAAGTTGCGAAGTCCACCCCTCCCTTCCCGCTTGGGGTTGGAGATTCTCGGTTTTAAGTTGCGAATTCCACCCCTCGCTTTCCGATTGGGGTTGGAGATCCTGGGTTTTATGTTGTTAAGTCCACAACTCACATCCCGCTTGGGGTTGGAGATTCTCGGTTTTAAGTTGCGAAGTCCACCCCTCGCTTCCCGCTTGGGTTTGGAGATTCTCGGTTTTAAGTTGCGAAGTCCACCCCTCGCTTCCCGCTTGGGGTTGGAGATTCTCGGTTTTAAGTTGCGAAGTCCACCCCTCGCTTCCCGCTTGGGGTTGGAGATCCTCGGTTTTAAGTTGCGAAGTCCACCCCTCGCTTCCCGCTTGGGGTTGGAGATTCTCGGTTTTAAGTTGCGAAGTCCACCCCTCCAATCCCGCTTGGGGTTGGAGATTCTCGGTTCTAAGTTGCGAAGTCCACCCCTCGCTTCCCGCTTGGGTTTGGAGATTCTCGGTTTTAAGTTGCGAAGTCTACCCCTCGCTTCCCGCTTGGGGTTGGAGATTCGCGGTTTTAAGTTGCGAAGTCCACCCCTCGCTTCCCGCTTGGGGTTGGAGATTCTCGGTTTTAAGTTGCGAAGTCCACCCCACGCTTCACGCTTGGGGTTGGAGATTCTCGGTTTTAAGTTGCGAAGTCCAACCAACGTTTCCCGCTTGGGGGTTGGAGATCCTCGGTTTTAAGTTGCGAAGTCCACCCCTCGCTTCCCGCTTGGGGTTGGAGATTCTGGGTTTTAAGTTGCGAAATCCACGCCTCGCTTCCCGCTTGGGGTTGGAGATTCTCGGTTTTAAGTTGAGAAGTCCACCCCTCGTTTCCCGCTTGGGGTTGGAGATTCTCGGTTTTAAGTTGCGAAGTCCACCCCTCACATCCCGCTTGGGGTTGGAGATTCTCGGTTTTAAGTTGCGAAGTCCACCCCTCGCTTCCCGCTTGGGTTTGGAGATTCTCGGTTTTAAGTTGCGAAGTCCACCCCTCGCTTCCCGCTTGGGGTTGGAGATTCTCGGTTTTAAGTTGCGAAGTCCACCCCTCGCTTCCCGCTTGGGGTTGGAGATCCTCGGTTTTAAGTTGCGAAGTCCACCCCTCGCTTCCCTCTTGGGGTTGGAGATTCTCGGTTTTAAGTTGCGAAGTCCACCCCTCACATCCGGCTTGGGGTTGGAGATTCTCGGTTTTAAGTTGCGAAGTCCACCCCTCGCTTCCCGCTTGGGTTTGGAGATTCTCGGTTTTAAGTTGCGAAGTCTACCCCTCGCTTCCCGCTTGGGGTTGGAGATTCTCGGTTTTAAGTTGCGAAGTCCACCCCTCACTTCGCGCTTGGGGTTGGATATCCTCGGTTTTTAGTTGCGAAGTCCACCCCTCGCTTCCCACTTGGGGTTGGAGATTCTCGGTTTTAAGTTGCGAAGTCCACCCCTCGCTTCCCGCTTGGGGTTGGAGATTCTCGGTTTTAAGTTGCGAAGTCCACCCCTCGCTTTCCGCTTGGGGTTGGAGATTCTCGGTTTTAAGTTGCGAAGTCCACCCCTCGCTTCCCGCTTGGGTTTGGAGATTCTCGGTTTTAAGTTGCGAAGTCCACCCCTAGCTTCCCGCTTGGGGTTGGAGATTCTCGGTTTTAAGTTGCGAAGTCCACCCCTCGCTTCCCGCTTGGGGTTGGAGATCCTCGGTTTTAAGTTGCGAAGTCCACCCCTCGCTTCCCGCTTGGGGTTGGAGATTCTCGGTTTTAAGTTGCGAAGTCCACCCCTCCAATCCCGCTTGGGGTTGGAGATTCTCGGTTCTAAGTTACGAAGTCCACCCCTCGCTTCCCGCTTGGGTTTGGAGATTCTCGGTTTTAAGTTGCGAAGTCTACCCCTCGCTTCCCGCTTGGGGTTGGAGATTCGCGGTTTTAAGTTGCGAAGTCCACCCCTCGCTTCCCGCTTGGGGTTGGAGATTCTCGGTTTTAAGTTGCGAAGTCCACCCCTCGCTTTCCGCTTGGGGTTGGAGATTCTCGGTTTTAAGTTGCGAAGTCCAACACTCGCTTCCCGCTTAGGGTTGGAGATCCTGGGTTTTAAGTTGCGAAGTCTACCCCTCGCTTCCCGCTTGGGGTTGGAGATCCTCGGGTTGGAGATTCTCGGTTGCGAAATCCACCCCTCGCTTCCCGCTTGGGGTTGGAGATTCTCGGTTTTAAGTTGCGAAGTCCACCCCTCGCTTCCCGCTTGGGGTTGGAGATCCTCGGGTTGGAGATTCTCGGTTGCGAAATCCACCCCTCGCTTCCCGCTTGGGGTTGGAGATTCTCGGTTTTAAGTTGCGAAGTCTACCCCTCGCTTCCCGCTTGGGGTTGGAGATCCTTGGTTTTATGTTGTTAAGTCCACCCCTCGCTTCCCGCTTGGGGTTGGAGATTCTCGGTTTCAAGTTGCGAAGTCCACCCCACGCTTCACGCTTGGGGTTGGAGATTCTCGGTTTTAAGTTGCGAAGTCCAACCAACGTTTCCCGCTTGGGGGTAGGAGATCCTCGGTTTTAAGTTGCGAAGTCCACCCCTCGCTTCCCGCTTGGGGTTGGAGATTCTCGGTTGCGAAATCCACCCCTCGCTTCGCGCTAGGGGTTGGAGATTCTCGGTTTTAAGTTGCGAAGTCCATCCCTCGCTTCCCGCTTAGGGTTGGAGATTCTCGGTTTTAAGATGCGAAGTCCACCCCTCGCTTCCCGCTTGGGGTTGGAGATTCTCGGTTTTAAGTTGCGAAGTCCACCCCACGCTTCCCGCTTGGGGTTGGAGATCCTCGGTTTTAAGTTGCGAAGTCCACCCCTCGCTTCCCGCTTGGGGTTGGAGATTCTCGGTTTTAAGTTGCGAAGTCCACCCCTCGCATCCCGCTTCGGGGTTGGAGATTCTCGGTTTTAAGTTGCGAAGTCCACCCCTCGCTTCCCGCTTGGGGTTGGAGATTCTGGGTTTTAAGTTGCGAAATCCACGCCTCGCTTCCCGCTTGGGGTTGGAGATTCTCGGTTTTAAGTTGAGAAGTCCACCCCTCGTTTCCCGCTTGGGGTTGGAGATTCTCGGTTTTAAGTTGCGAAGTCCACCCCTCACATCCCGCTTGGGGTTGGAGATTCTCGGTTTTAAGTTGCGAAGTCCACCCCTCGCTTCCCGCTTGGGTTTGGAGATTCTCGGTTTTAAGTTGCGAAGTCCACCCCTCGCTTCCCGCTTGGGGTTGGAGATTCTCGGTTTTAAGTTGCGAAGTCCACCCCTCGCTTCCCGCTTGGGGTTGGAGATCCTCGGTTTTAAGTTGCGAAGTCCACCCCTCGCTTCCCTCTTGGGGTTGGAGATTCTCGGTTTTAAGTTGCGAAGTCCACCCCTCACATCCTGCTTGGGGTTGGAGATTCTCGGTTTTAAGTTGCGAAGTCCACCCCTCCCTTCCCGCTTGGGATTGGAGATTCTCGGTTTTAAGTTGCGAAGTCCACCCCTCGCTTCCCGCTTGGGGTTGGAGATCCTCGGTTTTAAGTTGCGAAGTCCACCCCTCCCTTCGCGCTTGGGGTTGGATATCCTGGGTTTTAAGTTGCAAAGTCCACCCCTCGCTTCCCGCTTGGGGTTGGAGATTCTCGGTTTTAAGTTGCGAAGTCCACCCCTCGCTTCCCGCTTGGGTTTGGAGATTCTCGGTTTTAAGTTGCGAAGTCTACCCCTCGCTTCCCGCTTGGGGTTGGAGATTCGCGGTTTTAAGTTGCGAAGTCCGCCCCTCGCTTCCCGCTTGGGGTTGGAGATCCTCGGTTTTAAGTTGTAGTCCACCACTCGCTTCCAGCTTGGGGTTGGAGATTCTCGGTTTTAAGTTGCGAAGTCCACCCCTCGCTTCCCGCTTGGGGTTGGAGATTCTCGGTTTTAAGTTGCGAAGTCCACCCCTCGCTTCCCGCTTGGGGTTGGAGATCCTCGGTTTTAAGTTGCGAAGTCCACCCCTCCCTTCCCGCTTGGGGTTGGAGATTCTCGGTTTTAAGTTGCGAATTCCACCCCTCGCTTTCCGATTGGGGTTGGAGATCCTGGGTTTTATGTTGTTAAGTCCACAACTCACATCCCGCTTGGGGTTGGAGATTCTCGGTTTTAAGTTGCGAAGTCCACCCCTCGCTTCCCGCTTGGGTTTGGAGATTCTCGGTTTTAAGTTGCGAAGTCCACCCCTCGCTTCCCGCTTGGGGTTGGAGATTCTCGGTTTTAAGTTGCGAAGTCCACCCCTCGTTTCCCGCTTGGGGTTGGAGATCCTCGGTTTTAAGTTGCGAAGTCCACCCCTCGCTTCCCGCTTGGGGTTGGAGATTCTCGGTTTTAAGTTGCGAAGTCCACCCCTCCAATCCCGCTTGGGGTTGGAGATTCTCGGTTCTAAGTTGCGAAGTCCACCCCTCGCTTCCCGCTTGGGTTTGGAGATTCTCGGTTTTAAGTTGCGAAGTCTACCCCTCGCTTCCCGCTTGGGGTTGGAGATTCTGGGTTTTAAGTTGCGAAATCCACGCCTCGCTTCCCGCTTGGGGTTGGAGATTCTCGGTTTTAAGTTGAGAAGTCCACCCCTCGTTTCCCGCTTGGGGTTGGAGATTCTCGGTTTTAAGTTGCGAAGTCCACCCCTCACATCCCGCTTGGGGTTGGAGATTCTCGGTTTTATGTTGCGAAGTCTACCCCTCGCTTCCCGCTTGGGGTTGGAGATTCGCGGTTTTAAGTTGCGAAGACCACCCCTCGCTTCCCGCTTGGGGTTGGAGATTCTCGGTTTTAAGTTGCGAAGTCCACCCCTCGCTTCCCGCTTGGGGTTGGAGATTCTCGGTTTTAAGTTGCGAAGTCCACCCCTCGCTTCCCGCTTGGGGTTGGAGATTCTCGGTTGCGAAATCCAACCCTCACTTCCCGCTTGGGGTTGGAATTCTCGGTTTTAAGTTGCGAAGTCCACCCCTCGCTTCCCGCTTTGGGTTGGAGATTCTCGGTTTTAAGGTGCGAAGTCCATCCCTCGATTCCCGCTTGGGGTTGGAGATTCTCGGTTTTAAGTTGCGAAGTCCACCTCTCGCTTCGCGCTTTGGGTTGGATATCCTCGGTTTTAAGTTACGAAGTCCACCCCTCGCTTCCCGCTTGGGGTTGGAGATTCTCGGTTTTAAGTTGCGAAGTCTACCCCTCGCTTCCCGCTTGGGGTTGGAGATCCTCGGTTTTAAGTTGCGAAGTCCACCCCTCGCTTCCCGCTTGGGGTTGGAGATTCTCGGTTTTAAGTTGCGAAGTCTACCCCTCGCTTCCCGCTTGGGGTTGGAGATTCGCGGTTTTAAGTTACGAAGTCCGCCCCTCGCTTCCCGCTTGGGGTTGGAGATCCTCGGTTTTAAGTTGTAGTCCACCACTCGCTTCCAGCTTGGGGTTGGAGATTCTCGGTTTTAAGTTGCGAAGTCCACCCCTCGCTTCCCGCTTGGGGTTGGAGATTCTCTTTTTTAAGTTGCGAAGTCCACCCCACGCTTCACGCTTGGGTTTGGAGATTCTCGGTTTTAAGTTGCGAAGTCCAACCAACGTTTCCCGCTTGGGGGTTGGAGATCCTCGGTTTTAAGTTGCGAAGTCCACCCCTCGCTTCCCGCTTGGGGTTGGAGATTCTCGGTTGCGAAATCCACCCCTCGCTTCGCGCTAGGGGTTGGAGATTCTCGGTTTTAAGTTGCGAAGTCCATCCCTCGCTTCCCGCTTAGGGTTGGAGATTCTCGGTTTTAAGATGCGAAGTCCACCCCTCGCTTCCCGCTTGGGGTTGGAGATTCTCGGTTTTAAGTTGCGAAGTCCACCCCACGCTTCCCGCTTGGGGTTGGAGATCCTCGGTTTTAAGTTGCGAAGTCCACCCCTCGCTTCCCGTTTGGGGTTGGAGATTCTCGGTTTTAAGTTGCGAAGTCCACCCCTCGCATCCCGCTTCGGGTTGGAGATTCTCGGTTTTAAGTTGCGAAGTCCACCCCTCGCTTCCCGCTTGGGGTTGGAGATTCTGGGTTTTAAGTTGCGAAATCCACGCCTCGCTTCCCGCTTGGGGTTGGAGATTCTCGGTTTTAAGTTGAGAAGTCCACCCCTCGTTTCCCGCTTGGGGTTGGAGATTCTCGGTTTTAAGTTGCGAAGTCCACCCCTCACATCCCGCTTGGGGTTGGAGATTCTCGGTTTTAAGTTGCGAAGTCCACCCCTCCCATCCCGCTTGGGGTTGGAGATTCTCGGTTCTAAGTTGCGAAGTCCACCCCTCGCTTCCCGCTTGGGTTTGGAGATTCTCGGTTTTAAGTTGCGAAGTCTACCCCTCGCTTCCCGCTTGGGGTTGGAGATTCTCGGTTTTAAGTTGCGAAGTCCACCCCTCGCTTCCCGCTTGGGGTTGGAGATCCTCGGTTTTAAGTTGCGAAGTCCACCCCTCGCTTCCCGCTTGGGGTTGGAGATTCTCGGTTTTAAGTTGCGAAGTCCACCCCTCCAATCCCGCTTGGGGTTGGAGATTCTCGGTTCTAAGTTGCGAAGTCCACCCCTCGCTTCCCGCTTGGGTTTGGAGATTCTCGGTTTTAAGTTGCGAAGTCTACCCCTCGCTTCCCGCTTGGGGTTGGAGATTCGCGGTTTTAAGTTGCGAAGTCCACCCCTCGCTTCCCGCTTGGGGTTGGAGATTCTCGGTTTTAAGTTGCGAAGTCCACCCCACGCTTCACGCTTGGGGTTGCAGATTCTCGGTTTTAAGTTGCGAAGTCCAACCAACGTTTCCCGCTTGGGGGTTGGAGATCCTCGGTTTTAAGTTGCGAAGTCCACCCCTCGCTTCCCGCTTGGGGTTGGAGATTCTCGGTTGCGAAATCCACCCCTCGCTTCGCGCTAGGGGTTGGAGATTCTCGGTTTTAAGTTGCGAAGTCCATCCCTCGCTTCCCGCTTAGGGTTGGAGATTCTCGGTTTTAAGATGCGAAGTCCACCCCTCGCTTCCCGCTTGGGGTTGGAGATTCTCGGTTTTAAGTTGCGAAGTCCACCCCACGCTTCCCGCTTGGGGTTGGAGATCCTCGGTTTTAAGTTGCGAAGTCCACCCCTCGCTTCCCGCTTGGGGTTGGAGATTCTCGGTTTTAAGTTGCGAAGTCCACCCCTCGCATCCCGCTTCGGGTTGGAGATTCTCGGTTTTAAGTTGCGAAGTCCACCCCTCGCTTCCCGCTTGGGGTTGGAGATTCTGGGTTTTAAGTTGCGAAATCCACGCCTCGCTTCCCGCTTGGGGTTGGAGATTCTCGGTTTTAAGTTGAGAAGTCCACCCCTCGTTTCCCGCTTGGGGTTGGAGATTCTCGGTTTTAAGTTGCGAAGTCCACCCCTCACATCCCGCTTGGGGTTGGAGATTCTCGGTTTTAAGTTGCGAAGTCCACCCCTCGCTTCCCGCTTGGGTTTGGAGATTCTCGGTTTTAAGTTGCGAAGTCCACCCCTCGCTTCCCGCTTGGGGTTGGAGATTCTCGGTTTTAAGTTGCGAAGTCCACCCCTCGCTTCCCGCTTGGGGTTGGAGATCCTCGGTTTTAAGTTGCGAAGTCCACCCCTCGCTTCCCTCTTGGGGTTGGAGATTCTCGGTTTTAAGTTGCGAAGTCCACCCCTCACATCCTGCTTGGGGTTGGAGATTCTCAGTTTTAAGTTGCGAAGTCCACCCCTCCCTTCCCGCTTGGGATTGGAGATTCTCGGTTTTAAGTTGCGAAGTCTACCCCTCCCTTCCCGCTTGGGGTTGGAGATTCTCGGTTTTAAGTTGCGAAGTCCACCCCTCACTTCGCGCTTGGGGTTGGATATCCTCGGTTTTTAGTTGCGAAGTCCACCCCTCGCTTCCCACTTGGGGTTGGAGATTCTCGGTTTTAAGTTGCGAAGTCCACCCCTCGCTTTCCGCTTGGGGTTGGAGATTCTCGGTTTTAAGTTGCGAAGTCCAACACTCGCTTCCCGCTTAGGGTTGGAGATCCTGGGTTTTAAGTTCCGAAGTCCAGCCCTCGCTTCCCGCATGGGGTTGGAGATTCTCGATTTGAAGTTGCGAAGTCCACCCCTCACATCCCGCTTGGGGTTGGAGATTCTCGGTTTTAAGTTGCGAAGTCAACCCCTCGCTTCCCGCTTGGGTTTGGAGATTCTCGGTTTTATGTTGCGAAGTCTACCCCTCGCTTCCCGCTTGGGGTTGGAGATTCGCGGTTTTAAGTTGCGAAGACCACCCCTCGCTTCCCGCTTGGGGTTGGAGATTCTCGGTTTTAAGTTGCGAAGTCCACCCCTCGTTTCCCGCTTGGGGTTGGAGATCCTCGGTTTTAAGTTGCGAAGTCCACCCCTCGCTTCCCGCTTGGGGTTGGAGATTCTCGGTTGCGAAATCCAACCCTCGCTTCCCGCTTGGGGTTGGAATTCTCGGTTTTAAGTTGCGAAGTCCACCCCTCGCTTCCCGCTTTGGGTTGGAGATTCTCGGTTTTAAGGTGCGAAGTCCATCCCTCGATTCCCGCTTGGGGTTGGAGATTCTCGGTTTTAAGTTGCGAAGTCCACCTCTCGCTTCGCGCTTTGGGTTGGATATCCTCGGTTTTAAGTTACGAAGTCCACCCCTCGCTTCCCGCTTGGGGTTGGAGATTCTCGGTTTTAAGTTGCGAAGTCCACCCCTCGCTTCCCGCTTGGGGTTGGAGATCCTCGGGTTGGAGATTCTCGGTTGCGAAATCCACCCCTCGCTTCCCGCTTGGGGTTGGAGATTCTCGGTTTTAAGTTGCGAAGTCCACCCCTCGCTTCCCGCTTGGGGTTGGAGATTCTCGGTTTTAAGTTGCGAAGTCCATCCCTCGCTTCCCGCTTGAGGTTGGAGATTCTCGGTTTTAAGTTGCGAAGTCCACCCCTAGCTTCCCGCTTGGGGATGGAGATTCTCGGTTTTAAGTTGCGAAGTCCACCCCACGCTTCCCGCTTGGGGTTGGAGATCCTCGGTTTTAAGTTGTAGTCCACCCCTCGCTTCCAGCTTGGGGTTGGAGATTCTCGGTTTTAAGTTGCGAAGTCCACCCCTCGCTTCCCGCTTGGGGTTGGAGATTCTCGGTTTTAAGTTGCGAAGTCCACCCCTCGCTTCCCGCTTGGGGTTGGAGATCCTCGGTTTTAAGTTGCGAAGTCCACCCCTCCCTTCCCGCTTGGGGTTGGAGATTCTCGGTTTTAAGTTGCGAATTCCACCCCTCGCTTTCCGATTGGGGTTGGAGATCCTGGGTTTTATGTTGTTAAGTCCACAACTCACATCCCGCTTGGGGTTGGAGATTCTCGGTTTTAAGTTGCGAAGTCCACCCCTCGCTTCCCGTCTGGGTTTGGAGATTCTCGGTTTTAAGTTGCGAAGTCCACCCCTCGCTTCCCGCTTGGGGTTGGAGATTCTCGGTTTTAAGTTGCGAAGTCCACCCCTCGCTTCCCGCTTGGGGTTGGAGATCCTCGGTTTTAAGTTGCGAAGTCCACCCCTCGCTTCCCGCTTGGGGTTGGAGATTCTCGGTTTTAAGTTGCGAAGTCCACCCCTCCAATCCCGCTTGGGGTTGGAGATTCTCGGTTCTAAGTTGCGAAGTCCACCCCTCGCTTCCCGCTTGGGTTTGGAGATTCTCGGTTTTAAGTTGCGAAGTCTACCCCTCGCTTCCCGCTTGGGGTTGGAGATTCGCGGTTTTAAGTTGCGAAGTCCACCCCTCGCTTCCCGCTTGGGGTTGGAGATTCTCGGTTTTAAGTTGCGAAGTCCACCCCACGCTTCACGCTTGTGGTTGGAGATTCTCGGTTTTAAGTTGCGAAGTCCAACCAACGTTTCCCGCTTGGGGGTTGGAGATCCTCGGTTTTAAGTTGCGAAGTCCACCCCTCGCTTCCCGCTTGGGGTTGGAGATTCTCGGTTGCGAAATCCACCCCTCGCTTCGCGCTAGGGGTTGGAGATTCTCGGTTTTAAGTTGCGAAGTCCATCCCTCGCTTCCCGCTTAGGGTTGGAGATTCTCGGTTTTAAGATGCGAAGTCCACCCCTCGCTTCCCGCTTGGGGTTGGAGATTCTCGGTTTTAAGTTGCGAAGTCCACCCCACGCTTCCCGCTTGGGGTTGGAGATCCTCGGTTTTAAGTTGCGAAGTCCACCCCTCGCTTCCCGCTTGGGGTTGGAGATTCTCGGTTTTAAGTTGCGAAGTCCACCCCTCGCATCCCGCTTCGGGTTGGAGATTCTCGGTTTTAAGTTGCGAAGTCCACCCCTCGCTTCCCGCTTGGGGTTGGAGATTCTGGGTTTTAAGTTGCGAAATCCACGCCTCGCTTCCCGCTTGGGGTTGGAGATTCTCGGTTTTAAGTTGAGAAGTCCACCCCTCGTTTCCCGCTTGGGGTTGGAGATTCTCGGTTTTAAGTTGCGAAGTCCACCCCTCACATCCCGCTTGGGGTTGGAGATTCTCGGTTTTAAGTTGCGAAGTCCACCCCTCGCTTCCCGCTTGGGTTTGGAGATTCTCGGTTTTAAGTTGCGAAGTCCACCCCTCGCTTCCCGCTTGGGGTTGGAGATTCTCGGTTTTAAGTTGCGAAGTCCACCCCTCGCTTCCCGCTTGGGGTTGGAGATCCTCGGTTTTAAGTTGCGAAGTCCACCCCTCGCTTCCCTCTTGGGGTTGGAGATTCTCGGTTTTAAGTTGCGAAGTCCACCCCTCACATCCTGCTTGGGGTTGGAGATTCTCAGTTTTAAGTTGCGAAGTCCACCCCTCCCTTCCCGCTTGGGATTGGAGATTCTCGGTTTTAAGTTGCGAAGTCTACCCCTCCCTTCCCGCTTGGGGTTGGAGATTCTCGGTTTTAAGTTGCGAAGTCCACCCCTCACTTCGCGCTTGGGGTTGGATATCCTCGGTTTTTAGTTGCGAAGTCCACCCCTCGCTTCCCACTTGGGGTTGGAGATTCTCGGTTTTAAGTTGCGAAGTCCACCCCTCGCTTTCCGCTTGGGGTTGGAGATTCTCGGTTTTAAGTTGCGAAGTCCAACACTCGCTTCCCGCTTAGGGTTGGAGATCCTGGGTTTTAAGTTCCGAAGTCCAGCCCTCGCTTCCCGCATGGGGTTGGAGATTCTCGATTTGAAGTTGCGAAGTCCACCCCTCACATCCCGCTTGGGGTTGGAGATTCTCGGTTTTAAGTTGCGAAGTCAACCCCTCGCTTCCCGCTTGGGTTTGGAGATTCTCGGTTTTATGTTGCGAAGTCTACCCCTCGCTTCCCGCTTGGGGTTGGAGATTCGCGGTTTTAAGTTGCGAAGACCACCCCTCGCTTCCCGCTTGGGGTTGGAGATTCTCGGTTTTAAGTTGCGAAGTCCACCACTCGCTTCCCGCTTGGGGTTGGAGATCCTCGGTTTTAAGTTGCGAAGTCCACCCCTCGCTTCCCGCTTGGGGTGGGAGATTCTCGGTTGCGAAATCCAACCCTCGCTTCCCGCTTGGGGTTGGAATTCTCGGTTTTAAGTTGCGAAGTCCACCCCTCGCTTCCCGCTTTGGGTTGGAGATTCTCGGTTTTAAGGTGCGAAGTCCATCCCTCGATTCCCGCTTGGGGTTGGAGATTCTCGGTTTTAAGTTGCGAAGTCCACCCCACGCTTCCCGCTTGGGGTTGGAGATCCTCGGTTTTAAGTTGCGAAGTCCACCCCTCGCTTCCCGCTTGGGGTTGGAGATTCTCGGTTTTAAGTTGCGAAGTCCACCCCTCGCATCCCGCTTCGGGTTGGAGATTCTCGGTTTTAAGTTGCGAAGTCCACCCCTCGCTTCCCGCTTGGGGTTGGAGATTCTGGGTTTTAAGTTGCGAAATCCACGCCTCGCTTCCCGCTTGGGGTTGGAGATTCTCGGTTTTAAGTTGAGAAGTCCACCCCTCGTTTCCCGCTTGGGGTTGGAGATTCTCGGTTTTAAGTTGCGAAGTCCACCCCTCACATCCCGCTTGGGGTTGGAGATTCTCGGTTTTAAGTTGCGAAGTCCACCCCTCGCTTCCCGCTTGGGTTTGGAGATTCTCGGTTTTAAGTTGCGAAGTCCACCCCTCGCTTCCCGCTTGGGGTTGGAGATTCTCGGTTTTAAGTTGCGAAGTCCACCCCTCGCTTCCCGCTTGGGGTTGGAGATCCTCGGTTTTAAGTTGCGAAGTCCACCCCTCGCTTCCCTCTTGGGGTTGGAGATTCTCGGTTTTAAGTTGCGAAGTCCACCCCTCACATCCTGCTTGGGGTTGGAGATTCTCAGTTTTAAGTTGCGAAGTCCACCCCTCCCTTCCCGCTTGGGATTGGAGATTCTCGGTTTTAAGTTGCGAAGTCTACCCCTCCCTTCCCGCTTGGGGTTGGAGATTCTCGGTTTTAAGTTGCGAAGTCCACCCCTCACTTCGCGCTTGGGGTTGGATATCCTCGGTTTTTAGTTGCGAAGTCCACCCCTCGCTTCCCATTGGGGTTGGAGATTCTCGGTTTTAAGTTGCGAAGTCCACCCCTCGCTTTCCGCTTGGGGTTGGAGATTCTCGGTTTTAAGTTGCGAAGTCCAACACTCGCTTCCCGCTTAGGGTTGGAGATCCTGGGTTTTAAGTTCCGAAGTCCAGCCCTCGCTTCCCGCATGGGGTTGGAGATTCTCGATTTGAAGTTGCGAAGTCCACCCCTCACATCCCGCTTGGGGTTGGAGATTCTCGGTTTTAAGTTGCGAAGTCAACCCCTCGCTTCCCGCTTGGGTTTGGAGATTCTCGGTTTTATGTTGCGAAGTCTACCCCTCGCTTCCCGCTTGGGGTTGGAGATTCGCGGTTTTAAGTTGCGAAGACCACCCCTCGCTTCCCGCTTGGGGTTGGAGATTCTCGGTTTTAAGTTGCGAAGTCCACCACTCGCTTCCCGCTTGGGGTTGGAGATCCTCGGTTTTAAGTTGCGAAGTCCACCCCTCGCTTCCCGCTTGGGGTTGGAGATTCTCGGTTGCGAAATCCAACCCTCGCTTCCCGCTTGGGGTTGGAATTCTCGGTTTTAAGTTGCGAAGTCCACCCCTCGCTTCCCGCTTTGGGTTGGAGATTCTCGGTTTTAAGGTGCGAAGTCCATCCCTCGATTCCCGCTTGGGGTTGGAGATTCTCGGTTTTAAGTTGCGAAGTCCACCTCTCGCTTCGCGCTTTGGGTTGGATATCCTCGGTTTTAAGTTACGAAGTCCACCCCTCGCTTCCCGCTTGGGGTTGGAGATTCTCGGTTTTAAGTTGCGAAGTCCACCCCTCGCTTCCCGCTTGGGGTTGGAGATCCTCGGGTTGGAGATTCTCGGTTGCGAAATCCACCCCTCGCTTCCCGCTTGGGGTTGGAGATTCTCGGTTTTAAGTTGCGAAGTCCACCCCTCGCTTCCCGCTTGGGGTTGGAGATTCTCGGTTTTAAGTTGCGAAGTCCATCCCTCGCTTCCCGCTTGAGGTTGGAGATTCTCGGTTTTAAGTTGCGAAGTCCACCCCTAGCTTCCCGCTTGGGGATGGAGATTCTCGGTTTTAAGTTGCGAAGTCCACCCCACGCTTCCCGCTTGGGGTTGGAGATCCTCGGTTTTAAGTTGTAGTCCACCCCTCGCTTCCAGCTTGGGGTTGGAGATTCTCGGTTTTAAGTTGCGAAGTCCACCCCTCGCTTCCCGCTTGGGGTTGGAGATTCTCTGTTTTAAGTTGCGAAGTCCACCCCTCGCTTCCCGCTTGGGGTTGGAGATCCTCGGTTTTAAGTTGCGAAGTCCACCCCTCCCTTCGCGCTTGGGGTTGGATATCCTGGGTTTTAAGTTGCAAAGTCCACCCTTCGCTTCCCGCTTGGGGTTGGAGATTCTCGGTTTTAAGTTGCGAAGTCCACCCCTCGCTTCCCGCTTGGGTTTGGAGATTCTCGGTTTTAAGTTGCGAAGTCTACCCCTCGCTTCCCGCTTGGGGTTGGAGATTCGCGGTTTTAAGTTGCGAAGTCCGCCCCTCGCTTCCCGCTTGGGGTTGGAGATCCTCGGTTTTAAGTTGTAGTCCACCACTCGCTTCCAGCTTGGGGTTGGAGATTCTCGGTTTTAAGTTGCGAAGTCCACCCCTCGCTTCCCGCTTGGGGTTGGAGATTCTCGGTTTTAAGTTGCGAAGTCCACCCCTCGCTTCCCGCTTGGGGTTGGAGATCCTCGGTTTTAAGTTGCGAAGTCCACCCCTCCCTTCCCGCTTGGGGTTGGAGATTCTCGGTTTTAAGTTGCGAATTCCACCCCTCGCTTTCCGATTGGGGTTGGAGATCCTGGGTTTTATGTTGTTAAGTCCACCCCTCACATCCCGCTTGGGGTTGGAGATTCTCGGTTTTAAGTTGCGAAGTCCACCCCTCGCTTCCCGCTTGGGTTTGGAGATTCTCGGTTTTAAGTTGCGAAGTCCACCCCTCGCTTCCCGCTTGGGGTTGGAGATTCTCGGTTTTAAGTTGCGAAGTCCACCCCTCGCTTCCCGCTTGGGGTTGGAGATTCGCGGTTTTAAGTTGCGAAGTCCACCCCTCGCTTCCCGCTTGGGGTTGGAGATCCTTGGTTTTAAGTTGCGAAGTCCACCCCTCGCTTCCCGCTTGGGGTTGGAGATTCTCGGTTGCGAAATCCAACCCTCGCTTCCCGCTTGGGGTTGGAATTCTCGGTTTTAAGTTCCGAAGTCCACCCCTCGCTTCCCGCTTGGGGTTGGAGATCCTTGGTTTTAAGTTGCGAAGTCCACCCCTCGCTTCCCGCTAGGGGTTGGAGATTCTCGGTTGCGAAATCCAACCCTCGCTTCCCGCTTGGGGTTGGAATTCTCGGTTTTAAGTTGCGAAGTCCACCCCTCGCTTCCCGCTTTGGGTTGGAGGTTCTCGGTTTTAAGTTGCGAAGTCCATCCCTCGCTTCCCGCTTGGGGTTGGAGATTCTCGGTTTTAAGTTGCGAAGTCCACCTCTCGCTTCGCGCTTGGGGTTGGATATCCTCGGTTTTAAGATGCGAAGTCCACCCCTCGCTTCCCGCTTGGGTTTGGAGATTCTCGGTTTTAAGTTGCGAAGTCTACCCCTCGCTTCCCGCTTGGGGTTGGAGATTCGCGGTTTTAAGTTGCGAAGTCCACCCCTCGCTTTCCGCTTGGGGTTGGAGATTCTCGGTTTTAAGTTGCGAAGTCCACCCCTCGCTTTCCGCTTGGGGTTGGAGATTCTCGGTTTTAAGTTGCGAAGTCCACCCCTCGCTTCCCGCTTGGGGTTGGAGATCCTTGGTTTTATGTTGTTAAGTCCACCCCTCGCTTCCCGCTTGGGGTTGGAGATTCTCGGTTTCAAGTTGCGAAGTCCACCCCACGCTTCACGCTTGGGGTTGGAGATTCTCGGTTTTAAGTTGCGAAGTCGACCCCTCGCTTCCCGCTTGGGGTTGGAGATTCGCGGTTTTAAGTTGCGAAGTCCACCCCTCGCTTCCCGCTTGGGGTTGGAGATCCTTGGTTTTAAGTTGCGAAGTCCACCCCTCGCTTCCCGCTTGGGGTTGGAGATTCTCGGTTGCGAAATCCAACCCTCGCTTCCCGCTTGGGGTTGGAATTCTCGGTTTTAAGTTGCGAAGTCCACCCCTCGCTTCCCGCTTTGGGTTGGAGATTCTCGGTTTTAAGTTGCGAAGTCCATCCCTCGCTTCCCGCTTGGGGTTGGAGATTCTCGGTTTTAAGTTGCGAAGTCCACCTCTCGCTTCGCGCTTGGGGTTGGATATCCTCGGTTTTAAGTTGCGAAGTCCACCCCTCGCTTCCCGCTTGGGTTTGGAGATTCTCGGTTTTAAGTTGCGAAGTCTACCCCTCGCTTCCCGCTTGGGGTTGGAGATCCTCGGTTTTAAGTTGCGAAGTCCACCCCTCGCTTCCCGCTTGGGGTTGGAGATTCTCGGTTTTAAGTTGCGAAGTCCACCCCTCCCATCCCGCTTGGGGTTGGAGATTCTCGGTTCTAAGTTGCGAAGTCCACCCCTCGCTTCCCGCTTGGGTTTGGAGATTCTCGGTTTTAAGTTGCGAAGTCTACCCCTCGCTTCCCGCTTGGGGTTGGAGATTCTCGGTTTTAAGTTGCGAAGTCCACCCCTCGCTTCCGGCTTGGGGTTGGAGATTCTCGGTTTTAAGTTGCGAAGTCCACCCCTCCCATCCCGCTTGGGGTTGGAGATTCTCGGTTTTAAGTTGCGAAGTCCACCTCTCGCTTCGCGCTTGGGGTTGGATATCCTCGGTTTTAAGTTGCGAAGTCCACCCCTCGCTTCCCGCTTGGGTTTGGAGATTCTCGGTTTTAAGTTGCGAAGTCTACCCCTCGCTTCCCGCTTGGGGTTGGAGATTCGCGGTTTTAAGTTGCGAAGTCCACCCCTCGCTTTCCGCTTGGGGTTGGAGATTCTCGGTTTTAAGTTGCGAAGTCCACCCCTCGCTTTCCGCTTGGGGTTGGAGATTCTCGGTTTTAAGTTGCGAAGTCCACCCCTCGCTTCCCGCTTGGGGTTGGAGATTCTGGGTTTTAAGTTGCGAAGTCCACCCCTCGCTTCCCGCTTGGGGTTGGAGATTCTCGGTTTTAAGTTGCGAAGTCCACCCCTCTCTTCCCGCTTGGGGTTGGAGATTCTCGGTTTTAATTTGCGAAGTCCACCCCTCACTTCGCGCTTGGGGTTGGATATCCTCGGTTTTTAGTTGCGAAGTCCACCCCTCGCTTCCCACTTGGGGTTGGAGATTCTCGGTTTTAAGTTGCGAAGTCCACCCCTCGCTTCCCGCTTGGGGTTGGAGATTCTCGGTTTTAAGTTGCGAAGTCCATCCGTCGCTTCCCGCTTGGGGTTGGAGATTCTCGGTTTTAAGTTGCGAAGTCCACCCCTCGCTTCCCGCTTAGGGTTGGAGATCCTGGGTTTTACGTTGCGAAGTCCACCCCTCGCTTCCCGCATGGGGTTGGAGATTCTCGGTTTTAAGTTGCGAAGTCCACCCCTCCCATCCCGCTTGTGGTTGGAGATTCTCGGTTTTAAGTTACGAAGTCCACCCCTCGCTTCCCGCTTGGGTTTGGAGATTCTCGGTTTTAAGTTGCGAAGTCTACCCCTCGCTTCCCGCTTGGGGTTGGAGATTCGCGGTTTTAAGTTGCGAAGACCACCCCTCGCTTCCCGCTTGGGGTTGGAGATTCTCGGTTTTAAGTTGCGAAGTCCACCCCTCGCTTCCCGCTTGGGGTTGGAGATCCTCGGTTTTAAGTTGCGAAGTCCACCCCTCGCTTCCCGCTTGGGGTTGGAGATTCTCGGTTGCGAAATCCAACCCTCGCTTCCCGCTTGGGGTTGGAATTCTCGGTTTTAAGTTGCGAAGTCCACCCCTCGCTTCCCGCTTTGGGTTGGAGATTCTCGGTTTTAAGTTGCGAAGTCCATCCCTCGCTTCCCGCTTGGGGTTGGAGATTCTCGGTTTTAAGTTGCGAAGTCCACCTCTCGCTTCGCGCTTGGGGTTGGATATCCTCGGTTTTAAGTTGCGAAGTCCACCCCTCGCTTCCCGCTTGGGGTTGGAGATCCTTGGTTTTATGTTGTTAAGTCCACCCCTCGCTTCCCGCTTGGGGTTGGAGATTCTCGGTTTCAAGTTGCGAAGTCCACCCCACGCTTCACGCTTGGGGTTGGAGATTCTCGGTTTTAAGTTGCGAATTCAACCCCTCGCTTCCCGCTTGGGGTTGGAGATTCGCGGTTTTAAGTTGCGAAGTCCACCCCTCGCTTCCCGCTTGGGGTTGGAGATCCTTGGTTTTAAGTTGCGAAGTCCACCCCTCGCTTCCCGCTTGGGGTTGGAGATTCTCGGTTGCGAAATCCAACCCTCGCTTCCCGCTTGGGGTTGGAATTCTCGGTTTTAAGTTGCGAAGTCCACCCCTCGCTTCCCGCTTTGGGTTGGAGATTCTCGGTTTTAAGTTGCGAAGTCCATCCCTCGCTTCCCGCTTGGGGTTGGAGATTCTCGGTTTTAAGTTGCGAAGTCCACCTCTCGCTTCGCGCTTGGGATTGGATATCCTCGGTTTTAAGTTGCGAAGTCCACCCCTCGCTTCCCGCTTGGGTTTGGAGATTCTCGGTTTTAAGTTGCGAAGTCTACCCCTCGCTTCCCGCTTGGGGTTGGAGATCCTCGGTTTTAAGTTGCGAAGTCCACCCCTCGCTTCCCGCTTGGGGTTGGAGATTCTCGGTTTTAAGTTGCGAAGTCCACCCCTCCCATCCCGCTTGGGGTTGGAGATTCTCGGTTCTAAGTTGCGAAGTCCACCCCTCGCTTCCCGCTTGGGTTTGGAGATTCTCGGTTTTAAGTTGCGAAGTCTACCCCTCGCTTCCCGCTTGGGGTTGGAGATTCTCGGTTTTAAGTTGCGAAGTCCACCCCTCGCTTCCTGCTTGGGGTTGGAGATTCTCGGTTTTAAGTTGCGAAGTCCACCCCTCCCATCCCGCTTGGGGTTGGAGATTCTCGGTTTTAAGTTGCGAAGTCCACCTCTCACTTCGCGCTTGGGGTTGGATATCCTCGGTTTTAAGTTGCGAAGTCCACCCCTCGCTTCCCGCTTGGGTTTGGAGATTCTCGGTTTTAAGTTGCGAAGTCTACCCCTCGCTTCCCGCTTGGGGTTGGAGATTCGCGGTTTTAAGTTGCGAAGTCCACCCCTCGCTTTCCGCTTGGGGTTGGAGATTCTCGGTTTTAAGTTGCGAAGTCCACCCCTCGCTTTCCGCTTGGGGTTGGAGATTCTCGGTTTTAAGTTGCGAAGTCCACCCCTCGCTTCCCGCTTGGGGTTGGAGATTCTGGGTTTTAAGTTGCGAAGTCCACCCCTCGCTTCCCGCTTGGGGTTGGAGATTCTCGGTTTTAAGTTGCGAAGTCCACCCCTCTCTTCCCGCTTGGGGTTGGAGATTCTCGGTTTTAATTTGCGAAGTCCACCCCTCACTTCGCGCTTGGGGTTGGATATCCTCGGTTTTTAGTTGCGAAGTCCACCCCTCGCTTCCCACTTGGGGTTGGAGATTCTCGGTTTTAAGTTGCGAAGTCCACCCCTCGCTTCCCGCTTGGGGTTGGAGATTCTCGGTTTTAAGTTGCGAAGTCCATCCGTCGCTTCCCGCTTGGGGTTGGAGATTCTCGGTTTTAAGTTGCGAAGTCCACCCCTCGCTTCCCGCTTAGGGTTGGAGATCCTGGGTTTTACGTTGCGAAGTCCACCCCTCGCTTCCCGCATGGGGTTGGAGATTCTCGGTTTTAAGTTGCGAAGTCCACCCCTCCCATCCCGCTTGTGGTTGGAGATTCTCGGTTTTAAGTTGCGAAGTCCACCCCTCGCTTCCCGCTTGGGTTTGGAGATTCTCGGTTTTAAGTTGCGAAGTCTACCCCTCGCTTCCCGCTTGGGGTTGGAGATTCGCGGTTTTAAGTTGCGAAGACCACCCCTCGCTTCCCGCTTGGGGTTGGAGATTCTCGGTTTTAAGTTGCGAAGTCCACCCCTCGCTTCCCGCTTGGGGTTGGAGATCCTCGGTTTTAAGTTGCGAAGTCCACCCCTCGCTTCCCGCTTGGGGTTGGAGATTCTCGGTTGCGAAATCCAACCCTCGCTTCCCGCTTGGGGTTGGAATTCTCGGTTTTAAGTTGCGAAGTCCACCCCTCGCTTCCCGCTTTGGGTTGGACATTCTCGGTTTTAAGTTGCGAAGTCCATCCCTCGATTCCCGCTTGGGGTTGGAGATTCTCGGTTTTAAGTTGTGAAGTCCGCCTCTCGCTTCGCGCTTGGGGTTGGATATCCTCGGTTTTAAGTTGCGAAGTCCACCCCTCGCTTCCCGCTTGGGGTTGGAGATTCTCGGTTTTAAGTTGCGAAGTCCACCCCTCGCTTCCCGCTTGGGGTTGGAGATTCTCGGTTTTAAGTTGCGAAGTCCACCCCTCACATCCCGCTTGGGGTTGGAGATTCTCGGTTCTAAGTTGCGAAGTCCACCCCTCGCTTCCCGCTTGGGTTTGGAGATTCTCGGTTTTAAGTTGCGAAGTCTACCCCTCGCTTCCCGCTTGGGGTTGGAGATTCGCGATTTTAAGTGGCGAAGTCCACCCCTCGCTTTCCGCTTGGGGTTGGAGATTCTCGGTTTTAAGTTGCGAAGTCCACCCCTCGCTTCCTGCTTGGGGTTGGAGATTCTCGGTTTTAAGTTGCGAAGTCCACCCCTCACATCCCGCTTGGGGTTGGAGATTCTCGGTTTTAAGTTGCGAAGTCCACCCCTCGCTTCCCGCTTGGGTTTGGAGATTCTCGATTTTAAGTTGCGAAGTCTACCCCTCGCTTCCCGCTTGGGGTTGGAGATTCGCGGTTTTAAGTTGCGAAGTCCACTCCTCGCTTCCCGCTTGGGGTTGGAGATCCTTGGTTTTAAGTTGCGAAGTCCACCCCTCGCTTCCCGCTTGGGGTTGGAGATTCTCGGTTGCGAAATCCAACCCTCGCTTCCCGCTTGGGGTTGGAATTCTCGGTTTTAAGTTGCGAAGTCCACCCCTCGCTTCCCGCTTTGGGTTGGAGATTCTCGGTTTTAAGTTGCGAAGTCCATCCCTCGCTTCCCGCTTGGGGTTGGAGATTCTCGGTTTTAAGTTTCGAAGTCCACCTCTCGCTTCGCGCTTGGGGTTGGATATCCTCGGTTTTAAGTTGCGAAGTCCACCCCTCGCTTCCCGCTTGGGTTTGGAGATTCTCGGTTTTAAGTTGCGAAGTCTACCCCTCGCTTCCCGCTTGGGGTTGGAGATTCGCGGTTTTAAGTTGTGAAGTCCACCCCTCGCTTTCCGCTTGGGGTTGGAGATTCTCGGTTTTAAGTTGCGAAGTCCACCCCTCGCTTTCCGCTTGGGGTTGCAGATTCTCGGTTTTAAGTTGCGAAGTCCACCCCTCGCTTCCCGCTTGGGGTTGGAGATTCTGGGTTTTAAGTTGCGAAGTCCACCCCTCGCTTCCCGCTTGGGGTTGGAGATTTTCGGTTTTAAGTTGCGAAGTCCACCCCTCGCTTCCCGCTTGGGGTTGGAGATTCTCGGTTTTAATTTGCGAAGTCCACCCCTCCCTTCGCGCTTGGGGTTGGATATCCTCGGTTTTTAGTTGCGAAGTCCACCCCTCGCTTCCCACTTGGGGTTGGAGATTCTCGGTTTTAAGTTGCGAAGTCCACCCCTCGCTTCCCGCTTGGGGTTGGAGATTCTCGGTTTTAAGTTGCGAAGTCCATCCCTCGCTTCCCGCTTGGGGTTGGAGATTCTCGGTTTTAAGTTGCGAAGTCCACCCCTCGCTTCCCGCTTAGGGTTGGAGATCCTAGGTTTTACGTTGCGAAGTCCACCCCTCGCTTCCCGCATGGGGTTGGAGATTCTCGGTTTTAAGTTGCGAAGTCCACCCCTCACATCCCGCTTGTGGTTGGAGATTCTCGGTTTTAAGTTGCGAAGTCCACCCCTCGCTTCCCGCTTGGGTTTGGAGATTCTCGGTTTTAAGTTGCGAAGTCTACCCCTCGCTTCCCGCTTGGGGTTGGAGATTCGCGGGTTTAAGTTGCGAAGACCACCCCTCGCTTCCCGCTTGGGGTTGGAGATTCTCGGTTTTAAGTTGCGAAGTCCACCCCTCGCTCCCCGCTTGGGGTTGGAGATCCTCGGTTTTAAGTTGCGAAGTCCACCCCTCGCTTCCCGCTTGGGGTTGGAGATTCTCGGTTGCGAAATCCAACCCTCTCTTCCCGCTTGGGGTTGGAATTCTCGGTTTTAAGTTGCGAAGTCCACCCCTCGCTTCCCGCTTTGGGTTGGACATTCTCGGTTTTAAGTTGCGAAGTCCATCCCTCGATTCCCGCTTGGGGTTGGAGATTCTCGGTTTTAAGTTGTGAAGTCCACCTCTCGCTTCGCGCTTGGGGTTGGATATCCTCGGTTTTAAGTTGCGAAGTCCACCCCTCGCTTCCCGCTTGGGGTTGGAGATTATCGGTTTTAAGTTGCGAAGTCCACCCCTCGCTTCCCGCTTGGGGTTGGAGATTCTCGGTTTTAAGTTGCGAAGTCCACCCCTCACATCCCGCTTGGGGTTGGAGATTCTCGGTTCTAAGTTGCGAAGTCCACCCCTCGCTTCCCGCTTGGGTTTGGAGATTCTCGGTTTTAAGTTGCGAAGTCTACCCCTCGCTTCCCGCTTGGGGTTGGAGATTCGCGGTAATAAGTTGCGAAGTCCACCCCTCGCTTTCCGCTTGGGGTTGGAGATTCTCGGTTTTAAGTTGCGAAGTCCACCCCTCGCTTCCCGCTTGGGGTTGGAGATTCTCGGTTTTAAGTTGCAAAGTCCACCCCTCGCTTCCCGCTTGGGGTTGGAGATTCTCTGTTTTAAGTTGCGAAGTCCACCCCTCGTTTCCCGCTTGGGGTTGGAGATCCTCGGTTTTAAGTTGCGAAGTCCACCCCTCACTTCGCGCTTGGGGTTGGAGATTCTCGGTTTTAAGTTGCAAAGTCCACCCCTCGCTTCCCGCTTGGGGTTGGAGATTCTCTGTTTTAAGTTGCGAAGTCCACCCCTCGCTTCCCGCTTGGGGTTGGAAATCCTCGGTTTTAAGTTGCGAAGTCCACCCCTCACTTTGCGCTTGGGGTTGGATATCCTCGGTTTTAAGTTGCGAAGTCCACCCCTCGCTTCCCGCTTGGGGTTGGAGATTCTCGGTTGCGAAATCTAACCCTCGCTTCCCGCTTGGGGTTGGAATTCTCGGTTTTAAGTTGCGAAGTCCACCCCTCGCTTCCCGCTTTGGGTTGGAGATTCTCGATTTTAAGTTGCGAAGTCCATCCCTCGCTTCCCGCTTGGGGTTGGAGATTCTCGGTTTTAAGTTGCGAAGTCCACCTCTCGCTTCGCGCTTGGGGTTGGATATCCTCGGTTTTAAGTTGCGAAGTCCTCCCCTCGCTTCCCGCTTGGGGTTGGAGATTCTCGGTTTTAAGTTGCGAAGTCCACCCCTCGCTTCCCGCTTGGGGTTGGAGATCCTCGGGTTGGAGATTCTCGGTTGCGAAATCCACCCCTCGCTTCCCGCTTGGGGTTGGAGATTCTCGGTTTTAAGTTGCGAAGTCCACATCTCGCTTCGCGCTTGGGGTTGGATATCCTCGGTTTTAAGTTGCGAAGTCCACCCCTCGCTTCCCGCTTGGGGTTGGAGATTCTCGGTTTTAAGTTGCGAAGTCCACCCCTCGCTTCCCGCTTGGGGTTGGAGATCCTCGGGTTGGAGATTCTCGGTTGCGAAATCCACCCCTCGCTTCCCGCTTGGGGTTGGAGATTCTCGGTTTTAAGTTGCGAAGTCCACCCCTCGCTTCCCGCTTGGGGTTGGAGATTCTCGGTTTTAAGTTGCGAAGTCCATCCCTTGCTTCCCGCTTGAGGTTAGAGATTCTCGGTTTTAAGTTGCGAAGTCTACCCCTAGCTTCATGCTTGGGGATGGAGATTCTCGGTTTTAAGTTGCAAAGTCCACCCCTCGCTTCCCGCTTGGGGTTGGAGATCCTCGGTTTTAAGCTGCGAAGTCCACCCCTCACTTCGCGCTTGGGGTTGGATATCCTCGGTTTTAAGTTGCAAAGTCCACCCCTCGCTTCCCGCTTGGGGTTGGAGATTCTCGGTTTTAAGTTGCGAAGTCCACCCCTCGCTTCCCGCTTGGGGTTGGAGATCCTTGGTTTTATGTTGTTAAGTCCACCCCTCGCTTCCCGCTTGGGGTTGGAGATTCTCGGTTTTAAGTGGCGAAGTCCACCCCACGCTTCACGCTTGGGGTTGGAGATTCTCGGTTTTAAGTTGCGAAGTCCAACCCACGCTTCCCGCTTGGGGTTGGAGATCCTCGGTTTTAAGTTGCGAATTCCACCCCTCGCTTCCCGCTTGGGGTTGGAGATTCTCGGTTGCGAAATCCACCCCTCGCTTCGCGCTTGGGGTTGGAGATTCTCTGTTTTAAGTTGCGAAGTCCATCCTTCGCTTCCCGCTTAGGGTTGGAGATTCTCGGTTTTAAGTTGCGAAGTCCACCCCTCGCTTCCCGCTTGGGGTTGGAGATTCTCGGTTTTAAGTTGCGAAGTCCACCCCACGCTTTCCGCTTGGGGTTGGAGATCCTCGGTTTTAAGTTGCGATGTCCACCCCTCGCTTCCCGCTTGGGGTTGAAGATTCTCGGTTTTAAGTTGCGAAGTCCACCCCTCGCTTCCCGCTTGGGGTTGGAGATTCTCGGTTTTAAGTTGCGAAGTCCACCCCTCGCTTCCCGCTTGGGGTTGCAGATTTTGGGTTTTAAGTTGCGAAGTCCACCCCTCGTTTCCCGCTTGGGGTTGGAGATTCTCGGTTTTAAGTTGCGAAGTCCACACCTCGCTTCCCGCTTGGGGTTGGAGATTCTCGGTTTTAAGTTGCGAAGTCCACCCCTCCCTTCGCGCTTGGGGTTGGATATCCTCGGTTTTAAGTTGCGAAGTCCACCCCTCACTTCCCACTTGGGTAGGAGATTCTCGGTTTTAAGTTGCGAAGTCCACCCCTCGCATCCCGCTTGGGGTTGGAGATTCTCGGTTTTAAGTTGCGAAGTCCACCCCACGCTTCCCGCTTGGGGTTGGAGATCCTCGGTTTTAAGTTGCGAAGTCCACCCCTCGCTTCCCGCTTGGGGTTGGAGATTCTCGGTTTTAAGTTGCGAAGTCCACCCCTCCCTTCCTGCTTGGGGTTGGAGATTCTCGGTTTTAAGTTGCGAAGTCCACCCCTCGCTTCCCGCTTGGGGTTGGAGATGCTGGGTTTTAAGTTGCGAAGTCCACCCCACGCTTCCCGCTTGGGGTTTGAGATCCTCGGTTTTAAGTTGCGAAGTCCACCCCTCGCTTCCCGCTTGGGGTTGGAGATTCTCGGTTTTAAGTTGCGAAGTCCACCCCTCGCTTCCTGCTTGGGGTTGGAGATTCTCGGTTTTAAGTTGCGAAGTCCACCCCTCGCTTCCCGCTTGGGGTTGGAGATGCTGGGTTTTAAGTTGCGAAGTCCATCCCTCGTTTCCCGCTTGAGGTTGGAGATTCTCGGTTTTAAGTTGCGAAGTCCACCCCACGCTTCCCGCTTGGGGTTGAAGATCCTCGGTTTTAAGTTGTAGTCCACCCCTCGCTTCCCGCTTGGGGTTGGAGATTCTCGGTTTTAAGTTGCGAAGTCCACCTTTCGCTTCCCGCTTGGGGTTGGAGATCCTTGGTTTTATGTTGTTAAGTCCAACCCTCGCTTCCCGCTTGGGGTTGGAGATTCTCGGTTTTAAGTTGCGAAGTCCACCCCTCGCTTCCCGCTTGGGGTTGGAGATCCTCGGGTTGGAGATTCTCGGTTGCGAAATCCACCCCTCGCTTCCCGCTTGGGGTTGGAGATTCTCGGTTTTAAGTTGCGAAGTCCACCCCTCGCTTCCCGCTTGGGGTTGGAGATTCTCGGTTTTAAGTTGCGAAGTCCATCCCTCGCTTCCCGCTTGAGGTTGGAGATTCTCGGTTTTAAGTTGCGAAGTCCACCCCTAGCTTCATGCTTGGGGATGGAGATTCTCGGTTTTAAGTTGCAAAGTCCACCCCTCGCTTCCCGCTTGGGGTTGGAGATTCTCTATTTTAAGTTGCGAAGTCCACCCCTCGCTTCCCGCTTGGGGTTGGAGATTCTCGGTTTTAAGTTGCGAAGTCCACCCCTCGCTTCCCGCTTGGGGTTGGAGATTCTCGGTTTTAAGTTGCGAAGTCCATCCCTTGCTTCCCGCTTGAGGTTAGAGATTCTCGGTTTTAAGTTGCGAAGTCTACCCCTAGCTTCATGCTTGGGGATGGAGATTCTCGGTTTTAAGTTGCAAAGTCCACCCCTCGCTTCCCGCTTGGGGTTGGAGATCCTCGGTTTTAAGCTGCGAAGTCCACCCCTCACTTCGCGCTTGGGGTTGGATATCCTCGGTTTTAAGTTGCAAAGTCCACCCCTCGCTTCCCGCTTGGGGTTGGAGATTCTCGGTTTTAAGTTGCGAAGTCCACCCCTCGCTTCCCGCTTGGGGTTGGAGATCCTTGGTTTTATGTTGTTAAGTCCACCCCTCGCTTCCCGCTTGGGGTTGGAGATTCTCGGTTTTAAGTGGCGAAGTCCACCCCACGCTTCACGCTTGGGGTTGGAGATTCTCGGTTTTAAGTTGCGAAGTCCAACCCACGCTTCCCGCTTGGGGTTGGAGATCCTCGGTTTTAAGTTGCGAATTCCACCCCTCGCTTCCCGCTTGGGGTTGGAGATTCTCGGTTGCGAAATCCACCCCTCGCTTCGCGCTTGGGGTTGGAGATTCTCTGTTTTAAGTTGCGAAGTCCATCCTTCGCTTCCCGCTTAGGGTTGGAGATTCTCGGTTTTAAGTTGCGAAGTCCACCCCTCGCTTCCCGCTTGGGGTTGGAGATTCTCGGTTTTAAGTTGCGAAGTCCACCCCACGCTTCCCGCTTGGGGTTGGAGATCCTCGGTTTTAAGTTGCGATGTCCACCCCTCGCTTCCCGCTTGGGGTTGAAGATTCTCGGTTTTAAGTTGCGAAGTCCACCCCTCGCTTCCCGCTTGGGGTTGGAGATTCTCGGTTTTAAGTTGCGAAGTCCACCCCTCGCTTCCCGCTTGGGGTTGCAGATTTTGGGTTTTAAGTTGCGAAGTCCACCCCTCGTTTCCCGTTTGGGGTTGGAGATTCTCGGTTTTAAGTTGCGAAGTCCACACCTCGCTTCCCGCTTGGGGTTGGAGATTCTCGGTTTTAAGTTGCGAAGTCCACCCCTCCCTTCGCGCTTGGGGTTGGATATCCTCGGTTTTAAGTTGCGAAGTCCACCCCTCACTTCCCACTTGGGTAGGAGATTCTCGGTTTTAAGTTGTGAAGTCCACCCCTCGCATCCCGCTTGGGGTTGGAGATTCTCGGTTTTAAGTTGCGAAGTCCACCCCACGCTTCCCGCTTGGGGTTGGAGATCCTCGGTTTTAAGTTGCGAAGTCCACCCCTCGCTTCCCGCTTGGGGTTGGAGATTCTCGGTTTTAAGTTGCGAAGTCCACCCCTCGCTTCCTGCTTGGGGTTGGAGATTCTCGGTTTTAAGTTGCGAAGTCCACCCCTCGCTTCCCGCTTGGGGTTGGAGATGCTGGGTTTTAAGTTGCGAAGTCCATCCCTCGTTTCCCGCTTGAGGTTGGAGATTCTCGGTTTTAAGTTGCGAAGTCCACCCCACGCTTCCCGCTTGGGGTTGAAGATCCTCGGTTTTAAGTTGTAGTCCACCCCTCGCTTCCCGCTTGGGGTTGGAGATTCTCGGTTTTAAGTTGCGAAGTCCACCTTTCGCTTCCCGCTTGGGGTTGGAGATCCTTGGTTTTATGTTGTTAAGTCCAACCCTCGCTTCCCGCTTGGGGTTGGAGATTCTCGGTTTTAAGTTGCGAAGTCCACCCCTCGCTTCCCGCTTGGGGTTGGAGATCCTCGGGTTGGAGATTCTCGGTTGCGAAATCCACCCCTCGCTTCCCGCTTGGGGTTGGAGATTCTCGGTTTTAAGTTGCGAAGTCCACCCCTCGCTTCCCGCTTGGGGTTGGAGATTCTCGGTTTTAAGTTGCGAAGTCCATCCCTCGCTTCCCGCTTGAGGTTGGAGATTCTCGGTTTTAAGTTGCGAAGTCCACCCCTAGCTTCATGCTTGGGGATGGAGATTCTCGGTTTTAAGTTGCAAAGTCCACCCCTCGCTTCCCGCTTGGGGTTGGAGATTCTCTATTTTAAGTTGCGAAGTCCACCCCTCGCTTCCCGCTTGGGGTTGGAGATCCTCGGTTTTAAGTTGCGAAGTCCACCCCTCACTTCGCGCTTGGGGTTGGATATCCTCGGTTTTAAGTTGCAAAGTCCACCCCTCGCTTCCCGCTTGGGGTTGGAGATTCTCGGTTTTAAGTTGCGAAGTCCACCCCTCGCTTCCCGCTTGGGGTTGGAGATCCTTGGTTTTATGTTGTTAAGTCCACCCCTCGCTTCCTGCTTGGGGTTGGAGATTCTCGGTTTTAAGTTGCGAAGTCCACCCCACGCTTCACACTTGGGGTTGGAGATTCTCGGTTTTAAGTTGCGAAGTCCAACCCACGCTTCCCGCTTGGGGTTGGAGATCCTCGGTTTTAAGTTGCGAATTCCACCCCTCGCTTCCCGCTTGGGGTTGGAGATTCTCGGTTGCGAAATCCACCCCTCGCTTCGCGCTTGGGGTTGGAGATTCTCTGTTTTAAGTTGCGAAGTCCATCCTTCGCTTCCCGCTTAGGGTTGGAGATTCTCGGTTTTAAGTTGCGAAGTCCACCCCTCGCTTCCCGCTTGGGGTTGGAGATTCTCGGTTTTAAGTTGCGAAGTCCACCCCACGCTTCCCGCTTGGGGTTGGAGATCCTCGGTTTTAAGTTGCGATGTCCACCCCTCGCTTCCCGCTTGGGGTTGAAGATTCTCGGTTTTAAGTTGCGAAGTCCACCCCTCGCTTCCCGCATGGGGTTGGAGATTCTCGGTTTTAAGTTGCGAAGTCCACCCCTCGCTTCCCGCTTGGGGTTGCAGATTTTGGGTTTTAAGTTGCGAAGTCCACCCCTCGTTTCCCGCTTGGGGTTGGAGATTCTCGGTTTTAAGTTGCGAAGTCCACCCCTCGCTTCCCGCTTGGGGTTGGAGATTCTCGGTTTTAAGTTGAGAAGTCCACCCCTCCCTTCGCGCTTGGGGTTGGATATCCTCGGTTTTAAGTTGCGAAGTCCACCCCTCACCTCCCACTTGGGGTTGGAGATTCTCGGTTTTAAGTTGCGAAGTCCACCCCTCGCTTCCCGCTTGGGGTTGGAGATTCTCGGTTTTAAGTTGCGAAGTCCACCCCACGCTTCCCGCTTGGGGTTGGAGATTCTCTATTTTAAGTTGCGAAGTCCACCCCTCGCTTCCCGCTTGGGGTTGGAGATTCTCGGTTTTAAGTTGCGAAGTCCACCCCTCGCTTCCCGCTAGGGGTTGGAGATGCTGGGTTTTAAGTTGCGAAGTCCATCCCTCGCTTCCCGCTTGAGGTTGGAGATTCTCGGTTTTAAGTTGCGAAGTCCACCCCACGCTTCCCGCTTGGGGTTGAAGATCCTCGGTTTTAAGTTGTAGTCCACCCCTCGCTTCCCGCTTGGGGTTGGAGATTCTCGGTTTTAAGTTGCGAAGTCCACCCCTCGCTTCCCGCTTGGGGTTGGAGATTTTGGGTTTTAAGTTGCGAAGTCCACCCCTCGCTTCCCGCTAGGGGTTGGAGATGCTGGGTTTTAAGTTGCGAAGTCCACCCCTCGCTTCCCGCTTGGGGTTGGAGATCCTCGGTTTTAAGCTGCGAAGTCCACCCCTCACTTCGCGCTTGGGGTTGGATATCCTCGGTTTTAAGTTGCAAAGTCCACCCCTCGCTTCCCGCTAGGGGTTGGAGATTCTCGGTTTTAAGTTGCGAAGTCCACCCCTCGCTTCCCGCTTGGGGTTGGAGATCCTTGGTTTTATGTTGTTAAGTCCACCCCTCGCTTCCCGCTTGGGGTTGGAGATTCTCGGTTTTAAGTGGCGAAGTCCACCCCACGCTTCACGCTTGGGGTTGGAGATTCTCGGTTTTAAGTTGCGAAGTCCAACCCACGCTTCCCGCTTGGGGTTGGAGATCCTCGGTTTTAAGTTGCGAATTCCACCCCTCGCTTCCCGCTTGGGGTTGGAGATTCTCGGTTGCGAAATCCACCCCTCGCTTCGCGCTTGGGGTTGGAGATTCTCTGTTTTAAGTTGCGAAGTCCATCCTTCGCTTCCCGCTTAGGGTTGGAGATTCTCGGTTTTAAGTTGCGAAGTCCACCCCTCGCTTCCCGCTTGGGGTTGGAGATCCTTGGTTTTATGTTGTTAAGTCCACCCCTCGCTTCCCGCTTGGGGTTGGAGATTCTCGGTTTTAAGTGGCGAAGTCCACCCCACGCTTCACGCTTGGGGTTGGAGATTCTCGGTTTTAAGTTGCGAAGTCCAACCCACGCTTCCCGCTTGGGGTTGGAGATCCTCGGTTTTAAGTTGCGAATTCCACCCCTCGCTTCCCGCTTGGGGTTGGAGATTCTCGGTTGCGAAATCCACCCCTCGCTTCGCGCTTGGGGTTGGAGATTCTCTGTTTTATGTTGCGAAGTCCATCCTTCGCTTCCCGCTTAGGGTTGGAGATTCTCGGTTTTAAGTTGCGAAGTCCACCCCTCGCTTCCCGCTTGGGGTTGGAGATTCTCGGTTTTAAGTTGCGAAGTCCACCCCACGCTTCCCGCTTGGGGTTGGAGATCCTCGGTTTTAAGTTGCGATGTCCACCCCTCGCTTCCCGCTTGGGGTTGAAGATTCTCGGTTTTAAGTTGCGAAGTCCACCCCTCGCTTCCCGCTTGGGGTTGGAGATTCTCGGTTTTAAGTTGCGAAGTCCACCCCTCGCTTCCCGCTTGGGTTTGCAGATTTTGGGTTTTAAGTTGCGAAGTCCACCCCTCGTTTCCCGCTTGGGGTTGGAGATTCTCGGTTTTAAGTTGCGAAGTCCACACCTCGCTTCCCGCTTGGGGTGGGAGATTCTCGGTTTTAAGTTGCGAAGTCCACCCCTCCCTTCGCGCTTGGGGTTGGATATCCTCGGTTTTAAGTTGCGAAGTCCACCCCTCACTTCCCACTTGGGTAGGAGATTCTCGGTTTTAAGTTGCGAAGTCCACCCCTCGCATCCCGCTTGGGGTTGGAGATTCTCGGTTTTAAGTTGCGAAGTCCACCCCACGCTTCCCGCTTGGGGTTGGAGATCCTCGGTTTTAAGTTGCGAAGTCCACCCCTCGCTTCCCGCTTGGGGTTGGAGATTCTCGGTTTTAAGTTGCGAAGTCCACCCCTCGCTTCCTGCTTGGGGTTGGAGATTCTCGGTTTTAAGTTGCGAAGTCCACCCCTCGCTTCCCGCTTGGGGTTGGAGATGCTGGGTTTTATGTTGCGAAGTCCATCCCTCGTTTCCCGCTTGAGGTTGGAGATTCTCGGTTTTAAGTTGCGAAGTCCACCCCACGCTTCCCGCTTGGGGTTGAAGATCCTCGGTTTTAAGTTGTAGTCCACCCCTCGCTTCCCGCTTGGGGTTGGAGATTCTCGGTTTTAAGTTGCGAAGTCCACCTTTCGCTTCCCGCTTGGGGTTGGAGATCCTTGGTTTTATGTTGTTAAGTCCAACCCTCGCTTCCCGCTTGGGGTTGGAGATTCTCGGTTTTAAGTTGCGAAGTCCACCCCTCGCTTCCCGCTTGGGGTTGGAGATCCTCGGGTTGGAGATTCTCGGTTGCGAAATCCACCCCTCGCTTCCCGCTTGGGGTTGGAGATTCTCGGTTTTAAGTTGCGAAGTCCACCCCTCGCTTCCCGCTTGGGGTTGGAGATTCTCGGTTTTAAGTTGCGAAGTCCATCCCTCGCTTCCCGCTTGAGGTTGGAGATTCTCGGTTTTAAGTTGCGAAGTCCACCCCTAGCTTCATGCTTGGGGATGGAGATTCTCGGTTTTAAGTTGCAAAGTCCACCCCTCGCTTCCCGCATGGGGTTGGAGATCCTTGGTTTTATGTTGTTAAGTCCACCCCTCGCTTCCCGCTTGGGGTTGGAGATGCTCGGTTTTAAGTTGCGAAGTCCACCCCTCACTTCGCGCTTGGGGTTGGATATCCTCGGTTTTAAGTTGCAAAGTCCACCCCTCGCTTCCCGCTTGGGGTTGGAGATTCTCGGTTTTAAGTTGCGAAGTCCACCCCTCGCTTCCCGCTTGGGGTGGGAGATCCTTGGTTTTATGTTGTTAAGTCCACCCCTCGCTTCCTGCTTGGGGTTGGAGATTCTCGGTTTTAAGTTGCGAAGTCCACCCCACGCTTCACACTTGGGGTTGGAGATTCTCGGTTTTAAGTTGCGAAGTCCAACCCACGCTTCCCGCTTGGGGTTGGAGATCCTCGGTTTTAAGTTGCGAATTCCACCCCTCGCTTCCCGCTTGGGGTTGGAGATTCTCGGTTGCGAAATCCACCCCTCGCTTCGCGCTTGGGGTTGGAGATTCTCTGTTTTAAGTTGCGAAGTCCATCCTTCGCTTCCCGCTTAGGGTTGGAGATTCTCGGTTTTAAGTTGCGAAGTCCACCCCTCGCTTCCCGCTTGGGGTTGGAGATTCTCGGTTTTAAGTTGCGAAGTCCACCCCACGCTTCCCGCTTGGGGTTGGAGATCCTCGGTTTTAAGTTGCGATGTCCACCCCTCGCTTCCCGCTTGGGGTTGAAGATTCTCGGTTTTAAGTTGCGAAGTCCACCCCTCGCTTCCCGCTTGGGGTTGGAGATTCTCGGTTTTAAGTTGCGAAGTCCACCCCTCGCTTCCCGCTTGGGGTTGCAGATTTTGGGTTTTAAGTTGCGAAGTCCACCCCTCGTTTCCCGCTTGGGGTTGGAGATTCTCGGTTTTAAGTTGCGAAGTCCACCCCTCGCTTCCCGCTTGGGGTTGGAGATTCTCGGTTTTAAGTTGAGAAGTCCACCCCTCCCTTCGCGCTTGGGGTTGGATATCCTCGGTTTTAAGTTGCGAAGTCCACCCCTCACCTCCCACTTGGGGTTGGAGATTCTCGGTTTTAAGTTGCGAAGTCCACCCCTCGCTTCCCGCTTGGGGTTGGAGATTCTCGGTTTTAAGTTGCGAAGTCCACCCCACGCTTCCCGCTTGGGGTTGGAGATTCTCTATTTTAAGTTGCGAAGTCCACCCCTCGCTTCCCGCTTGGGGTTGGAGATTCTCGGTTTTAAGTTGCGAAGTCCACCCCTCGCTTCCCGCTAGGGGTTGGAGATGCTGGGTTTTAAGTTGCGAAGTCCATCCCTCGCTTCCCGCTTGAGGTTGGAGATTCTCGGTTTTAAGTTGCGAAGTCCACCCCACGCTTCCCGCTTGGGGTTGAAGATCCTCGGTTTTAAGTTGTAGTCCACCCCTCGCTTCCCGCTTGGGGTTGGAGATTCTCGGTTTTAAGTTGCGAAGTCCACCCCTCGCTTCCCGCTTGGGGTTGGAGATTTTGGGTTTTAAGTTGCGAAGTCCACCCCTCGCTTCCCGCTTGGGGTTGGAGATTCTCGGTTTTAAGTTGCGAAGTCCACCCCTCGCTTCCAGCTTGGGGATGGAGATTCTCGGTTTTAAGTTGCGAAGTCCACCCCTCGCTTCCCGCTTGGGGTTGGAGATTTTGGGTTTTAAGTTGCGAAGTCCACCCCTCGCTTCCCGCTTGGGGTTGGAGATTCTCGGTTTTAAGTTGCGAAGTCCACCCCTCGCTTCCAGCTTGGGGTTGGAGATTCTCGGTTTTAAGTTGCGAAGTCCACCCCTCGCTTCCCGCTTGAGGTTGGAGATCCTTGGTTTTATGTTGTTAAGTCCACCCCTCGCTTCCCGCTTGGGGTTGGAGATTCTCAGTTTTAAGTTGCGAAGTCCACCCCTCGCTTCCCGCTTGGGGTTGGAGATCCTCGGGTTGGAGATTCTCGGTTGCGAAATCCACCCCTCGCTTCCCGCTTGGGGTTGGAGATTCTCGGTTTTAAGTTGCGAAGTCCACCCCTCGCTTCCCGCTTGGGGTTGGAGATTCTCGGTTTTAAGTTGCGAAGTCCATCCCTCGCTTCCCGCTTGAGGTTGGAGATTCTCGGTTTTAAGTTGCGAAGTCCACCCCTAGCTTCATGCTTGGGGATGGAGATTCTCGGTTTTAAGTTGCGAAGTCCATCCCTCGCTTCCCGCTTGAGGTTGGAGATTCTCGGTTTTAAGTTGCGAAGTCCACCCCTAGCTTCATGCTTGGGGATGGAGATTCTCGGTTTTAAGTTGCGAAGTCCACCCCTCGCTTCCCGCTTGGGATTGGAGATCCTCGGTTTTAAGTTGCGAAGTCCACCCCTCACTTCGCGCTTGGGGTTGAATATCCTCGGTTTTAAGTTGCAAAATCCACCCCTCGCTTCCCGCTTGGGGTTGGAGATTCTCGGTTTTAAGTTGCGAACTCCACCCCTCGTTTCCCGCTTGGGGTTGGAGATCCTTGGTTTTATGTTGTTAAGTCCACCCCTCGCTTCCCGCTGTGGGTTGGAGATTCTCGGTTTTAAGTTGCGAAGTCCACCCCACGCTTCACACTTGGGGTTGGAGATTCTCGGTTTTAAGTTGCGAAGTCCAACCCACGCTTCCCGCTAGGGGTTGGAGATCCTCGGTTTTAAGTTGCGAATTCCACCCCTCGCTTCCCGCTTGGGGTTGGAGATTCTCGTTTGCGTAATCCACCCCTCGCTTCGCGCTTGGGGTTGGAGATTCTCTGTTTTAAGTTGCGAAGTCCATCCCTCGCTTCCCGCTTAGGGTTGGAGATTCTCGGTTTTAATTTGCGAAGTCCACCCCTCGATTCCCGCTTGGGGTTGGAGATTCTCGGTTTTAAGTTGCGAAGTCCACCCCACGCTTCCCGCTTGGGGTTGGAGATCCTCGGTTTTAAGTTGCGATGTCCACCCCTCGCTTCCCGCTTGGGGTTGCAGATTCTCGGTTTTAAGTTGCGAAGTCCACCCCTCGCTTCCCGCTTGGGGTTGGAGATTCTCGGTTTTAAGTTGCGAAGTCCACCCCTCGCTTCCCGCTTGGGGTTGCAGATTTTGGGTTTTAAGTTGCGAAGTCCACCCCTCGTTTCCCGCTTGGGGTTGGAGATTTTGGGTTTTAAGTTGCGAAGTCCACCCCTCGCTTCCCGCTTGGGGTTGGAGATTCTCGGTTTTAAGTTGCGAAGTCCACCCCTCGCTTCCCGCTTGGGGTTGGAGATTCTCGGTTTTAAGTTGCGAAGTCCACCCCTCCCTTCGCGCTTAGGGTTGGATATCCTCGGTTTTAAGTTGCGAAGTCCACCCCTCACTTCCCACTTGGGGTTGGAGATTCTCGGTTTTAAGTTGCGAAGTCCACCCCTCGCTTCCCGCTTGGGGTTGGAGATCCTCGGTTTTAAGTTGCGAAGTCCACCCCACGCTTCCCGCTTGGGGTTGGAGATCCTCGGTTTTAAGTTGCGAAGTCCACCCCTCGCTTCCCGCTTGGGGTTGGAGATTCTCGTTTTTAAGTTGCGAAGTCCACCCCTCGCTTCCCGCTTGGGGTTGGAGATTTTCGGTTTTAAGTTGCGAAGTCCACCCCTCGCTTCCCGCTTGGGGTTGGAGATGCTGGGTTTTAAGTTGCGAAGTCCATCCCTCGCTTCCCGCTTGAGGTTGGAGATTCTCGGTTTTAAGTTGCGAAGTCCACCCCACGCTTCCCGCTTGGGGTTGGAGATCCTCGGTTTTAAGTTGTAGTCCACCCCTCGCTTCCCGCTTGGTGTTGGAGATTCTCGGTTTTAAGTTGCGAATTTCACCCCTCGCTTCCCGCTTGGGGTTGGAGATTCTCGGTTTTAAGTTGCGAAGTCCACCCCTCGCTTCCCGCTTGGGGTTGGAGATTCTCGGTTTTAAGTTGCGAAGTCCACCCCTCACTTCGCGCTTGGGGTTGGATATCCTCGGTTTTAAGTTGCGAAGTCCACCCCTCGCTTTCCACTTGGGGTTGGAGATTCTCGGTTTTAAGTTGCGAAGTCCACCCCTCGCTTCCCGCTTGGGGTTGGAGATTCTCGGTTTTAAGTTGCGAAGTCTACCCCTCGCTTCCCGCTTCGGGTTGGATATTCACGGTTTTAAGTTGCGAAGTCCACCCCTCGCTTCCCGCTTGGGGTTGGAGATGCTCGGTTTTAAGTTGCGAAGTCCACCCCTCGCTTCCCGCTTGGGGTTGGAGATCCTCGGTTTTAAGTTGTAGTCCACCCCTCGCTTCCCGCATGGGGTTGGAGATCCTTGGTTTTATGTTGTTAAGTCCACCCCTCGCTTCCCGCTTGGGGTTGGAGATGCTCGGTTTTAAGTTGCGAAGTTCACCCCTCGCTTCCCGCTTGGGGTTGGAGATTCTCGGTTTTAAGTTGCGAAGTCCACCCCTCGCTTCCCGCTTGGGGTTGGAGATTCTCGGTTTTAAGTTGCGAAGTCCACCCCTCACTTCGCGCTTGGGGTTGGATATCCTCGGTTTTAAGTTGCGAAGTCCACCCCTCGCTTCCCGCTTGGGGTTGGAGATTCTCGGTTTTAAGTTGCGAAGTCCACCCCTCGCTTCCCGCTTGGGGTTGGAGATTCTCGGTTTTAAGTTGCGAAGTCCACCTCTCGCTTCGCTCTTGGGGTTGGATATCCTCGGTTTTAAGTTGCGAAGTCCACCCCTCGCTTCCCGCTTGGGGTTGGAGATTCTCGGTTTTAAGTTGTGAAGTCCACCCCTCGCTTCCCGCTTGGGGTTGGAGATCCTCGGGTTGGAGATTCTCGGTTGCGAAACCCACCCCTCGCTTCCCGCTTGGGGTTGGAGATTCTCGGTTTTAAGTTGCGAAGTCCACCCCTCGCTTCCCGCTTGGGGTTGGAGATTCTCGGTTTTAAGTTGCGAAGTCCATCCCTCGCTTCCCGCTTGAGGTTGGAGATTCTCGGTTTTAAGTTGCGAAGTCCACCCCTAGCTTCCCGCTTGGGGATGGAGATTCTCGGTTTTAAGTTGCGAAGTCCACCCCACGCTTCCCGCTTGGGGTTGGAGATCCTCGGTTTTAAGTTGTAGTACACCCCTCGCTTCCAGCTTGGGGTTGGAGATTCTCGGTTTTAAGTTGCGAAGTCCACCCCTCGCTTCCCGCTTGGGGTTGGAGATTCTCTGTTTTAAGTTGCGAAGTCCACCCCTCGCTTCCCGCTTGGGGTTGGAGATCCTCGGTTTTAAGTTGCGAAGTCCACCCCTCACTTCGCGCTTGGGGTTGGATATCCTCGGTTTTAAGTTGCAAAGTCCACCCCTCGCTTCCCGCTTGGTGTTGGAGATTCTCGGTTTTAAGTTGCGAATTTCACCCCTCGCTTCCCGCTTGGGGTTGGAGATTCTCGGTTTTAAGTTGCGAAGTCCACCCCTCGCTTCCCGCTTGGGGTTGGAGATTCTCGGTTTTAAGTTGCGAAGTCCACCCCTCGCTTCCCGCTTGGGGTTGGAGATTCTCGGTTTTAAGTTGCGAAGTCCACCCCTCGCTTCCCGCTTGGGGTTGGAGATTCTGGGTTTTAAGTTGCGAAGTCCATCCCTCGCTTCCCACTTGAGGTTGGAGATTCTCGGTTTTAAGTTGCGAAGTCCACCCCACGCTTCCCGCTTGGGGTTGGAGATCCTCGGTTTTAAGTTGTAGTCCACCCCTCGCTTCCCGCTTGGGGTTGGAGATTCTCGGTTTTAACTTGCGAAGTCCACCCCTCGCTTCCCGCTTGGGGTTGGAGATTCTCGGTTTTAAGTTGCGAAGTCCACCCCACGCTTCCCGCTTGGGGTTGGAGATCCTCGGTTTTAAGTTGTAGTCCACCCCTCGCTTCCCGCATGGGGTTGGAGATCCTTGGTTTTATGTTGTTAAGTCCACCCCTCGCTTCCCGCTTGGGGTTGGAGATTCTCAGTTTTAAGTTGCGAAGTCCACCCCTTGCTTCCCGCTTGGGGTTGGAGATCCTCGGGTTGGAGATTCTCGGTTGCGAAATCCACCCCTCGCTTCCCGCTTGGGGTTGGAGATTCTCGGTTTTAAGTTGCGAAGTCCACCCCTCGCTTCCCGCTTGGGATTGGAGATTCTCGGTTTTAAGTTGCGAAGTCCATCCCTCGCTTCCCCCTTGAGGTTGGAGATTCTCGGTTTTAAGTTGCGAAGTCCACCCCTAGGTTCATGCTTGGGGATGGAGATTCTCGGTTTTAAGTTGCAAAGTCCACCCCTCGCTTCCCGCTTGGGGTTGGAGATTCTCTATTTTAAGTTGCGAAGTCCACCCCTCGCTTCCCGCTTGGGGTTGGAGATCCTCGGTTTTAAGTTGCGAAGTCCACCCCTCACTTCGCGCTTGGGGTTGGATATCCTCGGTTTTAAGTTGCAAAGTCCACCCCTCGCTTCCCGCTTGGGGTTGGAGATTCTCGGTTTTAAGTTGCGAAGTCCACCCCTCGTTTCCCGCTTGGGGTTGGAGATCCTTGGTTTTATGTTGTTAAGTCCACCCCTCGCTTCCCGCTTGGGGTTGGAGATTCTCGGTTTTAAGTTGCGAAGTCCACCCCACGCTTCACACTTGGGGTTGGAGATTCTCGGTTTTAAGTTGCGAAGTCCAACCCACGCTTCCCGCTTGGGGTTGGAGATCCTCGGTTTTAAGTTGCGAATTCCACCCCTCGCTTCCCGCTTGGGGTTGGAGATTCTCGGTTGCGAAATCCACCCCTCGCTTCGCGCTTGGGGTTGGAGATTCTCTGTTTTAAGTTGCGAAGTCCATCCCTCGCTTCCCGCTTAGGGTTGGAGATTCTCGGTTTTAAGTTGCGAAGTCCACCCCTCGCTTCCCGCTTGGGGTTGGAGATTCTCGGTTTTAAGTTGCGAAGTCCACCCCACGCTTCCCGCTTGGGGTTGGAGATCCTCGGTTTTAAGTTGCGATGTCCACCCCTCGCTTCCCGCTTGGGGTTGCAGATTCTCGGTTTTAAGTTGCGAAGTCCACCCCTCGCTTCCCGCTTGGGGTTGGAGATTCTCGGTTTTAAGTTGCGAAGTCCACCCCTCGCTTCCCGCTTGGGGTTGCAGATTTTGGGTTTTAAGTTGCGAAGTCCACCCCTCGTTTCCCGCTTGGGGTTGGAGATTTTGGGTTTTAAGTTGCGAAGTCCACCCCTCGCTTCCCGCTTGGGGTTGGAGATTCTCGGTTTTAAGTTGCGAAGTCCACCCCTCGCTTCCCGCTTGGGGTTGGAGATTCTCGGTTTTAAGTTGCGAAGTCCACCCCTCCCTTCGCGCTTGGGGTTGGATATCCTCGGTTTTAAGTTGCGAAGTCCACCCCTCACTTCCCACTTGGGGTTGGAGATTCTCGGTTTTAAGTTGCGAAGTCCACCCCTCGCTTCCCGCTTGGGGTTGGAGATGCTGGGTTTTAAGTTGCGAAGTCCATCCCTCGCTTCCCGCTTGAGGTTGGAGATTCTCAGTTTTAAGTTGCGAAGTCCACCCCACGCTTCCCGCTTGGGGTTGGAGATCCTCGGTTTTAAGTTGTAGTCCACCCCTCGCTTCCCGCTTGGTGTTGGAGATTCTCGGTTTTAAGTTGCGAATTTCACCCCTCGCTTCCCGCTTGGGGTTGGAGATTCTCGGTTTTAAGTTGCGAAGTCCACCCCTCGCTTCCCGCTTGGGGTTGGAGATTCTCGGTTTTAAGTTGCGAAGTCCACCCCTCACTTCGCGCTTGGGGTTGGATATCCTCGGTTTTAAGTTGCGAAGTCCACCCCTCGCTTTCCACTTGGGGTTGGAGATTCTCGGTTTTAAGTTGCGAAGTCCACCCCTCGCTTCCCGCTTGGGGTTGGAGATTCTCGGTTTTAAGTTGCGAAGTCCACCTCTCGCTTCGCTCTTGGGGTTGGATATCCTCGGTTTTAAGTTGCGAAGTCCACCCCTCGCTTCCCGCTTGGGGTTGGAGTTTCTCGGTTTTAAGTTGTGAAGTCCACCCCTCGCTTCCCGCTTGGGGTTGGAGATCCTCGGGTTGGAGATTCTCGGTTGCGAAACCCACCCCTCGCTTCCCGCTTGGGGTTGGAGATTCTCGGTTTTAAGTTGCGAAGTCCATCCCTCGCTTCCCGCTTGAGGTTGGAGATTCTCGGTTTTAAGTTGCGAAGTCCACCCCTAGCTTCCCGCTTGGGGATGGAGATTCTCGGTTTTAAGTTGCGAAGTCCACCCCACGCTTCCCGCTTGGGGTTGGAGATCCTCGGTTTTAAGTTGTAGTACACCCCTCGCTTCCAGCTTGGGGTTGGAGATTCTCGGTTTTAAGTTGCGAAGTCCACCCCTCGCTTCCCGCTTGGGGTTGGAGATTCTCTGTTTTAAGTTGCGAAGTCCACCCCTCGCTTCCCGCTTGGGGTTGGAGATCCTCGGTTTTAAGTTGCGAAGTCCACCCCTCACTTCGCGCTTGGGGTTGGATATCCTCGGTTTTAAGTTGCAAAGTCCACCCCTCGCTTCCCGCTTGGTGTTGGAGATTCTCGGTTTTAAGTTGCGAATTTCACCCCTCGCTTCCCGCTTGGGGTTGGAGATTCTCGGTTTTAAGTTGCGAAGTCCACCCCTCGCTTCCCGCTTGGGGTTGGAGATTCTCGGTTTTAAGTTGCGAAGTCCACCCCTCGCTTCCCGCTTGGGGTTGGAGATTCTCGGTTTTAAGTTGCGAAGTCCACCCCTCGCTTCCCGCTTGGGGTTGGAGATTCTGGGTTTTAAGTTGCGAAGTCCATCCCTCGCTTCCCGCTTGAGGTTGGAGATTCTCGGTTTTAAGTTGCGAAGTCCACCCCACGCTTCCCGCTTGGGGTTGGAGATCCTCGGTTTTAAGTTGTAGTCCACCCCTCGCTTCCCGCTTGGGGTTGGAGATTCTCGGTTTTAAGTTGCGAAGTCCGCCCCTCGCTTCCCGCTTGGGGTTGGAGATTCTCGGTTTTAAGTTGCGAAGTCCACCCCACGCTTCCCGCTTGGGGTTGGAGATCCTCGGTTTTAAGTGGTAGTCCACCCCTCGCTTCCAGCTTGGGGTTGGAGATTCTCAGTTTTAAGTTGCGAAGTCCACCCCTCGCTTCCCGCTTGGGGTTGGAGATTCTCTGTTTTAAGTTGCGAAGTCCACCCCTCGCTTCCCGCTTGGGGTTGGAGATCCTCGGTTTTAAGTTGCGAAGTCCACCCCTCCCTTCGCGCTTGGGGTTGGATATCCACGGTTTTAAGTTGCGAAGTCCACCCCTCGCTTCCCGCTTGGGGTTGGAGATTCTCGGTTTTAAGTTGCGAAGTCCACCCCTCGCTTCCCGCTTGGGGTTGGAGATTCGCGGTTTTAAGTTGCGAAGTCTACCCCTCGCTTCCCGCTTGGGGTTGGAGATTTTGGGTTTTAAGTTGCGAAGTCCACCCCTCGCTTCCCGCTTGGGGTTGGAGATTCTCGGTTTTAAGTTGCGAAGTCCACCCCTCGCTTCCCGCTTGGGGTTGGAGATTCTCGGTTTTAAGTTGCGAAGTCCACCCCTCCCTTCGCGCTTGGGGTTGGATATCCTCGGTTTTAAGTTGCGAAGTCCACCCCTCACTTCCCACTTGGGGTTGGAGATTCTCGGTTTTAAGTTGCGAAGTCCACCCCTCGCTTCCCGCTTGGGGTTGGAGATTCTCGGTTTTATGTTGCGAAGTCCACCCCTCGCTTCCCGCTTGGGGTTGGAGATTCTCGGTTTTAAGTTGCGAAGTCCACCCCTCGCTTCCCGCTTAGGGTTTGAGATCCTCGGTTTTAAGTTGCGAAGTCCACCCCTCGCTTCCCGCTTGGGGTTGGAGATTCTCGGTTTTAAGTTGCGAAGCCCACCCCTCGCTTCCCGCTTGGGGTTGGAGATTCTCGGTTTTAAGTTGCGAAGTCCACCCCTCGCTTCCAGCTTGGGGTTGGAGATTCTCGGTTTTAAGTTGCGAAGTCCACCCCTCGCTTCCCGCTTGGGGTTGGAGATCCTCGGGTTGGAGATTCTCGGTTGCGAAATCCACCCCTCGCTTCCCGCTTGGGGTTGGAGATTCTCGGTTTTAAGTTGCGAAGTCCACCCCTCGCTTCCCGCTTGGGGTTGGAGATTTTGGGTTTTAAGTTGCGAAGTCCACCCCTCGCTTCCCGCTTGGGGTTGGAGATTCTCGGTTTTAAGTTGCGAAGTCCACCCCTCGCTTCCAGCTTGGGGTTGGAGATTCTCGGTTTTAAGTTGCGAAGTCCACCCCTCGCTTCCCGCTTGGGGTTGGAGATCCTCGGGTTGGAGATTCTCGGTTGCGAAATCCACCCCTCGCTTCCCGCCTGGGGTTGGAGATTCTCGGTTTTAAGTTGCGAAGTCCACCCCTCGCTTCCCGCTTGGGGTTGGAGATTCTCGGTTTTAAATTGCGAAGTCCACCCCACGCTTCCCGCTTGGGGTTGGAGATCCTCGGTTTTAAGTTGTAGTCCACCCCTTGCTTCCCGCTTGGGGTTGGAGATTCTCGGTTTTAAGTTGCGAAGTCCACCCCTCGCTTCCCGCTTGGGGTTGGAGATTCTGGGTTTTAAGTTGCGAAGTCCATCCCTCGCTTCCCGCTTGAGGTTGGAGATTCTCGGTTTTAAGTTGCGAAGTCCACCCCACGCTTCCCGCTTGGGGTTGGAGATCCTCGGTTTTAAGTTGTAGTCCACCCCTCGCTTCCCGCTTGGGGTTGGAGATTCTCGGTTTTAAGTTGCGAAGTCCACCCCTCGCTTCCCGCTTGGGGTTGGAGATTCTCGGTTTTAAGTTGCGAAGTCCACCCCACGCTTCCCGCTTGGGGTTGGAGATCCTCGGTTTTAAGTTGTAGTCCACCCCTCGCTTCCAGCTTGGGGTTGGAGATCCTCGGTTTTAAGTTGTAGTCCACCCCTCGCTTCCAGCTTGGGGTTGGAGATTCTCGGTTTTAAGTTGCGAAGTCCACCCCTCGCTTCCCGCTTGGGGTTGGAGATTCTCTGTTTTAAGTTGCGAAGTCCACCCCTCGCTTCCCGCTTAGGGTTGGAGATCCTCGGTTTTAAGTTGCGAAGTCCACCCCTCCCTTCGCGCTTGGGGTTGGATATCCTCGGTTTTAAGTTGCGAAGTCCACCCCTCGCTTCCCGCTTGGGGTTGGAGATTCTCGGTTTTAAGTTGCGAAGTCCACCCCTCGCATCCCGCTTGGGGTTGGAGATTCTCGGTTTTAAGTTGCGAAGTCTACCCCTCGCTTCCCGCTTGGGGTTGGAGATTTTGGGTTTTAAGTTTCGAAGTCCACCCCTCGCTTCCCGCTTGGGGTTGGAGATTCTCGGTTTTAAGTTGCGAAGTCCACCCCTCGCTTCCCGCTTGGGGTTGGAGATTCTCGGTTTTAAGTTGCGAAGTCCACCCCTCCCTTCGCGCTTGGGGTTGGATATCCTCGGTTTTAAGTTGCGAAGTCCACCCCTCACTTCCCACTTGGGGTTGGAGATTCTCGGTTTTAAGTTGCGAAGTCCACCCCTCGCATCCCGCTTGGGGTTGGAGATTCTCGGTTTTAAGTTGCGAAGTCCACCCCTCGCTTCCCGCTTGGGTTTTGCGATTCTCGGTTTTAAGTTGCGATGTCCGCCCCTCGCTTCCCGCTTGGGGTTGGAGATTCTCGGTTTTAAGTTGCGAGTCCCCCCCTCGCTTCCCGCTTGGGGTTGGAGATCCTCGGTTTTAAGTTGTAGTCCACCCCTCGTTTCCAGCTTGGGGTTGGAGATTCTCGGTTTTAAGTTGCGAAGTCCACCCCTCACTTCCCACTTGGGGTTGGAGATTCTCGGTTTTAAGTTGCGAAGTCCACCCCTCGCTTCCCGCTTGGGGTTGGAGATTCTCGGTTTTATGTTGCGAAGTCCACCCCTCGCTTCCCGCTTGGGGTTGGAGATTCTCGGTTTTAAGTTGCGAAGTCCACCCCTCCCTTCCCGCTTGGGGTTGGAGATCCTCGGTTTTAAGTTGCGAAGTCCACCCCTCGCTTCCCGATTTGGGTTGGAGATTCTCGGTTTTAAGTTGCGAAGTCCATCCCTCGCTTCCCGCTTGGGGTTGGAGATTCTCGGTTTTATGTTGCGAAGTCCACCACTCGTTTGGCGCTTGGGGTTGGATATCCTCGGTTTTAAGTTGCGAAGTCCACCCCTCGCTTCCCGCTTGGGGTTGGAGATTCTCGGTTTTAAGTTGCGAAGTCCACCCCTCGCTTCCCGCTTGGGGTTGGAGATCCTCGGGTTGGAGATTCTCGATTGCAAAATCCACCCCTCGCTTCCCGGTTGGGGTTGGAGATTCTCGGTTTTAAGTTGCGAAGTCCACCCCACGCTTCCCGCTTGGGGTTGGAGATCCTCGGTTTTAAGTTGTAGTCCACCCCTCGCTTCCAGCTTGGGGTTGGAGATTCTCAGTTTTAAGTTGCGAAGTCCACCCCTCGCTTCCCGCTTGGGGTTGGAGATTCTCTGTTTTAAGTTGCGAAGTCCACCCCTCGCTTCCCGCTTGGGGTTGGAGATCCTCGGTTTTAAGTTGCGAAGTCCACCCCTCCCTTCGCGCTTGGGGTTGGATATCCACGGTTTTAAGTTGCGAAGTCCACCCCTCGCTTCCCGCTTGGGGTTGGAGATTCTCGGTTTTAAGTTGCGAAGTCCACCCCTCGCTTCCCGCTTGGGGTTGGAGATTCGCGGTTTTAAGTTGCGAAGTCTACCCCTCGCTTCCCGCTTGGGGTTGGAGATTTTGGGTTTTAAGTTGCGAAGTCCACCCCTCGCTTCCCGCTTGGGGTTGGAGATTCTCGGTTTTAAGTTGCGAAGTCCACCCCTCGCTTCCCGCTTGGGGTTGGAGATTCTCGGTTTTAAGTTGCGAAGTCCACCCCTCCCTTCGCGCTTGGGGTTGGATATCCTCGGTTTTAAGTTGCGAAGTCCACCCCTCACTTCCCACTTGGGGTTGGAGATTCTCGGTTTTAAGTTGCGAAGTCCACCCCTCGCTTCCCGCTTGGGGTTGGAGATTCTCGGTTTTATGTTGCGAAGTCCACCCCTCGCTTCCCGCTTGGGGTTGGAGATTCTCGGTTTTAAGTTGCGAAGTCCACCCCTCGCTTCCCGCTTAGGGTTTGAGATCCTCGGTTTTAAGTTGCGAAGTCCACCCCTCGCTTCCCGCTTGGGGTTGGAGATTCTCGGTTTTAAGTTGCGAAGTCCACCCCTCGCTTCCCGCTTGGGGTTGGAGATTCTCGGTTTTAAGTTGCGAAGTCCACCCCTCGCTTCCAGCTTGGGGTTGGAGATTCTCGGTTTTAAGTTGCGAAGTCCACCCCTCGCTTCCCGCTTGGGGTTGGAGATCCTCGGGTTGGAGATTCTCGGTTGCGAAATCCACCCCTCGCTTCCCGCTTGGGGTTGGAGATTCTCGGTTTTAAGTTGCGAAGTCCACCCCTCGCTTCCCGCTTGGGGTTGGAGATTTTGGGTTTTAAGTTGCGAAGTCCACCCCTCGCTTCCCGCTTGGGGTTGGAGATTCTCGGTTTTAAGTTGCGAAGTCCACCCCTCGCTTCCAGCTTGGGGTTGGAGATTCTCGGTTTTAAGTTGCGAAGTCCACCCCTCGCTTCCCGCTTGGGGTTGGAGATCCTCGGGTTGGAGATTCTCGGTTGCGAAATCCACCCCTCGCTTCCCGCCTGGGGTTGGAGATTCTCGGTTTTAAGTTGCAAAGTCCACCCCTCGCTTCCCGCTTGGGGTTGGAGATTCTCGGTTTTAAGTTGCGAAGTCCACCCCTCGCTTCCCGCTTGGGGTTGGAGATTCTCGGTTTTAAATTGCGAAGTCCACCCCACGCTTCCCGCTTGGGGTTGGAGATCCTCGGTTTTAAGTTGTAGTCCACCCCTTGCTTCCCGCTTGGGGTTGGAGATTCTCGGTTTTAAGTTGCGAAGTCCACCCCTCGCTTCCCGCTTGGGGTTGGAGATTCTGGGTTTTAAGTTGCGAAGTCCATCCCTCGCTTCCCGCTTGAGGTTGGAGATTCTCGGTTTTAAGTTGCGAAGTCCACCCCACGCTTCCCGCTTGGGGTTGGAGATCCTCGGTTTAAATTGTAGTCCACCCCTCGCTTCCCGCTTGGGGTTGGAGATTCTCGGTTTTAAGTTGCGAAGTCCACCCCTCGCTTCCCGCTTGGGGTTGGAGATTCTCGGTTTTAAGTTGCGAAGTCCACCCCACGCTTCCCGCTTGGGGTTGGAGATCCTCGGTTTTAAGTTGTAGTCCACCCCTCGCTTCCAGCTTGGGGTTGGAGATCCTCGGTTTTAAGTTGTAGTCCACCCCTCGCTTCCAGCTTGGGGTTGGAGATTCTCGGTTTTAAGTTGCGAAGTCCACCCCTCGCTTCCCGCTTGGGGTTGGAGATTCTCTGTTTTAAGTTGCGAAGTCCACCCCTCGCTTCCCGCTTAGGGTTGGAGATCCTCGGTTTTAAGTTGCGAAGTCCACCCCTCCCTTCGCGCTTGGGGTTGGATATCCTCGGTTTTAAGTTGCGAAGTCCACCCCTCGCTTCCCGCTTGGGGTTGGAGATTCTCGGTTTTAAGTTGCGAAGTCCACCCCTCGCTTCCCGCTTGGGGTTGGAGATTCTCGGTTTTAAGTTGCGAAGTCTACCCCTCGCTTCCCGCTTGGGGTTGGAGATTTTGGGTTTTAAGTTGCGAAGTCCACCCCTCGCTTCCCGCTTGGGGTTGGAGATTCTCGGTTTTAAGTTGCGAAGTCCACCCCTCGCTTCCCGCTTGGGGTTGGAGATTCTCGGTTTTAAGTTGCGAAGTCCACCCCTCCCTTCGCGCTTGGGGTTGGATATCCTCGGTTTTAAGTTGCGAAGTCCACCCCTCGCTTCCCGCTTGGGGTTGGAGATTCTCGGTTTTAAGTTGCGAAGTCCACCCCTCGCTTCCAGCTTGGGGTTGGAGATTCTCGGTTTTAAGTTGCGAAGTCCACCCCTCGCTTCCCGCTTGGGGTTGGAGATCCTCGGGTTGGAGATTCTCGGTTGCGAAATCCACCCCTCGCTTCCCGCCTGGGGTTGGAGATTCTGGGTTTTAAGTTGCGAAGTCCACCCCTCGCTTCCCGCTTGGGGTTGGAGATTCTCGGTTTTAAATTGCGAAGTCCACCCCACGCTTCCCGCTTGGGGTTGGAGATCCTCGGTTTTAAGTTGTAGTCCACCCCTTGCTTCCCGCTTGGGGTTGGAGATTCTCGGTTTTAAGTTGCGAAGTCCACCCCTCGCTTCCCGCTTGGGGTTGGAGATTCTGGGTTTTAAGTTGCGAAGTCCATCCCTCACTTCCCGCTTGAGGTTGGAGATTCTCGGTTTTAAGTTGCGAAGTCCACCCCACGCTTCCCGCTTGGGGTTGGAGATCCTCGGTTTTAAGTTGTAGTCCACCCCTCGCTTCCCGCTTGGCGTTGGAGATTCTCGGTTTTAAGTTGCGAAGTCCACCCCTCGCTTCCCGCTTGGGGTTGGAGATTCTCGGTTTTAAGTTGCGAAGTCCACCCCACGCTTCCCGCTTGGGGTTGGAGATCCTCGGTTTTAAGTTGTAGTCCACCCCTCGCTTCCAGCTTGGGGTTGGAGATCCTCGGTTTTAAGTTGTAGTCCACCCCTCGCTTCCAGCTTGGGGTTGGAGATTCTCGGTTTTAAGTTGCGAAGTCCACCCCTCGCTTCCCGCTTGGGGTTGGAGATTCTCTGTTTTAAGTTGCGAAGTCCACCCCTCGCTTCCCGCTTAGGGTTGGAGATCCTCGGTTTTAAGTTGCGAAGTCCACCCCTCCCTTCGCGCTTGGGGTTGGATATCCTCGGTTTTAAGTTGCGAAGTCCACCCCTCGCTTCCCGCTTGGGGTTGGAGATTCTCGGTTTTAAGTTGCGAAGTCCACCCCTCGCTTCCCGCTTGGGGTTGGAGATTCTCGGTTTTAAGTTGCGAAGTCTACCCCTCGCTTCCCGCTTGGGGTTGGAGATTTTGGGTTTTAAGTTGCGAAGTCCACCCCTCGCTTCCCGCTTGGGGTTGGAGATTCTCGGTTTTAAGTTGCGAAGTCCACCCCTCGCTTCCCGCTTGGGGTTGGAGATTCTCGGTTTTAAGTTGCGAAGTCCACCCCTCCCTTCGCGCTTGGGGTTGGATATCCTCGGTTTTAAGTTGCGAAGTCCACCCCTCACTTCCCACTTGGGGTTGGAGATTCTCGGTTTTAAGTTGCGAAGTCCACCCCTCGCTTCCCGCTTGGGGTTGGAGATTCTCGGTTTTAAGTTGCGAAGTCCACCCCTCGCTTCCCGCTTGGGTTTTGCGATTCTCGGTTTTAAGTTGCGAAGTCCGCCCCTCGCTTCCCGCTTGGGGTTGGAGATTCTCGGTTTTAAGTTGCGAGTCCCCCCCTCGCTTCCCGCTTGGGGTTGGAGATCCTCGGTTTTAAGTTGTAGTCCACCCCTCGCTTCCAGCTTGGGGTTGGAGATTCTCGGTTTTAAGTTGCGAAGTCCACCCCTCACTTCCCACTTGGGGTTGGAGATTCTCGGTTTTAAGTTGCGAAGTCCACCCCTCGCTTCCCGCTTGGGGTTGGAGATTCTCGGTTTTATGTTGCGAAGTCCACCCCTCGCTTCCCGCTTGGGGTTGGAGATTCTCGGTTTTAAGTTGCGAAGTCCACCCCTCCCTTCCCGCTTGGGGTTGGAGATCCTCGGTTTTAAGTTGCGAAGTCCACCCCTCGCTTCCCGATTTGGGTTGGAGATTCTCGGTTTTAAGTTGCGAAGTCCATCCCTCGCTTCCCGCTTGGGGTTGGAGATTCTCGGTTTTATGTTGCGAAGTCCACCACTCGTTTTGCGCTTGGGGTTGGATATCCTCGGTTTTAAGTTGCGAAGTCCACCCCTCGCTTCCCGCTTGGGGTTGGAGATTCTCGGTTTTAAGTTGCGAAGTCCACCCCTCGCTTCCCGCTTGGGGTTGGAGATCCTCGGGTTGGAGATTCTCGATTGCAAAATCCACCCCTCGCTTCCCGGTTGGGGTTGGAGATTCTCGGTTTTAAGTTGCGAAGTCCACCCCACGCTTCCCGCTTGGGGTTGGAGATCCTCGGTTTTAAGTTGTAGTCCACCCCTCGCTTCCAGCTTGGGGTTGGAGATTCTCAGTTTTAAGTTGCGAAGTCCACCCCTCGCTTCCCGCTTGGGGTTGGAGATTCTCTGTTTTAAGTTGCGAAGTCCACCCCTCGCTTCCCGCTTGGGGTTGGAGATCCTCGGTTTTAAGTTGCGAAGTCCACCCCTCCCTTCGCGCTTGGGGTTGGATATCCACGGTTTTAAGTTGCGAAGTCCACCCCTCGCTTCCCGCTTGGGGTTGGAGATTCTCGGTTTTAAGTTGCGAAGTCCACCCCTCGCTTCCCGCTTGGGGTTGGAGATTCGCGGTTTTAAGTTGCGAAGTCTACCCCTCGCTTCCCGCTTGGGGTTGGAGATTTTGGGTTTTAAGTTGCGAAGTCCACCCCTCGCTTCCCGCTTGGGGTTGGAGATTCTCGGTTTTAAGTTGCGAAGTCCACCCCTCGCTTCCCGCTTGGGGTTGGAGATTCTCGGTTTTAAGTTGCGAAGTCCACCCCTCCCTTCGCGCTTGGGGTTGGATATCCTCGGTTTTAAGTTGCGAAGTCCACCCCTCACTTCCCACTTGGGGTTGGAGATTCTCGGTTTTAAGTTGCGAAGTCCACCCCTCGCTTCCCGCTTGGGGTTGGAGATTCTCGGTTTTATGTTGCGAAGTCCACCCCTCGCTTCTCGCTTGGGGTTGGAGATTCTCGGTTTTAATTTGCGAAGTCCACCCCTCGCTTCCCGCTTAGGGTTTGAGATCCTCGGTTTTAAGTTGCGAAGTCCACCCCTCGCTTCCCGCTTGGGGTTGGAGATTCTCGGTTTTAAGTTGCGAAGTCCACCCCTCGCTTCCCGCTTGGGGTTGGAGATTCTCGGTTTTAAGTTGCGAAGTCCACCCCTCGCTTCCAGCTTGGGGTTGGAGATTCTCGGTTTTAAGTTGCGAAGTCCACCCCTCGCTTCCCGCTTGGGGTTGGAGATCCTCGGGTTGGAGATTCTCGGTTGCGAAATCCACCCCTCGCTTCCCGCTTGGGGTTGGAGATTCTCGGTTTTAAGTTGCGAAGTCCACCCCTCGCTTCCCGCTTGGGGTTGGAGATTTTGGGTTTTAAGTTGCGAAGTCCACCCCTCGCTTCCCGCTTGGGGTTGGAGATTCTCGGTTTTAAGTTGCGAAGTCCACCCCTCGCTTCCAGCTTGGGGTTGGAGATTCTCGGTTTTAAGTTGCGAAGTCCACCCCTCGCTTCCCGCTTGGGTTGGAGATCCTCGGGTTGGAGATTCTCGGTTGCGAAATCCACCCCTCGCTTCCCGCCTGGGGTTGGAGATTCTCGGTTTTAAGTTGCGAAGTCCACCCCTCGCTTCCCGCTTGGGGTTGGAGATTCTCGGTTTTAAATTGCGAAGTCCACCCCACGCTTCCCGCTTGGGGTTGGAGATCCTCGGTTTTAAGTTGTAGTCCACCCCTTGCTTCCCGCTTGGGGTTGGAGATTCTCGGTTTTAAGTTGCGAAGTCCACCCCTCGCTTCCCGCTTGGGGTTGGAGATTCTGGGTTTTAAGTTGCGAAGTCCATCCCTCGCTTCCCGCTTGAGGTTGGAGATTCTCGGTTTTAAGTTGCGAAGTCCACCCCACGCTTCCCGCTTGGGGTTGGAGATCCTCGGTTTTAAGTTGTAGTCCACCCCTCGCTTCCCGCTTGGGGTTGGAGATTCTCGGTTTTAAGTTGCGAAGTCCACCCCTCGCTTCCCGCTTGGGGTTGGAGATTCTCGGTTTTAAGTTGCGAAGTCCACCCCACGCTTCCCGCTTGGGGTTGGAGATCCTCGGTTTTAAGTTGTAGTCCACCCCTCGCTTCCAGCTTGGGGTTGGAGATCCTCGGTTTTAAGTTGTAGTCCACCCCTCGCTTCCAGCTTGGGGTTGGAGATTCTCGGTTTTAAGTTGCGAAGTCCACCCCTCGCTTCCCGCTTGGGGTTGGAGATTCTCTGTTTTAAGTTGCGAAGTCCACCCCTCGCTTCCCGCTTAGGGTTGGAGATCCTCGGTTTTAAGTTGCGAAGTCCACCCCTCCCTTCGCGCTTGGGGTTGGATATCCTCGGTTTTAAGTTGCGAAGTCCACCCCTCGCTTCCCGCTTGGGGTTGGAGATCCTCGGGTTGGAGATTCTCGATTGCAAAATCCACCCCTCGCTTCCCGGTTGGGGTTGGAGATTCTCGATTTTAAGTTGCGAAGTCCACCCCTCGCTTCCCGCTTGGGGTTGGAGATTCTCGGTTTTAAGTTGCGAAGTCCACCCCTCACTTCCCACTTGGGGTTGGAGATTCTCGGTTTTAAGTTGCGAAGTCCACCCCTCGCTTCCCGCTTGGGGTTGGAGATTCTCGGTTTTATGTTGCGAAGTCCACCCCTCGCTTCTCGCTTGGGGTTGGAGATTCTCGGTTTTAAGTTGCGAAGTCCACCCCTCGCTTCCCGCTTAGGGTTTGAGATCCTCGGTTTTAAGTTGCGTAGTCCACCCCTCGCTTCCCGCTTGGGGTTGGAGATTCTCGGTTTTAAGTTGCGAAGTCCACCCCTCGCTTCCCGCTTGGGGTTGGAGATTCTCGGTTTTAAGTTGCGAAGTCCACCCCTCGCTTCCAGCTTGGGGTTGGAGATTCTCGGTTTTAAGTTGCGAAGTCCACCCCTCGCTTCCCGCTTGGGGTTGGAGATCCTCGGGTTGGAGATTCTCGGTTGCGAAATCCACCCCTCGCTTCCCGCTTGGGGTTGGAGATTCTCGGTTTTAAGTTGCGAAGTCCACCCCTCGCTTCCCGCTTGGGGTTGGAGATTTTGGGTTTTAAGTTGCGAAGTCCACCCCTCGCTTCCCGCTTGGGGTTGGAGATTCTCGGTTTTAAGTTGCGAAGTCCACCCCTCGCTTCCAGCTTGGGGTTGGAGATTCTCGGTTTTAAGTTGCGAAGTCCACCCCTCGCTTCCCGCTTGGGGTTGGAGATCCTCGGGTTGGAGATTCTCGGTTGCGAAATCCACCCCTCGCTTCCCGCCTGGGGTTGGAGATTCTCGGTTTTAAGTTGCGAAGTCCACCCCTCGCTTCCCGCTTGGGGTTGGAGATTCTCGGTTTTAAATTGCGAAGTCCACCCCACGCTTCCCGCTTGGGGTTGGAGATCCTCGGTTTTAAGTTGTAGTCCACCCCTTGCTTCCCGCTTGGGGTTGGAGATTCTCGGTTTTTAGTTGCGAAGTCCACCCCTCGCTTCCCGCTTGGGGTTGGAGATTCTCGGTTTTATGTTGCGAAGTCCACCCCTCGCTTCCCGCTTGGGGTTGGAGATTCTCGGTTTTAAGTTGCGAAGTCCACCCCTCGCTTCCCGCTTAGGGTTTGAGATCCTCGGTTTTAAGTTGCGAAGTCCACCCCTCGCTTCCCGCTTGGGGTTGGAGATTCTCGGTTTTAAGTTGCGAAGTCCACCCCTCGCTTCCCGCTTGGGGTTGGAGATTCTCGGTTTTAAGTTGCGAAGTCCACCCCTCGCTTCCAGCTTGGGGTTGGAGATTCTCGGTTTTAAGTTGCGAAGTCCACCCCTCGCTTCCCGCTTGGGGTTGGAGATCCTCGGGTTGGAGATTCTCGGTTGCGAAATCCACCCCTCGCTTCCCGCTTGGGGTTGGAGATTCTCGGTTTTAAGTTGCGAAGTCCACCCCTCGCTTCCCGCTTGGGGTTGGAGATCCTCGGGTTGGAGATTCTCGGTTGCGAAGTCCACCCCTCGCTTCCCGCTCGGGGTTGGAGATTCTCGGTTTTAAGTTGCGAAGTCCACCCCTCGCTTCCAGCTTGGGGTTGGAGATTCTCGGTTTTAAGTTGCGAAGTCCACCCCTCGCTTCCCGCTTGGGGTTGGAGATCCTCGGGTTGGAGATTCTCGGTTGCGAAATCCACCCCTCGCTTCCCGCCTGGGGTTGGAGATTCTCGGTTTTAAGTTGCGAAGTCCACCCCTCGCTTCCCGCTTGGGGTTGGAGATTCTCGGTTTTAAGTTGCGAAGTCCACCCCACGCTTCCCGCTTGGGGTTGGAGATCCTCGGTTTTAAGTTGTAGTCCACCCCTCGCTTTCAGCTTGGGGTTGGAGATTCTCGGTTTTATGTTGCGAAGTCCACCCCTCGCTTCCCGCTTGGGGTTGGAGATTCTCTGTTTTAAGTTGCGAAGTCCACCCCTCGCTTCCCGCTTGGGGTTGGAGATTCTCGGTTTTAAGTTGCCAAGTCCACCCCTCGCTTCCCGCTTGGGGTTGGAGATTCTCTGTTTTAAGTTGCGAAGTCCACCCCTCGCTTCCCGCTTGGGGTTGGAGATTCTCGGTTTTATGTTGCGAAGTCCACCCCTCGCTTCCCGCTTGGGGTTGGAGATTCTCGGTTTTAAGTTGCGAAGTCCACCCCTCCCTTCGCGCTTGGGGTTGGATATCCTCGGTTTTAAGTTGCGAAGTCCACCCCTCGCTTCCCGCTTGGGTTTTGCGATTCTCGGTTTTAAGTTGCGAAGTCCGCCCCTCGCTTCCCGCTTGGGGTTGGAGATTCTCGGTTTTAAGTTGCGAGTCCCCCCCTCGCTTCCCGCTTGGGGTTGGAGATCCTCGGTTTTAAGTTGTAGTCCACCCCTCGCTTCCAGCTTGGGGTTGGAGATTCTCGGTTTTAAGTTGCGAAGTCCACCCCTCGCTTCCCGCTTGGGGTTGGAGATTCTCGGTTTTATGTTGCGAAGTCCACCCCTCGCTTCCCGCTTGGGGTTGGAGATTCTCGGTTTTAAGTTGCGAAGTCCACCCCTCGCTTCCCGCTTAGGGTTTGAGATCCTCGGTTTTAAGTTGCGAAGTCCACCCCTCGCTTCCCGCTTGGGGTTGGAGATTCTCGGTTTTAAGTTGCGAAGTCCACCCCTCGCTTCCCGCTTGGGGTTGGAGATTCTCGGTTTTAAGTTGCGAAGTCCACCCCTCGCTTCCAGCTTGGGGTTGGAGATTCTCGGTTTTAAGTTGCGAAGTCCACCCCTCGCTTCCCGCTTGGGGTTGGAGATCCTCGGGTTGGAGATTCTCGGTTGCGAAATCCACCCCTCGCTTCCCGCTTGGGGTTGGAGATTCTCGGTTTTAAGTTGCGAAGTCCACCCCTCGCTTCCCGCTTGGGGTTGGAGATCCTCGGGTTGGAGATTCTCGGTTGCGAAGTCCACCCCTCGCTTCCCGCTCGGGGTTGGAGATTCTCGGTTTTAAGTTGCGAAGTCCACCCCTCGCTTCCAGCTTGGGGTTGGAGATTCTCGGTTTTAAGTTGCGAAGTCCACCCCTCGCTTCCCGCTTGGGGTTGGAGATCCTCGGGTTGGAGATTCTCGGTTGCGAAATCCACCCCTCGCTTCCCGCCTGGGGTTGGAGATTCTCGGTTTTAAGTTGCGAAGTCCACCCCTCGCTTCCCGCTTGGGGTTGGAGATTCTCGGTTTTAAGTTGCGAAGTCCACCCCACGCTTCCCGCTTGGGGTTGGAGATCCTCGGTTTTAAGTTGTAGTCCACCCCTCGCTTTCAGCTTGGGGTTGGAGATTCTCGGTTTTATGTTGCGAAGTCCACCCCTCGCTTCCCGCTTGGGGTTGGAGATTCTCTGTTTTAAGTTGCGAAGTCCACCCCTCGCTTCCCGCTTGGGGTTGGAGATTCTCGGTTTTAAGTTGCCAAGTCCACCCCTCGCTTCCCGCTTGGGGTTGGAGATTCTCTGTTTTAAGTTGCGAAGTCCACCCCTCGCTTCCCGCTTGGGGTTGGAGATTCTCGGTTTTATGTTGCGAAGTCCACCCCTCGCTTCCCGCTTGGGGTTGGAGATTCTCGGTTTTAAGTTGCGAAGTCCACCCCTCCCTTCGCGCTTGGGGTTGGATATCCTCGGTTTTAAGTTGCGAAGTCCACCCCTCGCTTCCCGCTTGGGTTTTGCGATTCTCGGTTTTAAGTTGCGAAGTCCGCCCCTCGCTTCCCGCTTGGGGTTGGAGATTCTCGGTTTTAAGTTGCGAGTCCCCCCCTCGCTTCCCGCTTGGGGTTGGAGATCCTCGGTTTTAAGTTGTAGTCCACCCCTCGCTTCCAGCTTGGGGTTGGAGATTCTCGGTTTTAAGTTGCGAAGTCCACCCCTCACTTCCCACTTGGGGTTGGAGATTCTCGGTTTTAAGTTGCGAAGTCCACCCCTCGCTTCCCGCTTGGGGTTGGAGATTCTCGGTTTTATGTTGCGAAGTCCACCCCTCGCTTCCCGCTTGGGGTTGGAGATTCTCGGTTTTAAGTTGCGAAGTCCACCCCTCGCTTCCCGCTTAGGGTTTGAGATCCTCGGTTTTAAGTTGCGAAGTCCACCCCTCGCTTCCCGCTTGGGGTTGGAGATTCTCGGTTTTAAGTTGCGAAGTCCACCCCTCGCTTCCCGCTTGGGGTTGGAGATTCTCGGTTTTAAGTTGCGAAGTCCACCCCTCGCTTCCAGCTTGGGGTTGGAGATTCTCGGTTTTAAGTTGCGAAGTCCACCCCTCGCTTCCCGCTTGGGGTTGGAGATCCTCGGGTTGGAGATTCTCGGTTGCGAAATCCACCCCTCGCTTCCCGCTTGGGGTTGGAGATTCTCGGTTTTAAGTTGCGAAGTCCACCCCTCGCTTCCCGCTTGGGGTTGGAGATCCTCGGGTTGGAGATTCTCGGTTGCGAAGTCCACCCCTCGCTTCCCGCTCGGGGTTGGAGATTCTCGGTTTTAAGTTGCGAAGTCCACCCCTCGCTTCCAGCTTGGGGTTGGAGATTCTCGGTTTTAAGTTGCGAAGTCCACCCCTCGCTTCCCGCTTGGGGTTGGAGATCCTCGGGTTGGAGATTCTCGGTTGCGAAATCCACCCCTCGCTTCCCGCCTGGGGTTGGAGATTCTCGGTTTTAAGTTGCGAAGTCCACCCCTCGCTTCCCGCTTGGGGTTGGAGATTCTCGGTTTTAAGTTGCGAAGTCCACCCCTCGCTTCCAGCTTGGGGTTGGAGATTCTCGGTTTTAAGTTGCGAAGTCCACCCCTCGCTTCCCGCTTGGGGTTGGAGATCCTCGGGTTGGAGATTCTCGGTTGCGAAATCCACCCCTCGCTTCCCGCTTGGGGTTGGAGATTCTCGGTTTTAAGTTGCGAAGTCCACCCCTCGCTTCCCGCTTGGGGTTGGAGATTTTGGGTTTTAAGTTGCGAAGTCCACCCCTCGCTTCCCGCTCGGGGTTGGAGATTCTCGGTTTTAAGTTGCGAAGTCCACCCCTCGCTTCCAGCTTGGGGTTGGAGATTCTCAGTTTTAAGTTGCGAAGTCCACCCCTCGCTTCCCACTTGGGGTTGGAGATCCTCGGGTTGGAGATTCTCGGTTGCGAAATCCACCCCTCGCTTCCCGCCTGGGGTTGGAGATTCTCGGTTTTAAGTTGCGAAGTCCACCCCTCGCTTCCCGCTTGGGGTTGGAGATTCTCGGTTTTAAGTTGCGAAGTCCACCCCACGCTTCCCGCTTGGGGTTGGAGATCCTCGATTTTAAGGTTTAGTCCACCCCTCGCTTCCAGCTTGGGGTTGGAGATTCTCGGTTTTAAGTTGCGAAGTCCACCCCTCGCTTCCCGCTTGGGGTTGGAGATTCTCTGTTTTAAGTTGCGAAGTCCACCCCTCGCTTCCCGCTTGGGGTTGGAGATCCTCGGTTTTAAGTTGCGAAGTCCACCCCTCCCATCGCGCTTGGGATTGGATATCCTCGGTTTTAAGTTGCGAAGTCCACCCCTCGCTTCCCGCTTGGGGTTGGAGATTCTCGGTTTTAAGTTGCGAAGTCCACCCCTCGCTTCCCGCTTGGGGTTGGAGATTCTCGGTTTTAAGTTGCGAAGTCTACCCCTCGCTTCCCGCTTGGGGTTGGAGATTTTGGGTTTTAAGTTGCGAAGTCCACCCCTCGCTTCCCGCTTGGGGTTGGAGATTCTCGGTTTTAAGTTGCGAAGTCCACCCCTCGCTTCCCGCTTGGGGTTGGAGATTCTCGGTTTTAAGTTGCGAAGTCCACCCCTCACTTCGCGCTTGGGGTTGGATATCCTCGGTTTTAAGTTGCGAAGTCCACCCCTCACTTCCCACTTGGGGTTGGAGATTCTCGGTTTTAAGTTGCGAAGTCCACCCCTCGCTTCCCGCTTGGGGTTGGAGATTCTCGGTTTTATGTTGCGAAGTCCACCCCTCGCTTCCCGCTTGGGGTTGGAGATTCTCGGTTTTAAGTTGCGAAGTCCACCCCTCGCTTCCCGCTTAGGGTTTGAGATCCTCGGTTTTAAGTTGCGAAGTCCACCCCTCGCTTCCCGCTTGGGGTTGGAGATTCTCGGTTTTAAGTTGCGAAGTCCACCCCTCGCTTCCCGCTTGGGGTTGGAGATTCTCGGTTTTAAGTTGCGAAGTCCACCCCTCTCTTCCAGCTTGGGGTTGGAGATTCTCGGTTTTAAGTTGCGAAGTCCACCCCTCGCTTCCCGCTTGGGGTTGGAGATCCTCGGGTTGGAGATTCTCGGTTGCGAAATCCACCCCTCGCTTCCCGCTTGGGGTTGGAGATTCTCGGTTTTAAGTTGCGAAGTCCACCCCTCGCTTCCCGCTTGGGGTTGGAGATTCTCGGTTTTAAGTTGCGAAGTCCATCCCTCGCTTCCCGCTTGCGGTTGGAGATTCTCGGTTTTAAGTTGCGAAGTCCACCCCTAGCTTCCCGCTTGGGGATGGAGTTCTCGGTTTTAAGTTGCGAAGTCCACCCCACGCTTCCCGCTTGGGGTTGGAGATCCTCGGTTTTAAGTTGTAGTCCACCCCTCGCTTCCAGCTTGGGGTTGGAGATTCTCGGTTTTAAGTTGCGAAGTCCACCACTCGCTTCGCGCTTGGGGTTGGATATCCTCTATTTTAAGTTGCGAAGTCCACCCCTCACTTCGCGCTTGGGGTTGGATATCCTAGGTTTTAAGTTGCCAAGTCCACCCCTCGCTTCCCGCTTGGGGTTGGAGATTCTCGGTTTTAAGTTGCGAAGTCCACCCCTCGCTTTCCGCTTGGGGTTGGAGATCCTTGGTTTTATGTTGTTAAGTCCACCCCTCGCTTCCCGCTTGGGGTTGGAGATTTTCGGTTTTAAGTTGCGAAGTCCACCCCACGCTTCACACTTAGGGTTGGAGATTCTCGGTTTTAAGTAGCGAAGTCCAACCCACGCTTCCCGCTTGGGGTTGGAGATCCTCGGTTTTAAGTTGCGAATTCCACCCCTCGCTTCCCGCTTGGGGTTGGAGATTCTCGGTTGCGAAATCCACCCCTCGCTTCGCGCTTGGGGTTGGAGATTCTCGGTTTTAAGTTGCGAAGTCCATCCCTCGCTTCCCGCTTAGGGTTGGAGATTCTCGGTTTTAAGTTGCGAAGTCCACCCCTCGCTTCCCGCTTGGGGTTGGAGATTCTCGGTTTTAAGTTGCGAAGTCCACCCCACGCTTCCCGCTTGGGGTTGGAGATCCTCGGTTTTAAGTTGCGAAGTCCACCCCTCGCTTCCCGCTTGCGGTTGGAGATTCTCGGTTTTAAGTTGCGAAGTCCACCCCTCGCTTCCCGCTTGGGGTTGGAGATTCTCGGTTTTAAGTTGCGAAGTCCACCCCTCGCTTTCCGCTTGGGGTTGGAGATTCTGGGTTTTAAGTTGCGAAGTCCACCCCTCGCTTCCCTATTGGGGTTGGAGATTCTCGGTTTTAAGTTGCCAAGTCCACCCCTCGCTTCCCGCTTGGGGTTGGAGATTCTCGGTTTTAAGTTGCGAAGTCCACCCCTCACTTCGCGCTTGGGGTTGGATATCCTCGGTTTTAAGTTGCGAAGTCCACCCCTCGCTTCCCACTTGGGGTTGGAGATTCTGGGTTTTAAGTTGCGAAGTCCACCCCTCGCTTCCCGCTTGGTGTTGGAGATTCTCGGTTTTAAGTTGCGAAGTCCACCCCTCGCTTCCCGCTTGGGGTTGGAGATTCTCGGTTTTAAGTTGCGAAGTCCACCCCTCGCTTCCCGCTTAGGGTTGGAGATTCTCGGTTTTAAGTTGCGAAGTCCACCCCTCACATCCCGCTTGGGGTTGGAGATTCTCGGTTTTAAGTTGCGAAGTCCACCCCTCGCTTCCCGCTTGGGTTTGGAGATTCTCGGTTTTAAGTTGCGAAGTCTACCCGTCGCTTCCCGCTTGGGGTTGGAGATTCGCGGTTTTAAGTTGCGAAGTCCACCCCTCGCTTCCCGCTTGGGGTTGGAGATTCTCGGTTTTAAGTTGCGAAGTCCACCCCTCCCTTCCCGCTTGGGGTTGGAGATCCTCGGTTTTAAGTTGCGAAGTCCACCCCTCGCTTCCCGATTTGGGTTGGAGATTCTCGGTTTTAAGTTGCGAAGTCCATCCCTCGCTTCCCGCTTGGGGTTGGAGATTCTCGGTTTTAAGTTGCGAAGTCCACCACTCGTTTTGCGCTTGGGGTTGGATATCCTCGGTTTTAAGTTGCGAAGTCCACCCCTCGCTTCCCGCTTGGGGTTGGAGATTCTCGGTTTTAAGTTGCGAAGTCCACCCCTCGCTTCCCGCTTGGGGTTGGAGATCCTCGGGTTGGAGATTCTCGATTGCAAAATCCACCCCTCGCATCCCGGTTGGGGTTGGAGATTCTCGATTTTAAGTTGCGAAGTCCACCCCTCGCTTCCCGCTTGGGGTTGGAGATTCTCGGTTTTAAGTTGCGAAGTCCATCCCTCGCTTCCCGCTTGAGGTTGGAGATTCTCGGTTTTAAGTTGCGAAGTCCACCCCTAGCTTCCCGCTTGGGGTTGGAGATTCTCGGTTTTAAGTTGCGAAGTCCACCCCACGCTTCCCGCTTGGGGTTGGAGATCCTCGGTTTTAAGTTGTAGTCCACCCCTCGCTTCCAGCTTGGGGTTGGAGATTCTCGGTTTTAAGTTGCGAAGTCCACCCCTCGCTTCCCGCTTGGGGTTGGAGATCCTCGGTTTTAAGTTGCGAAGTCAACCCCTCACTTCGCGCTTGGGGTTGGATATCCTCGGTTTTAAGTTGCGAAGTCCACCCCTCGCTTCCCGCTTGGGGTTGGAGATTCTCGGTTTTAAGTTGCGAAGTCCACCCCTCGCTTCCCGCTTGGGTTTTGCGATTCTCGGTTTTAAGTTGCGAAGTCCGCCCCTCGCTTCCCGCTTGGGGTTGGAGATTCTCGGTTTTAAGTTGCGAGTCCCCCCCTCGCTTCCCGCTTGGGGTTGGAGATCCTCGGTTTTAAGTTGCGAAGTCCACCCCTCGCTTCCCGCTTGGGGTTGGAGATTCTCGGTTGCGAAATCCAACCCTCGCTTCCCGCTTGGGGTGGAATTCTCGGTTTTAAGTTGCGAAGTCCACCCCTCGCTTCCCGCTTTGGGTTGGAGATTCTCGGTTTTAAGTTGCGAAGTCCATCCCTCGCTTCCCGCTTGGGGTTGGAGATTCTCGGTTTTAAGTTGCGAAGTCCACCACTCGCTTTGCGCTTGGGGTTGGATATTCTCGGTTTTAATTTGCGAAGTCCACCCCTCGCTTCCCGCTTGGGGTTGGAGATTCTCGGTTTTAAGTTGCGAAGTCCACCCCTCGCTTCCCGCTTGGGGTTGGAGATCCTCGGGTTGGAGATTCTCGGTTGCGAAATCCACCCCTCGCTTCCCGGTTGGGGTTGGAGATTCTCGGTTTTAAGTTGCGAAGTCCACCCCTCGCTTCCTGCTTGGGGTTGGAGATCCTCGGTTTTAAGTTGCGAAGTCCACCCCTCGCTTCCCGCTTGGGGTTGGAGATTCTCGGTTGCGAAATCTAACCCTCGCTTCCAGCTTGGGGTAGAATTCTCTGTTTTAAGTTGCGAAGTCCACCCCTCGCTTCCCGCTTGGGGTTGGAGATCCTCGGTTTTAAGTTGCGAAGTCCACCACTCACTTCGCGCTTGGGGTTGGATATCCTCGGTTTTAAGTTGCGAAGTCCACCCCTCGCTTCCCGCTTGGGGTTGGAGATTCTCGGTTTTAAGTTGCGAAGTCCACCCATCGCTTCCCGCTTGGGGTTGGAGATTCTCGGTTTTAAGTTGCGAAGTCCGCCCCTCGCTTCCCGCTTGGGGTTGGAGATTTTCGGTTTTAAGTTGCGAGTCCCCCCCTCGCTTCCCGCTTGGGGTTGGAGATTCTCGGTTGCGAAATCCAACCCTCGCTTCCCGCTTGGGGTGGAATTCTCGGTTTTAAGTTGCGAAGTCCCCCCCTCTCTTCCCGCTTTGGGTTGGAGATTCTCGGTTTTAAGTTGCGACGTCCATCCCTCGCTTCCCGCTTGGGGTTGGAGATGCTCGGTTTTAAGTTGCGAAGTCCACCCCTCGCTTCCCGCTTGGGGTTGGAGATTCTCGGTTTTAAGTTGCGACGTCCATCCCTCGCTTCCCGCTTGGGGTTGGAGATCCTCGGTTTTAAGTTGCGAAGTCCACCCCTCGCTTCCCGCTTGGGGTTGGAGATTCTCGGTTTTAAGTTGCGAAGTCCACCCCTCGCTTCCCGCTTGGGGTTGGAGATCCTCGGTTTTAAGTTGCGAAGTCCACCCCTCGCTTCCCGCTTGGGGTTGGAGATTCTCGGTTGCGAAATCTAACCCTCGCTTCCAGCTTGGGGTGGAATTCTCTGTTTTAAGTTGCGAAGTCCACCCCTCGCTTCCCGCTTGGGGTTGGAGATCCTCGGTTTTAAGTTGCGAAGTCCACCACTCACTTCGCGCTTGGGGTTGGATATCCTCGGTTTTAAGTTGCGAAGTCCACCCCTCGCTTCCCGCTTGGGGTTGGAGATTCTCGGTTTTAAGTTGCGAAGTCCACCCCTCGCTTCCCGCTTGGGGTTGGAGATTCTCGGTTTTAAGTTGCGAAGTCCGCCCCTCGCTTCCCGCTTGGGGTTGGAGATTTTCGGTTTTAAGTTGCGAGTCCCCCCCTCGCTTCCCGCTTGGGGTTGGAGATCCTCGGTTTTAAGTTGCGAAGTCCACCCCTCGCTTCCCGCTTTGGGTTGGAGATTCTCGGTTGCGAAATCCAACCCTCGCTTCCCGCTTGGGGTGGAATTCTCGGTTTTAAGTTGCGAAGTCCACCCCTCTCTTCCCGCTTTGGGTTGGAGATTCTCGGTTTTAAGTTGCGACGTCCATCCCTCGCTTCCCGCTTGGGGTTGGAGATTCTCGGTTTTAAGTTGCGAAGTCCACCCCTCGCTTCCCGCTTGGGGTTGGAGATTCTCGGTTTTAAGTTGCGACGTCCATCCCTCGCTTCCCGCTTGGGGTTGGAGATCCTCGGTTTTAAGTTGCGAAGTCCACCCCTCGCTTCCCGCTTTGGGTTGGAGATTCTCGGTTGCGAAATCCAACCCTCGCTTCCCGCTTGGGGTGGAATTCTCGGTTTTAAGTTGCGAAGTCCACCCCTCTCTTCCCGCTTTGGGTTGGAGATTCTCGGTTTTAAGTTGCGAAGTCCGCCCCTCGCTTCCCGCTTGGGGTTGGAGATTCTCGGTTTTAAGTTGCGAGTCCCCCCCTCGCTTCCCGCTTGGGGTTGGAGATCCTCGGTTTTAAGTTGCGAAGTCCACCCCTCGCTTCCCGCTTGGGGTTTGAGATTCTCGGTTGCGAAATCCAACCCTCGCTTCCCGCTTGGGGTGGAATTCTCGGTTTTAAGTTGCGAAGTCCACCCCTCTCTTCCCGCTTTGGGTTGGAGATTCTCGGTTTTAAGTTGCGACGTCCATCCCTCGCTTCCCGCTTGGGGTTGGAGATTCTCGGTTTTAAGTTGCGAAGTCCATCCCTCGCTTCCCGCTTGAGGTTGGAGATTCTCGGTTTTAAGTTGCGAAGTCCACCCCTCGCTTCTCGCTTGGGGTTGGAGATTCTCGGTTGCGAAATCCAACCCTCGCTTCCCGCTTCGGGTGGAATTCTCGGTTTTAAGTTGCGAAGCCCACCCCTCGCTTCCCGCTTTGTTTTGGAGATTCTCGGTTTTAAGTTGCGAAGTCCATCCCTCGCTTCCCGCTTGGGGTTGGAGATTCTCGGTTTTAAGTTGCGAAGTCCACCACTCGCTTCGCGCTTGGGGTTGGATATCCTTGGTTTTAAGTTGCGAAGTCCACCCCTCGCTTCCCGCTTGGGGTTGGAGATTCTCAGTTTTAACTTGTGAAGTCCACCCCTCCCTTCCCGCTTGGGGTTGGAGATCCTCGGGTTGGAGATTCTCGGTTGCGAAATCCACCCCTCGCTTCCCGGTTGGGGTTGGAGATTCTCGGTTTTAAGTTGCGAAGTCCACCCCTCGCTTCCCGCTTGGGGTTGGAGATTCTCAGTTTTAAGTTGCGAAGTCCATCCCTCGCTTCCCGCTTGAGGTTGGAGATTCTCGGTTTTAAGTTGCGAAGTCCACCCCTAGCTTCCCGCTTGGGGTTGAAGATCCTCGGTTTTAAGTTGCGAAGTCCACCCCTCACTTCGCGCTTGGGGTTGGATATCCTCGGTTTTAAGTTTCGAAGTCCACCCCTCGCTTCCCGCTTGGGGTTGGAGATTCTCGGTTTTAAGTTGCGAAGTCCACCCCTCGCTTCCCGCTTGGGGTTGGAGATTCTCGGTTTTAAGTTGCGAAGTCCGCCCCTCGCTTCCTGCTTGGGGTTGGAGATTCTCGGTTTTAAGTTGCGAGTCCCCCCCTCGCTTCCCGCTTGGGGTTGGAGATCCTCGGTTTTAAGTTGCGAAGTCCACCCCTCGCTTCCCGCTTGGGGTTGGAGATCTCGGTTTTAAGTTGCGAAGTCCACCCCTCGCTTCCCGCTTGGGGTTTGAGATTCTCGGTTTTAAGTTGCGAAATCCACCCCTCGCTTCCCGCTTGGGGTTGGAGATTCTCGGTTTTAAGTTCCGAAGTCCACCCCTCGCTTCCCGCTTGGGATTGGAGATTCTCGGTTTTAAGTTGTGAAGTCCATCCCTCGCTTCCCACTTGGGGTTGGAGATTCTCGGTTTTAAGTTGCGAAGTCCACCCCTCGCTTCCCGCTTGGGGTTGGAGATTCTCGGTTTTAAGTTGCGAAGTCCACCCCTCGTTTCCCGCTTGGGGTTGGAGATCCTCGGTTTTAAGTTGTGAAGTCCACCCCTCGCTTCCCGCTTGGGGTTGGAGATCCTCGGTTTTAAGTTGTGAAGTCCACCCCTCGCTTCCCGCTTGGGGTTGGAGATTCTCCGTTTTAAGTTGTGAAGTCCACCCCTCACTTCCCGCTTGGGGTTGGAGATCCTCGGGTTGGAGATTCTCGGTTGCGAAATCCACCCCTCGATTCCCGGTTGGGGTTGGAGATTCTCGGTTTTAAGTTGCGAAGTCCACCCCTCGCTTCCCGCTTGGGGTTTGAGATTCTCGGTTTTAAGTTGTGAAGTCCATCCCTCGCTTCCCACTTGGGGTTGGAGATTCTCGGTTTTAAGTTGCGAAGTCCACCCCTCGCTTCCCGCTTGGGGTTGGAGATTCTCGGTTTTAAGTTGCGAAGTCCACCCCTAACTTCCCGCTTGGGGTTGGAGATCCTCGGTTTTAAGTTGCGAAGTCCACCCCTCACTTCGCGCTTGGGGTTGGATATCCTCGGTTTTAAGTTGCGAAGTCCACCCCTCGCTTCCCGCTTGGGGTTGGAGATTTTCGGTTTTAAGTTGCGAAGTCCACCCCTCGCTTCCCGCTTGGGGTTGGAGATTCTCGGTTTTAAGTTGCGAAGTCCGCCCCTCGCTTCCCGCTTGGGGTTGGAGATTCTCGGTTTTAAGTTGCGAGTCCCCCCTCGCTTCCCGCTTGGGGTTGGAGATCCTCGGTTTTAAGTTGCGAAGTCCACCCCTCGCTTCCCGCTTGGGGTTGGAGATTCTCGGTTTTAAGTTGCGAAGTCTGATGTCTCTCTATTTGGTGGTGTTTTCATATGTGATTTCCTTTGTAAATATGTTTCTTTTTCCCCTTTTCTTGTGCCTTTTGTTCCTTTTTAGCCTAGTTCCCGTATTTCTATGAGATTCGGAGACTACGCACATTTTATGTGTTTTGTAGGTAATTTGGCATGGATCAAGGGTCGATTTGAAGGAGGGTCGAGACATGGAGCGAGGCCGAGCTAAAGCGGGAAAGAGAGGAACAAGCCATGAAGAAGAACAAGAGAAGCCAACAAAGAAGAAGGTGGAACGAGGTTCGGACCGAGTTGCAACCAACCTCGGGCCCGACTTGAAGTTTCAACCTCGGACCGACTTGCACAGTAACTTGGGCCCGAGGTCCTCCGTGTCGGTCCAAGTCGGTCACCGAACTACTTGGGCTCCAAGGCACGAATTTGTGGACTTCCACTTTTGCCCCTCATCTAGTCCATAAAAGGCCCTCTTGTCTTCTAAGAAAGGGTTCCTCCCCCCCACTCTCTCACACAAAAAGGGGGATTCCAAGGGAGCCAAGGGGATACTTGGAGAGCAAGGAGGAAGGAGAGGAGAAGGAGAAGAGAGAGAATCGGCCAAGAGAGGGAGATTTGGTAGGTTTTGGTTGATAGATTAGCTTTGCTTTGTTTTGATCTTGTGGATTTGGAAACTCTTGATTGGAATTTGTGGATTGCTTTTGATTTGAATGAAACCTTGCTTTGTTTTGAGATTGATGATGTTGATTGCTTTCCCTTTTGATTTGTTTGCTTTCTTTGTTTGCCACATGGAGTAGATCTCCTTGATCTTGGGTTATGGGGGAAAACCCTAGCTAGGTTTGGGCTAGAAACCCCAATTCCATAGCCTTGAGTGCTTGATCTAAGGAACCCACTCTACATAGAGCTACAATTCCTTGCGAAAGTCGGGAATCAAGGCTTGAGATTGGCAAGTAGCGAAAGTGAACATGTGTCAATCTCAAGACCTTGCTTCGAAGGGGATTTCCCCAATGATCGATGTGTAGAAGTGGTTGGAACGAGGGCGAAAGCACTCGATCCTAGTCCGATCATCACTCATTGCTTGAATTGGGGTGGAAAAGCCTTAAATCTACTAGAGAAGGAACCCAAAAGCCCAAGATCTACTTTTAAAATCTTTGAGTTCGACATCCCCAGCTACCTCGGGCCCGACTTACCCAGTGTCGGTCCCGACTTCCTCTTGTCGCCAACCTCGGGCCCGACGTGACCTCAGTGTCGGTCCCGACTGTTTTCTTTGTTTTCCTTTGTTTCATGCTCTCCTTTCTAGCTTCCTAGTATCTAGGCACATCGATCGAGTAGACTTCCCGAGTGTTCGACACCCACCACGTACTACAACGGGGTCGGGTTATAAATTGTATCTCTTGACCCTCGCACCACCATGAGAGGCGATCAAAAGAATGGCGCCGTTGCCGGGGAAGTCTAAGTGCATTGAGTGCCAATTTGGTGAGTTTCTTGTGTTTTGGTAGTGCTTTGGGTGAGGGAATAGCCCAAACCCTTTGTTTGTTTTTGATTTGTTTTGGTTTGTGTTTTTGTTTCGTAGGTGTATGCTAGCTCGTTCCTCCCGAGGAACACTTGAGCTTGAGTTTGTGAGTGATCCGGAAAGTATTCTCAAAGAAGCCCGAAGAAGGAAAAGGATGGAGAATCAAGCTCTCCATGTTGGTGAAGAGTTGGCTCAACTTAGGGCCGAAATGGCTAGATTGCAACTTGAGAGGGACAATCAAGAGGAGGTGGCAAGAAGAGAACGGGAGCAACGGATGAGAGCCGAGGCTCAACTCAACGCTCTACCCCGGAATGCACGCCAATACATGCATCCGGAGTTGAGGGTACCCGAGCCGGCTATTGTGCTTCCCGAGGTTGCCAAGAATTTTGAGATCAAGACGCAATTCATCTCCCTCATCAAGCGTGATCAATTCGAGGGCCGTCCACATGAGTGTCCCATAGAGCATGTTAAACGATTTGTGGACATGTGTGAGACGATCTCCACCGACGAGGAGACATTGGAGTATGTGCTTCTAAAGGCGTTCAAATGGTCACTTGGGGGCAAGGCCACACATTGGCTCGAGAGCCAAGCTCCTAGGTCAATCACAACTTGGAAGACACTCTATGATGCTTTCTTGATGAAGTTCTTCCCGCCCTCAAAGACAACCGAGTTAAGAAGGAAGATTGCAAGCTTTCAACAAGGTCCGAATGAGCCCCTCTTCGAAGCATGGGACCGTTTCAAGGAGATGTTGCGCCAATGTCCTACTCATGGCCAACAACCATATGTGCTTCAAGACATCTTTTTCCAAGGCATCAATCTGGTGACGAAGGACAAGCTCAATCTCCACACCGATTGTGGGTTCATAGACTTGACACCGGATCAAGCTTGGGAGCTACTTGACAAGCTATCCGATTATGAGGCCATGTACGGGGTGAGTCAAGCTAGCAAAGAGGTGAAAGTTCAAGGTGAAGGTGCAAGGAAGTTATATGATCCAAAGGTAGAAGACATTGATAGGGATGTGAAGCTCCAATTCCTTGAGGGTGAAGTGAGCAAGCTTAAGAGGCAAGTCCACTACTACAAGCAAAATGCTAGAGCTTGTGAGGAGTGTGGATCCTTTGCACATGCTACACAAGTTTGTCCGAATGAGAGCCAAGTGCGCTTGGCCGAGCGAATTGAGGAGGCAAACTATGTTCGAGGAAATTTTGGTGGAAGAGGCAATTTCAACAATGGTGGCAATAGCCGGTGGAACAATGGTCAAGCTCAAGGCTACAACAACAACTTCAACCAAAACGAGCCAAGGGCGCCACCACCACCATATAGACCACCGGGATTCAATGATCTACAAACATTTGCTCAAGAGATGAGAGATGGGTTCAAGGAGATGAGGACCCAATTCAATGAGTTTGGTGCATGGAGGAGGCAAGTCGACAATCAATTTGCTCAAATTGCAACTCAAGCCCCGAGAGAGAATGGAAGACTTCCGGGCCGACCCGAGGAGAATCCTCGAGCTCAAAACAATCAAAATGAAGTCCGGGCAATTGGATTGAGAAGTGGCCGAAACCTACCCGAGCCACACGTACCTAAGAAGAATGAAGAGAGTCGGACCAACTTACCCAGCAAGTCGGGTCCGACATTCCCCGAAGTCGACCCAGCAAGAAGATCGACTCCTTCACCACGGACCGAGGTCGAGAGCAACTCGGGACCGACATACACAGACCTCGATCCAACTCCTCTGCCCAGGACCGAGATTCACAACATCGGGCCCGACATGGTTCCCAAGTCGGTCCAACCAGGAAATGTTGCAAGTGAAGTAGGGAAGTCCAAGGAAGTTGATCCAAGCAAGATTCAAGGTGCAACGATTCTTCCATATCCCTCAAAGAAGCCGAAAGATGTTGTTGAGAACAAGTTCAAGAGGTTTCTCAAACTCTTGCAAGGTTTGAACATCTCTATCCCGTTCACCGATGCATTGAGTGAGATGCCATCCTATGCCAAGTTTTTAAAGGAGATTTTGAGCAAGAAGAGGTCCATAGTTGAAATGCAAGATGAGGTCAAGACCTTGGAGTTACCGCAAAAGCTAGGAGATCCCGGTCGCTTTGCTATAACCATTGGTGTGGGGTCTCAAGATTTCCAAGCCTTGTGTGATCTTGGAGCAAGCACGAGCATCATTCCTTACACCATATGGAAATCCACATCCATGGGTCTCATAGCTCCGGTCAACATGAGGTTAACAATAGCGGATGGGTCGTCCATCGAGCCAATTGGTATCGTCGAGGATTATCCCGTTTGCATTGAAGGCCACTATGTCCCAATTGACTTTGTTGTAGTGGACATGATAGAAGTGCCGGGTGAACCAATTATACTAGGGAGACCTTTCCTTGCTACGGTTGGGGCAATCATTGATGTAAAGAAGGGCCACTTGTCTCTTGACATTGGAGGAAGAGAGATTGAGTTTTTCTTTAGGCCAACTTCAAAAGGGACCGTACATAAGGAAGCTAAGATGATCCAAGTTCCTCTTGGATTGCAATGGGAAGCCGTTTCTAAGAAGTCAAGGCCAAGGGAGCTTAGGTTGAAAGCCACCCCACCACCTAGAGAAATTGAGATAGAGCGCCATGGTTTAGCCCTCAAAATGATTGAGCATGAACAATTGGAGGAAAAGATGTCTTATTTGGAGGTGTTCAAGGCCGAGAAAGAAGAAGTTCAAGCACCACCGGAACCATCTCAAGAACTCAAGGAGCTTCCAAAAGATTTGAGGTACGCATTTCTTGGTCCCAACTCTTCTTTACCCGTAATCATAAATGCCAACTTGAATGATGAGGAGGAGTCTAAGTTGTTAGAGGTTCTAAGAAAACATAGAGGAGCTTTAGGGTATTCACTAGAGGAACTAAAGGGAATCTCTCCCTCAATTTGCATGCATAGGATTTATATGGAGGATAACCATAAACCCACTATTGAACCCCAAAGAAGATTAAATCCTAACATGAAAGAAGTGGTAAAGAGTGAAATACTTAGGATGTTGGATGCGGGAATTATCTTCCCAATTTCCGATAGCAAGTATGTGAGTCCCGTGCATGTAGTTCCTAAGAAAGGAGGTCTCACCGTTGTGCAAAATGAAAAGGGAGAAATGATACCTATGAGAACCACAACAAAATGGCGTATGTGTATTGATTACCGTAAGCTTAATAGTGGCACTCGCAAGGACCATTTTCCTCTTCCTTTCATAGACCAAGTCCTAGAAAGATTAGCACAACATGAATATTTTTGCTACCTAGACGGGTATAGCGGGTTTTGGCAAATCCCTATTCATCCCGATGATCAAGAGAAGACGACATTCACATGTCCTTATGGGACTTTTGCCTATAGACGCATGCCTTTTGGTTTATGTAATGCGCCGGCAACATTTCAAAGATGCATGATGTCCATCTTCTCCGATATGGTTGAGGATATAGTAGAAGTGTTTATGGATGATTTCTCCGTCTATGGTTCCTCATTTGATGTTTGCTTAGCTAACTTAGACAAGGTTTTGACTAGATGTGAGGAGACTAGCTTGGTGCTTAATTGGGAAAAATGCCACTTCATGGTGAAGGAGGGCATAGTACTAGGACACCTAGTTTCTAGTAGGGGGATAGAAGTAGATAAAGCTAAAGTTGAAATAATTGAAAAACTACCTCCTCCCTCTTGTGTTCGTGATGTTAGGAGCTTCTTAGGTCATGCGGGATTTTATAGACGGTTCATCAAGGATTTTTCTAAAATTGCAACACCATTGTCTAACCTCTTGATGAAGGATGTGCCCTTTGTATTTTCCGAGGATTGCATGAGTTCTTTTTGTAGGTTGAGAGATGCCTTGATCTCGGCCCCAATAATGGCGGCACCCGATTGGAATCTTCCATTTGAGGTAATGTGTGATGCTAGTGATTTCGCCGTAGGGGCCGTCCTTGGGCAAAGGAAGGATGGAAAGTTGCATGCCATCTACTACGCAAGCAAAACTTTGGATGAAACTCAGTGCAATTACACAACAACGGAGAAAGAGTTTCTTGCGATAGTGTTTGCATTTGAGAAATTCCGTTCATATCTTGTGGGATCAAAGGTGGTAGTCTTCACGGACCATGCGGCAATCAAATACCTCATGAAGAAGAAAGATGCAAAGCCGAGGCTTCTAAGGTGGATGCTCCTTCTCCAAGAATTTGACCATGAGATCAAGGACAAAACCGGTGCGGAAAATGTGGTAGCTGATCATCTATCCCGTTTGCCCATCGAGTACATGTTGGAGATGGAGGATGGTTTGACTATAGATGATTCAAGAGCAGATGAAGGTCTCATGAGCGGAAAGGAGGAAAGGAAGGGTGGATCGACGAACCGAGTAAGTCGGGCCCGAGGTTTAGAACATCGGACCAAAGGCAAGGCAAGTACGAGTGAGTCGGGACCGAGGTCTTCAACATCGGGCCCGAGTGACCTGTGTGTCTGCGAAGCTGGACCGGCGTCACACCATGTCGGGCTCGGTACACTTCAATGTCGATCCGTGGAAGAAAGTAAGTTTCCTAACTCGATTTCCATTCCTTCTCGTTCTCAATTGATTGATTCTCTCTCTCCCACTTGCCTTCTTTCTATTAGTGCCATAAGACAAGGGGTTTCTCCTTGGTTTGCGGACTTCGCTAACTTTGCCGTAGGGGGAGTGATCCCACCAAATTTGTCTTATCAAGCTAGGAAGAAATTCTTACATGATGCTAGACAATATTTTTGGGATGATCCATATCTCTACAAGGAAGGGCGTGATCAAATCTATAGACGATGTGTGTCAAGTGAAGAGGTTGAGAGCATAATTCACCATTGCCATTCCTTGCCTACGGGAGGTCACGCTAAGAGTTCCAAGACCACCTCAAAAATTCTTCAATGTGGTTATTATTGGCCAACCATGTTCAAGGATGTGCATGATTATGTGAGGAAGTGTGAGGAGTGCCAAAGAGAGGGGAACCTATCAAGGAGGAATGAGACTCCTCAAACTGGCATTCTAGAAGTTGAGTTATTTGATGTATGGGGTATCGACTTCATGGGACCATTTCCCACATCGGGGCCTTACAAGTACATCTTGGTAGCCGTGGACTATGTCTCAAAATGGGTGGAGGCCATACCAACAAGAACCAATGATGCTAGGGTGGTGATGAAGTTCTTAAAAAGCAACATTTTTGCAAGGTTTGGAGTGCCTAGGGTTCTCATAAGTGATGGCGGACCTCATTTCATTGAGAGGTGTTTCGAGAATGTGTTGATCAAGTATGGGGTGTCTCATCGAGTTGCTACTCCTTACCATCCTCAAACAAGCGGGCAAGTCGAGGTGTCAAACCGTCAAATCAAGGCTATCTTGGAGAAGACCGTATCTCGATCAAGGAAAGATTGGGCCTCTAAGCTCGATGATGCACTTTGGGCTTATAGAACCGCCTTTAAGACACCTCTGGGAACTACACCCTTCAATCTAGTTTATGGCAAGGCATGTCATCTTCCGGTAGAGCTTGAGCATAAGGCAAAATGGACACTCAAAGAGATGAATTGGGATATCAACTTGGCCGGTGAGAAAAGGTTTCTAGAACTTCATGAATTGGGGGAATTCAGGTTGAAAGCCTATGAGAACTCCAAGCTATACAAGGAGAAGACCAAGAAGTGGCATGATAGGAAGTTAATTCCAAAGACCTATCAAACCGGTGACAAGGTTCTCCTTTTCAATTCAAGGCTTAAACTTTTCCCCGGAAAGTTAAGGACTAGGTGGAGCGGACCATTTGTGGTCCACCGTATCTATGCTCATGGTGCGGTAGACTTGGTTGATGAACAAGGACATATTTTCAAGGTGAATGGTCATCGAGTGAAGAAGTTCTATGACAAGGACGGTCCAAACGAAGAAGTTAGAGCCTCATGGGCTCTCGTCCCCTTCGATTGATCCTATACATGCCATTGAAGAATAAGAAATTGTGAGCTTTTCATACTCTTCTCTCTTGCTTTTAAGTTTTGATTTCCTTGTTTGATGGGGACATCAAAATTTTAAGTATGGGGTGGGGGTAAGTGTGTTCATGATTTCACTTGTTTATGTTTGTTTATTATTTTGAGGATATTTGTCTTTTGTTTTTAGTTTGTGTTTGGGATGTTTGCTTATTGGTTTGTGAAAGACATGAATGATTAATTTGGTCTCGAATGGATGGGTTTTTGGTTTTAGAGAAATTGTGGTTAAAAAAAAAAAAAAAAATTTGTGTTGAAAACAACAAAAAGATTTTGTGTTTTGTAGGTTTTGGACTAGAAATTCCCATCTTAGATTGCCAAAATAAAAGCTAATGATGATGTGAGCATGTAAATTCCTTTGCATATTTTTGGATAGTTTAGCCTCTTAAAAGATGTTGCTTTTGATGTGATCATGATATCTTGCTTGTTTTATTGAACATGTGAGTTCTAGGATGAGTTCTTATGCAACTAAGTATGAGTGACCCTTGTGAGATTGATTTTTGGCCATTTTAGGGATGCTTGTTCATATTTGCATATCCCTCATTTTTCTTGTGTGATTAGCTCATTCATGCTTAGTAAAACTTGCTATTGCGGTGTTTATCTATTTTCCAAGACCGTCATGAGACTTGTCCTAGCATTGTCACATTGATTTTGAACTTTATTCTTTTAGTCACATAAATGTTCCATATCCTACCATGAAGTTAATCCTTTGTTTGTAGCCCCGTTCTAGCCTAAGCCTTTGTTTGAAACTCCTCAAAAATATTATTCCTAGCCTTATATGACTTGACCCTTATGGGATTGGACTTTAGAAGAGAGGTTTGGATTGTATTTGAAGAGTTGAGATTCTCTTGGGTTTAAGGGCAAAGGAATGGTGTTATGAATCATGAGAGTAGTGCATCTTTGTTGTACAAAAATGAAAAAAAGAAAGAAAAGGAAGAAAGAAAATGTTGGGAATGTAAAGTGGAATGAAAGCAAAGAGCTTAAGTGAAGAAAATGGTCCGACCGAGTTACAAGCAACATCGGGCCCGATGTCATGAGAAAGTCGGTCCAATGTAGAAAGTGTTGAAAATCCAACAAAAAGCATAAGAGCAAAGATGAAGTGGAATGTTAAGTGAAATTTTGGGTTGAAAGGAAAATGTAAAGTCTTTTGGGTGAGTGTGAAAGTAATTGTGGAATTTGGTGAAGTTGGTGAGAGTTTAGGTTGTTCAATCCCCATTATAAGCACCACAAGACCAAATAATTCCTACCTTGAGAAATACCAAAAGCCCCATTACAACCCGGCCGAATGGAACCTCTTTGAGGACCTCCATTGAGCCAAGTTCGAAATTCTTTGTGTACTTTGCATTAGGCATCTCTAGGTGGAGGAATTGGTGATATTAGCTTCAATAGTAAAGTCCTTACTTGCATGATTTTTGAGCTTGAGTGTTCATTGCTAAACCCAAACACATGATGAGTGATACACATTTACATATCCCTGAAGTGAGGCTTAGTTGCATTGACTTTATTCCTTGGAACATTTAATCATGTGTGATGATGTAATCTTGCTTGAATATCGATCACTTGTGCTTAAAATGTGTTTTAATATGAGGCTTTACTTGAAGATTATGTTTCAGTCTTGCTTACATTGTTATTGCTTGAGGACAAGCAAGTTTAAGTATGGGGTATTTTGATGTCTCTCTATTTGGTGGTGTTTTCATATGTGATTTCCTTTGTAAATATGTTTCTTTTTCCCCTTTTCTTGTGCCTTTTGTTCCTTTTTAGCCTAGTTCCCGTATTTCTATGAGATTCGGAGACTACGCACATTTTATGTGTTTTGTAGGTAATTTGGCATGGATCAAGGGTCGATTTGAAGGAGGGTCGAGACATGGAGCGAGGCCGAGCTAAAGCGGGAAAGAGAGGAACAAGCCATGAAGAAGAACAAGAGAAGCCAACAAAGAAGAAGGTGGAACGAGGTTCGGACCGAGTTGCAACCAACCTCGGGCCCGACTTGAAGTTTCAACCTCGGACCGACTTGCACAGTAACTCGGGCCCGAGGTCCTCCGTGTCGGTCCAAGTCGGTCACCGAACTACTTGGGCTCCAAGGCACGAATTTGTGGACTTCCACTTTTGCCCCTCATCTAGTCCATAAAAGGCCCTCTTGTCTTCTAAGAAAGGGTTCCTCCCCCCCACTCTCTCACACAAAAAGGGGGATTCCAAGGGAGCCAAGGGGATACTTGGAGAGCAAGGAGGAAGGAGAGGAGAAGGAGAAGAGAGAGAATCGGCCAAGAGAGGGAGATTTGGTAGGTTTTGGTTGATAGATTAGCTTTGCTTTGTTTTGATCTTGTGGATTTGGAAACTCTTGATTGGAATTTGTGGATTGCTTTTGATTTGAATGAAACCTTGCTTTGTTTTGAGATTGATGATGTTGATTGCTTTCCCTTTTGATTTGTTTGCTTTCTTTGTTTGCCACATGGAGTAGATCTCCTTGATCTTGGGTTATGGGGGAAAACCCTAGCTAGGTTTGGGCTAGAAACCCCAATTCCATAGCCTTGAGTGCTTGATCTAAGGAACCCACTCTACATAGAGCTACAATTCCTTGCGAAAGTCGGGAATCAAGGCTTGAGATTGGCAAAGTAGCGAAAGTGAACATGTGTCAATCTCAAGACCTTGCTTCGAAGGGGATTTCCGCAAAGATCGATGTGTAGAAGTGGTTGGAACGAGGGCGAAAGCACTCGATCCTAGTCCGATCATCACTCATTGCTTGAATTGGGGTGGAAAAGCCTTAAATCTACTAGAGAAGGAACCCAAAAGCCCAAGATCTACTTTTAAAATCTTTGAGTTCGACATCCCCAGCTACCTCGGGCCCGACTTACCCAGTGTCGGTCCCGACTTCCTCTTGTCGCCAACCTCGGGCCCGACGTGACCTCAGTGTCGGTCCCGACTGTTTTCTTTGTTTTCCTTTGTTTCATGCTCTCCTTTCTAGCTTCCTAGTATCTAGGCACATCGATCGAGTAGACTTCCCGAGTGTTCGACACCCACCACGTGCTACAACGGGGTCGGGTTATAAATTGTATCTCTTGACCCTCGCACCACCATGAGAGGCGATCAAAGTCCACCCCTTGCTTCCCGCTTGGGGTTGGAGATTCTCGGTTTTAAGTTGCGAAATCCACCCCTCGCTTCCCGCTTGGGGTTGGAGATTCTCGGTTTTAAGTTGCGAAATCCACCCCTCGCTTCCCGCTTGGGGTTGGAGATTCTCGGTTTTAAGTTGCGAAGTCCACCCCACGCTTCACGCTTGGGGTTGGAGATTGTATAAGAATCAAGTCCACCCTTCGCTTCCCGCTTGGGGTTGGAAACAACCAAAAACAATCATGCGAGATCCGAATGAGGCTCGTTATCTCGGCATAAAAATAATCATGCGAGATCCGAGCGAGGCTCGTGATCTCGACATAAAAATAATCATGCGAGATCCGAGCGATGCTCGGGGTCTTGACATGAAAACAATCATGAGAGATCCGAGCGAGGCTCGAGATCTTGGCACGAAAACAATCATACGTAATCCGAGCAAGGCTCAGGTTTTCGGCATACAACATGCGCCCGATGTGACCCGAGGTTGCCACAAATGTTGTGCCACTCGGGCCATGGGGTTGGATCGGGATATATATACAGTAAACTAATGAAAGAAACATAACACAACCATAAAACAAGTAAAGTTGCATAAAATAAGGCCGCAAGGGCCGAAGTATCTTAATTACAGACCCCGGTGGGGCCAACAAAATACCGAAAATATCAAAACAAACACAAGCTAATCACGAAGGCATCCCTCATTCCTTTGAGATCTCGACGGCAGGTTCCGTGGGGGCCTGGGAAGTGGAGGTCGAGGTCGCGTCAGGCTTGGGGGTTGGCGCGTCCGTCGCAGGGTGGGGATCTTCAGTAGCTGGGTCCGAACCTCCCTGGCCGAGGTCCTCTACGGTAGGCGCCTCGGCACCCTTAGTGGCCACAGTCCCGTCCTCGTTGAGGAAAAATTCACACTCTCCCTCGGGCTCCTCACCAGTTCCTTCCCCCATGGTCAGCGCATAGTTAGGGTAAAAGAAGGCAATGCGGGGGTTAAGGTGCCCATACTTCGCTACCGCCTACCTCACCCCCATGCGGACGGCCTGCCGGAACATTTTGTTGACGCTGCTCAGCAACTGTTCCTTGTAGGCCTCAGACTCCACATACTTGGTGCCCGCAGCCTCCACCTCCTCGTGGAGCTCCCTGACGCGTTGTAGGAGGCTGCTGATCTCCTCCTCGGCCCTTTGGAGCTCCGATTCTTTTTCCCTAAAAAATTTGTGCTTCGCGGAGAGCTTACCTCGAAGCTCCTCGATTTCGGCCTTAAGGTCCCCCACTTGGCCCTTAACCTCCTCCGCCTCCTCCCTAACCTTCTCCGCCTCCTCCTTAACCTTCTCCGCTTCCCCCTGAGTTTTCTCGCCTCCTCCTTGGCCCTGGCGGCGGCCTGTACAATCGCGGTGCAAGCGTTCAGACAAGGGGTAACCCCAGATGGTGGCCTGTACAAGGAACTAACTAAACACCCTTGTGCTACCTTTGAGGAAGTGCAGGCTAGGGCGTTGGCGCACGTCCGGCTAGAGGAAGATAGGTCCCTAAGGAAGAGGTCTTCCGAGACGGAAAGAACTGAGAGAAGAGGTCCCGTCGACAGTCGTCGGGGTTCAGCAAACCAAAGGAGGGACCGCCGTGCTCATCCTTACTCACGACCTACCTCAGGGCAGGTCAACGTGACCAAAACACGATCGACGGAAGACCAAGAACGAGAGTCCATGCCACCCTCATTCGACTCCTTCAAACTCAACATATCCACGGAAAAGCTACTCCGGAACATGGCGAAACAAGTAGAACTCGTAAGGTGGCCAAGAAGGGACAAAACCCCTCGCACGGGAAGAGACTCGTCGAAATGGTGCGACTACCACGAGTACCACGGACATTGGACTCGTGATTGCCTGATACTCCGAAAAGAATTGGTCCGCTTAGCCGCGAAAGGAAGAATAAGAGACGTGGCTCCAGACGCTCGAGTACCCAAAGATTTGCTAGAGAATCTTCAGTTTGAGCACCGAGAAAGGCGAGATCCTCCAACGCCAGACAAGGTGGTCAACGTGAAATCCGGGGGATCAAACATCTGTGGATTATCGTACTCAGCAGCAAAGCGCCACACCAGGGAAAGCAATTTTAGTTGACCCCAATCATCAAGGCACGGCACCAGAGAATCTCCAAGGCTAGCCATTGTGTTTGACGACACCGATGCAGAGAACACTTCTGAGCCGCATCATGACGGTCTTGTGATATCCCTACACATCGGGAACGTACTGATGAAAAGGGTATTGATTGATACAGGGAGCTCCACGAATCTCATGACCCTAACTGCCCTGAAGGAGATGGGTTTGTCCGAAAACGACATCCATAAACACCCGGTGCCTTTAGTGGGGTTCAAAGGCGAGGTCAAACATACCGTGGGCGACATTGCAATCCCAACCTTCGCCAAAGGTGTAAATATACAAGTCAATTTCCTTTTGATGGACTGCCCTTCATGCTACAACGTAATCTTGGGGCGACCGTGGTTACACGACATGAAAGCCGTAGCTTCCACCTACCACCAGACGGTGAAATTTCCAACGCCATGGGGGATAGACGAAATTCGCGGGGATCAGAGATTGGCTAGAGAATGTTACAAGGCAGCCCTCAAGCCAACCACACTGAGACCTGAAGCATAGCAATTACAGAACGTCACCCCTCCGCCAGCGCGAACTGAAGATGGAGAAAAAGCGGAGGAAGTGACCCTAGAGTAGGGGAAGGTTGTCAAGATCGAAGAGAATCTGGAACCCTCAATCAGAGAAGAACTGGTAAGTTTCCTGAAAAGTCACCAGAGCTGCTTCGCTTGGAGCCATGAGGACATGACTAGAATAGACCCTTCCATCATCACACACAAACTCAACGTAGATCATGTGCACCCTCCGGTCAAGCAGAAGAGATGAAGGTTCGCCCCAGAACGAATACAAGCGGTCGACGAAGAGGTCAAAAAATTACTAGATACCGGGAAGATCAGAGAGGTGAAGTACCCCGATTGGCTAGCTAACGTAGTCGTGGTGCCCAAGAAAAACGGGAAGTGGAGGGTTTGCGTGGACTTCACCAACCTCAACAAAGCTTGCCCTAAAGACTCTTTCCCTCTTCCCCACATTGATGCAATGGTGGATGCAACCGCGGGTCACGAACTCCTTACCTTCATGGATGCATTCAGCGGTTATCACCAGATCCAGATGGAGCCAGGAGATCAAGAGAAGACCTCCTTCATTACCGAACAAGGCATGTATTGCTACCGTGTAATTCCCTTCGGCTTGAGAAACGCCGGAGCCACTTACCAACGGTTAGTCAATCGGATGTTCCGTGATCATATTGGCAAGACAATGGAGGTATATATTGACGATATGGTGGTAAAAAGCACAAGCGCTTCCCTACATAGGGGACACTTGGAAGAAGCGTTCAGGATCCTTGAAGAATACAACATGAAGCTGAATCCCCAAAAGTGCATCTTCGGGGTACAATCTGGGACTTTTCTGGGGCACGTAGTAACCAAGCAGGGGATTGAGGCTAGCCCAGACCAAGTTCGGGCGATTGCTTCCCTGAAGTCCCCCCGCAGCGTGAAAGACGTTCAAAAGCTGACTGGCAAGATAGCCGCACTTAATCGGTTCATCTCCAAGTCCTCAGATAAGTGCCGACTATTTTACGAGGTACAGAAGAAGAACAAGAGCTTCCAGTGGACGGAAAAACACGAGGCCGCCTTCCAAGAGCTAAAGGCATACTTCGCCAATCCCCTACTGTTGGCCAAACCGACCCTAGGGGAAGTGTTGCACCTCTACTTAGCCGTATCGGAGAGCGCCCTAAGCGGAGTCCTTATCAAGGAGGAAGACGGCCAACAGGTTCCAGTTTACTTCGTAAGCAAAACAATGGTGTCCGCAGAGACACGCTACTCTCTGATTGAAAAACTGGTCCTGGCGGTCGTGATGTGCTCGAATAAACTCCGACCGTACTTCGAGTCACATACCATCATCGTCCTGACGAATTACCCACTCCGACAGGTCATGCAAAAACCAGAATTCTTAGGAAGAATGGCAAAGTGGGCAATCCACTTAAGTGGGTATGACGTCAGATACGAACCTCGAAGAGCAATCAAGTCACAAGTATTGGCCGACTTCGTTGCCGACTTTACCCCAACTCTTGAAGAAAGTGCTAAAGAGGAGGTCTTGGTCTCGACCCTTGACGAACCTCAGGAGGAATGGATACTGAACACCGATGGAGCCTCAAACGCAAGGGGAGCAGGTCTCGTTGTCGTGCTAAAGTCGGCAAGGGGGGACATGATAGCTCAGGCAGTCAAATGCAACTTTGAGGCCACCAACAACGAGTCGGAGTATGAAGCTCTTATCTTTGGGCTGGAGTTGGCTAAGGACTTGTCTATTAAGAAAATCAAGGTACGCGCTGATTCCTTACTCATCATTAATCAAATTTTGGGCATTTTCGATGCCAAAGATGAAAGGATGGCTAGCTACCTCAATGTGGTTAAAACACTATCCGGGAATTTCGATCAAATACAATTTGAGCAAATTCCTCGAGATCAAAACGCTCCGGCCGATGCCCTAGCCGGTCTAGGCTCAACCCTAGACCCCAGGGAGTATGATAATATACGATTAGTCCACTTATTACAGTCGGCGATAGCAGAAACATCGGTGACGCAGACTGCTGAACCACCACTAGAGCAACTCGCCTCGGATATTCTCCAGCCACCCACCAGTCCAGGGGTCAGCTCGGGCGACCATTGGACCAAGCCATACCTTGATTGGTTCCTACACGGCGAAGTACCCAAAGACAAGATCGCAGCCAAAGCCTTGAGATCGAAAGCAACGCGCTTCGCCATCTTAGATGGGGTCCTCTTCCACAAATCTACCGCAGGCTTCCTACAGCGGTGCATAGAAAAGGAACAGGTTGAGAAGATCTTGCGCGAAGTACACAGCGGAGATTGTGGTAATCATACTTGGGGACTAAGTCTTGCTAACAAGATCCTTAGGCAGGGGTGGTTTTGGCCCACCATTCGCCAGGATGCCACCGAATATGCTCAGTCGTGTGAAGCGTGTCAACGACATGCACCAGTCCCACATCAACCACCAGAGATTCTCCATCCTTCAATCACTCCCTGGCCATTCATGCGATGGGGGATGGACATTGTCGGCAAATTACCCCCTTCTACGGGGCAAAAGGTGTTTTTTCCTCGCCATGACAGACTACTTCTCTAAATGGATCGAGGTTGAAGCCTTTCGGGAAGTCAAGGAAAAGCAAGTAATCTCATTCATCAAGCGCAACATCTTGAGCGGATTTGGGGTTCCCGCGGAAATTACTTGCGACAATGGGTCACAATTCATCAACAAAAAGATGCGTGACTTCTGCAAGGAGTGGAACATTGACTTAGTTATGTCCACTCCCTGAACTTAAGGATCCATTGCCCAGAAACGCGTCAATTCCTAGTGACCCCTGGCAATGGCCAAAGGAAGCCTAATCGTAACTAACTATGCACGGCCCTTTGCAGAAAATTAAAACACCTAAAACGCGAAATGTGAATCCACACAAGGGAGTAACTATGCACGGCCCTTAGTCGCATAAGGAACGGAGAATGAGGTGAAACTGCGAACCTGACTTCTTCTTGGTAGAGCTCGCCATATCGGAGGACAAGGAGTGACTTCTGTCTCGGTTTTGTCTTCGTCGAAGTCTGGAGCTTCTTCGTCCTCACCGCTATCCTCTGGGTCAGGACGAAGTCTGGAGCTTCTTCGGCCTTGATCCTCAGCAAACGGCGACACACACCTGTATCTGTACACTTGGAATTGATACCTACCGGAACTGCACAAGCAAAAAAGCACGAAAGCGAAGAAGGATTAGAACATGCAAACAGGGCTACAAAGATTCCGAAAAATACAGGTAAGATCAGATCGTTTTACGAGATGTGTTCCATTCATCTCGAAAGATGTCTTTCACTTTATCATCAAGATTGCCTAAAGACGCTTTCTCAACAAAGAAGAAGCGAGATTGCCAGCACCGGGAAGACATTTTTAGCTTAGGAATAAGGGGGTTTTTTGTGTCCCTAGCATGCAAGGTGATGCGGCCTGCCCTCTGAGGAACAATTTTGTACGCCAATAGGAGTTCTCCCATGGTCATTTCTAAACCCCTCTCTGCGGCAAGCTCATCAATTCGAGCAAGAGTGCGCCAGGTGGTCGGGAGAATTTGGCAAGGAGAAACTTTTAGGGTTTGGATGAAGTCTCGAATAAAGGGAGAGAAGGGAAACTTTAAACCTAAGGTGAAAGGATAATCAAGAAAGCAGATCCACCCCGGCCGAACCCAGTCGATGAGTTCGACAATCGGGGCGTGGAAGCGGGTACCTTCAGGAAAGCCACCGAAGGAGATCCAATCGGCGATCTCCTCCGGTGTCATTTCGCAGTGGTAAAGATCCTGGGAACCCAGGGCGGAAGAAGAGGTGAAGGGCGAAGGTTTGGCCATGGAGATCGAACAGAGTAAAACCAGAAGAGAAGAGGAAGGGAGCGTTACCTGAAGAGTCGGAAGCAAGATTGGGAAGGAAGGAGGACGAAGGCAAAATGATGATAAAAAGAAAGGAGCCTCTCAGGTCATTAAGAAAAGGCAAGCAGAAGTAAATCCCGTTTTCCAAGGCATCTCCAAACGTCTAATCAATTTAAATGCAATTTTCGAAATTTGAAATTTAAATTTTGAAATTGCATTTAGGGGTATTGTTGGACCCAGATTTTAGGCGAGGAAGCGTCAGCCCATGGACAGAGAATCTCCAACGCATCCAGAGCTACGGGAGATCTTCGGAGTTAGTTAGGTCGGTCGGAGGAAAGAGAATCCGAGATATATTTGTTACAAGATAGATTTCTCTTAAGATTGTATCCATTATAAGATAGGAATAAGCCAAGATTTGTTAGTTAGAGATAAAATCATATCTTTAGTCGAGATAAGATATACCTTAAGGTGCTATAAAAATCGATGTAATCCTTAAGGGAGGGGGAGGATTCATTCGCATAATTTTCTCTTGATTTCGACATCAATACACACATTTTCGTTCGTGTTCTTCTCAGTTTACTCGATCAAGGCCCGATCTTGGCCAAAGTTTTCCCCTTGATAAATTTTGGCTCAAACACCGGCCACCCTGTGTTTCTTCTTTTTGTCCCCACGAGGGGACTCCCCACCCTTCCTCTTGGACCCGGCCCCGTCGCCGGACCCTCGGGGAACTTGGGGGGACACTCTGGTAGCATCTTCCTTGGACGCCCCCCTTCCGTAATCTTCACCCCCACGGACCTCGCGGGGGCTGTCGGCTACGGTTGCGAGGTGGGCGGCCTCGCCGAAGGGGTCGGTTCCTTTATCATGACCCCCTTCAAGGCTCGCGGAGCCTGGGAGGTGGAGGTCGCAGGTTTCTTTCCCTGCGCCCTCGAGGTGAGAGCGTTGAAAAGGTCCACTGTCAAGAATGTAAGAAAAAACAAGTTAGAAAAAACAAAAAGCAAAATATCGCAAGCAGCCGAGGTAGCATGACCCGAGCAAAGCTCGCGGTCATCATTAAATAAGCGGGGTATTCCCCCGCGTCCATGGCCCAAAACAAAAAAAATAATATATAACAAAACCAGGAGCAAAAAGGGAAAATAAGTACCCTAGCCGCCCTCGCGAGGTGGAAGTGTAAGGCTTAGGCCAGCCCGCTCAAGCCGGACCTATGCGAGGTACTCTTGGAACGGCTCCTGACGCTCCGGGGTGTACCGCTTCTTGAGCTCGTCGACTTTTTCAGCAACGAGGCCTGTGCCCTTGGGCTGGACGAAGTTGTCCGGGACCGTGGGAAAGTTGAGGTACCTCCCGGTAGGATCCCAGACCAAGAACCATTTCTTCTTCCACTGCCCGACGTTCGAGGGGGCCGTGGTAATCTTAAGGCCAGGCAGGCTGAGATTGACGAGACAAGACTCGTGTTCCCTCCTCGCCAAAAATAGGCTCGACATGGTTTCTAGATCAGGTCCATCCCCGAGCTCGTAACTTCGAATGGTGTAGGCACAAAGAAGCTGCCACGCATTGGGGAACAGTTGTGTTGGGCAGACGTGCATAACCCATAGAAAGTTGACCAGATGCTAGGCCAGCGGCAACCGGAAGCCTGCTTGGAGACTGACGAGGTGCACGACCACGCACCTCTCGTAATGGGTCAAAGAGCATCCTCCCTCCTCGGGGAGCGCTAGCTCAACCCGTTTTGGCCAGGTGAAGTCCTTGGCAATATCCGCAAGGTCTCCCAGCTTCAGAATCATAGGCACCCCCTCGGGTAGAAAAATCCCTTTCGAAGGGTTCGGGTGCATGGGTATACGGAGTCGGTGTTGTAGTTCTCGAAGAAGCTCGCTTGATCAATGGATTCTGATGACCTCGCATGGGGACCGACCACCTCCTCATTGGAAATTGAAGACGAGGCCATCTCGACTCTGGAATATATGCACAGTCGAGGGAAGAGCGAGCTGACCGAGACAACGGAGTCGCTAGATGAGGGATCGCTAAAAATCAGCGAGGGAGACCTCGGGTTCTGAGAATCGCTGGTCTCGACACTCTCCTCGGCCTCAAAGGCCTCCTCGTAGAACCTCTCTTGGACTTTAAACACGAAGCCGGGTGGGGGGCTCGAGGAAGCTCCTCTATGCATGAAAGAGCGACGTCCAGGCCACGAGAGGCGAACACGTGGAAAAGAAAGAGGGTTGAGACATCGAGCAAAGCCACAAAAAATATTACGCGAGGTGATAAAGGAAAGAAACCACGTGGCACCTTAGGGCTACTCTGACAGATAGGACGGTTGAGGAAGAATGTGAAGCGCCAAAAAGAGGAAAGAGAAGACGGAATGGAAGCCAGCACGGTGGGAAACCAAACGTCCCGTCAGTCAGACATCATGACGTTTGGTTTCGCAAGGAATTCGAATTTCGAAAGCAAAGGGGACGAGGGAACTCAACCGTCGGTTGGAAAACGAAGGGGCTCGAGAAAGTGGCGGGCGCCACCCTCGCCCCACCGTTTCGCCGCTGTGGCACTGGCGCGAAATGCCGAAAAGCAACCGTCGCCCGCTAGGGCACGAAATAAAAAAGGGAAAACGCAAGAAAAAGAGGAGCAAGGGCACAACGCAGTAGCAAGCGCCACCCTCGCCCCACCGTTTCGCCGCCGTGGCACTGGCACGAAATGCCGAAAAGCAACCGTCGCCCGCTAGGGCACGAAACAAAAAAGTGAAAACGCAAAAAAGGGAGTCGAGCGCTTACTTATTTAAAACTGACGCGGCTGGTGCGGTGGCGCTCCAGGGCAATGTCGGAAGATCGTCGGAGGACCGTCTGAAAACTGCTCGCCGGAAACTGAAAGGGCAAGAGAGAAAGAGAAAGGAAGGGAACGCGGAAGGAAGAAGATGGAGATGAGGCGTGGGAGTTACGCTTCTTATAAAGGGCGGACTTGGGCCTCTCCCCACCCCCAAAAAGCTTATTGGGCCTGGTCTGCTTTGACGGCCCATTAAACAAAAATTCGGGGGAGCAGGCCCAGGAAGCATCGCACACACGAACAGAAGAAGGGCCTAAGTGTCGGGCCTCGCAAGAAAGTTCCTCACAATATGTCCACCCAACCTCTAGACCTCGCACCTCGCAAATCCTAAGAAGTACAAACCCCGCGCCCCGGGTTTGATGAACCAACTACCCCTCGTACTTTATGACCTGTGATCCTCGGGATGAGGTCCCCAGGCCATGGGGTTATGATGGAGCTCAAAATAGTAAAGTAAGAAGTGGGCCCGGGATACAAGGAATAAACGGATCCGATGGGACTCCCAAGGTGGATTCTGGGGCCCACAACCATACCCGTCCTTTAATTAAACAAAATTCCTATCTCCGTGAGGTCTTCCGAAACCTCGAGACGAGGTCTAAACGTCGTTGCCGACTCTGCTGACACTCCCGCCCACCTGAACCACACAGTTGTCGCCGCTCCCCCAAACCAATCATCGGCTGCCTTACCTCTGGACTAATCAGTGGCCCTGATCTCGGGCGTCCCACATCGAGTAAACACCAAAATCCGGCTCCTCAATTCTCTATAAATAGAGGAGAACCTCGTAGGGAACAAGGGTCGAAAAACATCTTGAACTCAAGAACTATCTTGCTCGTTCAAGATTGACGTGTTGAAACATCGTTAAAAGACCTCGCTATAGACAAGTGAAGTCCACAAAAAGACTTCAAGTCACACAGAGAGCTTTCGCTCACACCAAAGACCTCGCTGCATCATCTCGCAAGCCATCATCACCACACTCAAACTCGAAGCTCAACCTCGCTACCGGAGTCCATCAAGCGGCTTGTGGATAGTAGAATCTCATAGTGATTAGGAGATCTCGAACCTTGTTAGATCGAGATCTCAAATACTCTTAGGAGGTCTAAGGTATAAATCTCGCTTTGCTTGTAAACCTCGTTTGCTTGTAACCTCGTCGTAAGAAAGCAATAAACAAAGAGCAAGTGTTTGCACAATCGAATAATAGAATCTCGTTTCTTGTCTTCTAGCGACGTTTTATTTCGGGTTTCATCAGTAGCCAATTTAAAGAACCAATTACGGGGTGCCTGCCGAAGTCATAGAGAGACTTCTGAAGGCGACAAACCATCCTTGAATGAGTGGCAGAAAATCCGAGAGGAAGTTTCATATAAACCTCCTCATTTAAATCACCATGTAAGAAAGCATTATGAACATCCATTTGATGCAATTCCCACCCCTTGATAGCAGCAACAGATAGAAAAACTCTAACAATTACCATTTTTGCTACAGGAGCAAAAGTCTCATGAAAATCCAAACCCTCAATCTGACGATTTCCTAGCAAAACCAGACGCGCCTTATGACGCTCAACAGAACCATCAGAATGGTATTTAATACGGTACACCCATTTACAGCCAATGGCTGATTTATTAGGCGGAAGCTTGGTAATTGTCCAAGTCTTATTTCTCTCCAAACTTGATATTTCAGAGGCCATAGCATCTCTCCAAACCTTATATTTAACGGCATCTGAATAAGTACTAGGTTCATGACCGGTAGTGATGGCGGCCAAAAATCTAGTATGCAAAGGAGAAAAAATATCACAAGAAACATAAGCAGCTATGGGATGGGGTGTACCTGAAGATAGGGTTGTTCAATCGGTCAACCCGACCCGGCCCGTAATCCGGTTTACGGGTTACAGGTCAACTCGTTGACCCGTAAAAAAAATTATTTGACCCGTGACCCGACCCATAACCCGGATTACAGGTCACGGGTTTTACGGACGGGTCACGGGTCAACCCGTTTCACCTGTCTCATAAAAACTTTAATTTTAGACTAATTTTTATACTTAATGGGCTGATCCAAAATTGTGTTTGAAAGCCCCAAAGCCCAAATATAACATCGGGTTTTAAAGCTTAACACAAAAGACGCCTTCCACTAGCATTTTATAAGCTCATACCTCATTCTCCTTCTAGCAAATTTCTGATGTGGGACAAATAAACTCTTCCCACGTCGAAAATTTGGAGAAAGATAGGGGGAACTGCAGCTTATAAAATCAATACAAGGCCAGCCTCATTTGTTAGCCCAAAAATATGGTTTGAAATACTCAAAAGCCCATATATGCAATTGGTCTTTAGAGGAACTTAACCAATAATGGGCTTTCACTAGTGCTTTTATAAGCTAAAATTTCCTTCTCCATCCTCCAAAATTTCGATGTGGGACAATGCCCTCCTTCCCACATCGAAAACTTGCTAAATTGTAGAGGAAATTGGGGCATATAAATGCATGTAATCCCTATGTAATAAAATTATTAGGTATATTACGGGTCTTACGGGTTGACCCGTAACCCGGCGGGTCAACCCGTAACTCGTAATCTCAAAAATTTTGACCCGTGACCCGACCCGTAAATTCCAGGTTGGACCGGGTCCGGTTACGGGTCGCCGGGCCATTTGAACAACCCTACCTAAAGACGATGATTTGGAGACGGATGATGAAGTAGAGAGAGGGGGTCAATAACTCGTGTAGTGTTGCAGATATAATCCTGAAGTCGAGTCGGAGGACGCCGGATGTGAGTACTGTGTCGAGGTGCAATATCAGGGCTCCCCCTATCGTGAGCAAGGTTGTCAATCTGTACGGCCGGCTCAACTGAAATATGCAGCTCATCATAGATAGCTGGATATGGCTCAACTGAAATAGTAGGTTCAACCGGCTCACTGTAAGGAAATTTGTCTTCAAAAAATACCACATCTCTACTGATAAAGATACGTTTAGTGTCAAAATCCAACAAACGCCAACCTCGAATACTATTGGGGTAGCCAAGAAAAATACACTTCTTACTACGGGAGGCAAATTTATCCCGATCCTTGGGTATTTGAGAAGCATAACACAAACACCCAAAAACCCGAATATAATTATAATTGGGTGTCCGATTGTAAAGAACTTCATAAGGAGATTTTCCATTCAATAATTTTGATGGAGTGCGATTTATTAAATATCATGTTGTAAGGACACATTCTCCCCATAGTTCAAGTGGAAGACTTGCCTGAAAACGAAGAGCTCTAGCCACATTTAGAAGATGGCGGTGTTTACGCTCAACACGACCATTTTGCTGCGGAGTATAAGTGCAAGAATTTTCAAATCTGATTTCTTTAGCTGCAAAGAAAGGAACTAAAGGGAGGAATTTCGTCCCATTATCCGCTCGTACGCACTTAAGAGATTTGGAAAATTGTGTAGAAATCATGGCATAGAACTCAACAAGCAATTTGGCAGTTTCATTCTTGGATTTCATCAAATACACCCAAACAACACGAGAACAGTCATCCACAATAGTAAGAAAATAGGATGCACCAGAAGTAGAAGTAGTACTGTATGGTCCCCAGACATCGAAATGGACTAAATCAAATATAGACACGGCTTTATTAGTACTAATAGTGAACGACTGTCTAGTCTATTTAGCTTTAAAACAAATATCACATGGATTACTAATCGAATCAAAAGTAGAGTCACTAAGCATAGGTAAAGATTTCAAAACAGTAACAGCAGGGTGTCCAAGTCGACGATGCCATAAACTAGCCGAAACAGAAACAACAGGAACATGAGCAACTGAATGAAAAGCCTGAAGCCAGTAGACCCCGCCCCTTTGTTCACCCGCTCCAATCACCGTCTTCGAGTTTAGGTCCTGTAAGATGCACATTCGACTAGTCAAAATCACAATACAATCAAGATCAGACGTAAGCTGAGAAAACGACAAAAGATTGCAAGTAAGGTCGGGAATATATAAGACATAGGCACTTGAAGGTTGCCGAAGATTAAAGAACCAGCTTGAGTGGCGGCTGAAATCTGTCCATTAGGTAACATAATAGAAACCGAGGGAATAGAATACAAGTCCTGTAATAAGTTGATGTCGCCCATCATCTGGTAAGGCGCCCCCGTGTCAAAAATCCAAGGGTGAGAAGTCTTACCAGAAAGGCTGCCAGAAGTTGGTGAACTGTTTAAAGAAGAGAACATCTGAACCACGGACGCCCACTGCTCGTTGGAAAGATTGGCGCCGAGAGCCTATCTATCTTTGTTACTCGGTTGGAACGAATTCTGGCTGCTGGAGCTAGGCTGCTGAGCGGCGTTTGCTGCACCGTTTGCCTCACGCCTACGGCCTGATGTATTGCGATCGTTGTTGGAGTCCGACATAGCAAGCTGACCACGTCCTCGGGAATTCGAATTCGAATCCCGACCAACACCTTTTTTTTCAAAAAACCAATCCGGATATCCAACGATTTTGAAACATATGGAAAGATCATGTCCATGTCGATTGCAATGGGTGCAAAATAGAAGCTTCTTCTGTTTCGGTGTTAATTGAGAATAATTAGTGTGTGAGGAGGATTGAGAAGAGGGAACCGCAAACGTCAAGGCATCAGATTTCGACTCCCGATCTTTAACGATTGACTATTGGCATTCTTTTGAAACGACTAGAGCATAAATCCGGCCCAAATTTAGCAATGGTTCTTGCGACATCAGGCTTGACCGAATTGTGCTGAAGGAGTCATCCAATCCCATGAGAAACTGATGAACGCGCTCTTCATTTCGGGACTTTGTAAGTTTAGTATTAAGGCCGCATGTACAGTTGTTGCAAGTGCATGATTCAATCAGAACATAAGTAGAGATCTCCTCCCATAATTTTTTGAGATTTCCGTAATAGGCTTCAACCGAAAGCCCTTTTTGACGACAGTTTGCCACATCAGATCGTAGTTGGAGAATGCGTGGACCATTGCCGATTGAGAACCATTGCTTTAAATCATCCCAAAGCTGTTTAACGGTCTCATAATATGTAATAGAAGATCGAAGAGACGGATCCATTGATTGAATGAGCCATCCAACCAACATTGAGTTGACAAATAACCATTAATCAGCATCGGGAGAATCAACCGACGGTTTTGTGATGGAGCCGTCGACGAACCCGAGTTCTCGTTTAGCAAGTAGAGCGTTACGCATTGCGATAGACCACTCTTGATAATTATCACCTTTAAGGGTGATAGGGCAAATCGTCAAACCGGGGTGGTCCCACGGGTGTAGATAATAGGGAGATCCAAATTTAGAAGTATTAGGGACGGCGGCTTGGGTGGCAATCAGCGCCTGTTGCAAGGCCGCCAGTTGAGCAGCTTGTTGTGCGACAGTCCGGGCAGCGTCGACCATGGTGGCGACTCGACGAGAAAAAAATTATTAGGGTTAGGGTAGGATCTTTGGCTCCGATACCATGAAGGATTTGGAGAGATAAATTTGGAAGATTCAATTCTGCGTTTCTATTGAATTAAGATGGGTTTATATAGTTGCAATATCTCTAGATATCTTAGGCAATAAGATAACTTAAACAATAAGCTATAGATAATACATAAAATAATATAACCCTAGGTCTAATACCAAGTGATTAAAGAAGAGCTTATGCCTGCATTAGGATCGGAAAGAGTGAGCGTAATTCAATCCAATATCAAATGCATCTTGCAAAAATTAACAGAGTTGTTTATTGCTGGGTAGCTGAACAAAATAGTTAAGTTAGTGAGGCAGAATGAAATGGCAATTAAGGGATAGGCGTAATATCTTTGTATGAATGATTCACCAGTTGGGGGCGTCTGCTCATATTAATGAGGTACAAGTATACAGCATAAATTATGAGGTGGTAAGTACTCATTTAGACAAAGAAAATGGTAGATCAGCCTAACATTCACCTTTGAAATTCCAACTTTTGGATAATCACCCCCATTCAAAAGAAGCTCTGACATATAAGCTGTTTTTTTTTTTTGAAAAGGTAAGGATTCGGTTAACCGAACAAGCCCGGTAAAACCGAGAGGCCGTGAACACGGCAGCCGAAGAACCGGCTTGAACAAACTGAAACAACTAAAACAACACGTAAAGGAGTACAACTGGCGAAACACTAGAACTAGAACGGATAAGATAGTGGGAGAGTGAGGGGCTAAAGAGAGCTAACGCCTTTAGCATTCGGGTCAAAAACGGACACATCAGGTAAGATGAAATGGACTACTGACGTTACCTCCACCGTAATGAAGGATCTTCAGCAGCCTCGAAAACGTCCAAGCTACCACGCCAATCACAAGCAAGCCACACCCAATTCTAGAACCAAATCTCGTAGTCATACAAACATTACCTGAAACACAAACAAACAAACACCAGAAAAAATGGAAGAGCAAAGGCCCACAAAAAAGGCCCAAGAAAAACCACAAGCCCACCAACAAAAGATCCAAAAAGCTAGGCTCATATTTGTTTGAGCCAAAATTTATCAAGGGGAAAACTTTGGCCAAGATCGGGCCTTGATCGAGTAAACTGAGAAGAACACGAACGAAAATGTGTGTATTGATGTCGAAATCAAGAGAAAATTATGCGAATGAATCCTCCCCCTCCCTTAAGGATTACATCGATTTTTATAGCACCTTAAGGTATATCTTATCTCGACTAAAGATATGATTTTATCTCTAACTAACAAATCTTGGCTTATTCCTATCTTATAATGGATACAATCTTAAGAGAAATCTATCTTGTAACAAATATATCTCGGATTCTCTTTCCTCCGACCGACCTAACTAACTCCGAAGATCTCCCGTAGCTCTGGATGCGTTGGAGATTCTCTGTCCATGGGCTGACGCTTCCTCGCCTAAAATCTGGGTCCAACAATACCCCTAAATGCAATTTCAAAATTTAAATTTCAAATTTCGAAAATTGCATTTAAATTGATTAGACGTTTGGAGATGCCTTGGAAAACGGGATTTACTTCTGCTTGCCTTTTCTTAATGACCTGAGAGGCTCCTTTCTTTTTATCATCATTTTGCCTTCGTCCTCCTTCCTTCCCAATCTTGCTTCCGACTCTTCAGGTAACGCTCCCTTCCTCTTCTCTTCTGGTTTTACTCTGTTCGATCTCCATGGCCAAACCTTCGCCCTTCACCTCTTCTTCCGCCCTGGGTTCCCAGGATCTTTACCACTGCGAAATGACACCGGAGGAGATCGCCGATTGGATCTCCTTCGGTGGCTTTCCTGAAGGTACCCGCTTCCACGCCCCGATTGTCGAACTCATCGACTGGGTTCGGCCGGGGTGGATCTGCTTTCTTGATTATCCTTTCACCTTAGGTTTAAAGTTTCCCTTCTCTCCCTTTATTCGAGACTTCATCCAAACCCTAAAAGTTTCTCCTTGCCAAATTCTCCCGACCACCTGGCGCACTCTTGCTCGAATTGATGAGCTTGCCGCAGAGAGGGGTTTAGAAATGACCATGGGAGAACTCCTATTGGCGTACAAAATTGTTCCTCAGAGGGCAGGCCGCATCACCTTGCATGCTAGGGACACAAAAAACCCCCTTATTCCTAAGCTAAAAATGTCTTCCCGGTGCTGGCAATCTCGCTTCTTCTTTGTTGAGAAAGCGTCTTTAGGCAATCTTGATGATAAAGTGAAAGACGTCTTTCGAGATGAATGGAACACATCTCGTAAGACGATCTGATCTTACCTGTATTTTTCGGAATCTTTGTAGCCTTGTTTGCATGTTCTAATCCTTCTTCTCTTTCGTGCTTTTTTGCTTGTGCAGTTCCGGTGTGTACAAATACAGGCGTGTGTCGCCGTTTGTTGAGGATCAAGGCCGAGAAGCGGAAACCCAAAAAGATTCGTCTTGACCCAGAGGGTAGCGGTGAGGACGAAGAAGCTCCAGACTCCGACGAAGACAAAACCGAGACAGAAGTCACTCCCTTGTCCTCCGATATGGCGAGCTCTACCAAGAAGAAGTCAGGTTCGCAGTTTCACCTCATTCTCCGTTCCTTATGCGACTAATTCCTTTTGCTTTTAAATCCATGTCTTTCTTTCTTTTTTTTTACCTTCCAGGTGCTGTGTAGATACCTCTGTCGCGGCAATGGTTCGCCGACTAAGGTCTGGCGGCCCCAGGCTTCTTACTTCTCCTTCTCCTAGTTCTGAAGCAACTAAGTCCCTTGCGCTGAAACAAAAAAGAGTTGAAGATTCTCCAGCTTCGCCTGTCGTCAAGAAGAAAGAGTCCAAAGATCTCCTCGGCACTTTCGGGGATACGCTGCTGCCGAACGTCAAGCTGGACTTCTAGGCTCTAACCCCAGACGCCGCGTTTAGTCATGTGGGCACGACGCTGAGAATGGTAAGCTTGCTCATCCGAGCCTTTAGATATTTATTACCGTTTCTTTGGTATTTCTTCGGTACTCACTTGCTTTTTATCTGGCTTATCCTCATTCCTCCGCTTTCCTCTGTTGTAGGCTTTCCAGGAGCTAATGGCCACTAACGGCCGTTGCCAAGAGGAAATAAGGGCATTGGAGGAGAAAGAGAAGCAAGCAAGGGAATTGGCTGCCTCATCAGATAGGAAGGTTCGCAAACTCCAATCGTCGGTGGACTCCCTGAGGGTTCAGGTGGAGGACCTTCAATCTGAAAAGGCATCGCTCGAGGCAAGGACGGCCGAGGCAGAGAAGGAGATCAAGGGCTTTTCACAGGTGGTGGTGAACGTGGCAGCGTACTACACGATGAAGTCTCAAGTGGAGCTGCTGCAGGACTTTGCTGACGGCAAGAGCGACAAGTGGGACTTGAAGACGCAGCTGGAGATCTTGGAGGAGTATTACCCTGCTGGCAATCCCCCTCCTGGCAAGGAGTATCTGCCGGCTGAAGACCAGGAGGATGATGTTAGTTCTCCGAACAAGGAAAAGGGTCAGGCCGATGATGATGGGGGCCCAACCAGCAAGGACGGAGATGGCGAGAAGGCCATGGATATGGAGGAGCCTTCGACCCCAGCTGGTAGACAGTAAGCCCTAGCCGTAATCCTCTTTGACTTCTGTTTGATAAATTTTAAGCAGTACTCTGTTTCTGTTTTTGTTGTGTGGTCCGTTTGAAGACTTGGTAACTTTTTGGCCTGGGGCCTAAAACTCTTATGACGTCTATTTTGGCTGGTCTTTGACGCCCCGTGAATGGCGCAATATTATATTTGCTTGCTTATCTGTCTGTGTTTAGAAATTTCGCGTAGTTCATTAGTGTAGGCAGATTCTGGAGAATCTCCATGAATTTGTCGCCCGCGAGTGGGGTACGCGTTAGGTTTTAGCGTTTTAAGAGGGAATTTTGATGTTCCTCTTTTCGGCGAGTTGTTGTGAATCTTGTGTGGATTCACATTTCGCGTTTTAGGTGTTTTAATTTTCTGCAAAGGGTCGTGCATAGTTAGTTACGATTAGGCTTCCTTTGGCCATTGCCAGGAGTCACTAGGAATTGACGCGTTTCTGGGCAATGGATCCTTAAGTTCAGGACTTAGGATGTGTTGTCATTGCGGCGTCCCGCGCATATGGCCATTTTGGGTTATATGCTATAGCTTTCCCCTTCCCGTACTAATCGGATGTTTTGTTAATCGGACTTAGATAGGGGGTAACCAACTTATGGGTTACTTCGTCAACGTTGTATTCGTGACGACCTCGTCGTTTCTAGATGGTATAACCATGTGTCTCAATAGTGGTATTTTGTGTTCGACGCGTTTCATGTTGTATGCAACTTTGATTACCGCGTGTTTGCGTTCTTGAGCAATAAGAGAGTGTGCAAGAATGGGAGAATATTTTCTCGCAAATCATTATGCAGAAATGTGTAAAATAAACTTTATGAATCTAGGAATTTGGAAACTTTGTTCGAAGGTGTGGGCAAGTGCCCTGAGTCGTTTATTCGAAAAAGTAACAAATGGCATGAAGATTCTCTAAGAAATGTCTAGAAATGAAACATAATAATGAATCAGTTTTAGAAGTAAAACTTTTTCAGATGGGTTGCGTTCCAGCTTCGTGGTACCGCCCTTCCATCTTTGGATTCCAGCTAGTAAGCTCCGTTCCCCGCGACTTTGGTGATTCTGTAGGGCCCTTCCCAGTTGGGTGCTAGTTTGCCAGCGTTTGCTTCTGCGGTGTTCTGGAAAACTTTACGCAGGACCCAGTCCCCAAGCTGAAAGCTCTTTACTCGAACGTTTTTATTGTAACTCCTAGCCACTTGTTGTTGGTACTTCGCGATCCGAGCGTGGGCAGCCTCTCTGAGTTCCTGGATAGTATCTAGATTTGCTTCGAGTTCATGCCTGTTACTTTCTGGGGTAGCCAGTCCATACCTTGCGGTTGGGACTAAGACCTCGGCTGGGATAACGGCCTCGCAGCCGTGTACCAGTGAGAACGGGGTTTGCCCGGTGGCTCCCTTTGGGGTGGTGCGATCGGCCCAGAGTACGTAGGGCAATTCCTCAGCCCACTTTCCTTTGGATTTTATCAGCCGCTTTTTCAGGTTGTTGATGATGACCTTGTTGCTAGCTTCGGCCTGTCCGTTGGCTTGTGGGTACCTGGGAGTGGACATGACTAAGTCAATGTTCCACTCCTTGCAGAAGTCACGCATCTTTTTGCTGATGAATTGTGACCCATTGTCGCAAGTAATTTCCGCGGGAACCCCAAATCTGCTCAAGATGTTGCGCTTGATGAATGAGATTACTTGCTTGTCCTTGACTTCCCGAAAGGCTTCAGCCTCGATCCATTTAGAGAAGTAGTCTGTCATGGCGAGGAAAAACACCTTTTGCCCCGTAGAAGGGGGTAATTTGTCGACAATGTCCATCCCCCATCGCATGAATGGCCAGGGAGTGATTGAAGGATGGAGAATCTCTTGTGGTTGATGGGGACTGGTGCATGTCGTTGACACGCTTCACACGACTGAGCATATTCGGTGGCATCCTGGCGAATGGTGATCCAAAACCACCCCTACCTAAGGATCTTGTTAGCAAGACTTCGTCCCCAAGTATGATTACCACAATCTCCGCTGTGTACTTCGCGCAAGATCTTCTCAGCCTGTTCCTTTTCTACGCACCGCTGTAGGAAGCCTGCGGCAGATTTGTGGAAGAGGACCCCATCTAAGATGGCGAAGCGCGTTGCTTTCGATCTCAAGGCTTTGGCTTCGATCTTGTCTTTGGGTACTTCGCCGTGTAGGAACCAATCAAGGTATGGCTTGGTCCAATGGTCGCCCGAGCTGACCCCTGGACTTGTGGGTGGCTGGAGAATATCCGAGGCGAGTTGCTCTGGTGGTGGTTCAACAGTCTGCGTCACCGATGTTTCTGCTATCGCCGACTGTAATAAGTGGACTAATGGTATATTATCATACTCCCTGGGGTCTAGGGTTGAGCCTAGACCGGCTAGGGCATCGACCGGAGAGTTTTGATCCCGAGGAATTTGCTCAAATTGTATTTGATCGAAATTCCCGGATAGTGTTTTAACCACATTGAGGTAGCTAGCCATCCTTTCATCTTTGGCATCAAAAATGCCCAAAATTTGATTAATGATGAGTAAGGAATCAGTGCGTACCTCGATTTTCTTAATAGACAAGTCCTTAGCCAACTCCAGCCCAAAGATAAGAGCTTCATACTCCGACTCGTTGTTGGTGGCCTCAAAGTTGCATCTGACTGCCTGAGCTATCATGTCCCCCCTTGCGTTTGAGGCTCCATCGGTGTTCAGTATCCATTCCTCCTGAGGTTCGTCAAGGGTTGAGACCAAGACCTCCTCTTTAGCACTTTCTTCAAGAGTTGGGGTAAAGTCGGCAACGAAGTCGGCCAATACTTGTGACTTGATTGCTCTTCGAGGTTCGTATCTGACGTCATACCCACTTAAGTGGATTGCCCACTTTGTCATTCTTCCTGAGAATTCTGGCTTTTGCATGACCTGTCGGAGTGGGTAATTCGTCAGGACGATGATGGTATGTGACTCGAAGTACGGTCGGAGTTTATTCGAGCACATCACGACCGCCAGGACCAGTTTTTCAATCGGAGAGTAGCGTGTCTCTGCGGACACCATTGTTCTGCTTACGAAGTAAACTGGAACCTGTTGGCCGTCTTCCTCCTTGATAAGGACTCCGCTTAGGGCGCTCTCCGATACGGCTAAGTAGAGGTGCAGCACTTCCCCCAGGGTCGGTTTGGCCAGCAGTGGGGGATTGGCGAAGTATGCCTTTAGCTCTTGGAAGGCGGCCTCGTGTTTTTCCGTCCACTGGAAGCTCTTGTTCTTCTTCAGTGTGACCGCCTCTCACGGTGTGCGAGGGTCAAGAGATACAATTTATAACCCGACCCCGTTGTAGCACGTGGTGGGTGTCGAACACTCGGGAAGTCTACTCGATCGATGTGCCTAGACACTAGGAAGCTAGAAAGGAGAGCATAAAATGAAGGAAAACAAAGAAAACAGTCGGGACCGACACTGAGGTCACGTCGGGCCCGAGGTTGGCGACAAGAGGAAGTCGGGACCGACACTGTGTAAGTCGGGCCCGAGGTATCTGGGTTCGTCGAACTTCAAAGATTAAAAGTAGATCTTGGGCTTTTGGGTTCCTTCTCTAGTAGATTAAGGCTTATCCACCCCAATTCAAGCAATGAGTGATGATCGGACTAGGATCGAGTGCTTTCGCCCTCGTTCCAACCACTTCTACACATCGATCATTGGGGAAATCCCCTTCGAAGCAAGGTCTTGAGATTGACACATGTTCACTTTCGCTACTTTGCCAATCTCAAGCCTTGATTCCCAACTTTCGCAAGGAATTGTAGCTCTATGTAGAGTGGGTTCCTTAGATCAAACACTCAAGGCTATGGAATTGGGGTTTCTAGCCCAAACCTAGCTAGGGTTTTCCCCCATAACCCAAGATCAAGGAGATCTACTCCATGTGGCAAACAAAGAAAGCAAACAAATCAAAAGGAAAAGCAATCAACATCATCAATCTCAAAACAAAGCAAAGTTTCATTCAAATCAAAAGCAATCCACAAATTCCAATCAAGGGTTTTCAAATCCACAAGAACAAAGCAAATCAAAGCAAATCTACCAACAAACCTATCAAATCTCCCTCTCCTTGGCCGATTCTCTCTCTCTTCCTTCTCCTCTCCTTCCTCCTTGCTCTCCAAGAATCCTCTTGGCTCCCTTGGAACCCCCCCCCCCTTTTTGTGTGTGGGTGGGAACCCTTCCCCCCCTCTTGTGTGTATGTGGGGGAACCCTTTCTTAGAAGACAAGAGGGCCTTTTATAGATTAGATGAGGGGCAAAAGTGGAAGTCCACAAATTCGTGCCTTGGAGCCCAAGTAGTTCGGTGACCGACTTGGACCGACACGGAGGACCTCGGGCCCGAGTTACTGTGCAAGTCGGTCCGAGGTTGAAACTTCAAGTCGGGCCCGAGGTTGGTTGCAACTCGGTCCGAACCTCGTTCCACCTTCTTCTTGTTGGCTTTCCTCTTGTTCTTCTTCATGGCTTGCTTCTCTCTTTCCTCCTTTGCTCGGGCCTCGCTCCATGTCTCGACCCTCCTTCAAATCGATCCTTGATTCATGCCAGATAACCTACAAAACACATAAAATGTGCGTAGTCTCCGAATCTCATAGAAATACGGGAACTAAGCTAAAAAGGAACAAAACGCACAAGAAAAGGGGAAAAAGAAACATATTTACAAAGGAAATCACATATGAAAACACCACCAAATAGAGAGACATCAAAATACCCCATACTTAAACTTGCTTGTCCTCAAGCAATAACAATGTGAGCAAGACCGAAACATAATCTTCAAGTAAAGCCTCGTATGAAAACACATTTTAAGCACAAGTGATCGATATTCAAGCAAGATTACATCATCACACATGATTAAGTGTTCCAAGGAATAAAGTCAATGCAACTAAGCCTCACTTTAGGGATATGTGAATGTGTATCACTCATCATGTGTTTGGGTTTAGCAATGAACACTCAAGCTCAAAAATCATGCAAGTAAGGACTTTACTATTGAAGCTAATATCACCAATTCCTCCACCTAGAGATGCCTAATGCAAAGTACACAAAGAATTTCGAACTTAGCTCAATGGAGGTCCTCAAAGAGGTTCCATTCGGCCGGGTTGTAATGGGGCTTTTGGTATTTTTCAAGATGGGAATTATTTGGTCTTGTGGTGCTTACAATGGGGATTGAACAACCTAAACTCTCACCAACTTCACCAAAATTCCACACTTACTTTCACACTCACCCAAAAGACTTAACATTTTCCTTTCAACCCAAAATTTCACTTAACATTCCACTTCATCTTTGCTCTTATGCTTTTTGTTGGATTTTCAACACTTTCTACATTTGGACCGACTTTCTTATGACATCGGGCCCGATGTTGCTTGTAACTCGGTCGGACCCTTTTCTTCACTTAAGCTCTTCGCTTTATTCCACTTTACATTTCCAACATTTTCTTTCTTCCTTTTCTTTCTTTTTTTTCATTTTTGTACAACAAAGATGCACTATCCACATGATTCATAACGCCATTCTTTTGCCCTTAAACCCAAGAGAATCTCAACTCTTCAAATACAATCCAAACCTCTCTTCTAAAGTCCAATCCCATAAGGGTCAAGTCATATAAGGCTAGGAATAATATTTTTGAGGAGTTTCAAACAAAGGCTTAGGCTAGAACGGGGCTACAAACAAAGGATTAACTTCATGGTAGGATATGGAACATTTATGTGACTAGAAGAATAAAGTTCAAAATCAATGTGACCATGCTAGGACAATTCTCATGACGGTCTTGGAAAATAGATAAACACCGCAATAGCAAGTTTTACTAAGCATGAATGAGCTAATCTCACAAGAAAAATGAGGGATATGCAAATATGAACAAGCATCCCTAAAATGGTCAAAAATCAATCTCACAAGGGTCACTCATACTTAGTTGCATAAGAACTCATCCTAGAACTCACATGTTCAATAAAACAAGCAAGATATCATGATCACATCAAAAAGCAACATCATTTAAGAGGCTAAACTATCCAAAAATATGCAAAGGAATTTACATGCTCACATCATCATTAGCTTTTATTGTGGCAATCTAAGATGGGAATTTCTAGTCCAAAACCTACAAAACATTAAATCTTTTTGTTGTTGTTTTTTTTTTTTTTTTAACACAATAAGCAAACATCCCAAACACAAACTAGAAACACAAACTAAATATCCTCAAAATAATAAACAAACATAAACAAGTGAAATCATGAACACACTTACCTCCACCCCATACTTAAAATTTTGATGTCCCCATCAAACAAGGAAACCAAAACTTAAAAGCAAGAGAGAAGAGTATGAAAAGCTCACAATTTCTTATTCTTCAATGGCATGTATAGGATCAATCGAAGGGGTTGTCACGTCTACGTCCTCTTTGGAGCCTTGCTTGCCGCTCCCTCTCGTACACTTGTTCTTGGTAGAAGTCTTGTGGTGGTGGTTGAAGTTGAGGCTCCGGGCGTGTCCATTGGTCCTCACGGGAAGGGAAGTTCCCGCTCATCCATGTGTTGAAGCTATCTTGGACCCGCCACCTTTGGTCTTCCACCTCCCTAAGCTCCTCTACCTCTCGTCTAGTGTAGCCGAGGGCCCCGTTCATCTCTTGTTGGCTAGCTTGGAAAGAGCTTTGTTGTTGAAGCATTTGTTGTTGTTGTTGGTACAAAAGGGTCCAAGATAAACTCCATACAACTCAACAAAAGCACTCATCAACACACAACAACACATCAACACAAGGGAACTCCATACTTAGTCTCTAAACACACATGCATCACAATCCAACATGAATCATCATGGATATCTTCTAACAATGGCTAAGCAAATGATCATACTACATCATGATTAGGCTATAGCCAACAATGAAACACATGAATCCACATGATATCACAAGAAGAGGGAAAAAACAACATGAATCGACTTCCAACCTATGTCGGGCCCGACACATCCTCAACCTCGGTCCGACTTGATGGACAGACTTCCACAACTCGGGCCCGACTTTCCTGGGCACGTCGATCTCGACCTAGTTCATGCTTCGACTTCTAGCCTTAAATCAACCCAAATCACTCTATCATGCACTTAAATTTCAAATTCAACCATCAAACATCCCTAATCGAAGTTCTAAATGGATCTAAGCATGCATAAACAACTTTAAAGCTCAATTTCACAAATCATGCAAATCCACCATTGATGCTCAAGCTCAAGCTCTCAATCAAACATGGCATTACTCAATCTACGCAATGAAAGCACAAAATTTTCAAAGAAATAAGTAGAGATCGAGTAACACATACCGGATTCGAAGAGTATTGAACTTTTAAACAAATAATCAACTTAGAACTCAAATTTTCTCAATCTAGATCGAGACGGGGGATGAAGAACGAGATTGAACTCGAAATTTCTCTTTGGAATCGGGTTAGGGAGGCCTTTTCGTGATTGGATCGAGATGAAGAAGGGAAGTGTGTGGATCGAGTATGGAAGGGGAGGGGGCGGCCGACTTTGAGAATTTTTGAGGGAGAGGGGTTGTATTTTGGGAATGGTGGTTGATATGAAGATGATAGGTAGGTGGGGAGTAGTATTTAATGGGGGAAAAGGACAAATTAGGTCAAGGGCAAAATTGACATTCCAACTAGTCAAATCGAGTTGGATCGACTTCATGGACCGACGTCCCTATGTCGGGCCCGACTTACCTGGGCTCGATGTGGGAGTATTCGGGTCACCAATTTTACTCCATCCTCTTGCAACTTCTTTCCCATATTTCCATTTAAATATTTCACCTCAAATCCTACACAACCTTGAAGAATGCACGACACCATAAATCCACAAAACAGTAGATAGAGATTGGTTAGGGAAAAGCTAGGCTAAACTAAGAAAAATCAAACTAAAATTACGAAAATTAAGAAAGCTACTAGCTCGGGTTGCCTCCCGAGAAGCGCTCGTTTAGAGTCACTAGCTTGACTTCCTAACCTCAACCTTATGGCGGGTGAAACACGGTGAATTGCTCCCCATTGTTATGCCCATTCCCATTGCCTTCATACCCATAAAACCACCAATGATGGTCTATATAGGCATGGCTATCCGGTCTCGGGCCTCTCTCATCATACTCCTCCAACGGATGAGATTTCTTCTCCTTACTTGCTCCATCATGTTCCTCTTTTCCTACACCAAAGTTATCCAAAGAATTCCTAGGAGATTCTACCAATTCATCTTTCAAGTCACTAAGGCAAATGTAGGAGTCTCCTAAGTCATCTTTCAAATCACTTAAACAAATGTAGGAATCAAAAGTTTGGGAAGAATAGTGGTCATCACCAACATCAAAAGGATATAAGTAAGGATACTCTTCATTTCTCCTTGGGCTAGCATTGATCCTTGACTCATCTTGATCCTCAATTTGCTCCAACAACTCCCTTGCTTGTATTTGTTTATTCAACCCTTCATCACTTCTCAACACAACGACCTCTCTAGCAACTTCCACTTCTTCACCTTTTCTCTTAGCACTCTCTTCAAGTTTAAGGATGGCCAAGGCATCCGGCTCATTCAAAGCTTTGTTGAAGTGAAAATCAACCTTCTCTTCCCCAATCTCAAAGGAAACCTTGCCGTTTTTGACATCAAACCTTGCCCCCGCCGTAGCTAAGAATGGTCTTCCTAAGATTATTGGGACCAAGGGGTCCTAAGATCACGAAATCATCGGGGACAAAATACTTTCCAACTCGCACCGGAACGTCATCCAATATTCCCTTAGCCTTGATGATGGAACCATCGGCCATAGTTAGGGACATATCGGTCGGCTCCATTTCACCCAAATTTGCTCTTCTCCAAATGCTAGCGGGCATCACCGAAACACTTGCCCCAAGGTCACATAAGGCTTGGAAGTTTTGGGACCCCACACCAATGGTTATAGCAAAGCGACCGGGATCTCCTAGCTTTTGCGGTAACTCCAAGGTCTTGACCTCATCTTGCATTTCAACTATGGACCTCTTCTTGCTCAAAATCTCCTTTAAAAACTTGGCATAAGATGGCATCTCACTCAATGCATCGGTGAACGGGATAGAAATGTTCAAGCCTTGCAAGAGTTTGAGAAACCTCTTGAACTTGTTCTCAACAACATCTTTCGGCTTCTTTGAGGGATATGGAAGAATCGTTGCACCTTGAATCTTGCTTGGATCAACCTCCTTGGACTTCCCTACTTCACTTGCAACATTTCCTGGTTGGACCGACTTGGGCACCATGTCGGGCCCGATGTTGTGACTCTCGGTCCGAGGCAGAGGAGTTGGATCGAGGTCTGTGTACGTCGGTCCCGAGTTGCTCTCGACCTCGGTCCGTGGTGAAGGAGTCGATCTTCTTGCTGGGTCGACTTCGGGGAATGTCGGACCCGACTTGCTGGGTAAGTTGGTCCTACTCTCTTCAATCTTCTTAGGCACGTGTGGCTCGGGTAGGTTTCGGCCACTTCTCAATCCAATTGCCCGGACTTCATTTTGATTGTTTTGAGCTCGAGGATTCTCCTCGGGTTGGCCCGGAAGTCTTCCATTCTCTCTCGGGGCTTGAGTTGCAATTTGGGCAAATTGATTGTCGACTTGCCTCCTCCATGCACCAAACTCATTGAATTGGGTCCTCATCTCCTTGAACCCATCTCTCATCTCTTGAGCAAATGTTTGTAACTCATTGAATCCCGGTGGTCTATATGGTGGTGGTGGCGCCCTTGGCTCGTTTTGGTTGAAGTTGTTGTTGTAACCTTGAGCTTGACCGTTGTTCCACCGGCCATTGCCACCATTGTTGAAATTGCCTCTTCCACCGAAATTTCCTCGAACATAGTTTGCCTCCTCAATTCGCTCGGCCAAGCGCACTTGGCTCTCATTCGGACAAACTTGTGTAGCATGTGCAAAGGATCCACACTCCTCACAAGCTCTAGCATTTTGCTTGTAGTAGTGGACTTGCCTCTTAAGCTTGCTCACTTCACCTTCAAGGAATTGGAGCTTCACATCCCTATCAATGTCTTCTCCCTTTGGATCATATAATTTCCTTGCACCTTCACCTTGAACTTTCACCTCCTTGCTAGCTTGACTCACCCCATACATGGCCTCATAATCGGATAGCTTGTCAAGTAGCTCCCAAGCTTGATCCGGTGTCAAGTCTATGAACCCACAATCGGTGTGGAGATTGAGCTTGTCCTTCATTACCGGATTGATGCCTTGGAAAAAGATGTCTTGAAGTACATATGGTTGTTGGCCATGAGTAGGACATTGGCGCAACATCTCCTTGAAACGGTCCCATGCTTCGAAGAGAGGCTCATTCGGACCTTGTTGGAAGCTTGCAATCTTCCTTCTTAACTCGGTTGTCTTTGAGGGCGGGAAGAACTTCATCAAGAAAGCATCATAGAGTGTCTTCCAAGTTGTGATTGACCTAGGAGCTTGGCTCTCGAGCCAATGTGTGGCCTTGCCCCCAAGTGACCATTTGAACGCCTTTAGAAGCACATACTCCAATGTCTCCTCGTCGGTGGAGATCGTCTCACACATATCCACAAATCGTTTAACATGCTCTATGGGACACTCATGTGGACGGCCCTCGAATTGATCACGCTTGATGAGGGAGATGAATTGCGTCTTGATCTCAAAATTCTTGGCAACCTCGGGAAGCACAATAGCCGGCTCGGGTACCCTCAACTCCGGATGCATGTATTGGCGTGCATTCCGGGGTAGAGCGTTGAGTTGAGCCTCGGCTCTCATCCGTTGCTCCCGTTCTCTTCTTGCCACCTCCTCTTGATTGTCCCTCTCAAGTTGCAATCTAGCCATTTCGGCCCTAAGTTGAGCCAACTCTTCATCAACATGGAGAGCTTGATTCTCCATCCTTTTCCTTCTTCGGGCTTCCTTGAGAATACTTTCCGGATCACTCACAAACTCAAGCTCAAGTGTTCCTCGGGAGGAACGAGCTAGCATACACCTATGAAACAAAAACACAAACCAAAACAAATCAAAAACAAACAAAGGGTTTGGGCTATTCCCTCACCCAAATCACTACCAAAACACAAGAAACTCACCAAATTGGCACTCAATGCACTTAGACTTCCCCGGCAACGGCGCCAATCTTTTTGACCGCCTCTCACGGTGTGCGAGGGTCAAGAGATACAATTTATAACCCGACCCCGTTGTAGCACGTGGTGGGTGTCGAACACTCGGGAAGTCTACTCGATCGATGTGCCTAGACACTAGGAAGCTCGAAAGGAGAGCATAAAACGAAAGAAAACAAAGAAAACAGTCGGGACCGACACTGAGGTCACGTCGGGCCCGAGGTTGGCGACAAGAGGAAGTCGGGACCGACACTGTGTAAGTCGGGCCCGAGGTATCTGGGTTCGTCGAACTTCAAAGATTAAAAGTAGATCTTGGGCTTTTGGGTTCCTTCTCTAGTAGATTAAGGCTTATCCACCCCAATTCAAGCAATGAGTGATGATCGGACTAGGATCGAGTGCTTTCGCCCTCGTTCCAACCACTTCTACACATCGATCATTGGGGAAATCCCCTTCGAAGCAAGGTCTTGAGATTGACACATGTTCACTTTCGCTACTTTGCCAATCTCAAGCCTTGATTCCCAACTTTCGCAAGGAATTGTAGCTCTATGTAGAGTGGGTTCCTTAGATCAAACACTCAAGGCTATGGAATTGGGGTTTCTAGCCCAAACCTAGCTAGGGTTTTCCCCCATAACCCAAGATCAAGGAGATCTACTCCATGTGGCAAACAAAGAAAGCAAACAAATCAAAAGGAAAAGCAATCAACATCATCAATCTCAAAACAAAGCAAAGTTTCATTCAAATCAAAAGCAATCCACAAATTCCAATCAAGGGTTTTCAAATCCACAAGAACAAAGCAAATCAAAGCAAATCTACCAACAAACCTATCAAATCTCCCTCTCCTTGGCCGATTCTCTCTCTCTTCCTTCTCCTCTCCTTCCTCCTTGCTCTCCAAGAATCCTCTTGGCTCCCTTGGAACCCCCCCCCCCCCCTTTTTGTGTGTGGGTGGGAACCCTTCCCCCCCTCTTGTGTGTATGTGGGGGAACCCTTTCTTAGAAGACAAGAGGGCCTTTTATAGATTAGATGAGGGGCAAAAGTGGAAGTCCACAAATTCGTGCCTTGGAGCCCAAGTAGTTCGGTGACCGACTTGGACCGACACGGAGGACCTCGGGCCCGAGTTACTGTGCAAGTCGGTCCGAGGTTGAAACTTCAAGTCGGGCCCGAGGTTGGTTGCAACTCGGTCCGAACCTCGTTCCACCTTCTTCTTGTTGGCTTTCCTCTTGTTCTTCTTCATGGCTTGCTTCTCTCTTTCCTCCTTTGCTCGGGCCTCGCTCCATGTCTCGACCCTCCTTCAAATCGATCCTTGATTCATGCCAGATTACCTACAAAACACATAAAATGTGCGTAGTCTCCAAATCTCATAGAAATACAGGAACTAAGCTAAAAAGGAACAAAACGCACAAGAAAAGGGGAAAAAGAAACATATTTACAAAGGAAATCACATATGAAAACACCACCAAATAGAGAGACATCACAGTGCCTCGTAAAATAGTCGGCACTTATCTGAGGACTTGGAGATGAACCGATTAAGTGCGGCTATCTTGCCAGTCAGCTTTTGAACGTCTTTCACGCTGCGGGGGGACTTCAGGGAAGCAATCGCCCGAACTTGGTCTGGGCTAGCCTCAATCCCCCGCTTGGTTACTACGTGCCCCAGAAAAGTCCCAGATTGTACCTCGAAGATGCACTTTTGGGGATTCAGCTTCATGTTGTATTCTTCAAGGATCCTGAACGCTTCTTCCAAGTGTCCCCTGTGTAGGGAAGCGCTTGTGCTTTTTACCACCATATCGTCAATATATACCTCCATTGTCTTGCCAATATGATCACGGAACATCCGATTGACTAACCGTTGGTAAGTGGCTCCGGCGTTTCTCAAGCCGAAGGGCATTACACGGTAGCAATACATGCCCTGTCCGGTAATGAAGGAGGTCTTCTCTTGATCTCCTGGCTCCATCTGGATCTGGTGATAACCGCTGAATGCATCCATGAAGGTAAGGAGTTCGTGACCCGCGGTTGCATCCACCATTGCATCAATGTGGGGAAGAGGGAAAGAGTCTTTAGGGCAAGCTTTGTTGAGGTCGGTGAAGTCCACGCAAACCCTCCACTTCCCGTTTTTCTTGGGCACCACGACTACGTTAGCTAGCCAATCGGGGTACTTCACCTCTCTGATCTTCCCGGTATCTAGTAATTTTTTGACCTCTTCGTCGACCGCTTGTATTCGTTCTGGGGCGAACCTTCGTCTCTTCTGCTTGACCGCAGGGTGCGCAGGATCTACGTTGAGTTTGTGTGTGATGATGGAAGGGTCTATTCCAGTCATGTCCTCATGGCTCCAAGCGAAGCAGCTCTGGTGACTTTTCAGGAAACTTACCAGTTCTTCTCTGATTGAGGGGTCCAGATTCTCTCCGATCTTGACAACCTTCCCCTCCTCTAGGGTCACTCCCTCCGCTTTTTCTCCATCTTCAGTTCGCACTGGCGGGTGGGTGACGTTCTGTAATTGCTATGCTTCAGGTCTCAGTGTGGTTGGCTTGAGGGCTGCCTTGTAACATTCTCTAGCCAGTCTCTGATCCCCGCGAATTTCGTCTATCCCCCATCGCGTTGGAAATTTCACCGTCTGGTGGTAGGTGGAAGCTACGGCTTTCATGTCGTGTAACCACGGCCGCCCCAAGATTACGTTGTAGCATGAAGGGCAGTCCATCACAAGGAAATTGACTTGCATATTTACACCTTTGGCGAAGGTTGGGATTGCAATGTCGCCCACGGTATGTTTGACCTCACCGTTGAACCCCACTAAAGGCACCGGGTGTTTATGGATGTCGTTTTCGGACAAACCCATCTCCTTCAGGGCAGTTAGGGTCATGAGATTCGTGGAGCTCCCTGTATCAATCAATACCATTTTCATCAGTACGTTCCCAATGTGTAGGGATATAACAAGACCGTCATGATGCGGCTCAGAAGTGTTCTCTGCATCGGTGTCATCGAACACAATGGCTAGCCCTGGAGATTCTCTGGTGCCGTGCCTTGATGATTGGGGTCGACTAAAATTGCTTTCCCTGGTGTGGCGCTTTGCTGCTGAGTACGATAATCCACAGATGTTTGATCCCCCGGATATCACGTTGACCACTTGTCTGGCGTTGGAGGATCTCGCCTTTCTCGGTGCTTAGACTGAAGATTCTCTAGCAAATCTTTGGGTACTCGAGCGTCTGGAGCCACGTCTCTTATTCTTCCTTTCGCGGTTAAGCGTGCCAATTCTTTTCGGAGCATCAGGCAATCACGAGTCCAATGTCCGTGGTACTCGTGGTAGTCGCACCATTTCGACGAGTCTCTTCCCATGCGAGGGGTTTTGTCCCTTCTTGGCCACCTTACGAGTTCTCCTTGTTGCGCCATGTTCCGGAGTAGCTTTTCCGTGGATATGTTGAGTTTGAAGGAGTCGAATGAGGGTGGCATGGGCTCTCGTTCTTTGTCTTCCGTCGATCGTGTTTTGGTCACGTTGACCTGCCCTGAGGTAGGTCGTGAGTAAGGATGAGCACGGCGCTCCCTCCTTTGGTCTGCTGAACCCCGGCGGCTATCGACAGGACCTCTTCTCTCAGTTCTTTCCGTCTCGGAAGACCTCTTCCTTAGGGACCTATCTTCCTCTAGCCGGACGTGCGCCAACGCCCTAGCCTGCACTTCCTCAAAGGTAGCACAAGGGTGTTTAGTTAGTTCCTTGTACAGACCACCATCGGGGGTTACCCCTTGTCTGAACGCTTCCACCGCGATTTTCGTGTCGCAAGACGGAATGGAGATCTTCTCGCGATTGAAGCAGTCCAAGAATTCTCTGGTAGTTTCTTGGTACCGTTGGCGGATCCGGTAGAGGTCGCTGGATTGCTTCTCAAATTTACGGCTGCTCGCAAATTGAGAACGGAAAGTGTCCGAAAGATCCGCGAAGGACCTAATGCTCCTGCGTGGGAGATTGATGAACCAGGTTAGGGCCGGCTTCGTTAAGGTCGTGCCGAACCCCTTACACATTACTGCCTCTTTGGAGTGGGATGGGACCGCACTCGTCATCATCTTCTGTTTGTACATGGCCACGTGCTCGTTAGGGTCTGTGGTCCCGTTGTACGTAGGCATGCTAGGAACTGAGAACTTTTTTGGAATCTCCACTCGGGCGATTCGACGAGAAAACGGAGATTCGTCAAATCCGTCGGGTGCTTCAGGCTCCAAAGGCTGGAAACCTTGGCTGCCCCTCCGGAGTTGGTCGGCGATGACGCCTATTTGTTCAGTCACTTTTCTCCGGATGGCCGCGTCTAAATCGACTGGCTTGTGCCGCTCTCGATCCTCTCCATCGGAGTCACCATCTTCGATCCAGACTTCCTGAGATGGCGTTTGGCATTGGTTAGCCGCTGATCGCAGATTAATTGGAGGATTATCATCATGAGAGATTTCTTCATGGCGGACTCGACCAATGGGCTCCGGAGTCGCGTCTCGTCGTGCGGGTGCCTTGTCTCGGGAATCTGGGTTTGCTCCCTTTCCGGAAGTCCCTTCTCCAGCATTGAAATCTAACCTTCTTATTATTCCGTCAATGCGTCGGGTGGCGCGGAGGGAGCGTCGTCCCGTAGCTAAGACCTCATATTGCTGTTTGAGTCGGCCGTTTTCGGCAGTGAGACGTTCTACCTAAGCGTCATAAAAGCTTTTTTGTTCGCTCCACGCCTTTTGGAGAAATTCCATGCGCTGTCTAAGTTCCGTCATCTCCTCGTCCTGAGTCCGAACGCCTTGGTTCTCAAGGTTTTGGTTGTCCTCAGTGACCGGAGTTTTAGGGCTTTCTTCCCCGTTCTAAGACATCGTGTTCCTTGATCCGGAAGGACGTAGAATGGCGATTCTTGTGATTGTTGTATCGATCACGGCCCCACGGTGGGCGCCAAATTGTTTGAGCCAAAATTTATCAAGGGGAAAACTTTGGCCAAGATCGGGCCTTGATCGAGTAAACTGAGAAGAACACGAACGAAAATGTGTGTATTGATGTAGAAATCAAGAGAAAATTATGCGAATGAATCCTCCCCCTCCCTTAAGGATTACATCGATTTTTATAGCACCTTAAGGTATATCTTATCTCGACTAAAGATATGATTTTATCTCTAACTAACAAATCTTGGCTTATTCCTATCTTATAATGGATACAATCTTAAGAGAAATCTATCTTGTAACAAATATATCTCGGATTCGCTTTCCTCCGACCGACCTAACTAACTCCGAAGATCTCCCGTAGCTCTGGATGCGTTGGAGATTCTCTGTGCATGGGCTGACGCTTCCTTGCCTAAAATCTGGGTCCAACAATAATCATCAACGATGCAACAAAGCAACAGAAAACAAATGATGGGTATTAGTCCACGTTGACAAATCAACAAATCTCAAACGGAACAAAGCGGCGAGAACGCCGGAGAAGTCGAAGCCGACAGTCAAACGGAAGATGTTCCAGCCAACTGGGCATAATCACAACAAAGGCGACGGGATCGAAAACCATCCCACAAGAAACACATCAGCGCCATAAAGCCAAAACACCGGATCCAAACGCACATCGGCCAAGTCGAAAGAGCCAAAGATCGAAGGCAACTAGTCGGAGCGGCCGAGACAAAAAAAGAGGAGGAAGCGAACTCGATCTTAAAACAAGAAAGATTGAAGTCTAAAAGCGTATCTATGATAGATCTCAACATCAATTAGATATTCAAGTCTACAAATTCTGAAATTGTCCTTATAATTAATCACAAGTTTCTCACAAAATGCTTCAAGGCTAAAAAAACACTAATTTCAGTTTTCTCAACCATTGAAATTAGTAAAGATGTTCCAACCTTCAGCTTTCTCAGCTTTAGAAGGAGGAAAATTGCCAAATATCCTGATAAACCTCTCTGACATATAAGTTGTTGCTCCTGAAGAAATATTTCATTTGTCAAATCTTTAATTTTAAACATTTAAGAGAAGACAATTCAATATCAAGTACAAAGACTAACTAAATAAACCTTTTGAAGAAGAGGGTCACAGTCAGTATAATTTTTTATTTTTTTTGCTAATGGTAAAAATTTATTGAGAAAAGATGGAGGAGTACAAAACACAAATGTCATACCAAGGACAAATGTGAGAAAATACAAACCAAAGCCTAAACTTTCCAACACCCCTGCTTCACTCAAGCTCATAGTATATCCAAATGAAGAGCACTAATACTATGATTGAGCTTAGCAACAAACGTAGAGTCATACACATTCTTGAATCCTTGTAGAAATGCATCAGCATAAGTACTCATCAAGAGATATGTAGGGGAAAGTTTTACAACAAAAACTACCCAAAACCTACCCAAGGACCCAGAAACAAACAAAAAAAAACCCAGAGAGATTCTCAAAGCCCAGCAAGGATACTTTTTAAACCTTCTAATCCTTATGAAAGTCACTAAAGAAGGAAAGCATCTCGATGCCAAATCGAAGGCCATGTAGGCATATTTGAATAATCTTCTTCACATGAAAGAATCAGAAAATTATCCACAATTTTTTCTTTTGATTGGAGGAAGTCCCGGGCTAGATCTACTACCTGTAGGCATATTTGAATAAATTCACGAAATATGTATGACATCCAAGTCAATAGACAGACGAGATTACATGACAAAAGTTGTAATACTAAAATTTGGACATAGAATATGCTTAATATGCACAATGCATCACATATATTCCTCCATACACTTGCAACAAGGTCTTCAATGATATTCAAGTTAATAGTCAGTTTCATAAAATTCATCACAGGGTATTGTTTAGACCAGAAATTATTAAACTTTCAAAAACTGTAGACCTTGAAACAAAGTGAACAGTTGAACATTAAAACAGAGCTTAGGCAAGACATTGTCTTATCACTGTTGAAGGCATAAATTTGCATCAGAAAAATGAAGGCAAATACATGTCAAGTACTAGCTGTGTTGCAGAGTTCAATGTCATCGTTCTCTTCAAGGCTATACAAGTTCTGGTTCAACGAGTGTTACCGTTCTAAACGTATCCGTTAGATAGAAGAGAATGAACTAACTCACAAACACACAAACACCACTGATTTCTGCAATTAAACTGAGAAAACAAGATAAATCTCAATGGAAACAAGGTTCCAAAGAGCCAATCTCAAGGAGAAGAATCTCCAAGAGCCCAAGGCACTAATGGCCTGATCCTTGTTATCTTTTTTGGATAATCCCCCAATGACCACTCTACTCCTTATTTATAAGCCTACTAGCTGGCTACTACAGCACGCAGACTGGGATTCTCTAACAAACTTTACATAAAAAGACACTCATGCCCTTCATAACCAATACTATTACTATCTTGCCATGTTTCCTAACAGTATCACTATCACAAAACAGCATTACTACAGAAAATTAAAGGTTTCCACCTAGAAATCAAAGAGAAACATCATCTAAAAGGTTTCTGTGAATGTTTTAACGTATCAAAGTGATCGAGTAGACAGCTTCAGGAAAAACAAAAAGAAAAATATTGTATAAAATTATGTATTCACCAGTTCGCCCTGAAGAGTCTTGACCAAACTGCTGATTACCTCCTGTGTAGGCTTTACATTCAGGGTAACATAAACCTTATAACCCTGTTAAAACATAAAACATCATTGATGTAGAAAAATAAGGTGTAAATTGGTGAGTAATGTAAAATACCACCCTAAGCTTTAAGTACTCACTGTTGGAAGGGGATGTCGGCCTGCTTGTATCAGTGAATTAGGTAAGCTAAATCCAAGTTCTCGTTCCTTCTTTACATCTCTTGGAATGTATTTTCTTTCATCAATACAAAAGCCTGCCTCCTTGCAACTCTCTAGCCATAAATGTGTTACCACTGGTTTACCAAGAGCGATGCTTTCCAACATATTTCTTGTTCGGGTAAACTTATGTGCCACAAAATGTGTCGCATCTGAAGGACAAGACGCCATGGGAACCCCAAACCATGCTAAAATCTGAGCAAAAAAAAATCATTTATGAATAACACTTGAACATAGCCTCAAAGTCAATTGGCAAGATCAAGGGAGCTAAATAGCAAATAATACCACCTTCTGCTGCTTGAATATATCTTTATCCAAATTTTGGCTCAACAAGACCTGAATATTTGCCATTGTTCTTCGCCTGCGCAAATCTTTTGAATAGAAGTCAGGCATTGAGTCAACACAACCTAAGCGGACTAGTTCTTTTGTAAGCAGTGATGTCGACTCCCTTTTCTTGTTTGGATGTTTACCATGACTGCTCATGGCATTATGAGGATGTACCTCATTAGTGCTCATTCTGCACTTGAAAAAGGCTACACTTACTGAATTGCTTGATTGTACACTTGAAGCATTATTTTTTCATAGGCACAAAGATGAAGTGGATTTTGTACCACTTTGGTTTTTAAATTGATCTGGCCCCGTATTAAGACTGGATACATTAATCACTTTCCCACTCTTAGACCATTTTATCGTGCTCATGAACAATGTCAATCAGACCAAGTTCATCCTTATTTCGCCCCTGCAAGTTCCCACAAGATTTTTCCCTGTGAATAGATATGGGTATGCTCCTATATACCGAGGTTCTTTTCTTCCTTTTGATAGGACAGCTGAAAGGAGATTCGAATGTATCCGAATTGCTTTCTAAGCTTCCTTGGGTTTGAATTCCAGACATGTTGCATTCATTCATATTCAATAACTTGACTGGATAAATGAAGCCACCGTCACTCAGACATGAGCCCACCTTGACCCTACTAGTTCTTTTCCCTCGAGGATAGTCCAACACATTGAAGTTTTGCAGATTTAATATAGCATCTCTCTCTAGTTGTTGCTCATCTCCTTGACTAATACTACCATTCTTACCATCAGCAGATATTTCAAAAGAAACTTTCAAAGTGCATTTGCTTTGTTTAGAAACATCCCAATTTTCAGCAATGATGTCCTTCCTTTTCCTCTTTTTACAGGGACCATCATCCTCAACTTTAAGATTAATCTTTCCATTTTGACATTTCCCGTCAGAAGTCCTGCTCAAGTTTAGTAATCTAGATGGTATGGCCTGCATTCCTCCCTGAGTAACTGGAAGAAACTTATCACATTGTCTTCCTGAGTTTCCCTTGTATATCACTTTCTTTCGGATGTTTCTCTCACTCTTGGATTGAACCACTCCCTTTGAATTTTCTGGTGTCTTCAGCTTAGCTCTGCCAGAATACTGATCTAGACAAGTGGAATTTTTGAGGTTGGACTTAGTTTTTGAGGATGTAGACAGATGCTTGTGTGTTCTTAGTTTCTTTGCTGGCTCTTGACATGTGTCATCTCCACTATAAGAATTCTGAATTGACCATGAACTTTTCCTCTGTTTTTTGGAAGAAGCACCTGACATTTTATGGTTAAAAGTGACAACAGGTTTAGAACAAGAGCTCTTTTGGATGGACCCAACTTCAGAACAAATTATTTTCGTGGTAACATTTGCCAAGCCATCAGAAGTGTCAGCAGGATACTGATGAGCATCACCGGGAGGGTTGGCATAACTCAAGGCTTCCATAGCTTCAGCTGCTATTTGAGTACCAATCCCAACTTCATAGAAGTCTGCATCTATATCTTCTATACTAGCTTCTAACTTTGATGTATGAGAATTCCTGTTAATAAGCAGATCCAGCTCCTCAGAAGACAGTTTCCCAGATTCTAATTTAGATCTTGAACCATCATAGCTGGCTTTTCTCACATCAGATAAAGGCATACTTCCACTAGATATGCTGAAATCTCTGGGATTCTCAATTATATTAAGACACTGATCCCTTGGTTTCTGAACAGGAGGATAGATCCTCTGTTTTCTCAAATCGATATCATTTCTATTCATGGACCTTCTTATCAATATCTGTCCAGGGTCTTTGCTACCAGAGAATAATTGGTAGTTATGCTTAAGCTCGTCTTCTAGATCATCAACCCATTTAAAGGCCCCTTCATCCTTAATTCTACTTTTCATATTGGCTAACCTGGTGAGGCTTACCAAATGTTGGGGTCCTTTTGCATTTGATATGAAAGATTGCGACTTCTCACAGACCACAGAGGTAACACATGGAGTGACGTCCTCTATGTGAGCAAACAGATAGTGATCCACAAAAGCAAGAGAATGAGCTAGAGATAACTCATCACCCTGGGATTTGGCACCAACACCCATGCTTTCATCAAATTGAGAAGATGAGCTTTGTTTCTCCTCAGTTTCCAACTCCTCTAAACTACAAGCAACTTCCATGTTTACGTCCTTCGCATAATGGTCAAAAGTATTCCTCCCACTTAATAGAAAGCTCCTGCTATCCTTCTCCTCCTTCTTAGGTTCCACATTGTGCTCCAAATTGTTATAAACATGAAAAACATTAAACATGGGCGAATCAGCATAACATTGACCTTCTGCAGAAGATTTAAGTCATCAATATGGAGTATATAGACAAGAAAATTGTGGAATTTTTTTTTATTGAGATAAAAAAAAAAGTAGTTGGAATAATCTTTGCATCTTTCACCTTTATTTTCAATGTGGAAGGCATTCACTGCAGCATGTTCTGGTTCTGGATGGTATGAATTGCATAAAATCTCTTGTTTGTTACCAATAGCTATAGTTTTAGTCTCAGCATGTCCTTCAATCTGACAGGAAGAGAGCAGACTAGTATGAGCGACCAACTCCCCTCTTTGTGTTCCTTCATTATCACTGTCACTGTCAGGTACAATTTCAGCTTCATATTCATCCAGTGTTTGAGCTTCTGTGTTCTCGGCAGTGGCACCCTATGAACTGCACTTATATACACCTTCAATAGCAACCTTGTTAAACGAGGTTTCCATTAACGTATTTTCAAGCTCCAAAGTATCCTCTGAAGTACAAGAATCATTGGTCAGACAAGAGGCAAGTTAAAGCAATAATATGAAAACTTGAGAACGACACAATAAGTCAATAAGGCAGTAAGAACTCTGACCTAATCCCACTAATTAGAATCACTTCTATTTACTGAATAAAGCATTTATCTTAATCTATAACTTAGTAGTTAGAGACATACACGAATTCATCATAGTCCATAGCTTGTTAGCATATGATAGCTACAACAACGGGGACCTAAAAAACCTAATCATATCAAGATCTTCCATGCCAGATAAGTTTTCAAAACATATAAACCTATAAATACCGAAATTCCTGGAAATGCAAGTTCAGTATGAACCGAGAGCCTACAAAGAGAAGTAGAGAACATTCTCTCGATCAGGCCAGTCAATCGGAAGCACCGATCATGAACCTAGGGTAACGCCGTACTCCAGGATAGCTTCGCAAGTACATGGGGCTGTTGGAGCAGAAATTGAAAAATGGAAACTACAATTTTCTGTATATTCAGAGAATGAACTATTGAAACTACTTGTAGCTATTATACAATTCGAAATTGAAAGATGAATGACCGAAAGCAAACCAAAATTTAGTATACAAGAGAGAGAATACGGTTACCAGAAATTTGATTGTCGCCATGATGAGCCATTGGTCACCCTTTCTCCAGATGAGGTACGAAGTAGAAGAACGAAAATGCAAGCGAGAAGCTTCTCGGAGAAGCCTCGGGGATTTGAGAGGGAGACGAATAAAATGAGTAGAGACAGACAGAGAGAGGTGAAGTTTTGGAGGGAGAACTAATGTCAAATGACCATTTTACCCCGAAAAGCATATAAAGTTTTTTATGATGATACTGGACCGACCACGGATTGATCCATCACCGGCCCACCTTGTTCAACATCTTCAACGCTGAATGGCCCGAAACTTGATGAAAAAAAATAACATCTTCTAAGAAATTATTTATTCTGAAGAACAGAGAGGAGAAAGAATCTTGTTAAATATCTGATGTCGCATTGCGTCTGACAGCGAAGTCGCGACCGAACTCATCTACAATCTTCCTCTTCTTCTCCCTCTCTCGATTTCTTGCGAGTTGCCATTATGAAGATCCACCCAAGGTATGTTTACTCCTTCATCTCAGCAAGATCAATCGAGTGAGCTTATAATTGCTCGATTTACGAAATTATTACATCAATTATTCATCATATAATATGTATGTATATATCAGGCATTTCAGAGGTATTGTTGCTGAAAATTCAAGCTTATTCGCTCGGAGATTTTCCCACCACACTGACGGCTGCAAAAGGTTAGTGTTAATTTCTTACCCTCTCTTCTTTTTCCGACAAGATCAGTTCATTTTAAAAAAAAAAGGACTTCTTCTTTCTTTTAGATTTTTGATTGACTGTTGTTTTAATAATAATAAATAATTATTATTCCGCTAAATGGTAAAAAAGACATCTCTGGATTCTCTAATTTAGCGGTACTTGATGAGTTTGGGTCCAATAAAAAAACTGTCGATAGGTTTTGGAATTTACAGTAAAAGTAATGCTGTTGAAGAAAATTATTCGATCACACGAGAGTGCAACTGTAGAAGCGTTTAAATTTCCCCTTTGAACCGACTGGGTGTCTTAATTAAATACTCCCTCCGTTCTATTCTACTTGTATTTTTAGATTTTTTCACATATATTAAGAAATTCATTGAAAATATAAAAAATATCATTGAAAACCCAAATTTTTCTAAATGTAATCACAACTAAAGTAAAAAACTAGAGAGAGATGCTATATTTGTTGAACAAAGTTTTGAGGGTAGAAAAGTAGAATAGAACGAAGGGAGTAGAATATAATATTAATATTTATTTAGGTCCAAAACTAAAGTAAAAAACACCGGATCGGATTATTTTTGTAACCGTTCGTTGTTTTGTTTCGGGTTTGGACAATTGGACCTCATGGATTGAGTATTTCGATTATTTGGGGGTTTTATTTTTATTTTATTTTTCGGTAGAAAGGGGCTTTTTTTTTGGTGGAATAGAAAGGGGCTTTATTTACATTTACTACATTATGTTTTATTTTTTTTAAATAAAATTCTAATATTTTTTTAAGATTATTTAAAAACAAATGAAATAACCCAGTCCAACCTATATTTATAGCTCCCGAAAGGCGAAAAGTCCAGTGAGCCCTAAGGTTGATTTGGGCCCTTGTTGAGCCAGTCATGCAATTCTCTTTAATGATTCGTGAAATACGATTGGTTTGCGCGAAAAAGAAGACAAAAGGTGGAGACCCTTTTCGAAAGGGTTTACCGTAAGGAACACATCACAGAATAAAGTAAGGGGGAAATCCGATTTTTATCAAATTCTAATTTCAAATTTAGATTTTAGAGTCGTTTAATTTGTTAGATCATCTCCAAGACGGCAAGACTCCAACCCTAATTTATTATTTGATTAGTTTTAGTTCTCATATTTACAAAAAACTATACTTATCTTATCTACAAATAAACTATTATTTTCAAAAATATATTAAAAATTGTATTTTTGAAAAAAAAATATACCATCTTATCCACACAAAAAATATTATTTTCAAAAATAATTATTAAAAATTGAAATAGGCAAGAATATTTTTAAAAGATATACGTATCTTATTAAAAAAAATTATCGTATCTAAAAATAAATCTAATATATTGATTTTTTGTTTACTATGTAAATAAAACTAATTAAAAATAATTAAATTAAATTTTAACCAAATAGTAATAATTATATTATATTTTAAAAATGATGAATGATTTGGTTTAATGTGGGGCCGTGTTTTATATATTATTTTATGCTCGGCTTTAGTATATAGTAATAATATTCACAATATCTTAAATATAATAAAATATTTAAAATTTGATTTCTGGAAGGAAATTTGTCAAGTTGAGGTTCTTCTTCAAAATACTTCTCTCTAATTATTATTTTTGATTCACATACAAATCTGACAAACTAATACTTATTTTTCTTTTATAAAAATATCTGAGAAACTCCCAATATCACTAATGCTCTTGTAAATAGATAGTAAGATCCCAATATCATATCACTAATGCTCTTGTAAAGAGATAGTAGGATCGGATTATAAGGGGTAATAGGATCAGATAATAGAATCAGATCATTCGAAAGGCATTAAAAATGATGAAATGACTAAAACTAATATGTTATATATCACTCAAATATGAAAGTAAATCATAAAAAACATAGATATTATTCATCAAACACCCCATAGGCAACAAATCCATATAGAAGAAATATTTTTTCAATGCTCCAATATGTTTTTAACAAGAGATAGAAGGTGTGAAGACTCTGGATCATGAACAGAGTATGAAAGCTCTTGATTTGACGAACTCCTGATCAAGTCAACTCAAACAAACGAGAATTCTCACAATTGAGAAAGGAAGAAAAATATGTCGAGAAAGAGAGAACAAATTGGGAATTTTGGTTGTTTATTAAAATTGAAGTTCTTTTTGTATAAAACTACAACTAGGCTATATATACAAGCTAGCTAACACAGAAAAAACTAACTAACAAGTGCCATGTCAGTAGCAAGTTGGACGCGAGAAATCGAGACCAAGCTTGCCCGAAAGAAAAAAGAATTTTGTTGAGCACCAAGGGGCTTATTGAAGATGTCAACCAATTGTATTCTAGATCGAACATGTACGGGGGAGAGGAAGCCAACTTATACCATGTCACGTATGAAATGACAATCAATATGCAAATGTTTTGGTGCGCTCGTGAAACACCGGATTAACAGTAAGATGTTGCGCGACTTTATAATCATTGTGCAACAGAATGGGAAGAGGAATGCAAACATTAAGATCACCCAATAAGCCTTCTAACCACACCAACTCACTAGCAGTATAGGACATACTACGATATTCACTTATTATCACAGTGCAACGGAATGGGAAGAGGAATGCAAACATTAAGATCGCCCAATAAGCCTTCTAACCACACCAACTCACTAACAGTATAGGACATACTACGATATTCGCTTTCAGTCGTGGATTTAGAAACGGTTTTATGCTTCTTCATTTTCCATGAAAGCAAAGAGTTGCCCGGAAATATGCTATATCCGATCGACAAGTAAATGCACAATTACCCCCAATATGTGTCACAATAAGATGTTAAACTCATACTTGACTGGCTATGATAAACCAAAGAGCAATGAATGGTTCCTTTCAAGTAACACAAGAGATAGAGAGCAGCTTGCATGTGTGACTGTCGTGGGAAAGATAAAAAAATTGTCTATGTTGTTATACAGTGTAAGAGATGTCTGGGCGAGATAAAGTCAAGTAGAACAACCTTCCAATCAAGTGTTGATAGCATTCAAGATCAAGCAATAAGTCACCAATATCCTAGTTGTACAAGATGTTTTTGTGAACTTCACATTCCATTGCCTACTTGCTTATTTCAAACCATAAAGAAAATGTTTAAGATGACATACCTCTCCTAGTTTGGCCTTTGTATGCCCCAATGGAGGAACCATATAAACTTCTTCATCCAAGCACACATGTAAAAAAGCATTATTAATGTCTAATTGATAAATGCTCCAATTTCTAACTACTGCCAAGGCTATACGCACCCTTACTATCGTGAATTTAGCCACAGGAGAAAACTTATGCTTGCAATCTTTATCCTTGACTTGATTATAACCTTTGGCCACCAGCCTCTCTTTAAACCTTTCTACTTTACCATTTGGTTGGAATTTGACTTTGTAAACCCACTTAGAACTTATTACCTTTTTTTTCTGGAGGTAAAATGGTTGGTTCCCAAGTAGAATTTTGCTCCAAAGCCATTAATTCTTTATTCATTGCTTGTACTCATTCAGAATCCAATCGAGCTTGTGCATAGGATGTTGGTTCTGTTACTAAGAGTACATGAAACAAGGAATGCACATAATCACTAGAATAAGACTCGATATCAAATACTGACATGACATGGAAGGCTTTAGAAAACTAATCTTCATTCTCAAAAGTATAAGTGCACTGTACACTATGAAGGATTCTTAGTCACAAGTTGGCAAATATAATCTATCAACTTGATTAATGGTTGCACAACCCTGTTAGAGCTTCTCAAAGGATGCACACTCTCACCATTTGGCATTCGAATCTCAGAAGTTGGCACATTACAAGCCGAATCCACAGGAAAATGTGCATGTTTTAGCTGGTGAGAAAGTGAAGGTGACCTTTGTGAAGATCCAACTCTGTATACTATATGATCAATAGAAGAACCTGGCAATTGAGAAGATTCTTTTTGTTTTGAAGATTCATTACTTGCTGGATAATATGCAAGAAGAGGTAAATCATCCATACAAAAACTAACAAGGGGTAATGATGAAGATGATTCCTTTGAAAAAGACTTGACTTGATCTTTAAAAGGGAAGCGATACTCTCTAAACGACTTGACTTGATTACTTGCTTGTGTTCACCTCCGTCGGGGTCATGGTAGTATTAGCGGTGCCCTCAACACTAGGCTTATCGTTGTTTTGAACAAGCGAAGGGCATTGTGAAGCGAGATGCGCATCTCGCTTAAAACAAATCAGTCAGAGCCCTTCATATTCGAGGAAAAGTTATTGTTTAATGATTTTAACCGTTCCTTTTAGCGGCTTCGTGAGATCGACTTCAACACATGCTTTTGCGAAACTGCACTGGTTAGAGAAGAGAATACGAGTGTCAACTTTAATCTGACGTCCTATCCTGGCCGCGCATGAGTAGTTCTTCTTCATGATAGACAAGAGGTAGCTTGGTGATCTACACCCATGCCCACGACATCGTGATAGTATCAATTTTCGGGTTGAAGTTAGGAGACCAAGCTTTAATAATCAGGTAATGACCGAAAATGGTCCATAGTCCACCGGTAAGGACCATCATATAATCCCTTTCAGTTTCAAATCTGACCATGTAGTAATCGTTTGGAAGATCGGCGAGCAACATTTTTCAACTTGGCTTCAAAAGGTCCCAAATTTTCTTTTCCATAACATGGTAGGGCACAAGACCGCCTAGGACTTTGACAATCAAAGAAGATCTCCAAACATCGACAAGAACGTTAACGACTTCCGGGGCAATGGAGACAACAGGGTCACTAGTGTCACCCACCCCCCCGGAAACGTGATATTGATCTTGCCATCCAGGAATTCAACATCAAGTTTAGGGAGTTGGTGGCCAGCCATGTTGACGTCTTTCCATGTCCTCGGAGGAGGAGATGGATTGGCGGGAGGCGTCGGATTTGATGTTGGTGGCTGTTCAACAACCACCACCATCGGGGTAGTATCCGCCGTAAGCGGTGAACTTCCGGGGGAAAGCGAGCATTTAGACGACATTTTAGAGAGCGTTTAAACAATGGAAAAGTTATTTAGGGAGGGAGGCTAGGGAGTAATAAAATGGGTAGTGTTTAATAAGACTAGACTATAAGGGCCTCTAGGACCAATGGAAATCCTTCATTCCATCTTCAATATTCCACTTGAATGTTAAATATCAAAGAAATGTTAAAAAAATTAAAATTTATATTTACATGGTAAACAACTATATACATATGTCTGTACATTTTTAGATTGAAAATCATATCATACAACTTTTTAAAATTAAATGGGTAATATTTTGTAAGAAAATCATCGATCCTTTTAAGTTAAAAATTTGTATAATATAATTTTTAAGATAAAAATTTGCACAAGTGTTTATAATATAAATATAATTTTTAAAATTTTTTAACATTAATTTAAGATTCAAAATTCAACTAGAATATAAAAGTGGGAACACTGAAATGAAACAGAAAACTTACATTCCTGACAAATAAAATAAAAAATAGGGAAAGATTCAAAAGGAACCCGCCTAGCTACTTGTTGACCAGAAAGGGGAAATAAATTGGTAAGGTATTAACGTCGGCTCGTCGACATTGGATATAATTTGTCTATTATTTTCGAGAATATAATACTGTTTTTTTTACAGATAAAATATAATACTGCATAGATTGGTTGCATTTAGTACTTTCAGGTAGCAATGTAGCATACGTGGAGCGTTACGTGTTAGCTCATGGTTCAATGTTTTATGTATAAACGCTTATGCATAAGTTACAAGAAGATATAACAGATTCATACAATATTTTCTTTCCAACATTACTCAAAAGTCAAAATCATCATCATGCATTTTCCTAAAATGAAAATGAATAGGCTGGAGGGTAAAGTGGCGGTGATAACGGGAGCGGGCAGCGGCTTCGGGAGGGCGACGGCAGCGGCTTTCATCCGTAACGGAGCCAAGGTGGTGATAGCCGACGTCAACCGCCAGCTGGGCCAGACAGCCGCGTCGGAGCTGGGCCCGGGAGCTTCCTTCGTACAGTGTGACGTCACCAAGGAATCGGACGTGTCAAGCGCGGTTGATCGGGCGGTTAGCATGCACGGACAGCTGGACATCATGTACAACAACGCCGGCGTTGCCTGTAAGACTCCTCCCAGCATCGTTGACCTCGATCTCTCCGCCTTCGATCGCACCCTCGCCATCAACTTGAGAGGTATTTTCGTTAATTAGTTTGTTTGTTGAGCCTGTGAAATTATATATCAAAGTAATCATCACACATAATTTTCCGCCATGACATGATGTGTTTCAGGAAATTCGATCGGTCCGATTTTAATTTGGTTGTAAATCGATCATTTTGTGTTTGAAACACATTTTCATAACAATTGAACTTGGAGTAGCCTAAAACCAAAGAAATATAATCAATTAATTTACCATAACAAGATATCTACAACGTAATTAATGTGTATCATCGAGTGGATATGTCTCCCATTATTTGTGCGCACATCGATAAAATTGTGTAACAACTTGTTAGAATACGCTTTTCACCCGATAAGTAAGGTTGAGAGATAAAATAAATTAATATATAAATTTATGTGCTATTTCTTTAATTTCTAATTGGTTTTAAGATGAAATCTTACCGAGTTTGAATAATGAATATATATATGCACGACTGACTTTCAGTCTATCGGCCCATGGATATTTTATATGGTATCAGAATTATCCGTCTAATAGCTTATCTCGATTATTGGCCCGTACGTTTCATGTGCATGGATACGTGGTTTCAATTATAAATAAATTGAGATGTTCACTACATGTTGTATTGTTCAAGTGCCAACTTGGTTAGTTACCCAGTGCACTTGCGAATGTGTGTTAGAATACTATTTCACATGGGAAATTGGAACATAAAATAAATTAACGTGCATATATATATATATATCTATGAATTACTTTTCTTATTACCAATTAGTATTAGAATAAACTTACTAGCCAAGTATATTGGGTTTTATATACACTGCTCCTAATTCATCAACACGTGAAAGTTTATTACAACCACGGACAAAATTAGTCAAAAATATTATAGTACAAAATGTAGAATTTCCTCTTTTCTTTTCAATATGTGTGAGATAAAACGGGCTCGTTTGGTATCGATATCATATATCGGTATCAGGTATCGGTATCGGGTATCGATATCGGTATCGGATATGGGATATCATTCATATCCCATACCTCTCATATCTTCTTTTTTTTTTTGGGTATATCAAGTATCATGAAAAATGCCTTGTTTTGATATCAAGATATGGCCCGATATGCATATACTCCCATACCAAACACAAGATATGGTCCCATACCGATATCTAAATCCATATACTCCCATACCAAACACAAGATATGACCCGATACCGATATCTGATACCAGGATATCAATACCAAACGGGCCTAAGTACACAATTAATTAATTATGTAAGTATACATTTATCTGTCTAGCTGTCCTTTCTATAATTGTGTTTGTTAGCCTCACGTACTATTAGACACCACAATATAGGCATGGTGGCGGGGATGAAGCACGCAGCAAGAGTGATGATACCCAGACAAAAGGGCTGCATCCTCTGCACCGCAAGCGTGACCGGCATCCTAGGAGGGATGGCGCAACATTCTTACTCCGTCTCCAAGTTTGCGGTCGCAGGGCTCGTTAAATCGGCCACCTCAGAGCTTAGCAGGCACGGGATCCGGGTCAACTGCATATCTCCATTCGCGGTCCCCACCGCGTTCGTGATGGACGAGCTGAGGGTGGCTTACCCAGGGGCTGACGACGCACGGCTCGAGAAGATGGTGCGGGACACCGGGGAGCTCAAGGGGGCGGATTGCGAAGAGACCGACGTTGCGAATGCCGCGGTGTTCTTGGCGTCGGATGAGGCCAAGTACGTTTCCGGGCATAACCTTGTTGTTGATGGCGGGTTTACCGCCTTTAAGACATTGTCGTTGCCTTTGCCTGGTCAGATTTAATTAGTGAATGTCATTGGTTTCATCCATTCTAATGAATATTATTAGTTGACACAGTACTATATAGTGAGGTTGTACTCCTTTTAATGTCAATTAATTTTAGAATTGTTTTTTTTGGTCGAAATGAAATTTAGAATTGTTATACGTATACAATACACCCCAGAATTTATGGCCCACGACTTTTCACGTACAAGTCCAAACTTCAATGTGGGAAGTGAATTCCTATCCACGCACAAAATTGAGAGAGTTTACCCTTGTGCAGGAATGTAAGGGATATTTAATAAAAGGAAAATGTAAGCAGGGAGTTACTGACATAATTTAACTATAGTCTTCTGAGTCAAGTACAAACACAGCTGAAGCCCATATATACTGTTGAGGTAGGTATACTTAGCAACAAGTCAACTCAAAAATCTAACAAGGTAGTACATAGAGACAACAGTAGGAGACATATGCATGTACAACTTATTGAACCATTATTCTTGGGTGTTTAATTTAAAGAAGCAAACACATCAACCCTGCAGGCCAATTATACCTGCAACAAGAAGATACAAATTAGCAACCTCCATCCAAAGAAACAAAAGGATAATCTCTTATAAGAACAATATCACATCAAACATATATACCACAAGCCACTCGATCTCCGGCATTCCCAGTTTCTTTGCTCAGCTCATGTCCACCTGATATATTGAATGTGTTTTCCTTCTATAATCAGATCAATATATACAACGGAGGAAAAGAAACACAAAACAAATCTGATAACAAAGCAATAAAACATGATCAAGTCATATATTCATCCGAGTCGAAACAGCTTAATTAATATTACCCCTTCCAAGGTCATCTGGGTCGGCATGTACAACGATAGCCCTTCCTATAACCGAATCTGGACCGGTAAGTGTTAGCTGCAGCATATTTTAATTTAATTTATGTGATCAATCAATTTGAACCCTTAAAAAGATCAGCAATTTAATTAATTGGGAAACAACAACATATTTGAAAAGGTGCTATATACTGTATATATAGTCTAAGAGATCACCTGTTTGTCCGTTATATTGAATGTAACAGTACCTGCATAATATAATGATCATTAAGCCAATTAAGTAACGCAGAGGGATATGACTGATTCTGTACTTTGATATGCTATGTATATATAGGGAGAGATGAGAGTACCTTGGTCTTCAACTGACAAGTTTCCAAGATCACCCATGTGTCGGATTTCATCATCAGGCGCCCCGTGACTTAAATCACGAGGATTGAAATGCGGCCCTGTTGCATAATTAACATATATATATATATATATATGTATGTCAAATTCTCACTTGATTCATGTATATCGATCATAGAGACTAGAGTGATTAGGTATTTTAATAATATAAAGTTGAGTTAGTTTATAGTACCGGTTGACATGCAACCATTTGTGGTGTCACCGAAAGCATGGACATGGAAGCCATGGAGACCAGGCTTCAGCCCAGTTAGGCTGCCGTTTATAGTAGTTGGTCCTGTGCTTGCAGTTAAAGGAAAACCATATAATTATATACAGATATATATATATATATATAGCTTTATTAAGATACTGGTAATCAAGAAATTAATAAGAGTGACATATATACATACCATGGTGTTCTTGCTGGGAGAAGTAGATAGTGCCACCGACGCCGTATGTGCCTGTTTCAAGAACAGCCACAGCCTTCACCATCTTCAATCACTCTCTGTCTTTTGTTGATGATTTACTTTGGTGTACCTATCTAGAAGCAGTCAGTAGTTGTTGTACGTAGTGTGAGATCCAGAACCTCAAGCAATTAAGTGAAGCTAGCTGTAACTCTCTCTCTCTCTCTCTCTCTCTCTATATATATATATATATGTATATGAAGTACTATACCGGTTTGGGGTGGATTGGAAATTGGAATAAGTGTGCAGAGGAAAGAGAAGCCCTCTGGGCTACACGTCGGAGGGGCAAACGCCACTGAGCTGAGAATGGGGCAGTCGCCGATTCCCGGGGAATGTAAACACGCCACGTGGCGGCCACGTACTTCTCGTTGCATTGCCCCCACACTTATCATTTTCTGCGGCGATCCGATATATATTACGGGGGAGCATAACAGAGTTTCGATTGTTCTTTTGATCAGTAAAACAATTTCAATTGTTACACGGCGGTTTCAGTGCTAGCTGGTCTCGCCATGGATTATGGATAACCTTTCCACATTCCAATTACACAACTAACACTCCTAATTGTTGTTCTTTACTTCTTTCAGTCAGTCAGACAATTTCAATTGCTCTACGACGGCTTGTCAGATGCTATTGTAAACCAATTTCAAAGATGTATGCATTCGATCGATAGGTGATAACAAGAAATGACGTGTCAATTCGTTTTATACTCAATTCTATCCTTATGTATAAATATTATTTTGATTAAATGATAGACAACACTCTGAGTACAAATAAATATTCTATGAAACCACAAGCGTCTATAATTTTATAGTTGTGTGTAGTAGGCTTATATATCATGTATAATTGTTAATACTACGTATACCCGTCGTGCCATGCACGACTACATGAATTTAATACTTAATTTATTTAATGAATATGATTTTAATTTAATATAAAAAATTATTTATTAAAAGAATTATATAATATTTTACAATTGTTGTCATGTGAAACCGGCCAAAACTATTAAGATGAGCCCACTATAATTTTGATGGCTTAATGATAATTTATTTATACAAAAATATAAATAAAAATTATTTGAATTAGAATCATTTAATTTTAAAAATCTTTTACAAAAAATATAAAAAGGTAAAAATAATCTAAATTCTTGTAATTGTTTTTATCAAAATCAATTCTTAAAAAATTTGAATAAAAATAAAAATATAACTAATAAGAAAAAAATGAAAAAATATAAATAAAGAATGAGTTTCTTAATGATAAGAAAATCATTTATATTAAGGAAAAGATAACATAATATTTTTTTTTATCAAAAGTCAATTTAGGTAAGTAATTTCTAGATTGAAATTTCTATTTTTTAATCAAAATTTTATTTAAGATAAATATTTTACATAAATAGATAAAAAATAAAGATAAAATAATTTTCTTTAATTTTAAATAAAATTCGAATTTATTTTTTTTTCCATATAAATAGATAGAAATTTAATTGGAAAAACTAAATTAATATATCTATCTTAATACATAATATCTAATGTTCTATAATTTATTTTAATTTTAGATAAAAATCTTTTAGATCTATCCTAATTCCTAATATATAATAGATAACATCTTTATTTTAGATAGAATCTTTCCTAGATTAATTTATCCTATTTCTATATTATCCTAAAATAATATCAACACATATATATATATATTTATATTCCCAAAATAAAAAATCCTATGTGGCGAAATCCTAGGTGGCTTAACGTGGGAACGACACGTAGGAAAATCCTAGGTGGCGCAACGTGGTGACCTTATTCCTTGCGTCTTTTATATATATACATAGATTGTTGGAGAGTAGTAGGCCTATATATCATGTCTAATTGTTAACAGGATGAGACAGTTTTTTTTTATAAAGAAACTCTACTATAATCAACTAATTGTATGGGTAACCACTACCTCTACTTGGAAGATTTTGATGACTTTTCTTATTTTATTGATAATTCTCTAAACTACTACAAGGTAAAGTTTAAACTTCTCTGTTCCTAATAGTTGAACGTACACTAATGAACTTTCTCAACCTAAGTACTAGGACAATATTTCAACTAAAATAGGAAATCAAACCTTATGCTCGGTTCCTTGGCACCTGAGAACATTCTCTTCACCGTAGTTGAGATCAAACACTCGTTGCCGACGACTTCTCTGGAATTCTTCTTTGTTCTTGACTCGACTCCTTTGTTGATTGCTTAAGGCTTTGTGAGAAGTAGTTTGCAAGTGCACTATTCATGGCTTATATAAGACATTTGATCCTTAGGGTTCAATCTTCATTTCTGCACTTGTCCGAAATACCATTGTGATTCCATTTTTGTCAACTCTTCAAGCTCATCGGGCCATTGGATCAATCGGCTCAGTCTAAGGAACAGACTACGTCTTTGTTTTGGCTGGAATAGGCTTCCATGTTTCACGTTGAGTTGTTTGTCTCCACATGTAAGTTCCCATGACGTGGGGAACTTGTCTCTTCTGAGTTCCCTTGATGGTAACTATTCCCTTCATGTAGTTTGTCATAGTTGCGCTCTTGAGTTTCCTTGAAATACATGGACATAATACGTTAGTTCTCAAATGGTGTTTGTCATTATCAAAACTGGAGAGTTCAATCATTGTTTCAATGTTTTGGAACATGAGTTCCCAACACCGTCCCAGCAATTTCTCCTTTTTTGATTATGACAAACCCATCTCAAAAGACAAGTATTTCAATTTTTAATGACCATGAGATGCATCATAGTTCCTAAGCAAAAGTTAAGTGCAATGTGAGTGACAAGTTCTTTAGGGAATTCAACTACGGTCGTGCACTAGACCTAGGTTATGGTTGAGGTCGTGCGTCCCGAGAAGCACGATCGTGTGCCTCGAGCCAGCAATCGACTAGGGTCTTGCGGTGTATTCAAGGCAGGACGAGTTCGTGTTTGGTTTATTCCGCCTTGCTTATTTGATAGACATGCCTTATATCTTTTATCTATTTTATTTAGATAAGACAACTTTATTATATTTAAGGAGTTATTTTTATTATTTGGGTATTATATTGTAAGAATATTTTCCCTATCTAAGTTAATGAAACCCTATAGAAAAGGCAGATCAGAGTTTACGTAAACACAAGAAGAACACTTTGTTCCAACTAAGGATGAGAAGCTTCCAACTAAGGATCGCGAGAAATAGCACCAGATTGATTCTAGATTTGTGATATTAGAGTCTAGGATTATTCCATTCTTGTTTGCAAATTCAATTCGTGAGATTCGAGTTGAGTTTCATTCAATCCATTCTAGATTGTGCTTGTAAGATTCAGGTATAAGTCGATTAGAAACCCATCTACTCCAACTAAAAACGATCAGCCCGACCCTAAGACGAGAGAACGTCATCAAAAGCTTTATGTATTTTACAAGGATAATTATATTATACAAAGTTTATTGTAATTTCTATTATACAAAATCCTACGAGATTGAGGTGAAGACATAAGATATAAAAGACATTGAAAGTATTATACAATAACATGGGAGATAGTAACGATATTTAGGGGCTTGTGCTTTCATTTTAGCCCCTAAGGCAAAGCCATCATCATTGTCAAGGTTGAGAAAGTCATTGACATCCAGGCTAGTCACATGTGACCTATCCACATCTTTATTATCGATGTGGTTGGTCTCGGTAGCCCTTTCTTTCTTCATTTCAACTTGATATACCTTCACTAGGTGTGAAGTTGTGCGACATACCTTTGACTAGTGATAGTCACGTCACACCAGTAGCATGTTGATTTGGATTTCTGGGAGTATCTTGATGGACATGTCTGGTCCTTATGCTATACATCCCCCTTATAGTCATGGTTCTCACAATAATTACTGTGGCTTTTGTTTTAGCCTCGGCCACACCCACGACCACCACGACCCCTATAATTATCTCAACCTCATCCACGCCATTATTAAGGCGTGATTGTTGCTCACATTTAATTTCTTGTCGTTTCTATCATGAAACACTTTATTCATAACATTTGCTTCTTGGGCGACTATTGAGCCAGTAGGCCTCGGATTGTGGTTTTTCGTTAGGAGCTAATTATTCTTTTCAACAACCAACAATACTTCTAATAAGTCAGAATATCTTTTAAAATTTATTTCTCTATATTAATATATTTAAAGCATGCATAGTGGAGAAAGTTTTCTCCAACATTTCTTGTTGAGTGATCGTTTGACCATAGAGTCTCAATTGAGATGTGATCCTATGGATAATACTATTGTACTCAGTGATGGACTTAAAGTCTTGAAACCTTATAGTGTTCCATTTATGTGTTGCTTGTTTGAGTAAAACTTCATTTTGATGAGCATATCGCTCATTCAGGTTGTCCCACAATTCTCTTGGATCCCCCACAAATAAGTACGCAGTCTTGAAACTTTCATGAATGTGGTGGTTGTAACACCGGCCCCGATTTTTAATACTGGAATGCTACTCGGTAGTGGACCTCACATGGGTCCACTTAAGCTAGTTTGACAGCAAATTCACAATACGGATCTTGCAACAAAGGCACGACAAGAAAATAAGGAAAACATCCAACTCATATATCATTAAAAATAGGACTGAAAACCACGTATGCACAACTCTCCATGTACAAACCACCCAAAAATGCTCTTTGAAACAACCACTTACTTTCACAAGTTCTCTAAAAAATACTCGAACCAATTTAAAACAATAACCTTGTACAACAACCCGACACACCTAAGACATATTACGTCGAGCCGACCCACCGTTATCTTGGAAGAGTTTCCTTGAAATATAGTTCGCGTATGAGTTGAATCCTAAAAAAAAGAACACCCCGAAGGGTTCAACACCTCGAAAAAACATGCACCAAATGATAAACACAACATGCAACAACAAAATCAATTTATTAAAATACTTAATCAATATATATCTTCTAAAGCAGAAGCACTTTTGGGCAGATTCGTCATTAAGAATTTATATTACATCCAACTTATTTTTAATAATGATTTTTTAAATTAATTATATCTTATGTAATTCAATCACCTTATGGAATTTCCAATTTTATCCACTCACTTTATTTAATCATATTGTAGCTACGAAAGGAAATATCTTCAATATAGATGAATTTAACGTTTTTAATTAATCAACATATATTTATTATCATGTACGTTTTTACTTATAAATATGGGATAAAATCAATATATTTATTAATTTATTATATTATAGTAAAATACTAATTTCTATCCATATACGTTTTACTATCATGTACATTGTTTAACATTAATTTCTATCCATATATTTGACACATCAAAATACTAATTTAATATATTATAGTAAAATAGATAAGTTAATCTATTTAGTCACCATATTTTTAGTTACAAATTTTCTTATATTAATATTCTATCAGTAACTATGACAACTTTCTTAATTAATATGGGCCATGTTTTTTTTGCAAGATTTTATATTAAATTTTAGATTTTTTTTATAATAATTTTCTATTAGTATGATATATTATGGATTGTCTAATAATAAATAAAAATTATTGATCCCTTAATCTTAAATGGGTTAATCACTATCCATATGTATGACCGGTTGTATTGTTCTCAAATTTAAAATTAAATATATCCCAATCACCATATAATTAGTTACGGGTTCTTTTTATATTTATTTTCCATCCATAAATATGTCAACGTTTCAATTAATTTGAACCATATAAAAACTGACCAAAAAATGGTGTGAAAGAATCAGGATGGGGTATCCTTATAATATCTAGAGTTTTTTCAGGTTTTTTGTAACTTTTCTTTGTTACCCTTACGAATAAATTATCCTTCATTAAGAAAAATGAGGATGTGGAGTTTTTTTTTGGTAGGAAAATGAGGATGTGGAATTAGTTGTGATTCTATTTGCAGAACTCAGCCCTTTGACTTTCTCCAAAATCTTTGACCTTAAAAAATAAATCTACCCTAATACATTATAAACCAGAAACCAAGTCTGTGTAAAAATTTACGCCACGTGTCATAACCTAAATAAAATAATGAAAAACATTTTTTCAACTTAAAAACTAAAATAATAATTCTAGAAAACCCCTACACATTATACTCTAATAATAATTCTAGAAATCACAATTTATCTTAAATTCTTAACCACTTCATCAAATAGATAATGGCTAGATATCATATTATATGCATAGATTGTTTCATATAGTAATTAATTAATATGCAATTATATTTTAAAAGAATTTAATTAAGTTAAAAACTGCTAAATAAAAAAAATGAATTTATAAAGATTGAAGGTTTTTTAGGGTAAGATTTAAGATTTTATAAATTAGATAATATATATATAGTTTTATATCTATGTAAATATTCATTTTATTCTTAAAAATTCATAAATATAAAAAAGGCAATTTTAGATTTTATAAAATAATTAATGTATGAAAATAAAATTTTATCTATATAATTTTCTATCTATGTTTATTGATATTGAAAAGCAATATTATATATGTTATCTTAAGATCTATAACTATATATTAAAGTTGTCCCTTTTCGAGCCACCAGAACGATTCTGGCCCCACCTTATATTTACAATATTAATTTTTATTCATAATATTTTAACTTCTTATTGAATTCTTCTTTAAATATTTAAATCTATCTTTAACATCAAACAAAAATTTATTTAGTATAACAATATCTTTTAAAAACTTTCTTATAAAAATATTTAAAATTAAAGATAACAAATTTAAAATATTTTAAAATAAGTATAAATATCTTTTATCTTTTAGCCTGATATCTTTTCATGAATTTATTTATAGATATATAATTATATATTTTTTCTTTTATAATAAAAAATCTATAACTATATATTAAAGTTGTACTTTTTCGAGCCACCAGAACGATTCAGGCCCCACCTCATTGATGAAACCCGAAATAAACCGTTCGCTAAAAGACAAGAGACGGGATTATTATATTCGATTGTGCGAACACTTGCTTCCTTATTTATGATTTTTTTTACAACGAGGTTGCAATATCACAAAGTTACAAATCGACGAGGTTACAAACCAACGAGGTTACAAACACTTGGAAGTTTACACCCTAGACCTCCTACGATTATCCGAGATCTCGACCTAACAATGTTCGAGATCTCCTATTTGCTAGACAATTCTAAGTATTGCTTGTTTGACCTTTTAAGCGAGGTTGATCTAGCGGGACGATGTCGATGACTTGCGAGATTGGGCAGCGAAGTCTTTGTTGTGAATGAGAGTGAGGTGTAGACGGCTTGCAAGATGGTGTAGCGAGGTCTTTGATGTGAGCAGAAACTTTGTGAGACTTGAAGTCTTTTTGTGAACTTCACTTGTCTATAGCGAGACCTTTTGACGATGTTTCGATCACGTCGATCTTCAACGAGCAAGATAGTTCTTGAGTTCAAGAAGTTTTTCGACCCCTTTTCCATACGAGATTCTCCTCTATTTATAGAGGATTGGGGAGTCGAGTTCTGATCATTGTCCGATGTGGGACGCCCGAGATCAAGGGCTCTGATTGGTCTAGAGGCGAGGCAGCTTGTGATTGGCTCGGGAGAGTGGCGCTAGCTGAGTGATTCTGGTGGGCGGGCGTGTTGGTAGAGTCGATTACGAGGTGTAGACCTCGTTCCAAGGTTTCGGAGGACCTCGCGAGGGTAGGAGTTTTGTTAAAATAAAAGGTGGATGTGGTTGTGGGCCCCAGGATCATCCTCGGGAGGCCCGTCGGGTCTGTATGTTCTTCGTACCCCGGGCCCACTTCTTACTTTACTATTTTGAGCATCATCACAACCCCATGGCCTGGGGATCTCGCCCCGAGGGCCGCAGGGCATAAGTTCTCAAAGATCACGGGGTACGAGGTTTTGAGAGGTGGGTAGGCATTTGGCGAGGTTTCAAGGGTTCCGAGGTTCATGGGGGGCATCTCGCGAAGCCCTCTTTTTGCGAGGCTCTACACTTAGCCCTTTTTTTTTTGTTTGCAAGGGTGAAGCTTTTCTGGGCTTGCTCTTCATATCTTGCTTAATGGGCCGTTCAGGAGGGACAAGCCCAATAAGCTTCTCTGGGCAGGGGAGGCCCAAGCCTGCTCTTTATAAGAGCGTATTTCACACGCTTCCCCTCCATCTTCTCTCCCAACATTTTCACCCTCTTTCTTCGCCTTTTCGGTTTGTTGCTAGCGGTTCTCCAGACGGTTTCCGACGAGCCTTCGCCTCTTGCCAGTCTGCACCACCGCCCTTTCTTCGCCGGTTTTTAACAAGTAAGTTCTCGACCTCCTTCTTCCTATTTTTCGGTGTTTTTTGCTTTTGATCTTCCCTTTCTGTTCTGTTCCTTGGAGGGGCGATGGCGTACCGCCTGGCGTTTCGTTCCGGTGTCACGGCGGCGAAACAGCGGCGGTGATGTTGGCGTGAATGTCTGCGCGCTTTCTCCGCCATCTTTCGTTGCTCTTTTCTCTTTTTTTTTCCCTTTTTTTTTCTTCTTGCTCGGCTTTGTGCCCTACCGGGCAAAGGTCGTTTCTTGGTGTTTCGCGCCAGTGTCATGGTGGCGGGACGGTGGGGTGAGGGTGGCGACCGCCATGCACTCGAACCCCTCGGCCTCAACCGACGGCCGGGTCTCTGTGCTTTCTTTCGGCGGCTTTGATTTTGAGACCCTCGGAAACCCAAACGTCTCGACGACTGATTGATGGGACGTTAGGGTCTCCGCCGCTGCTTTCCACCGCTGGCATCCATTTCTCCTTCTCTTTCCTCTTTTTGGCGCTTCGACTTCTCTATCGCCGTCCTATCTTGTTAGAGTAGCCCCTAGGGTGCCACGTGGCCTTTCGTCTCTTATGACCTCGAATTCTCTTTCTTCCAGACGCTGTCATGACCTCGTCTTGTTCTCCCTTTTGTTGTCGTAACCTCGCGTTCTCTTCCCTTCGAGGTCATGACCTCGCATTGTTTTTCCTTGGTTATTTTGCCCGATGTCTCAACACTTCTTTCTTTTCCAGGTGCTAGCCTTCCGCGGCCTGGACGTCGTTCTTTTCATGCCTAGGAGAGCTTCTGTGAGCCCTCCGCCCGGCTTCGCTTTCAGAGTTCAAGAGGGTTTTTACGAGGAGGTTTCGGAGTCCGCGGGAAGCGTAGAACTTAGCGACTCCCAGAACCCGAGGTCCCATTCGCTGGTTTTCAGCGATCCTTCTTCAAGCGACTCCGAGGCTTCTATCAATTCACGCTTCTACCACCTTCGAACGTCGTCGAGTGTTGAAATGGCTTCGTCTTCCACCCCTGACGAGGTTGTTACTGAGGTTGAGGTGCGGCCGGATGTGGGAATGACCTCGGCGCCTCCCCCCTACGTGCCCCCGAGCTTCCCTGCGGCGTACATTACTGATGCCGTGTCTCGCGTTCCGCCTGTCCTCGAGGAACGGATTCCCATGACCCCGGGTACCCTTGAGGCCTATCTGTCCGAGGGAATGGCCACCGAACTCAAGCGTGAGGATCTCGCGAAGATTGCCAAAGACTTCGCATGGCCCGAGGGAGTTGAGCTGGCACTTCCCGAAGAGGGGGGCCGACCCTTGGCGTCCTACGAAAGGTGTGTGGTCGTGCACCTCTTCAGTCTTCAGGCGGGTTTCAGGCGGCCTCTGGCCCAGCATATTGTCGAATACCTGTGGGCCATGCGGATCTGTCCCGCACAGTTGTTCCCGAACGCTTGTCGGCTGTTGTGCGCCTACACGATTCGCAGTTGTGAACTCGGGGACGGGCCGAATCGTGATAACTTGTCGGCTTTATTCCTAGCGAGGAGGGAACCTCGGTCCTGCCTCATCAATCTCAGCACGCCGAACGTTAAAATCACCACGGCCCAATCGAAGGTCGGGCCGTGGTAACCGAATTGGTTTTTGGTCCGAGATCCCACCAGGAGATATCTCAATTTTCCCGTGGTGTCGGGCACCTTCGTTCAGTGCGTGTGCCCGCAACGAGCTTAAAGCCCTCAAGGCTCGATACGCCACAACGAGTCAGGCACCGTACCAGGTGTATCTTTCTCAGGACCGGCTTGAGCGAGCCGGCCTGAGTCTCAGCCTCCGCCCTAGCGAGGGCAGAGAGGGTATTCAATCTTTTTCCTGATTGTTTCTTCCTTTTGTTGCTGGGGAGCGAGGTTATGAACCTCACTAATTCGCTTTTGTTTTTTTCTCGTCTAACTTTTATGCCTTTTTTGTTTTGACAGTGGACCTACTTGGCGCTCTTACCACGAAGTCACAGGGCAAAAGGCCTGTGACTTCTTCCTCCAATGCTCCGAGACCCCAAGGCCAACATGGAGTCGTCATAAAGGAGCTGACCTCGCAAGCGAGGCCACTGGCCTCGCAGCCGAAGGCCACAGTCTCGACGTTGAGGGCGCCTGAGGCGAAGAAGAGCGAGGTGGCGGCGACGAAGGGGGACATTGCCAGAACGTCATCCCAACACTCGCGAGGATCTGGTGACAAAGCCGGGTCCAAGAGAAAGGGCACGGGGTCTCCACGTGGAGAGAAAAGGAAGAAGCAAAAGGGGGATGGCCAAGGGGGAACCCCAGGGGGCGAGATGATCGAGCGCCCTGGCTCGAAGAGCCGAGTTGTCTCGGCCACCGGGCCTCCTGCCGATAAGTTCCACTGCCCCGGTCCTTCCCGGGGCATGTCCCAAGACTGGGACATGTCATCTTAGACCGATGAGGTTGCATGGGCCAACAACCTCTCGGAGGCAGCCCTTAACGACGAGATCCTCCGCTACTCAGCGATGGTATGCCTTGCTCTTACGTGGTTGTTTTTTTCTTGATTGGCTTTATTATTATTTTTTTTCTTGTTTTAACGTGCTCTTCTATTGCTTCAGAATACCTTCTTCGCTAACTATAACTGCGGTCGCGTCGGCCTCCTCCATAGGAATATGGATAGGATGGAGGAGAGGCTCCAAGAGCGGGACGCCGAGATTGAGAAGAGGGGAAAAAACCTCATGGAGGCCGAGAGACGCGTTCGCGCCGCGGAGATCGCGGCAGCGGACGAGGCCAAGGCCGCCGCGAGGGTCAGGGAGGAGTTGAGGAAGGCGAAGGAGGAGGCTAAGAACTTGAAGGAAGAGAACGGGGACTTCAAGGGCGAGGTCGCAAAGCTCAAGGGACAGCTATCCGCGGAGCACCAATTTTTCAGAGAAAAGGAGGCGGAGCTTCAGAAAGCTGAGGAGGAGATTACCAGGCTCCAACGGCGTGTTGTTGAGCTTAGCGAAGAGGTGGAAGCCGAGGGGCTCAGGTATGTGAAGTCCGAGGCCTTTAAGGCTGAGATGGTGGAAAGTGTGAGGAAGATGTTCCACCAGTCCGTCCGGATGGGGGTCAAACAGGCGGTTGCGAAGTACGGGCATATCGACCCCTGCATTAAGTTCTTCATCCCCAACTACGAGGAGACTATGGGGGAACTTGACGGAGAAGAGCCCGAGGGAGAGTGTGAATTCTTTCTCAACGAGGACGGGACTGTGGCCAGCGAGGCGCCTATCTTGGCAGACTCCGCTCAGGAAGACCCGAAAGTCGCCACCACAGATCCTCAGCCTGCGGTAGACGTGCCAAAGTCCCAGCCGTCCATGACACCTCCTCCTGCCCCGGAACCTCTCGAAGGCCCCGTTGCTGAAGCTTCGAAGATTTGAAGGATGCTGGCTTGTGTTTTTTTTTATTTTTGTTGTTTTGTTGGTGGCCCTGCGGGGCTTGTAATTAAACATCTAGGCACACGTGCCCCACCTTTTTATATCATTTTCCTTTTCTCATGATTGCTTGTTTGTTCTAGCTTACTTGTATATGCTCGTCCATATTTACCTAACCCCATGGTCCGAGTGTCACGACTATTGTGGTACTCGGGCCACATCGGGTGTTTCTAATTCTGCACCGAGATTATGAGCTTTGCTCGGACCTTCACACAATATTTATGCCGAGGTCATGAGCCTTGCTCGGACCTCGCATAATTTGTTCGAGTTTCTCCAATCCCAAGCGGGGAGCGAGGTTTGGACTTAAAGAGATTCTCCAACCCCAAGCGGGAAGCGAGGGATGGATTTAATGAGATTCTCCAACACCAAGCGGGGAGCGAGGTTTGGACTTAACGAGATTCTCCAACCCCAAGCGGGAAGCGAGGGATGGATTTAACGAGATTCTCCAACACCAAGCGGGAAGCGAGGGATGGATTTAATGAGATTCTCCAACACCAAGCGGGGAGCGAGGTTTGGACTTAACGAGATTCTCCAACCCCAAGCGGGAAGCGAGGGATGGATTTAACGAGATTCTCCAATGCCAAGCGGGGAGCGAGGTTTGGACTTAACGAGATTCTCCAACACCAAGCGGGGACCGAGGTTTGGACTTAACGAGATTCTCCAACCCCAAGCGGGAAGCGAGGGATGGATTTAACGAGATTCTCCAACACCAAGCGGGGAGCGAGGTTTGGACTTAACGAGATTCTCCAAGCCCATGCGGGAAGCGAGGGATGGATTTAACGAGATTCTCCAATACCAAGCGGGGAGCGAGGTTTGGACTTAACGAGATTCTCCAGCCCCAAGCGGGAAGCGAGGGATGGACTTAAAACCCAAAGTTTTTATTTTTGAGAGAGATTTTGAATGTTCCACAACCCTTTATTCACAAAAAGAAGTAACGGAGTTCAGAGAGTTTACACAAAATATTTCTTTAATCGGTCGACATTCTATGTCTTGCTGAGGGTACGCCCCTCGTTGTCTTTGAGCTTAAAAGCTCCGGGAGCGACCTCCTCGCCGAGGATGTATGGCCCCTCCCAGTAGGGGTCCAGTTTGCCACCTTCGCTTCGCCTCAGGACGAGATTGCCTGTGGCCTGGAACCGAGGTCTCACCTTTTTGTTGCGGTAGACGGCCACGCGGCGCTTGTATTCCCTGGAGTGAAGGTCGGCCACTTCGCGTAGCTCGTCACGGAAGAGCAGCTCGATCCTGAGATTGGCCTCGTTCTCTTTTTCATCGAAATCAAACACCCTTGCTGACGGGACCAGGGTTTGTACTGGGACTAGGGCCTCCGCCCCGTAGTTTAGGGCGAAAGGCGTTTCTCCGGTCGCGCGGCGCGCGGTGGTGCAGTACGTCCATAGGACGAGTGGGAGAAGCTCTGCCCAACGACCTTGTGCCATGCCCAGCCGTTTCTTTAGATCGGACAGGATGCGGGCGTTGACGTTCTCTACCTGGCCGTTGGACTGAGGATGGGCCACGGAGGAGAACTTGAGGGCTATGCCCAGGTCTAAGCAGAATGTCCGAGTCTCTTCGCAATCAAATTGGGGGCCATGGTCGGTCATGATGGTCATGGGAACGCCGAAGCGGCAGACAAGGTTCTTCCACAGAAAGTCGCAGACCTTAGTCCCCGTGATCTTCGCCATTGCTTGTGCCTCAACCCACTTTGTGAAGTAGTCGACAATGACCAGGATATACCGCACCTGACCAACGGCCTTGGGGAAGGGGCCGAGGATGTCCATCCCCCACATCGCGAAGGGGCACGGCGCGTGGATGGAGCGACGCTGCGAGGTCGGGGCGTGCAAGAGGTACCGTGCTTCTGACATCCGTCACATCGCTGGACATAGTCCTTTGCGTCTTGCCGGAGGGTGGGCCAGAAGTACCCCAAGTGGGCGATCTTATGCGAAAGGGTTCACCATCCTGGGTGGCCGCCACAGACCCCTTCATGGGCCTCATAAAGGATGTGCTCCGTAGATTCGGTTGGGACGCACAATAGGTTGGGCTCAGCATAGCCTCGGCGATAAAGGCAGCCACCTATGACGCAATATAGCGCCGCTTGCATTTTCAGCTTCCTGGCCTGTGCGGGGTCCTCTGGGAGGACTCCGCTCTCCACATACCGTGTTATCGGGATCCTCCAATCCTCCGCGGTGAAAGATAGAACCTCGCTGTTCACGCTCCGCGAGAGTTTTCGTTCTACCATCACACGGTTCCCTACTTCAAGGGGGAGGGCGGATCCTAACCTCGCAAGTGCATCTGCTTTGGTGTTCGAGGTTCGCGGGATGGACTCAACCGCGAAGGTTTCCAGGCACGATACCAAGGCTTTGACCTTTTCTCGGTACGCGGGCAGGAACCCCGTTCTGGTGTCGTACTGACCGTTGAGTTGGCGCGCCACCAGCTCGGAGTCGGTGTAGACCCTGATTTTCCGGGCACCACTGAGGAGCGCCATCTCGATTCCGGCGATCATGGCTTCATATTCGGCCTCGTTATTGGTAGCGTCGAAGGCGAAGTTAAGTGAGTACTTCGTCTCGATCGAGGGTCCAGCGAGGAATACGCCAGCCCCACCACCGGCGTCACATCGTGAGCCGTCAACGAACACCTTCCATTCTTCCGAGCTTGTTTCTGTCTCAGGGAAGGTGACCTCCACTATGAAGTCAGCGAGGGCCTGTCCCTTCATGGCGGTCCTTGGGAGGTAGCTGATGTTGAACTCGGAGAGCTCGACTGCCCACTTCGTCATTCGCCCGGAGAGAGCGGGCTGGTGGAGGATTTGTCGAAGTGGGAGGTCAGACAGGACCTGAATGGGGTGCGCGTGGAAGTAAGGGCGTAGACACCTTGCGGCTGTCACAACTGCCAGCGCCATCTTCTTTGCTGGGGAATAGCGCTGTTCCGCAGGCTGGAGCACGCGACTCACGAAGTAAACTGGTTGCGTGGCCTTTCTGGTTAGCACCGCGCTGACTGTCTCGGGGCTGACGGCCACATAAAGTTGCAAGTCCTCGCCCGCCAACGGGGGCGACAGGGTGGGGAGCTTCGACAGGAAGGCCTTGAGCTCAGAGAAAGCGAGCTCAAGCCTCTCATCCCACACGAACTTGTCATTCTGCTTGAGAGCTGCGAAAAAGGGCAGGGACCTCTCCGCCAAGCGGGAGCAAAACCTCCCCAGGTAGTTGACGGCACCGTTGAGTCGTTGCACCTCGGTGCGAGACCGTGGTGACCTCATTGAGAGGATCGACTCGACCTTGGCAGGGTTTACGTCGATGCCTCGCTCGCTAATCATAAAGCCTAAAATTTTTCCCGATGACACGCCGAAGACGCACTTCTCGGGGTTCAGGCTGAGACAGTTGCGCTTGAGAGTTGCGAAGACCTCAGCAAGGTCGACCAGATGCTCCTCAGGGGTCTTGCTCCGGACAACAATGTCGTCGACATATGCCGACACGTTCCGTCCGAGATGGTTCTTAAAGACGCGGTCGACGAGGCGTTGAAAGGTGGCCCCCGCGTTCTTCAGCCCAAACGGCATGGCTTTGTAGCAATAAGTGCCTCGTTGGGTGATGAAGGACGTTTCCTCTTCTTCTCGCGGGTTCATCAGGACTTGATTGTACCCTGAGTATGCGTCGAGGAAGCTTAAAACCCCGTGACCTGTGGTTGAGTCAACGAGCTCGTCGATCAAGGGCAAGGGGTAACTGTCTTTGGGACAGGCTTTGTTGAGGTCCTTGAAATCGACGCACATCCTCCACTTCCCGCTAGCTTTTTTGACAAGCACGACGTTGGACAACCACCGGGGGTACTGAACCTCGCGTATGAACCCCGCAGCCAGCAATTTCGCCACCTCGTCATTTGCGGCGCTCGCCCTTTCTTCATTCATTTTTCTTCGTCGCTGCACCACGGGACGAGTGGTGACATCGACGTTCAAAGAGTGCTGGGCCACGGTCCGCGGGACACCTCGGAGATCCTTCGCAGTCCAAGCGAACACGTCGCGGGACCCAGCGAGCAAGGCTTCTAGCGACGCCGCTGACGCCCCCGAGAGGCATTCCCCGAGGTAGATCTTCTCAGACTCGCTTTCGAAAGGGGATATCACCCTTCTTTCTAGCTCTGGAGTGGGGTACGTGAAATCCCGGACTTCGAGGTCGGCCTCGCCGGGAGATTCCACCATGAACACCGGGCACTTTTGTTTTGCAGAGGTCGCGTAGCAAACGCGACCTTCCTCCTGATTGCCTTTTACCTCTCCAACCCCGCCATCGACGGGGAACTTCATCTTCAGGTGATAGATAGAAACTACCGCCTGGAACTTCATCAGGGAGACCCTCCCAATGATTGCATTCCACACCGAAGGCAGGCGTACCACCGTGAACTCCACCATCTCGGTCCTCCTGGTGGAGCCGGTGCCTAGAGTCATCCAGAGGTCGATGAGACTTGCCACGTCGACTTCGTCTCCCGAGAAGGACGTGAGTTTCCCAGCGTAGGGCTTCAAGGATGTCTCGGAGATGCCCAATTGCTCGAACGCGCCATAGTACATGATGTCCACGGAGGATCCCGTGTCCACCAGCACTCGCTTAACCATCTTCGAGCCCATTTGAGCGTGTACCACCAAGGGGTCGGAGTGTGGCATGTGAAGCCCCTCGACATCTTCGGATGAGAAGGACAAACCTACGTGGGCCCGCGAGGTTTGTGCGACGCTAAATACCGAGGGCTCATGATGGCTTTCCCTCGCGTATCTCTTCCTCTCTGCCTGGCTTGACCCAGCCGGCGATGGTCCGCCCGAGATGGTATGGATATACCCATCGGGCGCCGTCGCTTGTCCAAACCGGGCCTGCTTCGCGGGCGCCTGCTGCTCGACGTTATTGTTCTTGTTGGCCTGAGCCCGACCTGGGCCTTGCGGCACGGTGTTGGCTCCTGACGCGGGGTTGGCGCGGCCCTTTTCATTTGGGTTGTACGCGGGACCTCCCTTGCCTCGGTAACCCCGCGGTTTCCTGCCAAAGCAGTTCCAACCTCCGCCGCCGCCTCCACGGTTGTTTTTCCGGTTATTGTTGTTGTTGCTGTTGTTCCGGTTGTTATTGTTGTTTCTGTTGTTGTTGGTGTTGTTGGTGTTGTTGTTGTTGTTGTTGTTGTTGTTGGGGTTATGTGCCTGTGTCACACACGCATCGCACGCCGCCGGCGCGGCCACTTTTGCCTTCCCCTTGGCATCGGAGACGATCTCTTTGTCAGTTCTTGGTCGCAAGCTCTGGTTGGCGGCATCCTCGGCGTACACTTGGGCCGTGATCCGGGCGCACAAGTTTTCGTACGTCGTTGGATTCTTCAAGAAGATGCGGTTCTTGAAATCCCCGATGCGCAGGTTGCCCATGAGGGTGTCGCGCACTGACGACTTGTCGACGTCCTCGATTTCCACCACCGCGGTGGTGAACCTCGTTAAGAAGGCGCCCAAAGACTCGCTTTCCCCCTGCTCAATTCCGCGGAGATCCCGCATGTTCTTCTTGCGCTTCCTGGAGCCGTTGAAGTGAGTGACGAAGGAATCACACAGCTGGGCGAACGAGGTCACGGAGCCGACCTTCTTACTTGAGAACCATGTTAACGCGGCCTTTTCCAGGGTGGTTGGGAAAACCCGGCAGAATATCGCGTCGTTGTAGGCATTGACGTTCATTTGGACGGCGAAGTGCTTTACGTGCTCCTCAGGGTCCGCTGAGCCGTCATAAAGCCCCATTTGTGGCCTTAGGAAGCCCTTGGGCATTGGCGCGTTTTGGATCTCGTCCATAAACGGAGACGTGATCTTGGCCTCCTCCTGAGCTTGGGGTGGTGGCCTCGAATTGCGCGATCGAGACCTCGGGTAGTGCATCGCGCTCCCCGCTGTCTCGGACAAGTCTGGCTCTTGCAGCCTCGATCGTCGCGATCGAGACCGCGAGATCTGCATGGGATCTCGGGGAGGCCTCTCCGTTGACGAGCCGTTGGTGGAGGTCTCGGGTTCCGGCACATGCCTAGGGACGTACGCAGGTACGTACTCGGAGTGAGGCTCACCCTGGGGGGGAACGGGGACGTATGAAGGGGCGAAGCCCTGCTGGTATTGCCCATAAGCCGGGTAGGGATATGGGTTTGGGGGCGCGCCGCCCTGCTCGAAGCCTTGGAATGGGAATGGGTTTTGCGGGGCGGCGTACGTCCATCCCGGGGGGACCACGAACGGATAGCCCGGAGGCCCCGCAACTGTCCATTGCGTAGTTTCGGGCATGTTGTCGGGGTGTTGAGGGAAGAAATTGTTTGGGCAAGCCACTTTGAGGGGATCGAAGCTAAAGTTTGCACGAATCGAGGAACTGCTTAGGATGAAGAAGTTCCCACAAACGGCGCCAGTGATGAAACCCGAAATAAACCGTTCGCTAAAAGACAAGAGACGGGATTATTATATTCGATTGTGCGAACACTTGCTTCTTTATTTATGATTTTCTTTACAACGAGGTTGCAATATCACGAAGTTACAAATCGACGAGGTTATAAACCAACGAGGTTACAAACACTTGGAAGATTACACCCTAGACCTCCTACGATTATCCGAGATCTCGACCTAACAATGTTCGAGATCTCCTAATTGCTAGACAATTCTAAGTATTGCTTGTTTGACCTTTTAAGCGAGGTTGATCTAGCGGGACGATGTCGATGACTTGCGAGATTGGGCAGCGAAGTCTTTGTTGTGAATGAGAGTGAGGTGTAGACGGCTTGCAAGATGGTGTAGCGAGGTCTTTGATGTGAGCAGAAACTTTGTGAGACTTGAAGTCTTTTTGTGAACTTCACTTGTCTATAGCGAGGCCTTTTGACGATGTTTCGATCACGTCGATCTTCAATGAGCAAGATAGTTCTTGAGTTCAAGATGTTTTTCGACCCCTTTTCCATACGAGATTCTCCTCTATTTATAGAGGATTGGGGAGTCGAGTTCAGATCATTGTCCGATGTGGGACGCCCGAGATCAAGGGCTCTGATTGGTCTAGAGGCGAGGTAGCTTGTGATTGGCTCGGGAGAGTGGCGCTAGCTGAGTGGTTCTGGTGGGCGGGCGTGTTGGTAGAGTCGGTTACGAGGTGTAGACCTCGTTGCAAGGTTTCGGAGGACCTCGCGGGGGTAGGAGTTTTGTTAAAATAAAAGGTGGATGTGGTTGTGGGCCCTAGGATCATCCTCGGGAGGCCCGTCGGGTCTGTATGTTCTTCGTACCCCGGGCCCACTTCTTACTTTACTATTTTGAGCATCATCACTCATATTTAAAAAATTAATTTTATTTCTATTATTATAACTTCTTTCTATTAAATTCTTTTTAACTATTTAAAATTATCTCTAAAATCAAACAAATGTCTATTTAGTATAACATTATCTTTTGAAAATTTTCCTTATACAAGTATTTAAAATTAAAGATAAAATAATAAATATAAATCTTTTAGCATATATCTTTTGACGAATTTATTTATAGGTATATAGTGATTTTCTTTTATAAAAAATAATGATAAATATTTATAATTTTTAAAATTAATAAAAATAGATAATAAAATATTTAATAGATATATGGAAATATTTGATAATCTCTAAATTTACGTACATTAAAAGTAATAAAATGTGAAGAATAATATTTTTGATTAAAAAATTATACATTATATGAGAAATAAATTACTTATGTTAAAGTTTATATTATTTTTTTTATTAATATCCTGATTATAATGTCTATAAATATCGAATCGTAGTCGTACATGGTACGACGGATAAAACTAGTTATGCTAAAATATTTTTATCGGATTGTTGAAAAAAGGTTATCGATATAAATTTCTATCATAACTATATACTAAAACGGAGGTTAAAAAAATTATTAAACGACACATGTCGCTTTTCGATTAGACCACAACAACTTTTTTTAAAACTAATCTTTTAAAAAAATAATCTTTTATTTTTGGACATGAAAAAAGGAAGATTATTAAGATATTTTTTTGCTATATATTATACAAATATTAGGATATTTATTTTATTTTTAGATAGAATGCATATGTTAGGTTTAGATATTATGCTCATATTTTTCTAAATAAGTATAATTTTTAAAACATATCTTTATCTATATCAATTTAATCAAATTTTAAAATACATAAATAAAGAATTCTATAATTCTGTAAAACCCCGTGCAAGGCACGGGAACTTTGACTAGTCTATATCTAAATTAATACATAATAAAATAGAAATAAATTATCTATAAAATTTGTGCTACATGACACTTTAAGAACCAATCATTTTTTTTCATTTTATGATTTATTTATTTTTATTTATTATACTTAAAAGTGAATGTAGAAGGTTTGATTTAGAAAAATATTTTCCATGTTTATTTAGTTTTATCTTAAAGATTAGAAAACAAAAAAATCATTAAATTTTATATAAATATCATTAATAATTATAATAATAGAATAATTATTAGAATTTACATTATCTTTGTTTTTTCTTATGGTTTCTCTAGCGACTTCCTAAGCGACTCCCACTCCCCGACACTAGACCTTTGTTCCCCCGGCGACCGCCCTTCGCCTCCGACGACCCCTAACCTGCCTGGACCAAGCCTCTCGGACCAGACACCCCCTCCTGTCGCCCTCCCGACGCCCACCACGCTCGGAACCCTAACCCGCGGAACCCCTCCCCCCCCCCACCCCTGCGCCCCAACCGCCCCTGCTCCAGACCATACGAGCACCCGGAACCCGAACCCTCAGAACCCAGACGCGCACCTCCCGAACATATTTTTTTGCTATATATTATACAAATATTATGATATTTATTTTATTTTTAGATAGAATGCATATGTTAGGTTTAGATATTATGCTCATATTTTTCTAAATAAGTATAATTTTTAAAAAATATCTTTATCTATATCAATTTAATCAAATTTTAAAATACATAAATAAAGAATTCTATAATTCTGTAAAACCCCGTGCAGGGCACGGGAACTTTGACTAGTCTATATCTAAATTAATACATAATAAAATAGAAATAAATTATCTATAAAATTTGTGCTACATGACACTTTAAGAACCAATCATTTTTTTCATTTTATTATTTATTTATTTCTTTTTATTTATTATACTTAAAAGTGAATGTAGAAGGTTTGATTTAGAAAAATATTTTCCATGTTTATTTAGTTTTATCTTAAAGATTAGAAAACAAAAAAATCATTAAATTTTATATAAATATCATTAATAATTATAATAATAGAATAATTATTAGAATTTACATTATCTTTGTTTTTTCTTATGGTTTCTCTAGCGACTTCTTAAGCGACTCTCACTCCCCGACACTAGACCGCTGTTCCCCCGGCGACCGCCCGTCGCCTCCGACGACCGCCCGTCGCCTCCGACGACCCCTAACCTGCCTGGACCAAGCCTCTCGGACCAGACACCCCCTCTTGTCGCCCTCCCGACGCCCACCACGCTCGGAACCCTAACCCGCGGAACCCCTCCCCCCCCGCCCCTGCTCCCCAACCGCCCCTGCTCCAAACCATACGAGCACCCGGAACCCGAACCCTCAGAACCCAGACGCGCACCTCCCCCCGACGCTCTTCCGACCGAACCTGGTCCAGTCGGGCCGAGCTTCTGCCGCCCCTCCACCCACCTCCTCGAAGCCTTTCTGCCCTCCCCCTTACATAAGCTTGTCCTGCTATTCCCGACCACCCATAACGGTTTCCGGCGACCTGTCCTGAACCCAAACCCACCGCTGCATCCGCTCCCCTTTCCCAGCCCTCCCCGACCTTTAATTTCTAAGATCCGCCCTAACCCTAGCCCCCTTTTCTGGCGGGCCGCGTACCTCTTGAAGAACCGCTAGGAAGGAGGCATCCCACAGGACCGAGCCAAAGTGAATAGGCTTGAGTCCACCCCAACAACTAAGCTGTTTGTGCACCCAAAGCAGTGCCCCGGCGCCCTCGAAAGTGCTCCCACGGGCTCCCAATTGGCCCTTTGCCCCTCTAGACCTGAGGGGCGCGGTAACCCCACTCTTTACCTAGCTTTCTTACCCTCGTTGTTAGCTTTTTGGTTGGTCTATCGTGCTCTACTGTGTTTCATCTTAGTTGCCTGCGTTTGTTTGTTCTGCCTTCGTCGCTTGTGCTTGTTTGTTTAGTTAGTGTAGCATGTGCTTCTGTCTACCGGCCTATAGCTTATCTAGGTTGCCTGGCTGGTTTTGAGTTAGGCACTAGTTCTAGGCTTGGTTCGTGCTTTTAGTTGCTCTGCCCATGTGGATCTGTTCGGTTTGCTATTGGCTTGCTTGTTTGTGTTGTGGGTTTTGCAGGTTTAAGCAGGTTGCGTTTTCAGAGGGTCAGCCTATCTTGTTTGTCTGTTCAGAAGAGCCTATGCTGTTGAGATGGTTGAGCCGTCGAGTAGGGTTGTTCAGCATAGACAGTCCCCCAGTTTGAGAATAGGATCCTAGAATGTGGGTACGTTAAATGGGAAATCAATTGAATTAGTCAAGCTCCTTTAACATTACAGAGTACAGATTGCTTGCATTCAGGAGACAAAGTGGAAGGGAAAGAAGGCAAGAGATATAGATGGTTGGAAGTTATGGTATTCATGAGCATCTAGTAGCATAAATGGAGTTGGGATCTTGGTCGACATGAAGCTGAGAGATCAGGTGGTGCAGGTGGAACGAACAAGTGATCGTCTGATGCTGCTGAAGATCGTCATAGGAGAGAAAATCCTAAATGTTGTCAGTGCCTACGCGCTGCACGGGGGGTTGAGTGCAGAAGAGAAGAGGAAGTTCTGGGAAGACATAGATAATCTGACAAGAAGCGTACCGACGACAGAACAACTATTGATCGGAGGTGACTTCAACGGGCATATCGGGAAAGACGGGTTTGTCTTTGAAAAGTTTCACGGAGGTTGGGGGATTGGCGACAGAAATGATGGAGGTCGGGCACTCTTAGACTTCGCAGCAGCCTTTGATTGTGTGGTGGTCAACTCTTGGTTTAGGAAGAGTGATGAGCAGCTAGTCACCTTCCAAAGTCCGCTGGGAAAGACACAGATAGATTTCTTTGTGACTAGAAGGGAAGACAGGGGAAGGTGTAAGAACTGCAAAGTCATACCTTTTGAGGTTTTGTCGACCCAACACAGGTTGCTCGTCTTGTATTTGAAGGGGCCGTGTAAAAAAAAGCAAACACGGCACCTCAACTGAGAATTAGGTGGTGGCGCCTCTCAGAATCTAATGAACATAGCTTGCGGGAAAGGATCTTCGAAGAAGCAAATGCTAAGGGAGCTTGGCAAGAGAAGAGCGACGCCAAAGAGATGTGGGGCAAGTTGGCAGAGTGCATCCGTAGAGCGGCGTGTGGCGTGTTGGGTATTTCGAGAGGTTTCTTTGGGAACAAGAGAGCGGTAGCCTAGTGGAATGATGAGGTACATGAGAAGGTCAGGGAGAAACAATTAGCCTACAAAGCTTGGTTAAGAAGTATAGAATCAAAAAAAGAGGTGAAGTGGGTAGAGCTCAAGGCAACAAAGAAGGTAGCTAAGAGGGCCGTGGCATCAGCTAAAGAGAAAGCATTCGAGGACATATATAAGGCTCTGGAAGAAAAGGGCGGAGAACGAGCCTTGTACAGATTGGCTAAGACAAGGGAAAGGAAGAGCAGAGACATAGACATGGTGAGATGCATCAAAGATGAGGATGGACAGGTGCTAGTAGATGACACTCAAATCAGACAGAGGTGGGAGAGGTACTTTTGTGGACTTCTGAATGAGGGTGGTGAAATGGGCGAGAGACGACACGACTCAACGGGACGAGAATCACGGGAGTACCCTATATGTTTCTATAGGCGTTTCACCAGGGAGGAACTAAAAGGCGTGGTCCGCCAAATGGGTAGCAAGAGAGCAGTAGGGCAGGATGAAATACCGGTAGAAGTTTGGAAGTGTTTGGGAGTGAGAGGCCTAGAATGGCTAGCAACGCTCTTTAATGTTATTTTCAAGACGACCAAGATGCCAGATGAGTGGAGGCTTAGTAAGTTGATCCTTGTATATGTAATATCCGCAATATTCCAAGGTTTTTAAAACCGAATATAATACAATATTTATATTTATAACCTTTTTCTCTATATAAAAGAGAATTTACAATTATTATAATAACTCTTATTTTTCTCTTTAAAAAGAGATGCTTAAGTAAATTAAATAAAATAAAATTCAAGGATGCATTATAAGGGTTATGAATAAATAAAAGCATTTAAAGAAAAATAATGCTTTATTATTTTCGAATTTATTTAAATAAAAAGGGGTACAACAAGCTAGTAAAAATACAATGAAAATTCAATAAAAAGGATGCAAGAGCCGGGACTTAAACTCAAGACCTCTTGCAATCCCATCTCACACGCCCTTCCCTCAAACCGCTAGACCAATGTAACTTTCTACTCATCTATGCCATCCTTTTAATTTTATATCAATTTTTTAGTCTTCTTCTCCAAACAAGTCAAATTGATTTGACATGGGAGCAATGCATGTCCACCACCTTCTCCCTTTGCTTGCAAGAATGGCCTAATGACATCCTTCCTTACCTCATCTTCAACAAACACACATATGACCAATTGTTGATCATCTCCTTCTCCTCCATTGGTCCTCCACCATAGCCATGGATCAGTAACCTTGCAAGGTTTGCCTATAAAAAGGGCCTCCATCTTCTCCTAACACCCACACATTCATCCTTCTCTTCTTCCTCTTAGAGAATTGCTCTCAAATTGTCAAAAATCAACCCTTTTCAATTCAAGTTCTTCCATTCAAAGCCCTCCAAAAAGCCTTCTTCTCTCTCTTGTGTGCACCGCCGGCGTCGCCCCTGCCCCCGCCTGCCACCAGAGCGCCGCCCGACGTCCTCCGGGCGCCGCCACTGCCCCGTCGGAGTCCCTGGTGCCGCCGCCCCCTACACCGCCGGTCTCCCCTGCCTCTCGTTCTCTGTATTCTGTAATACAGGCAACCATAAAGTATAAATTCTAAACCTTTTTATTTATTTATTTAAATTAATTAACTTATGTATTTAAAATAAGTTGTTAGTGGAAATAAGTAAAGTAAATAAGTTATTTGCAAGATTAAATCTAATAAATATTTTTAAGTAAGATCTTGTTAGTTGAAAGGGAAAAGATAATTTAATAAAGTATTAATAATTTTTATATCATGTTATAATAAAGTTGCAAGACAAGGTAATTTTAAATAATTTTTAAGATCTCTTATAAAAGTATTGTTAAAAAATTATTAGAATATGGATTATAGTTTTTATATTAAATATTATTTTTATAAGGAATAATGTTATTTATACAAAATATTATGTTGTTTATCTCTAAGTGAAAAGACTATCAAGTTATATGATTATAATTATAATAATGATAGAAATATTAATAAAGTTATCATTTAATAAAACATTAGTTAAACCTATCTCTAGGTGTAGAGATTTCCTACAAGACATAAGTTTTTATTATAAATATGATAATTGTGACTTTAAATGGATATATAATATGTTATTATATTGTTAAGTTATAAAGATGTCTTGCATGAAAAGATATCGTAAGATATAGAAAAGATATCGTAAGATATCGTAAGATATATAATATGTTATTATTTTGTGACCTAAGATATCATAATAGTATTCTATAAGTATAAACTAAGATATTTTAAGCCATGATCATGTATTTTATAAACTATAAGATATGGAAATAAATTTGGGAATAAATAAATTAGATTATTTTAATATTATGTTAGTTTTTGGAAAGCCTACTTTATAAAGTAAATAGAAAGATCTAAATATAGAAATTTCTAAGAAAATGGTCTATAACTATTCTATCTTTGTTTAATATGGTTTATATAATTAAATAAGATTCTATTAAGAGAATATTATCAATACAATATTTTTGGTGGGAAAATAATACTTTAAGTTCCTTAATGAACTTTTTGAAAATAAAAAGTAATATTTTAATTAAGAGAAGTTTTGTAAAAAGGTTAAAATAGATTCTTTATAATTTTAAGGAGAAGATGTATATTTAAAATACCTTTTTAAGTAAAATATGTTATCATACATTTTTATGAAATTATACTTGCATAATTATGTTAAGAAGTTAGCAAGTGAAATTAAAAGAAATTATTTTAATAAAATAAATAAGGATTTTTAAAGAATAAAAGGATATTACAAAATTAAAATAATAATAAAGGAATATTATTATTTTAATTAGCCACCTAAATTATTATTATAGTAATTTAGAATTTCATTCTCCTATATAAAGTATATATGAGAAATCCAAGCTTTAAAAGAAATTCGTATTTAAAGATCGCTCGTAAATTCCGTGTCGATAGGTCGGGATTCTCGTTCGAAGTCGCGAACCACACTTTCAGTCTTATCGCAATCCTACTCGTGAGAACAAGGCAAGTGGAATTTCCCCTTGTGACCTTATATATTCATCTCCGTGAAATTCTCGATGTTGGGAACAAATTGTGTGCTAAGTAACAAAAAGGAACTTAGGAAATATCGACTGCTAGATATAACGACCTCATTGTTAGTATAGTCCGCTCTTTATTATTGATAGGATTATTTATGCTAGTTTGGTTGTGACCTTGATTGTTTACGGCCTCGTTAAGAGGTCAATGTCGAACAAACTAATGAGGGGCGCGGAAGTAGCCGATGCCTCTATAAAACTTACTAAGTCATAATGCCTACGTGTTTGAAGTACGACTTTCAGGATCTTGATCCAGTCCGCTCCGATTGCAAGGAGGGACAAGCGCACTCTAGCTAAGTGCCATGAAACTGGGTTTCCCTTGGTGGACCGGGCCATACGAGCCCCCACCCCCTTTTTAAAAAAAATCATTAAAGATAATAAATGACTTTTCGTCACGATATAAGATAAGTGCCCGTGCACATTTAAAAGACATCAAAACCGGACCGGTCTCAAATGATCGATCCGGCTCTCGGTCCGCTCAGGGCGCGAGAGGTTTTCTTAAACTTGTTTGAATGAATAATGTTCCCAACATACACTAATCCATTCTAAAAGAAGTCTACAATCTAGTAGTTCTTCTCTCGATTATCGAGCTATCTCCGCTTGAGATACGCTCTCCTTCGTACCGTTAAACCTCATACAAATAAGCCTTATCTTAAACACAACCCAAGTATTTTTCTCGATACGGTTGAATTACCAAAATACCCTCGGGAAGTTCCGTTCCCGCTTGCTTAGTCTCTTAGACTAATTCTTCTTTTCCTCATGTTTGCCTGGCATTCTCTCGCCCCTTGCGAATTATGTTAGATTCTAGGAATCCCAATAAGGCGTGAAGTGAAGGCGAAAGAAGGACGAGGATTTTCAAGATGTACTTCTCATATCATTTTGTTTTACTTTCGTTATGTTTCAAGGACAAGTTGGTTTTGCGTTTCATTTCTGAACAGCGTTATGTTTAAAGCACTGTAAGATGTTTTGTACAAACAAAGTTTCTTTCGAGAGCACCCTTTTTATGTTATGAATTATGTTTATTTCCGCATTATTATTGTTCTATATCATTCTAAAAGTCTTGGGTGACTTTGGACGGTAAAATCCGATGTCACTGGCGGTAATACCCAATGTTGTAAAATAGGGGAGTTACAATATATAAGAACAAGGGAGATGTGCAGCAGTGCAACAACTATAGAGGGATCAAACTGCTTAGTAATACAATGAAGATTTGGGAGAAGGCTATCGAGATGAGGTTGAGGAGAGTAGTCAGAGTGTTAGAGAATCAGTTTGGCTTTATGCCCGGGAGGTCTTCAATGGAGGCTATTCATTTGTTAAGGAGGCTAGCAAAGGCGTTCAGAGAGAGAGAAAAATCTGCACATGGTTTCCATCGACCTAGAGAAGGCATATGATAGAGTACCGAGAGAGCTGCTTTGGGACTGTTTGGCAAATAAGGAGGTATCTGGCACGTTTATCAAGGTAGTTCGAGACATGTACGAGGGCTCGAGGACCAGTGTGTGCACCTCAGGCGGGGACACATAGTATTTTAAGGTGGAGGCAGGCCTACATCAAGGCTCTGCCTTAAGCCTTTTCCTTTTCACACTAGTGATGGACGTTCTAACGAAGGAGATCCAAGGGGAGATACCGTGGTGCATGTTGTTCGCAGATGATATTGTGTTGGTGGATGAGTCTAGAGTCGGGGTCAACAGCAGGCTAGAAACCTGGAGGGAGAAGCTAGAGTCCAAGGGCTTCAGACTAAGTAGGACCAAGACAGAATATGTGGAGTTCAGGTTCGGGCAAGGTGCAACCCGCAGTGAGGAAGTGCTTTTAGGAGGGGAAGTCGTACCTAGGAAAGAGAGTTTTAGGTACTTGGGGTCAGTGTTGCAAAGTGATGGAGGTATCGAAGAAGACATTACACACCGTATCCAGAGGGGTTGGCAAAAGTGGAGATCGGCGTCGGGGGCCCTGTGTGACAAGAAGGTGCCGCTCAAGCTAAAGGAAAGTTTTACAGAACAGTGATCAGACCTGCCATCCTCTATGGGGCAGAGTGTTGGCCCACCAAGAAAGCGCATGAACAGAGGCTGATGGTAGCTGAGATGAGGATGCTAAGATGGATGACCGGGCACACGTTACTGGACAAAATCATAAATGAGGTGATCAGAAGCAGGGTGGGGGTGGCCAGTATAGGAGATAAGTTGCGAGAATCAAGACTACGCTGGTTTGGACATGTTCAGAGGCGGGGCCCAGAAGAGCCTGTCCGTAGATGTGAGAGTCTTGTCTTAGGAGATGTCCGTAGGGGGAGAGGACGACCAAAGAAATGCTGGAGAGATAGTATAAGGCAGGATGTCCGTCAGCTGGGGATTTCGACGAAGTTGGCAGTATGCAGGGATAGATGGAGAGAGAAGATTCGAGTGGTGGACTGCTAACCACCTGATCAGACCGTCTCATATGGCCTTGAGGATTCGACGCTTCGTTTTGTTCTATGCTTTGCTTCGCTCGACCTTTATGCTTTTCTTTGTGCTTTTCTTCTTGTGGTTGCTTTTTTTTCCTGCTTGTGTTGCTTTGGTCTTGTCGGGTCTTTTGGTCGCTCCCCATTGCGTTATGCCAGGGGTGCCCCCATCCTGACCCCCCAAATTTCCCGCAAGGGAAGCCACACTGGGTTATTGTTGTTGTTGTTGTTGTTGTAGTATAATTTTTAAAACTACCCGAAAATTTACGGGAATTACACTAGTTTAAATTCAAATTAGAAACATCCATCAGTTTCAAAAATTGGTTATCAATCCCAACCCTCTTCCAAATCCAAATGATTCAAAATTTCATTAAACTAAATTATCTCCTTGAACTTTTTCAAGACTAGCCACCAGTACCCTAGAAGCCATAATGTTGATGGTACTGATCGAAAAGAAACACAACAAAACATTCTCCAAAACATATATAGTAGACATTACCGTCAATCTCGATCAATAATTTGGCAAAAGCAAACATAGATGTGATGTGATTTGAAGAAATTAAACTTGGAGGAAGTACATTTTCAGCAGTTGGCTAGTATAGAGTAGTAGTCATTTTTGAGTAATTTATTTAAGCAAAAGCAAGCTCTCAACGTAGGCAGAAACCTGAGTAATTGGATACATGGAACTTCCCCTCAACTCCTGCACAATCTTGTACTCTTTAGTTTCAAAGTTGTATGATACCACCTCATTCCACTTTTCCGTTATTTGCTGAGTTTCATCATCTGTGAAGGTCTCACGACGAGCCCTCTGAATCAGCACATCCCAATTTTTGTTGACGTACCAGAATTGATACAATCGTAAACAGGAGTCAAGGGAGTAACGCTTTGTCCAACACATGGACTCGCTTTCCAACACCCACATGCCAACAGATGTATCAAACGCAGCCAATGAGCGCCCACCGTCTACCACTAGGAGCTTGTTCCACCCACCAATCCTACCATCATTACCAAGCTCGGGCATGTTGATGGAAGAAAACACCTCGCTGCTCAGATCAAAGGAAACCAATTCCCATGCATGATTATAGCCCCAATCGGGCGGGGTAACCAAGTGCAAGCTTCCCCGTAAATAGACCGTCACCCTCCTCTGAGCCGAATCCCAATGCCAATTCCAATTAGAGGATGATGATCCCTTGCCTTGAAATGGAATTATCTTCCAAGAACCAGTCCCAAGGCTGTAAACTGCAACTGAATGCACATTGCGTTTTGAATGTACATCTCTTTTTGAGAGCATGAGTTTAACATGCTTGTAATCATTAGCTAGCGGATCGTAGCCAAGGCCAATGTCATCACCACCCAGGGTGACACCAATTGCACGTGCACGTTTAGGAGGAGGAGATGTGATATTAGTTTCAGGCAAGGGTGGGAATTCATGGAACTTTCTAATCGATGGATTCCACAACTTTAACTCGTCCTTGGATCTAGTCCATCTAGAGAGCAAACAAAATACCAGCTTTTTTTGGGGCCGTACTCTGTTCCAAGAGTGACAAGTGTTTCGGAACTAGTTTCAAAGGTGTCACTACACTTGACAACACAGTTTCGCTCATTACCTTGCACGACAAGGAGGTGGGTTTCATCGCAGTTGTTCTTGAAGCTCTTGAGATGTAAGTGGGCGAACTCAGGATCGTTGATCAAGGACAACCATGATTTAGAGACGCAGCGGAACCGGACAAGAGATTTCACAGGGAGCATGCAGAGTGTTCCAGGCCAAAGCTCCTCTGGAAGATATACTTTATTATTCTTCATCAAGGTCATCTGCATTTGATTTTACAATTAAAATTGGTGCTTACGAACTATGTAACTAATGCGGAGCTAGGAAGGGTTTGAAGTGGTTGAAATCCGGCCAAACTTACCTTTTTCTTCATTTGGGCATCTTCCATTGAAAGGACCCTCTCCTGCATTTATATGCAAAAGATATGATTTATTTTATTTATTTTCCATATATCGACATAAATGTAGATTATTATAACAATTGCATATGTGCGCTGAAGAAGAAAGTTAAAGCACTAGCTAAACTGCAGATAATATTAGACACAATTACCTTTTCCTTTAGCTTCTCCATACACTCAACCAACACTGCGTTCTGATCAATCCATATATATATATTCACATCAGAAAAACAACTTTTTTGATAAAAAAGATTAATCAGACCAAAGAGATTGGAGTTTTGGGGTTAATTAGGTAATAGTTAGCATTTAATTATACCTTTCTGGCCTTCATATTGGCTAAGCCTTTCTCAAGCTGATGTTCTAATTGTTGCAGCTCATCCAACGAACATGAATCCAAACCCTCCCCCATCAAATTCCTGTATATGATCTAGTGTTATTATTAATAATTATAAATTTAAAAGAAAATACACAGGTAAGATATATCTCGCGCTCAATTTACCGTTTATAGAATTTAGGAGTTATGGACCTTATGGTCTTCTTCTCTAAACCAGCAACTTTATTCCACACGTTCTTCTACTTGCATATATTCAAATGAGATTGTTATTAAGTGGCCAAAACAACAACATCAGAAATTCACCGAAGTTGGAAGAGATCACACCGCATTAAAATTCACAGAAGTACTGTATAATCATATTCTCAGATTCGCTGGAGCAAACAAAGTGAACGTGAATGTAGAGAAGCTAGCTAGAGGTGTCCAGCTTCATTTCCACATGCAATTCAATTATATGTACTCCATCAGTCTACTAAAAATTCTAATCGATCTGTATTGAATTCTTATGTATCAAATGCCTAAATGAAGCTACACTAAGCAATCATATATAGTTTGAGATATTCAGAAATTAATACAGATCCATAGTAGTGTAAAATACCTGCATTTTGATCCTTTCAAGTACTTTTGCCCTTCGTCCATCTGGCTCTTTCATGTTGTTTTCGTACGTACCTCTCTATTGTCTTTCTTTTCCTGAAAAAAATCCATTAATCTGACTGGCCTTACTTTGCAAAGTCTCTTATTCTTCATAAACACAATCTGAGTGGCCTTAGTGGAGATGTTACAATGTTGAAGACATACATAAAAAAAAAAACATGCTTACACAGGCAAACTTACAACCACGCAAACTATGATACAGTACTGAGGATATGAAAATGGCCTGTCATATTAACATTCCAGTATTTTGTTATTCGAGATTCCAAGTTAATAAACTAATCGTGAGGAATAGATTGCTCGTTACAGGTTTATACCATGAATTTCAACTTCAAAATGACAAATACAACACCTAATTTCAGATCAAACGAATCGAAAACCTAATTTGAAGTGAGACCCATAGAGCAAAGGGATTAAGAGTCAAAATGCTTACAGAGAAATTCAAAGAGCTAGGGTTGAGCGCAACCTAGTAATCAGTCTTGAAGCGAGAAAGAGAGAGCGTCTTAGGGATGATGAGTTTAGAGCAACTGGACTTGGATTAATATTAATAATGAGATATATCTTTGACTAGAAGATATTGTGTGTTGGAACGATGTTGGGACCTCTGGTTCTGAACATCGGAACAACGATACAATTCTCCGAGTTTTGATAATGACAAACGCTATAAGGGAACTAATGTGCTTTGATCAAGTATTTCTAAGAAACACAGGTTGAGCAAAGAACTTCCATGAATGAGCACACAATGAAGAGTTCCCATTAAATGAGAACTCCCAGAAATGACCAGAGCACACAGGCTTACACGATGAAGAGTTTCTCTCAAAGGAACTCAGAAGAGGACAGTTCCCACGACATGGGAACTCACATGAGGACAAGGACCGATAAGCGCATATCATGGGATCTTGTCTTGGACAGGATGAAGGCACAGTCTGAGGAGCAGACTGTCACGATTGATCCAACGGTCCGATCAACTCAAGAAGTTGACCTAGTTCAAATTGAAGTCACATGTGAAGAAAGTACAACTTGGGCATCAAGGAAAGGGCATTTCGGACACAAATGAAAGATGCGATTGAAGCCCAAGTTCACTCGAGTATAAAGCCAAATGAATAGTACTCGAATTGAGTACTTCTCCCAGAACTCACAAATACCCACAACAGAGAAAGAGAAAGAAGAAGAGAGTCCCCGGCGGCGAGTGTCTGATCTCGACGACGGTGAAGCCAAGTTCCCAGGAGAAAGGGAACTGCGATTCGGTGTAAGGTTTGAGTTACTTATTTAGTGATTGTTGTTCGCTTAGGAACTCAGTTGAGAAGATTCATTAGTGTTGCTAGAGTTAGGTAGAACTCGTAGGAACAGAGAAGTTTGAATCTGGTTGTTTGTAACTAAGGAACAAATCAATAATATAAGTAAGTCATTCAAAATCCTTCAAGCGGAGGTAGAGGTTTACCCATACAACTAGTTGGTTGTAGTGGGGTTCCTCTATAAGGGAACTGTGTTCATTCTGTCTTTCTAATACTTGCGATAGTTTCTTCCACTCTCTTGGGAACAGCTTAACAGCCAGTTCCCAAGCTCTAAGCTAACCGGTTACGATCCAACAATTGGTATCAGAGCAAGGTTGCTCTAGATTTGTGTTAGCATCGCAGGTCTCAAACATGGCTCACGAACTCACCCAAGTCGGTCACAACAACAGCAAGCCACCAAGGCTCATCACTGGTAGATTCGAAGTCTGGCAACGCGACATGAAGAACTGGATGCGCAGCCAAGACTACCAAGCTTGGTGCGTCATAGAAAAAGGGAACTTCAAAATTGATCCAGCGATTGAGAATGATCTTTCAAAATGGGGACCCAATGAGTACAAGTGCATGGAGGCCAACTTCAAAGCCATTCAGTACCTCAAGAATGCCATGTCGGTGCAAGACTGCGACAGAGTGGCAAACCTAGACACGGCAAAGGAAGTGTGGGAAGCCATTCAACAAATTCACATTGGGAACTCAGACCTCCGAGAAGATCTTCAGATGAACGCAAGGAGGGAGTTCTTCACCTTCCAAATGGAGATAGGAGAATCCGTTGATAGCTACCAATCCCGTTTCGAGGGACATTTGCACCAAGATGGCTGGCCTTGGGATCACTAAAGAGGAAGTCACTGATAAAATGAAGGTTCAACAACTCTTCAATGGGTTGACTGGAGAATGGACAAATGAAAGAACGATGTTCAAAGAGAATCCCGAAAACAGAGCTCTTATGCTCCACCAGGTCTTTGGAAAACTGGTGGGATATGAGAAGAGAAAGATAGATGACAAGGAGCAAACGAGGGCACACCAAGGAATTGCCCTCAAACTTGAAAAAATGCTCAAGTCAGTTCAAGAGCAACATGAGAATCTGAAGAAGAAGAGGATGAGGAACTGGTACTTGTAACAAGGGCCCTTCGATCCTTCTACAAAGGGAAGTTCAAAAAGGGGAATGGGAACTCACAGAAAGGACAAGGTTCCCAAAGAAGATCAGCTGAAAAGGACCTCTCGGACGTCACATGCTACAAGTGCTACAAAAAGGGACACTTCGCAAAGGAGTGCCCACTGGGAACTGACGATCGAAAGCAAGGAAAAAAGGCCTACATCGCCACCTGGGACGATGACGAGGACGAAGATCCTGAAGCCTGGGCATCTCCCGACATGTGTGCAATGGCCATAGGAGACACCACTAGGGAACAACCCAGTGAGGTAACTACTGAATCCGTTCTTGCTTCCTTGAATAATTATGAAAAACCTGATTTGCTTAAAATTCTCTCAAGCCTTGTCAAAGATAATATTAAATTGCAAAAGAAGTTGGAAAAATCGGAACGCACAAATGCTGAACTAGTTGGTCTAGAGCCATGTCCCAACTGTGTGTCCCTTCTAGAAAAACTTCAGTCTTATGTGTCTCACATCGTGGAACTTGAGAGTGAGCTTAAAACTCTAGAAAGTGATGAGAACACCCTTCTACAAAATCTGAGTAAAGAAAAAGGGAACTCTGAAGCCTCTAGTTCCCAAACCAATTTTGTCCCTGCCAGACACGGAATAGGGTATGAGTCAGAGAGCCCTAGAAAAGGGAAGTCCCCTTTGAGTGAAAAAGAGATGAATGAGTGTAGGGCCCTAGAGCTTCAGTGTGAGAAACAGAAAAATGCACACTTGGAAGAGAAAATCCGTGTTCTGGAGAGTGGGGTGAATGGAGAAGTAGATTATTACACTGGGAACACTGGACACAAGTTGTATGTTCAAATAGCTAAGGGAAACAGGTCTAGATTGTACAACAAGGAAACTATGGATAGGAACAGGATACAGAGACCCCATCCTAAGTACTACCTAGGAGAATATTATAAGACCTGCTGGAACTGTGGTGCTCATGGGCACTACAAGGAAAGCTGTCCCAAAGCTAAGGCCCAAGCCCAGAGAAACCACGAGTACTGGAACAAGCAGAATCAACAAACCAACAAGCCTGCTAGAATTCCCATTAAAAGAAACAACCATAGGAACTCTGCCTATAACAAGTACTCTCGTGACATTAACATTGCTGATTTTGTGCTATTTGAGACTGTCTTCCCTTGCAAGGAACAAGGCAAGAGTCATCTTGCATGGGTCCTCAAAAACTAACTTTTCTTGTAGGTGGCAGTGAGGGGGAACAGCACATGGGTCATTGACAGTGGATGTTCCAACCACATGACTGGAAACAAAGACAACCTCACCTCACTCCACCCAAAGGCCGAAGGAGGTCACGTGTCCTTTGGCAACAAAAATAAAGGAGAGATCATAGGAACAGGGGAAGTGCTACTCAACAAATCAATCAAAATCAGCAACGTTAACTTGGTGAAAGATCTGGGATTCAATCTCTTGAGCGTCTCTCAAATATGTGATCAAGGGAACAACATCGTCACCTTTGACACAAAGGAATGTCTAGTGATCAACAAGAAGACTAACAAAATCATCCTGAAAGGAAGAAGGTCCAACAACATATATGTGGTGGATACAGACTTTGAGCCACCAAGGAAACTGTGCTTGGCAAGTTCCCTTGACGAAACGGAACTCTGGCACAAGAGACTGGGCCATGCAGGTATCAATCAAATCTTGAAGCTTTATCTACAGGATCTAGTCATTGGTCTCCCACGAATCAACCTTGAAGGAGTCAAGATGTGCGAAGCATGTGTTCGTGGGAAGCAAATCAGGAGCTCGTTCAAACCCAAAAAGGTGGTTAGCACTACAAGACCATTGGAACTGATTCACATGGATCTCTGTGGTCCCATGGACACTGAAAGCTACGGCGGAAAAAGGTACATGTATGTCTTAATTGATGACTTTTCGAGATTTACATGGGTACTTTTCTTGAGATCAAAATCAGATACCTTCAAAGAGTTCGAGAGACTAATCAAGAGGATGGAAGTGAGCATGGGAATCAAGCTCAAGTCACTCAGATCTGACCACGGAACTAAATTCAAGAACTCAGAGTTCCTAAGATATTGTGACAACAATGGTGTATCTCACAATTTCTCAGCTCCTCGGACTCCTCAACAGAATGGTGTGGTGGAAAGGAAAAAAAACACCTTGGAAGACATGGTAAGGACCATGATGCTAGAAAGTGGAGTTCCTCCAAGTTTCTGGGCTGAAGCGATCTCCACAGCTACTTACATCTTAAATCGAGCCATGACTAGGCCCATGATCAAAAAGACATCCTACGAGCTGATCAAAGGAAGGAAGCCCAACATCTCTCATCTGAGGACCTTTGGATGCAAATGCTTCGTTCACAACAATGGGAAGGACAACCTCGGCAAATTTGAGCCTAGAAGCGATGAAGGGATATTCCTGGGATACTCTTCCCATAGCAAGGCATACAGGGTCTACAACAAGAGGACCAAGAAGATAGAGGAAAGCATCCACGTCATCTTCGACGAGAAAGTGTAAAGATGGGAACAGAGGCCCAAGGAAAGGGAACTCTGTTCAAGCTGGTCAGACAAGAAGAAGATGACGACGAGGATGAACCAAGAAAGAAAGATGAAGACTATCCAAGTGGGAACAATGCCCCATAATCAGGGAAAAACGAAGGAAATCAAAACTCCACAGATCAAAGATCCTTTGAAGTTCCCTCCTCAACAGAAGAACCACAAGATGCCTCCAACTCTCTTGTTCCCCAAAATGAAAATGCACCAGAATCTAGTGTTCAGGGGGAACAACGAGGGAACTTCGAAGAGAATCCTGACGAAAGTCCCAGCGAAGAAGCTGAACACACCTGTTCCCCTGAGGAAGAGGAGGCTCAAGACACAGATGAAGAAGAGTCAAGGGAACAGGTTGACGTCTCACACATTCTAACAAGAAACTACCACCAGAAGCGAGATCACCCCATCGACAACATCATCACTCCATATGAAAAAGGTGTTCTAACTCGCTCTTCTCTCAATAATTTTTGTGCTTTTAATGCCTTTGTTTCGATGGTGGAACCAAAAAGCATCAAAGAAGCTCTAAAGGACCCAGACTGGATCCAAGCCATGCAAGAAGAACTACACCAATTTGAGAGGAACAAGGTGTGGAAGCTAGTTCCTAGGCCCAAAAACAAGAATATTATAGGAACTCGATGGGTCTTTCGGAACAAGATAGATGATACTGGGGCTGTAGCTAGGAACAAGGCTCGTTTGGTTGCTCAAGGCTATAGACAAGAAGAAGGAATCGACTATGACGAGACCTTCGCACCAGTTGCAAGGATCGAGGCCATCCGTCTTCTCATAGCCTATGCAGCCCACAAAGGATTCAAGCTATACCAGATGGATGTGAAGACGACATTTCTCAATGGGCACCTCAAAGAAGAGTATACGTAGCTCAACCCTCAGGATTCGAAGATGAGAAGCTACCCAACCACGTCTACTTCCTGGAGAGGGCCCTCTACGGACTCAAACAAGCTCCTCGAGCATGGTATGACAGGTTTGCTCAGTTCCTTCTGTCTCATGAATACCTTCGAGGTTCCATAGACAAAACTCTTTTCCTTAAGAAAGAGTCTAAGGATATCTTGATTGTTTAAGTTTATGTTGATGACATTGTTTTTGGAGCAACTAACGAAACTCTTGTAGAGAAGTTTAGGGACCTCATGAGCAGTGAGTTTGAGATGAGTCTCATAGGGGAACTCACGTTCTTCCTAGGACTCCAAATATCTCAAACAAAGGAGGGAACACGGATTCATCAACAGAAATACATCAGAGAAATGCTAGTCAAGTATGGGATGGACCACTCAAGGCCCATCGACACTCCCATCTCCCCAAATTCCAGGCTCAATGCTGATGAAACAGGGGTAAGTGTCGATCAAAGGAACTTTAGAGGTATGATTGGCTCTCTCCTATACTTAACTGCTAGTAGGCCTGATATTATGTTCTTAGTGTGCTTATGTGCACGTTTTCAAGCTAATCCCAAAGAATCACACCTGAAAGAGGTGAAGAGGATTTTCAGGTACCTCAAAGGGAACGACAACTTGTGCCTCTGGTATCCAAGGAACAGTTCCCTTGAGCTCATTGCTTATACAGATGCAGATTTTGCTGGGCACCTAGTTGATAGAAAGAGCACATCAGGAATGGCGCAGTTCCTTGGGTCATGCTTAGTCTCATGGGGATCCAAGAAGCAAAATTCAGTGGCATTCTCCACAGCTGAAGCAGAATACGTGGCTGCCGCATCATGCTGTTCCCAAGTACTATGGCTCAAGTCCCAACTTCAGGATTACGGTATGTCATTTGGCCCAGTTCCTATACTCTGTGATAATACTAGTGCCATTAACATTTCCAAAAATCATGTGCATCATTCTAGGACTAAGCACATAGACATTAGGCATCATTTTCTACGTGACAATGTTGAAAATGGGAACATTTCTATGCAACACTATAGAACGGAAGAGCAAATTGCGGACATTCTCACCAAAGCTTTAGACAGACGTCCCTACCAGCGTTTTCAAATGCTTCTAGGGATGATAACTCTAAACTAAACGAGTCCCTGTTTGTCTCTCCCTCAATGCTTGATTAGTCTAACTAGAAATGCATGATAGGGAACTGTAGGACTCAGTGCTTTCATTTTGCCATATTACTAGTCTAGAGCTTGATATGTATAGAGGAACATTATCTCTTTTGGCCCAAAATGATCAACCAGAGTTCCCTTTAACCCTCTCTACAAGCCACTATGACGGTTGATCATGAAACCTACCCTAAGCTAAGGACCAGACAAATGTTTCTCATGAGCCAAACTCTTTATCCCAAAATCGAGTTGCAATTGTCTGGTTCTCTTTTGAGTTCCCTAACCTCACAGAAAATTGAGTGTGAGTTCCCTTAACCTCTCCACTCAAAATGACCTTTCCAAAGATCATGGGAACTGATGGGCAAAAGCAGGGAACACTGGATCTGAGAAATGAAACGTCACTTGGGAAACGGGAAATTGTGTCAGAATTCGAAGCATTATGAGCCAAGCATTTGAATCTCTCGAAGTGACTTCCCTTGGAAGAAAGCGACACGCGTCATAAGTGTGATACGGAAGTTGAAACGCTCCTCCACATTCATTGGCCAACGGTTATCGAGGTCTTTCTCAACTTCCCTTTCTACCCTCGTCTTTCTCTCTCACATAAAAACCCTACTTTATCACTTTTGGGTTCCTTCCTCCACATCCTTCCCTGTCATTCTCTTCCTCTGCAACTTTGCCTCCTCTCTCTTTCGAGAAAACTTCCAAAACTCTTCTCTTTCCCAAATTTCTCTAAAATGGCTCCAGCCCACTCTTATGAACAAATGAAGGAATGGATTGTCAACAACCCTAAAACTCTCTTCCTCACAATGATGAACGACGTCGAAAAGGAGCAAGATCCAGCCCTTCGCGACGTCCTCATCGAGGGACTTTACAATTATGTAAGTCCCTTTCTTCCTCCTCCCTCGGCGGCGCAACCTCCAGCACCGCCGACCTCCACTCTTCCACCTCCCTCTTCCTCCGCGATTATCATCGTCGACAGTTTCGGATCCGAACCCCCTTCCAAATACGAAAAACCCAAACAATCCAAACACAAACACTCTTCCAAAGATCCCTCCAAATCCAAACACCACTCCTCAAAATCCAAACACAAATCCTCCAAACGCAAACACTCACAAATATCCACTTCTTCATCCCCCTCTCTTCCCATGCCAAAGAAGAAATCCCTCCTCAACATGGAGGAGGTCCTTAATCTGTCCAAACCCGACGCCTATGCCGTCGTTCACCCATCCGAAGTCGAGAAGCTCTTTCGCCCTCGTCCCCAACCAATCTCTGAGACCTCTGGTCCCAGGGACTCCACGATAATCTCTTCCTCCCCTGTTCCCATGGTTGAGGGAACTACTAACCCTCCTCCATCTTCTCCAACGAAGATTCCTCCATCCTCTTCCTCCCCCAGAGTTCCCCCACCCACTTCACCCATTCCCAAATCCCCGATCACTTCAAAATCTGCCTCTGGGAACTCAAGTCCCAAGGCTCGCACTCCTACTCCTCCTCCTTCCACTCCCAAGGTCCCAACCCCACAACATTCTCCTCTACCTCCCTCTTCTCCCACCACAATCCAACTCCCTTCCCCACCGCCTTCGGCCCAGAAAACCATAGACCTCGACTCCGACGAGGATAATCTCCCCATCGGAGTCCTTGCTCGCCAGAAGGCCAAAGCACCCATCGTGATGGGAACTGAAGACGAGGAAGCTCAACTCCGGGCCCTCGAGGAAGAATTCCGAGGCGTCCTACCTGTGCCTCCGTCTGCGCAAGGGACCGAGGCCCAAGACACTATGGCCCCAGAATTAGAGGCCCCAGAAAAGGAGGTCCCAGCCTTGCCTGCTAAAGCTGGGACAAGCTCTCGTCACCAAGACGATGACGAGGAGGAAACAGGGTTGACCTCCTCCGATGATGAAGGGACCTCCAGTGTTGACACTAAAGAAGACGAGGAGGCCACCGCACTTGCCGGCATCCCAACTCCCGGACACCAAATGGTGGTGTCGGCAGAGGTCCAAGAGGAAAGGACCAGACCACTTCTGATCGAAGCGGCTGACCCCCCTCAGCAAAAAGGAAAGACTACGTCTCTAGGGGGAACTCCAAGAAGAAAGGGAAAGGACCTGTGCCCAAGAAATTTCACATCTCCGAGAATCGCAAGCTCCTTCCCCCCCTCATCCTTTCAGAAAAACAGCTCGTCGATGAAGGGCTAGGGCAACTATGGGACCTGATCAAAGCCCAAGGATGGGACCACATGTGTAGTGAGGCCGTGAGTGTCAATCCCTCTCAGGTGCGCCGATTCTACAACCATTTTGTGGTCCATGACAACGGCACCAAGGGAACTCTCTCTCTCGAAGGCGATGACTTCATCTTCACCACATCCACAATCCGCCTTCAACTACAGGTCCCCGTACAGGGACTCCAGGAACTGCCCACCAAGAGTTGGGGCGACCTCAATAGCGAGGTGATCTATAACACGATCTACGAGGGCCGTGTTCCCACCACTGGCACCTCTACTCATCACCTATCCCTCATAGCCAAGTTGGCTCATTAATTCATCATCAACATGGTGATCCCTCGCCAAGAGAAGCGCCTTGTCATAAACATCCCTGATGCCATTATCCTCTAACACTTCCTCCTCAAAAAGCCCATAAATCTTCCTCGCATAATTCTGGGGCACATGGAGAAGTGTATGGCTTCCAAATCCCACTCCCTCCCTTATGCTGGCCTCATCAAGAAACTCTTGCTCAAAGAGGGCCTCTACGACACATCCAAGGAAGAGGTCACCATAGGTAGGGAACTGGACATCTCTGTGGTCCACAAAATGCGGCACTCTGAGCCAGTGGAGGAACAAGAAAGGCTGCCATCTGGTGAAGGCACTCAGGATGGGAACACTCAAGTGTTGGTGCACATTGCCAACACTCTCGACAAGATAGCCAGGGAACAAGAAAAGATGGCAAGGGACCAAGAACAAATTGCTAAAGGCCAGGAAAAGCTTGTACAAGTCTTGACACGGCTTTGTGATGCCCTGTTCCCACCAAGCCCATGATCTTTTCCTTCTTTTTCCTAGCCTCAATGTTCCCACAAATATTGTCTCTTGTGTTCCTATGTACATTTTTTTTGCTTAAGTAATGAATGGTTTTTAGTATGATTGCGTGTTCTTTTCCTTCCTTATCTATGTGTTTACTTGTTTTCGATGATGTCAAAAGGGGGAAAGACAAAAAATGCGAGATGAGTTAAGTTGAAAAGATATCACAGAATACGCTATAGCTAAGGGGGAACAATTGCATAAAAAGCTAAGTACGAACTCAGTGATTCACAAGAAGTGGCTCCCTAGGAATACGCGTAGGAACTCATTTGCATATCATGCTTTAAAACACTTGCTGATTTTTGTGATAGGTTTGTCATCATCAAAAAGGGGGAAATTGTTGGAACGATGTTGGGACCTCTGGTTCTGAACATCGGAACAACGATACAGTTCTCTGAGTTTTGATAATGACAAACGCTATAAGGGAACTAATGTGCTTTGATCAAGTATTTCTTAGGAACACAGGTTGAGCAAAGAATTTCCATGAATGAGCACACAATGAAGAGTTCCCATGAAATGAGAACTCCCAGGAATGACCAGAGCACACAGGCTTACACGATGAAGAATTTCTCTCAAAGGAACTCAGAAGAGGACAGTTCCCACGACATGGGAACTCACATGTGAGGACAAGGACCGATCAACGCATATCACGGGATCCTGTCTTGGACAAGATGAAGGCACAGTCTGAGGAGCAGACTGTCACGATTGATCCAACGGTCCGATCAATTCAAGAAGTTGACCTAGTTCAAATTGAAGTCACATGTGAAGAAAGTACAACTTGGGCATCAAGCAAAGGGCATTTCGGACACAAATGAAAGATGCGATTGAAGCCCAAGTTCACTCGAGTATAAAGCCAAATGAATAGTACTCGAATTGAGTACTTCTCCCAGAACTCACAAATACCCACAACAGAGAAAGAGAAAGAAGAAGAGAAGTCCCCGGCGGCGAGTGTCTGATCTCGACGACGGTGAAGCCAAGTTCCCAGGAGAAAGGGAACTGCGATTCGGTGTAAGGTTTGAGTTACTTATTTAGTGATTGTTGTTCGCTTAGGAACTCAGTTGAGAAGATTCATTAGTGTTGCTAGAGTTAGGTAGAACTCGTAGGAACAGAGAAGTTTGAATCTGGTTGTTTGTAACTAAGGAACAAATCAATAATATAAGTAAGTCATTCAAAATCCTCCAAGCGGAGGTAGAGGTTTACCCATACAACTAGTTGGTTGTAGTGGGGTTCCTCTATAAGGGAACTGTGTTCATTCTGTCTTTCTAATACTTGCGATAGTTTCTTCCGCTGCCTTGGGAACAGCTTAACAGCCAGTTCCCAAGCTCTAAGCTAACCGGTTACGATCCAACATTGTGAGATACTATCTAGAAATACAGTATTAATTCTCCTAAATTACAATATTAACTCTCCTAATTTACCCGCAAAATGATGATCCGACTGGATATGCTTAGAACGAGTGGTAAACACCGGATTATTATTAGCTAAAAATGTGGCACACTGATTGTTACATAGAAGCACCGGGACACGAGTGACAGGTTGACTAATCTCATGCAGAAGCTGAGAACGGAGGTCCACAGGATCGGTTGCCCATCTGGTGTCGGAAAACACAACAAGGTCATGGCTGGTCGAAGCTGAAATGTGTAAACCATGAGTCATTGTCGATCACCTTAAGATAATGCAAAATGCATTTAACATGGCACCAATGAGAAAATCAGGATCGATTTACTCGTATCAATCACAAAGAAGAAAACTCACAATCATTCATGATTTGGAAAACAGAAATGTTTACATTGAGAGCTCTCCCACTCTCTCTCACACTCATTACAAGAATCTGTTTTCTAACAAACTAACAATAGAGTAACAAGCTTATTTATATTGGAGACTAACTAACCGGCTAACTAACTTGCCAGCTCACCACTTGTACTCTTATTACAACTCACCAGTTATTAGCTAATACACATATTCTACATTCCCCCCTCAAGGTGGAGTTGTAGTTAAGCCCAACTTGTCAACTAAAAAATGATGCCTAGCTTGCCCCAAAGGTTTAGTCATCAAGTATGCAAGTTGAAGGGAAGTATGGATATAAGTAGTTTGTAAGAAACCAGCTTGAACCTTCTCTTGGGTAAAATGACAATCAATGTCCAAGTGCTTCGTACGCTCATGAAAGCAATGTAATTGGCTTAGGCACATGAATTGGAAAAGCAGAAAGCAAATAATCATGCCAAACCATCTCAGCAGTTGTAGCTGCCATGCTACGATATTCAGCCTCAGCTGGTGATCTAGAAACAATAGCCTGCTTTTTTGTCTTCCAACTCACCAAAGAATGACCCAGAAACATACAGAAGCTAGTCAATGATCGTCTAGTGGTTAAGCAAGCACCCCAGCCAGCATCAGAAAATCCTGTAACCTTAAAACTGTCTTGAATTGGATAGAAAAGTCCCAAAGAACATGTGCCTTTAATGTACCTCAATAAATGCCGAGCAGCTGCTAAATGTGGCACTCTTGGTGCAGACACAAACTGACTAAGATGTTGTGTTGTATAAGAAGTATCTGGCCTTGTTAAAGACAGATAAAGAAAACGACCTATTAACCTCCTGTATTGCTCTTGATCAACTAGCAACTCACCAATATCAGAACTGAGCTTCACTCCATTGGGATAAGGATGAGAAACCGGTTTTGCATCTTGAACACCACTATCTTGTAGAACATCAACAATGTACTTTCTTTGACAAAGATAAGTACCCTGCTCTGTTTGAAGAATATCCATCCCTAAGAAATACCTGGCCAATCCAAGATTTTTGATAGTAAATTGTTAATGAAGTGCACTCTTAACCTTGTTCACCTCACACTCATCTGATCTAGTAATCAAAATGTCATCAACGTATACCAACAAAGTTGTAAACTGACCATCATGAGTTTTGACAAACAAAGAATAATCATAATGAGATTGAGTATATCCCATTTTAACCAAAAAAGTTGTCAATTCTAAATTCCACTGTCGTGACGCCTGTTTTAATCCATAAAGGGATTTTTGTAACTTGCACACCTGACCAGCTTTGGCTCGATCATAACCTTCTGGAGGCAACATGAAAATATCTTCATCCAAAAAACCATGCAAAAATGCATTGTTTATATCTAATTGATATAAAGGCCACCTTTTTGCTGTTGCAATAGCTATAAACACCCTCACAATTGGCAATTTAGCCACAGGACTGAAAGCATGTTTATAGTCTTTGCCTGATTTCTGATTAAAACCTTTAACTACAAACCTGGCTTTATATCTGTCCAAGCTTCCATCAGCCTTGAACTTGACCTTATATACCCACTTTGAAGCAATTGCCTTATGTCCCTTGGGTAAGTCAGTTAAAATCCATGTACCATTCGTCTCTAGAGCATCCAATTCTGACTTCATGGCTTGCACCCAATTTTCATCTTTTTGAGCTTGATGAAAACTGTTTGGTTCTGGAATGGACAATATTTTTGTCATAAAAGCCATATGCTCAGGAACATTATACACAATTTCAGCAACATTTACCACATAATCTGTCATCCATTGTGGTGTTGCTCGAACTCTAGATGACCTTCTCACATCTGGTATATCTGCATTTTGAACAATTTGCTCACCCTGCAAATTATTATCATCAACCTCTGGTTGATCATCTTCTTCATTCATGTGCAACAAAAATGGTTCTACAATCTTTTCAGCACTTATTATCAGCTGATTGTCATCAAGCAAATCCCCCTTATAAGGAAATATGGTTTCCTCAAATTTAACATCTCGGCTACTAAAAATTTCTTTAGTGGCTAAATCCATAAGCCTATATCCCTTTTGATTAGGTGGATATCCTAACAAAACACAACGCCTTCCCTTAGCATCAAATTTATCCTTTCCTCTAGCCATATCTACAGCATAGCATAAACAACCAATTTTCCTTAAATGCTCATAGTTTGGTTGCTTACCAGTCAATACTTCATAAGGTGATTTCCATCCAAGCACCTTCATTGGCATCTTGTTAATCAGATATGTTGTTGTCATGACACATTCACCCCATAACTGCTTTGGAAATCCAGATTGCATCATCAAAGCTATGGAAGTGTCAAGCAAATGTCTATGCTTGCGCTCCACCCTTCCATTTTGTTGTGGTGTATAGACCATAGACCTCTGATGTAACATTCCTACTTCAGCAAACAACTTTGCACATTTCTCATTCACAATTTCACTACCATTATCAAAACGAACCTGCTTTGGCACCATTCCAAGATGTGTCTTAACCATCTGTACATACTCCCTCAAAATCTGACAGACTTGTGCTTTATCACCAAGAATAAAAATCCATGTTGCCCGGCTAGCATCATCAACTACTGTCAAAAAATACGTACCTCCTGTCATTGTTGGAACCTTATAGGGCCCGCACAAGTCCACATGAAGAAGATCAAAACAATTCGCAACTTTATTGTTACTTTTGACAAAAGGTAATCTTTGCAATTTTGTCATAGAACATACATCACAAGTCAATTGAGAAGGAATTCCATTGCAATCAACAATATCACAATGTTTAGACATAGACATATGCCCCATCCTACAATGCAAAAGTCTTAAATCTTCAATTTTCTTACTAGAAGAACAAACATTATTCAACTCATTACTTCTTTTATTCTTGAAGACTTCTCCTCCTTCTGTCTTCAGCTTATACAATCCACCAATTTCTCTTGCTTCAGCCATAATTCTCTTACTCGAATGGTCCTGCAATATGCATGTTCGAGCATAGAATAAGGCCACAACATTCCCTTTCTCAATGACTTTACTCACAGATAGCAAATTATGCTTAAAATCTGGAACCAACAATACTTCTTCGAGTATCAAAGAACTGTTAACCTGAACCTTCCCTTTTTTAACCACATTTTTCATACTATCATCTGGCAACCTGATATATAATGGACATAGCAGATCCTCTAAATCAAACAAAAGCTCTCTATATGGAGTCATATGATTAGTGGCTCCCGTATCAACTATCTAGTCACACTTAACTGCATCAAATTCAGCAAGATTTGAATAACAAGTACATGAATAGCTGGTGCTTCCCATGCTCTTCTTTACTGTCCCTACATTCATAGCCATCTTTCCTTTAAAAGCTTTCATCATTTCCTGGCAGAAAGCCTGAATCATCTCTTGATTTGCTACTCCTTCAATGTCAAAAGGAATATCATGTGCACCATTTCCTGAATCATCCTTGTCCACACCTGCTTGTGCTGCTGATCTAACTGTTTTCCGGTTCCTTTTACCCTTATACCAGTCTGGATACCCGATTACTTCAAAGCAGGTTTCAACTATATGTCAATCAATTCTACAGTGTGTACAAAAACGCTTTTCCTCTCCCTTATTCTTGCCATAATCCCTTTGATTCCCTTGATTACCTTGACCTTGATAACTGTTTCTTCCAGCCAAGAAACCAAATCCTTCTTCCCTAACTTGATTGACATGGAAACCAGCATGTTCAGCTGTTTTGAGCACTGGCTTCTTCTGAATCTCGACTTGCATAACAATGTAATATGCCTTGCTCAAATCTGGAACAGGATCCATCGAGATAATATGACTCTTTGCTGAATCAAAATATCCATTTAATCCCATCAAGAAATCAATAACTCTGTCTTCAACTACCATTTGTTGCATCTTTCCAAGAATGTCTCATCGACATTGATCCATTCTTCCACAGGTACAGCTTGGCAATCCACGTAACATAGCGATCTCATCCCAGCAACTTTTCAGCTTATTGTAATAGTCCGTGACAGACATTTCTCCCTGCACAACTCCTGACATTTCTTGCCTTAATCGGAAAATCAAAGGACCATTAGTTTGCTTGTACCTTCCTATGATTTCTTGCATAAGTTCTCGCGCTGATTTGGAGAAAACAAACGCATTTGACATCTCTGGAGTCATTGATGCCAAAATCCAACTCATTACCATATTGTCGCACCGAATCCATCGTGCATAATTGACATCATTTCTCATCGGCATCGGTAATGTACCATCCACAAAACCTAGTTTCAGCTTAGCTCCAAGCGATCGTCGAATTTACCGATCCCAAGCCAGAAAATTCTTGATATTGAAATGCACTTGAGTCAGCGCCATCCCTGGATGATCTGAATTATTCAAAGCATACGGATCCCCAGCCTGATTCTGATTTGCAATTGCTTCCTTCACAACTTCACTTCGTCGTCTTCCTTCTACTGATCAATCGAACTTGTCTTCGTCTTCCTTCTTTCAATCGAAACGAGCACTTAGCCTCGCTCTGATACCATGAGAAAATCAGGATCGATTTACTCGTATCAATCACAAAGAAGAAAACTCACAATCATTCATGATTTGGAAAACAGAAATGTTTACATTGAGAGCTCTCCCACTCTCTCTCACTCATTACAAGAATCTGTTTTCTAATAAACTAACAACAGAGTAACAAGCTTATTTATATTGGAGACTAACTAACCGGCTAACTAACTTGCCAGCTCGCCACTTGTACTCTTATTACAACTCACCAGTTATTAGTTAATACACATATTCTATAGCCAATAACGACAAACGAACTATAGGTTCTTGTATCTAGTCAACCCTAAGCTAGTACTTCAGTTGAGGGAAAAGTACTCGGGTAATGTGACCTCAATTAGATAAATCTATAATATGATGGAGAAATTAATACTTGAAAATTGCAGAGAATTGATCTTCAAAGTACTTGAAAGACCCGATAATACAGTGTCCATTTTTCAGGATTTTTGTATCTTTTCTTTGTTACCCTTACGAATAAATTAGCCTTCGTTAAGAAAAATGAGGATGTGGAATTAGTTGTGATTATATTTTTGCTCAAAAAAAAAGTTGTGATTATATTTGCATAACTCAGCCCTTTGACTTTTTCCATAATCTTTGACCTCCAAAAATAAATTTAAATTCAAATGAGAAACATCCATCCGTTTCAAAAACCAGACATAGATATCTACACAAATGATAAGCATGTTAACAATAGAAAAAAATGGATATTATACGGAAAACCAAAAATATTAATTGGAAGAATCCCAAAGAAAATTGGATCAAACTGAACTTTGATGGAGCAAACAACAACCAAGGCCTTGCCACCTTCGGCTACATCCTAAGGAACCATAATGCAGAGACTATTAGTTATAACTATGGCCCGCTAGGAACAAATTCTGTTTTCATCTTTGAGGCACTGACACTTAGAAGTGGAGTTAGGAAGCAATGACAAGAGGTTATAGGTCGCTAGAGATCGAAGTCGGTTATAACTATGGCCCGCTAAGAACAAATTCTGTTTTCATCTCTGAGGCACTGACACTTAGGAGTGGAGTTAGGAAGCAATGACTGATGAGGTATTTTCGTGGTCGTTTATACCTATCAAAGAATCCTTAGCTTAACCAACTCAATAGAGCGGCAAGTAAGGGTCGATCCCACACGGACTTGTGTATTTGTGTTATTACTTGTATGCCAAGTAACCAAAGGGGTTTTTTTAGAATGATTATCTAAACTACTATGCAAGAATAAAACTAACTATGAATGCAAAGATGATTTAAATATATGAAAGACAAGCGTGTTCAACTAGTTAAATCCGTCATGATATTGCTTTGTTGATCATTGATTCTCTTGATTTTCTTTTCACTTGAATAATCTATTGTCGATAATGACCCTACTAAGGATTAAGATCCAAACTTCAGATTTAGTTGATAGAACTACCAGTCTAACAACCCTAATTATATAACAACCTAGAAGACCTTCTAGATTCAATTAAATAACAGCATGACGATTCAAATTATCAATAAAAACTAACACTTAGAGCTACCAGACATCTAAGTGACTTGTGAATTTATTCCCTTCTTTAACCAAGTAGTCCAACCAGTACTAAATTGATTTAAGTATACTCTTGACAAGAAGCTACAGGTCTCTAGAGATCGAAGTCGATTAGAACTATGGCCCGCTAGGAACAAATTTTGTTTTCATCTCTGAGGCACTAGCACTTAGGAGTGGAGTTAGGAAGCAATGACAAGAGGCTACAGGTCGCTAGAGATCAAAGTTAGTTATAACTATGGCCTGCTAGGAACAAATTCTGTTTTCGTCTCTGAGGCACTGGCACTTAGGAGTGGAGTTAGGAAGCAATGAAAAGAGGCTGCAGGTCGCTAGAGACCAAAGGCGACAATCTCCGCCTAGTGAATGCCATTAATGAGAAAGGCAACTGCCCGTGGGAGATAGAGATCTTTGTCTCAGATATCTGAGGTCATCTTTTCCAGACCGGAGAGAGGAGCATTACGCATGTGTTCAGGGAGATTAACCGTGTTGCGGACCATTTGGCTAAGAAGGCTTTCAGAAGTGGTGCTATCCTCCTTGAAGAAGATTTAGAGCTCGTCGATCTCATCCCCAAGGATGACCTAGGGCGGAAAACATCTGGATGATAGTTTCTCCCCTAATTTTTTTTCGTATTGAAAAAAAAAAATTGGCTATCTATCCCAACCCTCTTCCAAATTCAAATGACTAAAAATTTCATTAAACTAAATTATCTCCTCGAACTTTTTCAAGACTAACCACACATACCATAGAAGTTAGAAGCCATAATTTTGACAGCATTGATCGAAAAGAAACACAACAGAACATCCGTAACGCATACATATATAGTAGACAATTACTGTCAATCTCGATCAATAAAGAGGCAAAAGCAAACATAGATGTGATGCGAAGAAATTAAACTTGGAGGAATTACATTTTCTGCAGTTGGCTAGTAGTAGTCATTTCTAAGTAATTTAATTAAGCAAAAGCAAGCTCTCAACGTAGGCAAAAACCTGAGTAATTGGATATATGGAACTTCCCCTGGAGTCCTGCACAATCTCGTACTCTTCAGTTTCAAGGTTGTATGATACCACCTCATCCCACATTACCGTTATCTCCCCAACTTCGTCGTCTGTGAAGGTCTCACAGCGCGCCTTTTGCGTCAACACATCCCAGTTCTTCTTGACGTACCAGAATTGATAGAATGGTAAACAAGAGACAAGGGAGTAACGTTTTTTCCAACACATGGACTCGCCGTCCAACACCCACACGCCAACAAATGCATGAAACAAAGCACGGTTGACCACTTCAAACGCAGCCAATGAGCGCCCACCGTCTACCACTACAAGGTTGTTCCACCCATCATACAAACAAAGGGTATTCGGAAGCTTGGGCATGTTGATGGAAGAAAACACCTCGCTGCTCAGATCAAAGGAAACCAGTTGCCAGTAAGGACATGTTGAGCATCTTGATGCAACCAAGTGCAAGTTGCCCCGAAAATAGACCTTCGGACTCCTACAAACCAAAATCCAATCCCAATTCCACTTAGAGCATGATGATCCCTTGCCTTGAAATGGAATTATCTTCCACGATCCAGTCCCAAGGCTGTAAACTGCGACTGAAAGCACATTGGGTTTTGAAAGCATTAGTCTAACATGCTTGTAATCATTAACTAACGTATCGTATCCAAGGCCAAGGTCATTACGATTCATGGGGACACATGCACCTTTAGGAGGAGGTTCTATGATTTCAGACAAGGGTAGGAATTCACGGAACTTTCTAATCGATGGATTCCACACCTTTAGTTCGTCCTCGGATCTTGTGGAGCGAGATCTCTTTAGCAAGACCAGTCCATCCATAGAGCAAACGATATGCCAGCTGTTTTTATGGTAGTACTCACCATGTCCAAGGGTGACAAGTGTTTCTGAACTGGTTTGAAAGGTGTCACTACACTTGACAACACAGTCTCGGTCACTTCCATTGACGAGAAGGAGGTGGGATTCATCACAGTTGTTCTTGAAGCTCTTGAGATGTAAGTGGGTGACCTCAGCATCGTTGATCAAAGCTAGCCATGATTTTGAGACGCAGCGGAACCGGACAAGAGATTTCACAGGGAGCCTACAGAGTGTTCCAGGCCATAGCTCCGCTGGAAGATATACTCTGCTTACTGGCTTATTGTTCTTCATCAAGGCCATCTGCGTGGCATTTCCAATGTTAACTATGTAATTAATGTGAAGCGAGCTATAGGCAATTTGAAAAGGTTGAAATCCGGCCAGCCAAACTTACTTTTTTCTCCTGCATTTATATACAAAACATATAATTTATTTATTTTCCATCTACATGTAGATTATAATCACAATTGCATTTGCTAAAGAAGAAAGCTAATTGACTAATTAAACTGCAGATAATATTAGATGCAAATAATTACCTTTTCTTTTAGCTTCTCCATACTTTCGATCAAAACTGCGTCCTGATCAATCCACATATATAATCAACATCAAGATTTTAAAAAAAACAAAGATTGATCAGACGAAATTAAGAGATTAGAGTTTTGGGAGTTAATTAGGAAAATAGCATTTAAATATGTCTCTCTATTTGGTGGTGTTTTCATATGTGATTTCCTTTGTAAATATGTTTCTTTTTCCCCTTTTCTTGTGTGTTTTGTTCCTTTTTAGCTTAGTTCCCGTATTTCTATGAGATTCGGAGACTATGCGCATTTTATGTGTTTTGTAGGTAATTTGGCATGGATCAAGGGTCGTTTTGAAGGAGAGTCGAGACATGGAGCAAGGCCCGAGCTAAAGAGGGAAAGAGAGGAGCAAGCCATGAAGAAGAACAAGAGGAAAGCCAACAAGAAGAAGATGGAACGAGGTTCGGACCGAGTTGCAACCAACCTCGGGCCCGACTTTGAAGTCTCCAACCTCGGACCGAGATGCACAGTAACTCGGGCCCGAGGTCCTCCGTGTCGGTCTGAGTCGGTCACCGGACTACTTGGGCTCCAAGGCACGAAATTGTGAACTTCCACTTTTGCCCCTCATCTAATCTATAAAAGGCCCTCTTGTCTTCTAATTTAGGGGTTCTCCACCACAAAAAAAAGGGGTTCCCTCACACACACACAAAAGGGGGGAACTCCAAGGGAGCCAAGAGGATTCTTGGAGAGCAAGGAGGAAGGAGAGGAGAAGGAAGAGAGAGAGAATCGGCCAAGGGAGGAGGTCTTGATAGGTTTTGTTGGTAGATTTGCTTTGATTTGCTTTGTTCTTGTGGATTTGAAAACCCTTGATTTGAATTTGTGGATTGCTTGGGATTTGAATGAAACCTTGCTTTGTTTTGAGATTGATTATGATGATTGCTTTCCGTTTTGATTTGATTGCTTTCTTTGCTTGTCACATGGAGTAGATCTCCTTGATCTTGGGTTATGGGGGAAAACCCTAGCTAGGTTTAGGCTAGAAACCCCAATTCCATAGCCTTGAGTGTTTGATCTAAGGAACCCACTCTACATAGAGCTACAATTCCTTGCGAAAGTTGGGAATCAAGGCTTGAGATTGGCAAAGTAGCGAAAGTGAACATGTGTCAATCTCAAGACCTTGCTTCGAAGGGGATTTCCCCATGGATCGAGGTGTAGATGTGGTTGGAACGAGGGCGAAAGCACTCGATCCTAGTCCGATCATCACTCATTGCCTGAATTGGGGTGGAAAAGCCTTAATCTACTAGGGAAGGAACCCAAAAGCCCAAGATCTACTTTTAAAATCTTTGAGTTCGACATCCCCAGCTACCTCGGGCCCGACTTACCCAGTGTCGGTCCCGACATCCTCTTGTCGCCAACTTCGGGCCCGACGTGACCTTAGTGTCGGTCGCGACTGTTTTCTTTGTTTTCCTTTGTTTTATGCTCTCCTTTCTAGCTCCCTAGCATATAGGCACATCGATCGAGTAGACTTCCCGAGTGTTCGACACCCACCACGTACTACAACGGGGTCGGGTTATAAATTGTATCTCTAGACCCTCGCACACCGTGAGAGCGATCAGATACACTAGTAAACTCAGCGCATGATATATATTCCCTCCTTCCCTAAATGTTCTTCCCATTTTCCTTTTTGAGTGTCCCAATTTGATCTTCTCATTTCCATTTTTAGAGATATTAAAATTACAAGTATACCCTCATTAAACTTTCAATATTATCTCAAATCCTACCTTTTTACCACCTTTTTGTACTTTCATTTCACTTTTCTCATACTTTCCAACACTTTTCAACACTTTTCTCTCTTATCAAACCCTCAAAATTCACTTTTCTTAATTCTTGTGCACTATAAGAAATGGGAATAACATTTAGGGACGGAGGGAGTAGAATTTAGTAATCTAGTGTCATACGCTGAATTTACGTACCATTTATAGAATTTAGGAGTCATGGTCTTCTTCTCTAAACCAGCAGCTTTATTCCACACGCTCTTCTACTTGCAGATATTCAAATGAGATTGCTATTAAGTGGTCAAAACTCAAAACAACAACAGAAATTCACAGAAGCCGGAAGAGATCATGCAACATTCAAATTCATAGAAGTGTCTAAATCAACTTCATATCATATTGTGCTGGCTAGAGCATATAATCATGTTCTTAGTGGCTAGTGCAAACAAAGAGAACGCGAATGTAGAGAAGCTAGCTAGAGGTGTCCAGTTTCATTTCCATATGTAATTCAATTATATATACTCCATCAATCAGTCTACTAAAAATTCTAATCAATCTGTATTCAATCCTAACCGATCAAATGCTAAAATGAAGCTACGCTAAGCAATCATATATAGTACATTTGAGATATTCAGAAACACAGATCCGGAGAATTGAGATGCAGAATTATTTAAGGCACCTGCATTTTGATCCGTTCAAGTAGTTTTGTCCTTGCTCCATCTGTCTCTTTCATACCTCTCGATTGCCTTTGTTGTCCTGAAACAAATTCATTAATTTGCAGGTAAACTCAAGTTGTTACACATATAAACCCTAGACTTACTGTATAATTATCTTTCGTATAGGGAAATTACACAGAATACTACTGAGAGAGTCAGAGAGAGAGCCTTTACACAGGAGGACAGGAGGTTTCGGTGGAGATTAAAAACACTCGGCGATACGAAGAGGATTCGTCTTCTTCACTCTCACTCGGTCATTTCATGGGGGATGGGGTCACTTAATATAAAATAATATTATTTAGAAGATCTACATATTCACAAGTTCGAAATTTGTTATGGAAAGATCTACTTCGTATTCACCCTATTTTAGGATTTCGTTTATAGTTTTTTGACTTTTCGTATCAATGTATTTTTTTTGATAAAAACACCCCTTTATATTAAAACAAAGAGTCTACAGTAAGAACGTCACACAATCCCGAAGGAAGACTAAAATCCGAACAGAAATAAACAGGAATAGAAAAAAGATAAGATGTCATCCAATGTGCTACTTTGTTTCCTTCCCTACGAGTAAAAGACCATTGACATGCCTCAAAATCCCAAGATTTAGCCAAAATACGCGCCACCAAGACACCAATTGTTTTCCGATCCAGCACACCCTTCTTGAGCTTATTGATCAGAGCCAAACAATCTGATTCCACAATCACCTTCTGTAAACCAGATTGGTTGGCCAACTCTAACCCCCATAAGACTGCCTCTGCCTCTTCCACTTCTACTTCTGAACCCCTTTGGATGCGCCTTGAAGCAGCGAATACCAGTTTCCCTTCAGCACATCTACCAACAACTCCAATGCCGCAGCCACCAGCTGAAACCGAGGCGTCGCAGTTAATTTTGACCACCCCCGATTCAGGCCGACACCAGTGAAGAAGGTCCCCAACCTCTTCTGCAAGAATTTGTGACACTTTTGACACAGATTCTGTCGCTGATGATGTAGCTGCAAAAACCAGATCATCAGCGCTCCTCGTTGAACCTGAAAAGAGCCGTGAATTCCTCTCGTTCCAGATTTCCCAGCATAGCAGAGCCCAAACCACACGATTATAATCAGCATGATGTTTGAAAATCCAATCTGCCCAGTCTTGGAAGTGATAACCACCTGCTACCCCCGGCTTGAAAAATTTAAATCGTTTCCAGACATCCTTAGCCAAAGTGCAGCCCAACAGTACATGACCAGTTGATTCAACAGCCCCACAAAGCTCACTAAACGGATCAGACGTGATCTTTCGTTGGTACAAATTATCCTTACAAGGTAGAAGATTTTTCGAAGCCCTCCAAAGAAAATTATGGACCCTGGGCGCCACCGGAATTTTCCATAACTTTCTCCCAAAGGACTTAATTTGCGATGAATCAGACCCTTCACACAATGCATTTGAATCTGAATTTCCATTCATGAAGAGATAAGCCGACTTTACCGAAAACTCACCATTTCTTTCATAAAACCAGTAAACAGAATCTTCAACTGTCGAATCCAGCAAGTGAATTTCAGTAATCGCATCCACATCTGTTGGCAACAGTTTTTCGGCTAGCACCTCCTCCCTCCAGTAGGATGATTCCCAGTCAATTAAATCAGCAACACGCAAATCCTCATCACCAGCAACCGGACAAGATAGAATACGAAAAGTACTAGCTCTAGGAATCCAGCAGTCCTTATACACATTGATCAAAGATCCATTGCCAACCTGCCAAACCAATCCAGACTCGAGCAACGTCCTTGCATTGAAAATGCTCCTCCGCGTATAGCTAGGATTGTAGCCTACCTTAGCTTGCAAAAACTCTGTATTAGGAAAATATTTAGCTTTTAACAGCCTTGCAAGTAAGGAATCAGGCTGTTGAATAATTCTCCACCCTTGCTTAGCTAGAAGAGCAATATTAAAAGCATGGAGATCTCTAAATCCCAGGCCACCCCTCTCCTTTGAACAGCCCAATCTCTTCCAACTCATCCGGTGAATTCTTTTCTTATGATTTCTTGACCCCCAGAAGAAATTAGACATCATCTTTTCAATGTCGTGACAAAGATCAATTGGCAACATAAAACAAGACATTGTGTACATCGGAATCGACTGAACCACCGCCTTAATCAAAACTTCCTTTCCTGCCCTAGAAAGCGTATTTTCCTTCCACCCTTTCAATTTTTTCCACACTCTCTCCTTTACTTGTTGAAAAATGGCCTTCTTTGATCTTCCAACCATAGTCGGAAGACCAAGATAGCGTTCATGCTTGTCAACTTCTTTAATATGTAGGATTTCTTTGATCTCGTCTTTTCTATCAGTCGACACATTCTTGCTGAACGTAAGCTCGGATTTTGCAAAATTCACTTGTTGTCCTGATGCTGCTCCATAAACCTGGAGGATATTAACAATTTCACTCGCCTGTTGACAAGTAGCTCTTGCAAAAAGCACACTATCATCAGCAAAGAATAAATGAGAAATTGACGGAGCACTCCTAGCGATCTTAATCCCATTTAGTCGACCAGCCAGTTCACTTTCCCTGATGAGGCCAACAAAGCCTTCCGCACAAAGAAGAAAAAGATAGGGCGATAGAGGATCACCCTGTCTTAATCCTCTATCGGGCTTAAACACCTTTGACGGAAATCCCTCCATCAAAATAGAAAAGGAGACACTCTGAACACAAGTCATGATCAAATCAATCCATTTAGAAGCAAAACCCAACCGCACCATCATCTGCTGTAAAAATTTCCATTCCACTCTATCATATGCTTTCGCCATATCCAACTTGAGAGCCATGAAGCCTTGTTTCCCCGTCTTCTTATTCTTCATAAAGTGAAAAATTTCAAAAGCCGAGAGAACATTATCAGTAATTAATCTTCCCGGAACAAAAGCACTCTGGGAAGGAGAAATTGTAATAACTGCGGTTTTTGAGGATATTTTTGAATTTTTCTCGGATATCCTTTTAACCTTTTTGGTCCGTTTTAACGCTTAATCCAATATTTTTGTTGGAGATTAAATCCTAGAAAATTCTTGGTGATATCCTAAAATCACAAAGAAGTGATTTTATGGATCGGTGTGAATTCTAGGATTTTTCGGTGGAAAAAGAATATTTATTGGATAAGCCGTCTTTTTAATTATGTACCGGAAAAGATTTAAAATATGAAACGGAAGCCTTAAAAATTGAAGGTAGCAAGATAAAATCATGGAAAATTGATTTTATTGGTCTACATAATTTACGAGACGTTTTTCGTTTAGTAAGTTTTTTCACCCGAGGTACATTATTTTACCGCTTTAACGCAAGTCCCGTTCCGAGACGGGTTTTGAGTTTTAAAACTTATCTCTTTCTAGGCCTTAGTGAGGAAGAAACCAGAGTGGGATTAGGATGATGGGCCACGAAGGTATATCTTCTTGCCTTGTCAAAGCTTATCACTTGGTTTCCAAACAAAGGAAGGAACAAAGGAGAGCGAGAGGGAATGGCGGACTCGGGAGCTCTTCACCGCCAGCTGGTTTCTCCGCCCTGTCTAGCTCCTCCTCCACCTCATCATCATCTTCTTCCTCTCTAGGTGGTGAGCTTGTGCTGCTGGAACCACGAGAGAAATCAGGTCGGGACGACGGACGGGGAGATAGGATTGGATTCGTCACCGCCGACCTCTTCTTGGCCTCATGTGCGACGTCGCCGGCGACCACCTCTGCTCCGACCACCACCCACCAAGAGGACCACCGCCGGGCAATGCCCAGCCACCCTCGGGCTCGGGGATCGAGCCATGATCGAGCCAAACGAGCCATGGGCTCGAGTGAAGGTATATACGATCGAAATTAATTAGCGGATTGATTACGGAGCCACCGTAAGGGTCTTTCGACTCCGCTTTGCTAATTAAATTTATGGTTTTTATAATCTTGACGTTGATACGGTTCCACAGGTTCGAACCGCTCGAGAAACGGACGTCCGGATCTTCCGTTATAGCGAAGACAAGTTTTGGATACCGATTGGCAGGTAAAGGACTTCGGATAATTACTCAGGATTCGTTGTTAATCCGTTTGATCTGAGATTTGGTAATCTTTAAGAACTCTTGCTGATGAACAATTTTTATTTAGAAAATTGTTTCAAAAGTGAAGCGGATAATTAGTTATAATTCCGCCAAGATGGCTCCTTGAAGCATGATAACTAAGGATTTATTATATATCGATATTCGGAAATTAAATCGTTTATCGATTAGGAAGTTGTGGGAGTTGAGAATACAACTAAGAAGTGTTTCTGTGAGCTCGTTGCTGAGAAATCCTTTTGTTATATTTGTCAGAAGGATGATACAGATTACTGTTGGAATTGCCAAGGACGTCGAGCACGCCTTATAAGGCAAGTAGACGATTCTCTCTTGCGTTATGGTTATTAATGAGGAATTGAATTCCATTTGATCCTCATGTTGGAAATAATTTGTATGTGAATAAAGTTTGATAGGTTGTTATTTTGTTAGAAATAACGACCATGTCGTTATTGCGGTTTTTGCGCTAGAACTGAACTTAGGACCGTTGTATGATTAGATGTCTCATGCTGAGACATTGCTGTGAAATAAGATGGTAGAGATGGGAGTTTAGACTCCAAGACATCTCTTTAGTGGTCCTGTATTAAAACACTGTTGCGAAATAGGTAGTCCAGGGGTAGGAGTCGAGTCTCCAATGACCTCTTTATAATAAAATCTGTATTGGGGGGCGTAGCTTGCTAGCGTACCCCAATATTGGAGTCATGACTCATGTCACACTTCACGTTGAAGGAGAACGATGGTGCACTCTAGCTAAGTGCAATTGAATCTCGGTTGTTGGCCGAGCACATTTGAAGGATCATGGATGGAATAGGCCCTCTGATCTCGGTTGTTGGCCGAGTATATATAAATGATCATGGATGAAACAGGCCCTCTGATCTCGGTTGTTGGCCGAACTACGTAAAAACTATTATATGGTGCGGGTGCACAGTTTGAAAGTAATGAAAGGTAAGTGCGTTAGGAACATTAATGTACCAAAATGGTTAGTCCTTTTGATAACCATTCTTGCTCCTGATTAAGAAATTGATTCTTAATCAAACTTTGTTGAAGTTAAGCTCATTAGTCGTCGAAGACGATTGTGAAGGTTATGTGGTTAGCATAAGTTTCCATTAATCGTTTATGCTTCTTAAAGAAACCACAAGCGGTGGTGTTCTCTCTCTTGTTTATGCAAGACTCCTTCTTATTCTCTATAAGACTGCTAACTGTTGGATCAAATCCGAGTCTATTCGGATTTGGATGCCAATATGTTTAGTTACAACCATAAGAACCAAGTTAGATTCTCCGCTTGCTAGTCTATCATTAGACTAACCCGTCCATTTTCTTTTCTTTTATATGGTCGGCTGGTGTCCGCCGTTGGTTTACGATACATCAGGTTCTTCTTGGAAGTTGATTCAAGAGGCGGATTCAGATGTTTGAAGCTCCAGAAGTTGAAGAAAGGTTTTCAATGGTTATACTTGAGTGAAGATCATGGTTGAACTACTTCAAAGTGAAGCTGAGTTTCAGAAATAAGAGCTTAAGGAAGACTGGATGAAGATTTTGTTCAACTAGAAGGTTGTTCTATTTATTTATTCTTTTTGGGTTAAGATTTGTATAAGACCAATTGTTTTTATTCCGCTGTAATGTTTGTTTTAGTTTGTTCAGTCAGTTTAAAGCCTTGGGTAGCTTCGGTTTAGTCTTAATCGAGGTTACCGGCGGTAATACCTCCAGGGTAGGAAGGGGGTGTTACAGAAATCACTTTATTCAGCAATGTATTACTATCTAATATCTTGTATATTAGGAAAGCTAAAACAATTAGTATTATATACTCCCTCCGATTCATAAGCTAAAAAATTCATATTACCTTTTTGTTTCAATTAATACTAAAACATTTTAAAAATAACATAAATTCATTTATTTTGTTCTAGTTTCAATAAATTAATAAATTCTTATTTAGAATTGCATTGAAAATATACTTTGAATTTTAAAATTTTAAGATAATAACTTTCTCTTATTTCTATATTAAGCTAATCTCAAAAAGTGTGAAAAATGGCAAAAGACCATCTGTTACGAATAGGATAAAATAACCAATTAAGAATCCTTAATAGATCGAAACATGAGAATAAATCTTCTCCGTTTACTTAAAAAATTAACGCTCAGGATTAGATTTTCATTAAAAAAGGGTGAAGTACTCCATAGATGTATTTTTTTCAATTATTTGCGTATTTTTCAAAAAAAATCGTTTCAAAAAGACGCGCACATCCTATGAATCAATTTTGCCTTGAATGTGCATAGATTTTTTATGCACATTGTGCATCGATGTTAAACTTTTTTATTTTATTTTATTCTCATTTCTTACTATAGTGTCTATTCTCATCTGAATCAGGCCCTTAAAAATAATATCGATCTTTTAAAATTTTATAAAATATCATCAATTTAAAATATTTGCTTCAGAAAAAGAAAAAGCCATTATTGATAGCATCATGCATGATGTTAATTAGAATTCGATCAGATTAGAGTATAGTTCGATAAAAACAGCATGTTATTAACTATTTTAATTTGTAGTGAAAGTTGGGGCTAGATTTTTTAATCAAATACATTTCAATATAAACTGTATATGAACTATTACGATATTAACTAAAAACAATACAAAAACGTTTTCCGGTGACTTTTCTGATCGGTTTGCTGATGTGGCGGCTGGAATACACATGTGGCAAAATATTTTAGTACAACTCATTTTTTTTCTTTTCTAAATGCCAACTCATTTTTTTCTAAAAAAATCTAAATACGCTCATTTTTATTCGAACTCGTGATCTTTGTAACCCTTTAACCCATCCGCACACTGTTGCGATAAGATCGCTTGATCTACTCTTTACAAAACAAATAAAATAAAACCTCAATCAGATTGAAATAAAAGCTCAAAAAGAAGTATACAACTTCTCATATATCGTCACAGCAAAGCGCAAATTCCAAACAACCATTGTTCATGGGCAATCCTTTCATTAGAAATTCGAATACCATTAATCATCACATCTTGTTGCTCCTCATCAAAATGACCCATTGGAATAAAATAATACTTAAATAAACCCAAATAGTAGTTACTCGGGTCCAGATCTCTTCCTGTTGCTTTGCTCAATAGTATCGGTGTCGCTACCGCTGCCTTAATGCCCGAAAAAAAACAACGGGGTCCAAAACACAAAAACGGGGGAGGTCGGATCGAAACTTCTTAGCGATAGAGGATTTGGATTGAGGAGTGATTTTTCTGTTCAAATAGGCCGACCATTAGGATTTGGCTTGAGGATTTCATTTATATCTTTAGAGAAGGTTCACCTAAACGAGCTTATTCTAGTGGTTCACAGATTGGTTAGAGATCCGGAGGTCACGAGTTCAACTCCTTCTCACAAGCATAATATGGATTTTTTTTAAATGTTGGAATTTAAAGGTGTTCATAACTACTTTTCCACGTGTGTATTCCGTCCTCCACGTCATCAAACCTACCGGAAAAGTTATCGGAAAACCATTTCGTATTGTTTTGGGTTAATATTGTAATAGTTTGTATACAGTTTGGTGATTTTTAAAGTTCGTATTATTATTGGTTCGAAGTGGATACTTTGTATTATTGGAAGTAATTTTTCCTTCAATATATAATCGGTTTTAATTTTTGACGTCTATGTTTTCATTACATTAATTATTATGCTGTTCCGAAACTCGATACACATCATGGATCCAACCGGAAACGCAACCACTCAAGCGAAACAGGACGGCAGCGCAGCTTGCGGGTCACATTGGTGGAACGAAAACTTGATCAATGTATGCATAAAGCATTTATATTCAAAATTCTAGTACGATCGATAAAAATGAACAAGAAACAATCTTTAATATATTCTGTATTGTTGGATCGTGACGCGTTAGTAACAAGTCAGGGAACTAGTAATGTTCTCGGGGCAGCGAAAATAAACAATAAGAACACAAAATTTAGAGAGGAAAACTTTCTGTCCGACCAACAAGTCGTAAAAAGAAAAACTTCTACCACTGAGACTCCTTCTCAAAGGATTTTCAATAGAATACCTTTATTAAGTTTCAACGTTTACAAGGCAAGTCAAGTTCCCTGGTAACTAAGGCACCGACCAAAGTTCAACCAACTAGACTTCTACAACCCTAAGCGTAAACCTAAGACAAAGTAATCTATTGACTTACTTGTGGATTTTTCACCGGAAAAAACCACACACTCTTACACTTGAAAAGCTCACTCTCCATGTTCGTCGTCTTCAACTCCTTGAAAACCACACATTTTACCCTAGCTAAACCTAGCTATTTATAAGATAAGTTAAGTCTGATCTCATACGCAATTCTTGCCTAATTACGCTAATATTCCACTTAACAAATCCCACACAATAAGGAAAAAGATTGTTTGTGATTTCGGATCCTCAACCATGTCGATCTTTGCCAAAACCGAATGATCTCGGATTTCCAAGATAAGATCGTGTGAATATTGATCTTATCTTCTCTTTTATCTCATTAAGCAACCGCCTACAGCTGTAGATCTTCGTAGAAGATTGCTCGCAGAAGATATGGTAACTTGTCATTTATAGAAAGCCGCGTTCCTTCTGAGACGCGCTTCCTAAATCTGTCACTCGTTCCCTCCATCGTTCCTCACAATGTTCCGTCACTCGTGACCATGTACCTGTTTACCTGAAACACTTACATGTAGAAGCAAGTTATATCAACTAAGTTTGTTATCATCAAAACTAAGAGAAACCATGGAACAATCATTGTTCCAACAATTTTCCCCTTTTTGATGATGACAAACCTATACAAAAATGCATGTTTAAGAACCAACATGAATATAGATCAGAAAAAAAATCTTGTATGGTTCCCCCTTAACAGATGCACTGTTGTTCCTACTCATCAGAGTTTAACAACATATTCCCCCTTAGCCAAAGTTCCCTCTGTATTTCCTGGATAGAACGCATCTCTGCATTTTTCCTAACTTCCCCCTTTTGACATCATCAAAAGATCAACAATCATCAAGCAAAAACATAGAGCAAATGAACAAACCCAATTGAAACTTAAACCATTCATAAGCAGAAGATAGTCATTATTATAGATAATTGTTGTAGGGGTCACAGCCAGATAAAACATAAGAACATAAAAGTCTTAACAACCAAGAAACAAAAGAAACATTTTGAACTGGGGATAGATAGGCTAAGGAACTAGAGAGGGTCCACATAATGGTTCAGAAGAGGTGGAATCAGCAGCAGTAGTGTTAGCGTCTCTCTTAACCAGGTAACCAATGATGGTTTACTCAGCTGAGAGGAAATCTTTTGAAGCTCAGACAACATCTTGGCAGTACCGCTTTCACTCATCGAAGAGCTCCCAACATCCATCTAGGAAGTCTTCTTTGCAGTTGTTCCCTTCGAATCACCCTGAAAATTCATCCTCGAGATATTGCGCATCTCTAGGGGCAATCCAAAGAACTCCTCTCTTGAAGGCTTGTAAGCCTTTCTCTCCTTCAGTATAGCCTTCACAAAGCGAGGATAAGGCAGGCTATGTTTCTTCCCAGTACATTTAGCCATTTGCCGCATCATTATCTTTGGAAGACTGATGTGTTCCCTCCTTAGAAACTTGTCCAGCAGTATCATGTCATTGATAATGAGCGTAGTTCTTTTCTCCAGCCTAGGAACAACAACCTTGATTAGAAACTGATGCGCAATCCTTGCAGTGTAGCTCAAGTCGTTGGTAGAGTAAGGACCAGCTTTAGCAGCCTTGCCCATGACACGCTTGATTAATTGAGCCTTGTTCCTTGGCTAGTTACTTGAAGTATGGACATCCCCGTAACCCTCAGCAGGAACCTTCAGAATAGTGTCAACAGATCCCAGAGAAAAAGAAATTTCCATCCCACAAACAGTAGCAAAACCCATTGGACCAGTTGAGAGATCAGCAAGTTGATAGGAACCAAAGAATTGAGAAAGAACCGATACATCTACCTTGACCCCAGAGTCACAGATTTTCTCCCATCCTTGAAACTTGAGAAGTTCCCAGAATTCCTCCAAGTCATGCCCTTTTAAGAATTCTTCGTCGATCACCAAAGGAGCGACGACCTTCTTCGAGACCTTCTTGGAACAAGCCTCAGGTTCCATTGGTAGTTTCCCTTTTGCCTTGGCAGACTTGAGGTCTCTCTCAACCTCTTCTTCCAACTCCTCCTTTTTTGTTCGTCCTCGCCCTCATCTTCCTCGCCCTCTCCAGATTCAGAGCCAACCTCCTCCTCATCTTCCTCGTGATCTTCTTCCTCAGAGGATTCATGAGCCACCTCTTTCTTTGGAACCGTGGAGCGAAGACTGTACTTTGTTCCAGAGGGAGTAACCTTCGGCTTTTTGGTGGCAGGAGATGGAGTGCTTTCTGAATCAGAAATGTGAAGGATCTGAGTTGGCAGGGGAGGAACACTCTTTCTTGCCTTTCGCTTGCCACGGCTCGTTGGCTTGAGCCATCCTTTTCGCTTATTCACGGGCAAAGATTCCTCCTTTGTTTGATCATCCGAGGTTTCCTTCGGAGGCGAGTTCACCTCTTCCTTCTTCGTCTCATCCTTGCTCTCCTGTACCTCCCTTGTTTCAGCAGGTTTGTCAGAGGGATTTTCTAAGGGAATCATAGACGGATCCTTCTCAGACTTCTCAGCCACAGTCTCCTTCTCTGATGAGACTTTATCAGCGACTGCCATACCAGTGTCGGAGACAGCATCGAACTTGGTTTCGAGTTTTGAGATTGGGGAGGGAGAAGAAAGTTTAGCCTTTTTGAGAGATTCGAGTTGGGCTTGAAGGGTTGCGATCTCAGAAGCATTGAGACCGTCAAAGTTAAGGATTGGAGTGTTGGAGGAGGAAGCCATTTTTGCAGAAAGGAGAAAAGATTGAAGCTTTGAGGAAGATTAGGGTTCTAGAGGTAAAAGCAGAGGTGCGGTAAGAAAATAATGACCGAGAGAAAAGTTTATAAAGCACACCACTTTCCTTGTTGATAAAGATCATGATCTTCCCAAAGATCTTCTATCCTAATCTTAACGGCTAAGAGTTTCCATAATGATGATTTTTCACCACCATCAATTCTTGACTGCGCCAAACGTCCTTTCGTTCCCTGCAAAATTACTGTGCAACGACTGGAATTTTCAAACGAGCAGTCACAATGGCTATAACGTAACTACGTTTCCTGCATTGAATGCCATCTGTTCCTTTGTAGAAAAAAGCTTCAATTGTTATCAAAGACGTTCCTTTAATGAGACACTATTTCCAAGCCACTAGTTCCATTCCTCGTAGTTACCTGAGAAGTTACCTTTTTAGTCAGGCACTGAGGGAATAGAGGACCGAGACTTGTTTACTCCAAGGAAATCATTCCTAGCAACATCCTCAGATGTTCATAGGGTTTTCTGTCCAAAACCTTGGTGAAAATATCTGCCACTTGATTTTCAGTCCTACAATGATCCATCTTGATGAAACCTTTTTCAACATTATCTCTTAAGAAATGATGTCGAATATCTATATGTTTGGTTCTATAATGATGCACAGGATTTTTGGAGATATTGATTGCACTTGTATTATCACATAAGATAGGAATAGTTCCAAGAGACATACCAAAATCCACCAGTTGTTGTTTTAACCACAATACCTGGGAACAACAGGCGGCTGCAGCGACATACTCTGCTTCAGCCGTTGATAGAGCAACTGAATTTTGTTTTTGTGATCCCCAAGACACCAAGAAATTGAGCCATTCCTGATGTGCTCTTCCTATCTACCAAGTGACCTGCAAAATCTGCATCCGAGAATCCGACAAGTTGGAACAAGTTGTGTCTTGGATACCATAGACATAACCCATCGTTCCCTTTCAAGTAGCGCAAAATTCTCTTTACTTCTTTCAGATGTGTTTCTTTAGGATTAGCTTGAAATCTAGCACAAAGACACACACTGAACATAATGTCTGGCCGACTGGCCGTTAGGTACATTAGGGAACCAATCATTCCACGGTACATTGTTTGATCAACATCAACACCATTTAGATCAGCATCAAGACGAGTATTAGGAGAAATTGGGGTATCAAAACTTTTCGTAGAATCCATACCATACTTCTTCAATAATTCCTTGATGTACCTTTGTTCCCTCATCACTTTGTACCACTCGTAGAACAAGGAAGAAAGTGAGTTCGCCGATCATGCTCATCTCAAACTCACTGCTCATTAGATTCTTGAAGCTTTCTACAAGTTTAGGGTTAGTAGAACCAAATATAATATCATTAACATAAACTTGAACTACTAAAACCTCACCGTCTTGTTCCCTTAGGAACAATGTCTTGTCGATCACACCACGTCTATATCCATTGGCCATTAGAAACTGAGCGAATCTATCATACCAAGCACGAGGAGCCTGTTTAAGACCATAGAGATCCTTATCCAGTATGTAGACATGGTCAGGGTGATCAACATCTTCAAACCCTGGAGGTTGCAACACATAAACCTCCTCTTGTAGGTAACCATTCAGGAATGCTGTCTTCACGTCCATTTGATACAATTTGAAACCCTTGTGAGCAACATAGGCAATTAGAAGACGGATAGCTTCTATTCTTGCAACAGGAGCGTACGTTTCATCGTAGTCAATTCCTTCTTGTTGATTGTACCCTTTTGCTACAAGCCTCGCCTTGTTCCTTGTGACAGCTCCAGTGTGATCAAGTTTGTTCCTGAATACCCGCTTTGTTCCTATAGCCATTTTGTGCTTTGGTTTGGGAACTAATCTCCATACCTTGTTCCTTTCGAACTGGTGTAGTTCCTCTTGCATAGCAACTATCCAGTCAGGATCTTTTAATGCTTCCTTCACATTCTTGGGCTCTGCAAGAGAGATAAACGCATTGAAAGCACAAAAATTCTTAATAGAGGAACGAGTAAGCACACCTTTATCATACGTAATTCTTGCCTAATTACGCTGATATTCCATTTAACAAATCCCACACAATAAGGAAAAAGATTGTTTTTGATTTCGGATCCTCAACCATGTCGATCTTTACCAAAACCAAATGATCTCGGATTTCCAAGATAAGATCGTTTGAATATTGATCTTATCTTCTCTTTTATCTCCTTAAGCAACCGCCTACAGCTGTAGATCTTCGTAGAAGATTGCTCGCAGAAGATATGGTAACTTGTCATTTATAGAAAGACGCGTTCCTTCTGAGACGCGCTTCCTAAATCTGTCACTCGTTCCCTCCATCGTTCCTCACAATGTTCCGTCACTCGTGACCATGTACCTGTTTACCTGAAACACTTACATGTAGAAGCAAGTTATATCAACTAAGTTTGTTATCATCAAAACTAAGAGAAACCATGGAACAATCATTGTTCCAACATGTACCTATGCTATGCCAATATACAATTCGGGTAAGAGATAGCTAACATTCCGACTTTTGTTTACTACACTGGAATGCTAGAAACAAACTCTTGGACAAACAAGGCAACAAACCACCACTTCAGTTGAGGAATGTGCCCAGATGATTACCCAAGCGAAGCAATGAAGATCAATGCTCAAGCAAACTGGAATAGAAACAACCGAGACCTTGCCTCTTGGAGAATTAACAAAGGGATTTAAAATGTCAGTTGGCCTTTTTTGTAGCTTCGCGGCCTCTGTATGCTCTTTTTGATGCCTGTAATCTCAAGTTTATGAAACCGGAAACCCTTGAGATTTTTTTGTATATCCCCTTCTTTATTCAATAGTAACCATATCTTTTCAGAAGAAAAAAAAACAGCAAATGTAATAACCAGCTTCTCACAATGTTGTTATAATGTGGTTCAAGAATCTTTGTACATATGAATTTTAAGACGTAATGTGATGTAACGAGAATGATAAAGGCACATAGATTTTACGTGGTTCTTTAATAGTGTGTTAGCTACATCTATAGATAGAGAAATCGAATTCTTATTATAGAAGTAAAGAGAACGGGTTACGATCATAAGGCATTTCATGAGTATATACCACCGTCGTTGGGCGCTGCCCCCGAAACCCTCTTGTCAGAGGACTCTGCCACCTAAGACCCCTGGTGTTAACCCAGGGGCAAAACACGAAAAAGGGGAAAAAAGAGTATTTTTTACAAACAAAATACATCCTACAAAATTGTGCTCCTACCTTACTCGAAGGAATCTGAATCATCTGCTTCAAGCTACCTGAGAATCGATTAGTACTAGTCAGTTACGGCGTCATCAAATTCAGTTGGAGAATTCGTCTGAGGACATAGCTGAAATCCAAGGAGGAGGTTAGCCAATTGATTGTAATAGAGTGAGTATTATGAGAGTTGGAGTGTTCTCTGTAATCAGAGAAATCCACACACACCTGGAAAGGATCGAAAACGTAGTACTTGACATTAATAATCCAAATTTGATTCAGGGAAACCATAGAGAAAGAGTCATTTATGTGAGGCCTGCTTATTTCCCAATTTGATTGTCATATATAGACATGGATTATAGAATATTATAATCAAAGAAATGAAGAAAATGAGAGTGTGGAATTAATGATTCAGTTTGTGTAGTAAGTGATCAGAATAATTTCAAAGACTAGTGCTGCCACCAAGAACTGATTACCATAAGCTTCATTCAACAGACTCAACCAATTTGATGGTAGTGAATTGAAACATAATAGAAATTCAACAAAATTTTCAGGCAAAAAGGAATATCATTAATTATTATAAAGTGCAATGCACCGTCAATCTCACCAAAGAGGCAAAAGGAAAAATGTGAAGAAACTTGCATTGAGTTAGTTTTCAGCACTGGACTAGTTATTCCTAATTTATTAAAGCAAAATCAAGGTCTCAATGTAAGCAGATACATGGCTAATCACATACAAGGAACCTTTCATCTCCTGCACAGCCTTACACTCTTGGGTTTCAAGGCTGTATGATGCCACCTCATCCCTCCATACCCATTTCTTGCCAGTTTCATCTGTGAAGCACTCCCTACTACACCTCCGCGTCAACATATCACCGTTCTTCTTCATGTACAAGAATTGATTAAATTTGAAACCAAGCGAGTAACGCTTGGTCCAATAGGCTGGCTCGTGTTCATCTTCGGAGCTTTCCAACACCCACACGCAACTGTCGGAGGGACATGTATCAAACATTGCCAGTGAGCATCCACCATCAATCAGCGCGAGCCTGCAATTACTATCAAGCATTCCCCACGACCTTTTCTTCAACAACCCTCCGGTATGGGGCAATCTTATGAAAGAAAACACCTCGCTGCTCAGATGAAAGCAAACCAAATCCCAAACATCACGCTGGTTCACGTCCTGGGCAATCAAGTACAAGCTGCCATGTAAACACACATTCCAAGTCCGTTCGATGGGCACCACATCCCAATGCCAATTAGAGCATGATGATGATCCCTTGCCTTGGAACGGAATCATCTTCCAAGAAGAGCCAGACCCAAGGCTGTACACTGCAACTGAATGCAGGATTTCGTCCACAGACACAACTTCAACATGCTTGTAATCATTAGCTAACGGATCGTAACCAAGGCCAATCTCATCAACCGTGAGGTAACTATCAGCAGACATTTCAATTTCAGGCAAGGGAGGAAATTCATGGAACTTTCTGATTGATGGATTCCACACCATTAAGTCCTTGACCTCTTTGGGGTGATCATGATATATTACAGTACTCTTTAGCAAGACCAGTCCGTCGATAGAGCAAACAAAGCCCCACCAGCTTTTTCTAGAGTAGTGGCCTCCAAGAGTGGCAAGTGGTGTATCTGAATTGGTTTCAAAGCTGTCACTACACCGCACCACACAGTTTTGCTGACTTCCGTGGACAGTGAGGAGGCGGGTTTCGTCGATATTGTTCTTGAAGCTTTTGAGATGTAAGCGGGCGAACTTGGGATCCCCGATCAAGGATAGCCATGACTTTGAGATACAGCGGAATCTGAGAAGAGACTTCACAGGGAGCCTGCACAGTATTTCAGGCCATAGCTCCGCTGGAAGATATACATTGATTAGTGGCTTCATCAATGAAAGGACCCTCTCCTGCATTTATATACAAAACATATTACTTAAGAACAATTGCATATGCTGGAAAAAAAAACAGACTGATCAGTCAAAACATATTAGAGTTTGCGGAGATTAATAATGCAGTGTTATTATAAAATCAGTGAGGATAATATTCAGCGCATTTATTATACCTTTTTAGCCTTCACATAGGCTAAGCCTTTCCCGAGCTGATGTTCTAATTTTTGCAGCTCATCCAACGACCATGAATCCAAACCCTTGCCCATCAATTTCCTATGTATGATTAATAATCAACTTAGGAGTCATGGTCTTCTTAAGATTATAAATTTGAAAGAGCATACACAAGTAAGTGCGCTCAGTTTACCGTTGAGAGAACTTATGAGTCATGGTCTTCTTCTCTAAACCAGCAGCTTTATTCCACACGTTCTTCTGCTTGTAGATATTCTAATGAAATTGTTATCAAGTGGTCAAATTAGAACAACAGAAATTAAGAAGGTAATTATTTTCTTAGCTAGAGAGGTCCAACTTTTATTTCCATATGCAATTCAATTATACTCCATCAGTATACTAAAATGATTTGGCTTTCATTTCCATATACAATTGAATGGATCCACGTTGAATCCTAATCGATCAATGCTAAAATGAAGCTACACCAAGCAATTATATATAGTTTGAGATATTCAGAAATACAGATCTCTAGTATTGGGATGTAGAATTAATTTAGGTACCTTCATTTCGTACCCCTCTATTGTCTTTGTTATCCTGAAACAATTCCATGCACTAATTTATCAGCAAAACATGATGGACAGTCGTATGATCGATGTATATGTCTACGAATCACAGAATAAACCCAACCGAGAAAACTATACTCAAATAAATATTCAGATTAGAAGATATATGAACAGCACATTACATATATCGACTAATCGGACTCAAAATTTAACGGAATTGTCAAATTCTCAAATATTAAGGGGAAACGGGAAAAACGAACCTGATTTGAAGTGAAACCAACCGAGAAAACTGCGTGCGTATACGCCACGGATTCGTCTAATCGTCGTCTTCACTCTCTCACTGTCTCTTATAAGAGTTTGTTAATCATGTATCAATAGGTTACGAGATTTTCTATCCTATGCAATGTGGAAACTAAAACCCTAATAGGAAACTAATAAACTCTATTGAAAAAATAATTAAATCTAAATAAATAAAAATTCTAAATATATTAACATCTTTAGTCTCTTAACCTTGGGGCATAGGTTAGAAAAATCCTTATATCTATTAGGATTAGGATAATTTGGATCTCTTGATATCATTTTAGGATATCGTTTCTAGGTGATCTTTTCATATTAGCGTATTATCTGATTTCCTGTATATTTGAGGATTGCTAACATTTCCTTCAGTAAACACAAGGCTTATATTTTTGGCAAACGACATCCATATCGATCATATTAGAAATAATAGCTTTTTAAAGCAAATTTTTATACCTATTTAGATTTGAAATATTGTTACATTTAACAGCATAATGTGTAACGCTTTCATACTTAACCTAATGTGTAACATTTTGTCCAGCACATTGAATTTGCTTTCTAAAACCCAGAAGGATGTGCCAGCCAAGAGAAGTCCCAATTTTTTTCCGGTATGTGAAGAATTAAAATATTTTTAGCATTGACTAATGACTAGTTATTCCTAATTTCTTTTATGCAAGGATCAAGCTCTCAAGGTATACAAAATATTATTTTTAGGTCTATGGCTATAAAGATATAAAAATAATCTCATCCTTTTTTTTTATCACCAACAAGCAACTTCAATTAATCAAAACCCAAATCATTTTGAACAATGTCTGGGAGGAGGTAAAGAAAACACATCCGAAACAATAAAAGGACTATTGGCATTAATCTACCGAGAAAATGAGGCATCATTAGAATCTAATATATATTTTATATATAAAGATTTATCTATTTATGGAGAATATGTTAATGGTTAGTTCAATCAGGTTTGGGCTTGATCATTTCGAGATCGGTTGTGATGAAACCCGAAATAAACGCGCTATAAACGGGAATATAAAAATACTAACTGTCGGAATTCGTACAACCGAACGGTTTTCGTACGTGAATTATTCCTCCTCCCCACCCCTCAACCGGTTGTTTTTGTGCTCTTTACGAATAAAGCCTTTAGACTTTATACCGTTTATAGCGCGATCTCACTCGGAGATCAAACACGTCGAGCTTTGGCAAACGAGATAGTTCTCGAGCCAGAGAGGATTTTCGACCTCTCTTACTGTCTTGCTCCACCTTTATTTATAGTAATTAACTGTTGGCCATTTTCGGCTTGTACCGATGTGGGATGTGCATGAATTTGCCTTCTTTACTAATTAATCACCTACATGCTTGCACACATATATATTATTCGATGTGGGAAGTAATCACGTGGCCAAATTTGGTCTTTGACAAATTCAACAATCTCGTTAAATTTGTATAGTGCACAGGTTGGATTCGGGCAGTGGCCCACACGTCACATTTTGATGGGCTCGGCCCATTAATCACTCGCACACATGTAAATTCAAACATGTTGTATGAAAGTTGCATAATCAAGGAAAGTTACGCACACATAATATATAACACTTGTGTTTGCATGGGCATATGCCCCATGCATGCATGAATACCTACGTGGCTACCATTTTAAGTCATGTACCAAGCTTTGTGCATATATCACGTTCGGACACGTATATACAACGCATCGAGTTATCCCTTTTCTTCTTTTTTTAATTCGTTAATTACTCATTGATTATTTCGCGCACCATCACAACCCCTTGGCTCGGTGTCCTTGTTCCACGAGGGCAACGAGACAACAAACAGGTGCGCATGCTTATCGATTTTCAGTTTCGAGTATCGCGATCCAAACACCAGAGCAGGTTGAGTACGCACACTTCGCAGAATGAAATTAGGGCCTCACCCTTTCAAATCGAGAATTGGCGCCAACCCCGAACTTCCCTCGGCTTGCACGTACCTTTCGAGAGTTGGGACCTCGCCCCCAAGACAGTTAGCGAACCTCGTTCGCTTAGAGAGTTAGGACCTTGTCCTTTGAGAGTTGTCGCCAAACCCGAGCCTTGCTCGGGTTGCGCACGCTTTTCGAGATTTGGGACCTCGTCCCCAAGAGAGTTATCGCCAAACCCGAGCCTTGCTCGGGTTGTGCACGCTTTTTGAGATTTGGGACCTCGTCCCAAAGAGAGTTGTCACCAAACCCGGGCCTTGCTCGGGTTGCGCACGCTTTTCGAGATTTGGGACCTCGTCCCCAAGAGAGTTATCGCCAAACCCGAGCCTTGCTCGGGTTGCGCACGCTTTTCGAGATTTGGGACCTCGTCCCAAAGAGAGTTGTCGCCAAACCCGAGCCTTGCTCGGGTTGCGCACGCTTTTCGAGATTTAGGACCTCGTCCGTAGAGAATCTGGACCTCGTCCATAGAGAGTTTGGACCTCGTCCATAGAGAGTTTGGACCTCGTCCATAGAGAGTTTGGACCTCGTCCGTAGAGAATTTGGACCTCGTCCATAGAGAGTTTAGACCTCGTCCGTAAAGAATCTGGACCTCGTCCATAGAGAGTTTGGACCTCGTCCGTAGAGAATCTGGACCTCGTCCATAGAGAATCTGGACCTCGTTCGTAGAGAATCTGGACCTCGTCCATAGAGAGTTTCCAACCCAAGCGGGAAGCGTGGAGTGGATTTGCGCACTTTTCGAGAATCTCCAACCCCAAGCGGGAAGCGAGGGGTGGATTCGCGCACTTTTCGAGAATCTCCAACCCCAAGCGGGAAGCGATGGATGGATTAGCGCACTTTTCGAGAATCTCCAACCCCAAGCGGGAAGCGATGGGTGGATTAGCGCACTTTCCGAGAATCTCCAACCCCAAGCGGGAAGCGAGGGGTGGATTCGCGCACTTTTCGAGAATCTCCAACCCCAAGCGGGAAGCGATGGGTGGATTAGCGCACTTTCTGAGAATCTCCAACCCCAAGCGGGAAGCGAGGGGTGAATTAGCGCACTTATTGCTCGACGGCAACCCAAGCGGGAAGCTCGGCGGTACCGCGTAAAACGAGGTTCGACGGCAACCCCGAGTGGGAAGCTCGGCGGTCCCGCGTAAAACGAGGTTCGATTGCAACTCCGAGGCGCCACACAGAGATGGCGGCCTCGCCAGCGCATGCCAGGGGCGAACCCCGTGGCACCGCACGAACATGGCGGCCTCGCCAGCGCACCCCAGGGGCGAACCTCGTGGCGCCGCAGGAACATGGCGGCCTCGCCAGCGCACGCCAGGGGCGAACCCCGTGGCGCCGCACGAACATGGCGGCCTCGCCAGCGCACCCCAGGGGCGAACCCCGTGGCGCCGCACGAACATGGCGGCCTCGCCAGCGCACGCCAGGGGCGAACCCCGTGGCGCCGCACGAACATGGCGGCCTCGCCAGCGCACGCCAGGGGCGAACCCCGTGGCGCCGCACGAACATGGCGGCCTCGCCAGCACACGCCAGGGGCGAACCCCGTGGCGCCGCACGAACATGGCGGCCTTGCCAGCGCACGCCAGGGGCGAACCCCGTGGCGCCGCACCAGAGACCAGGGCTAACTACAGAGGGAAGAGGACGCACTTACGTGATTATCCGAGAGTTAGGTCGGATAGGGAGAGTCAATTGCCACAGACGGCGCCAGTGATGAAACCCGAAATAAACGCGCTATAAACGGGAATATAAAAATACTAACTCTCGGGATTCGTACAACCGAACGGTTTTCGTACGTGAATTATTCCTCCTCCCCACCCCTCAGCCGGTTGTTTTTGTGCTCTTTACGAATAAAGCCTTTAGACTTTATACCGTTTATAGCGCGATCTCACTCGGAGATCAAACACGTCGAGCTTTGGAAAACGAGATAGTTCTCGAGCCAGAGAGGATTTTCGACCTCTCTTACTGTCTTGCTCCACCTTTATTTATAGTAATTAACTGTTGGCCATTTTCGGCTTGTACCGATGTGGGATGTGCATGAATTTTCCTTCTTTACTAATTAATCACCTACATGCTTGCACACATATATATTATTCGATGTGGGAAGTAATCACGTGGCCAAATTTGGTCTTTGACAAATTCAACAATCTCGTTAAATTTGTATAGTGCACAGGTTGGATTCGGGCAGTGGCCCACACGCCACATTTTGATGGGCTCGGCCCATTAATCACTCGCACACATGTAAATTCAAACATGTTGTATGAAAGTTGCATAATCAAGGAAAGTTACGCACACATAATATATAACACTTGTGTTTGCATGGGCATATGCCCCATGCATGCATGAATACCTACGTGGCTACCATTTTAAGTCATGTACCAAGCTTTGTGCATATATCATGTTCGGACACGTATATACAACGCTGCGAGTTATCCCTTTTCTTCTTTTTTTAATTCGTTAATTACTCATTGATTATTTAGCGGTTATTTCGCGCACCATCAGGTTGAGTCTTCAAATTTACTAGATAAATTAGATCGGGTTATTGCGGGTTTTGTGCAAGTTGTGGTTAACCCAACGAGTTATGAGATCGGTTGAGTACATGTATATATCTCGTTCAAGATAACCTGCCTGTTAAAAGGTTAATGGTAGTGAAAAGAAACAAGGCAAATTTATAGCTAGAAACACGGATCCGTAAGTAACAGTGCAACACATATATAGTAGACATTACCGTCAATCTCGATCAATAACGAGGCAAAAGCAAACATAGATGCGATGTGAAGAAATTAAACTTGGAGGACTAGGTTTTCAGCAGTTGGTTGTTGACTAGTAGTCATTCCTGAGTAATTTACTTAAGTAAAAGCAAGCTCTCAACATAGGCAGAAACCTGAGTAATTGGATACATGGAACTTCCCCTCAACTCCTGCACAATCTTGTACTCTTTAGTTTCAAGGTTGTATGATACCACCTCATTCCACTCTACCGTTATTCGGCGAGTTTTATCATCTGTGAAGGTCTCACGACGAGCCCTCTGAGTCAGCACATCCCAATTCTTCTTGACGTACCAGAATGGGTACAATAGTAAACTAGGGTTAAACGAGTAACGCTTTGTCCAACACATGGACTCGCTTTCCAACACCCACATGCCAACAAATGTATCAAACGCAGCCAATGAGCGCCCACCGTCTACCACTACGAGCTTGTTCCACCCACCAAACCTAACATCCTTACCAAGCTCGGGCATGTTGATGGAAGAAAACACCTCGCTGCTCAGATCAAAGGAAACCAAGACATGACGATATTCGGTCACAGGAGCTCGGGCAACAAAGTGCAATCTGCCCTGAAAATAGACCTTCACACTCCTCCGAACCGAATCCCAACCCCAATCCAAACTAGAGCATGATCCCTTGCCTTGAAATGGAATTATCTTCCAAGAACCAGTCCCAAGGCTGTAAACTGCAACTGAAACCACATCAATTTTTGAATTCACATCGCTTTTTGAAGGAAAGAGTTTAACATGCTTGTAATCATTAGCTAACAAATTGTAGCCAAGGCCAAGGTCATCACTACTCATGGTGACACGTGCACCTTTCGGAGGAGATGTTATAACTTCAGACAAGGGTGGGAATTCATGGAACTTTCTAATCGATGGATTCCACAACTTTAACTCGTCCTCGGATTTTGTGGAGCCAAGTCTCTTTAGCAAGACCAGTCCATCTAGAGAGCAAACAAAATGCCAGCTTTTTTCGGGGCCGTACCCGGTTCCAAGGGTGACAAGTGTTTCTGAACTGGTTTCAAAGGTGTCACTACACTTGACAACACAGTTTCGCTCTTTACCCTGCACGACAAGGAGGTGGGTTTCATCGCAGTTGTTCTTGAAGCTCTTGAGATGTAAGCGGGCGAACTCAGGATCGTCGATCAAGGACATCCATGATTTTGAGACACAGCGGAACCGGAAAAGAGATTTCGCAGGGAGCGTGCAGAGTGTTCCTGGCCAAAGCTCCTCTGGAAGATATACTTTATTATTCTTCATCAAGGCCATCTGAATTTGATTTTACAAATTAAAATTGGTGCTTACAAACTATGTAATTAATGCGGAGCTAGGAAGGGTTTGAAGTGGTTGAAATCCGGCCAAACTTACCTTTTTCTTCATTTGGGCATCTTCCATTGAAAGGATCCTCTCCTGCATTTACATACAAAACATATAGTTTATAACAGTTCATACTTTAAAACAATTGCATATGCTGAAGAAGAAAGTTAAAAAAGCACCAATTAACTAAATTGCAGATAATATTAGACGCAATAGCCTTTTCTTTTAGCTTCTCCATAGACTCGACCAACATTGCGTTCTGATAAATCCATCAACATCAGGAAAAAAATTAAAAAGAAAGATTGATGAGACGAAAGAGATTAGAGTGTTGGGAGTTAATTAATTAGGATAATAGCATTTAATTATACCTTTCTGGCCTTCACGTTGGCTAAGCCTTTCTTGAGCTGATGTTCTAATTGTTGCAGCTCATCCATTGAACATGAATCCAAACCCTTCCCCATCAAATTCCTATATATGATTAGATTAGTAATCTAGTGTCATTCTTAAGATTATAAATTTGAAAGAAAATACACTAGTGAGATGTATATATCATGTGCTCAGTTTACTGTTTAGAGAACTTAGGCTTCACGTTCTTCTTCTCTAAACCAGCAGCTTTATTCCACACATTCTTCTACTTGCACATATTCAAATGACATTGATATTAAGTGGCCAAAATAACAACATAAATTGACAGAAGCTGGAAGAGATCATGCAACATTCAAATTCACAGAAGTCTCTAAATAAACTTCATATCATATTGTGTTGGCTAGAGCATATAATCATGTTCTTAGATGGCTAGAGCAAACAAAGTGAACGTGAATGTAGAGAAGCTAGCTAGAGGTGTCCAGTTTCATTTCCATATGTAATTCAATTATATGTACTCCATCAATCATTCTACTAAAAATTCTAATCGATCCGTATTCAATCCTAACCGATCAAATGCTAACATTAGTTTGAGATATTCAGAAACACAGATCCGGAGAATTGAGATGCAGAAATAAGGTACCTGCATTTTGTAGTTTTGTCCTTGCTCCATCTTCTTTCATATCTCTCGATTGTCGTTGTTTTCCTGAAACAAATCCATTAATTTGCAGGTAAACTCAAGTCAAGTTGTTACCCATATAAACCCTAGACTTACTGTATAATTAACTTTACACAGAATACGAAGCGGAGACTTTACACAGGACTGGAGGTTTCGGCGGAGACTCAATCACTCAAAACACTCACCGCATACGAAGCGGGATTCGTCTTCAGTCTTCACTCTCACTCCGTCTTTCATGGGGAATGGCGTTACGTAATATTATATACTCCTTAATTCTTTAGAAGATTTACATATTCATAAGTTAGAGATTTGTTATGGAAAGATCTACTTCGTATTCACCCTATTTTAGGATTTCGTTTATATTTTTTTGACTTTTCGTATCAATACTCCGCCGTATTATCTAATATCTTGTATATTAGGAAAGCTAAAACAATTACTCCGTAGTATTATATCCTCCCTCCGATTCATAAGCTAAAAATTCATATTACATTTTTGTTTCAATTAATTGTAAAACATTCCAAAAATAACATAAATTCATTTATTTTGTTCTCATTTCAATAAATTTTTATTTAGAATTGCATTGAAATGTACTTTAAATTTCTAAACTTTAAGATAATAAATTCTCTTATTACTATATTAAGCTAATCGTAAAAAGTGTGAAAAATGACAAAAGATTATCTATTTAAGGAGAAAGTATTAGAAATGGGAAAAGAATCAATTAAGACTCCTTAATAGATCGAAAACATGAGAACCATTAGCTTTAAAAAATCAACGCTCAGAATTAGATTTTTATTAAAAAGGGTGAAATACGCCACATATAATTTTTATCAATTATTCGGATATTTTTCAAAAAAAAATCGTTTCAAAGGGACACGCACATTCTATACATTGATTTTGCCTTTAATGTACATCAAAACTAAATATTTGTGGATGGATTTTTTTATACATGCAACAAACCAGTGAGACGAACAGGACAACGTTCCTTGTATGCATGTATATTCAAAATTCTAGTATGATCGATAAAATGAACAAGAAACAATCTTTATTATATTCTGTACGTGAAGATATGATTATATGAATATGATCCTTCACACCTATGCCAATATACAATTCGGGTAAGAGATGACTAACATTCCGATCGATAGAAGCACAGCAAGAGGTTCAAGGTTCACGAGGAACAACCAGCACATGTAAAAATTCTTTTGTCTACAAATTCGATCAGAAGTAGCTGCATCAAACTGGAGTATAAACAACCTAGACCTTGCCTCTTGCCTTCGGGAATTTTATTCAACGGGTAGTGTTTAGAATGCATGTTTCCGTTTCTTTTGCATTGTTTTTAAATAGTTTTAGTTAGTTTTTGTAAGTTATTAGAGTGCCTATCCTGATTATATTCATATTCTTCATGCTGCTTTTGAATTAAATTTTGATGGTTTCAGGGTTATTCAATTAGTTAGGATTGATAGTATCTAGTTGTGCTATTAATTTATCTTTGAAAAGGAATTGGAATTCCATATGCATGCGATATTGAGTAAATTTATGATCAACTTGTCATACGAATGTGGATCTCTGGTTGACTAAGTGTTTCCTTAAATTGATAAAAAAAACCCAAACTTTAATTGCTTTATTAGTTTTTGCATGCTAGTTAGTAGTTTATTTCATAAACCCCCTTTTACTTTAATTGACATAAAACTTACATAGAAAGATAAATCTCCTCCCTGTGGATTCGACCCTTACTTCCCTAAGACTACAGTCTTTAGGTTGTTAGGACTCTTTTGCATAGCCGTGATTTGCACGACCATTTCACACCTATCAAATTGGCGCCGTTGCCGGGGAGGCAATAATTGTCTTTTTGTGTAATTTTTGTGCCAATTTTGGTGTGAACCTACCTTATGGTTCACACCCGTGCTACTAATGCTTCAAATCTTTTGTTTGATCCAGAAATTGAAGGGACTCTGTTTAGAACTCGCCGAGCTGTGCGTGCATTATTACAAGAGTTTAAAGCAATGGGTGATCAGCGAGTTACTCTTGAGAGCTTGACAGCTCCTAATCTGAATCAGCCTACACATGCAGTGCAATTCCCAGCCCTTGGCGATGGGGTGAAGTTTGGGCTCAAAACAGGAGTAGTTCATCTACTCCCAAAATTCAACGGAACTCCACTTGAGGATCCCATTCAACATCTTGATGAGTTCCTTGATGTCTGCACCAGCATGTGTCCTTTGATATTACTGAAGAACAGATGAGGCTGAGAGCGTTTTCTTTTTCTCTGAAGGAATCCGCTAAAGACTGGTATCATGCTCTACCTCCTGGAAGCGTTACTACTTGGGTGAACTTGAAGAAGTTGTTTCTGGACAAATACTTCCCTGCAATCAAGTCCAATCAACTCAAGAAGCAGATATGTAACATAGAGCAATTCCCCAACGAGTCGCTTTACAAATATTTTGAGCGCTTCAAGAAGTTGGTAAAGAGTTGTCCCTACCATGGTTATGCTAATCATGATCTTATTCTCTATCTCCATGGAGGACTTTGTGAGGAAGACAGGCGATTGGTCAATTCCTCTTGTGGTGGAAACATCATGAAAATAACCTATGAAGAGGCTCTAGACATCTTTTCTACGTTGGCTGATGAATCTAGACAATATACTGGAAGAGGTTCTAAAAACTTGTCAGCCGCCAACTCTCACTCTAAAATTGATCAAGCTGACTTTGATGTGCTGAAAGAAGAAGTGAGGCGGTTGAAGATGAAGGGTACTGCTCAGCAGGCTAAGGCTTGTGGAATCTGTAATGATGCCTTTCATCCTACTAATTCATGTCCTACACTACAAGAGGAGGTGAATACAGTTGGAGGGTACCAAATGAAGCCAAGAAATGATCCTTATTCAAACACTTACAACCCAGGCTGGAAAGATCATCAGAACTTCAGGTGGAGAGAGCCTAAGTCAACGCAGCAACAGGATCAGTTTCAACAAGCTAAACCATATGTGCCAAGGCCTCAAGGACAGAATCACAATGCATCCCCTTCTATGGAAGACATGATGACGATGTTGATGCAAAGTAACCTCACTCTTCAAAATAGTATGACTCAACATCAAAATAGTATGACTCAACTGGCTCAAAATCAAGTCAAATTCCAAGATACTACATTAGCAAGCATTCACAACTTGGAATGACAGATGAGTCAAATCTCTGAAACTGTAAGCAAACTGGAAGCAAGAGATTCGAGTAAGCTCCCCTCTCAAACAGAAGTCAACCCGAATATTCGAAATGTCAGTTCCATCATGTTAAGGAGTGGGAGACAATTTGAGGACAGACAAGTGGACGAATCTGAAGAAGGCGAAGGCGGTGACCGCCGCCAGGCTAGCGGCACCCGCCGCCAAAACAAGGTTGGCTACGGCAAATTGGAATTAATTAGCGGCGACCAAGAATTAAATGGCGGCACCCGCCACCAGGACAGCGGCACCCGCCGCCCAACTGACGGCGACCGCCGCGACGGTGCTCAAATTTCCGAAAAAAAGGCGACCGCCGCCCCTTGGTGGCACCCGCCGCCAGCCCGTCGTCTCTTAGAAATTGATTTTTTTCCCTTCTGATGTTGCTCACAGCCCATCTGTAGATGCCTCAGATGTTGAGAAGGCTTCTAAAACTCCTGTTTTTTCTTAATGGAAGCCCGTTGCTCCATTCCCATCTATATTAAAGCGTACAGAGCCATTGAAGCAAGACAAGGACATATTTGAGATGTTTAGAACAGTTGAGGTCAACATGCCCCTACTAGATATGATCAAGTCAATTCCTCGTTATGCTAAGTTCTTAAAGCAGATGTGCACTACAAAGAGGATTCAGGATGAGAAAAGCAAGAAAAAGGTGAAGGTGACCGAACATGTCTCAACAATATTTCAAAAGCACTTACCCAAGAAATGCGGGGATCCAGGTATGTTCACTATCCCTATAACTATTGAAGGTACTAAATTTGACAAGGCTATGTTAGATTTAGGTGCTTCCATTAATGTTATACCTTCCTCTCTCTGTGAGTCTATGAAATTGGGACCTATTCAGCCAACTAATATTTCTATTCAGTTAGCTGGGACCTATTGAAGGTACTAAATTTGACAAGGCTATGTTAGATTTAGGTGCTTCCATTAATGTTATACCTTCCTCTCTCTGTGAGTCTATGAAACTGGGACCTATTCAGCCAACTAATATTTCTATTCAGTTAGTTGATAAGTCCACTGTGTGTCCTATATGAGTGGTAGAGGATGTTTTGGTTATGGTTGGTAATCTTACTTTTCCTGCTGATTTTTATGTGCTTAATATGGAACATGATAATCATGCAATCCCTATTATGTTAGGGAGACCCTTCTTGAAAATAGCTAATACCAAAATAAATATTAGTACTGGTTCACTGAAAATGGAATTTGATGGCCAGATTATAAATCATAATATCTACGACGCCATTAAATCTTCATCTGATAATCATTCTATGTATGTTGTTGATGTGCTTGAGTCTGTTGTGAAATATATTCTTGTTGGAAACCACCTAGATGATATGAAATCTCTTGTTGATTCTAGTTTGGATTTCACTTTATCACCTAATATGCAAGACACTGTTAATAAGTTGGATGCTTACTATAAGCTTCCTCCTGAATTTTTGGGACAAGCTCCTTTACCACTTACCTTGCCTAGCAAGAAGCTTTTGTCTTCTATTGTGCAGACACAGGTAGTTGAGTTGAAGAAACCTCCAGAGCGCATAGGGCAACCCCCTCCGCCACCCTTGCAACCTCCGTCACGGCCACCACCGTTCCCTGACCCAAATTAGTTGTTGGTTTGTAAGTTTTTCTCTTTCTCTTTACTTTTACTTTACATTGGGGACAATGTAAGATTTAAGCATGGGGGAAGGGAATTACTAGCTTTGCATCCATCTAGTTTCATTAGATTAGGCATGTTAAATTTATGTTTTGCATTGATTAAAATTCTTGAAAAAAATGAAAAAAATCAGAAAATTCATAAAAATATAAAAATATTGCATTTAGGTTCATATTTCTCCATTGTTTGATTCTTCTTGTTTCTCTAAATTGACTATGAATTCTAACCCATGATTTGCATGATTTGCTGAAGTTGATATGATATGAGCATGATCATTGATTAATTACCTTGATTATAGGACTGAGCATGTATTTAGCTTGGGTATTTGATTCATTCTGATGTTCTAGATAAAAATTAGCCCTGTGAGATATTTTTGGCCTTTCATGATTATATTTGTTCTCTACATTCTTGAGTGTATCACCATGACTATCTAGCTCTAGAACTTGCATTATGACTCTTTTTCAAGGCTGCTTTATATGATTAAATGCATGACATTAAAATGATTGAGGCAATGTTTCTTTATAAGCCTATTATTTCCCTTCCTACCTTACGAGATTCATGTTCTTGATACCCCATTTCTTTTGAGCTTTAAGCCTATTTTTGATAACCCCACAAAAATTTCCTAGCTAAATAAGCTTGACCCATCCGGGATTTAGGACTTTAGGTTGTGTTTGTGTGAGTTATGTAAAGTATGGAGGAGTTGGAAGAAAAGGTGGAAAAAGAGGAAATATAACTCTTGGTTGCAAAGTGAAAAAAATGATGAAGATGAAAAGTTTGTGCAAAGCAAACGAAAAAGTTCAGTTTAATTGTTAGTAGTCTTCATAAAGCAAAGAAAGAGTTGAAGAAGAGGCAAAGAAAAAAAAAAGTGAAGAAAGAAACAAAGTGTATAAGAGTGTGTATGGAGTTGAGAAAGAAAAGTTTGGGTGAAGTAAGAAAAGAAAGTGTGTTGAAGTTGGGTTTAGGATTAGTTCTTTATCTCGGATTTAGCACCACATGCCAAATATGATCCCTTCCAAATTTCTCTTTACCTTGGCCCCATTACAACCCTTAAAAAGACCTCTTGATTTTTGTTATGTGTTTGATCCCCAGCGGTGGAGATTTTAGAACTTTGATGCAAGCTTATGGTAGTCTAGTTTTCAAGGTTGATTTTGAGCGAAACACCTACCCTTAAACACTTGAGAGTTTGAGTGCAAACACAATTTACCTTGGTGAGGTCTAGAATGAATGAATGGTCTTTACTTTTTACTTATTATAATGCATGCTAGGAAGTCTTGGTCGGGTTTTTTATTATATGTGAAATGCTTGTTTGACTTGAGATGGATGTATGATTGCATTTCTGTGGTGTGTTTTGGATTTATGACTTGCTTGAGGACAAGCAAGGGTTAAGCATGGGGGAATTTGATCACTTGCATATAGGTAGTGTTTAGAATGCATGTTTCCGTTTCTTTTGCATTGTTTTTAGGTAGTTTTAGTTAGTTTCTTTAAGTTATTAGAGTGTCTAGGACTTTTGGGTTTTTGCACTTGTTCTACGTTGTTTTACAGGTCTTCAAGTGAACAAGTGTGAAAGGAATGGAAACGAGAGAAGAACGCTTGAATTCGGGCCATCCATTGGAGTTGTTGGTTCAACACCTCTGTCTTGTGAGAGCTCGTTCGGGAGCTATATTGGTCTTATGAAGTTGAGTTTGATATAATTGGAAAGCTAATCCAAAGAGCTACAATTCATGTTTTTACTCCGAGTCCAAATTCCAACTCGAAGTGAGCCAAAACAACCCCCGAAGTGTCACTTGAGTTCTAAACCGAGGTGCTGGCAGCACCTGCCACCAGACCGGCGGCACCCGCCGCCCCTACCAACGCAGAGCTACTTTGGTCGACACGTGTTTTATTTCTATTGGCTCTTCCTATGTCATCTTTAATCCGAGATATATGTATTTTTGGATAGACTTTTTAGACCTAGTTTGATATATTAGGTTTTAGAGAGTTTCATCTCTCATTCTTAGACTATTATCATATTTTCCTTTCAGAGTTTTTAGCTTTTCATGGAGAACTAAGCCCTTTTGCTTAGTCAGACAGTTTGAAGCTTCGTTTTGACTTTCAGTTATGAGATTTCTACTCTTTATCTATTGCATGGAATTATTTTACTCTCTTGTTTGAATTGTTTATGTGATTGATTTCAGCAATTTCTAGGGTTGTTGTTATTGAATCTCAATTGCTAGATCTAGAGAAATTACTGGTTGAGTTTCTCTATTTCATAGTAGCAAACTGCATTGTACTAGTATCTGGTTGTGCTATTCTATTGCAGAAGAGAGTTAAATTGCATTTTAGTATAAAAGCTGGTTGTTTTATGCTAGATTTGTATCCTGATTATATTCCTATTCTTCATGCTGCTTTTGAATTGAATCTTGATGGTTTCAGGGTTATTCAATTAGTTAGGATTGATAGTATCTAATTGTGCTATTAATTATCTTTGAAAAGGAATTGGAATTCCATATGCATGCGATATTGAGTGAATTTATGATCAACTTGTCATACGAATGTGGATCTCTGGTTGACTAAGTGTTTTCCTAAATTGATAAAAAAAAAACCCAAACTTTAATTGCTTTATTAGTTTTTGCATGCTAGTTAGTAGTTTATTTCATAAACCCCCTTTTACTTTAATTGACATAAAACTTACATAAAAAGATAAATCTTCTCCCTGTGGATTCGACCCTTACTTCCCTAAGACTACAATCTTTAGGTTGTTAGGACTCTTTTGCATAGCCGTGATTTGCACGACCCTTTCACGCCTATCACCTCCTTAGAATTGGTTACTCTAGGCGAGCTTAAGTAGTACTTGTGGCGACCCTAATTCATACCCTATAAAAAACCGAGACCTTGCCTCTTGGAGAATTAACATAGGGATTTAAAAGGTCGGTTGTCCATTTTTGTAGCTTCACGGCCTCTATATGCTCTTTTCTATGCTTGTAATTGTTGGATCGATGTGTGTTAGTAAGAGCTTGGGAACTAGTGGTTAAGCTGTTCCCAAGGCAGCGGAAGTAATGTAAAAGCGAGTAAACCAAAATGTAATAGACACAGTTCCTTTATAAAGGAACCCCACAACAACCAAGTAGTTGTGTGGGTAAACCTCTACCTCTGCTTGGAGGATTTGAATGATCTTCTTATTTTATTGATTGTTCCCTAGTTACACAGGCAAGACTTACACTTCTCTGTTCCTAGTAGTTCTTCCCAACTCTAGTAAGCCTTCTCGACCTTGTTTCTAAGTGAACACCTCAACTAAACATAAGACAGATCAAACCTTACGCCTTGAGCTCAGTGTCGCAGTCCCTATCTCCTGGGAACTTGGATTCGCCGTCGCCGAGATTGAACACTCGCCGTCGGGGACTTCTTTTCTCTTGTATTCCTTTCTTTCTTCGTAAGTGAATGTGAGTTCTGGGAGAAGTGCTTATTCCAAGCACTATTCATTTGGCTTTATACTCGTCCTTACTTGGGCTGCAATCTTGACTTTCATTGTGCCCGAAATACCCTTTGTCTTGCACGCCAAGTCTTTATCCTTCACATGTGACTTGATTTGAATTGAGTCACCTTTGAGAATCAATTGGGCCGTTTGATCACTCGCTTCAGTCTGTTCCTCAGACTGAGCCTTTGTTTTGTCTGAGACAGGATCCCGTGATTTGCGCTGAGTGGTTTTGTTTGCACATGTGAGTTCCCATGTGATGGGAACTGTTTTCTCCAAAGTTCCTCTGGTAGGAACTTTCTGTCATCTAATCCTGTGTTCCTTTAGCGTTCTTGGAGATTCTTCATTAGACATGGTGTTCCCTTGAAATACTTGAATGTAACACGTTAGTTCCCATATGGCGTTTGTCATTATCAAAACTGGAGACAAGTATTGTTGTTCGGATGTTTAGAATTAGAGTTCCCAACACCGTCCCAACAGTAATCTCAAGTTTATGAAACCCTAGAGATTTTTTTCTATAATCCCTTCTTTATTCAATAGTAACCGCATCTTTTCAAAAAAAACCAGCAAATGTAATAACCAACTTCTCACAATGTTGTTATAATGTGGTTCAAGAATCTATGTACATAAGAAATTTAAGACATAATGTGTTGTAACGAGAATGATAAAAACAGAAGAAAGACACATAGATAGAGAAACTGAATTCTTAGAGTTATGAGATACAGCAGATTCTGAGAAGAGACTTCACAGGGAGCCTGCAGAGTATTTCAGGCCATAGATCTGGTGGAAGATATACATTTGTTGGGACGGTGTTGGGAACTCTGGTTCCGAACATTGGAACAATGATATCGTTCTCCAGTTTTGACAATGACAAACACCATATGGGAACTAACGTGTTATATTCAAGTATTTCTAAGGAACACAGGTCCAGTGAAGAATCACCATGAACGTCCAAGGAACACAAGCATACATGACGAAGAGTTCCTCTCAAAGGAACTCTGAAGAAGACAGTTCCCATCACATGGGAACTCACATGTGCAAACAAAGACCAGTCAGCGAGATTCACGGGATCCTGTCTCAAGACAAAACAAACGCTCAGTCTGAGGAACAGACTGAAGCGATTGGTCCAACGGCCCGATTGCTTCTCAAAGTTGATTCAATTCAAATTGTCACATGTGAAGGACAAAGACTTGGCACACAAGACAAAGGGCATTTCGGACACAATTGAAAGTCAAGATTGCAGCCCATGTATTGACAAAGTATAAAGCCAAGTGAATAGTGCTCAGACAAAGCACTTCTCCTAGAACTCACTCATACTCACAAAGAAAGAAAGAAAGAAGATGAGAAGTCCACGTCGACGAGTGTCTGATCTCGACGACGGCGAAGTCAAGTTCCCAAGAGCAAGGGAACTGTGATAGTCAAGGTGCAAGGTTTGGTTCACTTGTCTTAGCTGAGTTGTTCGCTTAGGAACTCGGTTGAGAAGATTCATTAGTGTTGCTAGAGTTAGGTAGAACTCTTAGGAACAAAGAAGTTTGAATCTGGCCTATTGTAACTAAGGAACAATCAATAATACAAGTAAGTCATTCAAAATCCTCCAAGCGGAGGTAGAGGTTTACCCACACAACTAGTTGGTTGTCGTGGGGTTCCTCTATAAGGAACTGTGTCTTTTCGCATTCTGTTTACTTGCTTATATAGAACTTCCGTTGCCTTGGGAACAGCCTAACCGCTAGTTCCCAAGCTCTTGCTAACACTTAACGATCCAACAATTGGTATCAGAGCAGGAACGCTCTAGATTTTCTCTGTTAGTCTCGCAGGTCACAGGATGTCGGACGAACTCACTCAGGTTGGACATGGGAACAACAAGCCTCCAAGGCTTATCACCGGAAGGTTTGAAAGTTGGCAACGCAACATGAAGGATTGGATGCGAAGCCACGACTTCCAAGCTTGGTGCGTCATCAAAGTAGGGAACTTCGAAGTAGACCCAACCATTCGCAACGACTTCACCAAATGGGGGCCAAATGAATGGCAATGCATGGAAGCTAACTTCAAGGACAAACAATATCTCAAGAATGCCATGACAGTCCAGGACTATGACAGAGTAGCAAACATCGAAACGGCAAAAGAGATGTGGGAGGCCATCCAACAAATGCACATTGGGAACTCTGACCTCAGAGAGGAACTCCAGATGAACGCCAGAAGGGAATTCTTCAACTTCCAGATGGAGATAGGAGAATCAGTGGACAGTTACCAATCTCGCTTCGAAGGCCTCTGCACCAAGCTCGTTGGACTAGGGACCACAAAGGAGGAAATCACCGACAAGATGAAGGTTTAACAGCTGTTCAACGACCTAACTGGTGAATGGGCCAATGAGAGGACCATGTTCAAAGAGAATCCTGAAAAGAGAACTATCATGCTTCACCAAGTCTTTGGAAAGCTGGTGGGACATGAGAAAAGGAAGAAGGACGATAAGGAGCAAGCAAAGGCACACAAAGGGATCGCCCTTAAACTCGAAAAGATGCTCAAGTCAGTTCAAGAGTGTTGAGAGGGTTTCTTGACAAGAAATAAAATTATAATCAAGACCCCGCTGTGTATAGCAGAGTCAAGTTCGTCCACAGGGAGAAAGCCAGTGCTAAGTTGTGTTACTTGGAGCGCAAGTAATCAATAAAGTAAGGGTTTTTATCAAGAGAAAGAGAAATCTAAGGTTTAGGGTATCCCTACAACAACAATTATGCATGCCAAACGTTAATGAAATACATAGATCATGCTTCTATCACATAAAGGTGCTAACTTTCATTAACTTTAAGCAAGTAAATCAATCAACTTTCGCTGAATTAATAAACTTACTATCTACCTCTTCTACTTCAACTAGGATTGATCCGCTTTCGCTTCAAAACCCTAAATTGACTATTCTGATTCAAAGTTTCCGCTTTCGCTTCAACTATGAATGAGAACTTTCCTCAACTTTCGTTTCAAGGATTAAGAACAAGAGAATAGATTCATGCAATAAAAACAATCAAATCATGATCACAAACAAGCATGCACAACCATTGTTGGGTTTAACCCCAACCTTAGAGAGAGAAAACTACTCACAATTCATCATAAAAAAACATCTAAATTAAATTAAAGAGAAGGAAAAGCTTACAACCGAATCCACAACGAAACTTGTCTTCCAAGAAATCCCGAAAATTCGTCCCTCTCTCTCCCACACGCCTCTCCCCTCTCTCTCTACCCTAAAACTAGGTTAAATGTTGCCTCCTTCAATTAAAGCTAAAACAAGAGTATTTATAGAGAAAAACCTAATCTATCTAGAAACTATCTATAAGAAAATAAATCTTTAAAATATATATTCCTTCTACAAGGAAATAAATCTAATAAAAGATATATCCATTCTATCTAAATAACACTGCTGGAAAACGCGTCTGTAGCCAGGAAAATAGACACGACTTCCGCCACAAAAATAACCACGAAATCACGTTAGCCACGACATCCCCAACGGATTGCCCTACGAAAGGTGCCCTGGGGCTAAAACGCGCGAGGCTAAATATCACTCTGAAAAAGAACCACAGAATTCTAGTTCTGTGGCTATTTAGCTGCAAATAATAGCCGCGAATTAGTTCATTGCTAAATGTGTGGCTATTGGCCACGAAAGTCACGTTCAACCATATTAGCCAGAATTGAATTTCGTGGTTGGTTTTGAGTGCATCACCATCAAATTTTAGCCACGAATGTATTTTGTATCTAAAGTCGAGTCGAATTTGAACTCATAATCGCACCCATTTCGTGGGCATTAGCCTTGAAATTTGCCATGAATCTATTTAGGGGGAAAAACCGTGGCCATTTAGCCTTAACATTTGCACTGAACGCATTTGATAGGAAAACTGTGGCCATTTAGCCTTGACATTTGCATCGAATCTATTTGGTTGCAAAAGCTATTCGTATTTAACCTTGAAATTGGCTTTGAAAACATTTGGTTACAAATTTTGTGGTCAAATAAATAAGCATTAATAAAAAAAAATTACGAAATAAGCCATAATATATGCACTAATTGCATTATGATAATGCACCATAAACCTGCTAATATATGCTAATTGCATTATCATAATGCAATTAGCTATAACCTGCTAATATATGCTAATTGCATTATCATAATGCAATTAGCTATAACCTGCTAATATATGCTAATTGCATTATCATAATGCAATTAGCTATAACCTGCAAATGGATAAAATAGCACTAACACAATTCAATATCTTGCCCTTAACATCCTAAATATCCACACATAACCATCAAAATATCCACAAAGCAACCATCCAAAGTATTCAGCCAAACAAACCATCCAAAAACACCACAATATCCATACAATTCATAGAGGGGTAAAAACAATTCAGAGAGTGACATTATCCATGTTGCCTCCAATGTGTTTAACCAACTGCTCAAGCATACCTTTGAGTGCCTTGTTCTGGGTTTGAATTTCCACATTTTGAGTTTGAAGAGTCTTCATCTCCTCTCGCATCTCCTTGATCTCATCCTTTAGAGGCTCAACAACTTGATGGGTTTGGAGAAGGCTGGAGGAGCGGGAAGGAGTCCTAGATTCAAGCTTTCCCGTGCGAAAGAGAGCGACACCTTCATCAGCCAATGCAAAGATCCTACGGCTAGCAAAGCCGTCAGAAGCTTTAATCCATAGCTCGGTCGCCCTAGCACTTGAGATTGGTCCATCCCCATGCTCAGCAGCCACAAGGCGTTCAAATTCAGCCTAAAAACAATGCAAAACAGCAACAAAAACATGAAGCAAGAATAATAGGTATTGGTGCATATCAATGCAAAAACATGAAGCAAGAATAATAGGGACTGGTGCTGTGGTGCATATTAATGCAAAAACATGAAGCAAAGAGAAGCAAATTCACCAAACAACATCAACAAAAACAGCAATGGCAAGAGTCAGTGCACTGGTGCATATTTTTTATGGGATTTAGCAAATGGAAATTGAAGTTTTCAAGTCTATTGATTCACAAGGAACCAAAGAGATGCAAATTCACATAAGGAGAAGCAAAAGAGAACCCTAAATATCAACAAATCCAGATCATCACCATTCAAGTTCTCAAACACACATCTAGAACCAAACTTTCAAGTTGTCAATCTTAAAAATCCAAAACACATAACATAGAGAGGAGAAGAACCAAACAAAGCCAAAGAGGGAGAGCCATCAAGGGGGGGGGGGAGAGAGAGAGAGAGAGAGAGAGAGAGAGAGAACCATAAGCACAAAATTCATCTAGGAGGTTCATGTGTATTTGATTCATTTGTCTGAATTTTGAACATGCAAAATATTTGAATTTAATTTCCTATTTAAAGTAGCTATATCTTTGTACACATCAACAATCAAAATCACATAATATCATACAAAAAGAACTCAAATTCAATCAAACATGAATCCAAAACCACAAGCACAAAAAGAACAAAATACTTGAATGAACTTACAATGATTGCAGATGGTCGTTCCCCTAGTCCAGTCCCATCCTCCTTTGACCATAATTTTTTGACCACCTCAGAAATAAGCGGCATGCTCCCAGACTCCTTTTCCTTGCAAAAAAAAAGAGTAAAGTCAAGTTAAACATATACTTCTTTTTAAAACAAACAGATTTTTACTTAAATTTTGAAAAGTGAATGTACTTACCATAACTTCCATCCATTTTGTAAACTTTCGAGAACCTCCTCGATAATTTCCAGCCTCTAATGACCTCTTTGATGACCGATTTTGCGCATTCACCTGAGCATGTCTCACATAATTGGGATCCGTTTTCCTTATGGTGTTCATCCTCTCCCAATTCTTCTCGGAAACAAAGAAAGGTTTGGTCTTGTTTTCACGATGCTTCTTAAAGACATTGGTGATGTGTTTTCCGGCTTGGTGTAAAAAGACCTTTTGCATCAGTTCATCAGATTCCCTCCAATAAAAAAATTTCTGCATTGTTTACAAAAAGACACTCATATTGAAGCAAGGTCTAGCAATCCAACAAAAATAGCAACATCAAACGGTATTTAAAAATGCAGTTCATTTATAACAACCATTTCTAACAAATGGTACTTGAAAAAACAGATCCATCAATGGTTCTTCAAAAAAATAAGCAACCTTACATGGGTACTTAGACAAAAAAAAAAACAACATGAACTTGTTCACAAAAAACAACAACATGAACTTAAAGCTACTCTTAGCAACATGTATAGAAATACTCATGTATAGAATTAGTAAATGTAAAAAACAGCATCACCTTAAACTCTTCAAACCACAGCGTCTTAACTGGCCCCGGCACTTTAGAAATACTTGTCCATGGACCATTGTAGTGGCCATGCACGATTTCCTTTGTCTTGGAGTAGGCAGCTTTGCGTGGTTCAAAATCACTACAAAGAAATGGATATAATTAGTAAATTTACAATGTAAATCACATTAATAAAAAAAAGTTTGAAAGGTTACCAACCGGATTCCATCTCCTTTAATCCATATAAGCAGCTTTGGTTGAGTAGACTCTTCATCTTCTTCGTCATCTTCACCTTCCTCTTGTTCTTCTTCACCTTCCACTTGTTCTTCACCTTCCACTTGTTCTTCACCTTCCTCATCATCTTCCTCATCATCTTCCACGTGCTCTTCCTCAAGCTCTTCCTCAAGCTCTTCCTCGTGCTCTTCCTCCACTTCTTCACCGTAGTCGTCATGAACTTGTTCATTGTCTTCTTCAAATCCCTCTTCCATGTATGCCTCAGTGTTTGCTTCATTCACTTGTGAGGGTGTGAGAATGGGAGTAGGGCTGGAATTGTTTGCAAGAGCTCTTTGTTTTGAAGAAACTTGGAGTGATTGAGGTTCTTGAGTGAGCTTAGGGCTGGGATTTCTTGAAAGAACCCTTTCCTTAGAGAGAACTTGTTTTGAATGAGGTGCTTGAGTGAGTTTAGGGCTGGGATTTCTTGAAGGAACCCTTTCCTTAGAGAGAACTTGTTGTGGACGAAGTGTTGGACTATTAGTAGGGCTAGGAGTTCTTGAAGGGTCAAGAACTTGTTGTGAAGAAGATGCTAGAGTAAGGTTAGGCTTGGTTTTCTTCAAATAAGTGCTTGGAGCACGGGGAGCTTGGATTGGAGAAGGGATGACATGTTGTGGAGCAACTTGTTGGTTGGCAACTTTTTTAAATCTTGGGCTACTACGAACCGGGAGGGTTGGTTGTAACCGAGGAGGTCTCTTAGGACTTTTAAGCTGCTGCTCCGAAGAAGTACGAGGAGCACGAGCGAAGTTGCAATTGAGAATTTGGGATCGCCCTCGTGCTGTGCTTCTAAGGTGACGCATGATTCAACCAAACCTTGCAAAACAACATACCAAAAACAACAACCAAAGCTGTTTTAATAGCCACACACCAACAAATTAATCATGAAACTAAAAAATGAATGACAAGCAAGGAGAAGCAAGAAGTAGCAAGGAGAAGTAAAGACAAGAAAGGAGAATCAAGACAAGCAACACCAATTTCATATGAGTTGGGGATAAGCAACACAAGCAACACCATTTCGATCCATAAAGCATGAAAATCGTATGCTTCTAGACATACACCAACAAATTAATCATGAAACTAAAAACGAATGACAAGCAAGGAAAAGCAGGAAGAAGCAAGGAGAAGCAAAGACAAGCAAGGAGAAGCAAGACAAGCAACACCAATTTCATATGAGTTGAGCACATGCAAGACAAGCAACACCATTTCGAACCCTAAAGCATGAAAATCTGTTGTAATTGACACACACCAACAAATTAAACTCTGAGTCTAAGAAAATGAAATACAAGCAAGGAGAAGCAAGAAGAAAGACATGCAAATTGGTAGAAGTCTCCAAATCGAGTTGAAAGAGAAGTTGTTTCACATAAGAAGAATCACACCATTCAATCTCAAAACCCTAAACAAATAGCCACACACCAACCAATTAAACACTCAAAAACGAGTTCAAAGAGAAGCTGTTTCACATAAGGAGAAGCAAAATCACCATTCAATCTCAAAATTCCAACCTAATAACATACATCAAGGGAGGGAGAGAGAACCTGAGAGATCTCGAACCAGATCCTTCTTGAGCTCTAACCAGATCCTTCTTGAGCGGATTCAAGTTAGCAGATCCTTTGTGAACCAAAGAGGGGAGGCGTCTGGAAAGAGAGGCGCAAATGAGAGGATTCAAGTTAGCAAATGAGGGATAGGGTTAGCAAATGAGACGAAATGAGGGATAGGGTTAGCAAGCGTGCTTCCAAATGAGAGAAAATTGATGGGCTTGGGTGTATTTTGGCCCAAACTCACTAAATTTTCCCTAAATTTCTAGCCCGCCAAATCACTCAAATTTTCCCTCCTTAATTTCAACCGAGATCTTCTATTTCCCTCCTTAATGAACTTTCCCTCCCTCCTTAGATGAACTTTCCCTCCTAGATAAATTGTCCATTCTAATATGATTTTCACTTCTAATAGAAAAATAAAATAGAAAAATAAAATTGGTAGAAAATAAATTATAAAGCATATTTTGCAAAAGGATAATCATGTTGATATAAAATAAATGAAACTATGATAAGATGAATTACCACTCATAATTTTCGGAACTTTAATCTGAAGGAAAATCATCTTCTTCGTCATCATTTGCAATGTCCGAGTTATCCTCGTCGGTTTGAACATCGTATGCTTCTTCATGCTGAGAAAGTGGATCATTAAGATGTAACGGTAATGAGTGAATTGACGACCTTGCAAATCCATCAATCTCAAATTCCTCCGGTTGTAATGGATCTAAATCATTTGGCTCGTCCTCCTTTCTCTCTGTCTATCGTTGCTCAACTCTAGCTCGAGGCTTTGTCTTACACACATATCTCCAATCTGCACGACTCCGGGGTGCGCCGGGGAAGTCTGCGTAGTATCCTTGGATGCATTGTTGCGCAAAGACAAAAGGATCGTGGTTGTTATATCGCCTCTTCACATTAATCTCCTGAAAATGGTATTCTGGATGGACTTTCGTCCCTCTCGCAGTAGGGTCAAACCACAAACACTTGAACATGACAATCTTCTTACATGGCAATCCGGTGAACTCAAACTCAATAATTTGTTCTATTAACCCGAAGAAATCAGATTGTGTATCACCGTTGCAAGCTTGTACACACACACCACTATTCATGGTTAATTTGCCTTCACCACGTTCCAAAGTTTCAAATTTATAACCATTGATGAAATATACGGGCCATGACACAACCTTTTTGGATGGGCCCCAAGCCAAACTATGTATCAACACATGATCCTCTTCTGGGGGGTGTAGGACTTTTCTATTCAAAACCTGTAATATTGTTATGAAACTTTTATATATATATATATATGTAATGCATAATAACATCCCAAACATATTCAATGTGCATTTAAACTTACATAATCATGAAACCAATCACAAAAGCAATTGGCAATAGCAGTCGGATCTCCTTGTCGTACCGTATTTTGAAACTCTCTGCATGTGAAAATGAACAACAATTAATTAATAGTGGAATATTAATCGGATTGACATGTATTTATATATTATAAGTTAAAGTCACTTACTCGACGTAAGAGTCAACCTCTCTACAATTAAGTAGGATATACGTCCATGCCACGTGAAAATCTCTCCCCTTGGTCATCCATACAACCTTACATTTTCCGCTTGCACGCCCTGGATGGTTGAAAATGGAAATTTGAGGATGAGTGGCATTGGTTTCCTCCTCCATGGTAGTTTTCTTTCTCTTATACAAGTCTTGAGGCTGGGGATAATGTAGAGTGAATGTCGTTATCTCCTCAAACAAATATGATTCCACTATGGATGCCTCCACCTTTTGTGGATTCATCATGTTCCCTTTCAACTTGAATAAGAAGCGCTCAGGTGGATACATCCATCGGTATTGTACTGGACCCCCTAATTTTGCCTCATATGCTAAATGTACAATGACATGCTCCATACAATCAAAGAAAGATGGTGGAAATATCCTTTCCAACTGGCACAATATAAGAGGTGCGGCACGTTCTAAATCCTCAAGACATTTCATCTCAAGTGTGGATGAACATAATGATTGGAAAAATAAGCTCAATTTTGTCAATGGCCCCCACACACCCACTGGTAGAAGTTCCTTGAAAGCAATTGGTAGAAGTCTTTGCATGAACACATGACAATCAAGACTTTTCATTCCGATTAGTCTACCCTCTTGCAATTGCGCACATCGAACAATATTGGAGACATACCCATCCGGAAATCTCAAGCGCCTTAACCAATCAAGCAAGGTTGTCTTTCTATCTCTATCTAATGCATACAATGCTTTTGGTTTATGGCCCTTATGGTTATCCTCCACCTGAAGCTCTGGGCGATTACAATATAGGCGCAAGTCCTTCCTTGAGCTGATGTTGTCTTTTGTCTTCCCCTTAACATCCATTACCGTATTAATCAAGTTCTCAAACACATTTTTCTCAATATGCATGACATCAAGGTTGTGACGAAGCAAATTATGCTTCCAATAAGGAAGCATCCAGAAAATGCTTTTCTTTGTGAACTTATGAGTTACAGCATAGCCATCTGGATATTCATGTGGAGACTCCATGGCGGTCGGCAAACCTTGAACACGTTCCCACATCTCTCGACTTGATAAATACGGAATAGGAGGATCATCCTCAGTTCTCCCTTTGTAAAAGTTTCTCCTATCGTTCCTGAATGGGTGATCTAATTCCAACAAGCACCGATGACAATCAAACCATGAAGCCTTCCGTCCATTTTGTAAACGAAAGGCTTTTGTGTTCTCCATGCAATGAGGACAAGAATAAATACCAGCAGTACTCCACCCAGATAACATGCCATACGCAGGGAAATCATTCACTGTCCACATAAGAGCTGCACGCATTCTAAATTTTTTTCCAGTAGAAACATCAAATGTTGGCACACCCTCTCTCCACAACAAAAGCAACTCATCAATCAATGGTTGCATACAAATATCTATTAGCTTCTTTGGATTCTGTGGACCTGGAACAATGGTACTTAAGAACAAATAAGGAGATTTCATGCACATATCTGGAGGTAGGTTGTAGGGGGTGACAATCACTGGCCAAGTCGAATATGTCTTGCCAAATTTACCAAATGGGGAAAATCCATCTGAACACAAACATAATCTCACATTACAAATCTCTGATGCAAACCTTGGAAAGGTTCTATCAAAATGCTTCCAAGCCTCAGCATCCGATGGGTGAGTCATATACCCTTCATCTGTTTGGTGTTCAGCATGCCAACGCATCTTTGAAGCTGTTTCTTCCATAGCATACAATCGCTGCAAACGTGGGATCAATGGCAAGTACCGCAATACCTTATTAGGTATTGGCTTTCCTTTTTTAGACAAACAAGGTCGATACCTTGGACTATTGCAAAACTTACACTCAGTGGCATCAACGTCATCCTTCCAAAACAACATACAACCTTGGGGGGGCAAAGGTGTATCTTTTGCTGGGGCAACCCCAACTCTTTAGTCAACCTCTTTTGTTCATAGAAACTCTTTGGAAAGTTGTTGTCTTTTGGCAATACATCATTGACTTTCTAGAGTAGTGCACTATATCCAGCCTGTGACATATTGTATTTGGTCTTTAACTCCATAAAAGAACCAACTGCAGCTAACTGGGACACATGAGAACCGTGATATAATGGTTGATCTGCCGCCCTCAAAACATCATTGAAGCGCTCAGATAAGAAGGACATTTCCTCATGAACATGGTTGATCGGTTGTTCCATGCTAATCTCTTCTTCTTGAACATGGTTGATCGGTTGGTCCATGTTAATTTCTTCTTCTTCTTCATGAACATGGTGTTCGAACTCTACATGACGACTACTACTTGGCTCATTCACATAATTGTTAGGGTCAAACCACGAAGGTGGAACAAAACTTGGACCAGCTGCATCAAAAACCATTCTTTGAGTAGGATTCAAGTTATCCAATAAATGCATCCCAATCCCAAAGAAATCCATATCATTGGGATTTGAAGTAGGATTCAAGTCTTCCAAGGGAGGTGATGAGTTGACAAAAGGTGATTCTCCGTGTGCGGTCCACCAATAATAACTGTCAACAAAACCTTTTCTGAATAGATGAAGGCGAACAGTGTCTTTATCTTGAAATTTGCCATTCTTGCAAAGGAAACAAGGACATTTGATCTTCTCCCCATCCATGAAATTCGGTTGAGCTTTCGCAAAGTTAATGAATGTTTCAACACCATCATAAAATTCGCTTCTCAAACCTTCACCATTAGGAAGCCATCTATCATACATCCACTCACGATTGTCCATGTCATATATGGTACCTATATTCAAATAAGTAATAATGACTAGATCAAAAACAAGAAAAATATTAGGAACGAATTAAAGAACAGGTGGCTAATTTTGTGGTTAAGGCTGAATATTTTGGCACTAAAATAGGTTACAATCACCAATGTATGTTGTTATTGTAAAAAATTATGAACATAAGCATAACACACGTACCAGATTCAAGCAACAATGGGTGATAGGCAAACGACAGATCGGTTTCAACTTTCAAGACCCACTCCGTTAGCCCCAAAACGAAGAACTCGTGCCAAACTTCGTGTCTACTCTCGTGGCTACTTCTGAAAAATTTCCAAAAAGCAAGAACCTTTCTTGCACCAACAAAAGCAAGAACCTTTCTTGCACCAACAATGGAAGAGAAATTGACCACTTGAACAAGAATGTACCAGATTCAAAAGAAGAAATCAATTAAACTTGGTTTCATGTGTTTTGTTTACTTGAGACAAATTGAAATGGGATGGAATAAGAGACAAAAATGTGTGATGAAAGTGATATTGCAAGGGAATGTGAAGAAAGGTAGGGTAAAGAGATCGAGTTCGTACGATTGTTGGTGTAGATTATTGAATGAAGGTTGGTATGGATCATTTAATGAGCTGCTGAATAACCTTTTTGTTACCCACAAATTTAACCACGAAAATAGCCACGAGTCATCAATGTAGGAGACGACTTGAACATTGGGCGCCATTAACGGGCTATTTCAAAAAAAAATTTGGGCTTATGAGCCTTATTGGGCCTTATTTGTCTTCAAGCCCACGACCGAACTCGATCTCATGAGGCGGCTCTTTGAGCATTCTTTTAGGGTTTTGGGACCAGAAGACCGAACTACTCCCTCCATTCCCCCCACTTTGCCTCTTGCCTCCATTCCTTCTTGCCTCCACAACGGATCGAACTACTCCCTCCCATTTCCCCCCGCCGGCTTGGCTTGCCCGTGTTCGTCGGTGTCGAATCGTCCTCTCTCTCGACCAGCTTCTCCGATCCTCCAGGTAAGCCCCTAAATCGACTTAGCTTGCTCCCATTTCCCCCCGCCGGCTTGGCTGCCTCCATTCCTCGAATTTGCTAAATCAGATTTGCTATCCTACACCTTTTCTCTTTGTCAATCTCATTTAATTCATTTAGGTTGCAAAAATCTCCACAATTCATTTAGATTAGATTTGCATGTCTTTGGATTAGATTTGCATGTCTCTTGCCTCCATCTCTCTCCACCCTTTTTCTCGATGGTTTGTGCATGTCAATCTGAAATTGAAACTGATTGGCATGGTTTACATGTCTTTTGAATGATTTCAATGTCTTAAAACCCTAAAAATGCATTTGCATTTAGATCTGCATGTCTTTTGGATCTAAGGTTTATTTTTGTCTACATGTTCACTTAGAATAAACATCTCAAAGAATCATGAATATTCTAAAACTGATTGGCTTTTAACAAATCTAAGTGTTGCTGAGTACATGTTTACATTAATTTGGTATAGCAAATTGACAGTCAATCTCATTGGCTTATAACTGATTCGTAACAGAATTACAAATGTCTGGCATGCATTTATTTGGAATAGCAAAAGTAGAAGTAGTTTTTTTTTAAGTAGGTTGATGTGTGTGTTGCAACATAAATAGGATAAGAATGTTTTGAAGTGCATTTTGAGCAGGTTTGGTAAGATAAGAATGTTTATGTCACTTGAGGTTTGGATCATGATTGTTTATATGAGAATGGGTGCATTTATGCTTTTTAGTAACAATTTATTTGATTGCTCTACTTATTTTCTCAAAACACTTTTTCTATTTGTCAAATACTTCAATGCTCTATTTGATTGCTCTACTTAAACTGGTGCATTTCTTTTCTTCCCAGTTTGTGGAAATGCCAAGGAACTGGACACATGAGGAAGAGTTGATCTTCCTCAAGATTGTTCGAGAGCTTAGTCCTCCCTTGGATGATACCCAGTGCCCTAACTGGGTTGATGTGAATGAGCGTTTTCGGGCTGAGTGTAGGTGCCCGTGTACAAGAATCACTACGCGATCAAGGTACTATCACTTTTACAGGCTTTGGAAGATATGGTGGGATTTCCGCCACACCAAGGGGGGCATTTTGTGAGATTCAACTACTTGGCAAATTATTGGTCATGAAGGGTGGTGGGCGGGGAAGCTCAAAGTAAGTGTTTTATGTCTATTGTACAATACTACAATGTGAGAGTGCTTGCTTAGTTAATTAATCTGATTTCCTCGTTTTTGTTGTCATGTATTGATTCTAATTCCTAAAACACCCAACATTGTTAATTAGAAAACACCATGTCATCATTACGCGTTTTCTGCCTTAGAGAAGATCATGTTGTTATTTAAGAACATCATTACATAATATTCTAGGGGTACCTAACTTATAAATTTGCACCATATAATAGAAATTCATGATTTCTATCACATTTGTTCGCATAACACCTTTTCCTTCACTGCTTATGTTTTGTTTTTATTATTTAAGCTTTGCACTTCTCTTGTTTATTAGGAATGCTGCTATTACAAGCATTTCAGAACGTATGGCATGGACCCCAATATGAGTCATCTTTTGGACGGTATTTGGAATGGTCGACTCATGGATGATGAAGGGATGGCGTTCTACCTGAGTAGTGACGATGAGGAAGAGGAGGAAGACGTGGGTTGTAGCAAACAAGAGGAAGAGGAAGAGGAAGAGGAAGAGGAAGAGGAAGAGGAAGAGGAGGAAGAGGAAGAGTAAGTTCAAGTGTAATGGTAAGTGTTAAGAATAGGAGTAGGAGAATTGACCTTTAGGGTTTTATGTGATCTTTTCTATGGATTTTATGTAGCAAACAATGTTGGATGAATGTTGACATTGACAATTATGTTGGGATAAGCAGGTTTATGTAAGTTTGGGCAGATTTTGGCAGGTTTATGTGCATTTTGGGGGAGGATCTGCCCAAATTTTATGTTTATTTTCAGCAGGGTTATGACATTCAATTGTGAACATTTTATGTGTTTTCCCAAATGCATGTTTTGACCTCTTTAAGTGCACTATGTATAATTAAGGTCTATGGTGTTTCGTACATTTGAGGCATGTTTGTGCAAGATGGTGTTTAGAACAGATATTAAGTGCATTTTGAGCAGGTTTTCATGAATGAAAAGTAATTGGGCTAGTCTTGTGACTATTTTTGCATATTTGTCTCGAAATGAAGAAGTCGTGGATAATGTCGTGGTTATTTCTGCAGATTTCTCACGAAACGAAGAACTCGTGGCTAATATCGTGACTGTTTCTGCAAATTTTTCCACACAAACAAAGTTAGACACGAAACGAAGAACTCGAGACTAGTCTCGTGGTTATTTTTGCAGATTTCTCACGAAATAAAGAACTCGTGGCTAATCTCGTGATTGTTATCGCAGATGTTTCCAAACAAACTATGTTAGACACGAAAATAAGAACTCGTGACTAGTTTTATGGTTATTCCTAAAAATTCTAACGAAATGAAGGACCATTTATGAGTCAATGATTCAAATTACCCACACAAATATCCACAAACCTAGCCACGACTAGTATGTGGGTACTTAGCTCTAGACTTTGTCCTGAATATACAAACGAATCTTTTTTCGTGGCTAATTAGCTACTACTCTAGAAATGAATCTAGCCGCGCAAAAAATTCGCGTCCATTGGGCCTTAACATTAGCCACGAGCTTTTATTCATGACAATATGGCCAGAAATCTACAACCAAATCTAGCCTCGCTCACTTTTCGGAGCTATTCAGCCCCAATATTAGCCACAACGCTATATTTCATGGCCATATTACCGCAAACTGAAATATTTGTGGCTAAATATATGGCCGTTGCCACCCAATTTACCCTCGCCAAAATTCGTGGCTAAATATTTTCTGGCTACAGACGCGTTTTCCAGCAGTGTAAATAACATAAAAGGAGACTAATAAAAAGGGATAAAAATACATTAATTGCGCCGACTCTAATGTCTTCTACCAACACGGGACCCTTGGAATTAACCCCGTTAGGGTCGGTAGATCTTCATGCTGAATTCTCGAATTTTTTCTCTTTCCGCACCTCGATATCGACCTAGCCAGGGTCGATATCGACCCTCATCAGCATTGAAAACAGCTTTGAGTAAAACTTTCGTAGCGGATTCGTTACAACTCTGTTTGACTCGATTCTTTTTCCTATGTCTTTGTAATGAATTTCTCTACCTCTTTCCAAGCTTGAACTTGATCTTCAATGTCTTTATTTGAGCTTTTCCTCGACTTTCACTTCATTCTTGAGTGCTATCTTCAAGTGCTTTCCTCCTTTCTTCAAGATATGCTCCAAAATAACTTCAAAACCTATAAAAATACCACCAAAGCTTATGTAGACTCCATATCTTAAAGAAATACAAAAACCTACACAAAAGACTCAAAACAAAACACAAAACTAAAACAAAAAGACTCATTCACACAAAAACACCCCCTAAAAACACGAATAAAAAGACGGATATCAAAGAGCAACATGAAGAAGAAGAGGATGAAGAGTTAGTCCTGGTAACAAAGGCCTTTCGATCCTTCTACAAAGGTAAGTTCAAAAAGAGCAATGGGAACCCACAAAGAGGACAGAGTTCCCAAAGGAAACCTGTTTAGAAGGATCTCTCAAACGTCACATGCTACAAGTGTTACAAAAGGGGACACTTCGCGAAGGAGTGCCCACAGGGAACTGACGACCAAAGGCAAGGGAAGAAGGCCTACATCGCCACCTTGAGCGATGACGAGGACGAGGATCCTGAATCGTGGGCACACCCGAACATGTGCGCAATGGCCATAGGGGATACCACTGGGGAGCAACCCAGTGAGGTAACTACTGAATCTGTTCTTGCTTCTTTAGCAAATTATGAAAAACCTGAATTACTAAAACTCCTTTCAAGTCTTGTTAAATATAACATTAAGCTGCAAAAGAAGTTGGAAAAATCGGAACACACTAATGTTGAATTGGTTGGCCTTGAGTCCTGTTCCAACTGTGTGTCCCTAGTTGACAAGCTTCAGTCCTATCTATCTCACATTGTAGATCTTGAGGATGAGATTAAGACCCTAGATAGTGATAAGAATGCCTTTTTACAAAAACTGAGTGAGAAAGTTGAGAGTCCCGAAGCCTCCTGTTCCCAAACTAAATTCGTACCAGCCAAACACGGGATATGATATAAGTCAGAGAGCCCTAAGAAAGGAAAGTCTCCTTTGAGTGAACAAGAGATTAACGAATATAGGGCCTTAGAACTCCAGTACGAGAAACAAAAGAATGCCCACTTAGAAGAGAAAATCCGTGTCCTGGAAAGTGGAGTGAATAGAGAAGTAGATTATTACACTGGGAACACTGGACATAAGTTATATGTCCAAATAGCCAAGGGAAATGGGTCTAGAGTGTACAACAAGGACATCATGGATTGGAACAGGATACAAAGACCTCATCCTAAGTACTACCTAGGAGAATACTACAAGACCTGCTGGAACTGTGGTGCTCATGGGCACTACAGGGAAAGCTGTCCCAAAGCCAAAGCTCAAGCCGAGAGGAACCACGAGTATTGGAACAGGCAAAACCAAAAGGCCAACAAATCTGCTAGAGGTCCTACTCATGGGAACAGACATAGGAACTCTGCCTATAACTCTAGGAATCCTCGTGACATCAATATTGTTGATTACGTGTTATTTGAAACTATCTTTCCTTGTAAGGGACCAAGCAAGAGTCATCTTGCCTGGGTCATCAAAAACTAACTTTCCTTGTAGGTGGCAGTGAGGGGGAACAACACATGGGTCATTGATAGTGGATGTTCGAATCATATGACTGGGAACAAAGATAACCTCACCTCACTCCACACTAAAGCCGAAGGAGGTCATGTGTCCTTTGGCAACAGGGGAAGTACTACTCAACAAATCAATCAAGATCAGCAATGTCAACTTGGTGAAGGACCTGGGGTACAATCTCTTGAGTGTATCTCAGATATGCGATCAAGGGAAGAACATTGTCACTTTTGATTCAAAAGAATGCCTGGTCATCAACAGGAAGACCAACAAAATCATCCTAAGAGGAAGAAGGTCCAACAACGTCTATGTGGTGGATACAGACTTTGAGCCACCAAGGAAACTATGCCTAGCGAGTTCCCATGATGAAACGGAACTCTGGCACAAGAGACTAGGCCACGCATGCATCAATTAGATTCTAAAGCTCTATCTTCAAGATTTGGTTATTGGTCTTCCACGAATCAACATCGAGGAAGCCAAGATGTGTGAAGCATGCATTCGTGGCAAGCAAACCAGGAGCTCCTTTAAACCAAAAAGGGTGGTCAGCACAACAAGACCCTTGGAACTAATCCACATGGATCTCTGTGGTCCCATGGACACCATCAGCTACGGAGGAAACAGGTACATGTATGTTTTAATTGATCATTTTTCAAGATTTACATGGTTTCTTTTCTTGAGATCAAAATCAGATACCTTCAAGGAGTTTGAGACTCTAATCAAGAAGATGGAAGTTAGCATGGCACTCAAGCTCAAGGCACTTAGATCTAATCATGGAACTAAGTTCAAAAAATCAGAGTTCCTTAGGTACTGTGATGACAATGGTGTATGCCACAACTTCTCGGGCCCTCGCACTCCTCAACAAAATGGCGTGGTGGAAAGGAAAAACAGGACCTTAGAAGACATGGCACAGACCATGATGCTTGAGAGTGGAGTTCCCGAAAGTTTCTAGGCCAAAGCTATCTCTACAGCTACATACATCCTAAATCGAGCCATGGTACGTCCTATGATCAAGAAGACATCATATGAGCTGATCAAGGAAAGAAAGCCCAATATCTCTCATCTTAGGACGTCTGGGTGCAGATGCTTCATCCATAACAATGGAAAAGACAATATTGAGAAGTTTGACCCAAGGAGTGATGAAGGGATCTTCCTAGGGTACTCCTCCCAAAGCAAGGCGTACAGGGTCTATAACAAGAGGACCAAGAAGATAGAGGAAAGCATTCACGTCATCTTTGACGAACAATCTGTAAAGGTGAGAACAGAGTCCCAAGGAAAGGGAACTCTGTTCAAACTAGTCAAGAAAGAAGAGAAAGATGACGATGACGAACCTAGAAAGCAAGATGAGGATTATCCAAGTGGGAACAACATCCCGCAACAAGGGAACAGCGAAGGAGATCAAAATTTCACGGATCAAGATTCCTTTGAAGCTCCCTCTTCAACAGAAGAACCTCAAGATGCATCAAACTCTCTTGTTCCCCAAAATGAAGTCATACCAGAGTCTAGTGTTCAGGGGGAACAACGAGGGAACCTTGAAGAAAATCCTGAAGAGACCCTCAGCGAAGAAGTTGAGAACAACTGTTCCCATGAAGAAGAAGAAGAAGAAGCCCAAGCTACAGATCAATAAGAGACAAGGAAACAGATTGACGTCTCACACATTCGAACCAGGAACTACCACCAAAAGAGAGATCACCCCATTGATAACATCATCACTCCCTATGATAAGGGCATCCAGACTCGATCTTCCCTCAACAACTTCTGCGCCTTCAATGCCTTTGTCTCATTGGTGGAACCCAAGACCATAAAGGAAGCCCTAAAGGACCCAGACTGGATCCAAGCCATGCAAGAAGAGCTCCACCAATTCGAGAGGAACAAAGTGTGGAAACTGGTTCCTAGGCCCAAAAACAAGAACATCATAGCAACTCGATGGGTCTTCAGGAATAAGCTTGACGACATTGGGGTTGTAGCTAGGAACAAGGCCCGTCTGGTTGCTCAAGGCTACATGCAAGAGGAGAGAATCGAATACGATGAGACCTTCGCACCAGTTGCAAGGATTGAAGCAATCCGTCTCCTCATAGCCTATGCAGCCCACAAAGGATTTAAGTTGTACCAAATGGATGTCAAGACAATGTTCCTAAATGGGCACCTCAAGGAAGAAGTTTACGTGGTACAATCACCAGGGTTTGAGGATGAGCACTTCCCAAATCATGTTTACTTCTTGAAAAGGGCCCTATATGGTCTTAAACAAGCTCCCAAGGCATGGTACGGCATGTTTGCTCAATTTCTCTTGTCTCATGGATACCTTCGTGGTTCCATAGACAAAACTCACTTTACTAAGAAAGAATCAAAAGAAATTTTAATTGTTCAAGTATATGTTGATGATATTGTGTTTGGTGCTACTAACGAACTTCTTGTTGAAAAGTTTAAGAACTTGATGAGTAGCGAATTTGAGATGAGTCTCATAGGGGAACTCACGTTCTTCTTGGGACTTCAAATATCCCAAACCAAGGAGGGAACAAGGATCCATCAACAAAAGTACATCAGAGAAATGCTTGTGAAGTATAGGATGGAACACTCCAGACCCATCGACACTCCCATCTCACCAAATTCAAGGCTCAACGCCGATGAGGCAGGTATAAGTGTAGATCAAAGGAACTTTCGAGGTATGATTGGATCTCTTCTCTACTTGACTGCTAGTCGACCCGATATCATGTTTTAAGTTTGCCTATGTGCACGCTTTCAGGCTAACCCTAAAGAATCACACCTGAAAGAGGTGAAGAGAATTTTCAAGTATCTCAAAGGGAACGACAAATTGTGCCTCTGGTATCCAAGGAACAGCTCCCTTGAGCTTGTTGCACACTCAGATGCGGATTTTGCTGGGCACTTAGTTGATTGAAAGAGCACTTCAGGAATGGCCCAGTTCCTAGGATCATGTTTAGTCTCATGGGGATCAAAAAAGCAAAACTCAGTGGCACTCTCCACAGCAGAAGCAGAATACATGGGTGCCGCCTCATGTTGTTCTCAAGTCCTATGGCTTAAGTACCAACTCCAGGATTACGGTATGTCCTTTGGCCCTGTTCCAATTAGATGTGATAATACAAGTGCCATTAACATATCCAAAAATCATGTACATCATTCACGTACTAAGCATATAGACATTAGGCACCACTTCCTTCGTGACAATGTGGAACATGGGAACATCTCTATGGAACACTGTAGAACTGAAGAGCGAATTGCGGACATTCTCATCAAAGCTTTAGACAAACGTCCCTATCAGCGTCTCCGGATGCTTCTAGGGATGATAACTCTAAACTGAACAAGTCCCTGTTTGTTATTCCCTCAATGCTTCGCTAGTTTATATTGATTCGCATGATAGGGAACACTAGGAACAATTGCTTTCATTTTGCCATATTACTAGTCTAGAGCTTTTAATGTACATTTGGAACATTATTTCTTTCGGCCCAAAATGATCAACCAGAGTTCCCTTTAACCCTCAATACAAGCCCCCATGACGGTTGATCATAAAACCAACCCTTAAGCTAAGGACCAGACTTCCAAACTCTTTATCCCTTTATCGAGTTGTAACTGTCTGGTTCGACTTTAAGTTCCCTAGCCTCACAAAGAACTTGAGTGTGAGTTCCCTTAACCACTCTACTCAACCTGACCTTTTGAAAGATCATGGGAACTAGTGTGTGAAATAATCACAAACAAGGGAACACTGTCATTTTGGAGATGATGAAACGTCACTTGGGAAACGGGAAATTGTGTCAGAATTCGAAGAGATATGGGCCAAGCATTTGAAATGCTCAAAGTGACTTCCCTTGGAAGAAAGCGACGCGTGTCATAAGCGTTCTACGGAAGTTGAATCGTCTCTCCGCGTCCATTGGCCAACGGTTATCGAGGTTATCCATTCTTCCTTTTCTACCACTCTCCCTCTCTCACATAAAAACCCTCAATTGCCATTATTAGGACCTTCCTCAATCTCCGTCTCTCTGCAACTCTTTTCTCTGCAACTTCCATTCTTCCTAAAACAAGCAAAGCTCCAAAAATCTTCATCCATGGCACCTGTCCACCCAGACCACCGCATCCATGAATGGATCGAAACGAGCTCCAAAACCCTCTTCATCACAATGCTCCGAGAAGCGGACAATGAGAAGGACCCTTCTCTCCGCCAAACTCTCACTGAGCCCTCCATGAATATGTCCTCCCTTATATCCATCGAGAACGCACTGGTGTCTCATCCCTTGAGTACGAGATACTAGGGTCGGCTCCCTCACTTCCGGCAGCGCCAACCCTAGCGTTGTCGACCACCACCACATCTTCTCAATCTCTTCCTCCTCCATCTCCTAAACCTCTATCCGTTTCTTCCTCCGGAACTGTCATTGTTGACAGTTTCGGTTCTGAACCCCCTTCCAAACACACAAAATCCAAAGGCGCAAAATCCAAACAATCTTCTCACAAACGCAAGCACAAACATTCCTCCTCTTCTCCCGATCCTCCAAAATCAAAGAAGAAAAAATCTCTTCTTGCCATGGACGACGTTCTCCACCTCTCTAACCCCAACTCCTTCAAAATACCATCTCCTCCACCTCCACCACCATCAACTCAAATCTCATCTCAACCACCTCTACCACCTCCCTTGGATACTGGGAACTCTCAATCCCAAGATCTCCCACCACCACCTTCCTCTCAACCCAACCCCGTCTCTGGGCACTCTAGTTCCAAAGCCTCCCTTCCCACCTCCTCTCCTCTTCCCATCCCTGAGGGAACTCCAAAACCCTCAACCTTACAACCCAAAGTTCCCACACACTCTTCTCCTACCAAAACTCCCTCTCCTCCAAAATCTCCTCTTCCTCCTTAAAATTCGCATCCACCTCCCTCCACAGAAATTACCTCTTCTCCCTCTCCGGCTAAGCAACCCCTACACCTCGACTCCGACGAGGATATGCTGCCCATCGGCGAAATTGCTCGTCGAAAGGCCAAGAAAACAGCACCCATATGGGTTATAGGCGTTGAGGCGATCATGCTCGCCTCAACGCTATCGAGCCTGAGCTCAATACATCATCAATCAACCCTCTTCCTCCTCGCATCCTAGAGTTATAGGCGCTCACGACGAGGCCCTAACAACAGAGGAGGAGGCCGCCCTCAAGGAAGGGAACTCAACACCGGCTGTTGGTGCTGGGACCACTACGGACCTCCCAGAGGGAGCTGATGAAGAGGACCTGGGGCTGTCCTCCGAAGATGAAGGGCAATCAGCAGATGGAGCTGCCACTGAAGTTCTCGACCAAGATGGTCTTGTTCAAGAGCACGTTGCTGCCATTGTTGAAGAAGAAAATCAAGGACGCCAAATGGTGGTGTCGGAGGGTGCCCATGAAGAAAAGGACCCTCCTCTCTTGATCGAATCGGCTGCATCCCCCCAGCAGAAAAGAAAGGTTGCTGCCTCTTGGGGGAACAAAAAGAAGAAAGGAAAGGGAACTGCCTCAAAGAGGGTCCCCGTCACTGAAGATCGGAAACTCATCTCCCCACTCATCCTCAACGAGCAACAACTCCAAGAAAAAGGACTTGGGGAACTCTGGGACCTCATCAAGGCCCAGGAGTGGAACACGTCTACGACGCTGCTATGAGCGTCGACCCTGCCCAGGTGCGCCTCTTCTACAAAAACTTCGTCATTCATGACGAGGGCACCAAGGGAACTCTCTCCCTCCAGGGTGACGACTTCGTCTTCACTGCTTCCACGATCCGTCATCAGCTACAAGTCCATGTTAAGGGCCTCAGCTCTGTTCCCATTAAGACCTGGGGAGAGTTCGATAGTGAGGTCATCTTCAATGACATCTACGAGGGTCGTGCTCCCAAAACTGGAACACCCACTCACAACCTGTCCCTCATAGGCAAACTGGCTCACTAGTTCATCATCACCGTTGTCACCCCTCGGCAGGAGAAGCGTCACCACATAAACATTCAAGACTCCATCCTTCTCTATCACTTCCTCCATAAGATGCCCATCAATCTTCGTTGCATCATCTTTGGGAACATGGAGAAGTGCATGGCCTTGACCTCTCACTCTCTGCCCTATGCCGGTCTGATCAAGAAGCTGATGATCAAAGAAGGGCTCTATGACGCTGACAAGGAAGAAGTGACCATCAGAAGGGAACAAGACCTTTCCGTGGTCCAAAAGATGTGTCACTTGGAGCAAGCTGAGGATCAAGAGGCACTTCCCTCTGGTGAAGGCCCAAGGGTTGGGAACACTCAAGTGTTGATGCATATCGCAGCCACTCTCGAGAACATGGCAGGAACGCTCCAGAATATCCTGTCTGTTATGACCCAGTTGCGTGACAACTCGCTCCCACGGGGCCCATTATCTCCCTTTTCTTTTATCCTTATCCCTGTTTCCCCCACAAATTGTAATGTGTTCCTTTTGTACATTCAACTGCTTAAGTAATATACATGATTTCTAGTATGATTGTGTGTTCCTTATTCCTTCTTTATGCTTATCTGTTTTCGATGATGCCAAAAGGGGGAAGGACAAAATGTGTGAGATGAGTCTTATTATGAGTTATCATAGAATATGCTTTCGCTAAGAGGGAACTATCGCATATAATGCTAAGTAAGAACTTATTGTTTCATAGAAGTGGCTCTTTAGGATCTCACACGATCTCACATAGGAACTCTGTTGCATGTCATACTTTCACTCTTTGAAATACTTGGTTATTTTATTGTGATGGGTTTGTCATCATCAAAAAGGGAAAAATTGTTGGGACGGTGTTGGGAATTGTGGTTCCGAACATCGGAACAACGATATCGTTCTCCAGTTTTGACAATGACAAACACCATATGGGAACTAACGTGTTATATTCATGTATTTCTAAGGAACACAGGTCCAGTGAAGAATCGCCATGAACGTCCAAGGAACACAAGCATACATGACGAAGAGTTCCTCTCAAAGGAACTCTGAAGAAGACAGTTCCCATCACATGGGAACTCACATGTGCAAACAAAGACCAGTCAGCGAGATTCACGGGATCCTGTCTCAAGACAAAACAAACGCTCAGTCTGAGGAACAGACTAAAGCGATTGATCCAACGGCCCGATTGCTTCTCAAAGTTGACTCAATTCAAATTGTCACATGTGAAGGACAAAGACTTGGCACACAAGACAAAGGGCATTTCGGACACAAATGAAAGTCAAGATTGCAACTCAAGTATTGACAAAGTATAAAGCCAAGTGAATAGTGCTCAGACAAAGCACTTCTCCCAGAACTCACTCATACTCACAAAGAAAGAAAGAAAGAAGAAGAGAAGTCCCCGGCGGCGAGTGTCTGATCTCGACGATGGCGAAGTCAAGTTCCCAAGAGCAAGGGAAATGTGATAGTCAAGGTGCAAGGTTTGGTTTACTTGTCTTAGTTGAGTTGTTCGCTTAGGAACTCGGTTGATCGAGAAGATTCATTAGTGTTTCTAGAGTTAGGTAGAACTCTTAGGAACAAAGAAGTTTGAATCTGGCCTATTGTAACTAAGGAACAATCAATAATACAAGTAAGTCATTCAAAATCCTCCAAGCGGAGGTAGAGGTTTACCCACACAACTAGTTGGTTGTCGTGTGGGTAAATCAATAATACAAGTAAGTCATTATAGAAATTGTATATTATATATGTTTTAGATTATTCGATTATATAATTATTGATGGAATTTAAAATCGTACCCAGGGCCGGTCCGAACATATTAGAGGCCATGGGCAAAATTTTTTTAGGTCCTTTTTAATATAGATATTTATGCATATATTAATATGTTATAAAACAAAAATTTTATTTTGGTTAAAATTTGTACAATACTTTGTAATCTGTATTGAATAAGCTGTACTAAACCAATTTTGCACTAGATTTTTTTTTTTAAACTTCCATTTATTATTGCGGAGTAATAAAAACATTCATTGTTAAAAAATCTTCAATATTGAATAACCAGTAAACACATCTAATTATAATTTGGCTTTTTAAAAATATTTTCATAGCATAAAAATGCATAGCATTATATAATTTGGCCCCTAGAAAACTAGCATTATATAATTTGGCCCCTAAAAAACTTGGGCCCTGGGCCGTCGCCCATCCTGCCCGTGCCTCTGGGCCGGGCCTGATCGTACCTTACAGAAATAAAATATTTATTTGATTAGAAATTATATTATAGTGAAAAAATTGTATGACGGAAATTAGAAATTAGAAATCGTAACGTAAAATAATGTATTTATTAGATTAGAAATTTTATTTTTATGTGGTAACAATCGTAAATAGAAATAATAAAAATTATGATTAGTTTGAGTGAAATAAAATAAATGAGTCAAAATTATTAAATAATTAATAATATATTAAATAACAGGAGGTAGTAGAACACATTCGACAGTCTGCAGCTGATGGTAGAGCTACTGAGATTCATTTTGTCACAGCTTCGGGTCGCAAGAGGCGACACGAAGAGTCGACCTCCGAGCCGGATGCTCCTCCCGATTCTGCTGCGACAGGAGAGGATCATCCTCTCCATGATGAGGTCCCACCGACTCAGTTAGAGGATATGATGGTTGATTCTGTTGGGACGCCAGAGGCCCACCGGGATTCTATTGGGATGGCAGAGGCTCCGAACGAGCCGTCGTCGTCATTCTCGCATCCGCCCCAGTCCGACCCTCCGCAGTCTGATACTTTGCCCTCCGACCCGACTAAGATTCATTTGAATGAGGTGGTTGTAGATTCTGTTGGGGGGACAGAGGCCCAACCTCCACAAGTCGTCTTGCCCGAGAAGACACCGCATGGGCTCGACGATCCATCTGTATTACAGGATTTCCATACACACATCGCCGACTTGATTTGGAGGTCACTCGGCCCGTTTAGGAACGACATGGACGAACATGTTCTACGTATTACGTGTCATAGCAGACCGAGGGAGTTTGCCCGATGGAGGGCTCACATTCCGTCGGCCGACGTTGATGCTGCACATGGTTCGTGGTTATGGATGATTTGACAGACCGGCCTGACACAACTATTGTACTTCGATTTCGGCAACGTCGACCATGGCCTCATTTCTGCTTTTGTAGAGCGTTGGCATCCAAAGACCAACAACTTTCATTTTCCGTGGGGCGAGATGACGATTACGCTCCACGACGTTGCCATCATCCTCGGTTTGCCGATTGAGGGGCACGAGGTTGCTCACACGTTCTCCTCTTCTGAGTGCGCTGATATGGTTGAGTATATGTTTGGCACGACAAATGACTATTTGTTACCCGGCCAGCATGACTTCCTCAATGACCTTAGGAAGGGTCATCTACACATCCGAGATTTCTTCGATCACTTACTTTTGATGATGGCTTCCGACAACCCGTTAGAGTGCACAGCTGTCGGTTTTCTGTGGCATTACTTGTCCACCAGCTTGTTCGTGGATTTGTCCACGAACAGTGTAGATGTTGCTATGTTGCTGTTGTTTGAGGATTGGGGTCGGGTTGTCGTGACTGCATGGGGTGTTGGCACGTTGGCATTTGTCTACCGCAATCTTGGGGAGGCTTCACGGGCCGAGGTGGCTCAGTTGGCCGGTTGCTCATATCTTCTTCAAGTATTTGGTTGTTTTGATTGAAAATGTCTTTGTCGAAATCTTCGTAAAGTGAACTGATTTTATTTTTTTCGGGTGCCATAGATGTGGATATGGATGTATTTCATGTATTTCCCTGGCAACCCGAACCCGTTGCCTGGAGCAAAGGACGATGAGAGGAGAGCATGTCGCTATCGGGTCGATCACACAAAGTTACAGACGTACGATACGTCGATCTACTATCGGCGCATCCTCGACTGTTACCGACCGGAGGATGTACGTATCCGTTCTTATATTTTTGTAATGAATCGTTATTTTTAAATTTACGTTTCCCGACGTTATTTCTTTATATTTCAGGTTTGTTGGACCCCATATTCTCGGGTTGACCTGGATCTCCAGTATCCGACGTCGAGGTATCGGGGCACCATTCGATACCTCGACATCTATGAGTCGTACATGCCCGAGAGATGCGTGCGGCAGTGGGGACGAGTTCAGAGTCGACCTATGGACATTATCGTACCACGCGTCTCTCATCGTCCGTGGTCTCTTAGGGGGAAGTCAAAGTATTTCCTCGACTTCGACGACGAGTATTACGGGTGGGGTACCGTTATGGACCACATCCATTCATCCTCACGTCGCCATGTGTTGTCACTCCGTGGGACGTCGACGACGAGTACTTGGACTGGTTCTTATAGATCTCGCAGCCGTATGTGTGTCCGAGGGCGCCTGTTCAGCCGCGCATCATTCGAGCCCCTCTTCCGGCTGTCGATTTTCACAGGGTGAGTGTGTTTATATTATCTAAGAATTACTTTTCAGTAGTGTTTATATTACATCTAATTGCATATGTCGTTTTATATTGCAGCGTTTCCAACTGATTAGGGAACATGTGCTTTCGGCCATGGAGGGGCATGCTCAGATTGATTTACATTACTTGGGAGGTCTCTGTGGGCTGGATGTTACACCGGTTGCTCCCCCTTTGAGTCGAGCATCGCAGAGGCAGGCGGAGTCGTGGAGGTCGGCCGAGCGCAGGGATCGTGTCCCATCCATTTGGGAACGAGGGGAGTCGTCTAGGATGGCGGAAGAGCGGGCGAGAGAGGAGGCTGAGAGAGAGGTTCGGGGTTGGGCTGACCCGAACAACCACCCCGATTGGGCGGATTGATTATGTTGACATTTATGTTATTATGCATTTGGATTTAGTTTGGATTGTTTATTCTGCATTTGGACTTAGTTTGGATTGTTGTTTGGATTTAGTTTGGATTGTTGTTTTGATTTAGTTTGAATTGTTGTTTGGGTTTAGTTTTGGATTGTTGACGTTGTATAGATTGTTTTAGATTATGTTATGACGATTTTGACGATTTTGGATTGTTGACTTTGTATGAATTGTTTTAGATTATTTTATGACGATTTCGAGGATTTTGGATTGTTGATGTTGTATAAATTATTTTAGATTATGTTATGACGATTTCGACGATTTTGGATTGTCTAAAAATTCACATTTAGATATTTGGGTATTAATAAAAAATATTTGGACAGATGGGTATTAATAAACAAAAATTTAGATACATGGGTAATTGGGTATTGAAAAACAAAAATTTGGACATATTGGTATTCGAAGAGCAAAGATAAGTCATTTTAGCACAATATACAATCCTTTTTATAGGTTTAAACCAATTTAAAAATCACTTATTTAAGATCCTCAATATATGATGAGGTATTTTCGGTGGTTGTTATACCTATCAAAGAAACCTAAATTAACCAACTCAGTAGAGCGGCAAGTAAGGGTCGATCCCACAGAGACTCGTGTACAAGTGTTATTACTTAAGTGCCAAGTAACTAATATGGGGGGTTTATGGATGATTGAGTAACTAACTGTTGGACCCAGATTTTAGGCAGAGAAGCGTCAGCCCATAGTCAGGAAATCTTCAACGCATCTAGAGCTACGGAAGATCTTCGGGATTGGCTAAGTCGTTTGGAGGAAAGAAGGTCCGAGATATGTTTGTTACAAGATTGATTCCTTTCAAGATTGTATCCGTTATAAGATAGTGATCGCCTCTCATGGTGATGCGAGGGTCAAGAGATACAATTTATAACCCGACCCCGTTGTAGCACGTGGTGGGTGTCGAACACTCAGGAAGTCTACTCGATCGATGTGCCTAGATACTAGGAAGCTAGAAAGGAGAGCATAAAACAAAGGAAAACAAAGAAAACAGTCGGGACCGACACTGAGGTCACGTCGGGCCCGAGGTTGGCGACAAGAGGAAGTCGGGACCGACACTGGGTAAGTCGGGCCCGAGGTATCTGGGGATGTCGAACAAAAAGATTTAAAAGTAGATCTTGGGCTTTTGGGTTCCTTCTCTAGTAGATTTAAGGCTTTTCCACCCCAATTCAAGCAATGAGTGATGATCGGACTAGGATCGAGTGCTTTCGCCCTCGTTCCAACCACTTCTACACATCGATCATTGGGGAAATCCCCTTCGAAGCAAGGTCTTGAGATTGACACATGTTCACTTTCGCTACTTTGCCAATCTCAAGCCTTGATTCCCGACTTTCGCAAGGAATTGTAGCTCTATGTAGAGTGGGTTCCTTAGATCAAGCGCTCAAGGCTATGGAATTGGGGTTTCTAGCCCAAACTTAGCTAGGGTTTTCCCCCATAACCCAAGATCAAGGAGATCTACTCCCTGTGGCAAACAAAGAAAGCAAACAAATCAAAAGGGAAAGCAATCAACATCATCAATCTCAAAACAAAGCAAGGTTTCATTCAAATCAAAAGCAATCCACAAATTCCAATCAAGAGTTTCCAAATCCACAAGATCAAAACAAAGCAAAGCTAATCTATCAACCAAAACCTACCAAATCTCCCTCTCTTGGCCGATTCTCTCTCTTCTCCTTCTCCTCTCCTTCCTCCTTGCTCTCCAAGTATCCCCTTGGCTCCCTTGGAATCCCCCTTTTTGTGTGAGAGAGTGGGGGGGAGGAACCCTTTCTTAGAAGACAAGAGGGCCTTTTATGGACTAGATGAGGGGCAAAAGTGGAAGTCCACAAATTCGTGCCTTGGACCCCAAGTAGTTCGGTGACCGACTTGGACCGACACGGAGGACCTCGGGCTCGAGTTACTGTGCAAGTCGGTCCGAGGTTGAAACTTCAAGTCGGGCCCGAGGTTGGTTGCAACTCGGTCCGAACCTCGTTCCACCTTCTTCTTTGTTGGCTTCTCTTCTTCTTCTTCATGGCTTGTTCCTCTCTTTCCCGCTTTAGCTCGGCCTCGCTCCATGTCTCGACCCTCCTTCAAATCGACCCTTGATCCATGCCAAATTACCTACAAAACACATAAAATGTGCGTAGTCTTCGAATCTCATAGAAATACGGGAACTAGGCTAAAAAGGAACAAAAGGCACAAGAAAAGGGGAAAAAGAAACATATTTACAAAGGAAATCACATATGAAAACACCACCAAATAGAGAGACATCAAAATACCCCATACTTAAACTTGCTTGTCCTCAAGCAATAACAATGTAAGCAAGACCGAAACATAATCTTCAAGTAAAGCCTCATATGAAAACACATTTTAAGCACAAGTGATCGATATTCAAGCAAGATTACATCATCACACATGATTAAATGTTCCAAGGAATAAAGTCAATGCAACTAAGCCTCACTTCAGGGATATGTAAATGTGTATCACTCATCATGTGTTTGGGTTTAGCAATGAACACTCAAGCTCAAAAATCATGCAAGTAAGGACTTTACTATTGAAGCTAATATCACCAATTCCTCCACCTAGAGATGCCTAATGCAAAGTACACAAAGAATTTCGAACTTGGCTCAATGGAGGTCCTCAAAGAGGTTCCATTCGGCCGGGTTGTAATGGGGCTTTTGGTATTTCTCAAGGTAGGAATTATTTGGTCTTGTGGTGCTTATAATGGGGATTGAACAACCTAAACTCTCACCAACTTCACCAAATTCCACAATTACTTTCACACTCACCCAAAAGACTTTACATTTTCCTTTCAACCCAAAATTTCACTTAACATTCCACTTCATCTTTGCTCTTATGCTTTTTGTTGGATTTTCAACACTTTCTACATTGGACCGACTTTCTCATGACATCGGGCCCGATGTTGCTTGTAACTCGGTCGGACCATTTTCTTCACTTAAGCTCTTTGCTTTCATTCCACTTTACATTCCCAACATTTTCTTTCTTCCTTTTCTTTCTTTTTTTTCATTTTTGTACAACAAAGATGCACTACTCTCATGATTCATAACACCATTCCTTTGCCCTTAAACCCAAGAGAATCTCAACTCTTCAAATACAATCCAAACCTCTCTTCTAAAGTCCAATCCCATAAGGGTCAAGTCATATAAGGCTAGGAATAATATTTTTGAGGAGTTTCAAACAAAGGCTTAGGCTAGAACGGGGCTACAAACAAAGGATTAACTTCATGGTAGGATATGGAACATTTATGTGACTAAAAGAATAAAGTTCAAAATCAATGTGACAATGCTAGGACAAGTCTCATGACGGTCTTGGAAAATAGATAAACACCGCAATAGCAAGTTTTACTAAGCATGAATGAGCTAATCACACAAGAAAAATGAGGGATATGCAAATATGAACAAGCATCCCTAAAATGGCCAAAAATCAATCTCACAAGGGTCACTCATACTTAGTTGCATAAGAACTCATCTTAGAACTCACATGTTCAATAAAACAAGCAAGATATCATGATCACATCAAAAGCAACATCATTTAAGAGGCTAAACTATCCAAAAATATGCAAAGGAATTTACATGCTTACATCATCATTAGCTTTTATTTTGGCAATCTAAGATGGGAATTTCTAGTCCAAAACCTACAAAACATAAAATCTTTTTGTTGTTTTCAACACAATTTTTCAATTTTTATGGATTTTTTTTTGCAAAAATTTCTCTAAAACCAAAAACTCATCCATTCAAGACCAAATTAATCATTCATGTTTTTTTCATCAAACCACAAACCAAGAAGCAAACATCCCAAACACAAACTAGAAACACAAACTAAATATCCTCAAAATAACAAACAAACATAAACAAGTGAAATCATGAACACACTTACCCCCACCCCATACTTAAAATTTTGATGTCCCCATCAAACAAGGAAATCAAAACTTAAAAGCAAGAGAGAAGAGTATGAAAAGCTCACAATTTCTTATTCTTCAATGGCATGTATAGGATCACTCGAAGGGGTTGTCACGTCTACGTCCTCTTTGGAGCCTTGCTTGCCGCTCCCTCTCGTACACTTGTTCTTGGTAGAAGTCTTGTGGTGGTGGTTGAAGTTGAGGCTCCGGGCGTGTCCATTGGTCCTCACGGGAAGGGAAGTTCCCGCTCATCCATGTGTTAAAGCTATCTTGGACCCGCCACCTTTGGTCTTCCACCTCCCTAAGCTCCTCTACCTCTCGTCTAGTGTAGCCGAGGGCTCGGTTCATCTCTTGTTGGCTAGCTTGGAAAGAACTTTGTTGTTGAAGCATTTTTTGTTGTTGTTGGTACATTTGTTGTTGATGTTGGTACATTTGTTGTTGTTGGAGATTCACTTGATGGACTTCTTGGAGAACATTTTCTTGTTGGAGTTGGAGATGAGCCATTTGGTTGGCTAAGAAGGACATGTCCACCGGTTGTTGTTGCTCGGGAAACACCATTCCCGGACCGTACCATTGGGCATAACCTTCATAACCGCCACCTTGGAATTGCTCTCGCCTTGCACCGCTCCCTTCTCCACGCTCATAATGCCTCGGGACCTCACCACCATGGAATGAACTGGACCGACGTTGAGGGAAGTCGGGCCCGACTTGGTGTGTACCTCGGTCCGCCAGTGTTGGAGCTTGGTGCGTGGCTCGGAGGTTGGCCATCAAACTTTGGAAGCGCTCATCTTCTTCATTTTGCTCTTGATCGACTTCCATGTCTTCCCCACGAGGTGCAAACACGAAGTTGTCTTGGTCGGAATCCGGTGTAGATGGAGGGGAGGTAAACCGAATGTGTTGAGATTGTTGTCGCCGCCCCTCTCTTGCACCTTCGGGGTCACCAAATGAATGTGGCTTGCCGGCCCACACTTGGTACCAATTTTGATACCGAGAAAGGTCATAGAGGTTGTGCACTAACCGGATCGACACACCTTCATAGTTTGAGTGAGGGGCCAAGGAAATCATGTAGAGCTTCTCCTTGATGATGTTGGCCTTCTTGAAATACTTCATGTTCATATAGTCCACACCATTCGGAGCCGGAGAATACTTGTCAAGATCAACTCCTAGACGCATGGCGAGCCTTGCTATCATCCCACCGAAGTAGATCCAAGAGGAGCTTTGGAAGTCTCGCACCATCTTGACCCACTCCCATGCAAGGTTCATGGGCTTCTCGGTGTTGAAGAGCATCTCATGGAGCAACATGATCTCCTCCATCATCGGCTTGCTCAACTCATGACGAGCATAGATTGCACACCCCAAAACTCGCACTATGACTCGAAAAAGAGGGCTAGCAATCTCGGTTGTGGGGGCGCCCTTTCTCATCTCACTCTTCCCGGCCACATGACGCCACACTTGGTTCACCTTCTCATTGTTGACGCCGGCCTCTTCTCTTGGACATGGAAACCCGAAGTAGGTAGCCAAATCCCTAAGAGTGAGATCGTGGTCCTTGTTGCCCAATCGGAAAGTGATCGCCCCTTCCTCATCCTCCACATTATCATAAGTGCACTCGAATGTGGCCATAAATTCCGAGGTGAGGGCGGGGTAGTGAGTGTTGTCCCACCTTAGCATTCCATTAAGACCTATGTGGGAGTAGCATCTTGGAAGGGCTTGATCCATGTCCATCTTCCTCACGGCTTCCCAATCAAGCCACCTCGTGTGGTGCTCAAGCGCCATATATCTTTCATAATTCTCCACTTGCTCATCATCCTCCAAATAGACATCATCCAACTTCGGCTCTTTCCTCGTCTTTTTGGACTTCTTCCTTGGCCTTTCCACATGAGAGGATGAAGCTCTTGTCTCCATGGTACCTACACACATCCAACCCAACAAAAGGATCCAAGATAAACTCCATACAACTCAACAAAAGCACTCATCAACACACAACAACATTTCAACACAAAGGGAACCCCATACTTAGTCTTTAAACACACATGCATCACAATCCAACATGAATCATCATGGATATCTTCTAACAATGGCTAAGCAAATGATCATACTACATCATGATTAGGCTATAGCCAACAATGAAACACATGCATCCACATGATATCACAAGAAGAAAGCAAAAACAACATGGATCGACTTCCAACCTATGTCGGGCCCGACACATCCTCAACCTCAGTCCGACATGTTGGACCGACTTCCACAACTCGGGCCCGACTCTCCTGGGCACTTCGATCTCGACCTAATTCATGCTTCGACTTCTAGCCTTAAATCAACCCAAATCACTCTATCATGCACTTAAATTTCAAATTCAACCATCAAACATCCCTAATCGAAGTTCTAAATGGATCTAAGCATGCATAAATAACTTTAAAGCTCAATTTCACAAATCATGCAAATCCACCATTGATGCTCAAGCTCAAGCTCTCAATCAAACATGGCATTACTCAATCTATGCAATGAAAGCACAAAATCTTCAAGGAAATAGGTAAAGATCGAGTAACACATACCGGATTTGAAGAGTATTGAACTTTTAAACAAATAAGCAACTTAGAACTCAAATTTTCTCAATCTAGATCGAGATGGGGGATGAAGAACGAGATTGAACTCGAGATTTCTATTTGGAATCGGATTTGGGAGGCCTTTTTGTGAGTGGATCGAGATGAAGTGGTGAGATGTGTGGATCGAGTATGGTGAGGGTAGGATGGCCGACTTTGAGAGTGTGGGGAAGGTGAGTTGTATTTTGGGAATGGTGGTTGATATGAAGATGATAGGTAGGTGGGGGATAGTATTTAATGGGGGAAAGGGACAAATTAGGTCAAGGGCAAAATTGGCATTCCAACTAGTCAAATCGGGTTGGACCGACTTCCTGGACCGACGTCCCTATGTCGGGCCCGACTTACCTGGGCTCGATGTGGGAGTATTCGGGTCACCAATTTTACTCTATCCTCTTGCAACTTCTTTCCCATATTTCCATTTAAATATTTCACCTCAAATCCTACACAACTTTGAAGAATGCACGACACCATAAATCCACAAAACACTAGATAGAGATTGGTTAGGGAAAAGCTAGGCTAAACTAAGAAAAATCAAACTAAAATTACGAAAAGAAAGCTACTAGCTCGGGTTGCCTCCCGAGAAGCGCTCGTTTAGAGTCACTAGCTTGACTTCCTAACCTCAACCTTATGGCGGGTGAAACACGGTGAATTGCTCGCCATTGTTATGCCCTTTCCCATTGCCTTCATACCCATAAAACCACCAACGATGGTCTATATAGGCATGGCTCTCCGGTCTCGGGCCTATCTCATCATACTCCTCCAGCGGATGAGATTTCTTCTCCTTACTTGCTCCATCATGTTCCTCTTTTCCTACACCAAAGTTATCCAAAGAATTCCTAGGAGATTCTACCAATTCATCTTTCAAGTCACTAAGGCAAATGTAGGAGTCTCCTAAGTCATCTTTCAAATCACTTAAACAAATGTAGGAATCAAAAGTTTGGGAAGAATTGTGGTCATCACCAACATCAAAAGGATATAAGTAAGGATACTCTTCATTTCTTCTTGGGCTAGCATTGACCCTTGACTCATCTTGATCCTCAATTTGCTCCAACAACTCCCTTACTTGTATTTGTTCATTGAAGCTTTCATCACCCCTTAATGCAACAACCTCACTAGCAACTTCCATTTCTTCACTTTCTCTCTTGGCACTCTCTTCAAGTTTAAGGATGGCCAAGGCGTCCGGCTCATTCAAGGCTTTGTTGAAGTGAAAATCAACCTTCTCTTCCCCAATCTCAAAGGAAACCTTGCCGTTTTTGACATCAAACCTTGCCCCCGCCGTAGCTAAGAATGGTCTTCCTAAGATTATTGGGACCAAGGGGTCCTCATGCATGTCCAAGATCACGAAATCATCGGGGACAAAATACTTTCCAACTCGCACCGGAACGTCATCCAATATTCCCTTAGCCTTGATGATGGAACCGTCGGCCATAGTTAGGGACATATCGGCCGGCTCCATTTCACCCAAATTTGCTCTTCTCCAAATGCTAGCGGGCATCACCGAAACACTTGCCTCAAGGTCACATAAGGCTTGGAAGTTTTGAGACCCCACACCAATGGTTATAGCAAAGCGACCGGGATCTCCTAGCTTTTGCGGTAACTCCAAGGTCTTGACCTCATCTTGCATTTCAACTATGGACCTCTTCTTGCTCAAAATCTCCTTTAAAAACTTGGCATAGGATGGCATCTCACTCAATGCATCGGTGAACGGGATAGAGATGTTCAAACCTTGCAAGAGTTTGAGAAACCTCTTGAACTTGTTCTCAACAACATCTTTCGGCTTCTTTGTGGGATATGGAAGAATCGTTGCACCTTGAATCTTGCTTGGATCAACTTCCTTGGACTTCCCTACTTCACTTGCAACATTTCCTGGTTGGACCGACTTGGGCACCATGTCGGGCCCGATGTTGTGAATCTCGATCCTGGGCAGAGGAGTTGGATCGAGGTCTGTGTATGTCGGTCCCGAGTTGCTCTCGACCTCGGTCCGTGGTGAAGGAGTCGATCTTCTTGCTGGGTCGACTTCGGGGAATGTCGGACCCGACTTGCTGGGTAAGTTGGTCCGACTCTCTTCATTCTTCTTAGGCACGTGTGGCTCGGGTAGGTTTCGGCCACTTCTCAATCCAATTGCCCGGACTTCATTTTGATTGTTTTGAGCTCGAGGATTCTCCTCGGGTCGGCCCGGAAGTCTTCCATTCTCTCTCGGGGCTTGAGTTGCAATTTGAGCAAATTGATTGTCGACTTGCCTCCTCCATGCACCAAACTCATTGAATTGGGTCCTCATCTCCTTGAACCCATCTCTCATCTCTTGAGCAAATGTTTGTAGATCATTGAATCCCGGTGGTCTATATGGTGGTGGTGGCGCCCTTGGCTCGTTTTGGTTGAAGCTGTTGTTGTAGCCTTGAGCTTGACCATTGTTCCACCGGCTATTGCCACCATTGTTGAAATTGCCTCTTCCACCAAAATTTCCTCGAACATAGTTTGCCTCCTCAATTCGCTCGGCCAAGCGCACTTGGCTCTCATTCGGACAAACTTGTGTAGCATGTGCAAAGGATCCACACTCCTCACAAGCTCTAGCATTTTGCTTGTAGTAGTGGACTTGCCTCTTAAGCTTGCTCACTTCACCCTCAAGGAATTGGAGCTTCACATCCCTATCAATGTCTTCTCCCTTTGGATCATATAACTTCCTTGCACCTTCACCTTGAACTTTCACCTCTTTGCTAGCTTGACTCACCCCGTACATGGCCTCATAATCGGATAGCTTGTCAAGTAGCTCCCAAGCTTGATCCGGTGTCAAGTCTATGAACCCACAATCGGTGTGGAGATTGAGCTTGTCCTTCGTCACCGGATTGATGCCTGGGAAAAAGATGTCTTGAAGCACATATGGTTGTTGGCCATGAGTAGGACATTGGCGCAACATCTCCTTGAAACGGTCCCATGCTTCGAAGAGGGGCTCATTCGGACCTTGTTGAAAGCTTGCAATCTTCCTTCTTAACTCGGTTGTCTTTGAGGGCGGGAAGAACTTCATCAAGAAAGCATCATAGAGTGTCTTCCAAGTTGTGATTGACCTAGGAGCTTGGCTCTCGAGCCAATGTGTGGCCTTGCCCCCAAGTGACCATTTGAACGCCTTTAGAAGCACATACTCCAATGTCTCCTCGTCGGTGGAGATCGTCTCACACATGTCCACAAATCGTTTAACATGCTCTATGGGACACTCATGTGGACGGCCCTCGAATTGATCACGCTTGATGAGGGAGATGAATTGCGTCTTGATCTCAAAATTCTTGGCAATCTCGGGAAGCACAATAGCCGGCTCGGGTACCCTCAACTCCGGATGCATGTATTGGCGTGCATTCCGGGGTAGAGCGTTGAGTTGAGCCTCGGCTCTCGTCCGTTGCTCCCGTTCTCTTCTTGCCACCTCCTCTTGATTGTCCCTCTCAAGTTGCAATCTAGCCATTTCGGCCCTAAGTTGAGCCAACTCTTCACCAACATGGAGAGCTTGATTCTCCATCCTTTTCCTTCTTCAGGCTTCTTTGAGAATACTTTCCGGATCACTCACAAACTCAAGCTCAAGTGTTCCTCGGGAGGAACGAGCTAGCATACACCTACGAAACAAAAACACAAACCAAAACAAATCAAAAACAAACAAAGGGTTTGGGCTATTCCCTCACCCAAATCACTACCAAAACACAAGAAACTCACCAAATTGGCACTCAATGCACATAGACTTCCCCGGCAACGGCGCCATTCTTTTGATCGCCTCTCATGGTGATGCGAGGGTCAAGAGATACAATTTATAACCCGACCCCGTTGTAGCACGTGGTGGGTGTCGAACACTCGGGAAGTCTACTCGATCGATGTGCCTAGATACTAGGAAGCTAGAAAGGAGAGCATAAAACAAAGGAAAACAAAGAAAACAGTCGGGACCGACACTGAGGTCACGTCGGGCCCGAGGTTGGCGACAAGAGGAAGTCGGGACCGACACTGGGTAAGTCGGGCCCGAGGTATCTGGGGATGTCGAACTCAAAGATTTAAAAGTAGATCTTGGGCTTTTGGGTTCCTTCTCTAGTAGATTTAAGGCTTTTCCACCCCAATTCAAGCAATGAGTGATGATCGGACTAGGATCGAGTGCTTTCGCCCTCGTTCCAACCACTTCTACACATCGATCATTGGGGAAATCCCCTTCGAAGCAAGGTCTTGAGATTGACACATGTTCACTTTCGCTACTTTGCCAATCTCAAGCCTTGATTCCCGACTTTCGCAAGGAATTGTAGCTCTATGTAGAGTGGGTTCCTTAGATCAAGCACTCAAGGCTATGGAATTGGGGTTTCTAGCCCAAACCTAGCTAGGGTTTTCCCCCATAACCCAAGATCAAGGAGATCTACTCCATGTGGCAAACAAAGAAAGCAAACAAATCAAAAGGGAAAGCAATCAACATCATCAATCTCAAAACAAAGCAAGGTTTCATTCAAATCAAAAGCAATCCACAAATTCCAATCAAGAGTTTCCAAATCCACAAGATCAAAACAAAGCAAAGCTAATCTATCAACCAAAACCTACCAAATCTCCCTCTCTTGGCCGATTCTCTCTCTTCTCCTTCTCCTCTCCTTCCTCCTTGCTCTCCAAGTATCCCCTTGGCTCCCTTGGAATCCCCCTTTTTGTGTGAGAGAGTGGGGGGGAGGAACCCTTTCTTAGAAGACAAGAGGGCCTTTTATGGACTAGATGAGGGGCAAAAGTGGAAGTCCACAAATTCGTGCCTTGGAGCCCAAGTAGTTCGGTGACCGACTTGGACCGACACGGAGGACCTCGGGCCCGAGTTACTGTGCAAGTCGGTCCGAGGTTGAAACTTCAAGTCGGGCCCGAGGTTGGTTGCAACTCGGTCCGAACCTCGTTCCACCTTCTTTTTTGTTGGCTTCTCTTGTTCTTCTTCATGGCTTGTTCCTCTCTTTCCCGCTTTAGCTCGGCCTCGCTCCATGTCTCGACCCTCCTTCAAATCGACCCTTGATCCATGCCAAATTACCTACAAAACACATAAAATGTGCGTAGTCTCCGAATCTCATAGAAATACGGGAACTAGGCTAAAAAGGAACAAAAGGCACAAGAAAAGGGGAAAAAGAAACATATTTACAAAGGAAATCACATATGAAAACACCACCAAATAGAGAGACATCAGATAGAAATAAGCAATGATTTGTTAGTTAGTGATAAGATCATATCTTTGATTAAGATAGAATATGCCCTAGGGGGCTATATAAGTTGGTGTAATCCTTAAGGGCGGGGATATATTCCATACGCATAATTTCTTGTGATTTCTACATCAATACAAGCACATTCCCGTTTGTGTTATTCTCAGTCTACTTGATCAAGGCCCGATTTAGGCCAAGGTTCTACTTTTGGTAAATTTTGGCTCAAACAATTTGGCGCCCACCGTGGGGCTGTGATCGACACAACCATCGGAAGAACCGCCATTCTACTTCCTTCCGGATCAAGGAACACGATGTCTCAAAACGAGGAAGAAAGCCCTAAAACTCCGATCACCGAGGACGACAAAAACCTTGAGAACCAAGGCATTCGGTCTCCGGATGAGGAGATGGCGGACCTCAGACAACGCATGGAATTTCTCCAAAAGGCGTTGAGCGAACAAAAAAGCTTTTATGACGCTCATGTAGAACGCCTCACCACCGAAAACAGCCAACTCAAACAACAATACGAGGTCTTGGCTACGGGACGTCGCTCCCTCCGCGTCGCCCGACGCACTGACGGAATAGTAAAGAGGCTAGATTTCAACGCTGGAGAAGGAACTTCCGAAAAAGGTGCAGACCCGGACCCCCGAGACAAGGCACCCGCACGACTAGACGCGACTCTGGAGCACATTGGCCGAACCGGCCGTGAAGAAGTCTCCCACGACGATAATCCTCCAATTAATCTCCGGTCGGCGACTAACCAACGCCGAGCGCCATCTCAGGAAGTCTGGATCGAAGATGATGACACTGATGGAGAGGATCGAGAACGGCGCGGGCCAATCGATTTAGACGCGGCCATCCGGAGAAAAGTGACTGAACAGATAAGCGTCATCGGCGACCAACTTCGGAGGGGCAGCCAAGGTTTCTAGCCTTTGGAGATTAAAGCACCCAACGGGTTTGACGAATCTTCATTTTCTCGTCGAATCTCCCGATTGGAGATTCCAAAAAAGTTCTCAGTGCCTAGCATGCCCACGTACAACGAGACTACAGACCCTAACGAGCACGTGGCCGTATACAAACAGAAGATGATGACGAGTGCGGTCCCATCCCACTCAAAAGAGGCAGTGATGTGCAAGGGGTTCGACACAACCTTAACGGGGCCGGCCCTAAACTGGTTCATCAACCTCCCGCGTGGGAGCATTAGGTCCTTCGCGGATCTCTCGGACACTTTCCGGTCTCAATTTGCGAGCAGCCGCAAATTTGAGAAGCAATCCAGCGACCTCTACCGGATCCGCCAACGGTACCAAGAAACTACCAGAGAATTCTTGGATCGGTTCAATCGCGAGAAGATCTCCATCCCGTCTTGCGACGTGACTGATGTCCGCCATTTTAGTCGTGTTTTTAGGGTGTGTTTTTAGTGTGTTTGAGTCTTTTTCTTTAGTTTTGTGTTTTGTTTTGAGTCGTTTATGTATGTTTTTGTATTTTCATGAGATATGGAGTCTACATAAGATTTGGTGGTGTTTTGTAGGTTTTTAGAAGCTATTTGGAGCAATTTTCGAAGAAAGGAGCAAAGCACTTGAAGATAGCACTCAAGCATGAAGAGAAGATGAAGATTAAGAGCTCAAGAAAAGTTATTGAAGATCAAGTTTGAGCTTGGAAAGAGATAGAGAAATTCGTTACAAGAACATAGGAAAAAGAATGGAGTCAAACGGAGTTGTAACAAATCTTCTACGCAAGTTTTACTCAAGGCTGTTCGAAGTGCTAAACAAGGTCGTTAACGAGGTACCGCGAGGAACAGCGTGTCCGAGTCGGTGTTTTATTAATGGGCTTTTATCCTATTTCCTTTTATGTTATTAGATAGATAGAAGGGATATATTTTATTAGAAGATATTATTTCCTTATAGTTAGATTTAAGATAGATTTATTTCCTTAAAGATAGATTTAAGATAGATTAGTTTCTCTATAAATACTCTTGTCTACCCTTTGTTTTTCTCTACACAATCAATTGCCTTGGAGGGCAAGTAAGGGGGAAAGAGAGAAGTTAGAGAGAAGACGTGGGGCGTGAGAGAGACAAGTTTGTGGAGAAGAACTATCGTTTTGGATTCAAGTTGTAAGCTTTCTATTTAATTTAATTGTTTTGTTTCAATTATGCTTTGTGAGTAGTCTTCCTCTCTAAGGTTGGGGTTTAAACCCAACAATGGTTGTGCATACTTGTTTATGATCATGTCTTGATTGTTTTTATTGCATGAATCTTTTCTCTTGTTCTTAATCCTTGAAACGAAAGTTGAAAGGAATTTCTCATTCATAGTTGAAGCGAAAGCATAAACCTTGAATCAGAATAGTCAAATTAGGGTTTTGAAGCGAAAGCAGATCTATCCTAGTTGAAGTAGAAGAGATAGATAGTAATTTTATTGATAGAACGAAAGTTGATTGATTTACTTGCTTTAGTTGACGAAAGTTGACACCTTTATGTGATAAAAGCATGATCTTTATGTTTCATAGCGTTTGGCATGCATAATTGTTGTTGTGGGGATACCTTTACCTTAGAATCTCTCTCTTTCTTGTTAAACACCCTTACTTTATTGATTGCTTGCGTGATAAGTAACAAAACTTGATACTGACTTTCTCCTTGCGGACGAACCTGACTCTGCTATACAACAGCGGGGTCTTGATATAAATTTATTTGTTGTCAAGAAACCCTCTCAACAGTGACAACCGCGGTGGAAGCATTCAGACAAGGGGTCACCCCCGATGGTGGCTTGTACAAGGATCTAACTAAACACCCTTGCGCTACCTTTGAGGAGGTGCAAGCTAGGGCTCTGGCGCACGTCCGGCTAGAGGAAGATAGGTCCCTAAGGAAAAGGTCTTCAGAAACGGAAAGAACTGAGAGAAGGGGTCCCGCTGACAGCCGTCGAGGCTCAGCAGACCAAAGGAGGGACCGCCGAGCTCATCCTTACTCACGGCCTACCTCAGGATAGGTCAACGTAACCAAGACACGATCGGCAGATGACAAAGAACAAGATCTCATGCCACCCTCATTCGACTCCTTCAAACTTAACATATCCACGGAAAAGCTGCTCCGGAACATGGAGAAACAAGGAGAACTCGTGAGGTGGCCGAGAAGAGACAAAGCTCCTCGCTCGGGGAGAGACACATCCAAATGGTGCGAATACCACGAGTATCACGGACACTGGACGCGTGATTGCCTGATGCTCCGAAAAGAACTGGCCCACTTAGTCGCGGAGGGAAGAATAAGAGACGTAGCTCTAGACGCTCGAGTACCCAAAGATTTGCTAGAGAATCCTCAGTCCGAGCACCGAGAAAGGCGAAATCCTCCAATGCCTGACAGGGTGGTCAATGTGATATCCGGGGGATCAAGCATCTGTGGATTATCGTACTCAGCAGCAAAGCGCCACGCAAGGGAGAGCAGTTTTAGTCGACCTCAATCATCAAGGCACCGCGCCAGAGAATCTCCGGGACAAGCCATCGTGTTTGAGGACACCGATACAGAGAACACTTCTGAGCCGCATCATGACGGACTTGTGGTATCCCTACACATTGGGAACGTGCTGATGAAAGGGGTATTGATTGATACAGGAAGCTCCACAAATCTCATGACCCTAACTGCCCTGAAGGAGATGGGTTTTTCTGAAAACGACATCCATAAACACCCGGTGCCTTTAGTAGGGTTCAGCGGCGAGGTCAAACACACCGTGGGCGATATTGCAATCCCAACCTTCGCCAAGGGTGTAAATATGCAAGTCAATTTCCTTGTGATGGACTGCCCTTCATGCTACAACGTAATCTTGGGACGACCATGGTTACACGACATGAAAGCCGTAGCTTCCACCTACCACCAAACGGTGAAATTTCCAACACCATGGGGAATAGACGAAATTCGCGGGGATCAGAGGTTGGCTAGAGAGTGTTACAAGGTAGCCCTCAAGCCAACCACTCTGAGACCTGAAGCATAGCAATTACAGAACGTCACTCCTCCGCCGGCGCGAACTGAAGATGGAGAAAAAGCGGAGGAGGTGACCCTAGAGGAGGGGAAGGTTATCAAGATCGGAGAAAATCTAGAACCCTCAATCAGAGAAGAATTGGTAATTTTCCTGAAAAATCACAAGAGCTGTTTCGCTTGGAGTCACGAAGACATGACTGGAATAGACCCGTCCATCATCACACACAAACTCAACATAGATCCTGCGCACCCTCCAGTTAAGCAAAAGAGACGAAGATTCGCCCCAGAGCGAATACAAGCGGTCGACGAAAAGGTCAAAAAGTTACTAGATACCGGGAAGATCAAAGAGGTGAAGTACCCCGATTGGCTAGCTAACGTAGTCGTGGTGCCCAAGAAAAACGGGAAGTGGAGGGTTTGCGTGGACTTCACCGACCTCAATAAAGCTTGCCCTAAGGATTCTTTCCCTCTTCCCCACATCGATACAATGGTGGATGCAACCACGGGTCACGAACTCCTTACCTTCATCGATGCATTCAGCGGTTATCACCAGATCCAGATGGAGCCGGGAGATCAAGAGAAGACCTCCTTCATCACCGGGCAGGGCACGTATTGCTACCGTGTAATGCCCTACGGCTTAAGAAATGTCGCGGCTACTTACCAACGATTAGTCAACCAGATGTTCCGTGATCATATTGGCAAGACAATGGAGGTGTATATCGACGATATGGTGGTAAAAAGCACAAGCACTTCCCTACATAGGGGGCACTTAGAAGAAGCGTTCAGAATCCTTGAAGAATACAACATGAAGCTGAATCCCCAAAAGTGCATCTTTGGGGTACAATCTGGGACTTTTCTGGGGCACGTGGTAATCAAGCGGGGGATTGAGGCTAGCCCGGACCAAGTTCGGGCGATTGCTTCCCTGAAATCCCCTCGAAGCGTGAAGGACGTGCAAAAGCTGACTGGAAAGATAGCTGCACTTAATCGGTTCATCTCCAAATCCTCAGATAAGTGCCGACTATTTTACAAGGTACTAAAGAAGAACAAGAGCTTCCAGTGGACGGAAAAACACGAGGCCGCCTTCCGAGAGCTAAAGGGATACTTCGCCAATCCCCTACTGCTGACTAAACCGACCCCGGGGGAGGTATTGTACCTCTACTTAGCCGTATCGGACAGCGCCCTAAGCGGAGTCCTTGTCAAGGAGGAAGATGGCCAACATGTTCCAGTTTACTTCGTAAGCAGAACAATGGTGTCCGCCGAGACACGTTACTCTCCGACGGAAAAATTGGTCCTGGCAGTCGTGATGTGCACGAACAAACTCCGACCGTACTTCGAGTCGCACACCATCATCATCGTAACGAATTACCCACTCCGACAGATCATGCAAATGCCGGAATTCTCAAGAAGAATGGCAAAGTGGGCAATCCACCTAAGTGGATATGACGTCAGATACGAACCTCGAAGAGCAATCAAGTCACAAGTACTGGCCGACTTTGTTGCCGACTTCACCCCAACCCTCGAAGAAAGCACTAAAGAGGAGGTCTTGGTCTCGTCCCTCGACGAACCTCAGGAGGATTGGATACTAAACACCGATGGAGCCTCAAACGCAAGGGGAGCAGGTCTCGGTGTCGTGCTAAAGTCGGCAAGGGGAGAAAGGATAGCTCAGGCAGTCAGATGCAACTTTGAGGCCACCAACAATGAGTCGGAGTATGAAGCTCTCATCTTTGGGCTGGAGTTGGCTAAGGACTTATCCATCAAGAAAATCAAGGTACGCGCTGATTCCTTACTCATCATCAATCAAATTTTGGGCATTTTCGATGCCAAAGATGAAAGGATGGCTAGCTACCTCAATGTGGTTAAAACACTATACGGGAATTTCGAACAAATACAATTTGAGCAAATTCCTCGGGATCAAAACGCTCCGGCCGATGCCCTAGCCGGTCTAGGCTGAACCTTAGACCCCAGGGAGTATGATAACATACCATTAGTCCACTTATTACAGTCGGCTATAACAGAATCATCGGTGACGCAAGCTGCTGAACCACCACCAGAGCAACTCGCCCCAGATATTCTCCAAGCATCCACCAGTCCAGGGGTCGGTTCGGGCGACCACTGGACCAAGCCATACCTTGATTGGTTCCTACACGGCGAAGTACCCAAGGACAAGATCGAAGCCAAAGCCTTAAGGTCGAAAGCAACGCGATTCGCCATCTTAGATGGGATCCTCTTCCACAAATCTGTCGCAGGCTTCCTACAGCGGTGCGTAGAAAAGGAAGAGGCTGAGAAAATCATGCGCGAGGTACACAGCGGAGATTGCGGTAATCATACTGGAGGTCGAAATCTTGCTAACAAGATCCTTAGGCAGGGATGGTTTTGGCCTACCATTCGCCAGGATGCCACCGAGTATGCTCAGTCGTGCGAAGCATGCCAACGGCACGCGCCAGTCCCACATCAGCCACCAGAGATTCTCCACCCCTCAATCACTCCCTGGCCATTCTTGCGATGGGGGATGGACATCGTCGGCAAGCTACCCCCTTCCACGAGGCAAAAGGTGTTTTTTCTCGCCATGACAGACTACTTCTCTAAGTGGATCGAAGCTGAGGCCTTTCAGGAAATCAAAGACAAGCAAGTAATCTCGTTCATCAAGCGTAACATCTTGAGAAGATTTGGGGTTCCCGCGGAGATTACTTGCGACAATGGGTCACAATTCATAAGCAAAAAGATGCGCGACTTCTGCAAGGAATGGAACATTGACTTAGTCATGTCCACTCCTAGGTACCCGCAAGCCAACGGACAGGCCGAAGCTAGCAACAAGGTCATCATCAACAACTTAAAGAAGCGGATGATAAAATCCAAAGGGAAGTGGGCCGAAGAATTACTCTACGTACTCTGGGCCGATCGCACCACCCCAAAGGGAGCCACCGGATAGACCCCGTTCTCACTGGTACACGGTTGCGAGGCCGTTATCCCTACCGAGGTCTTAGTCCCAACCGCAAGGTATGGACTCGCTACCTTAGATAGCAACAAGTATGAACTAGAAGCAAATCTGGATACCATCTAGGAACTCAGAGAGACTATCCATGCTCGGATCGCGAAGTACCAACAGCAAGTGGCTAGGAGCTACAATAAAAATGTTCGAGTAAAGAGTTTCCAGCTTGGAGACTGAGTGTTGCGAAAGGTTTTCCAAAACACCGCAGAAACAAACGCTGGCAAGTTAGCACCCAATTGAGAAGGGCCATACAAAATCACCAAAGTCGCGGGGAACGGAGCTTACCAGCTAGAATCCAAAGATGGAAAGGCGGTACCACGAAGCTGGAACGCAACCCATCTGAAAAAGTATTACTTCTAAACTTATTCATTGTCATGTTTCATCTCTAGACGTTTCCTAGCTTTAGCTTAGAGAATCATTAGGCCATTTTTGACTTTTTCGAATAAACGACGCAGGGCACTTGCCCACACTGTCGAACAAAGTTTTCAAAATTCCTAGTTCATAAAGTTTTATTTCACACATTTTTACATAATGATTTGCGAGAAAATATTCTCCCATTATTGAACACTCTCTTATTGCTCAAAAACGCAAACATGCGCTAATCAAAGTTGCATACAACATGAAACGCGTCAAACACAAATTACCACTGTTGAGACACATGGTTATACCATCTAAAAACGACGAGGTCGTCACGAATACAACGTCGACGAAGTAACCCATAAGATGGTTACCCCCCATCTAAGTCCGATTAACAAAACATCCGATTAGTATGGGAAGGAGAAAGCTATAGCATACAACTCAAAATGGCCATATTCGCGGGACGCCGCGATGACACCCACATCCTAAGTCCTAAGCTTAAGGATCCATTGCCCAAAAACGCGTCAATTCCTAGTGACCCTTGGCAATGGCCAAAGGAAGCCCAATCATAACTAACTATGCACGGCCCTTTGCAGAAAATTAAAACAACCAAAACGCGAAATGTAAATCCCCACGAGATTCACAATAACTCGCTAAAAAAAAAAGAGGAGCACCAAAACTCCCTCTTAAAACGCTAAACTCTAACGCGTACCCCAACCACGGGCAACAAATTCGGGGAGATTCTCCGGGAATCTACCCATGCCAACATATTATGCTAAACTATTTTTCAAATGCAGACAGATAGGTAGCAAATATTATATTGCGCCATTCACGGGGCATCAAAACCATCCAAAATGGACGCCACCAAAAAGTTTTAGGCCACCAGGCCAAAAAGTTACCATGTCTTCGAACAAATCCCACAACAAAAACAAAGAAAGTACTACTGAAAGTTCATTAAAAGAAAGTCAAGAGAAGCGCGGCTGGGGCTTACTGGTCGTCGGCTGGGGTGGAAGGCTCCTCCTTATCCGAGGCCTTCTCACCATCTCCTTCTTTGCTGATTAGGGCCCCACCATCGCCGTTTTTCTCCTCTTCCTTGTTCGGGGAGCTGGCATCGTCCTCTTGGTCCTCGGCCACCAAATACTCCCTGCCGGGAGGAGGGTTGCCGGCGGGGTAATACTCCTCCAAGACCTCTTGCTGAGTCCTCAGATCCCACTTGGCACTCTTGCCGTCAGCAAAGTCCTGCAGCAGCTCCACTTGAGACTTCATCTGTAGTACGCCGCCACGTTCACCACCACCTGGGAGAAGCCCTTTATCTCCTTTTCCGCCTCAGCCGCCGTCGCCTCAAGCGATGCCTTCTCGGACTGAATATCCTCCACCTGGATCGTCAAGGAGTCCACCAACGATTGGAGCTTGCGAGCCTTCCTATCCGTCGAGGCGGCCGAGTCCTTCGCTTGCTTCTCCCTCTCCTCCACTGCTCCCATTTCCTCTTGACAGCGACCAATGGTGGCCATTAGCTCTTGAAAAGCCTGCAACAAGGGAAAGTAGAAGAGTGAGGATAATCCCAGCATAAACCAAACAAGAGGCGAGTGAGCGCCAAAGAAATACCAGAGAAACGGTAACGAATATCTAAAGACTCGGACAAGCGAACCTACCATTCTTAGCGTCGCGCCAACATGGCTGAATGCGGCGTTTGGGGTGAGGGCCTGGAAGTCCAGCTTAACATTTGGAAGCAACGTATCCCCGAAAGTGCTGAGAAGATCCTTGGGCTCTTTCTTCTTGACAACAGGCGAAGCTGAAGAATCCTCAACTCTTTTTCGCTTCAACGCGAGAGACTTCTTCGCCTCGGAACTGGGTGTGGGAGATGCGAGAAGTTTGGGGCCGCCAGACCTCAGCCGGCGAACCATCGCCGCAGCGGAGATATCCACACCAGCACCTGAAGAGTTCAAGAAATAAGGAAATGGATTTAAAACAAATTTGAAAAAGTTAATCGTGTAAGGAGCGGAAAAAAAGAGCTAACTACCAACCTGACTTCTTCTTGGTAGAGCTCGCCATCTCTGAGGAAAGGGGAGTGACTTCCGTTTCGGTTTCGTCCTCGTCAGATTCTGGAGATTCTTCGCCCTCACCACTACCCTTTGGATCGGGACGAATCTTTCTGGGTTTGCGCTTCTCAGTCTTGATCTTCAATAGGCGACGACACACACCCGTATCCGTACACTTGGAGTTGATCCCTACCGGAACTGAACAGACAAGAAATATGAGAACAAAAAAAAAAGAATTAGAACATGAAAACAGGGCCACAAGAATTCCGAAAAACACAGGGAAGATCAGATCGCCTTACGAGATGTGTTCCATCCATCTCGAAAGACGTCTTTCACTTCATCATCAAGATCGCCTAAAGACGCTTTCTCGACAAAGAAGAAGCGGGCTTGCCAGCACCGGGAAGACATTTTCAGCTTAGGAATAAGAGGATTTTGGGTGTCCCTAGCATGCAGGGTAATACGGCCTGCCCTTTGAGGAACGATCTTATACGCCAATAGAAGTTCCCTCATGGTCATCTCTAACCCTCGTTCTGCGGCGAGCTCATCAATTCGAGCGAGCGTACGCCAGGTAGTCGGGAGGATTTGGCAAGGAGAAACATTTAGGGTTTTGATGAAGTCTCGAATAAAAGGGGAAAAGAGAAATTTCAGACCCAAGGTAAAAGGATAATCAAGGAAACAGATCCACCCCGGCCGAACCCAGTCGATGAGCTCGACGGTCGAGGCGTGGAAGCGAGTCCCCTCAGGAAAGCCGCCAAAGGAGATCCAATCAGCGATCTCCTCCGGCGTCATTTCGCAACGATAAAGGTCCTGGGAACCTAGGGCTGAAGAAGAAGTGAAGGGCGAAGGTTTGGCCATGGAAATCGAGCGAAGCAAAACCAAAGAGGAAGAAGGAGGGAGCGTTACCTGAGAAGCCAAAGAGCAAGATTGGGAAGGAAAGAAGACGAAGGCGAAATGATGGGAAAAAAGGAGTCCCTCAGGTCATTAAGAGAAGGCAAAAGAGGCAAATCCCGTTTTCCAAGGCGTCTCCAAACGTCTTATCAGCTTAAATGCAATTTTCAAAATTTGAATTTTAAATTTTGAAATTGCATTTAGGGGTATTGTTGGACCCAGATTTTAGGCAGAGAAGCGTCAGCCCATAGTCAGGAAATCTTCAACGCATCTAGAGCTACGGAAGATCTTCGGGATTGGCTAAGTCGGTTGGAGGAAAGAAGGTCCGAGATATGTTTGTTACAAGATAGATTCCTCTCAAGATTGTATCCGTTATAAGATAGAAATAAGCAAAGATTTGTTAGTTAGTGATAAGATCATATCTTTGATTAAGATAGAATATGCGCTAGGGGGCTATATAAGTTGGTGTAATCCTTAAGGGCAGAGATATATTCCATACGCATAATTTCTTGTGATTTCTACATCAATACAAGCACATTCCCGTTTGTGTTCTTCTCAGTTTACTTGATCAAGGCCTGATTTAGGCCAAGGTTCTACCTTGGGTAAATTTTGGCTCAAACACTAACTAATCTAATATGCAAATTAAAAACGAATTATGAATGCAAGTATTATTGACTTTAGCAATTATGAGAAAAGCGTGTTCAACTAGTTAAATCCATCATAGATATGCTTATTGATCATCGATTCTCTTGATTCTCAATTCCCTTGAATAATCTATTGTGGATTATACTCCTACTAAGGATTATGACCCAAACTTCAATTCTAGTTGAAAGAACTAACAGTCTAAACAACCCTAATCATTTAACAACCTAAAATGACGTCTAGATTCAATTAAACGACAGCTTTAAGAGTCAAGTTATCAATACAAACAAACACTTAGAGCAAACAGATATCTAAGTTATTTGTGGATTTATTTCCTTCTACAATTGAATAGCCCGAACGGGTCCAAACAATTATAGATGCTACCTTATCTAATCAACCCCGAACGAGCATCAATCAGACTAGTTGTAAATTAACCTAGAAATTCTATTAGGTAGCTAATCTAACAAAACCCTAGAATAATTCTGATTCAATTAAGCACAGGGAATAAAACCTATTCAAGTTGATGAGAATCAATTAAACGTCACAATATTATGCAATTTATGATTTCAATAACTAGTAAAACACAACAAAATTTAGCAATGCATAATTGAAATTAAGAAAAACTTACAAAGGTTTAAAGTTTGCCTCTAGAGAGAAAAACCCTAGCCTCCAAAGTTTGATCAAAGTTATGACAATGATAGAGAGAAAAACTAAAAACAAGGTTTAAATACTCCTAAAATATCCAAAGATAAAATATCCCGAAATTACATTAAACTAGTGGGAAAACATATAATCAAAGCCCAACTCGAAGCCCAAAACACGCGGCCCAATTCTCTCGCGGCAGAACATGAGGCGCGGTCTCCTTCTTGGGTGACGCGGCCGCGGCACATGCCTTCCTAGCCCCGGCACTCTCGGTTCAACATTTCAGGCGATACTTCGGAGGCTGTTTTCACCCCCTTCGAGTTAGAATTTTGACTCGAAGTAAAAAATGAATTGTTGCTCTTCGAGTTAGCTTTCCAGTAATATCAAATTCAGCTTCATCCGACCATTGTAGCTTCCAAAGCAAGCATTGCAAGATAGAGGTGTCAAAACAAGACCTTCAATGCATAGCCCGGATTTAAGCGTTCTTTTCACAAAAGCTCTTGGGTCTTGGTTCTTCCAATCTTCACTTGTATCACTCAAAGCTTCCTCAAACTCCACCATAGTCCTCTAATATTCATCCCGTCCACGCTTGTTTACCTAAAGATCTGCAAAACCGAACGAAACAAGCACAAAACCCGAATTTCCTAGAAAACCTAAAAACCTAAGAACTAAGCTAAACTAAAACCATGCAAAATAAACATAAATATACATCCTAAACAATACCTAAATGCAAACTATTAATATACAAGCACAAATCACTTATTTATTATTTAAAAATCCTTTTTATAGGTTTAAACCAATTTTATTTTTATTTATAATTAATCAAAAATAGTCATATTTTAAAAATGAGTTTTGGCTAGCAGTCTTCTGCCATGGGAGGGTTCACAACCCGCCCATATTGGCGCTTCCTGCCATGGGCGGGTTTTGAACCCGCCCATGGCTGGCCACAGTAGCGCCATTTTGACCAAAAATGGCGCTTCTTGTTTTCAAAATATGGGCGGGTTCACAACCCTCCCATGTTGGTCGTGTTTAAAACTAACACAATAGGGTTTAGGGTTTTGGTTTAGGGTTTAGAGTTTTAAGGTATATAAAATCAAAATAAGATCGAAATAAAATATAAATGAGCTTAATTAAATGGTTGAAGACCTCCTATGCCACTGTCCATACAAAACAAACATAAATAGATTGAGTCCAAGAGAAGTAATATATGAAGTTAGACATGAGATTTGAAAGGTAAACATGAGATTTGAAAGTGATATGTGAAGTTTGACGCTTTCTCCTAGACATTGCTTACGATGTGCTTTAGTGGTGTTTGACGCTTTCTCCTAGACATTGCTTACGATGGTTCAATTCATATACATCATTCGCCCTAGCTACTCAGCACAACGAGAAGCCATCAACCGATAAAGTCCACTATCATGTTGAATAATGGTTGAAGAATTCTCGATGAGTGGTTCGTTAGTTGCAACTAATTATTTGATGATTGAAGGACAACATGGCGGTATGAAGTTAGACATGAGATTTGAAAGATAAACATGAGATTTGAAAGTGATATGTGAAGTTTGACTCTTTCTCCTAGACATTGCTTACGATGAGCTTATAGTGGTGTTTGACGTTTTCTCCTAGACATTGCTTACGATGGTTAAACTCATATACATAATTCGCCCTAGCTACTCAGCACAACGAGAAGCCATCAACCGATAAAGTCCACTATCACGTTGAATAATGGTTGAAGAATTCTCGATGAGTGGTTCGTTAGTTGCAACTAATTATTTGATGATTGAAGGACAACATGGTGGTATTTATAGGTTAAATGAGATCCATAAACAGATTACCATTTTGTGCGAATTTATAACCCGCACAAGTTGTTAAAATTTAATAACTTGTGCAAATTTATGGGTGTGTTCCAACCCTAAACCCTAAATCCTAAACCCTAATCCGCCCAAATGGGCGGCTTATAAATCCGCCCAATGCAGCCAGACCGCACCCCTTGGGCGGGTTCCAAATCCGTCCAGATGGGCGAGTTCCAAATCCGCCCATTTGGGCATTTCTGCGTTTCCGCACTTCTACGCCAGTGAGCAAAACAGTGAGATACGCGATCCGGGGCGGAAAAAACTCGGTCGCGTTTTGGCCCCCGTTTCTAATATTCAACTTTCCATGTACACAATTCGCGGGACCGATTTTAATATAAAAACGACGACGCTTTATTTAAATAAAAAAATTTTCATTTTTACATATAGTAGTCAAAAGTGTAACTATAATATATAACAATAATTACAATCCTAAGTTAATATAGGTCCTCGTCCAGAACTCGCTCGTCAAACCACATAGTCTTGCATTCGGCTCTCGTAGCGGTGGTGCTTTTCCCATCCATCCACACTCGGTTGCTTGTACGTTGTCCATTGCCTAGGCGGGGGGGGGGGGGATAGGACATTCATCGTTTTCCAACCAAATATACACACAATATAACATTATTAAAATATGCTAACAAGTTTAGGTTAAAATCAACCTTTTGGTCAAGAAAACATACCGGTACAAAATGTCCAGTGTTGGGGGTCCCGACAAGTGCCATAGCATATACCGTCAAAGGAGGCTCATCTCCCTCCTCGGACCACAATGGGAGGCATGTGTGCGGCCTAAATCTACTCAACACGACGACGACCACTTTATGCAAAGTCGCAAACACCAACCCCATCATTGGAACTACCATCCAACCCTCTTTACGGCAAGGAGATGTTGTCATGCTCACTTCTCGAACAAGCCTCGCTATTCCACCATCTTCCTCGTACACCAAATCCAACTTATTTTGATTTTGTACAATGAAACTCGAAAGAGTCAACCGAACCTCCATGTACTTACTTTCATCTTCACCAAGTAACACGGCAAGTGATCGATACCCACAATGACCATCACCCTCTACATTTTGGTGCCGAGATATGTATTGAAACATGAAGGGGTCAATCGTGTCATTAAACCAATCAAAATCAAGGTCATACGTCGACTTAAGCGACACAACGGTAGTGCGCTTCTTTTCCTCCTTCTTCTTCTTCTTTCTCTCCTCCTCCCTCTTCTTCTTCTCCTCCTCCCTCTTCTTCTTCTTTTCTTCATCCCTCTTTTGACTCTCCTCCTCCTTCCTCTTCTTCTCCTCCTCCCTATTCTTCTTCTTTTCTTCATCCCTCTTTTTCCTCTCCTCCTCCTTCCTCTTCTTCTTCTCCTCCCTTTCCTTCTTCTTCTCCTTCCCCCTCTTCCTCTTCATCATCGTCTTCTCCTTGCCTTCACTATTCTCGTCGTCATTATACTCCTCCCATGTCTTCCCCCTCTTAGTACTACTCTTCTTATCACTCCCCCTTGGCCTTCCCTTATCGGCTTCACCACGAGAGGGGTCTTGCAAATAAGCCGAACGGGGGTCTTCACACTCCACCACCTTTTGGGCGACCCTGAATATAGTATCCTTGGGAATTTTTCCCCGCTTGCAACTTGGACCAAAACTTCCCCAATATCTTCTTCTCGTACGAAACTTTGATCCCATCATCGAACAATCGATCATTCGCCCCCAAACCTTCCCACCAGACTTGCCTCCAATATATATCAACTTCATCGGGAACCAACGGGATGCCTTCTTTAACATATCCCTTGATAGTTTGGGGTGTAGGCAATCCCATAAAAGTACTCCACCAACGGTCTCGAGGACTCACTTCGTCGGATATGTCCCCATCTTTCGCTCTTTGTACTTGTTGCAATAGCAATTTAATGTATTCTCTCGAACACCTTCTCACTATGCGGTCGAAGAAAACCTTCTTTCATCCGGGTCCATCTAGTATTTCAACCGGTGTCACCGATCTACTCCTTCCCATCTCCTCTTGGATTCGATGAACTTGATCCATAAACATGTTATCCAAGTGTTGTATGATCGTGTCAAAGCCTCCAACGGAAGATTGCAACATGTCTTTCAGCATAGAATGTTGAGCCTCGACCCTATAAGACGAAAATAAATAAATATATATATATATAAATTCGGAGAAATAATATTGAATAAAAATGATAGGAGGGGAAGGTTACCGGTTAGTAGTTCTTGTTGCAAAATGTAGAATATGATCGGACCACGCACTCAGTAGCTTCTCCTTATGTGGAGTGAACCATGTCTTCTCAACATATGACACCAAACCGGTTCCACCTTTGTCGTTCCATATATTCCGAAAATGTTCAAGTCGGGCCTTATACTCCTCCTCGGTGTGTGACCTCATAACTCGACAAACGCTACTAGTGAATCGTTCCGGGTCTATATCTTGTGTTTTTGCATATGCCCTCACATTCCGAGCCACATGGACTTGACACAAGAAGTGGGGGACCTTGAAGACACTCTTCACTGCCTTCAATGCTCCAACCTCTCTATCCGACATGAAACAACGCGGCTTTTGGTTGCCGAATAAGAACTTCAATCGCAAGAGTGCCCATTTGAAGTACTCCGTCTTCTCCTTCCTCATGAAGACAGTAGCAATACAATACGTCAAGTTTGTGGATGTCATCCCTACAAACTCCAAACAAGGCCATCCGTACCTAACACATTGACAACAAATAGTTATATATAAAGAATTAATGATCACTAAAACATCTCAATAACAAAAACGTGGTACATAAACGAGATGACATACCTATTGGTCTTGTACGTGCAATCCATGATAACGACATTCAAAAACATCCTCCACAAATGTCGTGGTTCAGGATGACTAATAAACAACGCGTTCAACGCCAAATCCCCATCTTTTTGCCTTCCGCTCATCATGTTGGTGAAGTATCCCTTTTCCTTCAACCACGCCAAGGAGTAATTTGTCACATTCAATTGACCCATTGAAATCCTCCTTTGAGACGCCTTGAAATTATAGACTTGTGTCCTCGATAGTAAGCTTTCGGGGTTCTTTTGGATAAGTTCCATAAAGATGGACTTAGGCTTTGTACCCGACGTACTAGCAAGTATTATGTGGTTGCGCTCCTCCGCACTAAGACGATGTGCACCCTTAACCCCTATCAAATATGGGGGAAGCTCATGGTTATGGAACCCTCTTATCACCAATAATGTCCAACGAGAGGGTGTATATGAATTCCCTCTCCTAAATGACCCATGCAACTCAAACGGACACTCGGTCTTCATCGAATCCCGTGCTTTCTTCACCTTATTCTTCCTCCCCGATCTATACTTACCCGACCTTGAACATTGTAAAATGATCTTATCGGGTTTGGACGACTTGGTCGTTATGATCATAAATATACCAAGACCGATAGTTTTAACCCATTGTCTCAAATCTTCCATTGTATCAAATCCATCATTTTTATTAAAGTACAAGTCGACTTCCGTGTGATCAACATGCTCACTATACGGACAAACCTATGAATAAAACGGAAAACCTTTAAACTAGGCTTGTAATAACTACGAACTTACAAGTCTTAAATAAAATTCAATTAAAATATGATCATCATCATCATTACGAATTCAATTTCAAGTTCATACTTCAAATTAGACACGAGGCTACTAATCCACCGACAACCAATAATTTCAAGTTTCAACCTAAACTAAAATCGTCCGACAACCAATAAACTATAAAATAAACAGATAGATTATAATTTAAGGATTCAACACATACTAACCAATTCATTATCGGGAAGAGAAAGATTGCCCATGGAAGAGGTTGACCCCGACGAATAGGATGACGCTCTAAACGATGACGTATTTTGTGGACCCGCTACTAGAAGTCGACATCTCACGAGAATGCACTTTGTCGTATATGCTCTCTTCTTTAGTAGAATTAACAATTGAAAAGTGAATTTTAAAAAACTCGGTTGCCGTAAAAAAGACGCATTATGTCGGTTGAAACCCTAATTCATGTGCGGGTTTTGAAACCGCACAAGAGTGCCCTTTCTTTCAAAAAATTACCCTTTTATGTGCGGATTTGAAACCCGCACAATATGGGCGTGCTGGGAACCCGCACAATATGGGCGTGTCGGGAACCCGCCCAAAGGGGCATTTTTGGGCGCATCCTGGATACATCCATAAAGCCGGTTTTTTTCCGAAAACCGGTGTCGTTTTTTGTACGAGTTTCGGATCCGTCCATGGTTTGGCAAAAAACCGGTTTTTCTTGTGTGAATTATGAATCCGCCCATAACGGAGTGTGCAACATAAAAAAACGAGTGCGCAAACGAGCGACCTCAATAAATTAGAATTGGAGTTCACAAGCCCAGAAAGCGCTACAATATCCTTATTGAAAACCGAAAATAAAGTAGCATCAAGATGATTAAGGATAGATAAAGGCTCATGTTGGGACGGCGTTGGGAACTCTGGTTCCAAACATTGGAACAACGATACTAGTCTCCAGTTTTGATAATGACAAACGCCATATGGGAACTAACGTGTTATATTCAAGTATTTCAAAGGAACATCAGATACCAGGTCTAATGAAGAATCTCCAAGAACGATAAAGGAACACAGGATTAGATGACGGAAGGTTCCTACCAAAGGAACTCTGGAGAAAACAGTTCCCATCATATGGGAACTCACATGTGCAAACAAAGACCACTCATCGCGATTCACGGGATCCTGTCTCAAGACAAAACAAGCGCTCAGTCTGAGAACAGACTGAAGCAAGTGATCCGACGGCCCGATTGATTCTCAAAGTTGACTCAATTCAAATCAAGTCACATGTGTAAGATAAAGACTTGGTGTGCAAGACAAAGGGTATTTTGGAGACAATGAAAGTCAGGATTGCAGCCCAAGCAAGGATAAGTATAAAGTCAAATGAATAGTGCTTGGATTAAACACTTCTCCTAGAACTTACATTCACTCACAAAGAAAGAAAGAGAAAAGAAGAGAAGTCCCCGGCGGCGAGTGTTTGATCTCGACGACGGCGAAGTCAAGTTCCCAAAAGCAAGGGAACTGTGATAGTCAAGTCCAGGTGTAAGGTTTGGTTTACTTGTCTTAGTTGAGTTGTTCGCTTAGGAGCTTGGTTGAGAAGACTCATTAGTGTTGCTAGAGTTAGGTAGAACTGCTAGGAACAGAGAAGTTTGAGTCTTGCCTATTGTAACTAAGGAACAATCAATAATACGAGTAAGTCATTCAGAAATCCTCCAAGCGGAAGTAGAGGTTTAACCAGACAACTAGTTGGTTGTTGTGGGGTTCCTCTATAAAGGAATTGTGTCTTTTTACATTATGTCTTACTTGTTTTTACTTTACTTTCGCTGCCTTAGGAACAGCTTAACCGCCATTTCCCAAGCTCTTGCTAACACACATCAATCAAACAATTGGTATCAGAGCAGGAACGCTCTAGATTTTATGTGTTAGTATCGCAGGTTACAGGATGTCTGAAGAACTCACTCAGGTTGGACATGGGAACGATAAGCCTCCAAGGCTTATCATCGGAAGGTTCGAGAATTGGCAACGCAGCATGAAGGACTGGATGCGAAGCCACGACGTTCAAGCTTGGTACGTCATCGAAGTAGGGAACTTCGAAATAGACCCAACCATTCGCAGCGACTTCACCAAATGGGGGCCAAACGAATTGAAGTGCATGGAAGCAAACTTCAAAGCCAAACGGTATCTCAAGAATGCCATGTTAGTGCAAGATTGCGACAGGGTAGCAAACATTAAAATGGAAAAAGAGAGGTGGGAAGCCATCCAGCAAATGCACATTGAGAACTCTGACCTCAGAGAAGACCTGCAGATGAACGCCAGAAGGGAGTTCTTCAACTTCCGAATGGAAGTGGGAGAATCAGTCCACAGTTACCAATCTCGCTTCGAAGGCCTATATACCAAGCTCGCTGGGCTAGGGATCTCAAAGGAAGAGATCACTGACAAGATGAAAGTTCAACAGCTGTTCAACGGCCTAATTGGTGAATGGGCCAACGAGAGGACCATGTTCAAAGAGAACCTTGAAAACCGAACCCTCATGCTCCACCAAGTCTTTGGGAAGTTGGTGGGCCATGAGAAAAGGAAACAAGATGATAAGGAGCAAGAAAGGGCACACAAGGGAATCGCCCTAAAACTTGAAAAGATCCTCAAGTCAGTTTACCCCATACTTAAACTTGCTTGTCCTCAAGCAATAACAATGTAAGCAAGACCGAAACATAATCTTCAAGTAAAGCCTCGTATGAAAACACATTTTAAGCACAAGTGATCGATATTCAAGCAAGATTACATCATCACACATGATTAAGTGTTCCAAGGAATAAAGTTAATGCAACTAAGCCTCACTTTAGGGATATGTGAATGTGTATCACTCATCATGTGTTTGGGTTTAGCAATGAACACTCAAGCTCAAAAATCATGCAAGTAAAGACTTTACTATTGAAGCTAATATCACCAATTCCTCCACCTAGAGATGCCTAATGCAAAGTACACAAAGAATTTCGAACTTGGCTCAATGGAGGTCCTCAATGAGGTTCCATTCGGCCGGGTTGTAATGGGGCTTTTGGTATTTTTCAAGGTGGGAATTATTTGGTCTTGTGGTGCTTTCAATGGGGATTGAACAACCTAAACTCTCACCAACTTCACCAAAATTCCACAATTACTTTCACACTCATCCAAAAGACTTAACATTTTCCTTTCAACCCAAAATTTCACTTAACATTCCACTTCATCTTTGCTCTTATGCTTTTTGTTGAATTTTCAACACTTTCTACATTTGGACCGACTTTCTTATGACATCGGGCCCGATGTTGCTTGTAACTCGGTCGGACCATTTTCTTCACTTAAGCTCTTTGCTTTATTCCACTTTACATTTCCAACATTTTCTTTCTTCCTTTTCTTTCTTTTTTTTTTCATTTTTGTACAACAAAGATGCACTACCCACATGATTCATAACACCATTCTTTTGCCCTTAAACCCAAGAGAATCTCAACTCTTCAAATACAATCCAAACCTCTCTTCTAAAGTCCAATCCCATAAGGGTCAAGTCATATAAGGCTAGGAATAATATTTTTGAGGAGTTTCAAACAAAGGCTTAGGCTAGAACGAGGCTACAAACAAAGGATTATCTTCATGGTAGGATATGGAACATTTATGTGACTAGAAGAATAAAGTTCAAAATCAATGTGACCATGCTAGGACAATTCTCATGACGGTCTCGGAAAATAGATAAACACCGCAATAGCAAGTTTTACTAAGCATGAATGAGCTAATCACACAAGAAAAATGAGGGATATGCAAATATGAACAAGCATCCCTAAAATGGCCAAAAATCAATCTCACAAGGGTCACTCATACTTAGTTGCATAAGAACTCATCCTAGAACTCACATGTTCAATAAAACAAGCAAGATATCATGATCACATCAAAAGCAACATCATTTTAGAGGCTAAACTATCCAAAAATATGCAAAGGAATTTACATGCTCACATCATCATTAGCTTTTATTTTGGCAATCTAAGACGGGAATTTCTAGTCCAAAACCTACAAAACACAAAATCTTTTTGTTGTTTTTAACACATTTTTTTTTTCACATTTTTTTTTTTAGATTTTATGGATTTTTTTTTTGCAAAAATTTCTCTAAAACCAAAAACTCATCCATTCAAGACCAAATTAATCATTCATGTTTTTCATCAAACCACAAACCAAGAAGCAAACATCCCAAACACAAACTAGAAACACAAACTAAATAACCTCAAAATAATAAACAAACATAAACAAGTGAAATCATGAACACACTTACCCCCACCCCATACTTAAAATTTTGATGTCCCCATCAAACAAGGAAATCAAAACTTAAAAGCAAGAGAAAAGAGTATGAAAAGCTCACAATTTCTTATTCTTCAATGGCATGTATAGGATCAATCGAAGGGGTTGTCACGTCTACGTCCTCTTTGGAGCCTTGCTTGCCGCTCCCTCTCGTACACTTGTTCTTGGTAGAAGTCTTGTGGTGGTGGTTGGAGTTGAGGCTCCGGGCGTGTCCATTGGTCCTCACGGGAAGGGAAGTTCCCGCTCATCCACGTGTTGTAGCTATCTTGGACCCGCCACCTTTGGTCTTCCACCTCCCTAAGCTCCTCTACCTCTCGTCTAGTGTAGCCGAGGGCCCGGTTCATCTCTTGTTGGCTAGCTTGGAAAGAGCTTTGTTGTTGAAGCATTTGTTGTTGTTGTTGGTACATTTGTATATTTCCATCCTACACAACCTTCTTTCCCATATTTCCATTTATATATTTCACCTCAAATCCTACACAACCTTGAAGAATACACGACACCATAAATCCACAAAACACTAGATAGAGATTGGTTAGAGAAGAGCTAGGCTAAACTAGGAAAAATCAAACTGAAATTACGAAAAGAAAGCTACTAGCTCGGGTTGCCTCCCGAGAAGCGCTCGTTTAGAGTCACTAGCTTGACTTCCTAACCTCAACCTTATGGCGGGTGAAACACGGTGAATTGCTCGCCATTGTTATGCCCATTCCCATTGCCTTCATACCCATAAAACCACCAACGATGGTCTATATAGGCATGGCTCTCCGATCTCGGGCCTATCTCATCATACTCCTCCAACGGATGAGATTTCTCTTCCTTACTTGCTTCATCATGTTTTTCTTTTCCTACACCAAAGTTATCCAAAGAATTCCTAGGAGATTCTACCAATTCATCTTTTAAATCACTAAGGCAAATGTAGGAATCTCCTAAGTCATCGTTCAAATCACTCGAACAAATGTAGGAATCAAAATTTTGGGAAGAATTTTGGTCATCACCAACATTAAAAGGATATGAGTAAGGATACTCTTCATTTCTTCTTGGGCTAGCATTGATCCTTGACTCATTTTGATCCTTAAGTTGCTCCAACAACTCCCTTACTTGTATTTGTTCATTGAACCCTTCATCACTTCTCAACACAACGACCTCTCTAGCAACTTCCACTTCTTCATTTTCTCTCTTGGCACTCTCTTCAATTTTAAGGATGGCCAAGGCGTCCGGCTCATTCAAAGCTTTGTTGAAGTGAAAATCGACCTTCTCTTCCCCAATCTCAAAGGAAACCTTGCCGTTCTTGACATCAAACCTTGCCCCCGCCGTAGCTAAGAATGGTCTTCCTAAGATTATTGGGACCAAGGGGTCCTCGTGCATGTCCAAGATCACGAAATCATCGGGAACAAAGTACTTTCCAACTCGCACCGGCACGTCATCCAATATTCCCTTAGCCTTGATGATGGAACCGTCGGCCATAGTTAGGGACATATCGGCCGGCTCCATTTCACCCAAATTTGCTCTTCTCCAAATGCTAGCGGGCATCACCGAAACACTTGCCCCAAGGTCACATAAGGCTTGGAAATTTTGAGACCTCACACCAATGGTTATAGCAAAGCGACCGGGATCTCCTAGCTTTTACGGTAACTCCAAGGTCTTGACTTCATCTTGCATTTCAACTATGGACCTCTTCTTGCTCAAAATCTCCTTTAAAAACTTGGCATAAGATGGCATCTCACTCAATGCATCGGTGAACGGGATAGAGATGTTCAAGCCTTGCAAGAGTTTGAGAAACCTCTTGAACTTGTTCTCAACAACATCTTTCGGCTTCTTCGAGGGATATGGAAGAATTGTTGAACCTTGAATCTTGCTTGGATCAACTTCTTTGGACTTCCCTACTTCATTTGCAACACTTCCTGGTTGGACCGACTTGGGCACCATGTCGGGCCCGATGTTGTGAATCTCGGTCCTGGACAGAGGAGTTGGATCGAGGTCTGTGTACGTCGGTCCCGAGTTGCTCTCGACCTCGGTCCGTGGTGAAGGAGTCGATCTTCTTGCTGGGTCGACTTCGGGGAATGTCGGACCCGACTTGCTGGGTAAGTTGGTCCGACTCTCTTCATCCTTCTTAGGCACGTGTGGCTCGGGTAGGTTTCGGCCACTTCTCAATCCAATTGCCCGGACTTCATTTTGATTGTTTTGAGCTCGAGGATTCTCCTCGGGTCGGCCCGGAAGTCTCCCATTCTCTCTCGGGGCTTGAGTCGCAATTTGAGCAAATTGATTGTCGACTTGCCTCCTCCATGCACCAAGCTCATTGAATTGGGTCCTCATCTCCTTGAACCCATCTCTCATCTCTTGAGCAAATGTTTGTAACTCATTGAATCCCGGTGGTCTATATGGTGGTGGTGGCGCCCTTGGCTCGTTTTGGTTGAAGTTGTTGTTGTAACCTTGAGCTTGACCGTTGTTCCACCGGCCATTACCACCATTGTTGAAGTTGCCTCTTCCACCGAAATTTCCTCGAACATAGTTTGCCTCCTCAATTCGCTCGGCCAAGCGCACTTGGCTCTCATTCGGACAAACTTGTGTAGCATGTGCAAAGGATCCACACTCCTCACAAGTTCTAGCATTTTGCTTGTAGTAGTGGACTTGCCTCTTAAGCTTGCTCACTTCACCTTCAAGGAATTGGAGCTTCACATCCCTATCAATGTCTTCTCCCTTTGGATCATATAACTTCCTTGCACCTTCACCTTGAACTTTCACCTCCTTGCTAGCTTGACTCACCCCATACATGGCCTCATAATCGGATAGCTTGTCAAGTAGCTCCCAAGCTTGATCCGGTGTCAAGTCTATGAACCCACAATCGGTGTGGAGGTTGAGCTTGTCCTTCGTTACCGGATTGATGCCTTGGAAAAAGATGTCTTGAAGCACATATGGTTGTTGGCCATGAGTAGGACATTGGCGCAACATCTCCTTGAAACGGTCCCATGCTTCGAAGAGGGGCTCATTCGGACCTTGTTGAAAGCTTGCAATCTTCCTTCTTAACTCGGTTGTCTTTGAGGGCGGGAAGAACTTCATCAAGAAAGCGTCATAGAGTGTCTTCCAAGTTGTGATTGACCTAGGAGCTTGGCTCTCGAGCCAATGTATGGCCTTGCCCCCAAGTGACCATTTGAACGCCTTTAGAAGCACATACTCCAATGTCTCCTCGTCGGTGGAGATCGTCTCACACATATCCACAAATCGTTTAACGTGCTCTATGGGACACTCATGTGGACGGCCCTCGAATTGATCACGCTTGATGAGGGAGATGAATTGCGTCTTGATCTCAAAATTCTTGGCAACCTCGGGAAGCACAATAGCCGGCTCGGGTACCCTCAACTCCGGATGCATGTATTGGCGTGCATTCCGGGGTAGAGCGTTGAGTTGAGCCTCGGCTCTCATCCGTTGCTCCCGTTCTCTTCTTGCCACCTCCTCTTGATTGTCCCTCTCAAGTTGCAATCTAGCCATTTCGGCCCTAAGTTGAGCCAACTCCTCATCAACATGGAGAGCTTGATTCGCCATCCTTTTCCTTCTTCGGGCTTCCTTGAGAATACTTTCCGGATCACTCACAAACTCAAGCTCAAGTGTTCCTCGGGAGGAACGAGCTAGCATACACCTATGAAACAAAGACACAAACCAAAACAAATCAAAAACAAACAAAGGGTTTGGGCTATTCCCTCACCCAAATCACTACCAAAACACAAGAAACTCACCAAATTGGCACTCAATGCACTTAGACTTCCCCGGCAACGGCGCCAATCTTTTTGATCGCTCTCACGGTGTGCGAGGGTCTAGAGATACAATTTATAACCCGACCCCGTTGTAGCACGTGGTGGGTGTCGAACACTCGGGAAGTCTACTCGATTGATGTGCCTAGACACTAGGAAGCTGGAAAAGAGAGCTTAAAACAAAGGAAAACAAAGAGAACAGTCGGGACCGACACAGAGGTCACGTCGGGCCCGATGTTGGCGACAAGAGGAAGTCGGGACCGACGTAGGGTAAGTCGGGCCCGAGGTAGCTGGGTTTGTCAAACTTCAAGGATTAAAAGTAGATCTTGGGCTTTTGGGTTCCTTCTCTAGTAAATTAAGGCTTATCCACCCCAATTCAAGCAATGAGTGATGATCGGACTAGGATCGAGTGCTTTCTCCCTCGTTCCAACCACATCTACACCTCGATCCATGGGGAAATCCCCTTCGAAGCAAGGTCTTGAGATTGACACATGTTCACTTTCGCTACTTTGCCAATCTCAAGCCTTGATTCCCAACTTTCGCAAGGAATTGTAGCTCTATGTAGAGTGGGTTCCTTAGATCAAACACTCAAGGCTATGGAATTGGGGTTTCTAGCCTAAACCTAGCTAGGGTTTTCCCCCATAACCCAAGATCAAGGAGATCTACTCCATGTGACAAGCAAAGAAAGCAATCAAATCAAAAGGGAAAGCAATCATCATAATCAATCTCAAAACAAAGCAAAGTTTCATTCAAATCCCAAGCAATCCACAAATTCAAATCAAGGGTTTTCAAATCCACAAGAACAAAGCAAATCAAAGCAAATCTACCAACAAAACCTATCAAGACCTCCTCCCTTGGCCGATTCTCTCTCTCTTCCTTCTCCTCTCCTTCCTCCTTGCTCTCCAAGAATCCTCTTGGCTCCCTTGGAACCCCCCTTTTGTGAGAGAGAACCCCCCTTTCCCCCCTTTTGTCTATAGGAGAGGGAACCCCCCTTTTGTGGTAGAGAACCCCCAAATTAGAAGACAAGAGGGCCTTTTATAGATTAGATGAGGGGCAAAAGTGGAAGTTCACAATTTCGTGCCTTGGAGCCCAAGTAGTCCAGTGACCGACTCGGACCGACACGGAGGACCTCGGGCCCGAGTTACTGTGCATCTCGGTCCGAAGTTGGAGACTTCAAAGTCGGGCCCGAGGTTGGTTGCAACTCGGTCCGAACCTCGTTCCATCTTATTCTTGTTGGCTTTCCTCTTGTTCTTCTTCATGGCTTGTTCCTCTCTTTCCCTCTTTAGCTCGGGCCTTGCTCCATGTCTCGACTCTCCTTCAAAACGACCCTTGATACATGCCAAATTACCTACAAAACACATAAAATGCGCATAGTCTCCGAATCTCATAGAAATACGGGAACTAAGCTAAAAAGGAACAAAACACACAAGAAAAGGGGAAAAAGAAACATATTTACAAAGGAAATCACATATAAAAACACCACCAAATAGAGAGACATCACAGTTCAGGAGCAACATGAAGAATCTGAGGAAGAAGAGGATGAGGAACTAGTCCTGGTAACAAAGGCCCTTCGATCCTTCTACAAAGGAAAGTTCAAAAAGGGCAATGGGAACTCGCAAAAAGGACAGAGTTCCCAAAGAAAGCCCGCAAAGAAGGACTTCTCGGATGTCACATGCTACAAATGCTACTAAAAGGGGCACTTCGCAAAGGACTGCCCACAAGGAACTGACGACCGAAGGCATAGGAAGAAGGCCTACATCACCACCTGGAGCGAGGACGAAGATCCAGAATCATGGGCACATCCCGACATGTGCGCAATGGCCTTAAGGGAGACCACTGGGGAACAACCCAGTGAGGTAACCAATGAAACTGTTCTTGCTTCCTTAGCTAGTTATGAAAAACCTGAATTACTGAAACTGCTTTCAAGTCTTGTTAAGGACAACATAAAACTGCAAAAGAAGTTAGAAAATCGGAACACACTATTCCTGAGTTGGTTGGCCTTGAGTCATGTTCCAACTGTGTGTCTCTGATCGACAAGCTTCAGTCCTATCTATCTCACATAGTGGCTCTTGAGGATGAGATTAAGACCTTAGAGAGTGATAAGAATGAGTTCCTACGAAAACTGAGTGAGAAAGATGAGAGTCATGAAGCCTCATGTTCCCAAAAATAATTCGTTCCTGCCAAACACAGGATTGGGTATAAGTCAGAGTTCCCTAAGAAAGGAAAGTCTCCTTTGAGTGAACAAGAGATAAACGAATGTAGGGCCTTAGAACTCCAGTGCAAGAAATAAAAGAATGCCCATTTAGAGGAGAAAATTCGTGTCCTGGAAAGTGGAGTGAATGGAGAGAGAGACTATTACACTGGGAACATTGGGCATAAGTTGTACGTTCAAATAGCTAAGGAAATGGGTCTAGGGTGTACAATAAGAAAACCATGGATAGGAACAGGATACAAAGACCCCATCCTAAGTACTAGGGCTGTCAAAATTTGACCCGACCCGAAAAACCCGCCCGACCCGCCCGACTCCGAACCCGACCCGACCCGAGAAAAATATAAAAAGTTTTATACCCGAGACATGTTTGACCCGAACCGATTTGACCCGAATCCGAAAAAACCCGAACACGAGATTAACCCAAACCCGATCATACCCGAATGGACTAAACTTGATGCAACCCGATATCCGATGCTACCCGACCTGAAGTCATCCAAAAATCCGAAGTTACCCGACCCGAAACCATTCAAAAACCCGAAGTTATCCGACCCGAAACCATCCGAAAATTTCATTATGTTTTAAAATATTAATGATAGTGAATATTTAGTATAATTATGTTTTTAATTTAAATGTTACATTAAATATTTAGACCCTAGAGTAGTTAAACTACGAAAAATCATCATTCGATATATGGTTTGAATCAAAATCCGCTTACTCGAAATCAAATTAACCAAAAATTCGGTCAAAGTCGAAATCCAATTCACCCAAAAACCGAAAAACCCGAAAACCGACTCACCCGAAATCCGACTAAATCCGAAACTAACTAAACCCGAAACCGGACTTATCCGAAATCAAGTTGAACCGAAAACCGAATGACCCGACCGAAATTGACCCGAAACCCGACTTTGCCCGATTAATTAAGAACCCGACCCGAACTGATCCAACCCAATTTGACCCGATTTTCAAAATATCCGAATTTGACCCGAATCCGAACTTACCCGATACCGAATTGACCCGACCCAATCCCGACCCGACCCGCCCGATTGACACCCCTACTAAGTAGTACCTAGGAGAATACTACAAGACCTGCTGGAATTGTGGTGCTCATGGGCACTACAAGGAAAGTTGTCCCAAAGCTAAAGCTCAAACTCAGAGAAATCACGAGTACTAGAACAGGCAAAACCAAAAGGCCAACAAGCCAGCTAAAGGTTCAACCCAAGGGAACCATCATAGGAACTTCACCTACGACTCTAGGAACTCTCGTGATATTAATATTGCTAACTATGCTATGTTTGAGACTATCTTTCCTTGTAAGGGACCAGGCAAGAGTCATCTTGCCTGAGTCAACAAAAACTAACTTTCCTTGTAGGTGGCAGTGAGGGGGAACAACAGATGGGTTATTGATAGCGGCTGTTCAAATCATATGACTGGGAACAAAGACAACCTCACCTCACTCCACACAAAAGCCGAAGGAGGTCATGTATTCGTTAGCAACAAAAACAAGGGAGAAATCATATGAACAGGGGAAGTACTACTCAACAAGTCAATCAAAATCAGCAATGTCAACCTGGTGAAGGATCTAGGGTACAATCTCTTGAGTGTGTCTCAGATATGTGATCAAGGGAACAACATCGTCACCTTTGATTCAGAAGAATGTTTGGTCATCAACAAGAAAACCAACAAAATCATTTTACGAGGAAGGAGGTCCAACAATGTCTATGTTGTGGATACAGACATCGAACCACTAAGGAAGTTGTGCCTCACAAGTTCCCATGATGATACGGAACTCTGGCACAAAAGGCTAGGACACGTAGGCATCAATCAAATCCTGAAGCTCTACCTACAAGACCTGGTCATTGGTCTTCCACGAATCAACATTGAAGGAGCTAAGATGTGTGAAGCATGTGTTCGTGGCAAGCAAACCAGGAGTTCCTTCAAGCCAAAGAAGGTGGTCAGCACAACAAGGCCCTTGGAACTAATTCACATGGATCTCTGTGGTCCCATGGACACCGTCAGCTACGGAGGCGAAAGGTACATATATGTGTTAATTGATGATTTTTCAAGATTTACATGGGTTATTTTCTTGAGATCAAAGTCAAATGCATTCAAGGAGTTTGAAACCTTAATCAAGAGGATGGAAGTAAGCATGGGATTGAAGCTCAAGTCCCTCAGATCTGATCATGGAACTGAGTTCAAGAACTCAGAGTTCATAAAGTTCTGTGACACCAACGGTGTATCCCACAACTTCTCAGCCCCGCATACTCCTCAACAAAATGGCGTGGTTGAAAGGAAGAACAGAACCCTAGAAGACATGGCTCGCACCATTATGCTAGAAAGTGGAGTTCCTGACAGTTTCTGGGCATAGGCAGTCTCTACAGCTACATACTTTCTAAACCGAGCTATGATCCGTCCCATGATCAAGAAGACCTCTTATGAACTGATCAAGGGAAGAAAGCCCAACATTTCTCATCTCAGAACCTTTGGGTGCAAATGCTTCGTCCACGACAATGGGAAAGACAACCTGGGAAAGTTCGACCCAAGGAGTGACGAAGGGATCTTCCTGGGATACTCCTCTCAAAGCAAGGCGTACAGAGTCTACAACAAGAGAACTAAGATGATAGAGGAAAGCATTCACATCGTCTTCAACAAACAATCAGTGAAGATAGGAACTAAGTCCCAAGGAAAGGTAACTCTGTTCAAACTCGTTAGATAAGAAGAAGATGAAGACGATGAACAGCCGAGAAAGAAAGATGATGATTATCCAAGTGGGAACAACTTCCCACCTCCAGGGAACAACGAAGGAGGTCAACACTCGACTGATCAAGACTCCTTCGAGGTCCCTTCCACAACAGAAGAGCCTCAAGACGCTTTCAACTCTCTAGTTCCCCAAATGAAACCTTACCAGAGTCCAGTGTTCGTGGGAACAAAGAGGGAACACTGAGGAGAATCTTGAAGAGACACTCAGTGAAGAAGTTAAGAACAACTGATGCAAGCTTATGGTAGTCTAGTTTTCATGGTTGATTTTGAGCGAAACACCTACCCTTAAACACTTGAGAGTTTGAGTGCAAACACAATTTACCTTGGTGAGGTCTAGAATGAATGAATGGGCTTTACTTTTTGCTTATTGTAATGCATGCTAGGAAGTCTTGGTCGGGTTTTTGATTATATGTGAAATGCTTGTTTGACTTGAGATGGATTTATGATTGCATTTCCGTGGTGTGTTTTTGATTTATGACTTGCTTGAGGACAAGCAAGGGTTAAGCATGGGGGAATTTGATAGCTTGCATATAGGTAGTATTTAGGATGCATGTTTACGTTTCTTTTGCGTTGCTTTTAGGTAGTTTTAGTTAGTTTCTTTAGTGTCTTAGAGTGTCTAGGAGTTTTGGGTTTTTGCACTTGTTCTATGTTGTTTTACAGGTCTTAAAGTAAACAAGTATGAAAGGAATGGAAACCGGGGAAAGAGCGCTTGAATTCGGGCCATCCGTTGAAGTTGCTGGTTTGACACCTCTGTCTTGTAAGGGTTTGTTCGGGAGCTATATTAGTCCGATGAAGTTGAGTTTGCAATCATTGGAAAGATAATCCAAAGATCTACAATTCATGTTTTTACTCCGAGTCCAAATTCCAACTCGAAGTGAGTCAAAACAGCCCCCGAAGTGTGACCTGATTTCTGAATCGAGGTGCTGGCGGCACCCGCCGCCAACCCAGCGGCGCCTGCCGCCCCTGGCCGCCGCGGAGACCTTTACTTGCCACATGTTTTGTTTCTATTGGTCCTTTTCTATCATTATTATTCCGAGATATTATATTTTTGGGATATAGTTTTAGACCTAGTTTGATATATTAGGTTTTAGAGAGTTGCATCTCTCATTCATACACTATTATCATATTTTCTTTCAGAGTTTTGACCCTTTCATGGAGAACTAAGCTCTTTTGCTTAGTCAGACAATTGAAGCATCGTTTTGATTAAAGTTGTGAGATTTCTAATTCATTATCTATTGCTTGGATTTAATCTTCTCTCTTGCTTGAATGTTTATGATTTATTTCAACAGTTTCTAGCCTGATCAACTAGGGTTTGTTGTTATTGAATCTATTGCTAGATCTAGAGTGTTACTGGTTGAGCATCTCTAGATTGAAGTAGCAACTGCATCGTACTAGTATCTGGTTGTGCTAGTCTTATGTAGAAGAGATTTGATTTGCATTCTAGGGTAAAAGATGGTTGTTTTATTCTAGAATTGTATCCTATTATATTCCTATTCTTACTGCTGCTATTAAACTGAATCATTGATGGTTTCATGGTTGTTTAATTAGTTAGATCTAATAGTATCTGGTTGTGCTGTTAGTTAGAATTGAAAAGGAATTGGAAAATCCATTGCATGAGATATTGAGGTGAAATCAATGATCAACTTGTCATTCAATTGTGGATATTTGTTTGCCTAAGCTATCTTCCTAATTATTGTTTTTCATAATCTTTTATTGCTTTGTTAGTTTTGCATTCTTAGATTTAGTTACAAATACAAAAACCCCTTTTGTTACTTGTTTGACACAAAACTCATACAAAACGATAAATCTGTCTCCCTGTTGATTCGACCCGGCCTTCCTAAAGACTACGGTTCTTAGTTAGTTTGGATTCTTTTGCATAGCCGTGATTTGCACGACCATTTCACGCCTATCAGTATGGAAACTGGTTCCTAGGCCCAAGAACAAGAACATCATAGGAACTCGTTGGGTCTTCAGGAACAAGCTTGATGACACTGTAGCAGTGGCCAGGAACAAGGGTACAGGCAAGAAGAGGGAATTGACTACGGTGAGACCTTTTCACCAGTTGCAAGAATTGAAGCAATTCGACTCCTCATAGCCTACGCCGCCCACAGAGGCTTCAAGCTATATCAAATGGATGTCAAGACGGCGTTCCTAAATGGGCACCTCAAGGAAGAGGTCTACGTGGCGCAACCACCAGGATTTGAAGATGAGCACTTTCCAAACCACGTATACTTCTTGGAGAGGGCCCTATATGGCCTCAAGCAAGCTCCCAAGGCATGGTACGACAAGTTTGCCCAATTTCTATTGTATCATGGATACCTTCGTGGTTCCATAGACAAGACTCTCTTTATCAAGAAAGAATCAAAATACATGTTAATTGTTCAAGTATATGTTGATGATATTGTATTTGGTGCTACTAACGAATTTCTTGTTGAAAAGTTTAAGAATTTGATGAGTAGAGAATTTGAGATGAGTCTCATAGGGGAACTCATGTTCTTCTTGGGACTTCAAATATCTCAAACCAAGGAAGGAACAAAGATCCATCAACAGAAGTACATCAGAGAAATGCTAGTAAATTATTGGATGGAACACTCCAAGCCCATCGAAACTCCCATCTCACCAAACTCAAGGCTCAACATAGATGAGACAGGTATAAGTGTAGATCAAAGGAACTTTCGAGGTATGATTGGGTCTCTTCTCTACTTAACTACTAGTAGACCCGATATCATGTTTTCAGTGTGCCTATGTGCATGCTTTCATGCTAACCCTAAGAAATCACACCTGAAAGAGGCGAAGAGAATTTTCAAGTACCTCAAAGGGAACGACAACTTGTGCCTTTGGTATCCAAGGAACAGTTCCCTTGAGCTAGTTGCATACTCAGATGCAAATTTCGCTGGGCAATTGGTTGATCGAAAGAGCACCTCTGGAATGGCCCAGTTCCTAGGATCATGCTTAGTCTCGTTGGGATCAAAGAAGCAAAACTCAATGGCACTCTCCACAGCAGAAGCGGAGTACGTGGCTGCCGCCTCATGTTGTTCCCAGGTTCTATTGCTTAAGTACCAATTTCAGGACTACGGTATGTCTTTTGGCCCAGTTCCCATAAGGTGTGACAATACAAGTGCCATTAACATATCCAAAAATCTTGTGTATCATTCTCACATTAAGCATATAGACATTAGGCATCATTTCCTACTTGACAATGTGGAACAAGGGAATATCTGTATGGAACACTGTAGAACTGAAGAGCAAATTGCAGACATTCTCACTAAAGCTTTAGAAAGACGTCCCTACCAGCGTCTCTGGATGCTTCTAGGGATGATAACTCTAAACTGAACAAGTCCCTGTTTGTTATTCCCTCAATGCTTGGCTAGTTTATATTGAAATGCATTATAGGGAACACTAGGAACAATCGCTTTCATTTTTCCATATTACTAGTCTAGAGCTTTTTATGTACAATTTGGAACTTTACTTCTTTTGGCCCAATATGATCAACCAGAGTTCCCTTTAACCCTCATTACAAGCCACTATGATGGTTGATCATAAAACCAACCCTTAGCCGCGAACCAGACAAACGCTTCTAATGAATCCAACTTTTGTCCCTTTATCAAGTTATAATTATCTAGTTCCTATTTGAGCTCTCTAGCCTCACAAAAAGAACTTAAGTGTGAGTTCACCTAACCACTCCACTCAACCTGACCTTTTTAATGATCATGGGAACTGGTGTGCAAAACGATCACGAGCAACGGAACTTTGGTACTTTCGGAAAGATGAAACGTCTCTTGAAAAACGGGAAATTGTGTCAAAATTAGGAGCGTTATGGGCCAAGTTTTTGAAACGGTTGAAGCGACTTCCCATGGGGAAAGCGACGCGTGTCACGAGCATGCTAAAGGAGTTGAAACGGCTCTCTGAGTCTATTGGCTGCCAGTTATCGATGACTTTTTCCATTCCTTTTCTACCCCTCTCGCCTCACATAAAAACCCTAATTTGCCATTTTTGGGACCTTCTTCAACCTTCAATCTTTGCAACTTCTTCTCTCTGAAATTTCCTTCACTTCCTTTTCAAGAAAACCTCCAAAACTCTTCCCAAAACTCTCAAATGGCTCCAGTTAACCCAAATGAGCAAGTTCGTGAGTGGATTCAAAACAACCCTAAAACACTCTTCATCACCATGCTTAGGGACGCCGACAATGAAAAAGGCCTCGCTCTTCGTGAGTTTCTTTACAAAGGCCTTCATGATTACGTGCGTCCCTTCCTTCATGGGCCTTGCACTGGATCCTTGATTCTTGAATACGAGATCCTAGGACCATCTGCCTCTCTTCCGACGGCGCAAACCCTAGCGGTGCCCTCTACCACCACCACTTCTCTTCCTCCTCCTCCTCCTCCTCCTCAAACTCTCTCTATCTCTTCTTCTGGAACTATCATTTACGACATTTTCGGTTTCGAACCCCCGACATCCAAAACCACAAAATCCAAAAAACGCAAAGACAAACACTCCTCTTCTTCTTTGGCTCTTCCCACATCAAAGAAGAAGAAGTCCATTCTTGCCATGAAAGAAGTTCTCCACCTCTCTCGCCCTGACTCCTTCAGAATACCATCTTCACCTCCTCCCACTCAACCCTCCTTTCTTCCACCTCCCTCCGATTCTGGGAACTCTCAATCCCAGAATCCTCCACCGCCACAACTCTCCAACCCTAATCCCATCTCTAGGAACTCTAGTCCCAGAGATTCCATCCTCACTTCCTCTTCCCTTCCCATTGTTGAAGGAACTTCCAAATCACCTCCACCTTCTCCACAACCCAAAGTTCCCACACCACCTTCCTCTCCTATTGCCAAATCCCCCTCTCCTAAAAAATCTCCTCCTCCCTCCACCCTTGAAATCTCTTCCTCTCACTCTCTGGCCAAGAAATCGGTTGACCTTGACTCGGACGATGACTCACTGCCAATCGCCGCAGTCGTCCGCAAAAAGGCATAGATGTCGGCTCCCATCATCATGGGCGCAGCCGAGGAAAATGCTCACCTAGATGCCCTACAGGTCGAGCTCTAAGATGTCATCAACCACCCCTCCTCTGAGCTCCCAAGGGATGAGGGCAACCGTTCTAACACAGAAGGGGCGGTCCAAGAAAAATGGAACCTAGCACCGGCTGATGGTGCTGGGACAAGTCAAGGTCATCCAGAGGGAGATGACGACGAGGACATGGGGCTGTCCTCCGACGCTGAAGGGACCTCGGATGGTGGAGCACCCACCGAGGTTCTCGATCAAGAGGGACTGGCAAAGGAACATGCTCAAGCCATCGCTGAAGATGAACACGGACGCCAAATGGTGGTGTCGGAGGGTGTTTCCTTGGAAAGGGACCCTCCCCTCTTGCTCACATCGGTTGTCTCCCCCCAGCAGAAACGTAAGGCTATTGCCTCCAAGAGGACAAGAAGAAGAAGGGGAAGGGAACCGAACCAAAGAAGGTTCCCATCACAGAGGACCGCAAACTCATCCCTCCCCTCATCCTCACTGAGGAACAACTCCAAGAGCAAGGGCTTGCGGAACTCTGGGATCTCATCAAAGCCCAAGAGTGGGACCACGTGTGCAACACTGTTGTGACCGTCGACCCTGCACAGGTGCGTCTCTTCTACAACAACTTCGTCATTCATGACGAGGCCACCAAGGGAACTCTCTCCCTCCCGGGCGATGACTATGTCTTCACCTCCTCCTTGATTCATCACCACCTACATGTCCCTGGCAAGGGCATGGGAGCTCTTCCAATCAAGAATTGGGGGGACTTCAACAAAAATGAAATTCTGCACCACGTCTACGAAGGCAGAATTCCCACCCAAGGGACCCCAACCCACAACCTAGGGCTTATAGCCAAGCTGGCTCATCAGTTCCTAATTACAGTGGTGATCCCTCGGAAAGAGAAGCGTCACACCCTCAACATCCAAGACGCAATCCTCCTCTCCCACTTTCTCCATCGAATGCCCATCAACCTTCCACTCATTATGCTTGGGCATATGGAGAAGTGCATGGCCTCGACCTCCCACTCCTTGCCCTACGCCGGTCTGATCAAGAAGTTGCTGCTCAAAGAAGGCCTCTATGATGCCTCCAAGGAAGAAGTGACCATCGGAAGGGAACTGGACCTCTCTGTGGTCCAGAAGATGCATCACTCAGAACAATCCGAGGATCAAGGGACTCTTCCCTCTGGTGACGACTCAAGTGTTGGGAACACACAAGTGCTAATGCACATCGCAGCCACCCTAGAGAACATGGCGGGAACTCTTTAGAACATCATGTTCGTCATGACCCAGCTGCGTGATAATTCTGTTCCCCGGGCCCCATTATCTACCCTTCTTTTTCCTTAGCCATGTTTTCTCCACAATATGTAATGAGTTCCTCTTGTACATTAATTGCTTAAGTAATATAAATGGTCTTTAGTATGATTGCGTGTTCCCCTATTCCTTACTTATGTTTTTCTATTTTCGATGATGCCAAAAGGGGGAAGGACAAAATGTGTGAGATGAGTCATGTTATGAGTTGTCATAGAATATGCTTTTGCTAAGGGAGAACTAACGCATAAAATACTAAGGGGGAACTAACGCATAAAATGCTAAGTAAGAACTTATTTTTTCATAGAAGTGGCTCGCTAGGATCTCACATAGGAACTCTGTTACATATCATGCATTCACACATTGAAATACTTGGCTATTTTGTGATGGGTTTGTCATCATCAAAAAGGGGGAAATTGTTGGGATGGTGTTGGGAACTCTGGTTCCAAACATCGGAACAACGATACTAGTCTCCAATTTTGATAATGACAAACGCCATATGGAAACTAACTTGTTATATTCAAGTATTTCAAAGGAACACTGATGTTCATGTTTTTAGTATAAGTTTTTGGTAGGTTTTCTTTGTTTATTAGGTTTAGTTTTGATAAGTTTAGGTTTAGTTTAGTGTGTTTTTGGATAGTTTTTCATTTTTCATAGAAAGTATGGAAGCTACTCTATTTTGTGTATTTTGTAGGTTTTAGCAAGGAAAAGTGCTATATGGAGCTGAATTTGGAGCGCTACAGTGAAAGACAGAGGAATACAAGTTTGAAGAAGTCAGAGTCCAGGTTTTACGAGATGAAGTGTGGAAGAAACCAAGCCCAGGCTCGTTAACGAGGCTGTGAAGGGCTCGTTAACGAGGCCACGTGATAAGAAATTTCGAGGGTTGACTTTGTAATTCACCGATCCTGTGCGGGAAATTCTTTCCGTGTCGGTAGAGTATCATTTTATGATTTTTAGGGTTATTATATTATATATTTTAGGTCTTATTATCTTCTTAGATTTTGTTTCTATCTTTTTAGGATTTTATTTCTATCTTTTGGGAAAGTTTTTATCTTCTAGCCTTATTAGTTTTTAGCCTTTTTAGTATAAATAGCCCTCTTATTTAGCCTGGAAGAAGGAGGGGGGACGAATCAGAGAAGCAAGTGGTAGAGAGAAGAGGAAGAGCCGAGATAGAGAGAGAAGATAGGAGTCGAGATTGAGAGCTCGGTGGACGAGAGTTACCGGGGTCGTTAGTCAGTATTTCGGTTCGATATTTGTTTATTTTCGGTTTCTTCTGATTTTCTGTAAGACGATATTTGTTATTTAATTTGAGTAGTAATTTGTTTTCAATGATTTCTTTTATTGAGTTTATTTGTTTTGTAGTTATGATTAGTGAGTAGTCTTCTTTTCTAGGATCGGGGTTAAGCCCGGCATAGTTGAGCATGTTTGATGAGTAAGATTGTGTGTTGAATGCCTTTTATCTATTATCAAGATTGTTTGTTGTGTTTATACCGAGATGAAAGTTGAGGTAATTTGAGTTTTTAACTTGATTGAAAGAGAAAGTTAGTAACTTGAAGGTTGATATTGTTTGAAAACGAAAGTTTCAAGCTTTAGATCCAAGACAAACAATTAAGTGAGTTAGGTTACGAAAGTAGGTTAATTTACTTCATGGTCAACGAAAGTTGATGAATCTATCTATTTTAAAGGCATGATCTATTCTTCTTACGAGTTTATATGCTTGGCTATGTTGTGGTATCCCTAGTCCTAGATCTTTGTTTTTATTTGAATTATTTTAAGTGAATTTCGTTGCTGAGTTACTTGGCTCGGTACCGAACTTGTTTAGGTCATTAGTTGAGTCTTTTTGTGTACGGTGGTTCGTTAACGACCCTGACAACGTCGTTAACGAGGCTGCTTGTGTGTGTTTTTGTTTGATTTTGTTTGCTTTTTAGAAGTCGATAAACGAACAACCTTGCTTCATGTGGAACGATCCTGACTCTGCTATACTCAGCGGGGTCTTGACTTATAAATTTATTTGTTGTCAAGAAACCCTCATTCAACAAACACCAGGTACCAAGTCTAATGAAGAATCTCCAAGAACGATAAAGGAACACATGATTAGATGACGGAAGGTTCCTACCAAAGGAACTCTGGAGAAAACAGTTCCCATCACATGGGAACTCACATGTGCAAACAAAGACCACTCAGCGCGATTCACGGGATCCTGTCTCAAGACAAAACGAAGCGCTCAGTCTGAAGAACAGACTTAAGCAAGTTTTCCGACGGCCCGATTGATGCTCAAAGTTGACTCAATTCAAATCAAGTCACATGTGTAAGATAAACACTTGGCGTGCAAGACAAAGGGCATTTTGGAGACAATGAAAGTCAGGATTACAGCCCAAGCAAGGATAAATATAAAGCCAAATGAATAGTGCTTGGATTAAGCACTTCTCCCAGAACTTACATTCACTCACAAAGAAAGAAAAACAATAGAAGAGAAGTCCCCGGCGGCGAGTGTTTGATCTCGATGACGGCGAAGTCAAGTTCCCAGGAGCAAGGGAACTATGATAGTCAAGTCCAGGTGTAAGGTTTGGTTTACTTGTCTTAGTTGAGTTGTTCGCTTAGAAGGTTGGTAGAGAAGACCCATTAGTGTTGCTAGAGTTAGGTAGAAATGCTAGGAACAGAGAAGTTTGAGTCTTGCCTATTGTAACTAAGGAGCAATCAATAATACGAGTAAGTCATTCAGAAATCCTCCAAGCGGAGGTAGAGGTTTACCCACACAACTAGTTGGTTGTTGTGGGGTTCCTCTATAAAGAAACTGTGTCTTTTTACATTTTGTCTTACTTGGTTTTACTTTACTTCCACTGCCTTGGGAACAGCTTAACCGCTAGTTCCCAAGCTCTTGCTAACACACATCGATCCAACTATCTTTGGATCTCTTAGCGATAGCGTCAGCAAGCTTGTTCGTCTCTCTCGGCTTAAATTCGATCTTTGGGGGGTAGCAAAGGCCCTGAGTGCAGATTTGCAACTTTGAATGAGATGGAAATCACGATAAGTCTGCATCTTCCTATTGTGAAAAAGCTTGACATCCATGATCGAATCAGTTTCGATAAGTAAAAGCTCCACCGCTAAGATAGCTGCCAAGTTAATGCCATGAATAAGCGTCCAAAGTTCAGCTGTGAAAACCTCACATGATCCACATCGGAACATGTATGCCTTGATAAATTGGCCATTGCAATCTCGTAGCACCCCACCGCCACCAGCATTAGTGGAGTCACTCATGCAAGACGCATCACAGTCGAGCTTGATCCACCCTGCAGGTGGTGCTTCCCATCCAAGGCCACGCCTATTCAACACCGCATTCATGTCTGCGTTCCGTGGGCTAGATAATCTGGCCTGGTGTCGGAGAAAGGCTAATCTAAAGGCTTCAGAATTAGACGTGACCAGCCGGGATAAGTTACCCACCTCATCAATCCGATCGAACACAAGCTTATTCCTGGTTTTCCAAGAAAACCTTCTTTAGAAGATAACTTCCTCTTATAAGAGTTTGTTAATCATGTATCGATAAGTTATGAGATTTGCTATACAAAAGGCTAAAAACTACGGAGTAGTTTATATCTATTAGGATAATTTAGATCTCTTGATATCATTTTAGGATCATATCGTTTCTAGGTGATCTTTTCATATCTACCCTAATACATTATAAAGCAGAACCCAAGTCTGTTGTAAAATTTGCGCCACGTGGCATTTTTGAATAAATTAATGTGAAATTATATTTTAATAAATTTTGTAACAATTTATAGTATTCTTGCTATATATAGTAAATAGATAACATATATATATATAATTTTTATATACATAAATTCCTATGAAATGATATTTTCATATTAATTTAATATTTTTATCTCTTAACAAGATTTAGGATCTTAATATATTTTTTTTATCTTTTAACAAGGCTTGAGCTCAAAGTATAAAATTTATATCTGTATAATGATATAATTTTAAGTAATAATTTTTGTTATGTTGATATATTTTTATTTTGAGAAAAGATATATTTTTATGTGTAATTTATTCTATATATACCATAAAACTCTTCATGGTCATTCAATATTAACGCTATCATATGAATTTATATCATAATATAATAATATTAATAACAATTACATTCACATGTATTTATTTTAACTATATGTAAATTTATTAATGATAGTTTTACGCTATCATGATAGTTTAAGATTGAAATATTTCGGTAGCACTAAATAGAAATATGATATTTCTCATAAGGATATATTTTATTTCTTCATATTTATATTATTTTTTAAATAAAATTCTATCCATGTATAATTTTGTATCGTGACAAACTAAGATTTGTTTTTTTAGAAAAAGCAACATAAAAGAAAAGTAAAATAATCTACATGATACATTGGCATTGTTGAATAAAATAATGTTACATTTTTAATAATTAATATTATAATTACTTGTATTATTCTTTCTATATATATTCAACTTTTTTATAAAATAATAACTTGATCTATATGTTGAAATTTTTATGCATATCTTTATATCTTGTAACAAGATTTGGGATCCAAGTATATAATTTTATATATATGTTGATAATAAATTCATCTAATATTTTTTACATAATATTTTTTTTATCTTTTAACAATACTCGGACTTCAAGTATATAATTTTTTTTATCTATGTGTTGATAAAATATGCGGCATGCACAATCTTAAAGATTTTATTTATAAATTACATAATTTTATTACGACATTATATACAAGTGTTTTAAATTTTATGTTAATAACAAAATATTGTATAATCTTTAGTAAAATTATACTCACGGGGATTCAACTAGTTAGCGTATTATTTGATTTCTTGTATATCTTAGGACTGTTAACATTTCCTTCAGCAAACACAAGGCTTATATTTTTGGCAAACGACATCCATATCGATCATGTTAGAAATAATAGCTTTTTAAACAAATTTTTATAGCTATTTAGATTTGAAATATTGTTACATTTATCAGCATAATGTGTAGTGTTTTCATACTTAACATAATCTACCAATAAAAGGAGGCATTACCGTCCATCTCGATCACTAAAGAGGCAAAAGCAAACATAGATGTGATGTGAATCGAAGAAATTAAACTTAAAGGAAGTACATTTTCAGCAGTTGGCTAGTAGAAGTCATTTCTGAGTAATTTATTTAAGCAAAAGCAAGCTCTCAACGTAGGCAGATACCCGAGTAATTGGATACACGGAACTTCCACTCGAGTCCTGCACAATCTTGTACTCTTCACTGTTACTACCCTAGATTCATCATCTGTGAAGGTCTCACAACGCGCCTTCTGCGTCAACAACACATCGTAGCAGAATCTGAACAATCGTAAACTAGAGTTAAAGGAGTAACGTTTCGTCCAACACATGGACTCGCTTTCCAGCACCCACATGCCAGCAGATGTATCAAGCACAGCCAATGAGCGCCCACCGTCTACCACATGGAGCGTGCTCCACCAAACACAACCAAGCTTGGGCATGTCGGTGTAAGAAAACACCTCGTCGCTCAGATCAAAGGAAACCAAGACATGATATTCCTTCACAGGAGCTCGGGTAACAAAGTGCAAGCTGCCCCGAAAATAGACATCCACACTCCTCTGAACCGAATCCCAAACCCAATGAAAACTAGAGCATGATGGTCCCTTGCCTTGAAATGGAATTATCTTCCAAGAGCCAGTCCCAAGGCTGTAAATTGCGACTAAATGCACATTGCTTTCTGAGCGGATGATTTTGACATGCTTGTAATCATTAGCTAATTAATGGATCGTAGCCAAGGCCAATCGCATCAACCCAGTAGCGACCATCAAGAGATCCTTCATTTTCAGGCAAGGAAGGAAGCGGATGGAACTTTTTGATTGATGGATAAAACACCATTAAGTACCTATTCCGAGGGAATTTATCTTCATATCTCTTTAGCATGACCAGTCCATCCACAAAGCAAACAACATGCCAGCCTTTTCCAATTCCTTCGGGTTTAAGCACTGTTTCTGAATCGCTTTCAAAGGTGTCACTACGCCTAATTTGAAGTTGAATCGACAACCGAGAGAGGGAGAAAGATTCAGAAATTAGGAAAGAGGAGAGAGAGCGAGCCTTGCACAGGACAGGAGGCAGATTCGTCTTCACTCTCAAGTCTCACTCATTCATCAAGGTACCGCCTCTTTAAGTTAAATGATTCACGGATAAGTTAGAGATTTGTTAGGGAAAGATCTACATATTCCTTCTTCTAAAACAAACTAGTTTATATATACTCCATTATTTTCTTCTAGGAAAATCGTCAAGGTATATTTTCTTCTGGTCAGAAAGCAACTCATGCATATATTCATTTATATTCAAAATTCAAGCATAATCGATCAAATGAACAAGAACAATTTTTATTATATTCTGTACGTCAAGATATCAATAGGATCCAGCTAGGCATATATAGCAATGCCAATATACAATTCAGGTAAAAGATAGCTAACATTCGATGGACAGGTGCATTGCAAGAGTTTTAAGGTTCACGAGGAACAACCAGCAAATGTAATAACCAGCTTCTCACAATGTTGTTATAATGTGGTTCAAGAGTCTTTGTACACACACCTCGAAAGGATAAAAAAACATAATACTCGAATAAACCAAAAAACCGAAGCTTCGTTCAACAGACTCCACCACATGTTAATGAAAAGAAACATATATAACAAAAATTCAACCAATTCTCCAAGCAAAAAGGATGACATTACTTATAAGATCAATCGCACCAGACACTAAAGGAAGTATGTGCATAAACTTGCAGGAGTACGTACGTTGTCAGCAGTTGGGTATAGTCGTTCCTGAGTGATTTCCTTGAGCAAAATCAAGCTCTCCACGTAGGCAGATACACGATTAATCCAATATAAGGTATCTTTAATTTCTTCTCCTGCAAAATCTTATGCTCTTGTGTTTTAAGGCTGTATGATGCCACCTGATCCAACCATGTGTTATGACCACCCATCCTTGTCAACATATAACCGTCCTTGTTCAAGTACAAGAATTGAGCAAATTTGAAACGAAGCGAGTAACCTTTTGTCCAATGCATGGGCTCATGTTCATTTCTGGAGCTTTCCAACACCCACACGGAAAAGGCATGGGGTTGAGTATCAAGCAGTGCCAGTGAGCATCCTCCATCAATCAGCGCAAGCTTGAGATTATCAAACCATTTCGCCGAATACCCTCCGGAAACAGGCAATCTTATGAAAGAAAACACCTCGCTGCTTAGATCAAAGGAAACCAAATCCCAAAAGCCTTGCTGGTGCGCATCCCGGGCAATCAAGTACAACCTGCCATGTAGACACACATTCCAAGTCTCTTCGATGGACACCATATCCCAATGCCAATTAGAGCATGATCCCTTGCCTTGGAATGGAATCATCTTCCAAGAGCCAGTCCCGAGGTTGTACACTGCAACTGAATGCAGGATCTTTATTTTATCCACAAACACAACTTCAACATGCTTGTAATCTTTAGCTAACGGATCATAACCAAGGCCAATCGCATCAACCCAGTAGTGACCATCAATAGATCCTTCAATTTTAGGCTTGGATGGAAGCGGATGGAACTTTTCGATTGATGGATTCCACACCATTAAGTACCTATTCCGTGGGAGTTTCTCTTCATATCTCTTTAGCATGACCAGTCCATCCACAAAGCAAACAACATCCCAGCCTTTGTTGGAAAGAAAGGATCAAAGTGTTGCTGAATTGCATATCTTCATTGAATGATAAAGAGGCTATAAATAGCCATTACAAGACCCAACTGAAAGCACACGTTTCCACTAACATTAAGGCCTAAAACGTGGTTGTAAACTTGAGAAATAAACTAACTACAAACTGAATTCCTGAAAACTAGCTAACAACTAGGACTAGAAAACAGCTAAAGTCGGAGCAATTTCTGCCAACACATTGCGCCACATCACCCCTTTATTAAAATAATAATTTTAAATAATTAATTATGCAAAAAAAGTTATCTCTAAGACTCCAAGTAAACATAAAGATAAAATAATATTTTAAAATTTTATCCCCAAATAAATATAAACATAAAATAATATTAGTATATTTGACCAATACAGATAAAAAAGGACATTATATTTATTATATTTTTAAAAGATAACAAAAAATATGTACACGTGATCACATATATATCTTTGAAATAAAAAATAGTCATATCTGCCTATAACTATATTTTAAAGTTGTAACTTTTTTAGCCACCACATTAATTCTGACCCACCTTATATTTAAAAAAATTATTTATAATTTTTCCAATTAAATTCCTTTCTATTTATTTATGTGGAAAAAAATAATTCGAATTTTAATTAAAAATAACGAAAATTGTTTTATCTTTATCTTTTTGTCTATTTATAAAAAAATTATCTTATATAAAATTTTGATAAAAAAAAGTAAAAATTTTAAATATCTATATAATTACTTAAATAAAGTAAAAATATGATATTAATAAAGTAAATGTACAAAAACAAATAAAAAGCCAAAAATAAAGTAAATTCTTAGAAAATTTTAATCAAATTCAATTCTTTAAAAATCTTTTCAATAAATAGTTACAAAGATAATTAATAAGAAAAGATAAAAAAGTATAGAATTTTTTTAAAGATAAAAAATCTTCTATATTTACATAAACAATCCAAAAAAAGAAATTAAGGAAAAGATAATATAATTTTTTTATAAAATTTAATATTTCTATCTATAACTATGACAAGTTTTTTAATTAATATCGAGTATGGACCAGATTTTTAATTATAGATTTTATATTAAATTTTAGATTTTCTTATATTATTTTTTTTTCAAAAGTAAGATAACTTTTTAAATTTTCTATCTATAAACATGTTAATTATAATAATATATGTAGTATAAATATGATATATGTATTATAATTTATATAATAAAAACATTATTACAAATTATTAAGTTAATTATAATAATATATTTTATTATTAAAATGTTTACAAATACTATCTCATTCTTAAATATGTTATTTGTAATATTTATGTAATAATCATAAAAACCATGATTCGGTGAGTGATGCAGCCAAAACTAACCCGCAAGCGAACGGGGTCAATCGTAATACCTCAAGTGTCGATCCCACAAGGACCAATGTAATACCAATTGTAACTCTACTAGTAAATTAGGCCAAAAACAGTGAATAAGGGAAAATTGAAATCTATAACTAAGCTAACAACTAATAAAGCAAATAAAAAGGATAAAAACTATGAGATAGATGTGTCTAAGGTTAAGGATCACCACAACAATGTTTAAGTAAATAAAATTATACTTTGCCTGAAATTATTTGAAGGACCAACTATCTAAAGTAAACACTAACTCCTCTCGAACGATAAGTGTATGTACCTAAACTCAACAAACAGTCGTTGTCGCGTAAAGCAAGTCTAATTTAGATCCTTAAAGCTCTTTAGAGACTAGGGATAAACAAACCTAGCATTCGCTGTCGCGTTCCGCTAGAACCATTCAAACCCTAAAACTACTACGATAGTTAAAAATCACACAAGAGAAATTAAATTGTTGTCGCATAGATAACTCTCAAGTTCAATACCTAGGGATCTGAAAAGAACCAATTTTAGTCCTTAGTTTATCAATATCCTATTATTGTTATCTCCGGTCGGTCTCAAACCCTAATAAGAATCCTATATGCAAAAGCAAATAGGGCATAACGCAACCTAGGATCAAATCAAATATATTTCCGTTCAGGTAAAGAATATAACTTTAATTACATACACATTGAATAGATCACCAAAACCCTAGAACTAGGAATTTAGCCAAGCATGATTGAAGACATGATCACAATATATAATCTAGCCAAGAATTATTCAATACAAACAAAGAGTAAGAAAACTTAGTCTTAATTATGTAGATAATCCAAAATAAGGGCTAGAATTCTTGAATAACAAAATCTCCAATAACACCCGGCCAACTCCCTCGTGAAAGTCTCATGCGGCGAACAAAAACTAAAAATAAAAATAAAAATAAAACCTAAGCTAACTAATCTAATGATATCTCATTCCCCTCCTCCCCTCTGTACGTTAATGTGTATATATAAGCAATCGGATCATCCAATGTCGGCACACTCCATTTAATAAAAGATAGGCAGGCCCAGGCCCACCAACTCTTCAATGCCTCACCAAATAAACCAGAGTAGATAATTCGGCCCAAATCCGAAATTGCTCAGGCCCGTATACAAGTCTTGATCCATATTTTTGCAAGCTCGTAGAATAGTCTCCAATATCTTCAAAAATAGCTTCAAATACCTGAAACACAATAAAAGACTAGTGTAGATTCCGAACGCATAATAAAATTAAAATAAATATAAAATATGCATGAAAATGACCTAAAATAATATGCAACTAAACCCTTAAAATATGACTAAATTAAACGTTATCAGTGAGTTGACCCGAATCCGTACAAAAACCGTAATGAATTGACCAATCTACCCGTAAATTTTAACGACATGAATCCGTACTCAACCGAACTTGAAATAACCGAACCTAAACCCGACTAAACCGACCCGATTAATCGACTTAACAATAAGAGATCAATAATTATTTACTTATTTAATAAGAGATCTGTAATATAAAATTTCAACATACTAATGAATAGAAATTTAATATATTGTAAAACACAACATATCTATACAGAAATTAATTAAAAAATTGTCATACTTATTATTAGAAAAATAATATAAAAAATTAACATACTTATGGATAGAAAATTTAAACAGTGTTCATACTTGTGAATACAAAAATTATTAATTCATAATTTAAAATAATATTCATGACTATATTATATAATAATTAAATATAAATTTAGCAAATAATTTTTATAAATATCATACCCGTAATAATACTTAATCTAATATATATGAAAGAATATTTTTAAAAAATTATACATATCTTATCTAAAAAACCTATCTTATCCTAACTAATATAATGATTATTTTTTGTTTAATATATAAATATAACTAATTTAAAAAACTATTTCAACCAATTAGATTAATTTAAAAAATGCATGATGTGGTTTAATGTGGGGATTTTATATATTAATTTAACCTCCTGTTTAGTATATAGTAATGATGATATAAAAAAGAATTAAAATTTTGGATAGAAATATGAAAAAACATTCTTGTGGATAGAAATTATGCTATAAAAATGTCTTATATACTTATGGATAGAAAGTTAATATTAAAAATGTAAAATTACTCTAAAACTTTAGTACCATATTAAAAAAATATACTTATGGATAAAAAGTTAATTAAAAATAAAAAAATAACATTAAAAATCCAATAAAAATATGGTCCATTTAATTAAATAAAGTGTCATATATATGGATAAAAAACTACACTAAGGCAAATTTTAAAAATATTTACGTGACTATATTTTCTTATGAATAGGTAATTAATTGTCATATATAAAAACTATCATATGGATCAAAAATAACATTAAGACAAATTAAAAAAACTACATGTAAAATTACATGTACGATATATATGGATAGAGTTTAATTATATGGATAGAAAATTGATGTGTACGTGGCGTAGTATATATAGAGATATATGGTCTATATTTCATACTTATGGATATAAAATATATCTATTTTATTTATAGATATATAATTAAAAATATTGATAAAAAATAATTAATATATGGATAGAAGATAATTACATATTATAATATAATGAACATGAACAAAGATTAAAATAATGATTAGAGATAAAAAAATTATCCAATCTCATAATAATTGATAAAATATTATTAAATAAGATGAGTATATAAAATTATAAATTTCATAAGGTGATTAAATTACATAATATATAATTAATTTAAGAAATCATTATTAAAAATAGGGTGGTTGTAATATAAATTCGTAATGACGAATCTGCGCAAAAGTGCTTCATGTTTAGAAAATATATAATTATTATAATATTAAAAATTTATTATTATAAATGGGGTGACTAAATTACATGTATATAATTTATATAAAATATTATCCATTCTCATAATAAAGAGATATAAAAAATCTAAAAATAAATGCAAAAATTTAGTACCATATAAAAAGAAACATTTTAATATTTATATAAAACTTAATATAAAGAATAAAAATAATATTAAAAATCGATAAATAAAATATGTTCCATAACTATTAACTATCATACGAACATAAATTACATTAAGGCAAAATTGCAAAAAAGGCTACGTGGCTATAATACAATGTGTATATAAATTATATGTACAATTGTACATTATATATGAATAGACAAAAATTATATGGATAGAAAATTAACATGTATATAGAGTAGTATTATAATATTAAAAATTTATTATTATAAATAAGGTGAGTAAATTACATGTATATAATATATATAAAAATTTATCCATTCTCATAATAAATTGAAAAACTCATAATAATTGATAAAATATTATTAAATAAGATGAGTACATAAAATTGTAAATTTCATAAGGTGATTAAATTACATAATATATAATTAATTTAAGAAATCATTATTAAAAATAGGGTGGTTGTAATATAAATTCGTAATGACGAATCTGCGCAAAAGTGCTTCATGTTTAGTAAATATATAATTATTATAATATTAAAAATTTATTATTATAAATGGGGTGACTAAATTACATGTATATAATTTATATAAAATATTATCCATTCTCATAATAAAGAGATATAAAAAATCTAAAAATAAATGCAAAAATTTAGTACCATATAAAAAGAAACACTTTAATATTTATATAAAACTTAATATAAAGAATAAAAATAATATTAAAAATCGATAAATAAAATATGTTCACTATTAACTATCATACGAACATAAACTAGTTATACCCGTCGTGTCATGCACGACTACGACAGATTAAATATGAGCATAATTATGTTAATATAATGAACATAAACTAGTTATGTTAATATTTAATATTTAATGCTTTTATAGTTTATTTTATTTTAGATATAATCTTTTTAAGTTAAATAAATTATCATATCAAGTATTTAACATTAATACTTATGATTTAACATGAGATAACATATTTATTTTAGATAGAATCTTTCCTACATTAATTTATCCTATTTCTATATTATCCTAAAATAATATCAACATATATAAATTCCCAAAATAAAAAATCATATGTGGCAAAATCCTAGGTGGCTTAACGTGGGAACGACACATAGGAAAATCCTAGGTGGCGCAACGTGGTGGCCTTATTCCTTGCGTCTTTTATATATACACATAGATTACATTAAGGCAAAATTGCAAAAAAGGTTACGTGGCTATAATACAGTGTGTATATAAATCAATATATATCTTCTAAACCTGAAACACTTTTGGGCAGATTCGTCATTAAGAATTTATATTACAGTCACCCTATTTTTAATAATGATTTTTTAATCAATTATATTGTGATCGCACGATTGTGCACCATCCCTTAGTTACCCCCTTAGGTTGAGCGTTTCTCTTTTCCATCAATCTCAACTTTGGGTCATGCGTCTTGGGTGCATGATCATGCTCTTGACCTCAAGTGTTGCCTTAGGGCATGCACCTTGGTCGAGACGGGATTTTTGGGCCACACTTTCGAAAGTTATTTTCTTAAGACTTTAACCTAGTCCGTTTACTGTTTTCTTTTATAAACTCATGCCTTTCATTATCATTAAGTTAAGTTGAATTTAATTGAGAGCACTTTGGCTAAGGTGCTTCTCGATTTCAACTCAAAAGATTCTTTATTCTTCTTTCTTGATTGAATAAGTATTTCCGTTTTGTGTTCATTGATTCTACAAGAGATTAAAAAGGTTGAGTGTTACAAGAGAAATTCGGATCCAAACCAATGCATATAGATCCAAATTCAAGAAAACATAAAAATTAATGACCCCTTAACGTTAAATTAATTAACCAGATTGGTTCGTTCAAGTTTTGGTTCGGTCATTTTGGGTTTTCGAGTACATATTCATGTTGTTAATTTACGGGTTGATTAGATCAATTATTTGCGGTTTTCTTTCGGGTTAAAATTTACGGGTTGATTAGATCATTAAATTTTTTATGATTATGAAAATGATATTACAAGTAAATACTATTTAATATATTTTTTAAAAATATATTATAATAATTATAATAAATTTTATATATGCAATTATTATTTTCATTATTTTCATTATTATTTTTCACCATATAAATTATAATACGTATCTCATATGTAAATCAATATATTATAAATTTTTTTAAAAGCCCCCGGGCAAGGCCCGGGTCATAACTAGTAAGAATAGTATTAGAATAGCTCACATATAGTATATTCACATCAAACAAGCACACAACAATACTTATAATCATAAGACACACTTAATAATACTTAACCACAACACGTAATAATAATAGTACATAAGTTCACTTTAGTATCACCTCACTCATCTTTCGCCTCAATAATAGTTCAATCCCAACTCATCAATTCTCATTCAGCAGCATCATTTCATCTCTACATCAGGTCAACCACATTCCACTCCACATCAGCTCTTAATTATCAATATAAATTTTATAGTAATAAAAATATCCTCCAGATAACCCGTGGTGTGTGAACGGCTGCATCAACTCGACCATTTATCCGAACCACTAGGTGAACGGCGGCATAAACTCTACCGATCATCCGAACCACCTATCACCCATAATATTCATTCTTACCCCTGGTCAAGCCTCCACTGGAGCACTCGCCAAAACATTTTATTATAATTTTGAAGGGGCTCTCCTTGCCATACGACTAAGCCAAGGATGTCTCCCTCCTTACAGATCATCCCATAGGCATCGTCGTACCGATAGATGCCAAGTTTCATAAATCTAATAACATACGACGTATTAATCATCTAGTAGTATATTTCAAAATATCAATTTACTCACACATAGATGTATAATAAGATACGGGGACAAATCCCAAAATAAGGCTCTACACATCATATCTACATATCCAACACACATCAAAATTGATAACTAAGTAAGTCTAAGCGACTTACCTCTTGATTTGAAATTTCAACTCTTGAATAGAACACAGACTTGTCAAAATGATTTCAAAGATGAAAGGGTTGTTCCTTTAATGACTTAAGCACCAAAAGACCACCATTTAGAAAACGGTTTGCTCCAACACTCGAAAGACACATTGGTGGTTCCAAAAATAAAGAGAGGAAGAGAAGGAAGATGACAAAAATGAGAGGAAGGGGTGAATATAAAACATGGAAGGGAGGGGTGGGTTTATATAGGAAAAAAAATGTAAGAAGACAAATTCAAGTCAAATAATATATAAGCATAGACAATATTGTAAGACAAAGTAAAAGATCACACAGAAATGAAGAAAAAATATTTAGCAAGAATTTTGAAATCCTTAGAGTCCTTAAAGTTGGAAAAGTCCTTAAGATACGTAAATTCCTTAGAAAGTACGGTTCCCTTTCATCCTCTTTTTTCTTTCATTTTTCACTTTCGACCTTATCTCTTCCTCCACTTCTCCATATTCAATCTCCTTTACCAATTTTTCTTTCAACATTGACCATGACCAACAATGAGATTATGCGTCGTTTTAGAGCTGGTAATAGGTGATTTTTTGTTGAGCTTTTCATTTGCCTTGTTCTTAATGTTTTGTTTGTGTCTTGTATATATCCAAAAATGTTATTTATTTTGGTAAGAAATAGTTTCAAATCTAAGAGGAAAAAGTTTCTGATGTAGAGGATCCCAAATCAGACAACTACAAAGCATACTTCTCAAAACGATTTTAGGAAATAAAACCTCTTGCATGATTAAGATTAGAAAGAGAGAGTTTGTACCTTGCTAATTAGAGACTTATGTTGATAACGTGTTATAAAAAGAGTTATAAAAGTAAAACCACTTGAACCTTATGGAAAAAATTACTTAAACTACTTTTAGAAGAAACTTAAATCATTAGAAGAGATGGAGGGAGAGCAAGAACTTTAGAGAATTTATTTCTTATTCATCTTTGATGCAAGTTTTAAAATGAAGGATTGCTCTATTTATAAGCCAAGAATGGGATAAAACTCAAATAAATCTCCATGATTCATACGTGAAAATAAGGAAGAAGAGAAGATAAATAATTCACCTTATACTAGTTACCTCTAATCTACAATATCTAATTGTTCATCTATAATTATATATATAATACAAGTAATAGATATACATGTGGATAATTTGTTAGATCGCATAAGTTGTTAGAGCAATAACATTTTTTGAGACTAAAGAGTTCATAAGATTTTGTATCTACTCTAGTATTTTTTTTTTCTTAATTACTCCTCCGATTCTTTTGCGTCTTTGCTTGTGCAATAAATCCTTTGTTTTTTTTAACAATAAATCCTTTGTTTTTTTAATTTGTATAGGAGGCAAAACTTGAAGAAGTGCTGCAAATTGCACCTAAAAAATTATTGTGTTATTAGTCTTTAAACTAGGTTGGGTACGCCAGTAAATACCTATGAATTGCACACGAAAACAAGAGCAGATTGTCAAAACGAGTATTTTTAGCAAGAGTTGCATGACAAATAAGTAGTTCATATCTCACAATGCAGGATGTTATTGCGATACTAGCGAACAAAACGAGCCTAGGATTCTCAAAAGATCACATCCAGAAGCACCATTTTACCCACAAGGGAGATAATAACAACGCATGTAGATCAAAGCAGTCAGCAAGTTGCAGTCGTGCTAAGACTTTATTTGGCATTGCTTGGTAGATGCTCAACCCTGTAATCCAATGATGCCTGCAAATCAACCGAAAAATTAGAAGAATGCTAGGAAACAGACCACAAATAAGAAAGTATATTAATCAGCAGAAGATCAAAGTGAATCATAACAATTATAAGATCCAGCTCATGCTTAATAATTTAAAGTATAAACCTAAATAAAAACCGAAATTCTATGAACGCGTACCACAAGCAATTCTTCCTCCAGCATTTCCTGTGGTCTTGCTCAGTTCATGCCCACCTACAAACACAATACCAGTAAGTTTCAGAATGAACCCAACATATTATGATTCAAATAGTAATATGTTTGACTTCACTAAAGAAGACGAAGAAGAAGACATTCTTACCCTTGCCAAGGTCATCAGGATCACCATGAACAACCACTGCCCTTCCAATAATTGAGTTTGCTCCAGCAAGAGGGATCTAGAGTAAAGATTGAGGATTCAGAAAAAGCTACCAAAGACGCATTCTTTGATATTGTAAGAAGCTAAAAAATTTGATGGTGTAACCATGTACCTGACTGTCAACAACATTGACAGTTGCAATACCTGCACAACAAAGGAGTAAATCACCTTTCTGCAATCCATGAATAATTAACAGAAGAAAAAGGTGACAAAGTGTTGATCTTTATTCAATGAGCAAGATAGTCTTGATAAAAAATATTACAAAATGGATGTCATCTATTCTTCTCTAGTTTAAACCATTCTTCAACTTGGAAAAGCAAGTCAAAACACTACAAGTACAAGTTAGCACATCTAAGTTTGAAAGCCTAAGCAATACTTACCATCAGCGCCAGCAGTAATATTCCCAAGATCACCTGCATGACGGTTTTCATCCTCCGGAGCACCATGCTCTTTCCCATTAGGATTGAAATGTGGTCCTGCAATTTTATAGCTGGATTAAGATAATGTCAAAGAGGTAAAAGCTAGAATAGAGTCAATTAGAAGAAAATAAGTATATTCACCAGTTGACATGCATCCATTTGTTGTGTCACCAAGAGCATGCACATGGAATCCATGAAGGCCGGGTTTAAGGCCAGAGACGGTTCCTGTAACAGTTGTTGGGCCTGGAAAGGCAAAAAAGGCAAGGTAAAATGTAAATCATGTTCACCAGACAGAATGCCATAATCCACATCAATCTGTCTTATTTTCACAAGTTCAGACTACCATCTCCCTCTTGGTTAAAATGTATGGTGCCGCTGACACCCTCAGCACTGTTAAGTACAACAACAGCCTTCACCATTGTGTTTGTGATCTGAAAAGGAACTATGATCATTAATATCATCATGGAACCCAAATGAGATAAAACCAGGTACACATTTAAGGTTCCCGTTTTGAAGTTTACAATAGGACAGTATTTTGTAATTTAAAATGCAAGTAGATTGGTTCATGACCTTTTATTATGAATCTCAGGGCAATTTTGTAATAAGTTTTGTGCATTTTCCATCAAACAAGAAAACTCCATTGCAAACGGTGAAGGATTACAGATAAAACCTACAGTCCATCAAAAAAGTTGAACCATCCAAGAACAAGAAAAATTTGATCTGATCATCACAGAAAAGGTCTTTATAGCAATTGCTTTTCGCCCTCAAGAAAGTGACATAGCTGATTTTTTTGTGACATGCCTTTTTATATAAGAGAAAAAGCTAATTTGAGAGCAAAAGTACATCACCACACACTCAAATTAGATAAAATCATCAGGTACAAATACTCAAAGTAAGTACCAAAGAGGGAAAAAAAAAGGGAAAACCCTAACACGTAATTCATTTCTTATCCCTTGATTTTCTGTAGTATAAAATACCACAACTGATTCATTTCATTGAATCAATAAAATAAGCTAATACAGAGCAAACACTAGATCATCAAATGAACCACTCGGCACTCACACGTCAAATAGACCACTCAAATAAACCAAACTTGCAGAGCTTATGAAGAAGGAGAGAACACAAACAACGCATATGATTGTGATGAACAGGAATGACCATTCAACAGAATAATACAACCCTGGTGTAAATGAAAAGGAGACCACTCACCTCAGAACACCCCTGAATTTGATCCAACGAAGCGTGGAGAAAACGCAGAGACAGAAGGGTCTGGATCGCTCCACTGTCTCCCTTATATACTAAGCAGTCAATTAAGGACTCAGACAGATGTGGTTGGTTGTTGTTGATGAGTGATGACTGTAATGGCCAATGGCAATACGAAGAACATTCTCGAACGCCGTAATTGGGCCAAGTCAAAATGTCCAAGTACGACTATGTATTGGGCCTAGTCCCGTCTGATCTAAATTTGGGCCTTGGCACTCCCGGGCCCAGTCAGTTTCTGGTCTTTTCTTTGCTTTTTTTTTTCTTTATATAGAACAAGCCCAAACAAGGGGAAGAGGTTATGGATTCCATAAAAATGAAAAGTGTTGCAGTAATGCTGTACGTACATCATCGCTCAACATTATAAAAGGGGGAAACCAATATGGCAATATAAGTAGAGCAATACACCCAAAGTTGTCAAAAGGATGTCTTCTTTTGTGTGAGAAATTATACCATCTTGCACTTTACAACTTTTAAGATGGTTAAGTCTACTACTCCGTATGTTTTAATACATTCCTTGATTTTCAAGTAGATCATTCTTAGCAAAATTCTAGATCTACTAAAATCACTTGATTGAGCATCACCTAATCGTAGAATGTGAAGTGCCAACTTTTTCGATTCCTTATAAAGCTCGCATTAGAAAATTTGAAAAGATGAAAGGGGGCCAAAGTGCCTTTTGTTGTGTTCCTCTACAACCCCCATATAAATCAAGAATCTTGATAATGAAAGAAGCTTTTAAAAAATGGTTAAATAATTGAAGGGGGTAATAGTAATACAATACAATGTAACAATACACCTCCTAGTCATGTGGTTCAACAGAAAGCCAAGAAATCATTTATCAAACTTGTCACTTAGTGAAACATGCCAAGCTGTTTGTTTTCCCACACCAGATCCCACTAATCCTTTCTCCCTTCCCCTCCCACCACCACTACTACTCTTTTCTTTCCTTTCCCACTCACACAGGTTGAGACTTAAGAGACACTTTCTACAAACACTTAAGAGACATTTTTGCTCATAGCATTGATTTCAGTTCCATCTGAGCAATCATAGCATTGTCCAAAATGAATTCCTCAAAGCTGCTCTCTGAGGCATTTCTACAAACACTTTTGGTGTGTTCCATAGTACTCCTCCTCACACCACCATCCTCAACGGCAGCCCATCATCAGCCCAGCCTGAAGCTCTCAGCCATCTCAGCTTCCCCGGCGGTGCTTCCATTCCCACAGCCGCCTTCTTCCTCCCCGTCTCTGGCGGAGCCACCGGCGCTCTCGCCGGACATCACTCCCCTGTTCCCAACTCCGGCGGGCTCAAAGGCCACGCCTTCTCCCGTGGAATCCTCCCTCCCAATCATACCTTCTAGCCCCAGCCCTCCCAACCCAGATGACTCCGTCTCCTCGCCGGAGCCCGAGACGGCGCTTTCTCCGACTGGGTCGTTGCCGGAATCCTCTGCTGTCGCTTTTAACCCATCTGGGTCTTGTATGGCGCTTCTCCTCCTCCTCTTGCTTCCGACTCTCCTTGCGTTTTGGTGAGCTATATAGATTCGAATGGGGGTCATTGTTTTAAAACTTCTTAATTATTGCACCTTTGTCGCTCTTTGTAATTCTAGCTTTACTTTTAGTTCACCTTTTCTCGCTTCTCCAGCCTTCATTTGGTTAACTTTTCAATTTTTCTCTAGTTAGTAAATACTATCATATGAAATTTGTATACTAGGGCGATTGATTTTTGTATCATTGAGGTGCTTTTGGCATTATTATGATTGTATCGTGGATGTGGGCAAGATCAGAGAGGGTCTTAATATAATAAATAAAAACTAGTAGTCATTTTTATTTGCTTTTAAAATTTCTGCATTGTACTAATCGGTGCATGATGATTGTGGCCTTTTTTTGCTTTCTATGCCTGTATGATGAAGCGCAGATTGAAAAAGTTGTCTTCTTTCTATTGGGTTTGACAATTAAAATAAATGAAAAAAAATACCTACTCTTTACTTTTGTGATTGAGTGGTTGAAAATGAGATCTATGCTAGTGAACACGTTTGGGTGCAAACTGGGCATATATATGTTTGATCAAAATGAGTTTGAATTTAGGTTTTTTACTGTGCTGCAGGAGAAAAGCATAGCCCAAGCATGAAAACTTTTATCGACTTTCACGCAAAATATTCAAGCTATCTAGTGTCAAAAGGTCGAACACAATATGATATCTTATAATGATGTTATATCTCAACAAACATACGTACTTTTTTAGTAGGTAAGCATTCGGTTTATCAGACAAGCCCGATACAACCGAGATACCGAGTAAACGACAGTTGGAAAAACCGACAAGAACATACTGAAACAAACAAAACACGTTAAGTAAGTAAAACTGGCGAAAAAAAGGCATGGAAGTGAGGGGCTAAAAATCAACGTATTTAGCGGAACCATATCACATCCCCGGCCGATATGATGAAATAGGATGAATTGAGACGGTCTTTTGTAAATACGGGTCAAAAGCGAACAAATATGATGAAGTGGACTACTGACGTTGCCTCCACCGAGATGAAGGATCTTCAGCAGCCTCGAGAACGTCCAAGCGACCGCGCCAATCACAAACGACCCACACCCAATCCTAGAGCCAAATCGTGCTTGGGTCAAAACCACGCTTGAGCAATACATGCGATCAACAAGCATGAGAACCAAAGAAGTTACCTAAAATGGGCTTGAGCCCAACACCGGCCCAAGAATGAGCACGTGGCCATTTAAGCCCAAAAGTAACGAAAAAGAACCACTCCCAAAGCCTAAAATATATGATGGGCTCACAAGTTTAAAAACAAATTGACCAAAAAGTCTCAACATAAATTCAAAATAGTTCAAGTCAGGAGAATGGGCCTTATATTTGGGCTTTAAATGTGCTTATGGCCCACCAACTATAACGCAGAAACCAGGCAAAGCAATCGACTACCACACTAATGAAAGTCGAGCAGCGCACAAAAGTCGATCGGAACCCAGAAGCATCAAAAGTCATAGAGACGTCCGACAAGTTTGTTCGAAGAAATCAACCGTCTAAGAACACAACCTAATTGTCTCATAAATTATGAGATCTCGCAGCAACCATCAACTCTTGATGGAGACGGTGACCAAGCAAGCAACGACCAATCTCGGTTGAAAGGGGCTAAATCGGTGGCTACCAAAATGAGCACATCAACTCAACTTGGTCAGGATTCTGGTCTCAGATCAAAATAGATTCAAGCTTTAGAGAGTAGAAAGGAGGAGGAATGATGGTCAAGGGTTCTGTCCAAAGCAAGAGATAGGAATATTGGTCAAATCTTCCAAAACACATTCCTACCTAATCAAATTCACAAAATTTGTTCATGAAAACCAAGGGAAAATGTCCGATTGACATAGAGGAAAAGAAAAACGAGATCAATTTTGGGTAAAACCACTATAGTCTTAGTAAGATTCAATCCATCAATCTAAAGTGTTGTATATCGGAACTCGTCGATGGAAGCAATAAACTAGCCTTCTCGGCAATGGTCTATGCTCTTATCGAAATAACTTATCGGCAATGGCCTTCTCGACCTAAACCTCTCAACATCTCTCTCTAGAAAACTTCTCATTGATCATGTCAAAACCCCCAAGCATACATACTTATGTTAGTAAAGGACTAGAGGTAAGTGGGATATTAAAAGTATTTTTTTTATTATAATCCAAATTGGAGTTACGATGGTCTTTTCAATTGTTAAAGGTAAATAGAGGTGATCACGGACATGATTGATGATACATGAAAAAATCTGCTTCATGGATGCATTGAAACTTGAAAGTCCGAATACTACGCTATAACGGAGAGAACCTAATAGGACGTGACGCCTCTTCAATTCTTGTCATCTTCTTCATATTTTTATTTCTTTCCTTCAAATATTCTCTATTCAAATCCCTAAAAGGTTATAGAATGTTTTTTTCCTTTCCACGGTGTTTTTGTATTTATAAATAAAGTTTATAGTAGGTTAATTCCAACTATAATATCAAGCACATATTTACACTGAAACAAGGATAATTTGCCTCAACTTTGCAATATCTCAGTGGCCAAGAAGTAGTTTAATTAGAAAATCAAGGTCTTTCATATGATAGCATAATTATAGATACTCTTAAAAATGAGCACTATTGAAGGATATATTGCCTTAAATTATGAGACCGTCAACACAATATGAAAAGAGAGCAATAAATTTGAACCTAAGAATGAGAGCAGAAATCAAATTTGAAAACCCATTCCTTAGAGCTAGACTAGCTCGTAGAGATTTACAGAACCGAAAAATTATCAAGAGAGGCGCTAGAAGAATTGTGTGGAGAATTCATATAGACCTCCTCATCAAGGTCACCATGCAAATACATTTTATGAACATGCATTTGGTATGATTCCCAATCCTTGATGGCGACAACACCAAGAAACATCCTAATAGGAACCATTTAGCTATGAGAGCAAAAGTTTTATTGTAGTCAAGGCATGCAACTTGATAATTGTAACTATAAATTATTATAGGGCAAATTGATTTTTGTAGACTGATTTAAATGTGGGCCAAAAGGGGAAATTAATGTGTTTGAGATAGTTAATGTGTCATGAAATAGAATTACTACCTTAGAAACAAAATCCCTCTAACAAGGTGCGGGTCAGAAAGAGGCGTTCTGTCCCCCCAAGGTTAGGACAACTCTCCTCAATTATGTGCACTTCAGAAAAGAGGAGATGGAATCTATTGGAACACATAACAAAAGAGAGGCGGGTTTTCAGATTTTAGAAAGAAGAAAGGAGATGACATTGTTGGATGCATTATGAAGAGTAGTGAAGAGATCCTTTTAATAGCTGAAAACTAGAGTCGGTTTCAACGTCGCCTCAAATCTCTCCACTACTCCATCAGCCTAAAAATCAGTCAAAACAAAAATAAATTTTAATTTTTGAAAACAAATCTAGGATTAAACCCCCACATTTCGCAAAATCTCACCATCAGTTGAAGGATTAGTCAAAACATGAAATTGTGGAAGAGTCATCGAATTGATTAATCTACAACCTAATTGGTCCTTTTATCCGCAAAAAAATGAGCAAATCCATAAAAGGATGACCCCACCACACCGTGCACGTGTCACAAAGTTGACCTGAGACGAACGGGGCGACAATAGTGTGCGTGCATGCGTGGGGGACTCTTTCTCCTCTAAAGCCTTTAGGAGCTCTAGAGTGGAGACTCATTATAAGCTACACAAAACTGCCTACTTGGTTTCGATGTGGAAAAGCATCACATGCATGCCTACTACAACTTTAAAACTTTGCTTTTTTAATTGGATTTATTCCAACGTTCCCCCATAAAAGCAAAGTACTAATCTATTTTTAATTTTGTACACTCAATGCTTAAGCATTGATATCTTTTGATTTGAACCAACACCTTAGTGAACATGAGAATATCCTCATATAAATGGGGTGAACTATGTCTTAAACTCCTTGACATATAGAGAACGTAACTCGTGGACACACACACCTTGTCTTAAGTCCAGTGATCCTGCATATGGTTTCACCTCATCAATCTTAGGATGCTCACGGGTACCTCTAAAGAGCTTCTCAAGTCTCAATTCAAAGATGATGCCCTAATGTATTCATGTAGGTGACTTCATCAAGTTTGTCTTATACAAACCACCCTGATTAGGGTTATGAAGTCCCTTATCAGAGCTATGAATTCATCAAGAAAAAATTATGTTTAACATCTCAATCTTTATTTTACTTACTATAAGATTAAGAAAGTTCAAATTTTCATATGGGTCTTAGGACCATTCCCCTCGATGATTCCATGACCATATTCCTATTCAAACCTTTTATTAAAGGATCTATAAGGTTCCTTTCCAACCTTATGTATTCCATGGTGAGTACACCATTTGATATTAAATGTCTCACAACCTCATGCTTTATGTAAATATGCGTTTTCTTTCCATTATAGGCACTACTTTTAGCAACGCCCATTATTGCGTGAGTCACAATGTAGAGAAATGCGAGGTGTCGACCTTCCCCACAATGGAACATCATCCATCAAGTTTCACAACCATTCATCTTCTTGCCATGCCAAAGTCAAGAGCTAAAAATCTAATTCCATAGTAGATCGTGCTATAATAGTTATTTTGCTGAATTCCATGATATAGATGCACATATAAAGTACACACATAACGTCTAGTAGAGTTCACTTCATCATTATAAGATACTCAATTAGCATCACAATAGCCCTTTAGAACATTTGGGAAGCTCACATAATGTAAGCCTTATTCCATATTGCCTCTCAAAGTTCACTTCATCGTTTTACTTTGTCTACTAACAACATAAGCAATGTTAGGTTGAGTATAATTCATCAAGAACATCAAACTATCAATTATCTTAGCATACTTAGTTTGAGAAATGTTGTTTCCCTTGTTTTTCTTTAATTGTATGCTAGAGTCATAAGGTGTTCTTACAAGGGTCACATCATACGAGTTAAATTTTCTTAAAATTTTCTCTACATAATGTGATTGAGAACAAGGTAATGCCATTTTTGGTTATAATCACTTTGACACCCAAAACCACATTAACTTAACCTAAGTCTTTCATTTCAGATTTTGATGACAAGAAATCTTTAGTTTCTTCAATAACATTCATGTGTGTTCCAACAATAAGCATTTCATCCACATAAAGGCATACTATCACACATTTTTCATGAAATATTTTTCGATACACACAAGCATCAAAACCATTCACTATAAATCCAAAGTTGACAATAGTTTTATGCTATTTGTCATATCATTGCTTTGGAGCTTGTTTCAAGCCATATAAATATTTTTTGAGCTTATACACCTTATGCTCATCAAAATCACCATTCAAGAAAGTTGTCTTTATATCCAAGCAAGTAAAGCATGAATGGTGGCCATTTTAGTTACAAGTGAGTAAGTGTCGAAATAATCAATTCTATATTTCTGAGTGAAACCTTTTATCATAAGTTTTGCATTAAACTTGTCTATGGTTCCTTCAGTTTTTGCTTTTTTTTTTGCTTAAAAATCAATTTGGAATTGATAGTCTTACTAACTTTAGCCAAGTCTCCAATTTCCTAAGTTTTGATTAACATGATAGACCCTAATTCATTATCTTTCTAAAAAACTAGCATCGATAGAACTCATTGCCTCTTAATATGTTTTAGGATAATCTTCAATCATATGAATGCATAAAAGATATTCATCTATCTTGTTTATGTCTTTTAGTTCCATTGAGAAACTTGTCACGAAATCATGTTCGAAGCTAGTTGCAATTCTACGTCTTTTATTCTTCTTAGGTTCAAGAGATACAGCAATTTGTTGTGGTTAAGCAGACGCATTACTAGATGCAGGTGCAACAAAATTGGAAATATCAGGGATTTTTAATGGAAATACATGCTCAAAAAATTCAACATCATGATATCCACATATCAATCATTTAAATGCATGAATATGTAAGCATAGTTACTATCAACATAACCAATGAACACACAATAAAAGGTTATAGGACAGGACCTATAGTATCACGTTTAACAATAGGAAAAGAAACTTTAGCTAAGCATCCCCCACACTTTAAAGTATTTCATATTAGGCGCAAAGCCTCTTCAAGTTTATATGGGGTTTGTTTTAATTTCTTATATAGTACTCTATTTAACTCATGGATTGTAGATATAATAGCTTCTCCCTACATGTTATTAAGTAAACTAGAACTTAAAAGCATTGCATTCATCATTTCTTTTAAAGTTCAGTTTTTTTCTTTCTGCTATTCCATTTTGTTGAGGTGTATAAGAGGTTGTTAGTTCATGAATAATACCATTTTCTTCACAAGACCTTTTTAAAGAGTCAAATCCATATTCTCCACCTTTGTCAAATCTAATTCTTTCAATCTTTCAATCTATTTGGTTTTCTACTTCAACTTTATATACCAAAAGTATTTTGTCAACTTCATCTTTTGTCCTAAGAAGGTACACTTTGGGTATATCTTGAATAGTTATTTAAAAATGTGATGCAATACCGCGTTCCTCTTTTGATTTCAGCATTAATAAAGTCATCCAAATCAATATGAATTATTTCAAGCAATTATGATTTTCTTTCATTCACTAGCTAAAATGGTTTTCTAGTGAATTTGGCCTCAGTACAAGCATCACGTTTCCGATGTCCCTCTTTAATTAGACAAGGAATTAACTTGAATTTATGCAAACATTCTATGTAGTTGCATTCATATGTCCTACTCTACTATGCCATACATTAATGGACTCAAGAATATAAGGAGAAGTAGTAGATTTATTCTCAACTTCAATAATAGCGAATTCAAGCATGACAAGGCCATTAGCGTTCATAAAACTCTTCCCCAAAAATTCACCATTTTTGCTTATAATGAGTTTTCCTCCATCAAGGAGTAGCCTAAATCAAGCTTTCATAATCAACTCCCCAAAAATTAAATTCGTACACAATGAAGGAACACATAACACATTAATCAAGCATGATGTTTTGCAAGAATTTAACTTGAGAAGGAATTTCCCTTTACCGAGCACTTTTGAAACATTAGAATTGGCCATGAAAACTTGTTCGCCTTTATCTGATGGTTCAATGTATGACAATAGCTCCTTGTTGGATTATAAGTGCCTCATGGCTCCAGTGTCAACCACCCATTCAGTAAAGTCGACCAGGTTCACTTCTGAAATGACCCCCACCAAATCATCTCTAGTCAAGTTTGCTTCCATCTTCTCTTGATTCTATTTGGGTGGCCCGTTCTTGTGGAACCAAGATTGGTCATTCATTAGGCCTTAATTTATGTGGTAGCATTGAGTAGCTTATCGCAATCGAAGCACCCTGCTTTAGGCTTGTTGCTTTTTCTGCCCTTTTAAAGGTTTGAGTGTTCTTATTGTGAAGGGTTTTCTGGTTCTTTCCAAATTGATTTCATGTTCCCTTTTTGAACTTGTCATTCCGGGAACTAGAACATCTAATGATATTTGCTTTAATCGAAGAATCGGAAGGTTTAGAATGCTTATCCTTGAGGCGATTAGCAAGGTTATCAAAATCTTGATCATATCCAACGATTCTAACGATCCTACGATCCATAACGAGTGAAACGATCCATGATCCTATGTAGGTTCTTAATTATTTAAAATACAATTTTGATCTGATCTTAATTTTGCATATGATTTTAAATATCCTATAAACGATTGTAACAATACTACAAATGATTCATTTGATCCTAAAAAATGACTTATATGATTACATATTATTAAAAAAGTTCAAGGTTTACATCTCATTTCCATTAAATTAGTTGCCTTGTTCATCTTAAAATATTCTTACTTATCAAATTCATAATGTTTATAATGTTCGTACTTCATATATAAGAAAATGTGTAATATATTAGGTTATTCTCACATACTTTTAGTTATAATGTAGGATCTTACGATACTGATCTGATATTATGATCTAATTTGAAAGACCTTTATTTCTGATCCTAGGATCCCGATCTTGATAACCTTGGAGATTAGCTTCCTCAATTTTCATGTGACACACAAGCTCTTCTAAAGCCAAATCCTTCTTCTTATGCTTTAGATGGTTGCGGTAACTCCCCCCCCATGAATTAGGCAGTTTCTCAATGAGAAAATTCACATGCAGATACTTGCACATCTTCATTCCTGTAGCAAGGATGCCAACAACAATGTTCTTGTACTCATGGACTTGGTCCATGATGGGTTTGTCATCAACGATCTAGAACCTCATGAATTTTCCAATGACATAATTGTTCTTCCCAGCATCACTCTAACCATATTTTTTTCTCAAGAGTCTCCTAAATTGACTTAGCTGATTTGTTAGTAACAAAGAAATCGAATAGAGAGTTTGACATATGGTCTAGAAGTATACCCCTTACTATTTTTTTGTCTTGGTCATACTTTTAGATCTCAACAAGAAACTCTGCAAAGGCATCATCTTTCTTAGTAGTATCATCAAGGATCATTTGCAAAGGAGAGGCAACGAGGGTTAGGGCGACAACATTCACCGTAGGATTCTCTAATAGGGCATCCTTTAGAATGATGTAGTCAACTTTCAGTTGCTCAAAGACTATAATCAATTTTTGAGACCAACGCTTGAAGTTGGCACCATCAAGGGGCTCGGGTTTGGAGAGATCGAGCATCTTGATGATCTAGTTGTCTCGAGGAAAGAGAAAGAAAGAAGTGATACATTTTTTTTTCTAATTTGTAAGTATAAAATCACTACATGTCAAAGAAATTTTTGCAGACTAATTTAAATGTGGGTCGAAAGGAGAAATTAATGTGTTTGAGATAGTTGATGATGTGACCTTGTCGGTGCACATCATGATTCCTTCAGCATGCATATGGCCAACAAATATCTTGATTCTTCACCTAGCACCGTGCCTCTAAGAGAGGTGGATGTCGTCGCTGAAGAAGGAGCTTTAAGCTAGTTTTTATTTCATTAAATAAAGTCTTAAACTATTGTTTAATGTATCAAATAAAACTAGGTTGGACGTGTATGGTATTATCTAGGAGTTAAGGCAAGAGTTATTAGGAGACTCTTCACATTTTGACACATTTACAACTTCCTAGCTAGAGCCCTTTTGTGTGGATTGATTTGGGATATTTAGTCATGTAATTCACTTTGTTATTAGGTGAAGAATGAAGTTAAACCTTCTCCTTTGAGAGTTTTTTCGTGCCTTGGTGAAATGCCAACACATTTTGTTTAGTCGTGAGAATATCGACTAGATTTGGTTCGGCTTTTATCGAGTAATTACATCTCGTTACATAATATCATGGTTCTGCCCGTTCCTTTTGGTTATGGATATGTCAATCTAGACGTCGTCAAGGCTTGATCCCAATTGCAATTGGGACCAACTGAAGTTTGTCATGCGAAAGATCTATGTTATAAATGATGAAGAGTTGCATAGACGATTACAAAATAAAACCCTAAAATTACTCTAAAATCTTTTACCGAATATAAATCCAATATCGAAAACACCCTTTGAGAACTATAAATCGATTGATTTCTGAATCAAAATCAATCGGGATTCCAGATCTGGAAAAATCAATGAAATCCAAATAAACCATTAACTAATTAAAACTTACCAAACCACGCTTGTACTTCGAGATTAAAACCCGATAGAAAAGATCTTGTATCAAAACCAGATCAAAAGAACAAATTCTTTCCCCTCTCTTTTTCTTCTCCTCTACTCTCTCTCTGTTTTGTTTCTTTCTACGTAGTTTGAATGAATATTTCATAGAAATTAAACATATATATAATTTTGAAAGAAAGGTCAGCTTAAATCCTGAAGTGGCATAAATTTTAGCCAAATCCCACTTTTTACCCTGAAATCTCATTTACTACAAACTTTACCCTGAAACTTTACCCTGAAATACTTCTTGAGGTCTTACACACACAAGTAAAATATCACGTAATTCACAACATCAATATATATTACAAACAACTATCATACAAGTCAAGCACACAAAATCTGGTCAAACCAAGCATATAGTTAACTCCAATCCATAAGACTCTCACACACTTCTAACGTATACCTTGTAGGCCTTTACTAAATCCTCATACCCCTCTAGATACTTCTCATTTCAGAAAACCAAAATAACAACCAAACATGCAACTACACCTAAAGATCCTAATGTTTGGTAATGGAACAAAACATACGATACTAGACACTAGGCCATAATAATCCAAAAGGAAAAACAACACTCAAGGTAGAGGAGCGAATACGTCTTTTTCTTCCACTCCCTTTATCTCAAACACTCGGGGTTGAGTGGCACCCGAGCTAGCAACTATATCACGACCTCGGCCACACTTCGAAGTCAATGGCTGGTGTGGTTGGAATAATGGAGGACGACGTGCCTCAATGGTACTAGTGCCAGGTGTTGATCCTTGAGAAGGAGTTACCTCTTTATTGGGGCAGAAGATCGAATGATGTCCCCGCTTTGCACAAGAAAAACAAGTAACGGGTGGTCTCGGGAAATCATTCTTGAGATGTTCAGTACTCTCGCAATTATATCAATGCCTTTGATTTCCAAAGGTATGACCTTGTTGTGATTGAGCTTGACGGCCTTGAAACTGACTAACTTGTCCCTTCTACTGAAACTGACTAGTATGTCCTTCTTTCTTAAAGTCCATCGACGTTAGTTTTTGTCTCTTACTTTCTCCAAAATGACATCAAACGGCCCAGTTCTCGGACTAGCAAAATCATATGCCAAGGTTGAGTTTTGGACTTCAGTTAAGGTTTTAAGTTGTAGTCTAGAGACATAGGCATGTAGCTACTGTTGTAACTGCTTTAGAAAAGCAGAGATACGAAGTTTTTCATTAGGTGCAGCGTTAGGTACAATTGCTAATTCTCTTTGAAAATTTTGAATTGTTTAAAGTCACCGGAATGTTATCCGGTCCAGCATCTCGGAATGCAACTTCTCTTGCACTCCTCACATGCTCCGGACAATAGTATTCCCGAATCCTTTCTCCAAATTCTCCAAAGGTCACGACCTTTTGATGATCATGATTTATATTCCACTAGCCAAATGCACCTTCTTGTAATAAACTTTGCACTAAGGACATCCTCCTCTCCTCTAGCGCTTGGATTGAATCCAATGCAGAGGCGACCCTTCTCAACCATTTTTTCACATCAGTACCTAAAGCTCCCATGTCATGTCTTCTTAAACTCCCTAAGCCACTTATCTAGTTTGGGCTCCCGGAGACCTCCTCCCAACTCCACAACCCTTCTAGAGCATTTTGGTCTCGGAATGTCTGGTGGTATATCAGCTGGCCTAAGTACTTCTAGGTTAACCCTTGGTCTAGCTCCAACAATAGAGACAACATCTTCTTCTAAAACTTGCGATTAATGTCTCCTAGGATTATTAGCAACAAAAGCTTCAGATTGTCCTTGTTGAACCCCCAATGTCGGTCCTTCACTTTCCACAACTTCTTTGGCATGGAGATTAGCTGGAGCAATATTCATACCTTCTCTACCCCTTCCACGGTCACGTCCCTGGCCTCGGGGTCTCCCTCTTCCTCTAACAGTGTTAGTAGTCTTCTTCGATGGTGCTGATATTCATGTTTTTTGTCTAGTTTTTAGTGTGTTTTCTTAGTTTGTTTGGTTTAGTTTTAGTAGTTTTAGAGTTAGTTTTGTGTGTTTTTGGATGAGTTTGCATATTTTGTGAGAAGTATGCAAGCTACTCCGTTTTGTGTCTTTTTGTAGGTTTTTGAGCAGGAAAGAGTGCTTTTTGGAGCTGAATTGGAGTACTATGGTGGAGGACGGAAGAATATGAAGATAAAGAAGTCGAAGTCCAGGCTTTTAGAGTTGAAGAGTTGAAGAAGAGCAAATCCAGACTCGTTAACGAGGCTGTGAAGGGTTGTTAACGAGGCTTAGAGATAGAATTTTTTGAGAGATCTTTGTGATGTCTACTGACCCTGTGCGGAAATCTATCTTGATGATTCCGTGTCGGTAGGGCTTTTAATGAGTCTTAGGGTTATTATATTTTATGTTTTATGTCTTGTTATCTTTCTAGATTATGTTTCTATCTTTTTAGAGTAAGTTTCTATCTTTTAGGTAAGTTTTTATCTTCTAGCCTTTTTTATTAGATAGCTTTATTAGTATAAATACCCTTCTTTTCGAGCTTAGAAGGGGGGTTAGAACAGAGACAAATTTAATTTTCTAGGAGAGCCGACACAAGAGAAGTCGAGTGGGAAGATCATCGAGCCAAGGTCGATCGAGAGAGAAGCTTGGGTCGTTAATCAGTTCGTTTGCTCGTTATTGTCTTGTTTGTTTTCGGTTTCTTCGGGATATTGTAAGACGATCTTTCTATTATTAATTTGAAGCAAGTTTGTTCTGTTTTCAATGTTTACTCTTATTGAAGTTATTTTCTTTATTATTATGAGTAGTGAGTAGTTTTCCTATCTAGGGTCGGGGTTGACACCCGGCATAGTTATGCGTGTTTGATGAGTAAGTTGATGTGTTGAATGCCTTTTATCTATTTTAGATTGCTTGTTGTGTTTATGCCTATACGATAGTCGAAGTAATTTGAGTTCTTAACTTGATTGAGAGAGAAAGTTATTAACTTGAATGTTGATATTGTTCGATAACGAAAGTTTCGAGCTTTGGATCCAAAACAAGTGATTGAGTGAATTGATTTATGAGAATTGATTGATTTGCTTGCTAATCAGCGAAAGTTGATGAATTTATCTTTTCAAAGGCATGATCTTTATCTTCTTACGAGTTTATATGCATGGCTGTGTTGTGGTAACCCTTGTCCTAGGTTTTTATTCTTAATTGAGTTTGTTTTCGGTATACTCGTTATTCAGATTCGTTGCATCGGTACCGAACTTGAGTTTTTAGTCGTTAATCTGCATTCGTTGTGTATTCAGGTTCGTTAACGACCTTGATAAAGTCATTAACGAGGTTGGTCGTTGGTGTTTTGTTCTGTTTTGCTTTGTTTCATTTTTAGTAGTTGATAGACAAACAATAGTGCTTCCCGTGGAACGATCCTGCCTTCGCTATACTCAGCGGGGTCTTGACTTATAAATTTATTTGTTGTCCAGTTAGTCAAGAAAACACTCGTCAACAAATTGGCGCCGTTTCCGGGGGAAGCAACAAGTTTGTTTGTTTATCTTGGGTCTGGGAATAGCCTGGCCCCGTTTTTGTTTTAATTTCGTTTTCTTTGTTTGTTTTCTCAACGTATGCTGGACGTCGTAGGCTCGAATTTGACAACACTGGTTATTATTCAGAACCTGAACGCTCCCTGCACCGTAGACGTGATGTCTCTCTATTTGGTGGTGTTTTCATATGTGATTTCCTTTGTAATTATGTTTCTTTTTCCCCTTTTCTTGTGCCTTTTGTTCCTTTTTAGCTTAGTTCCCGTATTTCTATGAGATTCGGAGACTACGCACATTTTATGTGTTTTGTAGGTAATTTGGCATGGATCAAGGGTCGATTTGAAGGAGGGTCGAGACATGGAGCGAGGCCGAGCTAAAGCGGGAAAGAGAGAAGCAAGCCATGAAGAAGAACAAGAGAAGCCAACAAGAAGAAGGTGGAACGAGGTTCGGACCGAGTTGCAACCAACCTCGGGCCCGACTTGAAGTTTCAACATCGGACCGACTTGCACAGTAACTCGGGCCGAGGTCCTCCGTGTCGGTCCAAGTCGATCACCGAACTACTTGGGCTCCAAGGCACGAATTTGTGGACTTCCACTTTTGCCCCTCATCTAATCCATAAAAGGCCCTCTTGTCTTCTAAGAAGGGGTTCCTCCCCCCCACTCTCTCACACAAAAAGGGGGATTCCAAGGGAGCCAAGGGGATACTTGGAGAGCAAGGAGGAAGGAGAGGAGAAGGAGAAGAGAGAGAATCGGCCAAGAGAGGGAGATTTGGTAGGTTTTGGTTGATAGATTAGCTTTGCTTTGTTTTGATCTTGTGGATTTGGAAACTCTTGATTGGAATTTGTGGATTGCTTTTGATTTGAATGAAACCTTGCTTTGTTTTGAGATTGATGATGTTGATTGCTTTCCCTTTTGATTTGTTTGCTTTCTTTGTTTGCCACATGGAGTAGATCTCCTTGATCTTGGGTTATGGGGGAAAACCCTAGCTAGGTTTGGGCTAGAAACCCCAATTCCATAGCCTTGAGTGCTTGATCTAAGGAACCCACTCTACATAGAGCTACAATTCCTTGCGAAAGTCGGGAATCAAGGCTTGAGATTGGCAAAGTAGCGAAAGTGAACATGTGTCAATCTCAAGACCTTGCTTCGAAGGGGATTTCCCCAATGATCGATGTGTAGAAGTGGTTGGAACGAGGGCGAAAGCACTCGATCCTAGTCCGATCATCACTCATTGCTTGAATTGGGGTGGAAAAGCCTTAAATCTACTAGAGAAGGAACCCAAAAGCCCAAGATCTACTTTTAAAATCTTTGAGTTTGACATCCCCAGATACCTCGGGCCCGACTTACCCAGTGTCGGTCCCGACTTCCTCTTGTCGCCAACCTCGGGCCCGACGTGACCTCAGTGTCGGTCCCGACTGTTTTCTTTGTTTTCCTTTGTTTTATGCTCTCCTTTCTAGCTTCCTAGTATCTAGGCACATCGATCGAGTAGACTTCCCGAGTGTTCGACACCCACCACGTGCTACAACGGGGTCGGGTTATAAATTGTATCTCTTGACCCTCGCACCACCATGAGAGGCGATCAAAAGAATGGCGCCGTTGCCGGGGAAGTCTAAGTGCATTGAGTGCCAATTTGGTGAGTTTCTTGTGTTTTGGTAGTGATTTGGGTGAGGGAATAGCCCAAACCCTTTGTTTGTTTTTGATTTGTTTTGGTTTGTGTTTTTGTTTCATAGGTGTATGCTAGCTCGTTCCTCCCGAGGAACACTTGAGCTTGAGTTTGTGAGTGATCCGGAAAGTATTCTCAAAGAAGCCCGAAGAAGGAAAAGGATGGAGAATCAAGCTCTCCATGTTAATGAAGAGTTGGCTCAACTTAGGGCCGAAATGGCTAGATTGCAACTTGAGAGGGACGATCAAGAGGAGGTGGCAAGAAGAGAACGGGAGCAACGGATGAGAGCCGAGGCTCAACTCAACGCTCTACCCCGGAATGCACGCCAATACATGCATCCGGAGTTGAGGGTACCCGAGCCGGCTATTGTGCTTCCCGAGGTTGCCAAGAATTTTGAGATCAAGACGCAATTCATCTCCCTCATCAAGCGTGATCAATTCGAGGGCCGTCCACATGAGTGTCCCATAGAGCATGTTAAACGATTTGTGGATATGTGTGAGACGATCTCCACCGACGAGGAGACATTGGAGTATGTGCTTCTAAAGGCGTTCAAATGGTCACTTGGGGGCAAGGCCACACATTGGCTCGAGAGCCAAGCTCCTAGGTCAATCACAACTTGGAAGACACTCTATGACGCTTTCTTGATGAAGTTCTTTCCGCCCTCAAAGACGACCGAGTTAAGAAGGAAGATTGCAAGCTTTCAACAAGGTCCGAATGAGCCTCTCTTCGAAGCATGGGACCGTTTCAAGGAGATGTTGCGCCAATGCCCTACTCATGGCCAACAACCATATGTGCTTCAAGACATCTTTTTCCAAGGCATCAATCCGGTGACGAAGGACAAGCTCAATCTCCACACCGATTGTGGGTTCATAGACTTGACACCGGATCAAGCTTGGGAGCTACTTGACAAACTATCCGATTATGAGGCCATGTATGGGGTGAGTCAAGCTAGCAAAGAGGTGAAAGTTCAAGGTGAAGGTGCAAGGAAGTTATATGATCCAAGGGGAGAAGACATTGATAGGGATGTGAAGCTCCAATTCCTTGAGGGTGAAGTGAGCAAGCTTAAGAGGCAAGTCCACTACTACAAGCAAAATGCTAGAGCTTGTGAGGAGTGTGGATCCTTTGCACATGCTACACAAGTTTGTCCGAATGAGAGCCAAGTGCGCTTGGCCGAGCGAATTGAGGAGGCAAACTATGTTCGAGGAAATTTCGGTGGAAGAGGCAATTTCAACAATGGTGGCAATGGCCGGTGGAACAACGGTCAAGCTCAAGGCTACAACAACAACTTCAACCAAAACGAGCCAAGGGCGCCACCACCACCATATAGACCACCGGGATTCAATGAGTTACAAACATTTGCTCAAGAGATGAGAGATGGGTTCAAGGAGATGAGGACCCAATTCAATGAGTTTGGTGCATGGAGGAGGCAAGTCGACAATCAATTTGCCCAAATTGCAACTCAAGCCCCGAGAGAGAATGGAAGACTTCCGGGCCGACCCGATGAGAATCCTCGAGCTCAAAACAATCAAAATGAAGTCCGGGCAATTGGATTGAGAAGTGGCCGAAACCTACCCGAGCCACACGTGCCTAAGAAGAATGAAGAGAGTCGGACCAACTTACCCAGCAAGTCGGGTCCGACATTCCCCGAAGTCGACCCAACAAGAAGATCGACTCCTTCACCACGGACCGAGGTCGAGAGCAACTCGGGACCGACGTACACAGACCTCGATCCAACTCCTCTGCCCAGGACCGAGATTCACAACATCGGGCCCGACATGGTGCCCAAGTCGGTCCAACCAGGAAATGTTGCAAGTGAAGTAGGGAAGTCCAAGGAGGTTGATCCAAGCAAGATTCAAGGTGCAACGATTCTTCCATATCCCTCAAAGAAGCCGAAAGATGTTGTTGAGAACAAGTTCAAGAGGTTTCTCAAACTCTTGCAAGGCTTGAACATCTCTATCCCGTTCACCGATGCATTGAGTGAGATGCCATCTTATGCCAAGTTTTTAAAGGAGATTTTGAGCAAGAAGAGGTCCATAGTTGAAATGCAAGATGAGGTCAAGACCTTGGAGTTACCACAATAGCTAGGAGATCCCGGTCACTTTGCTATAACCATTGGTGTGGGGTCTCAAAACTTCCAAGCCTTATGTGACCTTGGGGCAAGTGTTTCGGTGATGCCCGCTAGCATTTGGAGAAGAGCAAATTTGGGTGAAATGGAGCCGGCCGATATGTCCCTAACTATGGCCGACGGTTCCATCATCAAGGCTAAGGGAATATTGGATGACGTTCCGGTGCGAGTTGGAAAGTACTTTGTCCCCGATGATTTCGTGATCTTGGACATGCATGAGGATCCCTTGGTCCCAATAATCTTAGGAAGACCATTCTTAGCTACGGCGGGGGCAAGGTTTGATGTCAAAAACGGCAAGGTTTCCTTTGAGATTGGTGAAGAAAAGGTCGATTTTCACTTCAACAAGGCCTTGAATGAGCCGGACGCCTTGGCTATCCTCAAACTTGAAGAGAGTGCTAAGAGAAAAGGTGAAGAAATGGAAGTTGCTAGGGAGGTTGTTGCATTAAGGGGTGATGAAAGCTTCAATGAACAAATGCAAGTAAGGGAGTTGTTGGAGCAAATTGAGGATCAAGACGAGTCAAAGATCAATGCTAGCCCAAGAAGAAATGAAGAGTATCCTTACTTATATCCTTTTGATGTTGGTGATGACCACAATTCTTCCCAAACTTTTGATTCCTACATTTGTTTAAGTGATTTGAAAGATGACTTAGGAGACTCCTACATTTGCCTTAGTGACTTGAAAGATGAATTGGTAGAATCTCCTAGGAATTCTTTGGATAACTTGGGTATAGGAAAAGAGGAACATGATGGAGCAAGTAAGGAGAAGAAATCTCACCCGTTGGAGGAGTATGATGAGATAGGCCCGAGATCGGAGAACCATGCCTATGTAGACCATCGTTGGTGGTTTTATGGGTATGAAGGGAATGGGCATAACAATGGCGAGCAATTCACCGTGTTTCACCCGCCATAAGGTTGAGGTTAGGAAGTCAAGCTAGTGACTCTAAACGAGCGCTTCTCGGGAGGCAACCCGAGCTAGTAGCTTTCTTTTCGTAATTTTAGTTTGATTTTTCTTAGTTTAGCCTAGCTTTTCCCTAACCAATCTCTATCTAGTGTTTTGTGGATTTATGGTGTCGTGCATTCTTCAAAGTTGTGTAGGATTTGAGGTGAAATAATTAAATGGTAATATGGGAAAGAAGTTGCAAGAGGATGGAGTAAAATTGGTGACCCGAATACTCCCACATCGAGCCCAAGTAAGTCGGGCCCGACATAGGGACGTCGGTCCATGAAGTCGGTCCAACCCGATTTGACTAGTTGGAATGCCAATTTTGCCCTTGACCTAATTTGTCCCTTTTCCCCATTAAATACTATCCCCCACTTACCTATCATCTTCATATCAACCACCATTCCCAAAATACAACCCCTCTCCCTCAAAAATTCTCAAAGTCGACCGCCCCTACCCTCACCATACTCGATCCACACATCTTCCTTTCTTCATCTCGATCCAATCACAAAAAGGCCTCCCAAACCCGAATCCAAGTAGAAATCTCGAGTTAAATATAGTTCTTCATCCCCCATCTCGATCTAGATTGAGAAAATTTGAGTTCTAAGTTGCTTATTTGTTTAAAAGTTCAATACTCTTCGAATCCGGTATGTGTTACTCGATCTCTACTTATTTCTTTGAAAATTTTGTGCTTTCATTGCGTAGATTGAGTAATGCCATGTTTGATTGAGAGCTTGAGCTTGAGCATCAATGGTGGATTTGCATGATTTGTGAAATTGAGCTTTAAAGATTGTTTATGCATGCTTAGATCCATTTAGAACTTCAATTAGGGATGTTTGATGGTTGAATTTGAAATTTAAGTGCATGATAGAGTGATTTGGGTTGATTTAAGGCTAGAAGTCGAAGCATGAATTAGGTCGAGATCGAAGTGCCCAGGAGAGTCGGGCCCGAGTTGTGAAAGCCGGTCCAACATGTCGGACCGAGGTTGAGGATGTGTCGGGCCCGACATAGGTTGGAAGTCGATCCATGTTGTTTTTGCTCTCTTCTTATGATATCATGTGGATTCATGTGTTTCATTGTTGGCTATAGCCTAATCATGATGTAGTATGATCATTTGCTTAGCCATTGTTAGAAGATATCCATGATGATTCATGTTGGATTGTGATGCATGTGTGTTTAGAGACTAAGTATGGGGTTCCCTTTGTGTTGAAATGTTGTTGTGTGTTGATGAGTGCTTTTGTTGAGTTGTATGGAGTTTATCTTGGATCCTTTTGTTGGGTTGGATGTGTGTAGGTACCATGGAGACAAGAGCTTCATCCTCTCATGTGGAAAGGCCAAGGAAGAAGTCCAAAAAGACGAGGAAAGAGCCGAAGTTGGATGATGTCTATTTGGAGGATGATGAGCAAGTGGAGAATTATGAAAGATATATGGTGCTTGAGCACCACACGAGGTGGCTTGATTGGGAAGCCGTGAGGAAGATGGACATGGATCAAGCCCTTCTAAGATGCTACTCCCACATCGGTCTTAATGGGATGCTAAGGTGGGACAACACTCACTACCCCGCCCTCACCTCGGAATTTATGGCCACTTTCGAGTGCACTTATGATAATGTGGAGGATGAGGAAGGGGCGATCACTTTCCGATTGGGCAACGAGGACCACAATCTCACTCTTAGGGATTTGGCTACCTACTTCGGGTTCCCATGCCCAAGAGAAGAGGCCGGCGTCAACAATGAGAAGGTGAACCAAGTGTGGCGTCATGTGGCCGGGAAGAGCGAGATGAGAAAGGGCGCCCCCACAACCGAGATTGCTAGCCCTCTTTTTCGGGTCATGGTGCGAGTTTTGGGGTGTGCAATCTATGCTCGTCATGAGTTGAGCAAGCCAATGAAGGAAGAGATCATGTTGCTCCATGAGATGCTCTTCAACACCGAGAAGCCCATGAACCTTGCATGGGAGTGGGTCAAGATGGTGCGAGACTTCCAAAGCTCCTCTTGGATCTACTTCGGTGGGATGATAGCAAGGCTCGCCATGCGTCTAGGAGTTGATCTTGACAAGTATTCTCCAGCTCCGAATGGTGTGGACTACATGAACATGAAGTATTTCAAGAAGGCCAACATCATCAAGGAGAAGCTCTACATGATTTCCTTGGCCCCTCACTCAATCTATGATGGTGTGTCGATCCGGTTAGTGCACAACCTCTATGACCTTTCTCGGTATCAAAATTGGTACCAAGTGTGGGCCGGCAAGCCACACTCATTTGGTGACCCCGAAGGTGCAAGAGAGGGGCGGCGACAACAATCTCAACACATTCGGTTTACCTCCCCTCCATCTACACCGGATTCCGACCAAGACAACTTCGTGTTTGCACCTCGTGGGGAAGACATGGAAGTCGATCAAGAGCAAAATGAAGAAGATGAGCGCTTCCAAGGTTTGATGGCCAACCTCCGAGCCACGCACCAAGCTCCAACACTGGCGGACCGAGGTACACACCAAGTCGGGCCCGACTTCCCTCAACGTCGGTCCAGTTAATTCCATGGTGGTGAGGTCCCGAGGCATTATGAGCGTGGAGAAGGGAGCGGTGCAAGGCGAGAGCAAGCTCAAGGTGGTGGTTATGAAGGCTATGCCCAATGGTACGGTCCGGGAATGGTGTTTCCCGAGCAACAACAACCGGTGGACGTGTCCTTCTTAGCCAACCAAATGGCTCATCTCCAACTTCAACAAGAAAATGTTCTCCAAGAGGTCCATCAAGTGAATCTCCAACAACAACAAATGTACCAACAACAACAACAAATGCTTCAACAACAAAGTTCTTTCCAAGCTAGCCAACAAGAGATGAACCGGGCCCTCGGCTACACTAGACGAGAGGTAGAGGAGCTTAGGGAGGTGGAAGACCAAAGGTGGCGGGTCCAAGATAGCTTTAACACATGGATGAGCGGGAACTTCCCTTCCCGTGAGGACCAATGGACACGCCCGGAGCCTCAACTTCAACCACCACCACAAGACTTCTACCAAGAACAAGTGTACGAGAGGGAGCGGCAAGCAAGGCTCCAAAGAGGACGTAGACGTGACAACCCCTTCGATTGATCCTATACATGCCATTGAAGAATAAGAAATTGTGAGCTTTTCATACTCTTCTCTCTTGCTTTTAAGTTTTGATTTCCTTGTTTGATGGGGACATCAAAATTTTAAGTATGGGGTGGGGGTAAGTGTGTTCATGATTTCACTTGTTTATGTTTGTTTGTTATTTTGAGGATATTTAGTTTGTGTTTCTAGTTTGTGTTTGGGATGTTTGCTTCTTGGTTTGTGGTTTGATGAAAAACATGAATGATTAATTTGGTCTTGAATGGATGAGTTTTTGGTTTTAGAGAAATTTTTGCAAAAAAAAAAAAAAAAAAAAATCCATAAAAATTGAAAAAAAATTGTGTTGAAAACAACAAAAAGATTTTGTGTTTTGTAGGTTTTGGACTAGAAATTCCCATCTTAGATTGCCAAAATAAAAGCTAATGATGATGTGAGCATGTAAATTCCTTTGCATATTTTTGGATGGTTTAGCCTCTAAAAAGATGTTGCTTTTGATGTGATTATGATATCTTGCTTGTTTTATTGAACATGTGAGTTCTAGGATGAGTTCTTATGCAACTAAGTATGAGTGACCCTTGTGAGATTGATTTTTGCCCATTTTAGGGATGCTTGTTCATATTTGCATATCCCTCATTTTTCTTGTGTGATTAGCTCATTCATGCTTAGTAAAACTTGCTATTGCGGTGTTTATCTATTTTCCAAGACCGTCATGAGACTTGTCCTAGCATTGTCACATTGATTTTGAACTTTATTCTTCTAGTCACATAAATGTTCCATATCCTACCATGAAGATAATCCTTTGTTTGTAGCCCCGTTCTAGCCTAAGCCTTTGTTTGAAACTCCTCAAAAATATTATTCCTAGCCTTATATGACTTGACCCTTATGGGATTGGACTTTAGAAGAGAGGTTTGGATTGTATTTGAAGAGTTGAGATTCTCTTGGGTTTAAGGGCAAAAGAATGGTGTTATGAATCATGTGGGTAGTGCATCTTTGTTGTACAAAAATGAAAAAAAGAAAGAAAAGGAAAAAAGAAAATGTTGGAAATGTAAAGTGGAATGAAAGCAAAGAGCTTAAGTGAAGAAAATGGTCCGACCGAGTTACAAGCAACATCGGGCCCGATGTCATGAGAAAGTCGGTCCAATGTAGAAAGTGTTGAAAATCCAACAAAAAAGCATAAGAGCAAAGATGAAGTGGAATGTTAAGTGAAATTTTGGGTTGAAAGGAAAAATGTTAAGTCTTTTGGGTGAGTGTGAAAGTAATTGTGGAATTTGGTGAAGTTGGTGAGAGTTTAGGTTGTTCAATCCCCAATGTAAGCACCACAAGACCAAATAATTCCCACCTTGAGAAATACCAAAAGCCCCATTACAACCCGGCCGAATGGAACCTCTTTGAGGACCTCCATTGAGCCAAGTTTGAAATTCTTTGTGTACTTTGCATTAGGCATCTCTAGGTGGAGGAATTGGTGATATTAGCTTCAATAGTAAAGTCCTTACTTGCATGATTTTTGAGCTTGAGTGTTCATTGCTAAACCCAAACACATGATGAGTGATACACATTCACATATCCCTAAAGTGAGGCTTAGTTGCATTGACTTTATTCCTTGGAACACTTAATCATGTGTGATGATGTAATCTTGCTTGAATATCGATCACTTGTGCTTAAAATGTGTTTTCATACGAGGCTTTACTTGAAGATTATGTTTCGGTCTTGCTTACATTGTTATTGCTTGAGGACAAGCAAGTTTAAGTATGGGGTATTTTGATGTCTCTCTATTTGGTGGTGTTTTCATATGTGATTTCCTTTGTAATTATGTTTCTTTTTCCCCTTTTCTTGTGCCTTTTGTTCCTTTTTAGCTTAGTTCCCGTATTTCTATGAGATTCGGAGACTACGCACATTTTATGTGTTTTGTAGGTAATTTGGCATGGATCAAGGGTCGATTTGAAGGAGGGTCGAGACATGGAGCGAGGCCGAGCTAAAGCGGGAAAGAGAGAAGCAAGCCATGAAGAAGAACAAGAGAAGCCAACAAGAAGAAGGTGGAACGAGGTTCGGACCGAGTTGCAACCAACCTCGGGCCCGACTTGAAGTTTCAACATCGGACCGACTTGCACAGTAACTCGGGCCCGAGGTCCTCCGTGTAAGTCCAAGTCGATCACCGAACTACTTGGGCTCCAAGGCACGAATTTGTGGACTTCCACTTTTGCCCCTCATCTAATCCATAAAAGGCCCTCTTGTCTTCTAAGAAGGGGTTCCTCCCCCCCACTCTCTCACACAAAAAGGGGGATTCCAAGGGAGCCAAGGGGATACTTGGAGAGCAAGGAGGAAGGAGAGGAGAAGGAGAAGAGAGAGAATCGGCCAAGAGAGGGAGATTTGGTAGGTTTTGGTTGATAGATTAGCTTTGCTTTGTTTTGATCTTGTGGATTTGGAAACTCTTGATTGGAATTTGTGGATTGCTTTTGATTTGAATGAAACCTTGCTTTGTTTTGAGATTGATGATGTTGATTGCTTTCCCTTTTGATTTGTTTGCTTTCTTTGTTTGCCACATGGAGTAGATCTCCTTGATCTTGGGTTATGGGGGAAAACCCTAGCTAGGTTTGGGCTAGAAACCCCAATTCCATAGCCTTGAGTGCTTGATCTAAGGAACCCACTCTACATAGAGCTACAATTCCTTGCGAAAGTCGGGAATCAAGGCTTGAGATTGGCAAAGTAGCGAAAGTGAACATGTGTCAATCTCAAGACCTTGCTTCGAAGGGGATTTCCCCAATGATCGATGTGTAGAAGTGGTTGGAACGAGGGCTAAAGCACTCGATCCTAGTCCGATCATCACTCATTGCTTGAATTGGGGTGGAAAAGCCTTAAATCTACTAGAGAAGGAACCCAAAAGCCCAAGATCTACTTTTAAAATCTTTGAGTTCGACATCCCCAGATACCTCGGGCCCGACTTACCCAGTGTCGGTCCCGACTTCCTCTTGTCGCCAACCTCGGGCCCGACGTGACCTCAGTGTCGGTCCCGACTGTTTTCTTTGTTTTCCTTTGTTTTATGCTCTCCTTTCTAGCTTCCTAGTATCTAGGCACATCGATCGAGTAGACTTCCCGAGTGTTCGACACCCACCACGTGCTACAACGGGGTCGGGTTATAAATTGTATCTCTTGACCCTCGCACCACCATGAGAGGCGATCAAGACGCAGAGAAAACCAAGCCATGGCTACACAGGAAGAGATGGCTCAACGAATGGAGGAACTCCAAAGGCGGATGGAGGCGTTACAAGCTGATCGAGACGCCGCCACTGCCGAGGTTGAACGTCAACGAGTCAACAGTGCTCGTTTACAGGAAGAGCTGAATGCCTATCCGAGGAATGCCAAGCAATATATACACCCAGAACTGAAGGTGCCAGAGTCTCCAATTGTGCTTCCGAAGATAGAGAAACCTTTTGAGATTAAGTCTCAGTTTATATCCTTGATTAAACGGGCTCAGTTTGAAGGGAAACCTACTGAGTGCCCTAAGGATCATGTTAAGAATTTTCTTGATTTATGTGACACCATAGCTGTTGAAGGTGTCTCACTTGAATATGTTCTGTTAAAAGCTTTTAGATGGTCTCTTACTGGAAAGGCCCTGAGCTGGTTGGAGAGCTTACCTCCTAAGTCTATCAGGACTTGGAATAATTTGTATGATCAATTTCTTACAAAATTTTTCCCTCCTGCCAAGACAACGGAGTTGAGAAAGCGCATCACCTCCTATCATCAACTGCCTAATGAGACTTTTGTTGAAACATGGGAAAGATTTAAGGAAATGCTTAGACAATACCCTACTCATGGGCAACCTTTATATGTGCTCCAAGAAATCTTTTTCCAGGGTATTAATGCAGAAACGAAGAACCGCATCAACATGCATACAGCGTGCGGTTTTATAGAGATGGAACCCACGGCTGCATGGGAATTGTTGGACAAGCTGTCTAACTATGATGCCATGTATGGTACCCAGCAATCTCCCCAGCCCCAGAGGCGTCTCTACATACCTAACAAGGAAGATGTTGACCCCGATGTCAAAAATCAATTTCTGCAAGACGAGGTCAACTGCCTGAAGAAGCAGGTAAGTTTTCTGAAATCCTCTCAATCTTGTCAAGAGTGTGGCTCTTGTACCCATATTACTTCTGCTTTCACTAACATAGAACAAGTAAGAGCCGTTGAGACATATGCTGAAGTGAACTATATGAGAGGCCCATACAGGAACCAGCCTAATAATTTTGACAGGTCAAACAATTATCCAACGTGGGGCAACCAAAATCCGAATCCCAACTATGCAGAGCCCCCACCGGATAGACGACCTGCACCGTATCGACCTCCAGGCTATCAAGAGCCACCATCATGGGTACAAGGGTTACAGGAAGGCATCAACGAAGTTCAAGCCAACCTAAATAACCAACTAAAAAGATGGGGAGAGTTCGATGTGTGGAAGAAAAATGTTGACTCCCAACTAGGGAAGCTTGCTGCACATAGACCTGTACAAGTCCGGGCCGACCCGCCCAACCCGCTTAAAATACGGGCTTGGGCATGGGAATTAGCCCGAAAGGCCCGGCCCGGCCCGACCCGTAAAATATGGGACCGGGCTTGGACAACGAAAAAAGCCCGTATACCCGGCCCGTATATATATTATATATAATTTATATTTTATAATAATATTAATATATTATATCATTAATTATTTCTACATATAAATACTTGCAAATTATATCTAGTTACAATTTTTAGGTTATCTAGTTACATTTAAAGGTTTAACAAATGAAATTTTGCATAGGTTATCATTAATATAATTTTTTTTATTCATCTACTTGCAATTTATGTCCAAGCCCGTGTGGGCCCGTGGACGGCCCGGCCCGTGTTTATGGGCGGGTATGGACAAAAAATTAGGCCCGAGTTAGTGGGTCAGGCTTGGCCCATCCCGTTGATGTGGACAAAAAAAATTTTTGGCCCGGCCCGAGCCCGCCCATGTACAGGTCTAGCTGCACAGATTCCAAGACCACAAGGGCAACTCCCGGGCCGACCCGAGGAGAACCCGAAGGGATAAATAGCAGCGGTATACCTTAGGAGCGGAAAGACACTACCGGAGTGTGTCCAAGCTAAGGAGAAGAGCCCTACGACTGAAGAGGACGCCACGGTTCAGCTCGATAACGAGCCAGCGAGAGCAAGTACCAAATTGAAACACCATGGTGACGAAGCTCCCAGGGTCGTCAACGACCCTAGTCCAGGTAAGTTTCCTGATCCGAGCCCCTCTCTCAAACCCAGGCTAGTTAACGACCCCATCAGGGTCGATAACGATCCGCCGAGAGCATTTAACGACCCTAGTGTCGACCCGGGAGCATCACCTCTCGAGCCCGACTTGGTTTTGAGAATGGTGAAATCTCTTCCTTTTCCTATTAAGAAATTAAAGGATTCTACTGAGAGTAAGTTCAAGCGTTTCGTAAAAATTCTCCAGGGCATTAATATTTCCATCCCATTTGCTGAGGCCCTAAGCGAAATGCCGGCTTACACGAAATTTTTGAAAGATATTCTTAGCAGGAAACGATCCATTACAGAGCTGCAAGACGAGGTCCGATCTATTGCTCTACCAGAAAAGCTAGGAGACCCAGGGAGATTTGCCATAACAATTGGCATAGGCGACCACAAATTCAAGGCTCTATGTGATTTGGGAGCCAGTGCTAGTTTACTCCCTCTTTCAATCTGGTCAAAAGCCAACATGGGACCATTGGAGCCTGTAGACATGAACCTCTACATGGCAGACGGATCAAGCGTAAAGGCTACAGGAGTCGTGGACGACTACCCCATTCAAGTTGGGAAATTCTTTATTCCAAATGATTTCATCGTTCTCGACATGCCTGAAGACCCTCACGTCCCCATTATCCTAGGTAGGCCATTCCTAGCTACAGTAGGTGCTAGGGTCAATGTGCGGAAAGGACTCCTCACTTTTGATATTGGAGAGGAACGCATGGAATTCGGCCTTGACCAAAACGCTAATGACCCAACTGCGGCCGCACAGATCGAGTTGACCCAGCCAGAACTCGACATAGTTGTTCCTAACGATCCTCCTCCAATTACCAAAGAGGACGAGAATTTCACACAGATCCCTACCGAACCTCCTTGGCCCATTACCGAGCCCCGCATGCAAGGCTATAATCAAGGTGAGTAATCTAACCATGAATTCACTAGTACTGGTTATGATTCTTCTTCATACTTTGTTCCTACACCGTATCCCACTGTTTACGCTATAGAGGAGTCAAACCCTCCTTGATTTTCGGATTTCACTAACCCTTATGTAGGCATACCGGGCATATTGAAAGAAGATAAATGACCAAATTTAGTGACTCAAGCCAATAATGCCTACAAAGCTAAGTATGGGGTACCTCAAGACCCTAACATAGCCGCAAACGAGCCACCTTGAGCCAAGGTAAGTACTCCGGGTTAACGACGTTAAAAATAGCGCTTACGAGAGGCAACCCGGTTTTTAGTATAGTTTAGATTTTCTTCTTTTCTTTTCTTTTTCCTAATTTTCTTTTAAGTTCTTCTAGTAGTTTAGAAGTAGAAAGATAGCATAGTTTTAAGCTAACAAGATGCAGGAGTTGGGCTCATAAATCACTCGAAAAAGGCTACGGAGGCTCGTTAACGACCTAGCCCAGGGTCGTTAACGACCCGGTTCGGTGACCCAAATTGGCAAAACGGGCAGGTAGGAAATTTTAACCTAATCTATCTTCTATCTTTACCTATGTGCCGCCTCTTACCCCTTCCCCTACCTCTAGCCCTCTCCTATAAAACCCTTCCAAACTTCCCAAAATTCCACTCTCAAATCCTCAATCCAAAAGCTTAAGCTCTCCAAAAATCCTACCGGTATTTCTCTCTACCGATCGGAAATCGCACCATCGCCCTACCCTCGGAACTCAACCCCGTTAACGAACCCGAAACCTTCGCATTCGTTACCGGCGAGAAGTCGAGCTCGTTAACCACCCAAATTTTCAATCTTTTTTCTTCAATTTCTCGATCTAACGGTATGATTTCTAAACCCTAACTCTCTATTTGCATGATTCATGTTCTATAAGGTCGAAATTTCATATCTTGTTCTTGTCCATATAGAGGATCGAATGGCATGCTTATTATTTCTCAATGATGTTATTACTCCATATATTGGTGTTTGATCTTGATTAGTATTGGTTTGTTCTTGCTTGATTCTCCATTGAAATTTGATTAGGAAAAGCATGAACTAACTTGTTTCTAGAATTGTTTGATCTTCACCATGTGATTATTTTTTTGGGCAATTTTGGCATGTTCGGGACGGGTAATCGGGCAAGTATGGGGTGCATATACCCGATTGTGTACTATGTGTGGGATTTTGTTTGATGCATGTTTGTTTTGTTGGGAATTTTGGAGTATTAGTCCTCGGAATTCGCGACTGGTTCTCGATCAGGCTCTTTAACGACCTGCCCAGGTTCGTTAACGACCTGCCCAGGTTCGTTAACGACCCTGCGTATTATCAAGCCCAATAATCAGTCCAGATCCGTTACCGACCCCAATTGGGTCGTTAACGAGGTAATCCAAGAGCTATTTCGAGACCAAGTATGGGTTCTCTTGTCTATTGATTTGTGTGGATCTTATCTTGGAAAATTCGTATATTTTTGTAGGTCCACATGGCAAGTTCTAGCCGAGCTGCAACTCGAGCCCAAAAGAAGAAGAGGACTCAACGGTCCCCCTCTCCACCCCGCATGGACAACGTGATTTTGCGCACTCAAGGATAAGCGGACCACTACAACGCCATATTAGACAAGGACCACTACACTAGGTGGTTCTCGAGGTCGAGTGCTAAGCAAATGAGGCTTTATGACAATGTCAAGGAGGCCTTCTCTATTCTCGGCGTGCCTCACTTGCTGAAGAAGGAAAATGTACCGCACTTCCCGGCTCTCACTTCAGAGTTTCTGGCCACGCTGGAGACAAGATTCCCGACAAAGACATCGGAAGGAAGAATCAGATTCAGGCTCGCTAATGTGAACCGTGAGTTTACTTTGGCGGAATTTAATGGTATTCTTGAGCTCCCAAATCCTTCTCGAGATTACAGTCTCAAGGAGTACAAGGTGACAAGGACTTGGAGCTATATCACCGGGGAAGTAGAGCCTTCCGCTGCAGCACTATTCGGGGCAAGCATCATCAACCCCTTTTTTCGGATCATTCTGCGAGTCCTAGCTGCTACTTTTTGGCCCAAGAGAGAGTTGAACAGGCCGACAAGGATGGAAGTTGCATGCCTCCGCACCGTCCTTTTCGAAGCTCCCGCCCCATTGAACTTGGGGTATGAATGGCTATACTATGTTGAGAAGTCGATCAAGTCAAAGGAAGTATGGTGCGGGAATTTGGTTAGTCTCTTGGCAACTAAAATTGGAGTTGATCTATCTCTCTACACGCCGGCCCACGCCCAACTGCTCAACAGAAATTATTGGTTTAGCTCTGGCATTTTCACTCAAACCGAGGGAGGGTACATTCAAAAGTTCAATGCCGAGATGTCTTACCCACCTTGGCAAACTTGGAGTTGCTTTATGTTCCGAATTGGTACGAGTCATGGATGGGGCATGCATTCCCGTTAGAGCCCAAGCCGCAAGATGAGCTAACGCTCCGGCCATGTGAGTCCCGGTTTGAGAGAGAGGGAGAAGAGATGGACGAAGATGAAGACGTGGCAGCTGAAGAAGCTACCGAGGGAGGTATGGAAGAGCTCGACCTTGGGGATGATGACCTCAACACTGAGATTCTGGGCAACAATATCTTCGTTAACAAGCCCGCCAGGGTCGTTAACGACCACTTCGAGGCTTCTACCGATGCTACTACCGAGGCTCACAGCGTCGGTAACGACCCCCCGCAGCAACCAACTGAGCCACATTCTTATGGTCTCATGCCTTATAATCCGGTACTTTTTCAAGACCACTTCCAGCCCCACTACCAACCACCTCCTCAACCCGAGTACACTGGATCGAGTATCCCACCTCCATGGGCCGAAGATCTTTCATCTCAGATGCAGCAGCTTAACCTTCAGCAGACACATACTCACCAGAGGATGGATAGATGGGAGAGTGTCTATTCTGCTCGTATGAGATTCGAGGATGCGAGGCACCATCAGAGGGAGGTAGATGATGCAGAGCGTTGGAGGACATTTTATGAGTTTATGGGGAACTTTGAGCGCCAGTTTCCACCACTTGGGCGTTGATTCAGTTTGAAGAGTTGTTGTCTTTTCTGCTTTCAAGATCTTGTAAGTTTTTCTTTTGTTATGTTTTCTTTTGTTTTGTTTTCTATTCTTTTCTTCTGCTTATTTTTATTACAGTGGGGACACTGTAATTTTAAGTATGGGGTGGGAAAAGGTGGAAAGTTAGTGTCTTGTTTGTTTTGTGTCTTTTGTGTTTTAAGTAGTTTTTGTTTCTTAAAAAAATTAAAAATCGAAAAAAATTGAAAAATTTCAAAAAAAAAGAAGAAAAAAGAGAGTTTTAGAATGGATAGATACCCTTTTTCTTATGGTTCTATGATAGTAGTTGCTAGCATGATCATATAATTCCTTGCAAGCATGTCTTTGACAGTATAGCCTGATTCTTGTTATGAAGTTGTTTTATGAAGGAATAACATTTGATGAAATTGAGCATGTATACTTTTTAGCATAAGTGATGAAATCCAACAAAAATTGACCTTGTGAGTTATTTTTGGCCTTATGGGGAGAACATCAAATAAATCCCTCTTCTTTTCTAGTGTGATTTACTCTCTATATGCATATTATCTCTTGGAATTGTGATGGTTATCTATTACTTGAGACCTATATAAGATTTATAGTTCATTATCTTTCTATCTTCTTAGAGTAAGTTTCTATCTTTTAGGTAAGTTTTTATCTTCTAGCCTTCTTATAAGATAGCTTTATTAGTATAAATACCCTTCTTTTCTAACTTAGAAGGGGGGTTAGAACAAAGACGAATTTGATTTTCTAGGAGAGCCGACATGAGAGAAGTCGAGTGGGTAGATCATCGAGCCAAGGTCGATCGAGAGAGAAGCTTGGGTCGTTAATCAGTTCGTTTGCTCGTTATTGTCTTGTTTGTTTTCGGTTTCTTCGGGATATTGTAAGACGATATTTCTATTATTAATTTGAAGCAAGTTTGTTCCGTTTTCAATGTTTACTCTTATTGAAGTTATTTTCTTTATTATTATGAGTAGTGAGTATTTTTCCTATCTAGGGTCGGGGTTGAAGCCCGACATAGTTATGCGTGTTTGATGAGTAAGTTGATGTGTTGAATGCCTTTTATCTATTTTAGATTGCTTGTTGTGTTTATGCCTAGACGATAGTCGAAGTAATTTGAGTTCTTAACTTGATTGAGAGAGAAAGTTATTAACTTGAATGTTGATATTGTTCGATAACGAAAGTTTCGAGCTTTGGATCCAAAACAAGTGATTGAGTGAATTGATTTATGAGAATTGATTGATTTGCTTGCTAATCAGCGAAATTTGATGAATTTATCTTTTCAAAGGCATGATCTTTATCTTCTTACGAGTTTATATGTATGGTTGTGTTGTGGTAACCCTTGTCCTAGGTTTCTATTCTTAATTGAGTTTGTTTTCGGTATACTCGTTGTTCAGATTCGTTGCCTCGGTATCGAACTTGAGTTTTTAGTCGTTAATCTGCATTCGTAGTGTATCCAGGTTCGTTAACGACCCTGACAAAGTCGTTAACGAGGTTGGTCGTAGGTGTTTTGTTCTGTTTTGCTTTGTTTCATTTTTAGTAGTTGATAGACAAACAACAGTGCTTCCCGTGGAACGATCCTGACTTCGCTATACTCAGCGGGGTCTTGACTTATAGATTTATTTGTTGTCCAGTTAGTCAAGAAAACACCCGTCAACAGGTGCCATAACTAATCTGTGAATACTACTATTATTGAGCGTAAACAAAGCTCATAAGAAAAATGCTTACATTATTTCTTTCCATTCGATGGTGGCCTCTCGACGTGTCCTTCTACCCGACTATACAATATGCCCAATTTTTATAAGGTATTTTAAAAAGGAAACTCGGTCTGAGGTTTTGTTTGAGTTGGACCTCTCATACTTTTATTGTTAGGTTCCTTGTGCCCTTGTTGTCAAGCTCGGTTTTGATACCGATTTGTAACACCCCGGTTTTAAATACCAGAATGTCACTTGGTTATGGACCTCACTTGGGTCCACTCGAGCTAACTTAACAACAATCTCACATGTAGGACCTTCCAACAAAGGCACGACGAGAAATACTACAAAAAAATCCAACTTATTAAGTATTTAAAACAATAGAAAACCATGTATGCACCAAACAAATACAACAACCCAAGCCAGAACTATAAATTAAAAATGTTTGCATACATATACTTTCCTTACCAAACCCACCAAAAACCAAAACTATCAACTCTGCGAAACAACCCACATCCATCCTAAGACATGCCACGTCGATTTGGATCACATCATCTTGGAAAAGATTCCTTGGAGCATTATTCAATTTAGAGTGATTACCTAAAAGAACAACAACATCTCGAAGGGTTAGCTAACAATTCCAATATGCACTAAATAGAAACACAATATGGAGTAGCAAAATCAATTTAATAAAATACACAATAAGAGTAATAATAGAATAGTTCCCATATAGTATATTCAAAACAGTGGCAAGAGCACGAAAATACCTATAATCGCAAGACGCAGATAATAATACTTAATGTCATATAACACTTAAGAATAAAAATACATCAATTCACCTCAATATAAAATCGATCATCGTTCACAACACTTCTTTTCTACCAATATTAATTTTACATATCAATCGGGGCATTCTCCAGCCGGAACGGGTTGTAGTGTTATTCCGAACCACTCACACCAAAACAATTCACATTCTTACCCCCAGTCAAGCCTTCACTAGAGCACTTGCCAAAACATTTTTTATAATTTTGAAGGGGCTCTCCTTGTCATACGACTACGCCAGGGATGTCTCCCTCCTTACCGATCATCCCATATGCTTAGTTGTACCGGTAGATGCCAAAGTTTCATAAATCAAGTAAAATATGAAGTATTAATCATCTACTAGTATATCTTTAAATTATCGCTTTAGTCACACATAAACGTATAATAAGATACAGGGACGAATCCCAAAATAAAGCTCTACACATCATATCTACACATTCAACACACATCAAAATTGATAACAAAGTAAGTCTAGGCGACTTGCCTTGAAAACGAAATCCCAAAGCCAAGAAACAACTAACTATTGCGCAACGTGGAACCCTGTCTAAGCCATATATCATTTCTCTTCTCGTCGTCTCTGTTCACTTCCTAAGACCCACACTCATATAAATATATATATATATATATATTTATATATATATCAATGAATAAAAATAACTTTTTAACTCTTACAAACTCTAACCCTAAAATAACGAAAAGTCAGCATGTCTTATAACTTCTTTTATATAAATCGAAATCCTTTAAAACTTGACAACGATAAACTATATATATATAAGAAAAAATTTTCTAGTTCAAACCTTTCTGTAAAACTTGATCAAAGGACTCCATAATATCATTACAAAATAAAACCCTAAAATTACTCTGAAATCTTTTACCGAATATAAATCCAATATCGAAAACACCCTTTGAGAACTATAAATCGATTGATTTCTTAATCAAAATCAATTGGGAATCCAGATATGGAAAAATTAATGAAATCCAAATAAACCATTAACTAATTAAAACTTACCGAACCACGATTGTACTTCGAGATTAAAACCCGATAGAAAAGATCTTGTATACAAGATAAAGAAACAACTAACTATTTCGCAACGCGGAACCCTATCTAAGCCAGATTGCATTTCTCTTCTCGTCGTCTCTTTCACTTCCTAAGACCCACGCTCATATATATATAGGGGGTTCCGGTAGAAAGCTAATTGTGGTAGAAAGTGAGTGTGAATTTGAGGCGTTGGATTAAAGTGAATTGATGGTGAGATTTGAGAATGCAAACTAGTTAAAATAGGGTGAGTATTACTAGATTAGATGTCATTTACTAAAAAAAATCACATCCCTTAAAAGTAGCAAACAAACCATTTAAAACAATTTAAAAAAGGAAGGAATATTTTCTCTCCTATTTTTAAAATAAAAACAAATCATATTTATTAATATTGATTCTATCCTATTTTTAAAACTAATTGATATTAACGTAATTTTGTATCTCTATTCTTGTAACATACCAGATGATCGAATACCAACGTGATGAACAATGAATATACATTCTCGTAGACTGTCGAGTGAACACCAATGTAATAAATAGTGAATATGTACATGTTACGATGAATATGATTAAAATAAATAATTGTATAATATCGACATAATTATCTTGTCTTCATTATTGCATGCTGCCAAATGAATACCAACGTAATACACAATGAATATCTATATTCGTTATAGTAAATATGATCATTAGTAATTATATAATCTCATTATAATTTGGACAACCATATCAACTTCAATGAATATTTCTATATAAAATTGTGAATATCAATTTACAATATAATACATCATAACTTGAATCGAAAAGCTACATAAATAACAATATTTAATGGTGAGAATATCATCAACTAGTACAGTGAATATGGTCACCCAGTTATCTGAATATCACTAGCTAATGTGGTGAATATGAACACCTATTTTACATTACTAATACTAGTTAATATAGTGAATACGAACCCCTAGTACATGAATATCACTAGCTAATACAGTGAATATGATCACCCAAGTACAAATCTCACAAATAAAAATGAGAAATGATTATACATTATTGCCCTTATGTAAACTCCATCTCCCTTCGATATTTTCCGACCATTTGCTACCTTCAAATAAAAAATAGGATAGATAATTGTTTTTAACAATAAAAAATAGGATAGATAATTATTTTTAGGGAAATTCCTTTTGGTGCCCCTAAGTTTTTGCCTTTTCGTTTTGGTGCCCAAGAAAAAAACTTATTCCTCTTGGTACCCCTAAGGTTTTGACTTTTCCCGTTGATGCCCCTCTCCGGTTCAAATTAGCTAATTTCAAACTTACCATTATGTTCATCACCCTTAAATTAATAGGATTCAACTCTTAAAACACTTAAATTCATAACCAAACTAAATCAATTTGAATTTTTAAAAATTTTTGTAAACAACCCCTTAAAATAGAGGATTGTTTAAAAATTCAAATTGATGTAGTTTGGTTATGAATTTAAGTGTTTTAAGAGTTGAATCCTACTAATTTAAGGGTGATGAACATAATGGTAAGCTTGAAATTAGCTAATTTGAACCGGAGAGGGGCATCAACGGGAAAAGTCAAAACCTTATGGGTACCAAGAGGAATAAGTTTTTTTCATGGGCACCAAAAGAAAAAAGGCAAAACCGTAGGGACACCAAAAGGAATTTTCCTTATTTTTAACAATAAATAAAATCTCTCAACAAAATAATACATATTATTTTTTATGGCAAGAATGCCATATTTCAATTACATAAATACTACTACAATCTAATTTTGTGAATATCTCTTAATATCCCAATGAATATCACTTTAAGAAATGACGAATATTAAATCCATTGATCCAAAAAATATAACAAGAGCGATCAAATTAAATCTTTTACTGATCAAAATCACATACATAACAAGATAAAAAAAACAAAGATATATGGCCACAATCGACATCAATATGTACATCTCACGAGACTCCATTAATCTCCTGATTTCATCCACCTTTTTTATTATTAAATACTTATCAATCTTGCGAGTAATACAGAGATCAGATCCCAAGTTTCAATTACAGCCCCAAGGAGGCAAAATTTCAAAGCACCAACAAGGTCGAAGCAGAAAATCGCCCATGTTGATAGATTGCGAAATATGACGTCATTAAATTGGTGTAAATATGAGAGAAAGTATGCCCCCAAAGCCCAAAAGCCAAGAGTAGAAGCTAAATCTCTTCAATGATTCCGTTTATGATAATGAGAGGATTAATTTTTACGTAAATTGGGGAGAGGATATAACAAATTGGAAAGAGAAAAGATTTTCTATTCAAAATTATCTCTAATAGAATCTCAACCATTTAATGATGATGAGAGAAAGTATGCCCCCAAAGCCCAATAGTCCATATTATATTTTACACTTTTTTAAAACAAAATCTCAACCATTTAAAAATTCTAATCTAATGGTCTATATTCACCCTCATTTTCCACTCTAAAAGACATTCTACTAGATCCTCATACTATATATATATATATATATATATATATAGAGAGAGAGAGAGAGAGAGAGAAAGAGTCATGTGAGAATGGTCGCTCAGGTGAGAATTAAGAATAAATCTCGTTCATCCATTACAAAAAATCAACGCCCTAGATTAAACATTTATTAAAAAAGATAAAATACAGCACGGGCAAATTTTTTCCGTATTATTCGCGTATTTTTCAATAAAATACGGCACGGACGAATTGTTCCCGTATTATTCACGTATTTTTCGAAAAATACGTTTTTATGAGACTTGCCCAGTTTGTTCATCAAAACTAGAGATTTGTTCATCCATATTCACCATTTGTTCATCAATACTAACTAATTGTGCATTGAGTTTTTGATAACAATGTTCATCGATTTAGAACTTTTTTAATTTTTAATTTTATTTCTTAACCTTATCTATGTATATGAATACAATATTATCTAGTTTTTTATGCACATATAATTATTTTCAAACCAGAAATGGTATTCTGATTGTTAAAGATAAGGTCATTCCGATACTTCCAAGTTGTCTACAACATATAAGCAAAAGTTAAACCCCAAAGGTCTTCTTTTTTCAGGTTCAATAATCGATGCCAAACATCCGTCTATGACTCCTAACGACTTCGAGGAAAAGCTAAAGGTGTCATTTGACGGACCAATCACAACAACTCGAAACAAGAAGATACAAGATGCAACTCATGCTCTTCTAGATGATTTAGGAACCATGAGGGATCAAGCTTCGCAACCTCCATGGATTACCATGCTTAGACATCAAGTTTAGACAAACCCGAGCCTGGATCAAGAGGTCTCAATGCCCATATTTGTTCATTGATATACTCCTATTTGTTCATTGATATAACCTAGTTTATTCATTGATATACTCTATTTTTTCATGCATATACCCCTATTTGTTCATTGATATAACCTTTTTTTGTTCATTGATATAACTTTTGTTTGTCCATTGTTTGTTCATTCATATACCCTATTTGTTCATGGATATACCCTTATTTGTTCATTGATATAACCTTTTTTGTTCATTGATATAACCTTGTTTGTCCATTGTTTGTTCATTGATATAACCCTATTTGTTCATGAATATACCGCTATTTGTTCATTGATATAACCTTGTTTGTTCATTTATTATACCCTTATTTATGAATTGAAATAAACTTATGTTTATGTGTCAATAGCATCAATTTGTACATTTAGGACTATCTACACAATTTTCATGTCTACCTATATGAGCACAACAAAAGAAACGAATAAAGTGCTCAATATAGTACATAAATAAGTTAAGGTTGATATAGAAGCTTGGATGCAAAGGATAATAGATAAATTATTTGACTTTGCAACAATATGATGTATGATAAGAGAACAAGCCAGTTGTAAACCGAATAGGAGTGCTTGTGCCCTATTTAGCTATGTTTGGAGCTCAAGAAGTAGCCACATATTTCACAGTAGCAACAATGACAAATCCAAAGGAGTCAAACAAGACAATACCAAGACCGACATCAAAATAATTAGTTTTGTCTCACATACGGCTAATTATGATGAACACACATATATTAATGTATACAATTTCGATACACATTCATCCATTTTTCATATACAAACAATAGATATTTGATGCATAAACAATAGTTCATTTATTCACAAAATCACAATTTTGATGAACAAAATCACAGTGTTGATGAACAAAATCATAGTGTTGATGAACAAAATCACAGTGTTGATGAACAAAATCACAATGTCCTATTTTCGTTTTTTATGAACAAAATCACAATGTTGATGAACATATTGCATACAATTTTGATACACATTTGTTCATTTTTTATGTACAAACAATAGATTTTTGATGCACAAGTAATAGTTTATTTATGCAAAAAACACAGTTTTGATGAACAAAATCACAGTGTTGATGAACAAATCCACAATATTGATGAACAATCTGGGCGCGCGTCCTATTTCCGTTTTTTTCAAAAATACGCGAATAATTCGCCTGTGCCATTTTTCCCCGTTTTAAGTGAAATTATCAGCGCCTTTGATTTTTCTTCATCCAACGGCTCTTGTTCTTTCTTATTTCGTACCTGGGCGCCCATTCGCACCTGAACCGGACCCTATATATATAGAATAATGCTCTAGTGAAAGCATTCTTTAGAGTGTAAGCATGTGGTTAAAGGATATCCGCTGGATTGGAAATAATGGGTGGATTGTAACACCCCGTCTTTCCACAGGGCGCCACTTAGAAGTAGACCTTACCAAGTGCTATTTAGGTGGGTTGACAACAACACTTTAGGATCTTACAACGCGAGCACGATTTCTCTGTCACACGAACCATACATAGGCAACCCTTCCTCTCCGCCAGCTACGATGGCCGTGCCGGAAACGGTACCAACACAGAGAAAACGTTTGAAAACTCATTGTCCGATGTGGGACGCCCGAGATCAAGGGCTCACAGAACCTACGTACCTTTCTATATAGATATAGTTTTATGTAGATCTATATAACTATAACTACCATTAAACTAACGATACAAAAATAAAACGTTTATTATGTTAAAATACAACATGTAATCTGACCCACATTCTCACCGTTCAAACCCAAAACCCGGAACTCATCTTCATCTAAACAAATGAAATTCCATTAAAGCCCAAATACAAGTTCAAACTGTTTATCAACCTGCAGAATTACTTAAGTTCCACTTGCTACTTAAACCATGGCTACACACTCTCAACCCGACAACAAAATCAGACCAAACTTCCGCCCACAATAGACTAAATGTCGAGGAAGGCAACCAAGGAAACAACGATACTTACCGGTGATGGCGAAGAAGGCGGCCGATGATAAACGGTCACACCGGCGATCGAACGATTGACACCACCGGCTTCACCGTGAGGGACCTTAAAACATCCGGATAAGAATATAACCAAGGAAGGAAAAAAAAAGAGGTGAGAATTACTAAGGAGAAGGACAATAGAGAACGATGATCGGCGACGACCGGACGAAACCGACGAGCGACCGGTCCTTACCTAAACCGAACACAACAGAGGCTGGAACAAGCTGATGGGATTTTCGGCTTCTCCAAACGAAGGACAAGGAATCAGGCTTGGGTTGAATCTCGGATGGAATTCAGAAAAAGACGGGAGTCAAGACTCATTCGGTTACGAAAAATAAGCGATCGGTGCTAAAGAAGATATATATAAAAGAAAATTTAAGCTAATCGGTTATAAAGATATGAAGATATGGACTTAATAAGAATTTGCTTATCTTGTTATGATTGCGACCTTAAAAGAGAAGATGTGATAATAAACATTATTGAATCGGGTAAAAATTGGTTAAGGATAGAAATTTACTTTAAAGTAACCGAAACTATATATGGATATAGTTTTAAACCTTAAGAAAATATATAAACTTTGGTGCATAGATAATTATTATCCTCTGGGCAACCTTGTAATTAGTTAGGTAAATTTTCAAACGGATTATAAATAATAGATATTTCTTATAGCGGGATTACTAGCGGGTCAAGAAACTTGATTGCTTGTAATTTAGGAAACTCGTTTTCCGACCTAAAACGAACTCGGGTATTACATGGATAGGATTAAAAAAAAAGGTGTAAAAAGCTTAAATGGGGATGTTGTACATGATCATTTCAGATATGGAGATAATCAATTACGGTTTTTAATCGATTAAAAAATCCTAAATTTTAGAGCATATTAATTTATTTCCTTTTAAGATGCTTTCTCTCTCCGAAAACTGATTTAGTAATTGCCCTCTCAATTGTTGACGGTTCAAAGAAAAAGAGCACCGGCGAATGCATAGGCGATTCACGAAGAACTTCGACAAATTGGTAAGTCGAATCGATTTTTTTTTGTATGTTTATTTAGTAAATTCGTTGTTAGTCTAAGTTTCGATGTTCTCACTCTCAATTCCGAACTTGCTTGGTCAAGTTTTAGTTCAATATGCATAAATTCGAAGTTAGGTTTTCATTGGAAAAAATCAATGTGCGAAACACGACTACTGAATCCGGTGAAAGTTGATGAAAGTAGAATGAAATTACATCAATGAAGTTAGGATTTTGGTGTTATTGCTCGGAACAATGATACTAAGGGACCAAATTTGTCTTTATTATTCAATTATATGAAATTTGTTTTTCAATTGGTGTAATGTATTATATGTTGTTGTTATTGAGAATAACACTGATATTATTCAATTCAATGTAAGAGGTTTTTACACCCCTTTATTAAGTTTGGGGAATAACAGGAGATAATGATCAATAATATTCACAATAAATACTATGATTTTTCAATAATAAGGATTAATTGGATAAGCATATGAAACGAGTGTTTTTCATTTTGGGTAGTATGGTTTTGCAACACTGGTATGTGTATGACAGTTTTGCAATTGTTTTTCAAGTATCACAATATACTTTTTCACTTTGGATGATATAGTTTTGCAACACTGATGATATGACTATGACAGTTTTGCAATTGTTTTTCAAGTCTCACAATATTCTTTTTCACTTTGGATGGTATGGTTTTGCAAAACTGATATCATTTGTGTTTAACCGAGTTTTCAAATGGAACAGGTGGTAATGATCAATAGTTGGACATTGGAGAAAAGTCAAAGCGCACCAAGGTCCAATTTAAAAGGCTTCTCACCAGGGGGGACATGTTCCGAATGATGATAATGTTGATGTATTTGACCTCGGTCCAAAAAAAGAATTGTAATTCATAAGCATTGTAATTGTTATTCATAAGCAGTGTAATGATTATTAATAGCATAAATTAATACGAAGAATCACATATTTTTCACAATATCAAAGATTGTTTTTCAAAAGCATTGTAATTGTTATTCAATAGTATACATTATTTATGTCAATACATTATAATAATACTAGTGAAAACCATTGAATAAGTTTAGTTATTCAGGATGAACAATGTTGTTTTTCAACTACTTTTATTTAGTTATTCATATTGATATTATTGTATCCATATATGAAATGTAATTGTATCAAATAAGTTTTGTGTTATCACATGTGTTAAACCGAGTTATTCAAACAATCAAAATGAGTTATTCAAACCTCAGCTATAAATATTATACGATTCTATAATTATTCAAACAATCATACTGTGTTTTCAAACGTCGACTAATAGATATTCAATCCATAAAATCATGCAACTGCCATATATAAAAAAACGTGGGATTTTTTAATTTTCACAATCCCTTAAATTTAGCAACTTTCAAATTTAAAATTCAAAGATTTTCCTCCTTTTTCTAATTCTTTTCAGCGACTATTCTCCCATAAATCTCGCCCATATCTATTAATTTCCTTTTTCAAATGATCGTTGTTTTAATTATCCACAACAACCCCATATAGCTTAATATGCACCTTAATTAACAACCACTGATTTATTTCAATCCAACGGTATATCTTTAACCACACGCTTACACCACAATATCTATTGTACCAGAGCGCTTTATATATATATATATAATCCAATGAATAAAAATAACTTTTTAACTCTTACAAACTCTAACCCTAAAAATAACAAAAAGCCACCATGTCTTATAACTTCTTTTGTATAAATCCAAATCCTTTAAAACTTGACAACGATAAACTATACATATAAAGAACATTTTTATAGTTCAAACTTTTCTGTAAAACTTGATCAAAGGACTCCATAATATCATTACAAAATAAAACCCTAAAATTACTCTAAAATCTTTTACCGAATTAAATCCAATATCCAAAGCACTGTAACACCCCTATTTTGAACCGATGGGTATTACCGTCAGTGACCTCGCATTTTTCCATCCAAAGTCACCCATGGCTTTATAAGGTATTAAATTTTAAAGACGTCACCTGAGAACACAGAGAAGCCTGATCCACCTGATAAATAAAATACCTCGACTTAAAACAAGAGCATAGGGGCTATGGGAATCGAACCCTAATTTATCTGCCATGATGTGGCCCCCTTTTGAGTTCGTTTTCCTTATTCTTTATTAAAGAAAAGATTCTTCAGCATGTGTCGATGCAAAAGCCTGGCTTGCGGCGCAAGAAAGAAAAGCCACGAAGACTTCGCCTAATCCCACGCCTTTGAATCCTATCCCGAATGCGTCCTTCTTATGAAGCTTTTCATGGGATGTTGTAAGGAGTGAAACTTCTGAGATGTCTCTCATGGAACTAAAGAATACTACTCAAATCTCCCAAGGTAGCTACTATGAGCTATTGACAGCTTCAAGCCCTTAAAGTAGTTTACCCTTGTGTGAGCGCTGCAGTCGACTCCTGACGAGGAGTCTCCTTTGCATCACTTCTTTTCATTAACCGCCGCTCCCCTACGCCTTTTTAGTGGCTTCAGGGGCGGCTACAGAGCAGCTCATTCTTCGATCTTTCTAAGCTCATTTTTCGAAAAGTACTTTTTCTCTTTCTTTCTATGTCATCATCTCGCCTACAGATCAGACTCTAAAACTCAATGGGAGCAGACACATCATATTTCAACGTATACACCATACGGCGAAATTGACTCAATCAGAGAAATAGAGAGAATAATAGTAGCAACCATTACTGATATTGTTTTCATTTTACCGATATATTTGTTATCTATATTGAGTGGATCAAAGGATGTTTGAGGAAACAACTCCCTTGTATATTTATTGAGTGGTTCACCGCAGTCGCATGGGCTAAGAACTTGTGGATGGGTACTACAAATATGGTAAAGATAGGTATCTTTGATACAATTCACTATGAGTGTGAGATCGAGTGAACACAGTGCCATGGGTTTATTTAATAGGGGGTCAGGAGCTGGGCAGACCCATATTGAGAATCCAAAGATGATTAAGAGAAAGAGAACAAAGCGAATATCTCTGCAATACGAGTGCATTATAGCATATGAAAGTTGAGAGCTGGTCTTGAATGTACCATATAGACTAAGATTCTTAGCAAGCCCAATATTATGATATTCTGATAGCTGTAAGGGTGACCTATAACCAATAAGATTTTTGAATAGTTTATTCATAACTATCAGTATGGGAGTGCCTTGATAGATTTTAGAAGTTATAGGTTGCCATAGTGCTGATGTAAATTTTACCTTATGGAATGAATATAAGTCTATTGATAGACTCTTTCTTCTCGATATACTAAATGCAGCTTTCAAACGTGTTTTAAATGTTAAATTGCTCAATGCACTACGTACTGAAGATGATGATCTATCATCGTATAATTGATACCATACAGGTTTTTTTTAGGTTTGAGAAAGTCAGATTGACTAGTGCTCGGTAAAGAATCCTTAGCTTCAACCTTCTTACACAACACATGCGTTCGTATAATAGGTTTCAGTGATGTCAATTTATAAAACAAAGAAAATGGTAAGCCAGAACTCATACAACGCAACTGATCCTTCTTAGATATGAGACTTGGAGAGGTAAACTTGATTGATCTATTAGATGAAATAATATACATAATGCCTCTATTGTATTTTAACATCTAATATTACTAACATCCATTTGAATTTGTCCATCTTCACTGACACTAACTATACCACCATGATAACATTTGAATGGTTTTTCCCCTGGTTCAATGGAATGAATTTACCATTCAGATTGAGAGAATCAAAGAGTTCTAAAATTGAATCTTTAGACAATGACTCACCCTGGGGAATGGATACTATTATTTCATGTACATACCGACTATACGATATGGAAGGATATAACATATGAAAAATATTATCTAACTCATACAAGATATAATTGAGTATAACATCACTTATCAGTGGTGAATAGGGCATCATCTCTAATATTGATGTTAATACTATATCATCCCAATCTATCTCTATATAAAAGAATTGCTTTAATATATCCATGATTTCATAATCATCTACAATAAGTGCAAGCTTTTGCAAAAGATCTTCTCGATTAATCCTTCTAAATGAGAGAGTCATATCCATTATATAAAGCCTTGAGATAGGCTTCTTTATTGAACGAATATGATAATAATAAGATGTTATTTGTTGATCTACTAAACCAAAAGATCCATTTGAAGATGATTTATGTAGATTCATAAGGTAAAATTTCTTGTTTAGCATGAGCCCTAGTCCCATAAGAACCAGTTCATCATCCATATTTGGAATGAGACAACCATATAATATAATATTATCTATTTTCAAATGGTAACAATATTTATTCGGATATATGCTTATGAGTTCAGATAATGTATGAGAAGTTAATATTTTAAATGGTGATTATCTATAATTACCTTTTCTTATTCGTCTTACAAGTTCAACAAATCTAAAAATCGGCATATCATCATTTTGAAATTGAATATTTTGATTATAAATAATAGACATTTTATTTATGAGTAAATCCATAGATAACTTATAATCAATACTACTGTAACTCACATATCGGGAAGGTATCCTCAAAAACGAGTCATGATGAGAAATAACGACATTAACAAACATAGCATAGTCAGAACGAACAGAAGAAAGAGAGAAAATAACCATGCCTTTCATATTATACTATATTATCTCCGCTATTTGGGGTAATCCCAAATGTTAATAATATGGCAACTGCTAACCCTAAACTAACACCTATTATAATAGCGTGATTTGTTGTAGGAATTTCTATATCAACAAATGGTTTCTCTTCTGCAAAGGCTTGTTCTAGTGGTGGGATAGGACTTTCAATACCTTCAACTAAAGTCATCTTATTAAACCCAGGATGAACATGAAAATCTGGATTAGAAAAAAATGCATCATAATTCTCAATTGGACTAAACAGGGGGATAAATACATCAATAGGAATATGTAATCCATCGCCTGGAGCAAAACCATACCATACAGTACAACCAACACCCATTTGAACCAGAACTATGAATCTACCATAATAACCCTCATTATAGGTTATTGCTTCAACCAAGACACGAGATGCCAAAAACGAAGATTTATCGAAAAGCAAGTCAGATACACCCTTTAACTTGAGTAATGGTGCGCTATTAAGAGTTCCTTTGGTTAAGGATAACCCTCGGCTATCTCTGAACTTTCTTAGACCATCTAAGGTCTCATGAACTTGTAATTGTTTTAATAAAGATTCGCCTTGTCCGGGTATAAAGTGAAAGCCTAGCGACATCTTAAAACTGCTAGACTTCCCCGTTAATTTAGTAAAAGGTTTTTGTACATCCATAAAAGGTGCTTTTGTTTTCTCCATGATATTCCGAGTGAATTCTGAAGGATTGGAAATTGCTTTAAATCGTTCTATAATAGAAGCAGTAGGTGTAAGATTATGAGTAAGATTTTTACTAGTGCTACCTCCTCTTTCATTCAAAGACAAATTCTTCATTCTATCTATCAATGTAAAAACCTCTGTATCGGGCCCGAATCTATTTACAACACTTGAAAGACTAGACTTGTTGAATATCTCTCTCATAGTAATAAAATATGAATTGATATAAGATATATTGCTGGCTTTTAGCACACTGTTTACAACAGATACGACCACTGCGTGTTCAGTGCGGATTCACCAAATATTTAGATTTTGTGACTTGAAGTTGACGCCGAACTGCTTAAAATCATAACTCTTACTATGAGAGGTCTTGTTTTCCTTAACGTAGACAATCAGCAAGAGCCAGTCGGCCTTGAGAGTGTACAATAGAAGATAAGATCTTCTTCTTGACATCCCCCTCAACAACAGGTAAGACAAAATTATTAACATTACCATTAGTCAAAAACATCTAAATAACCCCATAATAAGAATATGGGGACGAATCCTATATACCCTAAAGATATTCGCTTATCTGATAGACTTTTTTCGACGATAATACATGATATTAAAGGTGCTCAAACTTGAGACCTTAAATATTGTCATTACATCTTCAAATGTTTCAAAACAACATAATACGATAGAGTTTAAGCAGCGGAATTAACAAGAAATGGTTCTTGCAAAGCGTAGCGAAACCAAAATATGAGAGAAACATCTTCGAGAAGACTCGACCTTCCTTCCTTCAACTTCTTGATTCTTCGTCTTTAAACCTTCGAGTGAAGTTTCCTAGACTCTGGCATTTGTCGCGAAGGGCAAGAAATACCAGGCAAAATGTGAAAAATAGCGGAATTAGTCTAAGGAGACTAAGCAAGTGAGAATGGAAATTCTCAAGGGTAACTTTGTAATTTAATAATTCATCAAAGAGATATATGAGGGATGTGTTTGAGATTTATAAACTTTATGTGGAGCTTAAGGACGGAAATGAGTCGATCTCAAAATGAGATAACTTTAATCCGAAAAGAAAGAACAAGTTTTGATTACACAATAAGTTGGGAACGTTTTAATTACACAACAAGTTTTAGAAAGTCTCCGCACCCTTTTCGGACCTCAACCAACCACATCATATTCGGTGCTCCAGATCGGGGAGGTGGCCTGAAGGCGCTCAAGTACCAAGCACACATTGACAAGCCCAAATAAGCATTCAGATTGGAAAGACGATCGTCCAAGAACCGAGAGCCGGGTTGGTCTACCAAGTCGAACTAATTCAACCCAGTTCAATTTAATTTAATGTGCACTACCACTTATCTTTATTACATGTCAAAACGTTTCTTATTATTTATGACTTTTAAGGGTGTGGACGCTATGAAAGAGTCGAGTCCACTTAAGGGAACGGAGTTCCGACACCTAGCTAGGGTGTAACATCCCTCCAACGAATAGGAGTGAATATAGATCATGATCCTTAAGTCGTGGCAAGAGAGGGCGTAACACCGTAACACTCGACATATTATGGAGAGATGTTCGGGGTCAAACTTGCATCCCTTATTTTGTATTAATTCCATAATGAATCTCGAAAAGAGATATAAACAAGCAAAGCCACACAAACAAGCCTAAATATATTTTTAATAATAATAATGATGATAATAATAATAATGATAACAAGAGGTCGTTATTTATAAAAATCGATATTTCCTACATTTATTTATTTTAACACACAAGTTATTCCCAACATAGAGAAGTTTAACGGAATTGAAATATAAAATTTTTTCAAGGAGAATATCCACTTGCCTTGAATTTCGTTCGACCTTTCACGAGGGCTCGGAAATTTTGAATGACTTAGAGAACTCGAAAGCTTTGACCTAGCAATTCGAGATAAAATAAAGAAACGAATTTATATTAAAATTCTTATTTCATTTCTTAAACAACCCTTTTCTTAATTTATTTCTTTAAGAGAAAGTATTTTATTCTAAATTATTTAATTTAATAATTTAGGTAGGAGGTTCAAATAATAATAATCCTTTATTATTATTCCTAAAGTGAAATCTTAATTAATTTTAATAGAAAAATATGAGAATTAGATGGGCATGCAAAAACGGATTTAATCACATAAATTCATTTTTAAAACACACGTGCAATATTTATTCAATTTAATTAAATAAATATTATCTATATGTGAAAATTATTTTTATAAAGAGGTATAAAATAAAATACGAGTCAGGAAATTATACTAAGAGTTAACGGGAGCAGAATGACAAGCAAAACGAGGCGAGTGGATTTATGGGCTTCTCCTTCACTTTTCCTTTAAAGAAAAAATTCTGATGGATTAATAGGAGCACTTGGGCCTATTTTTCAGTCCAAAAAAATAGTTAAAAATAGCCTAAAAGGAGATTAAGCCCAAATCCTTACCCTTCTTTGTTCTTTTTCACGTTACAATAAATAGAGGAAGAGCAGGACCGCACGACGCAGGACTTCATGAGCAGTAACATGCGGCGGCCGGTGGTGGCGGGAGCTCCGGCGAGGGCGGCGCGCGTCAAGCGGGAGGCGGCCGACGGTTTGGTGGTGTTCCGGTGGCCTCTCTAGGGTTTGGGGATTTTTTTGTGAAAAAAAAACAGAATTTTAAACAAACAATTGAGGCTGAAAAATCAAACTTGAATGAGAGTGTAATTGGAAGAGTAAGATGAGTAGAATGATGTGATTTCCCCTTAGAAAACCATAATCCACACCTTTCATGCTTTGACCTCTCATGGCATGGGTGGATACATGGTGAATGGTTGGAGTTATGCTTCTTTGCAATGGGTGGAAGAAAGAGATTGGAGGAGAAAGGAGGTGGAGAGGAGGTAGAATTGGTGAAGATGCCATCATTGGACTTATGTCAAATCAAAATTCCACCACAGGAGCTTCTTGCATGAAGGAGGGAAAGAAATAAATTATGATTTTTATTTCTTCTAATGATAGAAAAGTCTTGATAGCATAGCGGAAATGAGGAGTGTTGGGTGTTTGAAAAGTGCAAGAGGTCATGGGTTCGCCTCCCATCTCTCGCAATTTTTTCTTTTGCCCACATTCCTTTATTTTTCATCTAGAATTTAATTTAACGGAAATTAAATCAAAATATTATTTATATTTAATTATTTAAAATTTTATTTGCTATCAAGTTAAATTTTTAACCAAGTTTATTATTATATTATGAAAAATCGTAATAAAGAATAATCTTTTTATTTTAGAGGAATTATTAAATTAATAAAATAATCGTTTCTTTTTATATTGAAATAGTGGGTATTACAAACACCCTTGGAGAACTATATATCGATTGATTTCTGAATCAAAATCAATTGGGAATCCAAATTTGGAAAAATCAATGAAATCCAAATAAATCATTAACTAATTAAAATTTACCAAACCACGCTTGTACTTTGAGATTAAAACCCGATTGAAAAGATCTTGTATCAAAACTAGATCAAAAGAACAAATTCTTTCCCCTCTCTTTTTCTTCTCCTCTCCTCTCTCTCTTTGTGTTTTTTCTTTCTTTCTACGTAGTTTGAATGAACATTTCATAGAAATTAAACATATATATAATGTTGAAAGCAAGGTCGGCTTAAATCCCGAAGTCGACATAAATTTTAGCCAAAATCTCACTTTTTACCTGGAAATCTCGTTTAGTACAAACTTTACCCTGAAATAATTATTAATTAATTTTATGTTAAAAACTTTTTAAAGTATAATTAATTTAATTCAAAATTTAAAAATTCAAAATTATTATTTATCCAAAATTACGTACAAGCTAAGTAATCCTAGCATGAAATTCAAGGAACATAAAAATAAGATAAAATACCAAAATATTCCCTCATATTACAAAGGTGATAGCCGGTATTGATGAAAAAATCTGATGTAAACGACGACCTTCAATGTGTGCATTGTTCGTACGCTACACACATTAATTCTGTGCGATATATACATACACAATTATTATGTAAACTTATGTCGACATTCAATGTTATATATATATATACACACTACCATATATGCATAAGTTTAAAAAAGCGTCTTGATACTCTAATATATAGGGTTGTCCAACGGGTCAACCCGACCCGACCCATAACCCGCATTACGGGTTTCGGGTCAACCCGACGACCCGTAAAGAAAATAATGTTGACTCGTGACCTGACCCGTAACCCATAAAACGGGTAATGGGTCGGGTCTGACTGGGTCAAATGGGTCAATTTGACCCGTTTGACCTTTTAACGACCCGTTTGACCCGCAACAGAACCTGTTTTTGCAGCAAGTTGCTTCACTCTTCAATGTATAATAAACCTGTTTTTTGCAATTCCAAATCAGAAATAAAAACTAGATCCAAAGTAACAAACATAAAGTCTAAAATCTAAATACACCAATTCACCAAAGTACCAAACACAAAGGCTAAACTACACACCAAAGTACCAAATGTCCAAATCAGAAATACAACCAGCAGTCCATTACCAAAGTACCAAAACCAAACCATATATAATCTGAAGTACATAAAAAGGTCCACAAAAGACATCTGAAAAACAACACTTAAGTCAAAACACAACCAAAGTACCCAACACAAAGCAAAGAAAAATTTTAGACTTTAATCCTGCAGCAACAATGAACGGTTGAACGAAGAGCGAGGAGAGTGGGAGAGAACGGAAAAGGAGCCGGCGAGTCTCAACAGTCAACCGTAATCTTAGATTGGAGGAAGAATCAGATCTCGGAGAAGGAGCCGGCAAAGGCAATAAGAGAAAGCAGCGAGGAGAGTGGGAGTGAACGGAGAGCAAGCTTACTCTTTATTCAAACTAGAACTCGGAATCTCGGATTGGATTCTATCAAGAAGACGAGCAGTGAGCAATGGGGAAGGGACGCTCAATCGAAGAAGGTGGGAACTAGGAAGCAAGCGGCGGATGATGCGACCCCCGTCGTGGATGCTAGCCAGGAGGCCGACTCGTTCACTCTTCGCTCGGATGACCCCGTCACCCATGCCAGGACTCGCGCAATCCAGACCGCGACGCAGTCGCTTGTGTCGCGCCTTACCGCAGGCCACGGCACGCCCCTCTCCGCGCCGACGCACACTGCCTTGTGCGTCCTCGGCGTCGAGGAACCTCAAGTTGAACCCTCGGTGCCAACCTTCACCACCTTGGCACCATCGGACGCAACCCTTGCACCGGCGCCAGGATCGCGTCTTGAGGTTCAGGTGCCGCGCGCCCCACCTGGCGCGCCAGCGTCCTCGCCAGCGCCCTAGCGTCTCGCCAAGCGCCGTGTCATGCCTCGCCAGCGCCACGCCAGCCCAGCGATGGCCTTCTCGCGACACTTCGGTCGTGGTCACAGAAGACCTATCCTATTTCTAGTATTTTTTGCATGATTTCCAATTCCGAACATTGCTATTAGCGGTTTTATAGATTTAGGAAGTATTTAATGGGCCTTGCGCCGATAGAATTGGACTCGCGCCGTTGGGCCTAGCTTGCATGCTAGCCCTAGGCGCGTCTTAGGGTTTCTTCATACTTTTCTTATGCCGCTCCTATATAAGGAGCTATGTTTGTCATTTATTATTCAGCGCACATTTTAGGGTTAATTAAAGTCGAGGTTGTCTCCTTATTTTCCCTTTGTGCTTGCGCCGCCACACTAAATCAATCAAAACTCTCGTTTCTTTCGCATTGTTCAAGCTTGTTCATGCCATCATTGAATCATTCAAAGCCTTCCGCCGCACTCTTCGAGACCTACTACTCAAACACCGCAAAGATCCGTCGCATCCCATATGAGGGACGCATCAACTGGCATCAGAGCCAAGGTTTGAGTAAGTCTCGTTTCACCCTTTTTCGTTCATTCACACACGATCCATTCCGCTGCATTAACCCTAGAGTCCATCCTCCACTTCGTTAACCTCCATCTAGGGCCCGATTTTTTTTTCTTGCTTACGTTAATTGATAAAAAAAAACAAATCAGCCTTGTCCTAACTCGCTTGATCTATTGATTTCGGTGAAAATTACTCATTGTCTTGCTAGTTGCTCGCACATTAGGTCTTGTTTTGCCGATTTCTATCTTGCATCTTTGCGTGTTGCTTGTGTTGATTGCTTGAATTGTTCTTATTTGCTCTAGAGGAGAAAGCCTAGAGTCATTGTTCTATTCAAAAAAAAGCAGACGTGTACCTCGGCTATCAAAAACCAAAATAAGGTAAGATAGTCGATTGTTATTTAAAGAAAAAACTCTTGGACGATCACAAGCCAAAATAAGGCAAGATCTATCCAACAAAAAAATTGGTTCTCTTTTTCGGCAACCCTAATTGCATATTCCATTGCTTGTGGTTTTCGGTTTTGACTTGCCTAAATTTGTGTCTTGCCTTGCTTGCTTTGTTGTTTTCGAAGCCATATTGGTAGATCGAGTTGAGTGACCTTAGCCTTGCCCATCCTTGTTCGTGTGGTTTAAACATTAAGGGTCGGCTTGACTTAAGCGAGCTGTAAACTCGTTGTCTTTTGCTTCTGAACTTCTTATTGCGATGACTGGTATTACTATAGGTACGGTCTCGGAGTCAGGCGAGGACAACCGAGACAACAACAACAACACGGCGTCGCAGAATGCCAATCAAAACTTTTCACCCGAGGCTTTGGCTCGCATCCAAGAGCTCGAGCGTCTCCTAGCCGAGAGCCAAGAGAAATCGAAGCACACCGTGCCCGCGGCTCAAGTGCTCGCTTCCGAGATCCATGCCAATCCGGGAGTCACCGCGGACGACGTTGCACGCACTCGGGCCAAAGGGAAGCAACATGCGCATCCTTCATCACAATTCGGTACCATCAATCGAATGTAGTCGATCAAAGAAAGTCGCCACAATGAGAAGCACGATGCTGGTCCACGGACCGCGGATCGCTATCAAATGGCGCGAGATTATAGGGACACGCAAGTGTACGACGTATATTCCGGTGACGAGTATGACTCCGAGGAGTATAGACGTCAACACACGAGTGGTGACCCTAAGAAACAAAAGAAAAAGCATAAGCAGCCGACGTATGTTTACGAAACCCCAAAGCGGAAGCACGGGGCCAAGTACTACGACGCCGACGCTTATAGAGTCGAGGACGATCTCGAGCATCAAAGTGCTCGAAGTCCATATACTGATTTTGAAGATAATTATGAAGATTTTAGTGATTATTCTAATGAATCGAGTTTTGATCACCCGCAGGTTCAGGATCCCGAAGAGCATGACAATTGGCCTTCCGATTGGATCCCACCGCCGCGCCTCGCGAAGAATCGCAAGGAGTACGACCACGCCTACGACACGACACGTAAGGATGGCTCGAAGCATCGGCGCGACAGGGATCGGGAGGCACGGCGCCCTCGGAGACCGGATGATGGTGACGATCCTGACGATGGCGACGACGATGACAATCGAGGACTGCCTCGGCACCGGCGCGATCGCCGAGCGCACTCGCCTCGGCGCCGGAGTCCGCGTCGCGACAACGATTGTTGAGAGGCTCGTGATCCAAGACACAACCGCCGAGACATCAAGGTAAAATTCGAACCCTTCTATGGCACTTATGATCATGATGTTTTCATTAAGTGGTTGCAGGGCACGGAGCACACGCTCCGAATTTTAGGGTACGAAGACGATGAGAAGGTTGAAGACGTAACCCTACATTTTCATGGTGCCGCTCGTACGTGGTGGAACCATTTCGAGTCCGAAAGGATTCGAAAAGGAAAACCCCTAATTCGAGAATGGCATCAACTTGTGTACCTTTTGAGAAGAGATATATCCCGGCTGATTACAAGGACAAGATGCACATCGAAATAATGCGCGTTAAGCAAGGTTCGATGACCCCGGAGGAATTCTTTGCCAAACTGAAAGACATGTTGTTCAAGGCTGGTATGAGCGTCTCTCCCTCGGTAATGCGAACAAGATTCATCTCGGGATTGAGGCAATCGATACAAGATCGCTTGGAGATTTTGCCAATCAAAGACCTCAATAACTTGGTTCACACGGCGATGGAAATCCATAAACAAGAGATGCGTGCCAAGTCTAGCTGGTTGGTCGAATGCAAGGTATGCCTCGAACACTAGTCAATCCAATTTTTCTACTAACCGTGCACCTTCTTCCATGCCAAGTGCTAAGACAGGTTCCCAATCAAAGACGGAAGCCGCGCCTTCAAAGGCACCAGCCGCACCGCGCACCACCGAGCCAAGCGCCGATTGTGCCCGAGACATGGCGTGCTACAAATGCGGGGGACGATGTGGCCATATTATGAGGAACTGTCCGAACCAAAAGAAGGTCTTGTTCACGGCACAAGGGGATCCCTATGAAAGCCAATAAGAAGAAGAGATCGAAGCCCCGAGTGCCGACACCACAAATTTGGAGTGCGATCCATCAGATGCCATTGGAGTCTCCAAACTTCAACTTGTGACTTGCCGAGCCTTAAGCATGCGAGAGGCACCGAAAACCGATCAACAAGAACAACTCTTTTATACCCGTTGTTTGGTCAATAAGGTGTCCTTGAGCGTCATTATTGACTTGGGGAGTTGTGCAAATTTCTTATCCAAGAAGGTGGTTGATCACTTCACCTTGCCAACAACGCCACATCCGCAACCATTCAAGCTACAATGGATCTCAAACGACGGCGGAGATTGGGTTGACAGGAAAGTAATTTTCATTTTCTATTGGTGCATATTCGGATTCCATATTATGTGACGTAAAGCCAATGGACGCCACACACCTCTTGTTGGGACGCCCATGTCAATACGATCGTCGCGTGCTTCACGACAGGTTTTTGAACACTTATATTTTCAATTACCACGGGAAGCGCGTGACCCTCTTACCAATGTCACCTAGTGAAGCTCTACAAGATGAAGCCGAGAGGCAAAGGCAAAAGACTAGCGACAGCGGCACCATCATGCCGAGCACGACGCCTTCGGCGTCCCCTGCGACAACTGCCGATTCCAGCGGCGTTTCTGGTGCCAATACCACTCATTCAGGTTCCCAAGATGTTGAAGAAGGATAGCGCCGACAGAAGTTGGAGTCGGGCCGACAGTTTGCTTCACGTGGCCTCGGTAACGCGCCGAACGCTGCGGATTTCTCCAAACAAGGGCTCCAACAAATTCCTGAAGGTTCTACAGGCGCTTCTGGTGGAAAAGCTATTAAATTAGAGTGTCCAACAGATTTGAAGCATAAACTCCCAAGGGTGAAGAATTTGAGCAACGGACCGCCGCATGTGCCTCCTACCGTCGCGCACCACGCCGTTGCGACACGAAAATTGGGCTACCAAGAGCTACGGGATGAATTTACAAGCGTTTCCAAGGCTATTACTCCTCAAATTCCAGGAGCTATCTCATACAAAAAAGACGCCCCAGAACTTGCCCGAATGAGTGACGACGCCGAACCACCTCTCCTTGGGACCTTTTGGCCCGACGTCGCGACATCAAAAAATCTATTCAGGGGAGTCTTTCTTGTTTCATCTTGTATCCTTTACTTTCTATTTCTAAAACTGTGGATAATTCACTTCCGTCTTGTATTGTTTCTCTTTTGAAGGAATACGAAGACGTGATGCCAGACAAGCTTTCGAAGGGTTTGCCACCAATCCATGGGATCGAGCACAAGACCGACCTCATGCCAGGCGCGTCCCTTCCAAATTGAGCGGCGTATAGGACCTCACCGAAGGAAACCGAGCAGCTCCAAAGACAAGTTCAAGAGCTTTTGGACAAGAGCTTTGTCCGAGAGTCTTTGAGTCCCTGTGCCGTGCCGGCCATCCTCGTGCCGAAGAAAGATGGTTCATTTCGCATGTGCGTCGACTGCAGGGCCATTAATCAAATCACGGTGAAGTACAGGCACCCCATTCCATGGCTCAACGACATTCTTGACGAGCTCCACGGCGCCGCCTTGTTCTCGAAGATTGATCTCAGGAGCGGATATCACCAAATCCGCATGCATGAGGGCGACGAGTGGAAGACCGCATTCAAAACCAAGCATGGTTTGTACGAATGGCTTGTCATGCCTTTTGGCTTGACAAACGCCCCTAGTACTTTTATGCGGCTTATGAACTTTGTGTTTAGAAAATTTTTAGGACGTTTTGTCCTCGTGTATTTTGACGACATTTTGGTTTTTTCTAAGGATTTGGATTCCCACGCGAGGCACCTTAGGTTGGTGTTAGGTTGCCTTCGCGAGCACTCTTTGTTTGTAAATTTGGACAAGTGTTCGTTTTGCACGGACACGACAAACTTTCCTGGATTCGTCGTGTCCAAGGATGGCCTTAAAGTGGACGACGGCAAGATCCGCGCCATCCGAGAGTGGCCCACCCCTACAACGCCGATGATGGTTTGCTCTTTCTTAGGGCTCGCAGGGTTTTACAAGCGATTCGTCAAGGACTTTAATTCCATCGTCGGGCCACTCCATAACCTAACCAAGAAGGCAACCACAATCAAGTGGATGCCTATTCATGAGGCCGCCTTTCAGGCCTTGAAAGATGCCTTATGTAGCGCTCCAGTCTTGCAATTGCCAGACTTCACTAAGCGCTTCGAGGTCGAGTGCGACACCTCTGACTATGGCATAGGCGGCGTACTCCTCCAAGACAAACTCCCCATTGCTTTCTTTAGCGAAAAATTAATCGGGGCTACTTTGAACTACCCGACGTTTTACAAGGAGTTGTACGCGCTCATTCGGGTTTTAAAGACATGGCATCATTACCTATGGCCTAGCGAGTTCGTGATTCACATAGACCATGCCGCCTGAGCGTATCTCAAGAGTCAAACGACTCTAAACCGACGCCATGCACGATGGGTGGAGTTTATGGAAACTTTTTCGTATATCATCGCCCACAAAAAAGGAAAGGAGAACGTCGTGGCAGACGCTCTCTCGCGCAGGTATGTTCTTTTAACTCAACTCCAGGCCAACTTGCTCGGGTTCTCCTTGATTAAGGAGTTATACATGCATGATCAATTTTTTAAACTGATCATGGAGAACCTCGAGCATAATCGAATCCATGAGTCCTATTTTTTGGAGAATGGATACCTCTACCGAGCCGGAAAGCTTTGCATTCCGAATTCGTCTGTGAGGCATCTATTGCTCAAAGAAGCTCATGACGGCCGAGGCCATTTTGGCATAGCCAAGACCCTAGCAGCACTTCGTGAGCATTTTTTCTGGCCACATATGGCATCCGATGTTCACAAGTATTGCCGCGGTTGCGTGCCATGCCAAACCGCAAAATCGAGGTCCCAACCTCATGGTCTATACACGCCCTTTCCCATTCCGGATACCCCGTGGGAAGATCTCTCCATGGATTTTATTACGGGCCTTCCAATGACAAGGCGCGGTAAAGATTCGATCTTCGTAATTGTGGACCGCTTCTCCAAGATAGCTCACTTCGTGCCATGCAAAGGGAACAACAATGCGATTGAAATCGCAAACTTATTCTTCGAGCATGTCGTGAAGCTCCACGGTGTGCTACACACTATTGTCAGTGATCGGGACACCAAATTTTGTAGCCATTTTTTGGAGAACGCTATGGGGAAAGATAGGCACACAATTGCTCTTTTCGACCTCATATCATCCCCAAACCGATGGTCAGACTGAGGTGACCAATCAAACCATGGGCACCCTTCTTCGGACGGTACTCAAACATAACCCATGCCGGTGGGAGGATCTAATACCTTTTGTTGAGTTTGCATACAACAGGTCCAAACACTCGGCCACACGGAAGACGCCATTCGAGATCGTCTACGGCCTCAACCCGCACTCCCCGATGGATTTAGTCCCTTGGCCCTTGAAAAATGGTGAGCACCTCGACGCGGCCAACCGCGCCGACGCCATCCGTAAATTGCACGATCGGACTCGGAGTCAATTGCAGCGCAGGGCTGCACAATACAAGGCCTAGCATAACAAAGGTCGCAAGCGTCTCGTGTTCAACCCGGGCGATCTCGTGTGATTGCATCTTCGCAAGGACCGTTTTCCGGACGCACGGAAAACCAAGCTACATCAGCGAGGAGACGACCCTTTCAAAGTCTTGGAACGGATCGGGGACAACGCTTACAAGATTGACCTCCCAGGCAAGTATTCGGTGCATTCTACTTTCAACATTGTCGATCTCTCCCCCTATGTCGACCCAGCTTATGAGGAAATGGAGACGTTTCCAAACCGAGTGGGGGAGGGTGATGCGACCCCCGTCATAGATGCTAGCCAGGAGGCCGACTCGTTCACACTTCGCTCGGATGGCCCCGTCACCCGTGCCAAGACTCGCGCAATCCAGATCGCGACGCAGTCGCTCGTTTCGCGCCTTACCGTAGGTCATAGCGCGCCCCTCTCCACGCCGACGCACACTGCCTTGTGCGTCCTCAGCGTCGAGGAACCTCAAGTTGAGCCCTCGGTGCCAACCTTCATCACCTTGGCACCATCGGACGCAACCGTTGCACCGGCGCCAAGATCGCGTCTTGAGGTTCAAGTGTCGCGTGCCCCACCTGGCGCGCCAGCGCCCTAGCGTCTCGCCAAGCATCGTGTCATGCCTCGCCAGTGCCGCGCCAACCCAGCGATGGCCTTGTCGCGACACTTCGGTCATGGTCAGGTACGACCTATCCTATTTCTAGTATTTTTTGCATGATTTCCAATTCCGAACATTTCTATTAGTGGTTTTATAGATTTAGGAAGTATTTAATGGGCCTTGCGCCTATAGAATTGGACTCGCGTCGTTGGGCCTAGCTTGCATGCTAGCCCTAGGCGCGTCTTAGGGTTTCTTCATACTTTTCTTGTGCCGCTCCTATATAAGGAGCTATGTTTGTCATTTATTATTTAGCGCACATTTTAGGGTTAATTAAAGTCGAGGTTGTCTCCTTATTTTCCCTTTGTGCTTGCACCGCCACACTAAATCAATCAAAGCTCTCGTTTCTTTCGCATTGTTCAAGCTTGTTCGTGCCATCATTGAATCATTCAAAGCCTTCCGTCGCACTCTTCGAGACCTAATACTCAAACACCATAAAGATCCATCGCATCCCATACGAGGGACGCATCAGCGGACCAATCTCAGATTGGAATTGGAGAAAGAATGAAAATGAAATTAGGGTTAGTTCCCCTTACTCCCTTAGGCTTTTTAATTTGGGCCTAAAGCCCAAGTCATAGTGTCAAACTCGGGAATAGTCGGAATACACTAATGTCTAAATGTCTAATACATTAATTTTTTTATAAATATTACGGGTCGACCCATAACCCGATGGGTCGACCCGCAACCCGTAATCTAAAAAAATCTAACCCGTATCTCGTAATATATGAAAAAATCTGACCCGTAACTCGTAAATTTGTGGGCGGGTCGGTTCGGGTTACGGGTTAACCCACCCGTAGGACAGCCCTACTAATCTGTATGTGCGTGCGTGCGAGTTAACTAGAAATGGTTCATATAAATTAACAAGTCAACATAAAATTTACCATTTCATGCTTTTGTTTGGATTACTCACAAGAACCACATTCTCTGCTTTATTAACATGAGTAAGCTACTCACTTTTCCAAGCAATCTTATAACATAACACCACACCACACCACGACCATCACCTATTTTTGTATTTTTGTATTCCCTTAACATTCTTCATTTATACTTCACACACACACCAACCACGCAGAGGGAAGAAACACCACCTCTCTCTTCTATTTTACTCTCAAACTTTACGCTTCCTTGTCTTGCTATCGGCCTCTCCTAGTTGTCAAGGCAGACACCTTCCTCCACCGGTCACCATCACCAATATCTGTCGGCGAACATAACACACCGGAAGGCCGCAAGTTGCCATCGTTTGTCATAGTCTTATCTTAGAGTTGATGTGAGTCGATCCTCGTCTCCGGTCCGGTGTCTCCGTCGTCGGTGAGAAGTTTTCCATCCTTATGGTTCATATATATAGTATTAAGGTTTTAACTAGCTAATTCCTAAACTAACTAGTGAGCGGGAATGGGTTGAACTCAGGAATGAATGTTTGGGTACCGCTAATCGGGTTTAACTTTGGGTTTGAATCACTTTCATTAAACTGTGTTATATTTTTTTTTTTTGAAATACAGGTTTCCGTATCTTGCGATCCGACTATTCCTGCACCTCCTCGGACCCTGCCCTGGACCCAGAGGAGGAGGTAAATCGCGGGTGGGAGAGCGGCGAACCTCTGACTCAGAGGCGGCGCACACAGGGGGAGCTATCTTGCCATAGCATGTGAAACTCTCACCATTGCAAATGGCAAGGCTCGAACCCCTGATGTGGTGCACCCTGAGACGCTTCTAAACCACTACACCAAATGCCCGGGGGCTAAACTGTGTTATATTGGCTTTGTTTGAACGAAACTAAAGCTGAAAGATGATCTTATACATGAGTGGATTTTTTTAAGGAATACACATATTTATGGAAGATGCCATTTCAGTAAAATTTGAAAGAAGACTACATACATATGTACATATATATATGTACGTGAGTCAAGGTTGTTGTGGGTAATTATTAACTTGATTAATTTTTTTATGGATGGGTTATATTAGATTTAGATTAGATTAGATTAAAAAATAATAATTTTAGGTTAGCTAAGTGGTTATATGCATAATTACATGTGTTTTGATACTAAGTCAACTAGTGAGTTAGTCAGATCGAGTTTTCTTTAATTTAACCTAAGTTAGGCTAAACTTCCATTCTTAATAAGTATTATTCTTATACTTTGGCATCTAGTTGACTAAAGCTCATTCCGCATTCATTTGGAATTCCTACGCCAGGGATGTAAGTCATTTAGACTTACTTAGCTTGCAATCATGTTATATGTTAAGCTAGTGAATTGAATGTGTGGAACCTTATTTTGGAATATTATTCCATATTATATTTTCATACTTGAAAAGTTATCGAAATAGTTTCAACTTTTTTGATTGTGTGCAACTTGGTCTCTGCGGGTGTGATTATGGAAACGGGCAAGTCGATGGAGAAGTGACCCCGGGCATAGTCATGTTGCGTGTGGAGACCACCTTTAAAAATTGATTTTTTTTGGCAAGTGCTCTAGTAGAGGCTTAGCCGGGGAAAGAAAATGGGCACGAGTTGAGCATGCGCGCTAGCCGTGTACCATGTTTCGCATGCAAGTTAGGGTTGCCTAAATTGGAGAATGATTGTGGATTGGATTATGGAGAAGTTGTTGTTGGTTGTTGTGATATTTGTTACATGAGCATTGCATTGATTAATCTTGTGTTTATGAGTTATTATTGAATTGAGTATTCTCTTGAGAATATGATATGCCAGTTGATATAACTATGTTGTGTATTACTTGTATGCATATTATTTTGTTCTATATGTTCAATTTGCTTGTTTGGCCCATACTAAGATTGTCAACTAATGTGTTTCACTTTCAATGTTTTACACAAGCATCCTTGTACGGGAAATGTTCCAAGAGATCGCTTCTTGGACGATGATGCTCGATCTCGACGTGACTTGTCTTAGTGGGAATTGAGGGCTTGGGTCCATAGTTGCACGGACAATGTAGTTAATAGTCACATTGAGTTGATGTTGGTAGCCAGTAGGTTGGCTTTAGTGCTAGTAGTCGATTACATTCACGTTGGTTATCGAGTTGTTTTGAAAATGATAAGTTGGATGTTTTCTTGGATTTTCTCGATGTGCCTTTGTTGCAAGGTCCAATACCGGTGAATTTGTTGTCAAGCTAATTTTGGTAGACACATGTGTGGTCTACAACCAGATAACAACTCGGGTCACCGGATGGGGTATTACAGGGGCAACGTCAAGGAGGTTCTTTATGCACTGTCTGATGGAGATGACCCATTTTTCCTTCGTACCGGCAATGATGTGTTCTATTTTGCTTGGCTCACCTATCTCACCCTTTTTGCTAGCTTTTGATTGCATTTAGGTGTCTTAATTGCTTGTTAGGAGTTCTTCATGTTTGTGCTCTCTTGTCAGCTTGTCCGATTACCAATTGTTTCAACCTCTCGATCTACCAGGCATGTGTGGTACATTGAATTCCTTTCCTTATAAGAAAAATACTATTTTATTATTGTTGCATCGCAAACTACAAATCAAAAGATGAGGCGAATTAAGAAAGTGGAGTTTAATTAGTGAGATTATGAATATTAGGGGTTTCAACCCCCCCCCCCCCCAATTTCACTTAAGTTTCACCGAAAAAAAAAAAGAAAAGTGAGTGAAATCCACATTTTGGTTTCGTAAGTTGAAACCCACAAAAGGAGTTTCACCCCCTTACAAGTTCCAATTTTGGCCAATTGAAGTGCACCATGTGGCGTGTACTTTTGGTCAATTTTGAGTAGTTAAGCTTATTTTAGTATTTGGTCATTTTGGCTAATTTTAATTAATAATAATAAAAAAATTATACAACAATTTCATAATTTTTTTATCTGTCCATAAACACCAATTTTGTATATGTTTGGTTTATTTTAAAATTAAATTAGTTTTTGGGTTGGTTTAGAGTAAAAAACACATATTTAACCACTTTTCAAAATAACTCATGGTTTTAACTAAAAAAATTACACAAAATTCATAATTTTATATCTAATTTAATTTTAATCAATAATATATATTTAATAAATTTTAATTAAAATTAGTTTTTTTATAAAAGTAAACTCGCTATATATTCATATATCCATTTTAATTTGCACAAATTTTATAAAATTAATGGTATCTACCTTATTATTAAATTAATTATATCTACCAAATTTCATCTAGAATATTTTAAAAGTGTTATTATATCAACCCTATTATTTTATTATTTTTTATTTTCATCTACCCTAATATTTTGCTATATATATGTATGAAATTCTCATTTATAAAACACACTCAAGCACAAATTTTCAATAACTCCTCTCTTCCAAATCTTCAAAGCTAGCTTCTCTTGGTAATGGATTCGGGTGAAAATTCCCCATAAGATTTTCCACAAAACTGGCACCAAAATTTCCTACCCAATTACCCTCAACAAAATTTTCAACCAAACATCCTACAAATTTTGACAAAATCGTCGCAAAATATGTGCTTTTTGGCCATTCTAGTTTGTTTCAAGACTTAAATTAGCCAAATTTAATTTTTTTGGGGGAATTTAAAACAAATTTTTACAAACCAAAAACCCGAAAATAAAATAAAATAAGCCAAATTTTTATTTATTAAAATTAATGTGACATGTTTAATTAAATAAAGAAATACTTAGAATTAATAAATTAAGGGTATAGTTGTAATTGTGTATAGAGAAAGGATATTTGTTTTTAACGCATATGGAATTCTTTTTGTAACGCATGTATAAAAGGTGGCATACTTACAAAATTGTCCTTGTTTATTTTGGGTGTGTTTATTGAAAGAGACCCATTTCTCTCCATTATCTATACCCAACAGAGAACATAACAATGAGAGCTGTGTGGAAGAGCAAAGGCAACCGCACCTCCATCCGGCACTAGGCTATGCAGCGAGAAGTCGTCACCACCAGCAACCACTGACCGTCTGTGCGCATTGAGAAGCCGATGGCACCTCTTTCAAGGTGAAACCCAAAGGTTAGTATTTTAGTGTTATAATTTTTTGTGAAATTTGAGTTGAAATTGGAATTAAGGTTAAATTTTGTAGCAAATTTGGCACGAAAAACGATTACATTCTCTACTTTGAACTGAAATTTGTGGAATTGGAGCTGAAATTAGAATTAGGGTTAGGTTTTTTTTCTAAATTAGAAATTTGATGGGCAACATAATCACCCAATTGCCTTTTGTTGGTGTATTCTTCTTACATTTTTGTGTGAAAGCACTTGAAATGCAATAGTTTCTTTTGACTTGGTTTTTTCTTGGTTTTCAAACTTTGATCTATGAGTAACAATTACATTCTCTAATATTGATTGGTAACTAGGAATCATTTCTGTTTTGCTGACTTATTGTTTTTTTTGTAACATTCAAAAGACAAGAAATACTAAAAAAAAGCAAAAGAAACATTAGAGCATAATTACAAACACATATAAGATGAGTATTTGAAGTCTTCAATCTTGAGAAATATGCATTAATATTAGAACAAACGTGTTTAAGGAAAAACCTAGATTTGACTTGTGTTCTTTATCAGTTAACTAGTTACATTATCTGAGAATATATATACCATGAGTGATGATCATGAATGGTGATTTACATTCAAGATGATTTATTTTTGTAAAGCTGATTTACAAAGAGAGTATGCAACGATTTATTTTTCTAAGTTGTTTGATTAGTTCAATTTCCTCTACATTAATTGTAAAACTAACTTACTTATGTATATATTTATTGGTTTATTAGATGGATAGTTCAAGCCTTGAAGGGCGTAATCCAATCACAGCTTCAGCTCGAGCCGCGAGGGTGAACACATGCCATAGAAAAAGTAAGATGGATTATGTGCCACTTGCTCCTCCCCCACATATTTCAGAACCAATTGCTATATAGAGGGAGGCTCTTCTTCAAGACTTTGATGGTATTGCCCATGAAGCTTCTTTGGTGGAGGATGGTCTCCTAAGCCAAGATCCTCCGTGTGAGAGAGATTATGCTCCCGTTGACGATGGAGGAGGTGATGGTCTCCAAAGCCAAGATCCTATGTGTGATACTTTTGAGGGAGATGCACATGAAGATGAGAGAGATGATGCACTCGATGTTGATGATGGTGATTCCGAGTTTGAAGAAGAAGGTGATTCTAAGTGTAATGATAGAGGAGGTGATACATCACTTGTGTAACAGTCTAAATTCATAGGAAAGTTTCAAGAAAGTTTACTCCTATGCTGAAAAAGCCGTTTCTAGGGGCCCACAAATTCTAGAACTTCTTATTAGCTTCGAAGGGCATGTTGTAGATTCTATCCGGGGGAAGAATGTTAGTTAATACTCCCTCTGTTTTGTGAAACTTGTCTTTTTAGCTTTATTGTTTTGTTTCATAGAATATGTTCTTTTAGCTATTTTAGTCTTTACTTTACATATTTACCCTTGTAATTATTGATATATTATTAGTAATGATTTTCAATAAAGTAAAAAAGTAAGTAATAAATGAGGGTATAATGGTATGTTTGATAGTTTTCTTAAATGTGCAAATTGTTAAAAGGACAAGTTTTAAGAAACGGAAGGAGTACATGCTTGTTTTTTTTATTTTAAGCATATGATATGAAATTTGTTTGGATAATATTTATTGTTTACAAGAGCGAGACCCATTAATCCCCCAACAAAGGAAGTCACAACTGAAGGAGTGGAAGCTCAGTGATGCCAACTTCGTGTGATATTGTTCATTGTAGCAAATTGTCCCACTTGCAGCATATTATGTATGAGAATATCAATTACCCACTTCTTAGTGCTTTTGCAGAGAGATGACATCTAGATACAAACTCATTTCACATGCCATGGGGTGAAACTATTACACTAAACGATGTTTATTACATTTTGAGTTTGAGAATATGTGAATATGCGATGGTTGACAAGGAGCCTACACTGAAAAAGGATGTTGGGGCCAAATGATTTATAGAATTCCTCCATATGGACTATAAAGTTATCTCTTTCATATTCTAAATTGCAAGAGAATTGTATGAGTGAGGCGATTGTTGGAAAGCCTGAGATTATTTCTTTTGGTTTTCTCATGTACTTGATCGATTCCACAATATTCACCGATAAATCTCAGTGTCGGTTTCCGATTTCATACTTCTTTGTTGTCCAGGATCATGAGGCAATGTCAACTATGTCTTGAGGCTCAACAACTTTATCTTATTTGTTTCTACAATTAGGCAAGGCATCAAGAAAAGAATGTAAACAAATTGTTGGATGTCTCACCTTATTTGAGGTATTAAAATTTGACTAGGTCAATTTTATACTTAGTAATTCAGCTTTTCTTCTTAATCTAGTCTCGATTTTTTAACATTGTCTTTTATATCAACTAATATGCAGTATTGGATTCATCATTATATCCCTGCATTTCGTCTTGTGGCTTCTTCAACATGGGATAGTAGTAAGGAACCATGTGTTATGTGTTGGGTTAATAAATTGAAAGTGACATATCCTAAGAATTGTTGGTACTATACCAAGAAGCTCTTGATCAAATGACTGAATATGATGTAAGTATTTTACTTAAGGATGATAATTTACCACGGGGAATAAAATTTTAATTGTTATTGAATTATACAATTGTTTGTCTTATATAGGTTGATTGGTCACCTTATGGAAAGCTAGATTTCAAAGGTCACTTAGCGTTTTCTAGATTTCATGGAATGATATCTTTCTTGTCAACCCATGAGACATATATGCCGGATAGGTCTAGTAGACAGTTTCAACATGTTCAAAAAATTCCCTTGCCCATAATTATGCCAAAAAGTGCTATAAGAGTTGTTGAGGTCAATAGTTACAAGGTCAAGTATGAGGGATCCCTATTTTCTTGGAATTCCGCACCCTATCATCGCATTCCATTACAAGCGATGGGGCCTCCAGCTACCTACGACTTTGAGTGCTCTCCTGGCTACCTTGATTGGTACAAACCACGGATGCATTTGATCATGTACTAACGCAGTCGCTCCTCAAAGATAAAGGGTTGTATCACAAGTATTTACCTTGCATTGTATTATAAATTTTAATCTATGAACTGGTATTCTTATGTACTTATATTATATATTTGCAACGCATTTACCGAGTTGCCTCTATCCTTCAACTATGGTTAGATACAACCACTAGAATTGATATTCTTGCTGACCTACGTGATATTATTAGGGCGGCTGTTCGAGAGCTCACATGTACTAGTAGTGACGAGTCTTCATTTCGATGAATTTGAGGTAGGTGGGGCTAATGGTCATGGTGGTGAAGAAGACATGGATGAAGTAGATATGGATGTCGATGCAACTTGACTATGTTATAAATATGCTTAAAACATGTATTTTGTCACCTTAGGGTGAAACTTTGTTGACGCTTGTATTTTGTCACCTTGGGGTGAAAACTTGTATGTTGTTGCAACTTGACTTATGCTTAGATTTTTTAACATGGTTGGATGTTATATGCTTGGAACATGATATGTAAGTTTCTTATGTTATTTGTGTCCAAGGTTTGTTGTAGTGAATGTTGTAGCTCATGGCTTAAAAGGAGGCCTCTAGTTATGCTTGTATGGTGTTTGCCCTCAGTTGTCACTGGTCCATCCAAAATTATTAGACACGTGAAAACTCTCCATTAATTTTAGATGGACAATATGCACATGTCCATTGATTTTTGTATGGACAATATGCACATGTCCATTAACTTTGGATGGACGGAAATAACAGTATTAGTTCGATCATAAAAAGAAGTGTGCCATACATACAATACCTAATCATCAAAACCTGGAATAATAGTACAAGCCAATATTTCATGACAATCATGTATATCATCCTTGTAGAGCTGAAATCTTGATCTGAAATGTTCATCCAACCCCCAAGCACCCCTTTGAGAAGTTCTATGCCATAGAGAATACAACTCCGATAATGGTGAACGAGCATATACTACCTACAAGTTCGACATTTATAATGTGAAATTGGTATGCATCAAAAATATTACCCCTACAAAACTAAAACAGAAATGTAAAGTCACATACCGAAATAAAATGTGGTACAATGGTAATTGTTCCGATATCATCAAAAGTGTAGTCGGGATCCAAAGTCAGAGGAAGAAATGTACAGTTGCAAGCTCCCACCGACACAAATGCTTTCTGTAACGCACTTGCAACTAAAAACCCTGTTTCTGGAAGAGCTAGCCAAGGCTCCATAGGAGCAAAACCATCTTTGTCATGTTGTAGTGCCTTCAAATTGTTCTCAATTGAATCATGTAAGAACATTGGGGCATATAATTTTTTCCTCTTATTCAACTCATTATATAAGGTAAATTTAACAAATTTCAAATCTTCTTGTGGCCATCCTAAACTTCATGCAATAGGTCTATAACCATAATTTCCATCGCCGATGACATCAGCAAACCCAATCAAAAATGGGGCAATGCACGTGGGTATGGCATATGCATACAGACATACAACTGAGGCAATATAAATTTTCTGTGAGAAGGCTATATTGACGGAAACTAAACTTCTTCGATATAAATGTTGCCTTATTCAACTTACCTGTAGGGGTGGACAGATGAGCATGCATACCAACTAATGTGTGAGATGCCTCAAAAGGGTTTTCTATAACATTGGGTAACCTGCTTTCCATCTTTGTAGTTGTAAACTTATGGTTGTATTTATAGAATAAATGCATAATATATATGCATAAATTAAGTTATATTAAAAAAATTTACCTCTTGGTGTTGCTTGGTTCAATGACATATGAGATGGCGTGCAATGTGTATTTGGTATATAATTTTCCAAATCTGCATTTATTTACCTATTGGTGTTACAAAATAAGGTGTTGTATGAAGGTGTGCAACTTATTTTGTGTTAATAGGGTATAATTTATCTATAGAGGTGAGCCTTCGAGGTGGTACAACATGTGGAGTGTGAGGTGACTTAGGAGGCTTACCAAGAACGTTTTTGGAAGGTTTTGTGTCGAGATCAGTATATTCGCACGAAGAAGGCCATATTTGGCATGGAACTTTGTTTTTCTTGGGACCACCTTTGCTCTTTTCTATAATTGGATCTTCCAAACTTCTCATTTGTGGATGTGTCCACGTATTTATAGTTTTAGCGTACCGATGTTATTCATCTATTGGTAGATTTGGAAAATCACGGTGGTAAAATTCATCCATCAAGCATCTTGCAAATCTACGCTTGCATGTGTTATCATCCTCATTTTACAAATCAATGCCAATTTCAAGTTGCCTCCAAAAACTATTGATAGCACTAGGAGGAACGCATTTCCTTTCAGCTACATACTGTGCAAGCTGATGAAAACAAGGCAATCCATGTGTAATTGGTAACATGGATGCACAATCGGTAGTGAGCTCAGATGTCTCACTTGTAACACCCCCGTTTTTCCCTTGGAGATATTACCACCAATAACCTCGGAATATACTTTCCGAAGCCACCCTAGGCTTTCACAGTATACAAACTCAAATACAAATAATAATTCATAAACCATTTGATAAATTAATGTGACTTTAAAACAATAAATTATCCAACTTGTGCGGAATACAAAATAAATCTTCTAATGATTGCGAAAACATTCAAGACGGACCTCACAAACCAAGGATCTCGACCTTTATTTTAAACGAAAACTCAAATAAAATTCTTCAACTTCTTCAGTCTTGTAACTCTGCTCCTCTACTTCCTGATGTGTCGTATAGGGACGGTGCACACCAGCCGGCCATGCAAAAGAAATAAAGCGGTCGGGTTAGTCTTGTGACAGACTAAGCAAGTAGAATTTATGTGGGGGTTCTTGTGACTTGTTTTAATTAGACCATCGAATTTCCGAATGAAAGCCGGTCGATGCTATCTAACCAAAATAGTTTCACGAAAAGGAAATATGCCGAAAAGATAAGGACACCACAAGAATATGGTTCCTATAAGGAAGAAAGGCTTGTTGGGAACTTTAATATTCATACAAATTTTCGAAAAACCCCCGTCAACTAATCGGGCCTATAACCAACCTCACCGAATGCGTGTTGTCCGAATTCAGATTGGAAAATAGACCTTTCAAAGCCGGGAGCAAGAGTGGTTTTCCAAGTTGTAGTCACCACTCGTGTTCATTTATTATGTGCATTGGCACTTATCTTACATTAATGACAAAACGTTGCATTTGAGTTGGTAGCTTTTAAGATGGCAACGCGGTATGCCAAGGACATTGGGTTTGAGGTCCCCAAGAGAAAGAGTAACGGAGTCCTAAGTTCCGATATGAAGCACTAGCTAGGTGCGACACCCCTCAGAACGATTGAGCGGGTATGGTCATGACAAGCACTAGGGTCTAGGTCCATCCTAATGCAATTTGTTATAAAGAGGTGTTCAAGAATTTAGAACTCCCACTCCTAGTTCTACGCTAGAAGCACAACAACGACTCTCATAGGAGATCGTGAAATACACAAAATACCACAAGCAAGTATAATTCTAGCACAATCTAATATAATAATAAGCTACCTTACACATGGGTCATTATTTCTAAGCAATGATAAAACCCTAGATCCATTTACTTTATAAAACAGGTCATTATTTCTAAACAACCTAGATTCATTTTATTCAAACAAGCGTTTCCAACAAAAATGCAACATGAATAACGATATCCATGACAAAGTATGAAAGCGAACCACCACTTGCCTTGATTGCAGGCGAAAGCGAAAGTTGTCTTTCAAACGAGGTTGAAACCCTACATTCGAGTTTCCTTTCCTGATTTCCACAAAGAAATACAAAATAAATTATACATAATTTATTTTGTTATATCTCTTTGAAAGTTAAAGTCCTAAAACTTATCTAAATTTTAAATTGCTTATTGTTTAACATAACAGAAATAATTAAACTATTCTTTAAACTAGATTTTTTTTGTTCTTAATTAATTAATTTAATCTTCTTACTAGTTGAATTACCGATCAATATTTAATTTGTAGTATCATTCGTATGTTTGATTATATATTTCTACATACACTACTCCACTAATTAACTCCACATGTGAATGCTTAAGCTAATAATGAAGATGATATACATAGTTTATTATTAGATATAGATTTCTATGTGATCTTAGTAACTGAAATTTCACAACATTGAGACTGAACATTAAGTCAATTGCACAGTAGCACTCACCGGTATTTTTTTTAAACCAGTTACGCACCTTCAGGTATAGTATATACATACTCTCATTTTCTTATACTTAACATATTAATACCCTTACTTAATATTTTAAGTTAGTGTTATTAGCTACTTAGACATAAGTTAATAAAATTCAACTACTGCATTTATATAATAGGGGGATTTTGTACAACTCCTACTTATAGCAGTGACTAGCAGGTGCAACCACGCACAGGAACAGGGGCACGAGGCTCTGACTTCAGCTGGCTCGTTCGACCTCGTCCGACAACGGTTTGGGACGGGACCGGGGGCGTTGGAATAAGGACTAAGGTGGCTTCCAACTGTAGGCGGCGGCGTTCGGTGGGTCGACCGGTGGCGAGAGAAATTCGCCGGCGAACAGTACCTCCGAAAAACAGAGGTGGGCGAGCAAGGCTATTTCGAGGGAAAATTTTGGGTTGATTCCGAGAGGTTAAATTGAATTTTTGGGGATGGAGTAGAAGGTTAAGCTAAAGGGTCTATTTATAGTGGAAGATTTCAAGCAAATCGATCTAGAATTGGATTAGAACGAATCAAAACAATCTAAAACTCAAATCTCGTCTTAACAACCCGATTTGATTTTAGTTGAATGAATTTGGACTAAAAACCGAGGTAGGTACCTTCTAACTACTAAATCGAAGTTAGTTAAATGATACCTCGTGATCTTTGATACTGAATAACAACTCCTAGTTCTTATCCAATCGAATTTGCAAGCATCAAGATATAGAACCCTAATATTTTGGGCTGAACAAAATCCGAGATTTGTGATATAATTTCGAATCTGATCTTCTAAATAGATAGAGGGTTTAGATAGAGCTTAACTTGATCGATCTTATCCTTTTTACGGATCCAAAATCCGTTAAGAAACGAGCTCATACGATCAATTCGAAAATCCCGCTCATGAACAAGTTTGTTCCAAAAATGAAGGCTCAATAATACGATTTTTATTTTTATTTATTTTTTAATTTTTATTTTTATTTTTATTTTTATCTCTTCATTTTATTTACCCAATCAACGTTATTTTTTAGACCGTATTATAATTAGCCATTTTACTTCCAATATTTTATAAACTATAATTTTATAAAAGACTTTTACTATATCAAGACATGTTTACTTATGTTGTTATAAATAAAATTTACTTGCTAATATTTTATTTATAAAAATTTGAGGGTTATTACATCACTCACAAGCTTGTATTCATTCATAAAAAATTCTAAGCCCTTATGAGATACAACATGTCACAATAGTTTGAACACCTCTAGAGTTGAAGCAAATTACATTGAAATTGATCAGGAATTTCCAAAAGAAGTCTTAACTTCACCGATCTATATAGTAACTAAGGAGTACATTTTGCTAAAGACACTGTTTAATCCATAAGTATGGGTTCCAAAAAACTTTTTCAACCCATCATGAGCATCTTTAATCCTACAATAGTCAAACATAATGAAGCATGTAGACAATGGGCTTAAGAAAAAAAACTAAGATGACATCAAATACATAACTTAACATGAAATACATGTTTATGGTGTGAGTGCCAAAATGGACCACAGTGTTAGTCCAAGCTGACACAATTCTTGTCTTATGTTTATCGAGCCAAGTATTCTTAAGATATGTAACTAATTTAGTCACATAACTCCACTTTGACTCAAGAAGTACTAACCGTTTCAAGTATACCGCCTCAGTAATTGAGAGAAATAAATCTCTACAACCATTTGCAAAATCAGTTCCTATAGAATGATGATATAACTTCTTTGCCTTGTTCTCTGTATTCTTGTACACATGTACATGACATAGTAAGTGCTTTGCCTTCGGAAAAACTTTGTCCGTCTCATTCATCAACGTCATCTCTCTATTAGTAACAATCGCAGTTGGTGTCTCTTTTACAATTGCATACAAATATTTGATTTTAGTGACAAGCCAAGTGTAGTTCTCCTCTTCCTCTTCACTTATGAATGCAGTTGTAATATTGAAGTTCCTCCATATGGATGTAAATCCAACTATTTCAAACCAAGGAACATGATACTTGTGTATATTTTAATCCACGTCAAGTGGTAACCAACTCTTTTAAAATGAATAAATCACAAATATATAAAATTTTCAACTATGCTAGAAGTACATGTTTGCTTTGTGTGTTGAATCCAAAATCAACACATTTGGGAATGCCTTTAATAGAGCTAATGATTACGGAAGGGTCCACATAATGTCACTTATACAAGATGTGCCTGTTTCACTTTATGTCGCTCAAGATATCCCGGTCTAGTAGTCCCGACAAAGAAGTGTTGTATCCCAGTGCGGCCACCCATCATCTCCTTTGTAATTTTGTGTCGAGCATTGTACACTTGTTGACATGTGGTGAGATTAGTTTCATTAGTCTTTAGTGCACACATATTTTGTTTTGGGAACACTAATTGATAGTTAAGTTTCTTGTCATTTATACTCTCTTTGTCAATCTTCCAACAAATGAATGTCCATGAAAACTTTTTCTAAGATCATGGTTGTGCTTTCCACATACAACTTCAACCTTCCATGTATCTCTTGTATGCTCATAACACTTCAAAGTGAAAGCACATCCGCATTTTTTGTCTTTGTAGTCTCCACTTCTCCTTTCATTGGAGTGTATTTTCCATGTCTTTCATACACCACCCATGCCCTTCCAAGATTTAAATTGGTATTCTTTTCCACATAGTGTATCACTATGCACGTTTGATTTTGACGTTCGATAAATCTCAAAAATTAATTGTATCATCACGACTATAAAATGTTTAATCTGTTACAAATTTGTCAGAATAATTAGAATATGATAGTTGAACACAATCAATAGAATCATTTCTATCGCAATCAAAATTTGTTGAAGATGGGAAAACATTTGTAGGTTGTTGCGTATGATAAAGAACATTATCAGTCAAATACAAACCATAAGATGAGGCACCCTCAATATGTGTTTCAACATTGTTGTCCCAAGAATAGTCACATGAACAATATAATTGTTGTGTAAGGTTTTGATATCGTACGTTAGAAGTTGTGTCAACAACATCTACTCCAATATACACCTCATGGTCAGCTTGATTCAAACGTACAAAAAGGTTAAAAACATGTATTTTGAGGAATTCCATGGAAATTTAATGAACGAACTTTACTTATCCAAGATTTTTCAATGGACACACTCTAAACCTCCATGTAAATCTATGTGGCAAAATACATTTGTCCATATAGAATATGGAGAAAAAAATATTTAGCTAAATTGTAAATATTGAAACCTCAAATTTATAAATCTTAGCATCCATCTTAAACCCTCATACAAACTTTTGAAATGCTAACAACAAAACAAAATTAAAAACCTAGACTTGTACAAAAGTGGATACAAGCCCCCCTTTACTTGACATCTCAATACATGTAGTGGTTTGAAAAACTTAAATTTAAACTTATACATCTCAATAATTTTAATGTTTTGAAAAATAAAAACTTTTAAATGCTAAAAAATAACAAATTTACAATTGGGTTTTGTAAATCCTTACCCTAAAAGCTTAAACTTAATTCATGTTCACTCAAATATTGATAAAAATGAAATGTACAAGAAAACAACAAAAACATACCTCATTTTTAGAATAATTAATTCAGATATCTTGCAAACCAGCATTCAACTCATCTTCATATGACATATTTGAATACAAAAACCCTAAACTTCAACTTGAATCATAATAGTAGAGAAGAGAAAGAAATTTGTTTAAACGTGTGAGTAAAATCGTCAAATGAACTTATAAGGTGAAAACTCCTTTTGTAGTAGAAGTTTATCCATACAATAATGTGTTAGTTGTTGATAAGTAAGGATATTAATTGAGTTTACAACTTTTACACCGGGACATATCGTTACAAATTGTCCATTAAAAATGAATGGACGTCCCGGATTCTTCCATAAATATTTGATGGACGAAACGTAAGTGTCCATGTTTTTTCGGTTGACAGCATGATAACGTCAATTAAAAGTTAATGGACAAAGCCTCTACGCTAAGAATGACTAAACATTTGTCCATTCATTTTATTTGGAGTGCGCAAACAAACGACCTTTTTTACATTAGGATAATTAGTTCAACAACTATGAAAGTTTAATCTATTTTAAACAATTTATCCATTTAAAAATTCCTAAAAGTAATTTTTTAAGTTTCCCCACCCGCTATGTACTAGAAACTACAACAGTGTTCACGATGAAAGGGGAAAGAGATCTCAGTGAAGGAGGCGCGGCTTGAGCCTTGAGGCATCTCATCCCGGTGGAGTGCCTCCACATCAGCCACCGGCGACATACAGAGGATTTTGAGCCAGCAACGCTAGCTTCACACTAACTACTTCTTTCGCTTAGTAATTCCTGGCCTTGTAGAGGTAAACCGAAAACCCTAATTTAAATGTTTTCCTCAATTTTTAAGCTTGAATCAACTATAGTTAAAAATTTGACGTTTGACCAAAAAATGTTGAATAGTTTGCATTTAAGGGAGGCTTTACTGTTGGTGTGTAATTTTGGTGATCGCCTCTCATGGTGGTGCGAGGGTCAAGAGATACAATTTATAACTCGACCCCGTTGTAGCACGTGGTGGGTGTCGAACACTCGGGAAGTCTACTCGATCGATGTGCCTAAATACTAGGAAGCTAGAAAGGAGAGCATAAAACAAAGGAAAACAAAGAAAACAGTCGGGACCGACACTGAGTTCACGTCGGGCCCGAGGTATCTGGGGATGTCGAACTCAAAGATTTTAAAAGTAGATCTTGGGCTTTTGGGTTCCTTCTCTAGTAGATTTAAGGCTTTTCCACCCCAATTCAAGCAATGAGTGATGATCGGACTAGGATCGAGTGCTTTCGCCCTCGTTCCAACCACTTCTACACATCGATCATTGGGGAAATCCCCTTCGAAGCAAGGTCTTGAGATTGACACATGTTCACTTTCGCTACTTTGCCAATCTCAAGCCTTGATTCCCGACTTTCGCAAGGAATTGTAGCTCTATGTAGAGTGGGTTCCTTAGATCAAGCACTCAAGGCTATGGAATTGGGGTTTCTAGCCCAAACCTAGCTAGGGTTTTCCCCCATAACCCAAGATCAAGGAGATCTACTCCATGTGGCAAACAAAGAAAGCAAACAAATCAAAAGGGAAAGCAATCAACATCATCAATCTCAAAACAAAGCAAGGTTTCATTCAAATCAAAAGCAATCCACAAATTCCAATCAAGAGTTTCCAAATCCACAAGATCAAAACAAAGCAAAGCTAATCTATCAACCAAACCTATCAATCTTCCTCTCCTTGGCCTATTCTCTCTCTTCTCCTCCTCCTCTCCTTCCTCCTTGCTCTCCAAGAATCCTCTTGGCTCCCTTGGAATCCCCCTTTTTTTTTGTGTGAGAGAGTGGGGGGGGAGGAACCCCTTCTTAGAAGACAAGAGGGCCTTTTATGGATTAGATGAGGGGCAAAAGTGGAAGTCCACAAATTCGTGCCTTGGAGCCCAAGTAGTTCGGTGATCGACTTGGACCGACACGGAGGACCTCGGGCCCGAGTTACTGTGCAAGTCGGTCCGAGGTTGAAACTTCAAGTCGGGCCCGAGGTTGGTTGCAACTCGGTCCGAACCTCGTTCCACCTTCTTCTTGTTGGCTTCTCTTGTTCTTCTTCATGGCTTGCTTCTCTCTTTCCCGCTTTAGCTCGGCCTCGCTCCATGTCTCGACCCTCCTTCAAATCGACCCTTGATCCATGCCAAATTACCTACAAAACACATAAAATGTGCGTAGTCTCCGAATCTCATAGAAATACGGGAACTAAGCTAAAAAGGAACAAAAGGCACAAGAAAAGGGGAAAAAGAAACATATTTACAAAGGAAATCACATATGAAAACACCACCAAATAGAGAGACATCAAAATACCCCATACTTAAACTTGCTTGTCCTCAAGCAATAACAATGTAAGCAAGACCGAAACATAATCTTCAAGTAAAGCCTCGTATGAAAACACATTTTAAGCACAAGTGATCGATATTCAAGCAAGATTACATCATCACACATGATTAAGTGTTCCAAGGAATAAAGTCAATGCAACTAAGCCTCACTTTAGGGATATGTGAATGTGTATCACTCATCATGTGTTTGGGTTTAGCAATGAACACTCAAGCTCAAAAATCATGCAAGTAAGGACTTTACTATTGAAGCTAATATCACCAATTCCTCCACCTAGAGATGCCTAATGCAAAGTACACAAAGAATTTCAAACTTGGCTCAATGGAGGTCCTCAAAGAGGTTCCATTCGGCCGGGTTGTAATGGGGCTTTTGGTATTTCTCAAGGTGGGAATTATTTGGTCTTGTGGTGCTTACAATGGGGATTGAACAACCTAAACTCTCACCAACTTCACCAAATTCCACAATTACTTTCACACTCACCCAAAAGACTTAACATTTTTCCTTTCAACCCAAAATTTCACTTAACATTCCACTTCATCTTTGCTCTTATGCTTTTTTTTGTTGGATTTTCAACACTTTCTACATTGGACCGACTTTCTCATGACATCGGGCCCGATGTTGCTTGTAATTCGGTCGGACCATTTTCTTCACTTAAGCTCTTTGCTTTCATTCCACTTTACATTTCCAACATTTTCTTTCTTCCTTTTCTTTCTTTTTTTCATTTTTGTACAACAAAGATGCACTACCCACATGATTCATAACACCATTCTTTTGCCCTTAAACCCAAGAGAATCTCAACTCTTCAAATACAATCCAAACCTCTCTTCTAAAGTCCAATCCCATAAGGGTCAAGTCATATAAGGCTAGGAATAATATTTTTGAGGAGTTTCAAACAAAGGCTTAGGCTAGAACGGGGCTACAAACAAAGGATTATCTTCATGGTAGGATATGGAACATTTATGTGACTAAAAGAATAAAGTTCAAAATCAATGTGACAATGCTAGGACAAGTCTCATGACGGTCTTGGAAAATAGATAAACACCGCAATAGCAAGTTTTACTAAGCATGAATGAGCTAATCACACAAGAAAGATGAGGGATATGCAAATATGAACAAGCATCCTAAAATGGCCAAAAATCAATCTCACAAGGGTCACTCATACTTAGTTGCATAAGAACTCATCCTAAAACTCACATGTTCAATAAAACAAGCAAGATATCATGATCACATCAAAAGCAACATCATTTAAGAGGCTAAACTATCCAAAAATATGCAAAGGAATTTACATGCTCACATCATCATTAGCTTTTATTTTGGCAATCTAAGATGGGAATTTCTAGTCCAAAACCTACAAAACACAAAATCTTTTTGTTGTTTTCAACACAATTTTTTTTCAATTTTTATGGATTTTTTTTTTTTTTTTTGCAAAAATTTCTCTAAAACCAAAAACTCATCCATTCAAGACCAAATTAATCATTCATGTTTTTCATCAAACCACAAACCAAGAAGCAAACATCCCAAACACAAACTAGAAACACAAACTAAATATCCTCAAAATAATAAACAAACATAAACAAGTGAAATCATGAACACACTTACCCCCACCCCATACTTAAAATTTTGATGTCCCCATCAAACAAGGAAATCAAAACATAAAAGCAAGAGAGAAGAGTATGAAAAGCTCACAATTTCTTATTCTTCAATGGCATGTATAGGATCAATCGAAGGGGTTGTCACGTCTACGTCCTCTTTGGAGCCTTGCTTGCTGCTCCCTCTCGTACACTTGTTCTTGGTAGAAGTCTTGTGGTGGTGGTTGAAGTTGAGGCTCCGGGCGTGTCCATTGGTCCTCACGGGAAGGGAAGTTCCCGCTCATCCATGTGTTAAAGCTATCTTGGACCCGCCACCTTTGGTCTTCCACCTCCCTAAGCTCCTCTACCTCTCGTCTAGTGTAGCCGAGGGCCCGGTTCATCTCTTGTTGGCTAGCTTGGAAAGAACTTTGTTGTTGAAGCATTTGTTGTTGTTGTTGGTACATTTGTTGTTGATGTTGGTACATTTGTTGTTGTTGGAGATTCACTTGATGGACCTCTTGGAGAACATTTTCTTGTTGAAGTTGGAGATGAGCCATTTGGTTGGCTAAGAAGGACATGTCCACCGGTTGTTGTTGCTCGGGAAACACCATTCCCGGACCGTACCATTGGGCATAGCCTTCATAACCACCACCTTGAGCTTGCTCTCGCCTTGCACCGCTCCCTTCTCCACGCTCATAATGCCTCGGGACCTCACCACCATGGAATGAACTGGACCGACGTTGAGGGAAGTCGGGCCCGACTTGGTGTGTACCTCGGTCCGCCAGTGTTGGAGCTTGGTGCGTGGCTCGGAGGTTGGCCATCAAACCTTGGAAGCGCTCATCTTCTTCATTTTGCTCTTGATCGACTTCCATGTCTTCCCCACGAGGTGCAAACACGAAGTTGTCTTGGTCGGAATCCGGTGTAGATGGAGGGGAGGTAAACCGAATGTGTTGAGATTGTTGTCGCCGCCCCTCTCTTGCACCTTCGGGGTCACCAAATGAGTGTGGCTTGCCGGCCCACACTTGGTACCAATTTTGATACCGAGAAAGGTCATAGAGGTTGTGCACTAACCGGATCGACACACCATCATAGATTGAGTGAGGGGCCAAGGAAATCATGTAGAGCTTCTCCTTGATGATGTTGGCCTTCTTGAAATACTTCATGTTCATGTAGTCCACACCATTCGGAGCCGGAGAATACTTGTCAAGATCAACTCCTAGACGCATGGCGAGCCTTGCTATCATCCCACCGAAGTAGATCCAAGAGGAGCTTTGGAAGTCTCGCACCATCTTGACCCACTCCCATGCAAGGTTCATGGGCTTCTCGGTGTTGAAGAGCATCTCATGGAGCAACATGATCTCTTCCTTCATTGGCTTGCTCAACTCATGACGAGCATAGATTGCACACCCCAAAACTCGCACCATGACCCGAAAAAGAGGGCTAGCAATCTCGGTTGTGGGGGCGCCCTTTCTCATCTCGCTCTTCCCGGCCACATGAAACCACACTTGGTTCACCTTCTCATTGTTGACGCCGGCCTCTTCTCTTGGGCATGGGAACCCGAAGTAGGTAGCCAAATCCCTAAGAGTGAGATTGTGGTCCTCGTTGCCCAATCGGAAAGTGATCGCCCCTTCCTCATCCTCCACATTATCATAAGTGCACTCGAAAGTGGCCATAAATTCCGAGGTGAGGGCGGGGTAGTGAGTGTTGTCCCACCTTAGCATCCCATTAAGACCGATGTGGGAGTAGCATCTTGGAAGGGCTTGATCCATGTCCATCTTCCTCACGGCTTCCCAATCAAGCCACCTCGTGTGGTGCTCAAGCGCCATATATCTTTCATAATTCTCCACTTGCTCATCATCCTCCAAATAGACATCATCCAACTTCGGCTCTTTCCTCGTCTTTTTGGACTTCTTCCTTGGCCTTTCCACATGAGAGGATGAAGCTCTTGTCTCCATGGTACCTACACACATCCAACCCAACAAAAGGATCCAAGATAAACTCCATACAACTCAACAAAAGCACTCATCAACACACAACAACATTTCAACACAAAGGGAACCCCATACTTAGTCTCTAAACACACATGCATCACAATCCAACATGAATCATCATGGATATCTTCTAACAATGGCTAAGCAAATGATCATACTACATCATGATTAGGCTATAGCCAACAATGAAACACATGAATCCACATGATATCACAAGAAGAGAGCAAAAACAACATGGATCGACTTCCAACCTATGTCGGGCCCGACACATCCTCAACCTCGGTCCGACATGTTGGACCGACTTTCACAACTCGGGCCCGACTCTCCTGGGCACTTCGATCTCGACCTAATTCATGCTTCGACTTCTAGCCTTAAATCAACCCAAATCATTCTATCATGCACTTAAATTTCAAATTCAACCATCAAACATCCCTAATTGAAGTTCTAAATGGATCTAAGCATGCATAAACAATCTTTAAAGCTCAATTTCACAAATCATGCAAATCCACCATTGATGCTCAAGCTCAAGCTCTCAATCAAACATGGCATTACTCAATCTACGCAATGAAAGCACAAAATTTTCAAAGAAATAAGTAGAGATCGAGTAACACATACCGGATTCGAAGAGTATTGAACTTTTAAACAAATAAGCAACTTAGAACTCAAATTTTCTCAATCTAGATCGAGATGGGGGATGAAGAACTATATTGAACTCGAGATTTCTACTTGGATTCGGGTTTGGGAGGCCTTTTTGTGATTGGATCGAGATGAAGAAAGGAAGATGTGTGGATCGAGTATGGTGAGGGTAGGGGCGGCCGACTTTGAGAAATTTTTTTTTTTTGAGGGAGAGGGGTTGTATTTTGGGAATGGTGGTTGATATGAAGATGATAGGTAAGTGGGGGATAGTATTTAATGGGGGAAAGGGACAAATTAGGTCAAGGGCAAAATTGGCATTCCAACTAGCCAAATCGGGTTGGACCGACTTCATGGACCGACGTCCCTATGTCGGGCCCGACTTACCTGGGCTCGATGTGGGAGTATTCGGGTCACCAATTTTACTCCATCCTCTTGCAACTTCTTTCCCATATTTCCATTTAAATATTTCACCTCAAATCCTACACAACTTTGAAGAATGCACGACACCATAAATCCACAAAACACTAGATAGAGATTGGTTAGGGAAAAGCTAGGCTAAACTAAGAAAAATCAAACTAAAATTACGAAAAGAAAGCTACTAGCTCGGGTTGCCTCCCGAGAAGCGCTCGTTTAGAGTCACTAGCTTGACTTCCTAACCTCAACCTTATGGCGGGTGAAACACGGTGAATTGCTCGCCATTGTTATGCCCATTCCCTTCATACCCATAAAACCACCAACGATGGTCTACATAGGCATGGTTCTCCGATCTCGGGCCTATCTCATCATACTCCTCCAACGGGTGAGATTTCTTCTCCTTACTTGCTCCATCATGTTCCTCTTTTCCTACACCCAAGTTATCCAAAGAATTCCTAGGAGATTCTACCAATTCATCTTTCAAGTCACTAAGGCAAATGTAGGAGTCTCCTAAGTCATCTTTCAAATCACTTAAACAAATGTAGGAATCAAAAGTTTGGGAAGAATTGTGGTCATCACCAACATCAAAAGGATATAAGTAAGGATACTCTTCATTTCTTCTTGGGCTAGCATTGATCTTTGACTCGTCTTGATCCTCAATTTGCTCCAACAACTCCCTTACTTGTATTTGTTCATTGAAGCTTTCATCACCCCTTAATGCAACAACCTCCCTAGCAACTTCCATTTCTTCACCTTTTCTCTTAGCACTCTCTTCAAGTTTGAGGATAGCCAAGGCGTCCGGCTCATTCAAGGCCTTGTTGAAGTGAAAATCGACCTTTTCTTCACCAATCTCAAAGGAAACCTTGCCGTTTTTGACATCAAACCTTGCCCCCGCCGTAGCTAAGAATGGTCTTCCTAAGATTATTGGGACCAAGGGATCCTCATGCATGTCCAAGATCACGAAATCATCGGGGACAAAGTACTTTCCAACTCGCACCGGAACGTCATCCAATATTCCCTTAGCCTTGATGATGGAACCGTCGGCCATAGTTAGGGACATATCGGCCGGCTCCATTTCACCCAAATTTGCTCTTCTCCAAATGCTAGCGGGCATCACCGAAACACTTGCCCCAAGGTCACATAAGGCTTGGAAGTTTTGAGACCCCACACCAATGGTTATAGCAAAACGACCGGGATCTCCTAGCTTTTGTGGTAACTCCAAGGTCTTGACCTCATCTTGCATTTCAACTATGGACCTCTTCTTGCTCAAAATCTCCTTTAAAAACTTGGCATAAGATGGCATCTCACTCAATGCATCGGTGAACGGGATAGAGATGTTCAAGCCTTGCAAGAGTTTGAGAAACCTCTTGAACTTGTTCTCAACAACATCTTTCGGCTTCTTTGAGGGATATGGAAGAATCGTTGCACCTTGAATCTTGCTTGGATCAACCTCCTTGGACTTCCCTACTTCACTTGCAACATATCCTGGTTGGACCGACTTGGGCACCATGTCGGGCCCGATGTTGTGAATCTCGGTCCTGGGCAGAGGAGTTGGATCGAGGTTTGTGTACGTCGGTCCCGAGTTGCTCTCGACCTCGGTCCGTGGTGAAGGAGTCGATCTTCTTGCTGGGTCGACTTCGGGGAATGTCGGACCCGACTTGTTGGGTAAGTTGGTCCGACTCTCTTCATTCTTCTTAGGCACGTGTGGCTCGGGTAGGTTTCGGCCACTTCTCAATCCAATTGCCCGGACTTCATTTTGATTGTTTTGAGCTCGAGGATTCTCCTCGGGTCGGCCCGGAAGTCTTCCATTCTCTCTCGGGGCTTGAGTTGCAATTTGAGCAAATTGATTGTCGACTTGTCTCCTCCATGCACCAAACTCATTGAATTGGGTCCTCATCTCCTTGAACCCATCTCTCATCTCTTGAGCAAATGTTTGTAACTCATTGAATCCCGGGGGTCTATATGGTGGTGGTGGCGCCCTTGGCTCGTTTTGGTTGAAGTTGTTGTTGTAGCCTTGAGCTTGACCGTTGTTCCACCGGCCATTGCCACCATTGTTGAAATTGCCTCTTCCACCGAAATTTCCTCGAACATAGTTTGCCTCCTCAATTCGCTCGGCCAAGCGCACTTGGCTCTCATTCGGACAAACTTGTGTAGCATGTGCAAAGGATCCACACTCCTCACAAGCTCTAGCATTTTGCTTGTAGTAGTGGACTTGCCTCTTAAGCTTGCTCACTTCACCCTCAAGGAATTGGAGCTTCACATCCCTATCAATGTCTTCTCCCCTTGGATCATATAACTTCCTTGCACCTTCACCTTGAACTTTCACCTCTTTGCTAGCTTGACTCACCCCATACATGGCCTCATAATCGGATAGCTTGTCAAGTAGCTCCCAAGCTTGATCCGGTGTCAAGTCTATGAACCCACAATCGGTGTGGAGATTGAGCTTGTCCTTCGTCACCGGATTGATGCCTTGGAAAAAGATGTCTTGAAGCACATATGGTTGTTGGCCATGAGTAGGGCATTGGCGCAACATCTCCTTGAAACGGTCCCATGCTTCGAAGAGGGGCTCATTCGGACCTTGTTGAAAGCTTGCAATCTTCCTTCTTAACTCGGTTGTCTTTGACGGCGGGAAGAACTTCATCAAGAAAGCGTCATAGAGTGTCTTCCAAGTTGTGATTGACCTAGGAGCTTGGCTCTCGAGCTAATGTGTGGCCTTGCCCCCAAGTGACCATTTGAACGCCTTTAGAAGCACATACTCCGATGTCTCCTCGTCGGTGGAGATCGTCTCACACATATCCACAAATCGTTTAACATGCTCTATGGGAAACTCATGTGGACGGCCCTCGAATTGATCACGCTTGATGAGGGAGATGAATTGCGTCTTGATCTCAAAATTCTTGGCAACCTCGGGAAGCACAATAGCCGGCTCGGGTACCCTCAACTCTGGATGCATGTATTGGCGTGCATTCCGGGGTAGAGCGTTGAGTTGAGCCTCGGCTCTCATCCGTTGCTCCCGTTCTCTTCTTGCCACCTCTCTTGATTGTCCCTCTCAAGTTGCAATCTAGCCATTTCGGCCCTAAGTTGAGCCAACTCTTCATTAACATGGAGAGCTTGATTCTCCATCCTTTTCCTTCTTCGGGCTTCTTTGAGAATACTTTCCGGATCACTTACAAACTCAAGCTCAAGTGTTCCTCGGGAGGAACGAGCTAGCATACACCTATGAAACAAAAACACAAACCAAACAAATCAAAAACAAACAAAGGGTTTGGGCTATTCCCTCACCCAAATCACTACCAAAACACAAGAAACTCACCAAATTGGCACTCAATGCACTTAGACTTCCCCGGCAACGGCGCCATTCTTTTGATCGCCTCTCATGGTGGTGCGAGGGTCAAGAGATACAATTTATAACCCGACCCCGTTGTAGCACGTGGTGGGTGTCGAACACTCGGGAAGTCTACTCGATCGATGTGCCTAAATACTAGGAAGCTAGAAAGGAGAGCATAAAACAAAGGAAAACAAAGAAAACAGTCGGGACCGACACTGAGGTCACGTCGGGCCCGAGGTAGGCGACAAGAGGAAGTCGGGACCGACACTGGGTAAGTCGGGCCCGAGGTATCTGGGGATGTCGAACTCAAAGATTTTAAAAGTAGATCTTGGGCTTTTGGGTTCCTTCTCTAGTAGATTTAAGGCTTTTCCACCCCAATTCAAGCAATGAGTGATGATCGGACTAGGATCGAGTGCTTCGCCCTCGTTCCAACCACTTCTACACATCGATCATTGGGGAAATCCCCTTCGAAGCAAGGTCTTGAGATTGACACATGTTCACTTTCGCTACTTTGCCAATCTCAAGCCTTGATTCCCGACTTTCGCAAGGAATTGTAGCTCTATGTAGAGTGGGTTCCTTAGATCAAGCACTCAAGGCTATGGAATTGGGGTTTCTAGCCCAAACCTAGCTAGGGTTTTCCCCCATAACCCAAGATCAAGGAGATCTACTCCATGTGGCAAACAAAGAAAGCAAACAAATCAAAAGGGAAAGCAATCAACATCATCAATCTCAAAACAAAGCAAGGTTTCATTCAAATCAAAAGCAATCCACAAATTCCAATCAAGAGTTTCCAAATCCACAAGATCAAAACAAAGCAAAGCTAATCTATCAACCAAACCTATCAATCTTCCTCTCCTTGGCCGATTCTCTCTCTTCTCCTCCTCCTCTCCTTCCTCCTTGCTCTCCAAGAATCCTCTTGGCTCCCTTGGAATCCCCCTTTTTTTTGTGTGAGAGAGTGGGGGGGGGAGGAACCCCTTCTTAGAAGACAAGAGGGCCTTTTATGGATTAGATGAGGGGCAAAAGTGGAAGTCCACAAATTCGTGCCTTGGAGCCCAAGTAGTTCGGTGATCGACTTGGACCGACACGGAGGACCTCGGGCCCGAGTTACTGTGCAAGTCGGTCCGAGGTTGAAACTTCAAGTCGGGCCCGAGGTTGGTTGCAACTCGGTCCGAACCTCGTTCCACCTTCTTCTTGTTGGCTTCTCTTGTTCTTCTTCATGGCTTGCTTCTCTCTTTCCCGCTTTAGCTCGGCCTCGCTCCATGTCTCGACCCTCCTTCAAATCGACCCTTGATCCATGCCAAATTACCTACAAAACACATAAAATGTGCGTAGTCTCCGAATCTCATAGAAATACGGGAACTAAGCTAAAAAGGAACAAAAGGCACAAGAAAAGGGGAAAAAGAAACATATTTACAAAGGAAATCACATATGAAAACACCACCAAATAGAGAGACATCATTTGGCCATAAATAAAAACCAGCCAATGTGTGTGATTTAACTGTTACAGGTGTATTTATTCAAATTGAAGTCGAAAATCAACAAATTGAAATCCAATGTTGTGATTTAGCTTTTGTAGGTGTTTTTATTCTTATTAACGAAGTGTTCTATTCAATAATAAATTAATTGTTTGTTGTCAAACTATACAATTTGAATAAAAAATATGTATGATGTCTTTTTTTGTAGTTAAATTAGTGAGATAAGGCCAATTATTTGTAACACCTCGTCTTTCCACAGGGCGCTACTTGATAGTAGACCTTACCAGGTACTACTTAGGTGGATTAACAACAACACTTTAGGATCTTACAACACGGGCACGACGAGAAAACAAGCAAAACATTCAACCTACAGATTTATAAAACTGAATATAAAACATGTTTGAACGCCCGAATGCATAAACAAAATTACCAATTAACCCTTCCCGAATTTTCCTCAAAATATTCCAAACAACACTTAAAAACTAACAATTAAAATAATTCAACGGAACTAATAATAATAGTAAATCATCCCGTAATACACCAAAAAACCCAAACTAATGACACGTGCGTCAACGATCCACTCTACCATCCGGCCAAGGCTCCTGCACGGTTGCCTGTGACAAACCTAAAACTGGAAAAAGAATCCCCGAAGGGTCAGATACTAATCTACCAAGCTAGATAATATGCGGAAATTATAAGACGTTTAAAAACAGTTTACTATAGTCAGCAACCAGAATCCGCAATCGCAACCATAACTCTAAAGGTCAATACCTAAATTAGACGGTTAGTCACACATAAGCCAAACACACATACACACAATCGCGCAATTAAAGCAACATAACTCATTCTCCATCTCGTCTTCTAATTCACAGTGCAGAGGCAGGCCCTCCCACATCACGTCTTCCTTCTAACCCCAGCTAAGCCTCCACTGGAGCACTTGCCAAAACACATAGATAGCATTTTCTTTTGAAGGGGCACGATTTCTCTCTCACACGGACCATAGATAGGCAACCCTTCCTCTCCGCCAGCTACAATGGCCGTGCCGGAAACGGTACCAACACAGAGAAAACATTCAAAAACATATTTCCGATAAAACCCATTTAAAACCAATTTGCACACAACAACATAAGCAAGTCCAAAACAATTCAAGAAGATATTCGGGACTAGTTCCCCAAAACCAATCCTACAATAACGACACAAAATCTAACAAGACAGAATAGAACCGAGCAAGTCGAAAACGACTTACCTCGAACGAAGAAGGTCTGTCAGTCACAGCCAACTAGGAATCCGAACAAGAGTGATTTCCTAGCAATAATAAAAATTGTATTTATAATAACCCCGACACAAAAGTGACACTTAACATTTTTCAAAACCCGATTAGCTAATACTAACCTATATACGTATACTATTTTATTAATTTAAAACAAACCCACAATGAACACCATCCACTACCTTGTTAATCTACAAACAACGAACGTGTAACTCCAATAAATTAACCTAACTAATTAGGCCCAAATATGTATATACTTGTATATGAATTTACTTAACCTTATTAATTTATCCAATTAACTTATTCTTCCACTACAACTACGAAGGTTCTAATTGAAGTGATCTAGTGATCTACTAATTAATCACCACTAATTAACACTAGTGATCTACGAAGGTACTAAATTGTAACGCCGACACACCCATGGATATACGCCCATCGGTTACACAATTGAAGGGAGACAAGGAAAATGGACGGCTCACCGATGATTAGCGACAACGAGGCTTGATTTGAAAAGGACGTCGAAGACTTCTGGTTATGGCTGGCAGAACTACCCCAGGCTTTGGTCTGCAAGCAGCCGGGCTGATGAGGTGACGTACTGACGTGCATCGTGATCACCGAGGCGGCGACCGCAAAGATGAGAGAAAGCACTCGTCGGCTGGTCATTCAAGTTGAACACGATGGAAGGGAGAAGACTAATGATGAACAAGGATGTAGGTGGCGGCAAAAAATTGTCAAGAAGGATCGAGGATAGGTCGCGGAAATCACGTACATATATTTTAGGGTTAGCTTGGATATATAGGCTAAAATATTTATTCATTAGTTTATCATTATTCATCTTCTAATCTGTTTATAAGAATAAGAATATTAATAATATTTAAAATTATATAAGATTAACAACCCAAAAGATCGATTAACAACTCGGATATTTCTGATATTGAGTATTAACGAGAACAGGACACGGGTATAAAAGCTTGTCTTGCAAGTAACGCTTCTAAACCATACAAAAACTTGAGATAGATTATTACATACTACCCCACTTAAAGAAAGTTTCGTCCCGAAACTTTAGAGGTTATTGCAAACTTATGTAAGCCCTACACGGATTTCAAGGTTTTACAACCTCTCCCCCTTTAGGGGTTCGTCCTCGAACCTAATTCGTTGATAGCACAATTCTAACATACACGAGTCAATCAAATGCATCGATATAGTCTCACAAGTCACAACTCGAAAATCAAATCAAACATCCAATCAAAATAATCAAGACAAGCAAGCAAATAACAATCGCGTCATAATACACGTCTACAACAATCTTGGTAGTTATCTTGCTCCTACTCTCGAAGGCCACAACTAAACTAGAGTACAATTCCAGGGAGTTTCCATTTATCTTGCTCTCGGTCTCCCAAGTCACTTCTTTGACTCCTGATCGAGACTACTGAATCAAAACTAATGGTATCTTCTTAATTCGCAACTTCTTCATACTTCTATCCAAGATCATCATTTGAGCTCTCTAAAGGTATGATTCAGCTCAATCTCCAACTCTTCATAGTTGAGCATGTGACTAGGATCCATCACATACTGCCTCAGGTGTAAAATGTGAAATACTTGATGGACTCCGTCCAAAGCTGGTGATAGCACTAGTCTGTAAGCTATCTCACCTACTCCCTTCAAGATCTCAAATGGTCCGATGTTTGGGGACTTAGTTCCCCTTAACTACGAATCTCCTAACTCTTCAAGTAGGTGAACCTCAAAGGCATACATGTGCCCCTATCTCGAACTCCAATGGTCGTCTCCTCTTGTCCATGTAGGACTTCTTGCAACCCTTGCAACTACCTTCCCAACAGTCTCTTGAATCATCTAAGGTCTCTTTCCTACCATATATGATAGATCATCGCAGTGTAGAGGTGTCCTGCCTCTTCGCCCATACAAGGCCTCATAAGGTGCTAACTTAATCGCGGAACGCTAACTGTTGTTGTACGCAACTCCACCAATCTCCAAGTACCTTGACCAGTTTCCTCCATAATCCAGAACACATGTTCTCAACACTTCCTCCAACGCTTGAGTCGACTAGTCACCTATCACCGGTCTCCAAAATATATATCTACTAGACGTTTATTAACCATGTTTCACTGATTTGGTGGGAGAACTTCTCATTGTTCATCCAAGTATCGACATCCATGTAATGTCATTTCCTCAATCACCTTCATCAATTGGCACTCCCTCCTACTTTCACTCTAAATTGGAAGCAATTTTTTTGTACCTAGAAGGCCTTTATCATTCGTTGTCCAAAGGTACTCATAAGGTGGTCTTGACCCGCTTCCTGACACTTTGTCAAATTTAATTTCCATGAGAATTCCTGCCCAAGACTCCTTCTGAATCCTTCATCCCCTACCTTCCCTCAACTTAAACTTACAACTTCCAATATGGGACTTAACCCTTCACGTTGTCTCGCACACATTCTTCAAGGTGGTCCGCATTGATTCATAATGCATGGACTTGCCATTCAACATGATTTCGGCTAACCACTCCCTTGTTGTACAATCAAATTCTATGTAACTGAGATCAATGGTGAAAAACTACATTCCTTTATTGTCCAACATTCTGAACTCCACGCTAATCTCTTCAAGTCGGGTGTTCAACTCTTAATAGAGCGACCAACTTCCTTTCTTCAACCAATGTTCCTAGTTGGTGTTCAACAACTTCAGACCCACTACTTAGATGCTTAGATTAGATTTACTCTGGTTTGCTATGTTCTCTTCTAAGTTGGTCATTTCTACCTCCTTTTGTACTAGGTTAAACTATTCAATGACAGTGTTACGAATCTCTTGGAGACCATATACCTAAACATTTCAATACTACTATGGTTACTTCCCCACACTTCCCTAATAAATCTAGCGCTACGAGAGGGATTAGCTTTTGTCAAACATACACTTAAAATTGGAAGATTAAAAGTACTAAACTACCTGAGGTCCTTTAGCTGATGGTGGTGGAGTCGCGATGTCTCACCTACCCCCTATATGCCACATGCCTACCCTAGTTAAAATATTTTGAAAACACTGACAGGTTTTTGTTTTAAGTTGGACCTCGGGTGCACTCTTTGGTCAGTTCCATGTGCCTTGTTGTCAACCTCGCTCTGATACCAATTTGTTACACCTCGTCTTTCCACAGGGCGCTACTTGATAGTAGACCTTACCAGGTACTACTTAGGTGGATTAACAACAACACTTTAGGATCTTACAATGCGGGCACGACGAGAAAACAAGCAAAACATCCAACCTTCAGATTTATAAAACTGAATATAAAACATGTTTGAATGCCCGAATGCATAAACAAAATTACCAATTAACCCTTCCCGAATTTTTCTCAAAATATTCCAAACAACACTTAAAAACTAACAATTAAAATAATTCAACAGAACTAATAATAATAGTAAAGCATCCCGTAATACACCAAAAAAACCCAAACTAATGACACGTGCGTCAACGATCCACTCTACCATCCGGCCAAGGCTCCTGCACGGTTGCCTGTGACAAACCTAAAACTGGAAAAAGAATCCCCGAAGGGTCAGATACTAATCTACCAAGCTAGATAATATGCGGAAATTATAAGACGTTTAAAAACAGTTTTCTATAGTCAGCAACCAGAATCCGCAATCGCAACCATAACTCTAAAGGCCAATACCTAAATTAGACGGTTAGTCACACATAAGCCAAACAAACTTACACACAATCGCGCAATTAAAGCAACATAACTCATTCTCCATCTCGTCTTCCAATCCACATTGCAGAGGCTGGCCCTCCCACTCCTCACATCACGTCTTCCTTCTAACCCCAGCTAAGCCTCCACTGGAGCACTTGCCAAAACACATAGATAGCATTTTCTTTTGAAGGGGCACGATTTCTCTCTCACACGGACCATACATAGGCAACCCTTCCTCTCCGCCAGCTATGATGGCCGTGCCGGAAACGGTACCAACATAGAGAAAACATTCAAAAACATATTTCCGATAAAACCCATTTAAAACCAATTTTCACACAACAACACAAGCAAGTCCAAAACATTTCAAGAAGATATTCGGGACTAGTTCCCCCAAACCAATCCTACAATAACGACACAAAATCTAACAAGACAGAATAGAACCGAGCAAGTCGAAAACGACTTACCTCGAACGAAGAAGGTCTGTCGGTCACGGCCAACTAGGAATCCGAACAAGAGTGATTTCCTAGAAATAATAATAAATCGTATTTATAATAACCCCGACACAAAAGTGAAACTTAACATTTTTCAAAACCCGATTAGCTAATACTAATCTATATACGTATACTATTTTATTAATTTAACACAAACCCATAATGAACACCATCCACTACCTTGTTAATCTACAAACAACGAACATGTAACTCCAATAAATTAACCTAACTAATTAGGCCCAAATATATATATACTTGTATAAGAATTTACTTAACCTTATTAATTTATCCAATTAACTTATTCTTCCACTACAACTACGAAGGTTCTAATTGAAGTGATCTAGTGATCTACTAATTAATCACCACTAATTAACACTAGTGATCTACGAAGGTACTAAATAGTAACGCCGACACATCCATGGATATACGCCCATCGGTTACACAATTGAAGGGAGACAAGGAAAATCGGGACGGCTCACTGATGATTAGCGACAATGAGACTTGATCTGAAAAGGACGTCGAAGACTTCTGGTTATGTCAGGCAGAACTACCCCAGGCTTTGGTCTGCAAGCAGCCGGGCTAATGAGGTGACGTACTGACGTGCATCGTGATCACCGAGGCGGCGACCGCAAAGATGAGAGAAAGCACTCGTCGGCTGGTCATTCAAGTTGAACACGATGGAAAGGGAGAAGACTAATGATGAAGAAGGATGTAGGTGGCGGCAGGAAATTGTCAAGAAGGATCGAGGATAGGTCGCGGAAATCACGTACATATATTTTAGGGTTAACTTGGATATATAGGCTAAAATATTTATTTATTAGTTTATCATTATTCATCTTCTAATCTGTTTATAAGAATAAGAATATTAATAATATTTAAAATTATATAAGATTAACAACCCAAAAGATCGATTAACAACTCGGATATTTCTAATATTGAGTATTAACGAGAACAGGACACGGGTATAAAAGCTTGTCCTGCAAGTAACGCTTCTAAACCATACAAAAACTTGAGACGAATTATTACATTATCTCTACCGGTGTTGACATACCAAAACAATGCAATTTGTAAGTCATCAAATTTAATTTAATATGTATAAATTTGTTTCCTCAAGGCGAATTCTTATTAACATATTTTTTTTATTGTAGCTTCCACCAGATCCAAAAAAATGTTCCAAGTCTAGAATGTATACGTATGAGATTAGAGCAAGAGAAGTTTGCTCTCTATGATTTCTATTCTGCTCTGGAAACTCAAGATACAAATTCTCCCGTCAAAATAAAAGCTCTTCAAAAAAACTTGTCTGGAGGTGGACTTGATTTATCTCGTGGCGAAGGTCCATCATATAGAGGATGGTGCTCAACTAATGACACTAATTTATCTCTCTTTTAAGACACTTGTCGAACATTTGGATAAAACAGAAAACGCGGTTGGACAACCGGAATTTGTTAAGGTCAATCATGGTATAGTTACTAGGTTGGTTAACATCTACGATAACGAATATGTTCCTTTGCTTCTAAGTGAACATGGTTTTGTGTTCAATGACTATAATGGAAGATGAGGTATCCTCCTCACATTAATTGCACAAACACAACGTAAAGATGACCTCTGCAGGGATGACTTCAAGACACTTAATGTTGCAATTCTCAAAGCATGCACATATGCGGTATGTTTTGTGTTGATAATAACTTGTGTATGTTGTTATCGTGTATGAAGTTTGCTGATAGTAAGGCTAAACGTCATCTCATCTTAATTGTATCATCAAATTAATTGTATCATCACGACTATAGAATGTTTAATCTGTTGTAAATTTGTCATAAAATATAGAATATGATGGTTGAACACACTCAATAGGATCATTTCTATCCCAATCAAAATTTGCTGAATGGAAAAATATTTGTGGGTTGTTGCGTGTGATGAAGAACATTATCATTCAAATACAAACCATATGAAGAGGCTGTAATAAATCTCTCTTTTATAGATGAATAATTTGATAATTAAGCATTCGATAATTAGTCTAGTTAGTATATTATAATAATTATTAAGTTGTTATAATTTATCTTATACCGCTTCCTAATTAATAAGTTTTTAGGTATGCTATATAATCCGCCTAAATGCTCAAATCACGACCCGAGTATATAAGAGTATACTTGGCATGATCTCGTAAGGATCATTAAATAAAAAAAAGTAATAAAACTTATTATGCGATCGATATCTATCCATATAAACATAATTATCATAATAAATATACATGTAAGTTTGCAAGTACGTTTTTATAATTGGTTTATATATATATGGCCATGTACAATTATAATAATATTTAAACATATATAAACTTACGTGTGAAGTGGCAAATTAATGAAGTTGCCATTGTTGAAAATTCAAGCCATTAATGTTGACTTATCTAAAGTAATGACTTATTTCATTACCCTTGCTTCGGTTTAGTCACAACCACCACCGCCATGTTATGCCAGCACCACACCGCCTTTGATTCTTTATGCCCATATAACGATTGATATCACAAAGGAGATGAGGGAGCCACCATCGTTCTTTGTAAACCATGAAGCTAATCACCGACCACCACCTTGCTATGTTTGTTTGTTTAGTCAATTATTTCATGATGGGAAAGGTCGATCACCTCCATCATCTAGCTCATCCCAATCTCCCAGCATAGGTTGTCACCGTATCCTCATTAACTTTCATCGTCGTCGTTTTCGTGCGAACCATCGAGCCATGACCTTTGGAGAAGCTCAGGTCTCTCGAGTTATCGTCAAGCTTTATTAAAGCTTCCACTCAAATCCAGACACTCTATCTTTGATCGTATGGAGAAGGATGAGGAAGTTATGGGCTGGTTTTAAGCTAGCCAGTAAAGGAAAGGAGCAATAAATGGAAGATGGGGTATTTTTGTAACATGTTGGAATTTCTGGGCTGATTTTGTAAATTCTGAAAAATTGTGGACATCATAATAAGGTGAGAAATTCTTCTATGTGTATGGAAAAATTTACGGTTTTCGATTTGGATATGTATATGTAAAGTTATGAGCGTTTGTACGCTTTTGTGAAGGTTTAAAAGGTTTGGGCGGTTCAGATAATTCATAGGCTAGTTTGGGCTAGCTAAGAGACAAGGAAGGAAAAAGAAAGGTGAACCAAGTTGCCTTGGTTTGCGTCCATCGGTTTTGCTTTGATAATTTGAAAAGGGTGCCGACTTTGGTTGCACGTTGTTTGAGAAGGATATAAATCACTTTCAAAAGAAGTAATTCATATAAGTCGTTGTTGAGGTAAGTCGTCTAGACTTACTTAGTTACCAATTTTGATGAGTGTTGGGTGTGTAGATATGATGTGTAGAACTGTATTTTGGGATTCATTCCTATATATTATATATGTCTATTTAAAAATAATTTGTTATTTTGGAAAAATATAATAAATGAATAATATTATGTATTTTATTCGGATTTCTAAACATTGGCACCTAACCGATACAACTATGATTAGGGATAGTCAGGAAGACGGAGACATACCTAACTTAGTTGTATGTCAAGGAGAGTCCCTTCAAAATAATAATAAAATGTTCTGGCGAGTGCTCCCGAGGAGGCTTGACCAGGGGTAAGAAGGTGAATGACGAGGGTGTGAGTGGTTCGGATAAACGGTGGAGGCCGCCGTCCACTACCCCGTGTAAGGCTGGAGGATGTCATGCTTGTTAGATAAATGATATTGATTGAGAAGTGATGAGTTGCGATTGAACTATTATTGAGACGAAAAGTGATTGAGGTGATACTAAAGTAGATGTGCTATTATTAGTATGCATTGTATGACTGTAAGTATTATTATTGTGTGCCTTATGATTATAAGAATTGGTGTGCGCTTGCCTACTATTGTGAATATACTATATGTGAACTATTCTATTATTATTATTATTATTATTATTATTATATCAAAAATATTACATAAAGTTGGATGGAAGCCTAGAAACAAGCTGGGCCCCCACACCCTTCTGAATGCAAAAACTCAACCTATGAAAAACAAACGCACCACTCTTAGCATTGTTAGAGTGGCTAACAGAGAGAGACTTAATGCGGGAGAGCATGTCCAAAGCCTCCTTATCGAATTCCCCAAACGTAGAGAAAGCGAAAGGGATAAATTTGTATCCGTTCTCCTCACATTTGGACATATACTTCTTCTTTTTCCTCTCCACAGCATTGTGCAAGGCTAACCCATGTGTCGGGTTATTATTATTATTATTATTATTATTATTATTATTATTATTATTATTATTATTATTATTATTATTATTATTATTATGTGATTAAACTGATTTTAAGCTATTACATATTGTGTTTACCGTTTAGTGCATATTACAATTGTTAGCTAACCCTTCGCGGCATTGTTATTCTTTTAGGATTCAACTCATATGAGAACCATGCTTCAAGGAAACTCTTCCAATATGATGGTGTGTCAGCTCGACGTGGCGTGTCATAGGATGTGTCGGGTTAGTGTGCAAGGTAGTGGGTTAATGTTGTCTTTGAGAATTTGTTAAGTTAAGAGCTTGTGAGTACAAATGAATGGTTAAAAGTTTTTTGTTTGAGTTGTTTATGTTGAAAAGTTGGTCCATACATGGTTGTCAATTTCAATTTTAATAAAATATGAGTTGGATGTTTTCTTATTTTCTCGTCGTGCCTTTGTTGCAAGATCCATGATGTGAATTTGTTGTCAGACTAGCTTAAGTGGACCCATGGGTGGTCTACTACCGAGTAGCATTTTAGTATTTAAAATCGGGGTGTTACAGAGGCACCCTCAATATGTGTTTCAACATTATTGTCTCAAGAATAGTCATATGAACAACATAATTGTTGTGTAAGGTTTTGATGTCATACATTAGAAGTTGTGTCAACAACATCAACTCCAATATTCACCTCATGATCACCTGGATACAAGCGTACAAAAAGGTTAAAACATGAATTGTGACGAGTTCAACAAAAATTTAATGAACGAACTTTACTTATCCAAGATTTTTCACTAGACACACTCTAAACCACCATTTAAATCTATGTTGCAAATTACATTTGTCCATTTAGAATAAATGGAGGAAAAAATATTTAGCTAAATTGTAAATATTGAAACCTCAAATTTATAAATCTTATCATTCATCATAAACCATCATACAAAATTTTGAAATGCTAACAATAGAAAAAAAATTAAAAACCTAGACTTGTAGTGGATACAACTCCCCCTCCCCCTCTTTACTTGACATCTCAATACATATAGTGGTTTAAAAAACTTAAACTTATACATCTCAATATATTTAATGTTTTAAAAAAATAAAAACTTTTAAATGCTAAAAAATAACAAATTTACATTTAGATTTTGTAAATCCTTATCCTAAAAGCTTAAACTCAATTCATGTTCACTCAAATATTAATAAAAATGAAATGTACAAGAAAACAACAAACACATATCTCATTTTGAGAATAATTAATTGAGATATCTTTCAAACCAAGATTCACCTCATCTAAATATGACATATTTGAATACAAAAACCCTAAACTTCAACTTGAATCATAATAATAGAGAAGAAAAAGAAATCTGTTTAAACTTGTGAGTAAAATCCCCAAATGAACTTACAAGGTGAAAACTCCTTTTATAGTAGAACTTTATCCATCCAATAATTCGTTAGTTGTTGGTAAATGAAGATATTAATTGAGTTTTACAACTATTACACTGGGACAAATCGTTACAAATTGTCCATTAAAAATAAATGGACGTCCTGGATTCTTCCATAAATATTTAATGGACGAAACGTAAGTGTCCATATTTTTTCGGTGGACAACATGATAACGTCAATTAAAAGTCAATGGACAAGGCCTCTACGCTAAGAATGACTAAACATTTATCCATTCATTTTATCCGGAGTGCGCAACACAAATTTTGGAGTGCGCAACACAAATTTTGGAGTGCGCAAACAAACGACCTTTTTTACATTAGGCTATTAGTGCAACAACTATAAAAGTTTAATTTATTTTAAACAATTTATCCATTTAAAAATTTCTAAAAGTAATTTTTGAAGTTTCCCCACCCGCTATGTTCTAGAAACTACAACAGTGTTTACGATGAAAGGGGGGGAAGAGATCCCAATGAAGAAGACGTGACTTGAGCCTTGAGGCATCTCGTCCCGTTGGAGTGCCTCCACATCAGCCACCGACAACATACAGAGTAATTCGAGCCAGCAACTCTAGCTTCACACTGACTGCTTCTTTCGATCAGTAATTCCTGGCTTTGTAGAGGTAAACCAAAAACCCTAATTTAAATGCTTTACTCGGTTTTCAAGCTTGAATCAACTACTTGGTTAAAAATTTGACGTTAGACCAAAAAATGTTTGAATAGTCTACATTTTGGCCACAAATAGAAACCGGCCAATGTGTGTGATTTAGCTGTTGTGGGTGTTTTTATTCAAATTGAAGTCGAAAATCAACAAATTGAAATCCAATGTTTGTGATTTAGCTGTTGTGGGTGTTTTTATTCTTATTTGCGCAGTGTTCTATTCAATAATAAATTAATTATTTGTTGTCAAATTATACAATTTGAATACAAAATATGTATGATGTCTTTTTTTATAGTTAATCTTGTGAGATCATACCACATTATTTCTATCGGTGTTTACATACCAAAACAATGAAATTTGTAAGTCAGCAAATTTAATTTAATATGTATAAATTTGTTTCCTCAAGGTGAATTCTTATTACCATATTTTTTTATTATAGCTTCCAACTCTAGAATGTATACGTATGAGATTAGAGTAAGAAAAGTTTGCTCTCTATGATTTCACAAGGGCTACAAGGGTAATTTATACAGCTCAGGTAACTCAAGATACAAATCCGCCCATCCAAATAAAAGTTCTTCAAAAAACTTATCGGGAGTTGGACTTGATGTATCCCGTCGCGAAGCTCCATCATATAGAGGATTGTGTTCAACTAATGACACTAATTTATCTCTCTTTTAAGACACTTGCCGAACATTTGGATAAAACTGAAAACTCGGTTGGACAACCGGGATTTCTTAAGGTCAATCATGGTATAGTTACTAGGCTGGTTAACATCTACGATAACGGATATGTTCCTTTGCTTCTAAGTGAACACGGTTTTGTGTTCACTGACTATAATGGAAGAGGAGGTATCCTCCTCACATCACTTGCATAAACACAACGTGAAGATGACCTCTGCAAGAATGACTTCAAGACACTTAGTGTTGCAATTCTCAAAGCATGCACAAATGCGGGTATGCATTGTGTTGATAATAACTTGCGTGTGTTGTTATCGTGTATGAAATTAGTTGATAGCAAGGCTAAACGTCATCGCATCTTAATTGTATCATTACGACTATAAAATTTTTAATCGGTTGTAAATTTGTTAGAATAATTAGAATATGGTGGTTGAACACACTCAATAGGATCATTTTTATCCTAATCAAAATTTGTTGAAGATGGAAAAACATTTGTGGGTTGTTGCGTGTGATGAAGAACATTATCAGTCAAATAAAAAACATATGATGAGGCACCCTCAATATGCATTTCAACATTGTTGTCTCAAGAATAGTCATATGAACAACATATTTGTTATGTAAGGTTTTGATGTCGTACATTAGAAGTTATGTCGCCGGTGGTTGATGTGGAGGCACTCCACCGGGACAAATCGTTACAAATTGTCCATTAAACATGACTAGACGTCCCGGATTCTTCCATAAATATTTTATGGACGAAACGTAAGTGTCCATGTTTTTTCGATGGACAACATGATAACGTCAATTAAAAGTTAATGGAAAAGGCCTCTACACTAAGAATGACTAAACATTTGTCCACTCATTTTATCCGGAGTACGCAACACAAATTTTGGAGTGCGCAAACAAACGACCTTTTTTACATTAGGCTAATTAGTGGAACAACTATAAAAGTTTAATTTATTTTAAACAATTTATCCATTTAAAAATTCCTAAAAGTAATTTTTGAAGTGTCTCCACCCACTATGTTATAGAAATTACAATAGTGTTCACAATGAAAGGGGGAAAGAGATCCCAGTGAAAGAGGCGCTGCTTGAGCCTTGAGGCATCTTGTCCCTGTGGAGTGCCTCCACATCAACCACCGGCGACATAATGAGGAATTCGAGCAAGCAACTCTAGTTTCACACTGACTGCTTCTTTCGCTTAGTAATTCCTGGCCATGAACCCTAATTTAAATGTTTTCCTCAGTTTTTAAGCTTGAATCCACTACTTAGTTAAAAATTTGACGTTTGACCAAACAATGCTTGAATAGTCTACAATTAAGGGAGGTTTTACTGCTGGTGTGTAATTTTGGCCACAAATAGAAACCGACCAATGTGTGTGATTTAGCTATTGCGGGTGCTTTTATCCAAATTGAAGTCGAAAATAAAAAAAATTGAAATCCAATGTTTGTGATTTAGCTTTTGTAGGTGTTTTTATTCTTATTTGCGAAGTGTTCTATTCAATAATGAATTAATTGTTTAATGTTAAATTATACTATTCGAATAAAAACTTTGTATGATATATTTTTTTGTAGTTAAATTAGTGACATAAGACTACATTATCTCTACCGGTATTGACATACCAAAACAATGAAATTTGTAAGTCAGCAAATTTAATTTAATATGTATAAATTTGTTGCCTCGAGACGAATTCTTATTAACATATTTTTTTTATTGTAGCTTCCACTAGATCCAAAAAACGTTCCAACTCTAGAATGTATACGTATGAGATTAGAGCAAGAGAAGTTTGCTCTCTATGATTTCACAAGAGGTACAAGGATAATTTATACAACTCTGGAAACTCAAGATACAAATCCGTCCGTCAAAATAAAAGCTCTTCAAAAAACTTGTCTGAAGTTGGACTTGATTTATCCCGTGGTGAAGGTCTATCATATAGAGGATGGTGTTCAACTAATGACATTAATTTATCTCTCTTTTAAGACACTTACCGATCATTTGGATAAAACTGAAAACTCGGTTGGACAACCGGGATTTCTTAAGGTCAATCATGGTATAGTTACTAGGCTGGTTAACATCTACGATAACGGATATGTTCCGTTGCTTCTAAGTGAACATGGTTTTGTGTTCAATGACTATATTGGCAGAGGAGGTATCCTCCTCACATCACTTGCACAAATACAACGTAAAGATGACCTCTGCAAGGATGACTTCAAGACACTTAGTGTTGCAATTCTCAAAGCATGCACAAATGCGGGTATGTTTTGTGTTGATAATAACTTGTGTATGTTGTTATCGTGTATGAAGTTTGTTGATAGTAAGGCTAAACGTCATCTCATCTTAATTGTATCATCAAATTAATTGTATCATCACGACTATAAAATGTTTAATCTATTATAAATTTGTCAGAATAATTAGAATATGATGGTTGAACACACTCAATATGATCATTTCTATCCCAATAAAAATTTGTTGAAGATGGAAAAATATTTGTGGGTTGTTGTGTGTGATGAAGAACATTATCATTCAAATACAAACCATATTAAAAGGCACCCTCAATATGCGTTTCAACACCGTTGTCCCAAGAATAGTCATATGAACAACATAATTGTTGTGTAAGGTTTTGATGTCGTGCATTAGTAGTTGTGTCAACAACATCAACTCAAATATACACCTTATTCTCAGCTTGATTCAAACATACAAAAAGGTTAAAAACATTATTGTGAGGAATTCCACGGAAATTTAATGAACGAACTTTACTTATCCAAGATTTTTCAATGGACACACTCTAAACCTCCATGTAAATCTATGCGGCAAAATACATTTGTCCACATAGAATAAATGGAGAAAAAAAATAATTAGCTAAATTATAAATATTAAACCCTCAAATCTATAAATCTTAGCATCCATCCTAAACCCTTTTACAAAATTTTGAAATGCTAAAAACAAAACAAAATTAAAAACCTAGACTTGTACAAAAGTGGATACATGCCCCCCTTTACTTGACATATCAATACATGTAGTGGTTTGAAAAACTTAAACTTATACATCTCAATAATTTTAATGTTTTGAAAAATAAAAACTTTTAAATGCTAAAAATAACAAATTTACATTTGGGTTTTGTAAATCCTTACCCTAAAAGCTTCATGTTCACTCAAATATTAAAAAAATGAAATGCACAAGAAAACAACAAAAACATATCTCATTTTGAGAATAATTAATTGAGATATCTTGCAAACCAACATTCAACCCATCTTCATATGACATATTTTTATACAAAAATCCTAAACTTCAACTTGAATCATAATAGTAGAGAAGAGAAAAAAATTTGTTTAAACTTGTGAGTAAAATCTTCAAATGAACTTACAAGGTGAAAACTCCTTTTATAGTAGAAGTTTATCCATACAATAATGTGTTAGTTGTTGGTAAGTGAAGATATTAATTGAGTTTTACAACTTTTACACCGGGACAAATCGTTATATATTGTCCATTAAAAATGAATGGACGTCCCGGATTCTTCCATAAATATTTGATGGACGAAACCTAAGTGTCCATGTTTTTTCGGTGGATAACATGATAAGGTCAATTAAAAGTCAATGGAAAAGGCCTCTATGTTAATAATGACTAAACATTTGTCCATTCATTTTATCCGGAGTGCGCAACACAAATTTGGATGGCCCGAATTCCAGCGTTATTTTCCAGGTTTCCATTCCTTTCACACTTGTTCACTTTAAGACCTATAAAACAACATAGAATAAGTGCAAAAACCCAAAGCTCCTATACACTCTAATAACTTAAAGAAACTCACTAAAACTACCTATGAATATTTGATGGATGAAACGTAAGTGTCCAAGTTTTTTCGGTGGACAGCATGATAACATCAATTAAAAGTCAATGGACAAGTCCTCTGCGCTAAGAATGACTAAACATTTGTCCATTCATTTGATCTGGATAAGTCCTCTGCGCACTCCAAAATTTGCGGGTTAAGCATTCACACATGTATTTTTTGAAATTGGGTTCAAGTTGGGCGGATCCGAAAACCGCCCATAATTAAAAAAAACCGGTTCAATTTTTGATTTTTTGGATTTTGGTTGGAAACATAAGGGATAAAGTGTGCGGGTTTGTAACCCGCACACTTTAGGTCATTTATTCTACTGGTTTCAAACCCGTACAACGTCCTTATATGTCCGTCGAAAAGACGCCTTCGTCTACATTCTTTTTTCAATAATGGAACGAGCAAGAGAGGAGGGGTCGATAATGGAAGGAGTGAGAGAGGTGGGGTCGATAAAGGATGGGTCGATTATGGCAGTGGCAGACATGGGTGCCTCGGAAGAGGCTTCGAGCGCCCAAATCTGGACTGGTTTTGATTCCGTACAACCGTCATCGGCGGGTTCCGGCCCCGCACAATCGTCGTCTGTGGGTCCCGGTAACTCACATGGAGACGAAGGTGAATTGTCAACGGGTTCCGGCCCCGCACAATCGTCATCGGGGGGTCCTTGTACCGCACAGGGAGACGGAGTTACGGCGGTGGGCGAAGAGGTGACTTTGGGGAGCGCGAAGGGAGAAGTGGTGGCGGCGGGAGAAGTGGTGGCGGTGGGCGAAGGTGCGGCTGTGGGAGGAACGACGGTGAAAGTAGAGGTGGAGTCGGTGTAGACGGTGGGGGCGACGTGGCGCCGAAGGTGGGAGGGGATGTGATGGTGGAGAGGAGCACGACGATGCCGATGGAGGAGGGAATGGGGCCGAGCGGATCGACGGGGACAGAGGATGCGGATCCGAGTCGTTCAGTGCGTCAGAGGAGACAGACTCATAAGGTGTTTTTTAAAATATATTTTGAATATATCATATATATATATATATATCGATATATATCGATATTTTATATTTTGTTTTGCGAATTCATGTTAAATATATTTTATTTAGAGAAATATATACCAAATGCATATTAAAATCGTAAATTATTAAAAATCGTACTTTATGTTATAAAATGTTAATAATTACAAATCGTACCTTAGAAGTCTCGATAAATATTATATTAAATTATATAATTTCTTAGATTAAAAACTATATTATAGAAATTAAAAATTGTACCTTATAAATAATATATTTATTAGATTAGAAATTATATTATATTGAATTATATAATTTCTAATCTTAGAAATTATATTATAGAAATTAGAAATCGTACCTTAGAAATAATATATTTATTATATTAGAAATTATATTTTATGTAGTAACAATCTTAAATAGAAATAATAAAAAGTAGGATTAGTTTGAGTAAAATTAAAGAAATGGTGGAAAGTAATTAAATAATTAATAATATATTAAATAACATGATGTAGTAGCACACATACAATAGTCTACATGTGGCAGTAGGCATGTTGATACGCGGGTAGTCATGGCTTTCGGTCGCAAGGGGCGACATGAAGAATCAACCTTTGAGCCAGTACATGATATAGGTCAGTCTAGCACCCCTTGTAGTGATTTCGAGCAGCCAGTACGTGACGTTCAAGACATTTCGTTTAGGGACGAGGCCCCCCGACCGAGTCGTCGTCATCATTGTCGCATCCTTCGCGCTCAGACCCTCCGCTTTCTGATCCTTTGCTCTTCGACCGGACTCAGACTCATTTGGAGGAGCTGCTTGTTGATTTTGTTGTGACGGCAAAGGCTCATCCTCCACAAGGCGACTTCTCGGAGCAGAAACCGTCTGGGCTCGGGGACCCATCTGTGCTACAGGGTTTTGAGGGACACATCGTGGACGTGATTTGGAGGATATACGACCCTTGGAGGAACGAGTTTGATGGATATGTTAGACATGTTGTGTGCTAGAGCAGACCAAAGGAGTTTGTAGATGGAGGACTCACATTTCGTCGTCCGATGTTGATGCTGTTGAGCGTTTGTGGTTGTGGATCATTCGAAAGACTGGTTTGACGGAGCTGTTGGACTTTGATTTCGAGAATGTCGACCATGCCCTAATATTTCCTTTTTTCAAGCGTTGGCATCCCGAGACCAACATTTTTCACTTTCCGTGGGGCGAGATCACTATTACACTCCACGACGTTGCCATCCTTCTAGGTTTGCCGATCGAGGGGCAAGAGAGTGCTCATACGTTCACACTATTCAAGTGCACATATCTAGTTGATTAGATGTTTGACACGAGGGAGGATTATCTATTACCCGGGAAGCCTAACTTCCTCAGCGGTCTTGAGAAGGGTCGTCTCCATAGTGGCGAGTTCTTCGAGCATGTACGGACGATGATGACTTCCGACGATCCGCCCGAGTGCATAGTTGTCGGTTTTTGTGGCATGCTATGTCCACCAGCTTGTTCGTGGACAAATCCACGAACAACTTAGACGTTCATCTAATGTCGTTGTTTGAGGATTAGGGTTGGGTTGTAGAGACCGTGTGGAGCACTAGCATGTTGGCATATCTTTACCGCCATCTTGGGGAGGCTTTAGGGTGAGGGGTGGTTCAGATGGCGGGTTGCACCTATCTTCTATAGGTATTGGTTGTTTTTATTGAAATATTGATTTGTCGAAAGCTTCATAAAGTGAACTGATATTATTTTTTTGGGGTGTCATAGATGTGTATATGGATGTATTTTGTCTATTTTCCTAGCAACCCGAACCCGTTGTCGGGAGCAGAGGACGATGCAGGAAGAGCCCGTCGCTACGTGCGCCAGTGGGGACGAGTTCAGAGTCGACCTCTAGACGTCATTGTACCACGCGTCTCTCATCGAGCAATGTCATTTCGGTGCCGAGCTACCTACTTCATACACTTTGACAACGAATACTATGGGTGGGAATGTGGGATAGCGTTCAGGACCACATTTGTCCATTCATCCACACGTCGCCATGTGCAGTCGTTCCTTAGGACGTCGACGACGGGTACCTGGACTGGTTCAGAGAAAATAATATTGAATAAAAGTGATAGGAGGGTAAGGTTACCCTTTAGTTGATCTTGTTGCAAAATGGAGAATATGATCGGACCACACATTCACTAGCTTCTCCTTATGCGGTAATGTGGAGTGAACCATGTCTTCTCAACATATGACACCAAACTTCGTCCACCTTTGCCATTCCATATATTACGAAAATAGTCAAGTCGGGCCTCATATTCCTCCTCGGTGTGTGCCCTCATAACTCGGGGAACGCTACTAGAGAATCGGTCCGCGTCTATTTGTTGTGTTTTTGTATATGCCCTCAAGTTCCGAGCCACATATACTTGACACAAGAAGTGGGGGACCTTAAAGACATGCTTCACCGCCTTCAATACTCCAAGCTCTCTATCCGACATGAAACAACATGGCTTTTGGTTGCCGAATAAGAACTTCAATCGCGAGAGTGCCCAAGTGAAGTACTCTATCCTCTCCTTCCTCATGAAGACAATAGCAGTACAATATGTGAAGTTGGTGGATGTCATCCCTACAAATTCCAAACAAGGCCATTCGTACCTAAAACATTGACAACAAATAGTTATATATCAAGAATTCATGTTCACTAAAACAACTTAATAACAAAAACGTGGTACATAAACGGGATGACATACCTATTGGTCTTGTACGTGCAATCTATAAAAGCGACATTCGGAAACATCCTCAACAAATATCGTGAGTCCGAATGACTAATAAACAACGCGCTCACTGCCAACTCATCCTTTCCCCTCCTGCTCATTGTGTCGGTGAATTATCCCTTCTCCTTCAACCACGCAAAGGAGTATTGTGTCACCTTCAGTCGACCCATTGACTTCCTTTTTGAGACGCCTTAAAATTATAGACTTGTGTCCTCGATAGTAAGGTTTCGGGGTTGCAATTGATTAGGTCCGTAAAGATGGACTTAGGCTTTGTACCCGACGTATTAGAGATTACTATTTGCTCGTGCTCCTTCGTACTAAGAAGATGGGCACCCCTAACCCCTTTCAAATCCAGGGGAAGCTCATGGTTATGACACCCTCTTATCACCGATAGTGTCCAACGAGAGGGTGTATATGAATTCCCTCTCCTCTACAACCCATGCAACTCAAACGGTCACTTTGTCTTCTTCGAATCCAATTCTTTCTTCACCTCTTTCTTCCTCTTCGATCTATACTTACTCGACCTTGAACAATGCAAAATGATCTTATCGGGTTTGGTCGACTTGGTCGTTATGATCATAGATAGACCAAGACCGATCTTTATAACCCATTGTCTCAACTCTTCCATTGTATCAAACCCATCATTTGTAAAGTACGAAGAGAAGTCGACTTTCGTGTGATCATAATGCTCACTAGACGGACAAACCTATGAATAAAAACCGAAAACGTATAAACTACATCCGTAATAACTACGAACTTGCAAAATTTCAACAACATTCAAATAAATAATGATGTAATAAAAAATGATAAACAACAATTAAATAATTATCAATTTATCATGACAATATAACATTGAAATAAAAATCTTACAATGCATAATAAAGTTATCAATCACCATCATTTACGAATTCAATTTGACTTTATACTCCAAATTAGACACGAGGCTAGTAATCGACCAACAACCAATAATTTCAAGTTTCAACCTAAACTAAAATCAATAGATTCGAATTTCAACCAAAGAAATTGCAAAATATAAACTAAACAAATGCTATATTATAATTTTAGGATTCAATATGTACTAACTAATTCATTATCGGGAAGAGAAACATTGCCCACGGAAGAGGATGACTTCGATGAATATGATGGCCTACTAAATGATGTTGTCTCTGTGGTCCCTATACTCGAAGTCGACATCTCAAGAGAAGTAAAATGCACTTTGTCGTATATGCTATCTAGTTTCGTGGTATGATTTAATAATTGAAAAATGAATAGTGAAAACCCACGGAACCCGTAAAAAAGCGAAGTTCGTCGGCGTAAAAACGGTGCTGTTTGTGCGGGTTTAGAAACCGCACAAGAGCAACGCCCCCTTGAGGGGCCGGAGGGTACCGCCTCTCCTTCTACCAAAAAAAAAGAAACCGCACAAGAGCATCGTTTTTTCCAAAAATTATGTGCGGTTTTTCAACCCGTCCATATGGCTGTTTATTTTGTTGTGCGGGACGAGAATCCGCCCAATAAGACCAATTGTTTTATCAAACTTGGTGTTAATTTTTGCACGGATTCTAAACCCGTTCATAGTTTTTCCAAAATCCGATTTTTTTGTGTGCTGGTTACGAATCGGCCTATACGAGAGTGCGCAACCAAATTTGGGAGTGTGTAAACCAACCGCCAATATTTTTTTGGCCATCACTATTCGTGACCTGAACGCTCCTATGAAACTGAGATCCTTACATATTTATTCATCGCTCATCAGAGCATTGTAAAGCGGTAAGCGTCATCTCTGTCAAATTTCATCTCCAAACTCCCATCTTCCTACATCTGGCAACTCCACAAATCTAATCCGGTTGTGTTAGTTGTGCTTTGCGTAGATCGCTTAGCAAAAATGGAGGCTTCGACGGAGCAGAATCCGCAGCTTGACACCGCCAATCCCCCCAACGGAGAAGAGATGGCGCCAGATCACCATAGTCCATCTTCTCCACTCGCCAACACGAATGGGTACTGCTTCCGCCTTTTAACATAAGTTTGTTCTTTGCTTAAATTTCCTCTTCGCAAATTGTGGTGGTTGAAAATTGAAATTAGGGTTTCACGATTTTACAAGGAGCAAACAGTAACTATAGTAGTATAGACGAGCCTGACCGTAAAGTGAACCTTTATTTATTTATTTCCTTGCTTTCCATCGTGAAATTTGGTCCAGTTCTGAGTTATCTGGTATAATTCTCAAAATAGAAGAAAGGAGTTATTCTGGTGTTGTTTTGCTTGTTTAATTGAATTGCAGCAATACATTTTCTTCCCAATAAATATGCACAGCACATGCACCCTACAGAGCTTCTGATTTTGTTCTTATGCCTTGGGAGAAGCCTTAACTTTTTTTTATTTGTCATGGTGCATTGGTGCATGTAAATCCTGCATTCTAAGGCACCTGCTGTAAATCAGTAGTTAACTAGTGAGCTTCTTGGTTGCATAGCCTGACAAAGAATCTCTGAGTTCTTAATTGTCATTCTCTAATATCTATTGATGTCAAGCTCTTACTTGGCTTGTGACATTGTGTCCATGAGGCAATTAGTGTCTTTTTTTTTTGTCTGACTACCACATTTGTACATTTGTGGTTTAAAATGTCCTTATCCCTTGTTTGTATATTCTTTGATGGTCTAAATCCTCTAGTATGGACAAGACTGTATTTCTATATACAAAATTTCAGTGCAGATAGTTCTTTAGGCAAGTAGTTAGTGGCTAGATTGAAGAGGCCAAGTTTTCAAACTGACATGCCAAATATCAATATCAGGTGCACAAGTAGCTTTAAGTGCCAATATTTGAAAAACGTCTAGTGAAATAAATTCCCTCTTTAGGGAGTGGGCTTAAATTAATTCATGAAATATTAGAATATTTATATCCTCTCTGTTGTTAAACATTTCTCATTGTTAGCATGTCTTGTGTTTTCAAATGTGCTGGTAACCCTTCTATATATTGTATAGCCTGCATAACAATATATATGGAGTATTGGAATCTAACTATAGATTTCTTCTTCTATCACAAGGAGTTTATGTTTCATTTTTTAGTGGGGTTTTCTTCCCATATGTCCTTTTTTTGGTTACTTTATAAAATCTATCAACATCAAAATATGTTATGAGACATACGACTATAAAGCTAATGGTCATATTACTAATGCCTAAACAGCATACTTCTTTAGTTGACCTGTTGTTGTGGGCTTCTTCATCTTCACAAGTCAAATTGTTTCTATTTTCCAGAGTATCCCTATAACCATCTCCATTTATTTCTTCCTTTTTCTTTAAATGATCTTCACCATGCTATAAAAGGCTACTCTTCATGGTACATTGTTACCGTGAAAACTGTGCTTGCTATCAGTTGCTGTAGATTTTCTGGATAAATTTTGTAGAATGCTACTGTACTCTGCAAATTTTCAAAGGTTAATTTTATTGGCTGCGATAGAACTTGCTTTCCTTCGAATATTGTTTTTGATAAGTTTAAGTTAATTTTGTTATAAGATACATGTTTTGTGTAGATATAAGTGTTTGATAGATTCTATCTCGTTGGAAATTGTAGGGGTTCAGAACCTGAGCACAAGTTTTCAGTTGAAGAAGTTAGAGGTGTATTGCAGGTGATAGCTTCAACGGGGAAATTCTGGTATGCTTATATCATATTAATCTAAATCTCATTCATTGTAATGCAGTTATACTGCACCATATATGCAAGACACGTTTTCCTCTAGTTTACATTAATGTTCTGATAAGCAATACACGTCAATTATTACTTTATTATTGTTCCTTTTCCTTTTGTTTCCAGTAAATTCTTAATTAGATAAATTTATTAAATTAAATGACGCTTAAAAGGAAATATATCATTGGGGCGCATCCTCATGCTCATTGGCTTTTATACAATTGCCTTTGAGATGGATTTAGTCCCTATATCAATTTTGATGGCATTCTAACTAAATTCAGTTATTATTGTCACATAGCTGAATTTCAGTTTTTCTTGGGTCTATCGGGCGTACCCCCTTTCCCTTGGGCAGGGGTACTCTCATCTTGACCCCCCAGATTCCGCTGTAACGGAGCCTCACTGGGTCAATGATGATGATGATGATGATTATTGTTCTGACAGTTTAATATGTGTTGATCTACAAAGAAATTATATCTATTTAGTTTGTGGGACATCATAAACTTATAATAGTGGCACATCATGAATAATGTAACTTGTTATCTACTGCATAACCTTTAATCTGTGACTCAGGAATGATTGGGATGAATTAAAGAGTATGCTATCATTCCAGCTGAAGCAGGTAATGTGAGGTAGGCTAGTATGGAGGTACTCTGTATTTGGCATATGTTCTATTTGAAATTGGATTTATGACCTCTACTTCTCATAAGCGACCTAGTGACCTCCCTTTCTTTCCAAATTTGAACATCTAGGTTTTGTCTGAGTATCCAGAGGCAAAAATGGATGATCACCTAGTTAAATCTGCTCTAGGTGAAACTTTCCAGGATTTGGTTAAGAGATTGGATGAAGGTACATAATCAAGTTATTTTGGCTAGCAGTTTGTGTACTATGATTACCGCTTTGTTATTTTCTATTGGTATCGCTTCACTCTTTTGTGATGAAACATTGAAGTAACACTTGCATTCTCATCTTATTTTTTAATTTTTGTAAGGAAAGGAAGTCTCCTTCTCTTGCTGGTGCAGAGCTCATCAAAATTTTTAATAAACTTTAATGGTCTTTCTTGAGATTTTCAGCTTTTGGATTTATTAATTTATTCTGAATTTGTTATGTGAAAATGTCTACGTTTTTGGAAATTAAGTGTGGTTATTAACTAGTATTCACATGATGTGATGACTAATGTAGAAAGTTGGTGATGATAGTGGAATCATTTTCATTAATTTGAGTTGCAATGAGTGTTTTCTCATGGTTTTTTATCTCTCTCTCTCTCTCTCTCTCTCTCCTCTGGTGTTTTCTCATGGTTTTTTAGGTCTTTAGGCCTCTCTTACACACCCTCTCGATCTTTAGGTCGAGGAAAGGGTGGGTACATCCTGGCCTCCCAGACCCTACCCGAGGCAGGTCTACACTGGGTTGTTGTTGTTGTTGTTGTTGTTGTGAGTTGCAATGAGTGTGCATGGTGCACCTTCTGTTAGGATCTGACAAGATGGTGTGGATTTGCAAGGATCTCACAAATCAACTAGAAAATTGAAGGATCTTCAATTATGTAATATTTTTCATTCATTCATAAAACACACCTACACCACAAGGGAGTCCTCTAGTCTATTTATAGAGAATGGCTAGGGAGAATAAGAAGGGATTTCTCTAGTAGAGAATTCTCTAGATAAAGTACAAAATATCTGGTAGAGAAATAACTAAGAGAACTCTCTATATTTACAAAAGCAAGAAATATCTAGGAGAATTCTCTAGATACAAGTATAAAAGATCTAATATAAAATATCTAGTTTGGATAAGGATGACTATTAATTAAAGTAGGTTCTAGAGCTAATATTTTGATAAGTATAATTATTATTTTTAAGAACATTTTAGAACTACTACTACATATGAGAATAATTGGGAAATATCTAGCAGTAATTTATTAAAAGTTGTGGTGTTGTATCACCTTCACTCACGGTTAATTTTGTCATGTAACTTACTTCACCGCCTTCCCTATCTGGGAATAATAGAATCAATCTATGTGAATTTGAGATTCTTATTGGTTTATTTTTGTGTTGGTCCAGCTCTTCATAACTTTCCAGACGGGCCTCCATTTACATTACAACGATTAACTGAGGTAATTTCTTTCTTTGCTTTTCCGTGTTTCTATTAGTTGACATGTTTGTATTAGTAACTTCTCTTAGTCAACTTCAGTGTGAAATCTGATATAGTTCAGTATCTCTATCATTTCATTGCATATCCATTTCTACTTTTCAGAGCTTTACATTCTTACTTACTGTCTTGACAGGTTCTATTAGATGCTCAAGATATCTATCCAGTCCTTTCGAAAGTTGCTCTTGCGCTAGAGAAGGTACGTTAATGACGGTTGTCAATCTGTTCTTATTATGCAGTTAACCATCAATTTTTTATTTTTTTTTGATGAACATTAGTCACCTTCTTACTGCTTGTTTGCTGCTTACTATGCTTCTCAGTCCTAATTGCAAGATGTTGCCTACTTTGGTTTAATGCTTTAGGTGTTGATAGCACCATTTTATGATTATAAATTGACTTCCTTTTCTCATTTGAAAAATTAAAAGGTAAAAATCTTGAGAATAAAGAGAATGGAGAATATGGGGATTATAAAACAAAATTGAAAGTAACCAATTTCTATTTTCAGAAGGAAAAGATATGGATCCAATCCTCCCATGTAAAGGGAAGTGAAAAATCATAAAGTTAAGGTAGGAAGTCTCCAACTGAGGCAATTTCTTTTGTGTTATGTCCCCCCGTCCATTGAAAAAAGGTAGATTTATAAATATTTTTATACTAGTAGATATATAGGAAATCTTGAGTTTGTTTCCCTTTTACAATAAGCCACCCCCTTTAGGCTAGCCCTGTTTATAGTAGTAGGTTGAGGCAGGACTGGTGTAAATTTATTACAAGTCCGTTCGTTTACGTGGAATGTATTTAGAGTACAAAGTTTCCAGAAGAAATACATGACGTTCTCTTTGAAGCTACCAGCACTCTTGTGGTGGTTCCCTTAAACAAAAGCACTCTTGTTCTGGTGGGCACTCCAAAATGTTGAATCTTGACGTTGCCTTGGTCTCATTTTCTTCTCACTCTTACTTGTATTGAGGATATGTTGCCTGTGAAAAATATCCATATATGATTCAAGCTTTCTGGTTTATCATTGAATCCAATCATAGTATATTCTTGAGCCAGACACTATTAGCATATCTACATCTAACTGAAGGTTAAATTCGGTGATTAGAATCTGTTGGTGACGACCACATTGTCAAAGTGCACGGATCCACACCCATTTTCTGTGGTGGAGAACCAAGTTGATGCACCAAAGGAAGGAGAAGGAAACAATACCAAGCTTCATTTGAATGCAGTGGAGAACGGAATGGAGCCTTCGCTTGAAGACAGGGATGAAGTAATGACTGAGGTAGAAGAGGCCGAGGTTCAAGATGATATGACTGTTGATACAGAAAATTTTGGAGGGACTGTAAGTTCATCTGAGAACATTTCCCAGCCTACGGGCCATGATTCTTAATCTTCTCCTGAGGTCATCTGGTACCCTGAAAGATCAACAGAGCTACTTGTATGGTGCATTAGCAGGTACCTAGGAGGATCCGAGCAGCCAAGTTATGACTGGAAAAAGGGCATCGGCTCCTATTTCTTGACGCCAGGGCTTGAAGGTGATGCTTTGCTATTTCATTCACAGTTTCTTTTCTTCTTGTGTAAGGAGTTTTAGAGAACAAGTAAAAAGAGAAGACCACTTCATCATGCTGGAATATTCACTTGTGTGTTTATGATGGTTATCAGGTTAACGTTAAACTTGAGTTATTGTCATGTTTAATTTGCTATCTTTGGTAACTGGTTACATGGCGGTGGTTGCTGGTCATGAAGTATTTTTCTAATCAACATAGTGGGTTTCCAGACAACATTTGGAGAAAAGTGTTTCTTTCGTCATTGATAATCTCCAAGTCTGTAGAATAATTACATATAGAGGGCATATGCTTGTTGCACCGTTCACATTATCCAAGTGCCTCAAACATCTGAGATTGAGATTTCTGGGGTGTCTCAAACACAATTAAGATGTGAAGCAGGTTTGTAGTGTTTGCTTTTGGCATTTACAATGCCTGGGAGATGTTTGAGACTTGAGAGGGAATTTAAGATGTCTCGGGCAGGTCTACTCGTAGGCTTGAAACCAAGATTTTCATGTCCGTCTTTATGTTATTCGTAGGCTTGAAACCATTAGATTTTGATTGCCAATTTCTGCTCTTGTTCTCTTATCATAGACGACCCAATATGTTATGCTATCCCCATCAGATTGAAACCACGCCCCAGCTTTTCAACCTCTCAAGAAGAGCTCATCAGATCGTGCTAATTATGCAAAGTAGAACGCAACTTACGAAAGTACACAACTCATTCCTACCAACAAAACAGAGCTCGAAATCAACATTTTGAGTCTACACTTGGCAGTTTGAGGCTGGGCTTTTCATCCCGTCTTGAAAAATGGGTGAAACAATAGGGCGGGGTCAAGATGGACAAAGCGGCGGGTGATTTAAGCACGAGGAGCATGAGACAAGCTAATGTTGCCATTAGGGCTAAATTGTGGGTTGGTGTTTGCTCAATAAATCTTCCAAACTAGTGTTATTCCCGTACCATGTACGGAGAGGGTAATAGAAATAAATACAGTAAGTTTTACTATAATAATTAAATTAAATTCACATAGAGTAGTGATACCATGTAGTGGTGCTGGTGTGAGAGTGTGCCAAAATGGGTAGGATAGTGGGGAAAACTACTTCTAAATTTTTACCTTAAATAAAATAAAATGGTAAACTGTTTTTTGGTGCTAATTAAGTTAAACATTTAGCCAAAATCATTGTCGAAAGCAAAAATTTCTTAAGCAAAAGCAGTTAATAAATATAAAGAGGTATTTAATGCTTGATGTGAGGAAGATTAAGCACTCCATATATTCTGAAAAATGAGCTATGTTTTCTTTAATTTCATGATCTATCATAGTTGAAATTGTGATGTCAAGTTGCAAAGATTTTTTTTTAAGAATATTATAAAGATTCATTACTAATGCCATAAGAAGAACATCTATAAGCTTAAAGAATTTGAAAATGAAAGAAAAAATAATTCAACATTGTACCAAAAAAAGATAGAAACCAGTTTGATTCAACCACTTGGAGATAATATACGTGCACTTCATTTTGATGTTATTAGCTTATACGGAGTATTTATTATTTAACCTGTTGGCACACATTTTCTAGTCACTATAATTATTTTTTCAATCACTAAACCTTAATTACATTGACATACTAATAAGGAATTAAACAAAATCCAAGTACACAAACCTGATCTCAAAAACCATAATTTCAAATATATTTCATTGATATTTGACTCATGACAGTGAGTATATATATTGTATTGGCATTGATTCATTGAACAATCCAAGTAGAGAAATATATGAGAACGATCTAGAAAGCTTTGATTGAACTCCACAATTCAAGTTAATTCAATGGATAAAAAAATATCCCTTCTCCACGTCTAACACAATTCTTAAATAGTTGCATACATAAATCATGCAAAAAACTTATTACCGTAAGAATTCAATAATTCAGTTGAACCCTAACTAAACATTCCACTTTAATAAAGTAAATCTCACGGGGTGAATGTAATCGCTTGCAGGAAACAATCAATTGCCATATCTAGTTAAAAAGCTTTAACCGTATGTTGAAGGGAGAAATTACAAGAATGATATATGAAAATTTGGGAAGAGATGGATCGGTTATAACTTCAAACTTAATGGGTGAGTGGGTGACGTCGTGGGAGAGATGGGCAATTTTTTCAATTGATTTTCTGCTTTTTTTTCCTCTAGAATATACACAATTTTTGTTTCAGTTTGTGCCACGTGGCTCAATATTTTGTGAAGATATAGTTTTTGCTTTACAATTGTACTAAGTAGATGATAAATATTTTCAGTCAAGAAAATTTGGTTCTCAAAAGCAAGGTAACTCAGTAATGATTCCGACACTGAGTTTCTAAGGTATTTAGTAAAATAATGAGAATAATCTAAACACATGCATAAATAAATCTAAGCATATATACAAATAAAATTCAATGAATCTTTGTTTTCTGCTTTCCCATTTTTTGTTGTTTCTTAATCGCGCGACATCCACTAGCGTTCCTAGAATCTTCTTAATTGTAAGTTGAGCAAGTTATAAAGATGTCCTTTAGTGAATCTTCTTAATTGTAAGTTGAGCAAGTTATAAAGATGTCCTTTAGTGAATATAACACAACTATATGTATAATGACCCTTTTCTAGAATCTTCATAAGATTCTAGAGGAACTCTAGTGGATGCCGCGTCTATATAAGCGACGATGTCTCGTCTAATACATATTGAACAATTTATATATTATAAATGAACAACTAATGCATTGCTTATGAACAAGTATTATATTATGAATGAACAAATAATTTACGCAAACAATGCAACATTTAGGTCTTCCTACAGGTGAACAACTACTTATTCGTGATTAAACAACTACAAGCTCACAACAATTTAATGACAGTATAGTATGAAACGGCTAGTATGAAATACGCGTGAATAAACTAATACGCGCGTATGATGAGGTATTTTGTGGTCGTTAATAGCTACCAAAGAATCCTAACTTAACCAAACTTAGTAGAATGGTAAGCAATGATCGATCTCAAAGAGACTCATGTATTTATGTTATTACTTAGATGCCAAGTAACCAAGAGGGTTTTTTTTTGGAATGATTATCTAGTCTAAGATGCAAATAAAATCTAAATATGAATGCAATTATGATTGTGTTAAACAAGTATGAGGAAAGCGTGTTCAACTAGTTAAATCCATCATAGATATGATTATTCATCATTGATTATCTTGATTCTCAATTCACTTGAATAATCTATCGTAGATTATGATCTTACTAAGGATTATGACCCAAACTTTAGAAATAGTTGAAAGAACTAACAGTCTAAACAACCTTAATCGTTTAACAACCTAGAAGAACTTCTAGATTCAATTAAACAACAGCTTTACGAGTCAAGTTATCGACAGAAACAACCACTTAAAGCAAACAGACATCTAAGTTATTTGTGGATTTATTCCCTTCTACAACTGAATAGCCCGAACCGGTCCAAACAATTATAGATGTTACTTTATCTAATCAATTCCAAACGGGAATTAATCAGATTAGTTGTAAATTAACCTAGAAATTCTATTAGGTACGTGGTCAATCTAACAAAATCCTAGAATAACTTTGATTGAATTAAGAATAGGGAATAAAACTTATTCAAGTTTATTTGAGAATCAATCAAACCTCACAATATTATGCAGTCTATGATTTCAATAACTAGTCAAACACAATGGATTTAGCAATGCATAATTAAATTAAGAAAAAACTTACAAATTGGTTCAAAGGTTGCACCTTGAGAAAACTCTCTAAAAACAAACTCTAGCCTCCAATTTGTCTTCTAAGTTATGAAAAAGAGAGAAACTAACAAGAGTTTAAGTATCTCTTAAAAACGACTAAAGATATCCAAGGAAACAAATCTCAATAACCCATACAAGGAAACACGTCGGAATTAATAAAACCAAGCCCAAAACTAAGCCCAATCACGCGGCCCAATGTCTCCGCGTAAAAGCAGATTCCTAGACTAGCGCGGCCGCGCCACATGCACTCCTAGCACGCGCCACCTTCAACTGAGTCATGTTCTTCCTCTTGACTTGGCTCCTTTCGCCTCAAGATCTTGATATCTTCACTTGCACTTCTTCAATCCTTGTCCATGTACTCTAACTCACCACCATAGCTAGCTCGGATCAAGTCCTATCTTGCTCCAATACCTAAAAACCTGCAAAACCGAGCAAACAAGCGCAATTTACCCGAAAACGCTAAATCCTAAAAACTAAGTTAAACCTATGCAAAACAAACATAAAACATGCAACTAAACTACACTTATATGCAAGCTATCATCGTACCACATTTTACCCCTTTTTAATGAAAGTATAGTATGAAATGCCGATTTTTTTGGAAAAATGAGTAGATTCATTCTTATTTCACACTCTAATAATCTTTCACACGGGACTCATTTACTTTATTTACCAAACATAATCTCATATTCTCGCAATTAAACATTAAACTTACAAGTTAATAAATTACAATAAATTAACAAGCTAGCTCTACCTAGCCTTATCTCTACATTTTTTTGTAGGGCAAGTCCAATCATGTTTTATAGGTGCAGGTAAATTATAAATTCACGTGTGTGCAAATTATAAAGGTGCATCCTTTTTATAAGCAAGTAAATTAATATCTCTTAGAAACTATGTGTACACACCTTCCACTGAACTTCCTTCTACTTGTAGTTAGCACAAGTGCGCAATAAGGCTACTCTAGAGGCACGTTGTCAAGAAATTAGTGTTTGTGCTACAAAGAAACGCCAAGATATATAGAGACTCTCAAACTACCTTTGATTCTTCATCAAAATGGAGAAAAACATTTACATACAAGAAACCCGGCTTTCTCCTCATATTCATATAAACTGGATGTATAGATCTATCATAGATGGCCCTTTATAGGCTCATCTCTAAGCTTCTTTCCCCCTCGACAATATGTTGTCTTTCTTCTTCCTTTGAAGTTTTAACGTCATACATTCTCTAGCACTTGCATACTCGAGGCGAAAAGTGGTTAAATCTGACGAATGATATGATATGATGGAGTGGTAGACCTATATGAAAGATGCGATCAAACTAGCTAAAAGGTATGATCACTAGCTAGCTAGAGAACATGTTTCATTCACGCCTTTATTTGACTTATTTTTGTGCGTTCGATATCTACGTGTTACGTTCCTATGAACCCTAGCTCGCCTTATTATAGTGCCAAGTTAAGTTGAGATTTGAGAACGATATTATATAACACATACTTGCTCTGTTTCGCAATACATGTCTTTTTAGCTTTCAATTTGTGTTTCACAATACATGTCTTTTTAGCTATTTTAGTCTTTATTTTACGTAATTACCCTTGTAATTATTATTAGGTTGTTAGTAGTGGTTTTCAATAAAGTTAAAAAAGTGAAGTAATAAGTAAGGTTATAATAGTATTTTTGATAGCTTCCTTAATAAGTGTGCAAATAGGTAAAAAGACATTTATTGTGAAACAGAGGGAGTATTGAATTGAGTGAGTTATTATAGATTGGGAACAACACCGTCATTCTCTGGCATCAGAATAATACTATGGGTGTGTTTTGATTACATGTGTTTATGATTTATAAAACATTTTATTCTTTTTAATATATTAAGTTATTAGGGTGTGTTTGAATCATTTTCTCTATCAATTTTTTTAAAAATATGAATAGTGAGGGCTCTACTTCCTATAAAAATGGAGGGAACAAACATTTTTAAATATGAATGGTGAGGGTCTAGTCTTTTATTTAAAAAAAACATGCTTTTTAAAAATTTATCCCACAAACATACCCTTAGAATTTAATATATAAAAAAGGACAAAATACTTCATAAAGCATGAACTAATGTAATCCAAACACACCCTATGTAACAAGGAAGGAACTAGAAATTAAATTCCGAGTAGGCTAACTTTATTATTTTGGCATGCTAAATTTATTTTAGTTTTCACTTATTTAGCATTAGTTTTATCTTGGTGAGTTTAATTTACCTTAATTTCACTTATCTAGTATTAGAATTATCTTAATTTTCACTATTTTTTTTATGAAATTATCTTAATTTTTACTATTTCTTCCTTCTATTGGATTGAGTCAATCGGCCGGTTTAAGTAGTTTGTGAACTTCCGATAAAAAAAAAAGTAGTTTGTGAACTTTGCTGATAAGTTTATAAACTCGATTTACTTCTAAAGATGGGTCTCACATTCCAAAAAAAGGACAAATTATATGTGTTGAGAGTATATCTAGATAGAATATAACATGCATTCTTAGAGCATGAATATCGGTGCTCTATTAACCAGTTTCACCGGGAGTTTCATCCCCAAAAAAAGGAGAAAACAAAATAAATTGGTGAAAAACTCCAATTTGAGTTTTGCAGAATGAATGGAGGAGAGAGAAGGCTCAAATGGGGCCTTTCTTATAATTAGCCATTCATCTCATGCCATGTGTCACATGATAATTTGTTAGTTTAGTAGGATGGATTTATTTGTTTTCTTAGTTTTTATTTTATTATTATTTTGGGTTAGTTTAAATTAAAAAATAAATAAAGTAATTATACCAAAATTCTTAGCTTTTTTTTTTATCTACAAATAGATACCAATTTTGTATATGTTTGAATTATTTTAAAATTAAATTAGTTTTTGAGGTTGTTTTAGGGTCCTTAAACACATTTAATCATTTATTAAATAACTCATTGTAACAAATATTTAATAAAAAAACGAGACATAATATAACTAGTAAATGGAAAAAATTAGTTTTATTTACTATATTTAATATAACTAGTAAAACGAGACATACTATAACTAGTTTTATCTAGCCTATTTGGAAAATTAATTTTATTCACCCTAAGTTGAAAGTTAGTTACTTCTATCTTATTTTAAAAGTAGTTTTATCTACCTTATTTTTAAATTATTTTAATACTAGCTTCATCTAACATATTTTTTAAAGTAGTTTTATCTACCCTATTATTAAATCATATTAATACTAGCTTCATCAACCCTAGTTTTGGCTATAAATATGTATGTGATTCTCGAAAGTAAAACACATTCAAAGAAGTTCTTCCACTACTTTCTTTTTGAAAAATATGGATCCAGGTGAAAACCCTCCACCTGTTATGTATTTTTTATTTCTGTTGTGATTGATATTTCGGTTCAACTAAAATGAAATATGTTTGCTTGATTTGATTATAAATTATCTCTTGTTTTAATATGCCCTTAATTAAATTTTAACGAATTTAATTTTGGAATTTAAAACAAATTTACAATCATAATTCAAAATAAAATAATCGAATTTGTAATTAATAAAATTAATGTGACCTAAGTAAGATATATATATATAATATTAAAAAAATGGGGGTATATTTGTAAATTTATATATAGAAATAAATAGTTAATAGGAATTGAGAAAAGTGAAAAGTGGTTTCATGGTTTCATTGATATTTAGGGTGATTTTGTGAAATGAAATTGGGGGATTGTAGGATTATGTGGAAAGAAGAGAAATAAAAAAAAATGGGTTTATGGGGTTTCATGGGCTCGCTCACCAATAGGCAATATGCATGGTCTTAGTAAGCATGAGATCAGATGAATACTCAGTTTCTCACAATATGAGTGTCACACAGGATATAGTCTTTTCCTTATTTTTTTCTTGTTTGAATTTGTTTTATTGCTTCTTTTTTTCATATGCAGATTTAGTTTGTGATGATATTCGGTAGCTTTTATCTTTCTTAAATTTGTAATCTCTTTGCCGTCTACAGAAATGAGTGATATCAATGAAAGGAAGTTGACTTAGATGATAAGTGGCTTGCTCTATATTCACGAAGTCTGAAATTCAACTTCAATAGATATAAAAAAATTCTCTTTTTAGAGATTATCTCACTAAAGTCAAATGTGTTAACTAAACATAGTAAAAAAAGAAAAGGAAATAAGTGATAATATCACGGGAAATTAAAGTACGTAGCCCATCATGTTGTTGGACTTGGGACTCCGAATGTAGGTGGTGTTGTACTATTTGAACAAATTCCTTATGATGAAATTCCTCAAGATATCACTAACTTTATGGAATTTAATTTAGGCAATTTGATATTGATCTTTTCCTTATAAAATATATTTTTCCATAATTATTAGCCAAGAAAAAAACCATATAAACATAAATTTTTTCGCATCCGTAATTTGTATTTTACCATTATTTTAATCATTTAAATGTTTCATTTTATTTAATTTAAAATTCTCAACCAATTTATGTTCAATGTTTATATTGCTTGTTTCGAGGCTATTATCTATTACCCCTATTGTTTCATAATATTTTTTTTTTATTTTTACACTTAAACAAGTTTCAAATAGAAAAATTTATCTTTTCAAAATTTAATGACTAAATTTATAATTTTAATATAGTATTTAAACTTACTTATTATCGTTCCACTTTCTAATATACAAATCAATGAAATCATGTATAAAATATGATGGGTTAAAGTTTTAAGAAGTGATAATCCTTTTTTTTTGTCGAAAGAAGTGATAATCCTTACAAACAAAATAAATTGATAAAAACTCGATAAAAAAAATAAGCTGATAAAAAGTTCAAATAAAAAAACGTATTAATTTTCCTTTCTTGCAGAAGGAATGGAGTGTCTTTGTGACAAGCATGAGTTCCTCATCTTCTTCCTCTTCCGAGTCCTCGTATTATTTTTGTACAAACTTGAGCATTTTCTCCGGTTTCAAGGCAATTCCCTTGTTTGCCTTGTCATGTTCCCTATCTTCTTACTTTCATTTCTTGTGGCTTATTAGCTTGCCGAAAACTTGATGCATGTAGTTGTTCACTGATTCTCCCATTTCCATTCGAAAGTTGAAGAATTCCCTTCGAACGTTCATCTGGTGGTCCTCTCTGAGTTCGAAACTCCCTACATGCATTTGTTGGATGGGTTCCCACATCTCCTTGGCAGTTTCCATATTTGCCACCCTATCATTCTCTTGTTTGCACATAGAGTTGTTGAGGTACATTTTGGCCTTATAGTTGGCCTCCATGCATTTCCACTCCTTTTGTCTCCATTTGGACAAATCATCGCGAATGGCTGGATCAACTTCGAAGTTCCCTTTCTCGATGACACATTAGGCCTGGAACTCATGACTGTGTATCCAGTCCTTCATCTTGACTTGCTAGTTCTCGAATCTTTCGGTAATAAGCCTTGGAGGCTTTTTGTTCCCATGACCGATTTGAGTCAGTTCCGAAGACATCCTGTATACTTGTGAGACTAACACACAAATCTAGAGAGCAACACCTACTATAATACCAATTGTTGGATCGTAAGTGTTAGTTAAGAGTTACGTTGGGAACACACGTTGGACTATTCCCAAGACAATGAAAGTAAGACAAAAACACAAGTAAATAAACAAGATGGGACACAATTCCTTTATAGAGGAACCCCACTACAACCAACTAGTTGTATGGGTAAACCTCTACCTCCGTTTGAAGGATTTTGAATGACTTTCTTCTTTTATTGATTGTTCCCTAAGTTACTATAAGGTAAAGTTCAAACTTCTCTGTTCCTAACATTGATCCAAACTTTATGAACACTAATGAAATTTCTCGACCTAAGTACTAGGAAAACATATCAACTAAAACAAGGAACTCAAATCTTACACTTCTACGCTTGTATTCGTCACTCAGTTCCTTGGCTCCTGGGAACACTCACTTCATCATTGTCGAGATCGTACACTCACCGTCGGGGACTTCTCTAGGCTTCTTCTTATTTCTAGATTCCGATCCGCTCCTTTAGAGATTGCTTAAGGCTTTGTGAGAAGTAGTTTGAAAGCACACTATTCATTGGCTTATATAGGAGTTTGATTATTGGAGCTCAATCTTTATTTTTGCACTTGTCCAAAATGCCCTTTTATTCTTGTTAGTCAAATATGTACTTTCTTCACATGTGATTCCGTTTGAAATTGTCAACTCTTCAAGCTCATCGGGCCATTGGATCAATCGGCTCAATCTGAGCAAGATACTGCGCCTCTTCTTTGTTTGGAACAGGCTTCCGTGTTTCGCGCTGAGTTGTCTGTCTTCACATGTGAGTTCTCATGTCTTGGGAACTTGTCTCTGATGAGTTCCCTTGATGGGAACTCTCTTTTATGCAATATGTCATTGTTGCGCTCTTGAGTTCCCTTGAGAGAATTGAATATCTGTTCAACCCGAAGTTCTCTTGAAATACTTGACATAACACATTAGTTCCCAAATGGTATTTGTCATTATCAAAACTGGAGAACTCGATCGTTGTTTCGATGTTTTGGAATGTGAGTTCCCAACACTGTCCCATCACATACTATGCCTTAAGGCCGGCAAGCCACGGTAACGGGCGGGTAGCAAACTGCTAGCCCAACTCAATCAACTTAGAACTATGTCCAAGATCAAATTGGCTCTGATACCGTATCAAAATTTATGAGCAAATGCTGAATACTGACGGAGATTGCGTATATACACGCTATGAGCTTACACATAAACTCGATGAGGTTCCATAATTTTCACAAATGACTACTATGAGGTCAACGAGTCTCATATACCTTCCTAATTAATTAGTTGTTTTTGTATAGGTGTGGGACAGTATGTTACATTGTTTGTACTAATAATTATATGTTCTTACATACAATATTGAGTAGCTCTTCCTACCGTTGGGAGGTAATGAATTTCAAATAATAATACGTTATGAAGTTAGTCATTATTCATCACTTATAGGCGATTACATACATTAAACGCTATTTAGTAAATTCATTATCAATTTGCACACAATTTATTTGTTGTTGTCAATTAACTTTGTACAAACTTGTAATGCATATTAATGGAACTTAATTTGATATAATTATGCAGAAAAATGATTTAAAAATTAAATTCAAGGAGCAAGAATACATCATCATCATCATCATTGACCCAGTGAGACTCCGCTACAGCGGAATCTGGGGGTCAAGATAGGGGTACCCCTGCCCAAGGATGGGAATACGTATCTATATATTCATATATAAAAAAAAAAACAAAGGATGGGAATAGTATTAAGATCGAGATTTCGTAATAATAATGATACATCCCCCGCCGCCCAAGTATGTAATTATTAACTACGTACAACGTACGGCTTGTAACACCGCACGTACATACATATATGTCATGTCACACTACGTACTCTGACTAAACTAATCCAAGCTCCATATAAACGGGCTCGGCTTCATCATCAGATATAAGTTATAAAGATCAATCGAGCTGGATGGTTACATATATTAAAGGCAAATAACTAATATATTTAATTAAGTTGGGGCGTTCCTTAAATGATCAGACGACGTCGCACTGAATCTGGTGCGTATTCTCGAGCAACCCCACAACACGGACGCAGCCGCCGCTGACGTGGCGGGGGGCCTGATTCTCGTCCTCCTTCTTCTCCTCGGGCTTGACCTCTACCATGACCAGCTCCGACACCTTGATGACGTGGCCGTCCTCCTCTGCTGCCACCGTGTCTTGGACGACGACGCCCTTCTTGGAGTCTTTGTAGATGAAGTAGAGCGCCATCTGCGTTATCCCGAACGCCAGCCCCAGCACATTCGGCACCTAATCAATCAAAATATATTGAACAATATGTTAATATGGGGATTAATTAACTAATTGGTCATTAATTAATTGGCTCACAGATTAGATTAGATAATTACGGCGACGAAGCAATCCCGGATGAAGAAGCCGTAGGAGAACCACATGACGGCGGAAACGGTGAGGGAGAAGGAGAGCCAGAAGGGCATGAACTCCACGCTCTTAGTCTTGATAACCGTCCTCTGTACGTACGTGGGGGATTAATTACATTAATTGATTTAATAGGAGTAATTAATTAAGAAAAAGAGAGATGCATGAGTGAGTGAGAGAGTGGATGTGGGGACGTACGATGACGCAGAGAGGGGAGGCGAAAAAGCAGACGGAGCAAGCAGCACAGATCCAGCCGATGATGTGCTCCCTTTGGTGTCCACGCGTCAGCACAGACGTAAGCAGGATGATGAGCCCAAGCAGTCCCACGTTGAATGTTATTAGCAACCTCAACGTCTTCAACTGTCCCCATTAATTTTTATTCAATTCATTACATACACACTTAATTAGTTTTATTGATGACAAGGCAATGTCGCGACTAATAAATTAACTACGCATCTACCTAGCTAATTAATGAAATGAAATGAAGGTAGCTATTTACGTACGTACGTACGTAATTATATACTTGGAGGATACTTACTTTAGCCTTTGCAGGCGCGTAGATGATGAAGATTGTGAGGTACAAGGACTCGATAGCGATGCCGACGGAATTGATGGTGATGAGGAGAGTGCCGTTGTCTTCCTTGATGAGGCCGTAGTAGAGCGTCAGCATGGAGCTGAAGAGTGCCACCGCGTAGGGCAGCGACTCGAACTCCTGCGTCGACTTCGACTTGTATATCCCATAGAATGTGGGTCTGCACCGCCCAATTCAACAACATGTTACATCTATATCTTTCTCTTCTTTAATTATATATTTAATTAATTTCTTCTTATTTCATAATTACTAAACGTGCTGCATATATAAACAAACATATGATATGAAGAATAAAAAGAGATGGGTCGAATTGAACACGTACGATGGAGATAGATACACCATGAACGACACCACATTGCCTGCCAATACCAATTACACCCACAAGCAACCAATTCAACAACGTTGATTTCAAAATTAGATGAATTATGTAATTAATAAAAAATAAATAAGTAAGACGAGAAGGAAAAGCAAGATCAAACCTAGGAGGCCAAAGACGACAGCCATGTGTTGGTATGAGAAAAAGGGTGTCATTGTAGCGTATTTAAGCTAGTATAATTATATATTACTACTTAAGATCGAGAGAAGAAAGGGAGAAAGATGGGGATGAGGGCTTATGAGTATCCAAGCAAAGTGTTGTTGGTTTATATACTAGTTTTGCTTAGTGGGGTGCGGGTTGGCAATTAATTAATTTCATCCTTTCTATTTCTTTATTACATTAAACTATCGGTTGATATATATGCATGCTTTTATTTTCCTTTTTAGGGTTTAAAAAGAAAGGTCCAGTCTTTGGGTACGTGGGAGAGGTTCTTACTCTAGCTCTAGTACCTCTATCTAGCTCTACTACTACTAGTCTTGCGATTGAGTCTCCTCCCCACATTTTTCTCCAGGCTTTGCTGCTTTTCCTTCTTTTCCTCTTTGTTGAATGTGTGTTTTATTATTCTCTTCATGCCTTTGTTTTTTATTACTAAAATATTATTATTATTAAAATCTTATATATTTCAATGAAACATTGAATACTACTTTTCCATGATGTACCGCACACAAATTAAATAAGTGCCGTTCAAAGCCAGGTGCGACTGAAAATTCCTGACCACCATGTAACGAATATGTTACTTCTCATATTTTACAATTAACTTCCTCACAAATATTATTACGACTCCTGAAATTACTAAATATATTGCTGTTAGATTTATAGAGGTCTTTCATCTTTGGGTTATATTTATTGATATGTTAATTAATAAAAATACGGTTTACTTCGATATGTACGTACTGGAAGTATATAATTTACAGTATATATATCAATTGTTATTTGGTAAATTTGGCTTATGTAATCAAATTAATTTGTTGCCAAATTTGGCCTGGTGGGCAGGTATTTTAATAGACAATTTGGGGAGCTAGGTTGCAACCGTTTAAGGATTTTAAGCCACTTATTTATTAATGTACTTGTTGACCAAAAGAAATTCAAGTTCGATTGCTTCAAAAAATATCAAAGAAGGGGAAAAGGAACAACCACCAATTATGTGCGTGATCACATTGCAACTGACAGACACTTCTTTTACTAATTATCAAATTGATCAATTAGGGTCAAGAACAAGCACTGTTGTTGGCTCATATCAAAAGTATAAAATTCAAGATCAGAACAACCAATTAACTAATGGTCATTTTGGTGTAACGAATAAACAAAGCACAATTCCATATTCCATGCAACAATATGCTAGTAAGAACCGTCCACGTACCGGTTGTATATGTGGTCAATGTGGACAACTTTAAGCTAAGGTAGTGAAGGTTTTTATCATTTATTATTCAAATTACAAGTTTGACGACAGTAAATTTTCTGGTGAGCACTGAGCAGTTAGTTAATCAGGGGACGAGAAGTTCGATCTGTTATTATTATTTTTGATATAAGTTCGGCGGATCCAATTAACTTTCAATCTAAAACATTTAATCTGATGGCATGGGTAGATATTTCACTTATATATTAGTTAATTTTTCATCACACGAGTACAACTAGTTAGGTCTAGTTGAACTTGACACATAGTCGGTTTACCCGCAACCCGTACAGATCTGATCCGAAATTTACAGGTCCGGCGCCTGACCCGCCGATAACGAGTCAGGCTACGATCACTTTCTTTTTTGAATTTTTGATTTGCGGGTTAAGTAGGGTAAAACCTTCCAGGTCACGGGTTGACCCACAAGACTCGCGACTTTAAAAAAATTATTATATATTATTTCATTAAAGAGTAAAAAAAAAGTGACTATGTGGTTGCCAAATCCAAGCAAAAAAAAGTGACCATGTGGTCGCGAAATTAGCGACTACAGACGCAATGGTCGCTAAAGCTTCGCAATAAATATTGGCGCTAATATTTAGGGACCACATGGTCACTAAATATTGGCACCAAAGGACTCAATTTTGGCACGCATTCTACTTCATATTTAGCGACAACATGGTCGCTAAAAACCACCGTCGCCGAAAGCGAGAGTAAATTGCTGACAATTTAGCGTCCATATACACATTTCCTATATATACATTAGACTTCATCATTCATTTGTAAACAAAAATATCCACAAAATAAGTTAGGAGGTATACTCGTTTGCGCATCCCATTTGTAGGAGGAGAGGAATTTCATCAGATTTTGTCCCATAACACTTACATGTATTAATTGTAGTTTTTTCGTTTACACAAATTATGTTGCTATCGCTTTTGTTGAGTTTAAATAATTTTAGGAGATTGTGTTATATATGTTTGGATTAATTTGCTTTCGTATTGGTCAAAATTTATTTAGGATTGTAATTTGATATTTAGCGACCATATGGACGATAATTACTTAAATAAATAACACAATAAAAATACAAGTAAGAAAATGGAATTTTTGTTTGTATATAGCAACCACAAGATCTTCTTCCTCTTCATGTCGATCTTGTTTCTGGCCATCGCGAACCCTAGGTGTCGAACTGCCTAAATCGATTCTTTCCAAATAGATGAGAAAATTTTAACGTTTCAAATTTGTTAAAAATAGTTACACAATTGTAAAATAGGTGTGTCTCACAAGATTTTCTTTTTTTTGAGACTTTTTAGGGATTTCATATCAAATATTTCTATTTACCTCTCTCATAAATTGATTCTTTCCAAACCAATTACATATTTCTTTCTCTCTAAAAACACAAATCATGTATTTCTCTTCTCTCCTAAAATCTGAAAACGGTCATAGTTGCAAAGCTTCAATGTCTATTATTCATTTCCAATTGCTTTGATTTTGGATTCCTCATCTTCGATATAAACTGAATCTATGAGTTTGTGACCACCTTCGGGTGCTAATTGATTAATTGTCTTCATCTCCTTCATTTTCCATATAAAACCACGTAGATATCGGTTAGTTTATATCATAGATCGATCTTCCAATGTCACCATTTCACGTGTATAATCATATTATACACTTGATCGTAAGGCGCTTATGTTTCACCATTCACAATGTCTTCTTGATCTTGAAAGACAACTCACACAGGAGTTGGGGCTTGTTCTCGACCAAGAACAGTTACTTTGGTTTCAAAAGTCTCGATCTAGCTTTCTCATTGATGGGGACCGGAACACCAAATTTTATCGTCTCTCTACTATCATAAGGAGGAATTCTAGTAAGGTCTTACAACTTCAAAACGGTGCTAGCGAGTGGATTTTTGATGAGCAGAAAGTTAAAGATTTGGTTCGTATATTTGGTGCTGATCTCTACTTTGATGACAATGTCGCTTCTATTCAGATGTGGCCAACAATAAAGACTATTTTTCGGTCTTTAACTCAGGAGGTCACTCTTGATTTGGCTCGTGATTTTCCTCCCCTGGAAGTCGTTGAGGCTCTCAAAATGATGAACCCGTACAAGGCTCCCAGGCCCGACGGTTTTTCGGCTATTTTCTACCAACGTAATTGGAGCATTGTTGGCCCTCAAACAACCTCTACTGTCCTGAATTTATTGAATGAAGGGGTTCTTCCTAATCATTTAAATGATGCTCTGTTGTATCTCATTGCCAAAGTGGATGAGCCGACGACTCCAACTCAGTTCCGACCCATCTCCCTATTGAATGTCGTATTTAAACTTGCTACCAAAGTGGTTGTAAATCGCTTGAAGCCGATACTCCCTTTGCTTGTCTTTCTTGCTCAATCTAGTTTTATACTAGGATGACAAATCACTGATAACGTCGTGGTAGTTCAAGAAGCTTTTCATACAATGATGTCTCCGACTGGTTCTGTCCGTTGGATGCTAATTAAAATAGATCTAGCTAAAGCTTACGACCGCATCCGTTGGTGCTTTCTTCATGTTATACTTCATCAAGCTCACTTCCCTTCCAAGCTTGTTGAAGTTATTATGAAATGCCAAACTGAAGGTTCTATGGAACTCTTATGGAATGGCTCTAAGGCGGGCTCTTTTAAACCGTCAGGGGGTGTACGTCAAGGTGATCCGCTTTCTTCGTATCTTTTTGTTCTTTGCATGGAAAAGCTTTCGCATATTATTCAGGATGTTGTCAATGCAGGCCGCTGGAAACAAGTTGTGCTTGGTGGTGTGAACCTCTCTCATCTTTTCTATGCAGATGATCTTATTCTTTTTGTTGAGGCGTCCTTAGATCAAGCCGCTGTAATTTCTGAATGCTTAAGCTTGTTCTGCTCTATGTCCGGGGAAAAAGTCAATTTTGACAAGAGCTCAATGATTTTCTCTAAAAAAGTTAGACATGTGGTTTGATCCGAAATTAGCTCATTTATGCAGATTCCTATCTCTATGGAGTTGGACACCTATTTGGGTGTACCAACAGCTACAGGTCAAATGACAACCGACCGCTATTAATTCCTCCTTGATCGTGTCACGTCTAGACTACGTGGGTGGCAAGCTAAAAGTCTGTCCATGGCTGGGAGAACGACACTTGCAAACGTTGTTTTGTCGAGCCTTCCGATCTATGTAATGCAATCAACTCTGGTTCCTCGCTCCATCTGCGATGCAATTGATAAACAAATTTGTGACTTTGTTTGGGGTTCTACTGCCGAAAAGAAGAAGATGCACCTACTGTCACGAGCAAAAATCTGCTACCCCAGATCAGCCGGTGGTCTTGTTTTGCGCTCAATGCGACAGTCTAATACTGTTAATCTTGCAAAGCTAAGTTGGCATACTATTTAATGTCGTGATGCTGTCTGGAGTAAAATTCTTCGCGGAAAATATGGGAATAACCGCACTGATATGAAAGTTTTCCTTCAACAACCACGATCCTCTCACATGTGGAAAGGAATTCTTCATGGTGCGGAACTACTTCGGAAGGGCATTCATGTGGCGGTCGGAAATGGTGAATCTACCTCCTTTTGGCATCAAGCTTGGGTTCTCGACATACCTCTGTTATCTGTTGTAACCGATCTAGTCCCCGATGATCTGCTGCATCTGAATGTTTATGACTTTTGGAACGGTTCTACTTGGAACTGGAATTTGCTTGTGAGTTTGATACCTCCGTTAGTGCTACAACAACTTGCTTCATACACTCTCAAAGACAATGTTGATGCAATTGATAGATATTTCTGGAATCCTTCCTCCTCTGGCCTTTTTTCCACCAAGTCAACTATGAAACTAGTTTGTGAAGTGATAATTCCTGCACAACAGAGGGTTCGTAACTTTATTTATCTGGTTATTAACGATTGTATTCTCCATAATGATAATCGTTTCCGGCGCCATTTATCCACCTCTGTTGCCTACCCACGATGTGCTCAAGAAGAGACGAGCTTACACATGCTCCGAGACTGTTCTTCTATCAAAGAAATCTGGTTTTCTTTCTATAATAATGACCTGAATTCCAGATTCTTCTCTTGCTCTAATTTGGGTGAATGGATTGGTTCCAACATTCGAAAGGAGGACAAATCTGCAACCAAGTTTTCTAATATGCTTTGGTATACTTGGAAGTGTCGTAACAAATTAGCTTTCCAAGGAGAAGACACCACACATTCTCTTGCTAATCCGGTGGCCTCTATTTCTGATTGCTTTTGGTCCTGCAAGGCTACTTATACTTTGCCAACTTTCCAAGCTGATTGCACCAGTACTCCGCCGGTTTATTCTTGGACCCCTCCTCCTAATGGTCAAATGAAGCTGAATGTTGATGCAGTATCGAAAGGCAATCCGGGTAATGTGGGTGGTGGAGGCCTGCTTCGTGACACTTAAGGAAACTTCCTCCATCGCTTTGTCTTCAGCTGCGTTGTCTGTCTTGCCCTTCGGGCTGAGCTATGGGCGATCCTTCATGGACTTCAGTTGGTGTGCCAGATGGGTTTGAGTGATGTGATGATCGAGTCGGATTCCGCGGTAGCTGTTTCCCTGGTTAATGCCAAAGAGGTGCCCACTCATCCTGATTTTTTCCTTATCAAGGAATGCCAAGAACTGCTGTGCATCCACGGTGGGCGAATTGTATCTACCACATTTGCCGATCGGCCAATATTCCAGCTGATTTTCTAGCTAATTATTCTTTAAAGATTTCTGAACAGTACTTTGAGCTATATCAGTCCCCGACTGAACTTATTCCTTTACTTGATTCAGATATTGTAGCCTATGAGAGGCAAAACTGATGTTTTATCTTTTCAATAAATTCCTCTAAGGGCTATAGACCCTCCTTTACAGACCCAAAAAAAGGGTTATTCATTTTTTGTTACGTTGGTATTCATTTGACAAAAGCTACTAGAATGAAGATAGAAGAATTACGTCAATGTTAATTAATTAAAAGAAATAGAGATTATCACTATTAAAAAATATATCAATGATATTAATTAATAAAAGAGGAAAGAAGAGATAAAAAAATTACGTTAAATTTCATAGTTATCTCCTATCAAATAATTTCCTTTTTATTTTTTTCCAACAAATTAACCACCCTATTTTTAAGGAAATTACTCCTAATCAAATATCTTAATTTTAATCACGTAAATCTCTCTCCATATTAAAAAGAAAAGCACCTTGCCATTAATCTATTCTAATCGAACGCACTATATTCACCATCACTTTCTACTCTAAATACCTTTCTATAAGAACATCTCTCTATATATATAACTTAAATGTTACATGTACTCTATTGATGTTCCAACTTGGTATGTAAAAATATCTTGTAATAATGCCACACCTAGTTATAGGTGTATTGAAAGTGGCTAGAGAATCTGCTTTTTTGTTAAGGAAACTGTCTCATAGGAGTTAAAACGGAGAGCTCATGATACTACTATAAAGTCTTAGGCTCCGTTCGATAAATCGGTACTTATCGGTGTTGATGCTGATGTTGATGTTGATGTTGATACTTATGGTTGTTGATGTTGATCGTGAATGCTGATATGAGATATTTATATGAGTTGTTTATTTTCCAAATAATCCAGAATGTGTTCGGTAAATTGAATTGCTGATATTTTAAGCAAGATGTGTAAAATTACCAAAAATGGATTAATGAAGAGTAAAAAAAATAAAAAATAAAATTTAATTGGAAATCACGTGGGTCCCGCTTACTTATATTTTGGTGGATAAGTTTAACTTATTTGACATAAGGTTAGGGGGTGCTGATTATTTTTTCAGCAGATAAGTATCGGATATAAGTAACTTATTTCAAATAATCAAATTTTGCCGAACACATAAAACGAAGCTTATTTTTTCCATATAAGTAACCGGGTACTTATAAGTATCCAAATAAGTGTTGCCGAACGGAGCCTTAGTATCTTGATTAGATGTCCGAAGACAAAGAACATGCTTGAATTCGAATTTATTTTGTTTTTTTCTTTCCAAAAAAGATCCAATTAAACAGGGCTTTTTTGAACATTTAACTTGTTTAATTGTGCTACTATGGCTCCAAATTAAACAGGGCTTATGTGGTTGAAGGATGACATACCACTTAGGAATAACATCGAAAAAAAAAGGATTTGATGCACTTTGTATAAGCGGCGGATGAAACATAGGATAGGGGCGACAACAAGATGCACCTAACTTTTGATAGCAAATTAATTGCATGAATCTTTTTTATTTAACTTTTTCTCATATATCTTCTAACATTATTCTACACATTGCACTTGTTCGTAGGTTGTTCGATCGCATTTCAGTTTGTCAAGATTTAAAGTCATTCATGGATAGACGATAGGACACACATGGGTATTCGGTCCGTTCAGTTCGGATTGAACTGAAGATGTGGTAAATATATAAAGGAATAAGTACAAAGAATTTTTACCAACTGAGGCTTTGATTGGTCAGCTCCGCTCTACGTTCAAATTGGATACTTCGTGGTATCATTTTGGAAGAGACCCTCGCAATATCAGTTTCTTCATACATGCCGCTAGGGGGATTCGAACCCGAATTTCTTGAACAACATTTAAAACGTCTATCACCATTTTAGTACTAGACCAACTGAGTATTGGTTCTACCTAGAATCTACTAAATATCTGATTTGGATTGGATATTGAGAGGGTAAAAAATCAGATATGACCCATAAATGATTCTTTTTTGTATTTTAATGCCCAAATATCTTATATATGTAGCAAGTCCTATTGGATACCTAACTATGAACAACCTGATGGATGATACATAAGTTTCTTTATAAAATTCAAAGAGCTTGCGTGGGTACTTGGTGGTGTTTATTTTGAGCTTATCCAACCTACCTTATTCAAGTTTAAATTTAAAAAAAAAAACCGATCTCATCTGTTCGGGGCGTAAAGAGTTGATGAAGCTTAATCAAACTTTCGTGACTTTATCAGAGTTCAAATTTCACTCAAAATTTGAGCTACCCCTCCTAACCATATTCGAACTTGTGGATGCTTATTTGATTTTTTTTTCCCTTCAATTTCCCTTAGAATTCAATTTTGAAAAATTATTAATTTATTAATATATTTTTTTTGGACATTTTATATCTATCATTTATAAAATCAATCTCGATCAGATTTGTGTATGAAACAATTACATATTTTTTTCACAAAAATAAGCTAATAATTTCAAATCCTAAAATCAACTACTTAAATCAGCATCCGTTGCTAATCAGTATCAACATCAACTTCAACTCATATTAATTTTAAAGCGCCAAACCCAAATAATATCTTCCCTCCTTATATATATATTTTTTGAAACAATTAATTAAAACGAGAATAACTAGTAGTATTAGTATTAGTACTTAGTAGCAATTTCTATGAAGCATTACTTGACGAAGCAGTTATAGGCATATCTAGATAAACAAGTGTAGAGATATTGAGAGGAAAGCAACCATGAATTATTCATTACACATATATTCATGTGGGGTGCTACATAATAATAGTCAATGAGTAACACAAACGGATGTCTTGATGATGGTGCTGATAAGTTATATCCTTTTACCAAAAATGGGTATTTTTTTTTCATTGGAACGTATCTTGTTTAATACTATAATTTTGTCTTCAAGAGGAGCTAGCACATAACTAATTAATTAAAATGCCTTGATTTAATCGATCTGCTTCGCTTACACTCTCTACACATGCTCCATGTATATTCACCCATTTTATTTGTTGGGACAAATTTGGTAAAAAGCAACATCAAATATGGGCTGCTTTATGTTAATGATTGTTGAGTCACAAGAGAAATTAACCATATCCTTGAAAAGAAAATTCTCGCTTTGTAGTTACGTGTCGAGTTTATGTTTATTCGTGAATACTCCAAATCGTGCAATTTTATGTGTCTTATGCACTTTGCTAACGAGTTTCAAAGTCGTCCCAATCATATACAATCCGTGTGTAATTCACTGTGAATTAATCGGGTACACTTCAGTTCACTGTGAATTAATCTAAGCTAGAGAGATGCAATTGATGAGCTTAAAGTGGTTATCGTGTGTATTTTTTAATATAATCCGTGTGTAATTCACTCTATCTTATGCACTTTTACGAATTAAATTATAATTAATCCTAAAGACCTAAGACTGGTATAGCAAAGCTTTGTACAATGTGTAGTAAATCTTACTGGACCGAGAACCGGGCTCATAATCGAATTACAATCCAGTTTAAATCCCGAATCGGCTAGTGGCTTCTCAGGTCAAACCCAGTTTGTGAGGTAGCTAGTTCGGTCGAAGGGTTTAGTGCTATTGGGCCTGCTCTTGGTAAAGCCCAAAAGATGACTTAGACAATTCTAAAGTCGGTAGCTTACTCCAATCGAAAACGTGTCATTTTGAAGCTTCAGAGTTGACCTAGATATTTAAGCTCATGTGCCTTCTTCGAAGCTCATTCGTAGTAGCATCGCGAGAAAGAAAAACCTAGAGAAAGAGAGAGAAAGGAATAGAGATTTTGGTGGCCGACAGTGGAGCGATCAGAAGCCTGCTTTGTGTTCATGGAGATCCAAAGTGGCACCATTCCAAGAAGTTCCTCCTCAGATCTTCATTAGCCTTAGGGGGCCTAAAACCTATCTTCTTCTTCCACCCTTGCTCTTCTATTCTTGTTGTTTTTCGTTTGATCTCGTTGTATCGTTGAGTTTCTAGTTCTTCTATTTTCTATTGTTGGCAATGTACTGTTTATAACCTCTTAGAAATGCTTTTGAAACTTAGTGGATTTGGGACGAGCCCCCCCAATTGAGGCTCCATGAACTAGGCACTACCGAACCGTGTAAACATATCTCATGTCACTCATTTTCGATTCTTCACTTTTTGTTATTCTAGTCGAATTGTTGCTTAGTTGATCGATCGGGTTTGTTCACGCTATTTGGTTGTTCGAGTCAAAATCGGTTTACCAATTGGTATTAGAGCTCTGCTCTTTGTTTTTTTCTGGTTTGCTTTCGTTTTCATTGTTTTGTGTTTTGAAACCCTATATCCATGAAGTTTCCTTGTTAGCTTTTCTTTGAGTTTGTAAGTGTCAAATCTGGTGCTTCTGGTGTGACTCTCTCTCTCTCTCTCTCTCTCTCTCCCCCTCTCCCCTCCCCCCCCCCCCCTCTTTCTCTCTCTCGAAGTTGAGATTTTAAGATCTTGACTCGAGCGAGTTTGAACGAGCTAATACTCGCTCAGATCTAGTTGTTAGGGTTCTTGTTTCTCATATTGTTACATCCGAGCTTGAAACCCTAATTTGTCGTCATCCTTTCTCTTGCAGCTCATTCCTTGGCTTTACGAGCAAGAGTTTCTTTTTTTCTTATTCCGTGATTTCATGTACTAATTTTGCTTAATTTTACATATACTTTAACAATGGAGGATGCCTACAAAATCAAGCCCTAAGATAGGCAATCTGATTTCGCAATGTGGAAGGTCAAAATGAAGGTCATCCTTATCAAAAAGAAACTTTATCATGTTATTATGGACAAATGGGGTGCAACAACAACCGATTTTCAAAAGAAGTAAGCCCAAGATCCTGCTCATGCAAAATTGATGCTTTCGTTGTCTAACGAGGTTGATTGTCATGTTGTGAGTATTAGTGATCCTAAACTTCTCTAGGAATGCTTTGGATGCTAGATATCTCACTAAATCTTTACCTAGTAGAATATCTCTCTTATGCAAATTGTTCATGTTTAAGATGGATTCTGGTTTGACTATTGATGAGAACTTTGACAAAATTTTGAGATTAACTCAAGACCTATAGGTGTAATGATAGAAGAGTACCAAGATGTGATACTGTTGAATTCTTTGCTCTCTTAGTTTTATGTCTTACAAGATGTGATTTAATATGGTTATGATGATCTTATTGTTGAAAAACTAAATGAGTCTATAATTCAAAAGAATGAGCCTCTTAAAGTCTTCAAGATAAAAAGAAAATGGCAAGCATGATGATAAGACTGAGACTAAAAATGAAGTTATGATGGTTAAGGGCAAGAAGAGAAACAAGTACAAAAAAGGCAAGTCCTTTGAGAATCACTCTGAGAAAAAGGACATGTCTTAATGTTATGTGCCATTATTGTGGAAAAGATGGACATTATTCTACTTATTGCCATAAAAGAAGAAAAATGAGAAAAACAAATCAAAAGATAATAATGGTGCCTCAAATGTGTTTGAATCTTATTCCCATTACTCTCATGCATGAATTGCTTGTTGTCTCCTTTACTTGTTTTGAAAATGACTAGATCATATATTCTGGTTGTACTATGCATGCCACTCTAAATAGGAGGTTTTTTGAATCCTTAACTCGAGGGTACTAACCGAAATTTTCCAATAAAAATTTAGTGGATGAGTTTGGATATTTCTTTCTCCATATCAACTTATTATTTTTTTGTGGTGGCTCATTTGGAGTCATAGGAACTCAATTATTTTCAATCCGTCCAGGATTATTCCTCATCTTTTACCTTGTGATTTAGCAATTTCATAGTTCTTGCAATGAGAATCTGCAAACTCAAAAACAAATAAAATATGCTCAAATAGGCCTAAAAGGAAAAACGGAACCATGTGGATTAAGCCCCCTCCATTTTGGATTAAACTTAATTTTGACGCCCCTAAAAGAAGAATTCGACTACCTATTGCTAGTTTTATTTTTAGAAATCATAAAAGTAATATTCTAGGTTGTGATAGATTGGCTCTTCAATCTATGTCAATTTTAAAAGCAAAAGCAACAGCTCTTCTAGAATGTTTAAAAGTGGGTATGGATTTATATATTAACAAACTTATTATAGAAGGGGATAATTTAGTTCTTATCAATTCATTAAAAAATATATGTAAAGTTCCTTAGGAAAGTTATTCAATTATTCAGGATATCCGAAGTTTGGTGTCGGGTTTTTCTGAGGTGGTGTTTTTTCATTGTTTTAAGGAGGCTAATTCTGCCGCTGACTTCTTAGCAAGACGACATGTCAATATTTCGCAGATTCGTCATGCCATCTCTTCCTCTTTTTTGGAGTTATGCCTTGTCGATCTTGTTAGTAAGGTTAAGACAGCTGTTTTGTCTTCAACCTTTAGTTTTTAATTTTTTCAAGATCATCCGCAGTGATGATTTAGGTTGACCTTTTAATTTTGGGGCAATCTAATGTTTGCTTGTAATGAGCTAGTAGCTCTTTGTTCAAAAAAAACTTATTATTTTTTCTTTTTAATTTTTTCCAAAAAATTCACTAATTGTCCATAGGTCTTAAAACTTCACCGATAAATTTTTTAACAAACTCCATGGAAACAAGACCATCCCTTGGTATCCTTAGAATTCCAAAATCATATCATATCTTAAGATCTTATAAGGTTATCAACTTGCCCTCTCCGACATAATGGCACCTTTTTATAGGTTTTTCTTTAAAAAACAAAGACACTCTTAACTCTCTAAATTACCATTACTGTTTAAACGATCAATATTGGTTCCAACAATTCTCAAAATTAAGCTGTGAGGGCTAAGTGGGCCATAAATTGTTCATTGGGCCTATATCCCAATATTGAATTCCTTTATTCGGCTCAAATGACTTCCAAATAACAAACTTGTAGGCTTGTAGCGGAAAACCCAACATTTTCAAAACTAGGGCATTTGGCTCAAAGTAGTGGAGACCTATCTTTTATCAGACCCCTGCAAGTCCGCAACTATAAATGCTAATCGGTTTCTCAGGTCTAATTTGCACGATTGGTTACAAATAGATACACTAGAGCTTCAAATGGAACAACTGGACCTTATAATGCTCGGTTACTATCTTCCGCAAAAAGGAAGCTATTTGGGTGCTATGCAATGTTCTAAAAAATGCTAAATGGTCCCTAGAGAGAGACCGCCCATCACCTAGGCGGTCTAGACGGCTGCCTAAGTGGGCTAGAAGACTAGACGAGATGAGACCTTCCAGTGCTCAAGCGGAGCCTAGACAAGGCCAAGACGGGATTTTTAGTACATTGGTGCCATTTTTTTTTATTGTCCCAGTTGGGTGCTATGTTTCTAGTATTGTTTGACCTGAATAGATCAAGTTACAAAAGGAACTCATTAGAGGAGCAACATGGTAACCTAGACACCAGCCATTCCAACAATTTTTCCAAGTTACAATTCAACAGCACAGATTAACATTCAACACCAGATAAGAAAACTGCAAACAAACAAACAAACAAACTCAATCCAACAAGCAAGACTCTTGCGTTTAATAACCAAAACCAACTAATCACATGATCTACACATAAAAAGTTCACGACAAGAACTATTATTGCATGCTTTGATTTACATACATCTACAGACATTGAATTCAGAGAGGAAGATAATACCTGCATCTACAGACATGTACTCAACTATCACTACAGTCACTCATAGTTCCAGGACATCTTGATTTTACTCCAACTATCTTAGATATGATGACATAATGCTAACCCATCTTCTGCGCTTCTGGCTGTCTTCATAACCACATCAAATATCATCAAACAGAACCTGCAAAATTTTAAGAGAGAATACATAGGAAACATGACCACCACTATGAGACGAAAGGATCTTATTATAAAAAACCATTTGTAGTGTCCTTCCTCGCTAAACTGTAACCTTCCCTTTTTTGTTCCCATCTTTAGTCAATTAATTCATCTTGTTAGTTAATATTCCTTTTCCTTTCTAAACTTCATTCATTGAGGAGTTTCTGACAATTAACCAATCTATTTTGAGTTTCTTTATCGCCCTTCTTAATGCACTCGACAACTTTCATCAAAAGGATGATAAAATAGCAACTCAAACGACAACTTAATCGTTGCAGTCTTGCAGATGATGAGGATCAGGATCATGAAACAAATAGATAAATGAGAACAATAGAATCAGTGTAAGTCCCCAGTCCATCAGAGCCAAAAACAATCAGGTTTCTCTGTAGCAGAAAATGGAATATAAACAATTTACCATTTAGAATAATGGTGTTTCTTAAAAAAAAAATACTACACTTCCTTTACATAATATGGGCAAAGTTGTGAGTCTTTTCTTAATAGTTTAGGATTTTGAAATGAATTAGCATTGATCCTAATGACATGACATCTACAGCAATTAATGGATTTTCTTTTGAGTTGCTTGATATTCTGTGATGGATGTATAATCAGTTGATGTTATCCTACTAAGGAATAATAATTTAAATACTTCCATGGATAACAAAAATAATTACGTGAAAGAGCATTACCTGCAGAGACTAATACATATTACACTCTTCATGACTGAATCTGGGGGTTAGAATGATTGACTTTAGCAAAACGACCTTTGATTCTTATCCGACTTTCTGCTAAAGCCTTTCGTGATTCATATCGTATGTGCTTCTCGTACCTTCTAGTTCTCTTCTTTTCCTTGTACCTTGACAATGCAGAACCCCTGTCTGCAGTATTAACTTCAGAAGTCGGGATTTTGGGAGGTACAGCCACATAATCATCCACATTACGATCTGTCTCTTCACTTCCATTCTTGGAAAGTGTTGCATCATTGCCAAGATCTGAGTTCCTATCAGGACCTAAGGGAACATCCTCGGTATTACTACCCAAGAAGATATCTGAAAGAAAGGCTTCATTTAAAGCCTCCTCATCATTGCTACCCTGCAGTGTAAAACTTGCCTGCAGCACAAGAACATCTTGGATTTTTCATCTGAGTGTAAAAAAATTTTGAAGAGTTTTTTTACAAGGAACAGTGCAAGCGGAAACAAAATAAATATCAAGAACCTGTGAATGAATCAAAAAGCCAAGTTTATTAACCAAAATCATTATTTTCCAATGAATCTGTGGTTACACATCATGACAAATATTGCAATGCCACAAATTGAAAAAAAAAAATAAAAAAAAATGCAAAAGCATAAGTAAGAAAGCTTGATTGCAATAATATCCAGTATGACCTTTTTGTTAGAGAATATGTTTGCCAGCATCAATTAAGGGCTTCACACTTCTTTCCTTTTTCACTATTTAAATCTTCATTAGTCTGATTTTTCAAGCACCCTTCATATTCAAACTAAACAAGCTGTTAAAAATTTTCATTCTGACCCAAAGTTAGTAGGTATTTACAAAAACAGAATACAGAAAGGGAAGGCACATTACCAGACTACTCTCATCTTTTAAAGAACTTCACTTTTAATGATCGGTCCACTTTTTACTATCTTGTCTAATGAAATGAATCATATACTGATGAGTTCTTTATTAATTAGCATCCTAGATTCCACACCAAGTTTATTTTACTTCATAAGCAGTTGTATTTAACATGAGATCTGATACCTCTTGTCCAAAAGAACTTTCAGAAAGGCACTGTCCACATAAACAACACAGATGCTTGACCAATACACAAGCAAAGAAGAAGGTTATAGAGTTATACCTCTTGACCAGGAACTTCCACCGGAATGAACTCTTGCTGATAACCATCATAGACATCTGAAACCCCAATCAAATGCTCATATCGTGGCATTTGGTATCCGAAATCTGGTAGAAATTCTTGATGTAGGACAGTTTCAGACTTGGCCAATTCACAGAGCTGGCGAATCATCTCTTGCTTATGTTGCCCACAAGTTGAATTTCGATCCTGTTAAAAAAATCTCAATGTTCATTTCAAAGTGCTACATTCCACCCTAAACTTGCAGACAAACATCACAATGCACAAAGAGCTTTTAATAGATCATTACAGGAGGAGAAAGTTGGACGGAAACGGTGTGCATACCTTGGGAAGAGTATCCAGAGGCACCATAGCCTGAAAGTTATGATTCTCAGTCTCACCACCAGAAACAATCAAATCATCAACACTCACAACACCCTGGGGAGAAACTGCATCCCAAAGCCAGAAATCAGACAACTCGCCTAAAACCCCCGTCTCTCTCCCATCCTCCGCGAAACCCTCGCGGCCATCCAATCCAAGGGATTTGCTGCAGTCGAGGCCTTCAAACCCAAGGAAGGTCGCGATCTCAGAAGCCGAGGGCTGTCCGGAGAACCCTTCCAGAGGCCTCCGATCATGGGACGAAGCGGAGGCCGAGGCGGAAGCACAGGCTGCGAGAGCACCCCCGCAGTTATGGATCTCGAAATCGCAATTCTGGCAGAGGACGAAGCGGTGCGTAGAGCAGACGATGACGGCAGGGGCGGAATCGCAGGCGTCGCACAGGAGGCGGCGCGTGTGCTTGATGAAGAGCTGAGCGGTGGCGTGGACTTCCCTGTCGCAGGCGAGGCAGAGCTTGGCGGCGTCGGCGCGGCAGAAGAGAAGGGCCGTGGCTTCGCTGCAGAAATCACAAACACGACGTCGTTCCGGGCTCCCGGCCCTCTCTGGGTGCGTCGGTGAATCGGGCATCTCGTTTCTTCCTACCTCAGCGGGGGTTTCTAGGGTTTTTCTATGCAGCAAAGGCGGTGGCTACGAGAGATATAATTAATTGCAACTTGCAAGTGAAATTTGTGACGCTCCTTTAATGATCTTTTCCGTGCTGAAAGCGAAATCTGTGATTGTAAACTTCCACCGAGTTCCAACGAATTTTGGTGCTAATTTGACAAAAAGCAGTGGGTGCATTTATTTTTAGAAGCTGCAAGGCTAAAGTTTTGCTAACTTGAAGTCAAGAGAAGAGAGTAACCACTAACCTGTACGTATTGACATGGAAGGAGGAAGGTACGGTCACCTCTGTTCACGCTTTCTCGCATATATTTTTGTCCACATCTTCCAACTACCGGCTTCTAGTTGCCTAATGCCCAGGTACCGGCTTCTAGTGTTAAGACTAAGCCAAAACGATGAGTTTTGGTTTCTAATGAGGTCAAAGTCAAAGCTGTATTTTTATATTAGTTGCTTGGTTTAGTTTTTACTAAAACGCAACGTTTCTTGTAACCGTCTACTAGCTTGATAGCTAGAGACTTCTTTTTTAAGCATATAAGAGGAGCTCCAGAACATTGAGCTTACTCTCACTCTGTAATTTTCGATCGATTTCTCTAATCTAAACAAATGGCTTGGCCTCCCAAATCCTTTTTCTCTGAATTGTGATATGGTATCAGAGCCACAGGTTCTGATCTTCAAAGATTCCGCAATTTCTCGTTGATCTTTTTCCACGATGACAGACGACACGAAGAAGCAGCTCGACGACAACGGAAATAAGTTTTCATTGGTCACAAAGTCAGATCTGGAGATGGCGACTACCGATTCGAGTCATGTGTTGTACCTGCATCACTCCGATCATCCCAATTATGTGTTGGCTACTCAACTTCTGAACGAGAGCAATTATCACCATTGGAGGAGGTCTGTGGAGGTGTCACTCACAGCGAAGAAGAAATTGATGTTCGTGACTGGAGATTATCCTCGACCGGAGGCAGGATCTAGCCTGGAGATGTAGTGGAATCGATGCAACAGTATGGTAATCTCTTGGCTTCTTCATTCTGTTGACAAAGATATAGCTGAGACACTGTTATATTGTGATACTGCTGAAGATGTGTGGAATGATTTGCAAATGAAATTTGGTCAAACTAGCAGTGTTAGGTTATATCAAGTTCAAAAGGATATGTTTAATATTTCACAAGGAAATTCATCCATATCTGCTTATTACACACGTTTCAAAAAATTCTGGAATGAATACTTGGTGCTTGTGGAATTGCCTAAATGTAACACATGTGGAAAACTGAATCTTGTGCCTGAGATGATACTGAATCAGCAAGTTATGCAGTTTTTAGTTGGCCTGAATAATGTTTATGATGCTGTGCGTGCCAACGTTCTTATGACCAAACCTATACCAAAGATTGGAGAGGTATACCGGATGGTCCTTCATGAAGAGAAGCAAAGGTCTCTTACTTCAAACTCGTCAAACACTGTCAATGACTCATCAGCATTCAGTATTTTTCCAAAGCCAAGCACGAGCTCTCATAATTCTAGCCAAGGTGCAGGACAGAATTTCAATCCAAAGACTACCAACAGTTCAGGGAACAATCAGACTAAAGGAGGTCAATATGGAGGAAATCAGGCATCAAATGGAAGCAATGGTGGAGGACAGAAAGGGAAACCATATTATTTCTGTGAGGTTTGTCAAGTGGCAGGCCATTCCAAGAGTAGGTGCTTTAAAATCATCGGCTATCCAAAGGACTACAAGGGGAAGAAATTTGCAGACAGCTCAGATGGAACACAGGAAGTGAACAACAATGAATCTGAAAAGGCACCAAACTTTACTCGAGAGCAGTATGATAGGTTGATGGCCTTGCTAAGCAATCATCAAGTTGGTGCCAACAACATGGTAGACAACAAAGCATGTATGCTAGCAGGTAAGTCCTACTGTTTCTCTATTCATGGCAATATTCATGTTTGGGTTATTGATAGTGGAGCTACACACCACATAAGTCCCCACAAAAATCTCTTTGAACAACTTGAACCATTATCTAGTCCTAGCTACATAACCTTACCAAACAATGAGAAAGCCAAAATCACTCATACTGGAACTGTGTGCTTGAATGGAAACATATTTTTAAGAAATGTCCTTCATGTTCCTGAGTTCTCCTTTAATTTACTGTCTGTTAAGCAATTCATTTCATACCTTGATGCTAACCTCATTTTCACCCCTTCTGAATGTCTTCTCCAGGGCCGTTCAATGAGCAAGTCTCAGGTTCTTGGTAGTCTCACAAAAGGCCTCTATCTCACAACCAACTCTTCAAACAATCCACCTCAGAAGTCTGTTGCATCAAGTGAATTTTTGCCCAACAACCCAAGTTTTCTTACTCAAAGTTGTAATAAGAATTCAAACAATTCTTTTGTAGAATCATTTCCACATACTTTCAGTGTTGTGTCACTTGAGCTTTGGCATTTGCGTGTTGGCCATGTACGTTTTGAACAAATGAGGCAATTTTCTTTTGCTAAACAGCTTGATTTATCTACGAATATTCCTGTATGCTCTATTTGTCCTAAGGCTAGACAACATCGTTCTTCATTTCCTAAAAGCCATGTCAAAACCGAATATGCTTTTGAGTTGATTCATGTCGATCTCTGGGGAACATACAAAGTCACTACTTATAATGGATACAAGATGTTTCTCACAATTGTTGATGACTTTACTCGAACTACTTGGACCCATCTCCTTGCCTTTAAACGCAATGCCTTTGAAATACTCCAGAACTTCATCAGTTTTGTTGAGAAACAATTTGGAAAACCAGTCAAAATTATTCGTAGTGACAATGGAGGGGAATTCTGTAGCACCAATGCCAAAACCTTTTACATCTCTAAAGGCATTCTACACCAAACCTCTTGTGTCGACACTCCACAACAAAATGGTGTTGTGGAGAGGAAGCACAAGCACCTTCTTGAAACTGCCCGTTCACTCATGTTCCAATCCAACTTACCAAAGAAATATTGGGGAGAAAGCATTCTTACAGCCACTTACTTAATAAACAGATATCCTCTTTCCAGCATTGGTTTTCTCACTCCCTATGAAAAGTTGTTCAATCATTCACCCTCATACACTCATTTCAAACCTTTTGGTTGTCTATGTTTCACCTTCACTACCAAAAAGGATGACAAAATTCGATCCAAGAAGTTTTCCAGCACTCTTTCTTAGATATCCACATGGGGTTAAAGGATACAAAATTCTTGATCTTACAACACATCAGATTCTTGTCTTCAGAGATGTTTCATTTCATGAGTTGATCTTTCCTTTTCATTTGCCTCATATGAGGTTTTCAGATGACTCCACACCTCTTCTTGTTCCTAATAATGATTAATTTTTCTATCCTGCCACAACCAATATTCCTTCTACTTTTACTCCTTTCAACAACAATGACATTAGTGAAGATGCTTATCAGTTTCTTCCATCTTCACTTGATGATGTCCTTTCCCCTAATCCAAGTCCATCTCCATCTATCAATCCAAGTTTGAACAATGATTCTAACAATGCTTCATCTCCTACCATAAACCCAGTTCAAACTAGACGCTCAATTAGAGCTTCTCATCCACCTACCTATTTACAAGATTACATTTGCAATTTTTCTGGTGCAACAGAACAGTTTCCATTAATGGATGGCTTTGCCTCTTCCTTCTTTGCTCCTATCTCTTGTTTATCCAAACACTCTTCTCTCATTACTGAACCTAAAACCTTTGCCAAAGCTTCCACTGACCCAAATTGGATACTTGCTATGAATAAGGAACTAGAGGCCTTACATACTAATCATACTTGGCTAGTTGTTGACTTGCCTCCAGGTAAAAGAGCAATTGGATGCAAGTGGGTTTTCAAAGTAAAGCTTAAAGCAGATGGGACACTTGAAAGATACAAGGCACGACTTGTAGCTAAACGCTATACACAACAGTATGGACTTGACTTTGAGGAAACTTTTTCTCATGTGGTGAGAATGACTATTGCAAGGGCTTTTATCTCATTTGCTCTTAGCAAAGAGTGGAAGATTTATCAATTGGACGTCAACAATGCTTTTTTGCATGGTGACTTACCTGAAGAAGTGTACATGCAAATACCTGATGGTGTACCAAACCCTGTCAACAAAGTATGCCTCCTCCAAAAGAGTTTGTATGGCTTGAAGCAAGCTTCTCGCCAGTGGTTTCACAAACTAGCCATCACCCTGGTCAATCTTAACTTCAAGCAGTCTAGATATGACTCCTCCATTTTCTTGCAACAGACAGCTTCCAGCACCACCATTGTTGCCATCTATGTTGATGATATCTTGTTGATCGGGTCAGATATAAATGTGATACAACAACTGAAGGCTTCTCTGGATTCTCTGTTCAGCGTCAAAGACTTGGGAGAGTTAAATTTTTTCCTTGGCATTCAAGTCCAACATCAGGGAGAATGTTTACTACTCAATCAAGAGAAGTTTGCTCAAGAATTGGTTCATGATGCAGGAGTGGATAGTCTAAGAACACGAGTAAGTCCACTTCCTATTAATTTCAAGTTAACTGATGACACCTCCAGTGAAGAGATTTCAAATCCATCACACTACAGAAGTTTAGTTGCCAAGCTAAGCTACTTGACTAATACTAGACCAGATATCTCTTTCTCTGTCCAGATTTTAAGCCAATTCTTACAGAAGCCAAAGTTATCTCACATGGAAGCTCTTACACATCTGCTTTATTATGTTAAGAGCACCACTCATTTTGGTCTACTGTTTCGTCCTAGCACAAACATCAAGCTGCAGGCCTTCTCTGATTCAGATTGGGCCACCTGCCCCATTACAAGGCGTTTTGTGACTGGGTATGTAGTACTCCATGGACAAAATCCAATTTCATGGAAGTCCAAGAAACAAGCAACGGTCTCCCGAAGCTCTTGTGAGGCTGAGTATCGTGCAATGTCCCAAGCTGCAGCAGAAGTAACTTGGTTAGTCAACCTGTTGCAGGAATTTGGTGACACAAATCCCCAACCAATTACTTTACACTGTGACAACAAATTTGCTCTCCATATAGCTACCAATCCTGTGTTCCACGAGCGAACAAAACATCTTGAGATAGATTGCCATTTCACACATGAGAAGGTCATGTATGGACTTCTCCAACTATCCTATCTCCCTACCTCAAATCAACTTGCTGATGTGTTGACTAAAATCCTGCCTTCTTCACAACACAATCAACTGTTGCACAAACTGGGTATGCTTACCAACCACACTCCAGTTTGAGGGGGGCTGTTAAAACTAAGCCAAAACGATCAGTCTTGGTTTCTAATGAGGTCAAAGTCAAAGCTGTATTTTTATATTAGTTGCTTGGTTTACTTTTTACTAAAACGCAGAGTTTCTTGTAACCGTCTACTAGCTTGATAGCTAGAGACTTCTTTTCCAAGCATATAAGAGGAGCTCTAGAACATTGAGCTTACTCTCACTCTGTAATTTTCAATCGATTTCTCTAATCTAAACAAATGGCTTGGTCTCCCAAATCCTTTTTCTCTGAATTGTGATATCTAGTTGCCTAATGCCCAGTGACTTCGCAGGGTAAATTGGTAATTATAAGACTGGAATCAGCATGAGCAAGACAATTGAGCGCAAGGTTTATTTGGCGAGCAAATTACTAGGCGCGGAGAAATTACCCATCAATTTCTCACAATACAACGACTTATAAATAACCAACAAAATCAACTCAATACAAGTGTTGTAAATTTATGTGATTATAAGCAGAACAAATTGTTTTGGGCAGATTTACCACGCGAACGTATTACCTGCTATAATGAGGGAAACCTAACAAAAAAGTAGTCGTAACGCGTTATAGCTAGTAAACAAGATGAAGATTTAGAGAGAAAGAAGTAGAGAGCAAACCAAAGTAGATAACGTGATTGATTTATGATCGTTCTGGTGCAAAATTCCTCCAAGGTTACAAGTAAACAATCAGATAGAACTTTTGAACAAAAATAGTGATTCAATTTGAGAGCTTTTCGGAATGCATTAGTTAGTGAGCCCATGAGTGTGTCCCCCCTGATCTCTTCTCTGATCATCTTTTATAATCTTCTGCTCCTTGTGACTGTTGTGAGCTTCTCTCCCTCTCGTGGATATCGCTATTGTTATTTAATGGCATAGCCATTTGCTTTGGGAGATCTTCTTCAGCCGAGATTTTCGCCATTACTCCCCCGTTCACCACTCCCCTGCAATTACTCCTTAGCTGGTTTCAACGCTAGATGATTTGGGCCTAATGTCTTGGACTAACGCGGTTTTGGGCTAAATTCGGGAGGGCCCAACAATACCCCCTCAAAAACCCGGGATAGTTCCCTCCAAAAGACTTTTTAGGGTTTTTGATTCGCATCTTGGAAGTTTTAGCGCGCAGAGCACATCCCATCGATTCTTATTTATAGCGTTTTTGATGATTTATTGCTGCCCCAATTGTGCTCCTTGGTTACCAGGTACGCCCCCCTTTCTTAATTCTCCGTCTTCTTCTTTCTTTTCTTCCTTCTCCATGGCAACCTCTGGTTCTCGTTGTCGTGATCCTTCCGATCCTCCTTCCCTAGTTTCATCTAAAATTCTTACCCTTATCACCAAAGGAATAGCACCTCTGAGGAACCTAACTCTTTTGCATTTACCATCGGGTTCCCTGCCTCTGCGGAAGTGTTCCTTCCTCCCCCTGGCGTCTGGGCCGACTTTTATAATGATGATTGGGTATGTTTGTATGAATACCCCTTCCGTATCGGACACCGTTCTCCTCCCCCCCGTGATCGACTTTCTCGTTACTCTCAATGTGTCCCCTGGGCAAATACTTCCCCAAGTATGGAAACTTCTCTTGTCTGTCGATCTCATGTTCTCTTCTCATGGCATCTCGTTCAAAGCTGTTGATTTTCTTCAAAATTACCGTCTCTCCAAAGGTGGTCCTGATCGTTTGACCTTGAAAACCCTCAAAAACAAATTTGACCTTATTTATAACATGTCGAAGTCTTATCGAGGCTGGGCAGATAAATTTTCTTCATAAAGTTATCTTCTTTGGGGACCGATACTTCTTTTTCTAAAACCTCGGTGGCGTTCAACAGGTAGTGTTTTCTCTGTTTGTCTACTTTGCTTTGTTCGGATGTTACTAACCCTTTACTATGCTTGTCTTTGATGCAGATAATTTTGCTTCTCTTCAGCCTCGCAATGGGTCGGCTTAAATCATCTCTCGCATAGAAGCTCTTTCTTTGGAGGAAAGATCTTACCCTAAGCTTGTGAGGGCGTGTTTTGCTAACTCTGAAGATACCGAGATGTCAAGTAAGTTTTGAGATTTCTTCCCCACACCATATGTCGACGTGTTTGTTTCTTTTAATCCTGCTTGCCTGCGTGTTGTTAGATTCAAGGACCACCCGCTCCACTGCTGCGCTCACTACCATGGAACGGGTAGAGGCATGAAAGAAGAGAAAGGCTGAAGCAACATCAACGGTTGACACGTCTTTGGCGATATCCCTTCCTAAGAAGACGGCTGATGCAAAAGCTCCTCCATCGAAGGTGAATGCTGCTTCAAACCTGTCTGATCTTCCAGGTACCATGATGTCGCTGGATATGGCGGCGGAGAAGTGTTTAAGTTCTCTGACGCCTCTCCATGTAGACTGTCCTCGAGGTGCAGAAAGTCGATCTTCCATGCCGGACTTCTTTGGCGAGATGCTAGCCGCTCAATGACAGGTATGATTACTTGATTTTTGACAACTAGTTAGGTTTTTTTACTTACGTGTTTTACCCCTTACTTATGATGCAACGCTTTTCAACCTGTCCAGAGTTTCCAGCTTACGCTATCAGCTTTCGAGGCTTTTAAGGACCTGCCTAGTTAGCTGGCTCAAAGCAAGATCAACGTGCAACTTGAGAAGGACAGGAGTACCATCCTGGGGCAAGAGAAGAATGCTTTAGAGAAGAAGGTTAAGGAGTTGTCGGTTGCTCTTGAGAAGGCCTCTAAGAGTTCCAAGGAGTGGGAAGAGAAGTTCATCGTCGCATCATGTAAGGAAGCTGCTCTCGCAAAGGAGATCGAGGATACTGCAGATTACCGGTCATGCAGGGCTCGTGTAGAAATGATGGAAGAGTTCGCCGCGGGAAAGCACACCTTATAGGATGCTGTGAAGGAAAGGGAGTTGTTCGAGAGTCTGTTCTCTGATGAAGTAATCGCAGCGAAGAAGTCTTCAATGGTAGACAACATTGCTAAGGTTGCTAAAGAAGTAGCCCAGATGGAGCTCATGGAAAACCAAAAGGCTTCCGAAGACGTTTCCAAGGAGTGATCTCCTTATTTTTGTTTTTAAACTCAAAGTATTTTGGTACCCCCGGTGTGTCGGGGTTTTATTAAATTGACTTGTTTGTGTGGCCGCTCGTTTTTAGGGCCATTTGTATGGACAAATCCTTTAACCCTGCTTTTGCTTTTAGGGGTTTTATTGTGAATGTTGTTTTGGTATTTGTCTGGTCTTTGGTTTGTTTGTCTTTTTTGCAGGTGGTATAGGTTTTTTTTTTGAAGTCTGCGTTCGTAGGACAAGGACTGACGCGTTTGGGAAGACGATCGTTGGCCTTTTTTTACCAAGTAATGTAGTCGTAGCGCTTTTGTAAAGGATGCCAAGAGAGAATGATATATGTAATAGAATGTAGATACTCATGTTTTATTCAATAAAGTCTGAACTGGCTACACAAGTATCTTTGTTTATGTTAAACTCCTCTTGCTCTAGAGTTGTCTTCATCAATTCTCGTCTCTTGCATCTTGTGACTAGTCGTCGTGTGCACATCGTTGCCTGATTGTAAGGCGAGGGCCTATGTTTTGGCCTGTAACGTCACAAGGCGTCCCTTGTTCATTTTTTTAATATCGTTGTTGTTCCATGTGTGTGGGACAAGGTGAAAATAAAGTTAACAAAATGAAGTAACAAATAAATACCTTGTTGCAACTTTGCTTGTCAAAAGTGATATAATTTCAGATTTGCCGCGTTCCAGCTTCTTGGGAATGTCTTTCCATCATGGGACGCTAACTCTTAGGCTCCTTTTTCGAAAATTTTTGTAATTTGGTAGGGTCCTTAGCTTCCCAGTTGGCTCCTAACTTGCCAGCATTCGGTTCTTGAGTATTTTGAAAAACCTTTCTCAACTCCCAATCACCTACTTGAAATACTTTTGCTCTGACGTGTTTGCTGTAACTTCGAGCTACCCCCTGTCTATATGCCGCCATACGAATCGACGCTTCATCGTGTAACTCGTCAACAATATCTAAATGATAGAACAAGTTGGACAGATTTGACTCTTAGGTAGTAAGACCATATCGAGTTGTAGGCAAGGTTACTTCAACTGGTAACACGGCTTCACACCCATATACTAGAGAGAAAGGCGTATGTCCTGTAGCAGTCTTGGGAGTTGTCCGATCTGACCAGAGGATAAGGGGTAACTCGTCGGCCCATCTTCCCTTGGCCTCTTTAAGTCATTTCTTCAAATTGTTGATGATTACCTTGTTACTTGCTTCCGCTTGACCATTGGCTTGAGGGTAACGTGGCGTAGACATCACCAACTAATGTTGTATTGCTGGAAAAATGATCTTGTTTTATCGCTGATGAATTGGGACTCGTTGTCACATACTATGGTTGATGGTACTCTGAATCTACTCAAGATATTTCTCTTTATGAAGGAGATAACCTGAGTGTCTTTTACTTCTTTGAAGGCTTCAGCTTCGACCCATTTAGAGAAGTAGTCAGTCATGGCTAAGATGTAAACACATTGTCCTGAGGCTGGAGGGAGTTTCTCTACAATATCCATTCCCCACTTCATGAATGGTCAAGGGGAAGTTATAGGATGTAACAACTCTGGTGGCTGATGTGGAATAGGTCCGTGATGTTGGCACGCGTCACACTTCCGAGCAAACTCCACTGTGTGTTTGTTCATGGTGGGCCAATCATAACTCATCCTACTCGCCTTCTTTGCCAAGTTACGACCCCCTGTATGATTTCCGCATTCTCCATCGTGTATATCCTGCAACACCTTCTGTACTTCTTCCTCCTTCACACATCGTGCATACAATCCTGACGACATCCACTTGAACAAGATGTTATCTTTAATGGCGAAAGTAGAAGCTTTTACCTTAAGTCGTCGAGCTTCCTCTTTGTCATCCGGTAGAATCCCATCTCGTAACCATCTTAGATAAGGGGTTACCCATGAGGTAGTTGCATCAAGATCTCGTACCTCGAACATGTCTGCTTCTTTTGTTATGGAAGGTGCATCTAGATATACAAAAGGTATCTTGTCGTATCTCTTAGGTCAATTGCGGATCCGAGATTTGCTAAGGCGTCTGCCTGTGTGTTAGCGTCTCGAGGTACTTGCTTTATCTCAAAGTGCTTGAAGTTTTTGATAATTTCTTGGACTTTTTCCAAGTACGCCTTCATCTTCGAATCCCTGGCAACATATGAATTCGTGACCTGATTGACAATAAGCAATGAATCACATATTACCTCGATTTCTTGCACATTCAGGTCCTTGGCAATAAGCAACCCTGCTATGAGTACCTCGTATTCTGCTTCGTTGTTAGTGGCTTTGAATGTACATCGAACAACCTGAGCTATTCTATCCCCCTGTGGCGACTTCAAGACTACCCCTAGCCCCACGCCTACTTGATTCGACGCCCCATCGGTGTGCATCATCCACTTGCCACTGCCTAGTGATCTTGCTACTTGTAATATTTCTTGATTTTATTCTTCTGGCATGGTAGGAGTGAAGTCAGCCACAAAATCCGCCAAGGCTTGAGATTTCATCACTGTTCGTGGCTCATAAGTGATATCATACCCGTTAAGGTGAATCAACCACCTCATCAGACGATCTGATAACTCTGGTTTTGACATGATACTCTTCATTGGAAAGTTAGTCCTCACAGTAATAGAATGACTTTCAAAATAGGGACGTAATTTTATAGAAGCCATTACCAGAGATAGTACGAGTTTCTCGATGGGTGAGTACTTGGTTTCCGCATCAAGTAAAGTTTTACTCACATAATAGATGGGTAACTGGTTCCCGTCTTCCTCTCGAATCAAGACGGCGCTTACGACTACTTTTGCGATTGCCAAGTGTATGTACAACACCTCTCTTGTCTTGGGTTTGGAATGTATCTGAGGGTGGGATAGATAACTCTTTAATTCCCTAAAGGCTTCTTCGTGTGCTTCTGTCCACTCGAATGACTTGTTTTTCTTCAAGATGTTGTAGAACAATTTGTTTCTGTCTGAGGATCGAGATATGAAGCGATTGAGTGTTGCTACTCTTCCTGTCAAGTTCTGAACGTCTTTGACACATTTTTGGTGATTGTAACTCCATTATCGCCTTGATCTGATATGGACTTGCCTCAATCCCTCTTTGCGTTACTATGTATCCGAGGAACTTACCTGATGTCACCCCAAAGGAACATTTAGTTGGGTTCAACTTCATTTTATAGCTCCGCAGAATTTGAAACGCGTCTTCCAAGTGCTGAATGTTATCTTTCGCCTTCAAAGATTTGACTAGCATGTCGTCAATGTACACCTCCATTGTATCCCCCAGTTTTTCCTGAAACATCTTATTAACCAATCTCTGATAAGTAGCACTTGCGTTTTTTAGTCCGAAAAGCATAACTTTGTAACAATAAGTCCCTTGATTAGTTACGAATGCAGTTTTTTCTTGTTCGTCAAGGTGCATCATGATTTGATGATATCCACTGAACGTGTCCATGAAAATTAAAAGCTCATGCCCCGCCGTTGGATCCACCATCACGTCGATATGAGCCAAGGGGAATGAATCTTTAGGACACACTTTATTTAAATCGGTAAAATCGACGCAAACGCGCCACTTACCATTTTTCTTTTTCAAAACAACTACATTCGCTAACCTGTCAGGATACTTTACTTCTCTAATTTTATCAGATTCGAGTAAGGATTTTACCTTGTCGTTTATTACCTTATTTCGTTCGGGTGCGAACTTACGCCTTTTTTGCTTGACTGGAGGAACCTTCTTGTTGACGCTGAGAGCGTGTGTAATCACGTTAAGGTCAATTCCCACCATATCTTCATTTGACCAAGCGAAACAATCATTGTAGGACCGTAAGAGCTCCACTAATTGCTCTCGTAAAGTGGGCTCCAGATCTGCCCCTATCCTGATTTTTCTAGATGGATCGAGTGGGTCAAGGGCCACCTCTTCAAGTTTCGGTGTCTCTGGTTTCACGTAGTAGGTGGGAGTCTTACAATCCTTTAATTTGTAACACCCCTTTACTTACCCTGGAGGTATTACCGCCAGTAACCCCGATTAGGACTAAACCAGAGTTACCCAAGGCTTTAACCTGACAGAACTTATTAGAACAAGGTAAATAAAACCGTTTAAAACCTAACAAAATTAAGTAAAACTTTACAGCGAAAAAGAGAACAAAAGGTCTTATACAAGCCTTAACTTAAAAAGAATTAGTAAATAAATAGAACAACCTTCTATTTAAACAAAACCTTCATCCAGTCTTCCTTAAGTTCTTATTTCTGAAACTCAACTTCGCTTTGAAGTAGTTCAACCAAGATCTTCACTCAAGTATAGCCATTGGAAACCTTTCTTCAATTTCTGGAGCTTCAAACCTCTGATTCTGCCTCTTGAATCAATTTCCAAGAAGAACCTGATGTGTCGTAAACCAACGGTGGACACCAGCCGACCATATAAAAGAAAAGAAGATGGACGGGTTAGTCTAATGAAAGACTAAGCAAGCGGAGAAACTAACTTGGTTCTTATGGTTGTAACTAAACATATTGGCATCCAAATCCGATTAGACTCGGATTATGATCCAACAGTTAGTAGTCTTATAGAGAATAAGAAGGAGACTCGCATATTCAAGAGATAGGACACCACAACTTGTGGTTCCTTTACGAAACATGAACAATTGTTGGGAACCCATATTAATCACATAAAGTTTTGAAAAGCCTCCATCGACTAATCAGATTGACTTAATCAAAGCTTGATTAAGAATTATTCATAACAGGGAGCAAGAATGGTTATCAAATGGACTAACCATTTTGGTACATTAATGTGCCTAACACACTTATCTTTCATTACTTTCAAACTGTGCACTCGCACCATTTAATAGTTTTTACATAGTTCGGCCAACAACCGAGATCAAAGAGCCTATTTCATCCATGATCATTTATATATATCCTCGGCCAACAATCGAGATTCGGCCAACAACCGAGATCAGAGGGCCTATTTCATCCATGATCATTCATACATGCTCGGCCAACAACCGAGATTCGGCCAACAACCGGGTGTCAATTGCACTTAGCTAGAGTGCACCATTGTCTTCCTTCAACGTGAAGCGTGACATGAGTCATGACTTCGATATTGGGATACGCTAGCAAGCTACGCCCCCCAATACAGATTTTGTTATAAAGAGGTCATTGGAGACTCGGCTCCTACCCCTGGACTACCTATTTTGCAACAGTGTTTCAGCACAGGACCACTAAAGAGATGTCTTGGAGTTTAAACTCCCATCTCTACCATCTTATTTCACAACAATGTCTCAGCATGAGACAGCTAATCATACAACGGTCCTAAGTTCATTTCTAACGTAAAAACTGAAATAACGACATGGTCGTTATTTCTAACAAAATAACAACCTATCAAACTTTATTCAACATACAAATTATTCCCAACATGAGGATAAAAAGGAATTCAATCGCTCATTAATAACCATAACGCAAGAGAGAATCGTCCACTTGCCTTAGAAGGCGTGCTCAACGTCCTTAGCAATTCAACAGTAATCTTTATCACCCTTCTGGCAAATATAACAAAAGGATTTCTCAGCAACGAGCTCATGAAAAACACTTCTTAGTTGTACAACTTCTACAACTTCCTAATCGATAAACAATTTGATTTCTTATATCGACTATATAATAAATCCTTAGTTATCATGCTTTAAGGAGTCATCTTGGCGGAATTATAACTAATTTTCCGCTTCACTTTTGAAACAATTTTCTAAATAAAAATTGTTCATTAGCAACATTTCTTAAAGGTGACCAAATCTCGGATCAAACGGATTAACAACGAATCCCGAGTAATTATCTGAAGTCCTTTACCTGCCAATCGGTTCAAAACTTGTATTCGCTATAACTGAAGATCCTAACGTCCGTTTCTCGAGCGGTTTGAACCTGTAAGACCGTATCAACGTCAAGATTATAAAAACCATAAATTTAATTATCAAAGAGGAACCGAAAGGCCCTTACGGTGGCTCCGCAACCAACCCGCTAATTAATTTCAGTCGTATATACCTTCACTCAAGCCCAGGGCTCGTTTGGCTCGATAGTGGCTCGACCCAAGAGCCCGAGGGTGGCTGGGTGATGCCCGGTGGTGGTCCTCTTGGTGGGTGGTGGTCGGACAGGCTAACGGTCGACGGCGGCGTCGCACGCCAGGCAAAGAAGAGACCGGCGGTGAAGGTTCTTTCTTCTCAAACCGTTGTCCCATCCTGCTCCTCTCCCTGGTTCGAGTCCCTCTTATGCAGCAGCCCAAGCCCAAGGAAGTACAAAGGGAAAGGGGAAGAAGATGATGAGGATGTGGACGGGCTGAGGAGATTGCCGGCGGTGAGAATTCTTTCGCCCGAGCCCGTCGTTCCGACCTGATTGACCCACTCCCCTCCTCTGTTTTGAACGAATAGATAGACTTTGACAAGGCAGAAGATATGCCATGGAGAAGGCGCTCGAGCCTAAATTCCATCCTCATCCCCCTTCTTTTTGATTCACTTTACTTAACGAGGTGAAGAAAACATTGGTTTTGAAGCCAAAATCCGTCTCGGAACGGGACTCGCGTTAAAGCGGTAAAATTATGTACCTCAGGTGGAAAAACTTACTAAATACAAAACGTCCCGTAAATTATGTAGACCAATAAAACCAATTTTCCATGATTTTATCTTGCTACCATCAATTTTTAAGGCTTCCATTTCGTATTTTAAATCCTTTACAATACATAATTAAAAAGACGGCTTATCCAATAAAAATTCTTTTTCCACTGAAAAATCCTAGAATTTATACCGATCCATAAAATCATTTCTTTGTGATTTTAGGATATCACCAAGAATTTTCTAGGATTTAATCTCCAATAAAAATATTGGATTAAGCGTTAAAACGGACAAAGAGGTTAAAAGGATATCCGAGAAAAATTCAAAAATATCTTCAAAACCACAGTTATTACATAATTGCTATTCTGTCGACTTCTTTGCTGCCTCAATTTGCGGATTTTTCGAAGTCGTTGCTCTCATGGTTACAAAGTAACACTCCCTTGCTATCTTTTGTTCCCCCTTTATTTCTTGTATCCCGCATGGTGATGGGAATTTGACGCATTGATGATAGGTTGAAGGAATGGCCTTCATTCCGTGGATCCAGTGCCTGCCCAAGATAACATTGAAAGGTGATGGGCAATCAAGTACTTGAAATTTTACCTGGTAGTTTACCCCTCATGCGATGGTTGGTAACGATATTTCCCCTAACGTGTTACGAGATTCGCCACTGAAGCCTACCAAAGTCGTATACTTCTTGATGATGTCGTCCAAACCGAGGCCTAAACTGTACAAAGCATCCAACATAAGCAAGTTAGTGAAACTTCCATTATCAACTAATACTCTTTTAACGAGGAAGTTTGCTATTGTTAAGGAAATTATTAAACAATCATGGTGAACTTCCTCTTCTTCGATATCATCGAAGGTAATGGGCATCACGTCGTGATTCTTTCGAGCAGAGATTCTGGGCTCTTCTCTCCGGGTATTCCTTGTGATCCTCTTAGCTGCAAAATAGGTTACGCCACAGATTTCAGACCCCTAGTGATGATGTTGATTACTCCTGTATGCTTTGGGGGTGGTGGTGGACTGGCCTTCCCTTTGTTGCGTTCTATTTGCTCTCTTGCTCTCTCTGATATTAAATCCTTGAGGTATCCCCTGCGTAGTAGCTCACTTACCTCTTTCCTCAACGCGATGCATTCGTCCGTTCGATGGCTGTGATCGAAGTGGAAATCACACCATTTGGATTTATCTTTTTGGTGTGAAGGTGTGTTACTCTTTCTTGGCCACTTGACAATATCTCCCATGCCATTAAGTGTTCAGACCACTTTTGTCGCGTCTACGCGAAAGTTGTAGTGAGACAGTTTGGGAGGCAACCTTGGGTCTTCATATCGCTCGTTTTGCCTAGAAAATGTCGCGTTCACAATTGTCTTGGCAGGAGATGAGTTGGGATATGGAACGTATCTGGTTTCTCGCCTCCCTTGCCTACGCTCTGGTCGGTGATGACTAGCATCTTTGATGGTGAAGAGGTCATCCTCTTCCAATCGCACATGTGCTAATGCTTTTACTTGTACCTCATCGAAGTTCGAGCAAGGATATTTTGTTAATTCACGATAGAGATCAGGATTACCAGCCGAAATGCCTCTTCGAAATGCTTCCACAGCTGTAGCTGCATCGCATCCTTCTATGGTAACCAATTCTTCATTGTACCTGCTAAGAAAAGCTTTCAAGGACTCGCCGGTCTTTTGGATCATGCGATATAAGTCGCTCAAACGCTTTTTAGCGTGTCGACTGCTTTCGAACCTTATCCTGAACTTATCGATCAACTCAGCAAAAGATGAAATGCTCCCAAGAGGTAAATGAGAATGCCAATTAAGCGCAGGCCCAAATAACGTATTTCCGAACCAACGGCACATAACAATCTCCTTCATGTCAAAGGGGATTGTGCTAATATTCATAGCTTGTTTAAATGCATCTACGTGTTGGTCCGGATCCGTAATCCCTTCGTACTTAAGTACATCGGGGACGTGATATTTGCAAGAGATGTCTACCTTTGCGATAGCGGGCACGAAGGGAGAATCTGTATAACCATCCCCCTTTCCACTGCTATTGGTTGGGGTGCCCTTGGGACCTGAGTGATTCGGTCCTCCAAAGCTTTGAGGCGTTCCCGTAATTGGGTAACCTCAACATCTTCTCTAACGACCCTCAAAGAATTACCATTTACCTGATAGCCAATTACTGGCCTAGTACCGTCAGGTGTTACAAGATTTGGGTCGTCCATGTCCAATCGCCGAGCGACGCTATCCGTTGCCTCAGTCATGCGCTGACGGTTTGGTGCTGATTGCACCTGAGATCGAAGAAAATTACGTTCATTAGTTAAAGTTTCAATTTGTCTCTCATATACCTCGGTGAACTTGGCATGATCTTGCTTTTGATTTTCCATATCTTTTTGAAGAGCAATCATGGTTGCTCGGAGTTCAATGATAGTGTCAGAGTCGACCGCCCCTCCCCGTTCTGCTGCCGTGGAAGTGGTAGGATTGCCATTCACATTTCTAGAATCTTGATCGATTCCGTCCATGTTTCCAGTTTGCTGGTTATCTCCACCTTGGTTGATTTCGTTGTTCTCGGGATCTTCCACGTGATTTTAGGTAGCATGAATGCCTTGCATCTTGCGTAGGTAGAGCTTACGGTTCTTGGCGACGTGACTTCCTTTTAGCTAGGGCCCCACGGTGGGCGCCAATTGTTTTGGGCAGATTTACCACGCGAACGTATTACCTACTATAATGAGGGAAACCTAACCAAAAAGTAGTCATAACGCGTTATAGCTAGTAAACAAGATAAAGATTTAGAGAGAAAGAAGTAGAGAGCAAACGAAAGTAGATAACGTGATTGATTTATGATCGTTCTGGTGCAAAATTCCTCCAAGGTTACAAGTAAACAATCAGATAGAACTTCTGAACAAAAGTGATTCAATTTGAGAGCTTTTCGGAATGCAATAGTTAGTGAGTCGATGAGTGTGTCCCCCCGATCTCTCCTCTTATCATCTTTTATAATCTTCTACTCCTTGTGACCGTTGTGAGCTTCACTCCCTCCCATGGATACCGCTATTGTTATTTAATGGCATAGCCGTTTTCTTTGAGAGATCTTCTTCAGCCGAGATTTCCGCCATTACTCCCCCGTTCACCACTCCCCTGCAATTACTCCTTAGCTGGTTTCAACGCTTGATGATCTGGGCCTAATGTCTTGGACTAACGCGGTTTTGGGCTAAATTCGGGAGGGCCCAACACAAATTAACACTTAGGCCACATTTGGTTGCAATTCATGGAAACGTAAACGAAATGGAAATAAATGTAGTCCATTTTAGTGTCATGATACATTGACAAAAAAAATCAAGGGGGCTTGCTCACATCAATCATTCCTCCACCAAGGGGCTTGCTCCACCTCAATCATTCCTCCACCAAGGGGGTGGGTAACAAAATGGTGGAATCACTCCCTTCTATCTCACTTTTACAATGGACAAGTTGTTGGATAATTTTTTATATAAATGTATTATGACACTAAAAATGGTCTAGATTCATTTCGTTTCCGTTTACGTTTACGTTTCCATATGTCACGACAAACCAAACGGGGCCTTAATTTGTAACATACAAAAAGTAATTTCCTTTATAATCACATATTGTTATGTTTTTTGGTAGGGTAAATATTCAATAGACCAACGAATTTGGTGTAAATTGAGAGATCATAAAAAGCTTGTGGCCAAAAGACAAGGGAACATGAAGCACCAATAGAAAGGAAATGCATCAACGGACACCACGTAAAAAGTGGTAAGACTAGAAGATCAAGTTTTAAACAAAACATCAGCTGTTAGAGACCGAAGTTGGTAGAGTAAATGTGTAAAGACATACTATATGTGATAATGCATTAAAAATGTGTATATTTCTTTATTATTGTAACAGATTTTAAAAACTACGATATAAAAGTGGTGTCTAGAATTAAAAGGGATTATCCCACCAAAAAAAAAGAATTAAAAGGGATTAAATAGAGACAGGTGGGCCAATATAATCTCTAGGACTAGTCATTTGATATTGTGAAATTCTCCGATAGACTATTATTTAATCGAGGCGGGAGATTTCATCGGTTATTAATATTTTTAATATATTTCTACCAAAAAAATTAATATTTTTAATATAAGGTCGGGATCTACGTTTTCTAACGCTTGAAACCTTAGAAGCCCCCAACCCATGTCAGCCCGAGGACTTCCCAAGAGGTCACCCAACCTAGTACTACTCTTGCCCTTGCATGCTTAAGTTTAGAGTTCTTTGTCGTTACTCGAACCTTGAAAAGAAAGAGCTCTTGTTCACATGGATAATATCTCAACCCCTTATAAACCATCGGGATGTCACAACCCCCCCCCCCCCGCCCCCACTTAAACATTGTAAGTCGGCTTTGATACTATTTGTAAGGTCTAAGACCTTAGAAGCGTCAACATACGCCAACACGAGGACTTCTCAAAGGTAACCCATCTCGGTACTATTCTTTCCCTTGCACGCTTAACTTTAGAGTTATTTGTCCTCATTCGAACCTTGAAAAGGAAGAGCTCTATTGACATGGGTAGCATCTCAACCCCTTACAAACCACCGGGATGTTACAATAAATTATGGTTGTGAAGATTTGAATTTGAAATCCTTTATAATATATCTACCCATTTCAACAAGAGCTCTTCCTTTTCGGGATTCAAGTGATGACAAAGAACTCTAAAGTTAAGCATGCATGGGCGAGAGTAGTACCGAGATGGGTGACCTCCTAGAAATTCCACGAGTTGGTATTGGATAGCGCTTCTAAAGGTCTCGGACCTTACACGTTTTACTCAAAAGTTTAAGCCAATGTGTTGGGGTTTCACTCTACTTATATTCTACTATTTTTCCTTGAGATTTCGAATGTGGGAAACTTTTCCAACCTCTTTCTGAATAGATATATATTTTTTGATTTAGTAATATTACCATATCTTTGAGTTACTAATTTACCATTATCTTTTAGGAAATGGTGAAGATATATTTCCAAGGGGATGTAACCCGAAAATTTTTACAAGGTCAGCAAGGACCTAAGAGACTTCAAGGGGACAAGTCATAGAACTACAAAAAAACAAAGGCTTAACAGAACCAACCAGCCAAAGAGTTATTCCAAAATAGGAGGAACTCAAGCTAACTAGCTTAAAAGCTAACAAGCTTTACAAAAACAAAGGGGGAAAATCGTATTGAAAGGGATAAATTGCAGTAGCATGCTTAGAGGATTCCCAAGCGGAGCAACCATATCACATCTCTTGTTGATCTCGGCTTGACTCTACCTTTCACACGGATCTTGGCAAGGGACATATCCTCGAGGGCATAATCAATAGGCTCAGTAGAGACATTGTAAAAGATTTTATTGTTTCTGAACATCCAAATGGACTACACAAGTGAAATGAATGCAACCACTCAAACTTCGAAGTAAATGCAGTTTTTGGATTTGCTATTGGAAATGCAAGTAAGCCATTCAACAATGGTGTAAGCATTAAGCTGAACACCAATCCATTCCATGAATGAATTGAGGAAATAAGAAGAAAAAGGACACAAAAACCATCGATGGTTAGCGGTTTCTATGTTGGAGGAACAAAGAGGGCATTCGGCCGAGTCGACCCTCCAAAAGTGATGTAGGCGCCCATAAGTGGGTGCACAGTTCCATCCAGCAAGCCAGGTAATAAAGGAACATCTAAGAACGCAACAACTCATCCAAATGGCCTTACACCACTCAAGTGCAGGGCCCTTATCCCTCTAGACATCATACATTGTAATGGTGATGTCTCTACGACTTCCACTTGCCTAGATGAAGTTCCAATCGATAAGATTGTGGCTCTCCTTAACCGAATTAACATCATCTCCAATGCAGAGGATGGTTGGAAACATCTAACTGTCGTCAACTCTCGATCTGACTTCCCAAATGTTGTCCTGTTGTTGGTAGTTGGACTAGACCCACTGAACATATATGTTGTTGGAGTTGTTGTCAATGTTGTGAATGAGTTGTGCAGTATTGGACTTACTCCAGGACAAGAGTTCTTTGATTCCAAGCCCCCCTCTTCCTTAGGGCGTGTAAGGTCTCTCCAAGAGACAAGAGCTCTTTTTTAGTCACTATTCCCATTCCACAGAAAGCTCCTAAGGAGCCTTTGTATGTTCTTAATGGTCATTTTGGGATGTATCAAGGATTCAAGGCTTTAAGCTAGAAGTTGCACAGCCCGAAGAGCACGAATTGAATGAGTTCAACTCAACCAGAGTAAGAGAGTCGTTTTGCCGACCAAGAATGGATCCAAGTAATTACCTTATCAATTAGGTTGTTGAATTCAAGTCTATTAAGCTTGTGAGAGTGCAGCAGTAGACCAAGGTATGAGATGGGAAGTGTGCCCTGCTGGAGGTCAATGACATGAATCATCTCACTGAGAGAGTTAGGGTCAACCCCAACATTGAACAAAAGGGACTTGGAGTGGTTGTATTGAAGCCTAGAAGTTGAAAGGAACTCCTTAATAGAATTGACAAGGGTAGAGACTGTACACATGTCACCCCTATAGAAAAGGAAAACATTATTTGCAAAAGCCAGGTACACTAACTGCAACCTATGACAACTTGGGTGAAATTTGAAGGGGGAGATGATGCACATATACTCTAATTTGTGATTGAGGAATTCCATGGAAAAAGCAAAAATGTAAGGAGATAAGGGGTCGCCTTACCGAATACCTCGTTTCCCTTAAAGAATCCAGTCATGGTGTCGTTGTCATTGATCTAGAAGCTAGTGGTGGTGATGCAAGCCTGAATAAGACGATTGAAGTGCTCATGGAAGCGTAGGCCGCGCAACACATTAATGGTGATATTCCAGTCAAGAGACTCATATGCCTTCTGTAAGTCAATTTTAAGGGCAGCACGAGGAGATACATTGGTCTTACCATAATGTTTAAACAAGTCCTGGCACATTAGCACATTGCTCCACACAGCTCAGCTAGGGAGATAGGTGCCTTGCTTGAGGTCGATTAAGTTATGAGCAACGTCTCGAAGTCTTCTAGCCAAGACCTTAGCAATTATTTTTTAAATCATGTTATAACACAAGATTGACCTGAAATTTGAAAAATATTTAGCGCATTTCTATTTTGGAATCAGATGGATGACGATTGATCTCCTTCAAAAGCTTTCCATTTGAGAAGAACCTCTAGATTGTGTTGGTGATGTCTTGCCCAACAATAACCCATGCCTTCTTGAAGAAGGGACTATTAAACCCATCAGGCCCCAAGGATTTGGAATTAGTTGTGGTGAAAACCATGTTCTTAACCTCAACAGCTGAAATCGGATGATAGAGAGACATGACCTGATTTGGGGAGATGTAAGGCCTGAGGTCACAAACTTGGGCCTTGACGAGGACATTGACCTCTTGGGCAGTCCTCATGTTGATATGGGATAGTACTTCTATGGTCTCGGACCTTACAATTTCGTTGAAGACAAAGACTCAAGCCAGCGCGTTCCAGGCGTTCCTAAGTTAAAAGGTCTTTGAGGTCCCTCACGACATCTGTATTAAACTTCTTCTTGGCCATAGAGATGTCCGACTAGTACACTTGGTCTGATTTGTGCTAAGGCCGCCTCGGATGTCGTGGACGAGGAACCATTTATACCTCCATTCCCCTAGTTGAGGGAGACTAAGGTGAATGTAATCTCTAAAGAAGAAAAAATATCAAAAAAGGTTCATGAGATGAGAAAAGGAGAACAAGAAGCACGATGTCTAAAATGTTAAACATAGTCCTCTCCGACACACAAGGGAAACAACTCCCTTCCAAGTTCTCTCGTTTGGAAGGATTAAAATCCATAGCTTGCTTTATTGATACGTTTGAATATGCTTACAAGAACACTCTGGAACTAGCCCTACTTCCCAAGTATGCTAGAACTCTTATAAATCAAGTAAACCCTATTCTCAAACAACTATCAAGCCTACATCTCTCTTCCTCTTTCAAACTCTCGAACTCTCGAACAATTTAACTTTTTCTCAAGAATATGTAAATGGATTTCGTGGCTTTCCTCTCTAAATTTGCAATATCAGCTCTTATCTTCTAACCTAATAACTATGAATTATATAGGCTAGCACTCTAGGGTTTAGAGTTATTTTTAATTAATTATCATGTTTTCTAGAAAGCCTACCCTAATTATTTTTATCTTTATAAAATCAAGTATTTTATGCATATTAGCATATTAAAAAAATAATTTTTTTTTTAAAAATATTCAATTCAAGTGAAATTAATATTTAAATAATCTATTACTAATAACTAAAGCCGAAGAAATTTCTGCCACCATGTTACGCCGCATCACCCATTTATTAAAATAATAATTTTAAATAGTTAATTATGCAAAAAAAAATTATCTCTAACTAAACATAAAGATAAAATAATGTTTGTAAAAATTTATCCTCAAATAAACCTAAAGATAAAATAATATTAGTAGATTTGACCAAAATAGATAAAAAAAGTACATTATATATATTATATTTGTAACAAATACATTAAAAAAGATAAGAAAAAATATGTACACGTGAGCACATATATGTCTTAGAAATAAAAACAACCATATCTATCTATGACTATATATTAAAGTTGTAACTTTTCTAGCCACCACATTAATTATGACCCTACCTTATATTAAAAGAAACTTATATTATTTTGTTTTCCAATTAAATTCCTTTCTATTTATACATGTGGAAAAAAATAATTCAAATTTTAATTAAAAATAAGAAAATTATTTTATCTTTATCTTTTTATCTATTTATAAAAAATATTTATCTTAAATCTAATTTTGATAAAAAGGTAAGAATTTCAAATATCTATATAATTACTTGTCTGAATTAAATTCTTATAAAAAAATTTATATTATATTTTTCTTAATTTTCTTTTTGGATTTTTATGTAAACATAGAAGATTTTTTATCTATGTATTTTTTTTCTCTTTTCTTATTAACTGTCTTTTTAACTTTTTATTGAAAATATTTTTAAAGAATTGAATTTGATTAATCTTTTAAAGAATTTACATTATTTTTGGCTTTTTATTTATTTTTGTATATTTACTTTATTAATATCATATTTATAATATATTTAAAAATTGATGAGTCGTAGTCGTGCATGGCACGACGGGATACAACTAGTTTCAATCTAAATTTGGGGCAAAATCTCAACAAATAATAAAAAAAATAATTAAATATATTTAATTAAAATATGTTTCAAGATCTAAAAATAATCTTTATAGCTTACATAATTTTAATTACAATGTTATTATATACATTATTTTATATTTTATATTAATATCATAAACTATTTTTTAGTAAAATCATCCCGTGAATTTCACGGGACTTCAACAATTCAACTAGTTTATAATATGATTTTTAAGATACAAATTTGCGCGCACACACATATATATAGTTGTTTACAATATAATTTTTTAATTTTTTAGTTTTTTAATTTTTTTTAGTTTAATAATTTTTAATATTAATTTAATATTTAAAATTTAAGTGGAACATAGAAATAAAAACCGAAAGTAGAATGGAGAATTTGCATCGCTTTGATTTACCAAGCTTCACGTGTAGTCTTCTGTTGGTAAGAGATTGCAGAGCTACATCACAAAGAAACTGAAACTAATTATGCTGCAGCAAAAAAGGCAAAGAAGAAACAAAGAGAATGCATATTTAATCAAAATGAAAAGAAAAAAAATGTAGTGATTAAAATTGCTGCGTCGTAGAGACTATTTTATGGAGACGAGGAGACTTGTTTAATTTCAACCAAAAAAAAAAAGAGACTTGTTTAAATAAAAGCAAATTTGACAAAAACACTTTGCATTTAGATATATAGAGACTATTTTATGGAGTACTCTTACTTGTTGTTACAGGCCTATGGCGAACATCAAAGATTCGATTAGAGCAAAAGATGGACCATATTTTTAAACTTGGATCAAAGTAAACAGAAATAAATAATAATTCCGGGAAATGGTGAAAATGGATTAATTATGAGTCTTTGCTTTGTGGATTTGTGGAAAGAATAGACAAAATTACAAATCCATTCTGCATCGTCACAAAAATGCTTAGGAATTAGGAAATCATAAAACAGAACAATTTTGGTGTATTCATGATTTAGTCATAACACAAACAGAACAATCATAAAACAGAACAAAATTACAAATCCATTCTGAACCTCCTAGACAGTTTTACTAGAATTAATCTGTATATTCATGATTATTTAGTCAAAAGGAATCCAATCCCCCAAAAAGGAACCACCTTAGCTCTTGACTGTGCCTTTTGGTTTGCTCCAATAGGCGGCATTGTTGTTTTAGTTGTTCACTGGGAATCTCATAGTACAGCTTGCAATGTTGGTCATGTCAATCACATGGAGAATATCTCTGGTTTTAAACCGTCAAGAGGTGATTGGCGATGTGGAATAGTTGCTCAGTGCTTCGACACAGTGAGAATCTTCTCTTTGAAGTTTGAACGGTACCTAGTTGTCGAGTGTTGAGTGGGAAGCTTGGGACTTGCTGAATGTCCAATCTTAGAGGATGTTTGTTTGCTCTTCTGGTGTTTATCCTGTCCTTTCACCAAGTCCAAGAGACAAAATGATCAAAATATAAATTACCTTATTTGATATCCAACATTATTCGGGCGCATTCTCATGCTCATTGGCTTTTGTACACTGCCTTTGAGATGGATTTAGTCCCTATATCAATTTTGGTGCATTCTAACTAAATTCAGTTATTATTGTTACATAGCTGAATTTCAGTTTTTCTTGGGTCTATCGGGCAGAGGTACCCCCATCTTGACACCCCAGATTCCGCTGTAGCGGAGCCTCACTAGGTCAATAATGATGATGATATCCAGCATTACAAGAACCTCCTGATGTTAAATCCTTAAACAAAGGATTTTACTAACATAATCATCATGCATTCCCAACGTATCAAGAACAGTTCCAATTGACTTGAAAATTCTCTTGCAACAGAATTGCACACATGTAATGTGTGTGTGTGTGTGTGCTAGCTTTCGATTTCATGATGCCTTTAGGAGAAGCATCACCCATTATTCATCATCCGCTGATGATAATGAAGGAAATCTTCATAGCCAAAGGTATATCTCAGTATCATTCCATATGCTACTTTGGTGTCAATATTTCCAACTGTACGTATAAATGCACGCTATCAACCTAAGCTGCTTGTATAAATACCTGAGCCGGGTTTAGTTGATTTCCTAAGCGCAAACAGTTAAATCTTCATCTCACATAATTGTTCTTCTTTTTCTTTTGCAATTCACAGCCTGTATAGTATAGTATATGGAGAATCTGAGGCATTGGGTGGAAGAGAAGCCAGTGGTGATCTTCAGCAGGAGCGAGTGTTGCATGTGCCACACCATAAAGCAGCTGATGAGGAGCTACGGTGTAAACGCCACAGTATACGAGCTTGACCAGACGCCACATGGGCAGGATGTTGACGAGTGTTTGCAAAGGATTGGGCAAACGCCGAGCGTGCCGGCTGTGTTCATAGGACAGAGATTTGTGGGGGGAGCCAAAGAAGTCTTCAGTCTTCAAGTACAAGGAAAACTCATGCCTATGCTCAAGGATGCTGGTGCTATATGGATTTAACATCAAATGATTATTTAATGTTCAGGTAAAGCAGTTATGTAGCCTTTCTTGCAAAAAAATAAAAAATAAAGATTAGAATGGAATCAACTATGTAAATTCATCCAGATAACTCTGCATTTCTGAGCTTAATAAAAGCCGTATACATTCTGGCTGTATATATGCTCTTGTAAAACGTATCTGTATGTAAGTTTGCATTTCAAGAATAATTAACTTTTGGAAAGGTGAAGTTACAGGAACAACTTGAGTGACTCATCAACAAGTTGCCCTTATCCAGAATTTTAGGGTATGATCTTGTAAGATCAACCATGTAAAAAGAAAAGAGCTCTTATTCTTGGATTAAACCACAAAAAATGACCTTAATTCTGATACACATTATCTCTGAGAACTGTGATGTGGAATAGATATGCAATTCCATCTCAAGACTAACGAGTTAAGCAACATGAAATAACCAATGAAAATTGAACTGCTTTTTCAGTCAAAAGAAGAAAAGAAAATGGGAGCTCAAAAAGAGCAATGCACCCTCAGATAAGAACTTTATTTGGTTAAATTGCTACTTTTTTTCGCCCTTCCTGTGTGCCATAGCAATTGAAGGTGGGGATTTCATCCAATCCAGCACACCTTGCCGCACTTTTGATGTATTGCAGATATAAATGCAAATAAACTCAGTACAAAAAAAAACAACGCTTTAACTAACAATTTCTTCTAATCAAATATAGCATTACTTGCTACTTCGTATTAAGCACGAGGACAGGATAAATAATTGCAGAATCTATCTTTATACCATAATCTTCTTTTTATAATAATGCATACCTGACATTTCATACATGTGGAGGAATCACTTTTTGAAAGTTATCTTTCCTGGTTTTTCCAATTTGTCAAATCTGAAAGGAAAAAACGGTAGGCGGAAGGAAAGTTGTAGTTTTGCATCTTCATGAAGCTCTGGACATTGTTCAAGATCATAGCTAGGTGCAAGTTCATAATAGTTCCTTTGCAAATTTCTTCTCAATCTGATCATCAATGGTCCGATCAAATTTTTTTTGACCAAGTTTTAATCTCACATCAATAATATTTACATACTAAAAAGAGCCTTATAGAACTGGAACGGCTACATATTCACATACTAGACAGTTTACCATCATACGCTGTCTACTAGGGACAATGTGGGAATCTAGCTTTTTGGATAAAACAATTATCTTCTTGTAGGATAATTCAAGATTTGCTTTTCCAGTAAACTGTGGGAGAAGAAGATCATTTAATCATAAAAATAAAAGAAACTATAAATAAGTTGCTTATGTTAAGTTTTGCTTGACATAGCAAAGCTCGAAAGTGTAAGTAATAACACAAACTATATACAAACTCTGAGATTGTGCGAAAACAAAGAAAAACTTACAAGGCATGGAGAGCACAGTGAAGGGGTTGGTGGGTGAAAAGCCGTTGGTGATCTTTACTAGGAGCTCATGCTGCATAAGCCACTCGGTGAAACAACTCTTAACGAGCTATGGAGCCAATGCAACTGTTTATGAGTTGGATCAAATTCCAAATGGACAAGAAATTGACAAAGCATTACACAAGTTAGGGAGCAAGCCAAAGTGTGCCAGCTGTGGTCATTGGCCAATGTTTTGTTGGTGGGGCCGAAGAAGTCTTTACTCTTCAATTGCAAGGCAAACTTACACCATTGCTTAAGGATGCTGGAGCTATATGGGTCTGAAAATCATGTTGTTGATCTCCTTAATTTGTCTAGAAGCATCAACTATGTAATATTGGCTTTCTCTCTCTTTTTTGGGCTTGATAGTAAAAAGGACACTAGTTGATCACTTGTACCGTATCTAAAAGAACAAGTCAATGCAGAATTATGTAACACTAGTTGATCACTTGTCATGTTTTTCTTCAAGTATGATTTATTCAAGCTCCTTTCTGCTGGGTAATTAGCATTATGGTCCACACCATGCACTACAAATATCTAGTTCAGATTAATTATTCTTCAAATCTGGACCTAAGAATTGTCTGCTCAAATCACAAGCATGTCATACTTATAAGCTATTACCTATCGATAGATAATGGTAATTAATTTAACAAAACATCAGTATCTACGGAATTTTTAGTTCAAATGACAAGGATGGTAAGTTTATATCAGCATTTTTCACCTCTCCGGTGAACCAAAAAAACCAAAAAACATCTTCCATTTTCTTATCTGCCCAAGGCAATGTCTCCAAGGAATTCATTCTGCTCAGCTGTCCTAGCTAGTGTATTCATGATGAAGCTGTATCAATTATGCACCTAGTTCTCCAATCCTTCAATGTATACCCTTATGAACTCATCATACCTATTCGTTTGTACAATACATTCGTCTTCTATGAGATATATATGTATATATATGTATGATCACTTTACAACTCAGCTAAACTCTTTATTCAACGCAATCATTTTCCAGCACAATTGTCTCTATAAGCTCTCATATAAGCTGTTCCCAAAAATTCCATAGGTTTTTCTAGTTTGCCTCCCTTTAGCTGTGTCCTCTACAAGTGTGTACTGTATTACTAACCTGAATAGTCTAAACTTTTATTATAAGACATTGCCTTGGCTAATGAACATCAATATCAACTCAAGTACAGAAGATTGAACGATGGAAGGAAACAAAGAAGCAATCAACTTACACACGGAAAAAGAACAAGAAAAAGATTCTCACTTCCATATGTAAGAATAATATCAAATTCTTATCCCAAAACTTTTCATGAATAATGCACAATTCGACACGAGGACATCTAAAGATGTGTGGCATGGATTGGAGGAAGGGAAAAATAAATGTTCTCATGGTGTTAATATGTGTATATGTGAGCTTCCAACTTTTCGAGAATAAAGGAAAGGCCTAGTAGCCTTTTTCCATAGGCGAACAGATGCTGAAAAGGAGGTCCTATTTTGGACCACTTGCAGATGACTGTGTATGTGATGCTGTGAGCCGTCCTCGTTCACTTTATCTTACGTACAATAAGAGGGTAATAAAAAGCAATTAAGTTGGCTTTCTTTCCGTATAGACGTACCTTTGTTTCATTTCTTCAAGCATATTCCATTCCGTATCCATGATAACAAGCGCACGGGCTCCTAATTACTTGATTATCCCTGGATTTGAATTAGTAACATGGTCATTATATTATATGTTGAACAAGGACATGAGAAGAAATAGCATGTGAATATGGCCTACTAATTTTAGGATGCTTCTGAGAAGCCCTGAAAACTGAAAGGTCTGAAAATTTCTATGTAGCTTAAGTTGAAAGCCGAAAAATACTTTATAAGCAGTTTCCCCTCCAGCTGAAGAGGCCAAATGTTTTTCACAAGCAAAATTGGCCCTTAGAATTTCAATAGGTTGTTTTTGTTTTCTGTGTACCTTACATGCATGTTGCAGGCTCAGGTACAAGGATAAGGGTTCCATGATTAAAGATTCTGTGTAAAAGGAGGTGTAAACTGAAGATATGGTAACAAGCGTTTGATGTTAAGATTAGAGAGAGAAAAAGAAAGAAAGAACTAACTAGACTCAGAAAATCAAGTAAGACAAACCTCTTTTGCTAGAACACATGCTTGGACGGTCAATTATACTGCAAATCAGCTTGAAAGGGCATGCCTGGAATGATGAATGCATTTCAAAATGATCGCTAGCAGATGACACTATTAAGGCAATCGCAAGAGTTACTCTGAGATGATTAAAGAGCAATGACAAAGAAAGAACGATATCTCACAAATTCAATTAAGAGGTTAATGGAAATCAGTGAATAAAACAAAGTGGAATACCCCTAATAGGCAACCTATGCTTACAGACTTTTGTTAGAAATTGATCAGGCCAATGTGCACACACAGGAAAATATCTATTAACTTTTTAAAATATTGATCATCACCATTTTTCTCCATGAAATTTCTCTTCTGCATGCACACTTCTAAATCAATGTCCAACCGACATTATGCAAGGCAGCTTTTTGACATTTTTAGTATATCACCTCTTTAGTGGTGAATGATAGATACTCAGGATATATGACTGGGACATAAACCAATTGCATCATGGTGTACAATATCTCGTAAGGCGGTCACGAGGGACAAGAAGTCGATACTAAATGAGAGGGCAAGCAATTAGGGGCCAAAATTTAATCTTTGATTCGAAGCCAATAGAATGAATATGCCAAAAACTCCATGACTTATCTACTATATATATATGTGTGTGTGTGTGTGTGTGTTCATTGTACTCTAAATTCCTCACAGAAATCACAACAAACTTTCTTTGCAACTACAGAGAGAGAGAGAGAGAGAGAGAGAGAGAAGGCAAGTCTCACCTAAAACCTTCAATTGTCAGCTGCATATCATAAATGGATGCTGTGAGGTCATTAGTCCATGAGAAGCCGGTGGTGATCTTCAGCAAGAGCTCATGCTGCATGTCACACTCCATGAAGCAGCTCATAAGCAGCTATGGAGCTAACCCAACAGTGTATGAGCTTGATGAGATGCCCAATGGACAAGAGATCGAGAAGGTGTTGAAGAAGATGGGATGTAAGCCTAGTGTGCCAGCTGTCTTCATAGGTGAGAAGTTGATAGGTGGTGCAAATGATCTCCTCAGCCTCCAAGTCCAAGGAAATCTGGTTCCAATGCTAAAGGAAGCAGGAGCAATATGGATTTGGAACACCGCTTAATTAGTTCTACCTCAAATTATGCATTAGAATGCTTGAAAATATACAACTTTTTTTATTTAGATACCTGTTTGTTGTGGCTTTGTCACACCCTATGCTGTTACCTATATGCTATAAATCTGATTTTGATCTTCTTCAATCAATGTCATAACAAGATGCAAATGCACTTGAGTATTTAGAGAGCTGACCAATTCAAATCTAGTAAATCTAAGTGAATGCTAATTCAGATCTCTTTGTATCTGTAATATTCCATATAATCTGCCAACAGATAATATGATCAACTGAACAGAAACAACAAGAAAAAAATTGCCACTCGAAGTGACAAAACTCCAATGCTAAGATATTCCACCTTTCCTGTAAACCAAAATGGCAAAGATTACCTCCCTTTTCACATTGATTTAATTTATGTCTAAGAAATTCATTCATCCAAGCTGTCTTGAATAGAGTTGTTTCAGACATGCTATTTTCCCTGTCAAAGCATCAACAAATTTAGTAATCTCTTATGAGCTTATTTAACCCATCCGACCCAATAATTGAGTTTTATCTTCTAAAGTTCTATGTTCGTACTCCTCTAAATTTATAATGTTTACCTTATGAACTGATCATACTTACCTTTTTATATGGTGAAATCATTTTCTATGAGACTTCTTTATGATCATTATAATTTATGCTAAGAGTTATAGGAGCTTATTGTCTTTTTAAGCTCCTCTATATTTTGTTCTCCTAATAAAAATTCACAGGCTTGTCTACTCCATTCCCCTTTAGTTGTCTGCCTGGCGGTTGTGTATGTGAATGTGTATCATATCAGTAACCTGGATCTTTTATATTTTGCATCAGACACTGCTTTGCCTAATAGACATTAATAGCACTCAATTACAGAAAATGGACCAGGAAAAAACAAATCAACAATCAATCAAATATAGAAAAAGAATAAAGAAATGATTCTCACTTCCATTTGGAAGAGTCACATCAAAATCTTATCCCAAAATAACATAAATTTTATCACTTGGAAATCCGAAGACAAGAGAGGGCAACATAGATCGGAAGAAGGAAAAAGAAAAAGATGTTCTCATGTTGTTAATGTGTGTATATATGATCAATCCCCATTATACTTCTCACTAGAGGAGAACAAATCTAACTGTTTTAAATACACTTAAGTTATAAAACAAGTTGGAAGCTTATAGTCGCCTTTTTTTTCTATCATAGGCAGACAGAAAGAAGGCAAAAGATGCTGAACTTAAGACCTGATTGGGACCAATTGCAAATGAGTGTATTGCTGTGAGCCGTCTTGTGTAGTTTATCTTATGGATATACATATAGGATGAATAAAACAACAATCAGAACAACACAAGTTGTCCTGCCTTCCGTATAGATGTACCTTTGCTTCCATTTCTCCAGGCATATTCCCTTCCCTGTCTGTGATACACAACTGCATATCACTCTGTCTAGCTCCCACTTGATCATCATTATCATTATACACAACTGCATTACAAAAAAAAAGAGAAAATTGAATCCGGTCCGAATGTTTTAGGGTGCTGGGTGCCCCTTCAATGAGAACTGAAAAAGAATTTTTTGTCAAGATTAAAGAGGCCATATGTCCTTCAGAAGCAAAAAAAAAAAAGGGACTTGGCCCTTAGTATTACAATGGGTCGTTTATCTTTCTGTGTACTGCATCTGTGCATGTGGGCATGATGCAGGCTCTGTTACAAGGATAAGTATTCTAAAAAATCGACTGCAGATTCTTTTGGCTAATTAACCATAGAAAAAGTAACGAACGAGGATTGCATAATAGACACGTGATTAGAGGTGTAAAGTGAAGGATACAGCAGCAAGCATTTGATGTAAACAAGCCTCTTTTGCAAGAATATATTCTTCAACAGTAAGTTTTAGTGTGCAAATCAGCTAGAAAAAGACACTTGCGCTTGCAATCAATTGCATTTCAATGTATTCGATAAATATCAGATAATACAAAATACTTAAATTCAGTATATTCTTTTGTTATGATTAACACAGTGACAAAGAAAAATATACATCTCGCTAAATTTATTCTGAGTTTAATGGTACTCAATTAAATAAAACAAAGTGGCACTTTCCCCGACAACCTATGCAATCAAACCTCCTAAGAAGTTTATCTAGCCAAAATGCAAGCAGCAAGATTTCTGTGTAAAGTGTTGCACTTGCCTTTTCTAATTGTTACATTTCCATGTAATTTTCTCTTCTGCATTCACTTTCTGACAGTAGGACTACAAAATCAGAGTTAACATACATAACAGAAGGCATCTCTCTATCACATGTACAGGAGATCACAGCTTCAGCAAGTTTCTAACTCAAACCACTGTTCTGTGGCATAAACTAAATGCAATATAATCATTTAAAAAAAAAGGGCACCATCTCGCATTTCACATGGATGAGGTGGGAAAAAAAAGTGGATGTCAAAAAAGAATCCATCTATTATGATTAAAAAAAAAAAAAGAACTCTATTTTTCAAGTAATTGGGATTACTCCAAAAAGTCCAAGACTCATCCCCTATATATATGTGTTCATTGTAGTCACTATTACACACAGCAAAACTCAATAGTCATCTCAACACAATTTCATTGAAATCCCAGAGAAAAAGGGGGAAAAAAAAAGAAAAAAAGAAGAAGCTAGTCTCACATACCGTCAGCAAAAATCCCAAACACCTTTGAATTTTCAGTTGCATATCATCAATGAACACTGTGAGGTCATTAGTCTATGAGAAACCGGTTGTAATCTTCAGCAAGAGCTAATGTTGCATTTCCCACTCCATGAAACAGCTCATAAGCAGCTATGGAGCTAACCCAATAGTATATGAACTCGATGAGATGTCCAATGGACAAGAGATTGAGAAGGGGTTAAGGAAGATGGGATGTAAGCCTAGTGTGCCAGCTATTTTCATTGGCGAGAAGTTGATAGGTGGGGCAAATGATCTCCTCAGCCTTCAAGTCCAAGGCAACCTAGTTCCATTGTTGATGGAAGCAGGAGCAATATGGATTTGGAATACAACATAAATAGGTGGACCATATAGTAGAATGCTGCAAAACATACAACCTTTTTTGTTTAGATGCATGTATTTCATGTTTCTATCACACCCTATTTCGTTACTCATATGATATAAATCAAACAACAGACCACAAGGCTTACTGGTTTGGCAAACTGCACATTTTGTAACTATCTGTTCACTATGGACAGTTTTGTCAAATAAATTAACACTAGTTTCTCTTATTATGTCAACATTTGTTATCTGATTTTGAAATAGTACCATCACTTCCATAACAAGAAGAGGATGCACTACAGTATTCAGACAATTGACCAATTCAAAGCCTAGTAACTCTAGATTAAGACAAAATTTGGGTTTCTTTGAATCTGTACCTGTAAAATAAAATATACTTAATAAACAGCTATAGGTAAATATATTTAACTGATCAAAACAGCAGTAAACAAACAATTGAGAGCTGGAGTGATAAACATTTAAGTATATATTGCACCTTTCTTGTAAACCAGAAAGGCAAACAATTCTTAAGCAAACACCTCCTCCCTTGGGGTATATGTATGTCCCAAAGAAACTTGTCTAACCCAGCTGTGTTGGATAATGCTAATTTATACATGCTATCCTCCCAATCAATTAACATATAGTGTCTCTTACTAGCTTTATTTAACCATGTTGAATTCTGATCAAAATATAGAGAAAATGCTCCTAAATTAGTACAGGTAAGCTAGTAGCTGTAATTCTTTATTATTAGCATTCCTTTGATATTTTTAGATATGGTTTAGTATTTTTATGGTATTTGATTGTGAGGTGACATTTTCCTAATTGTTAGATTTTCTTATTATGCATTTAGTCTATTACTAATTACTCTATTGGACACAATTCTACCTAGCTATTTAAGTAACTAGAACAGCGAGTATTTTGAGCCCTTGATATTACCTTCATTTTTTATTAAAATAATCCAACAAAATCAACAAACGCATTCCACAATGGAGTTGTATCATCTATGTGCTTACTCCTCTAATATGCTATAATATTTACCCTTATCAACTCATCATATTTTCCTCTGTATGTACTATTGTCATCTTCCGAGAGATTTATTTATGATCATTTATAAAAAAAATTAAGAATCTATCGAATCATTTCCTATTTAACTTTCTTTTTAAACTCTTATATAAGCTTTTCTCGTAAAACATTTCCACCAGTTTGTCCACTTTGTAGTGACAGCAAAATTCAATTAAATGGAGATCATTGAACTTGAGTGAGGAATTGAAACAGATCAAACATGATCTGATAAACAATCGAACTGAATTAAAGAGAGAACAAAAATGTTTTTATGCTTTTTAAAGAGAAGACTTTACACTTAACTGAACTCTGACACTTATTACAGAATGTATTGGGATAGAGTATGTATACTAAGACTAAAAACGTATCTGTCATATAATTGATAGCTGGCTGTAATTAAACTAAGTCACTAATGTTAGACTTAGGCTTCTATAAAAAGTAACACACTCTCATATGCCCCCTCAAGCTGGACTTCAAAGAGAGACAAGGCCATTCTTGCAAGATTAGAAATGATGTTGGTGTTCCCCCAATGCCTTAGAAAACAAATCAAGCAGTTAAAGACTTAAATTAACATAAACAGTGGAGATAAAGCCTCTTACACCTTATCATAAATGAAGAGAAAGTCAATTCTAAGGTGTTTAGTGCACTCATGAAACACTGGATTGGTGGCTAGATTATTTATACCAAGACTAGCCAGCTTCTAACTGTCCTATAATTGACAGCTGGTTGCCTGGTTGTTATTACTGAGACTACAAGGTTCCAAATGCCATATAATTCAAAGCTGGCTGTTATTCAAGTCACTGATATTCAACTTAGACTTCTACAAGCAAGCATACTCTCTCATACTACTCCCCTTTTAGCTGTCTAGCTGACTCTTTTGTAAGTGCGGAACTGTGTATCATATCAGTAACCTGGAACTTCTATATCTTGTATCGGAGAATGCCTTTGCTAATAGTCATTAATAAAACTCAAAAAAAACAACAACAACAACAACAACAACAACAACATTTACCCAGTGGAACTTCCCTTACGGGAAATCTGGGGGGTCAAGATGGGGGCACCCCTGGCTTAGAGCAACGGGGGAGCGACCAAAAGACCCAACGGGAAAGAAATAAAGCAGCATCTAACTAACTAAATGGAAAACAAAAAAAATCTCACTTCATATACATGGATCACATCAAAATCTTGTCCCAAAACTTTCACAAGAATAATGTAGATTTTGACACCATGAAATCAAAAGACAAGAGTGCGGCATGGATCAGAAAGAAAATAAAAACGAAAAATTGTCCTCATATCATTAATTTTTGTATTTATGATCTCTAGATATGGTCTATATCTCAGTAATCTTTCTCAATGAGCTTTGCATCGATAAAAGTTTATAATATACTTGAAAGCTTCCATTCACCTTTGTCTACCATATCAGCAGATAAAAAGAAGGGAAAAGATGCTGAAAAAAGATCTAATTGCTACCACTTGCAAATGACAATGTATGTGATGCTGTGAACCGTCCTTGTGCATTTATCTTATACATTTATATATAGAATGAATAAAGTGGTAATAGTAACACCTAAGTAAATTTATTTTCCCTACAGATGTACCTTTGCTTCAATTTCTTTAAGCATATTCCTTTCCTTGTCCTTGATAAGTGCACATCACTCTGTCCAGGTCCCAGTTGATCATTGAATTTGGAGTAGAAACATGGTCATTATACACTGCAAAAGAATATCAACTGCAAAAAAAAAAAAAATCAAATGTACCTGGTCCGAATGTTTTAGGATGTCCCTTCACTAAATGGAAGGAAAATTCTCAGTAGGTTGAAATGAGAACCGAGAACAATGTGTCAAGCGTCCGGCTGAAGAGGCCAAATGTCCTTCAGAATATGAAACAAAAAGGGGGGCTATACTTGGCCTTTAGAATTAGAATGGGACGTCGTGTACTGCATGCATGTTGCAACCCCTGGTACAAAACTAAGATACGAGATTGGAAGTCTTAACTGAAGATATATGTGTTCATCCCCTATATATATGTGTTCATTGTAGTCTACATCCTCACATTCACAGAAAAAACTCATCCATCATCATAACAAAGCTTCAGTAATCGAAGAGGAAAAAAAAACAGCCCTACATATCATCTCTGTCAATCTCGAAAAAACCTTCAATATTCAGCTGCATATTATAAATGGATGTTGTGAGGTCATTGGTCCATGAGAAGCCAGTGGTGATATTCAGCAAGAGCTCATGTTGTATGTCCCACTCCATGAAACAACTCATTAATAGCTATGGAGCTAATCCAAAAGTTTATGAGCTTGACGAGATGTCCAATGGACAAGAGATCGAGAAGGGGTTAGAGAAGATGGGATGTAGGCCTAGTGTGCCGGCTGTTTTCATAGGTGAGAAGTTGATAGGTGGGGCAAATAAACTTCTCAGCCTCCAAGTCCAAGGCAACCTAGTTCCACTACTGATGGAAGCAGGAGCCATATGGATTTGAAACAAAGCTCAATTAGTTCTAGCACCAAGTTATATATTAGACTGGGACAAAATGTAGAACCTTTTTAGTTTAGATACCTGTTTGTCATGTTTGTTTTGTCTCTACCAATGTGACATAGTTCAAAAGCAAACCATAGGGTTCATTGCTTTGGCAAAATAAATAGTTCTTCGACTTCTTGCTCACTATGTACTTTAACCTTTCCATTATATTAAACTAATTTTGATCTTGTACCATGACTGCCATAACAAGAAGCAGATGCACTTCAGTATTTAGACACTTCAATCTGCCTATGCTACATAGTGGGATTCAGAATGAAAAACATGTGAGTGCAAAACATTTCAGCAATAAAGAAACTAATTAGCAAATTGGAAGTACATTCTAATTTAAAAGAGTGAGACTTTTTACTTTGAGAGAGATCAAACACCAGATAGTAACTTGCTTTGCTTCTAATCAGTATACTGCTTCAGCTGAATAAATAGATTCCTTGGACACTGTGCATTGAACATTATAGGACATCAGTTCAACTCGAAATTAAAGAAGAATGAGAACCAGACACTTCACAAAATTATACATTGTAAGTGGAGAAGTGTTCAATTCCATTCCCCTAAGTTGTGTTATCGCCGTCATAGCATCCTCTGAGGATGTCTTGATTTCCAATCAAAAGCAACTCTTGAAATCGCTTTTTTTCACCAATAAGCAAGATTCAAGCTTCCTATCAAACAAGTTCTGGCCAATGAGCAAGATTTTACATGTACAATAGCAGGACAGAAACTTCGTGATTAAATCGCAGATGGACACGATTTCAGAATGTACTAGTGCTTCGATTGAAGTAATGAGAAAATATAGATGGAAAGTTCTTACAAAAATGAAAGCCAAAAACATAAGCCCTAAAAAAAAAATTCGCTGCTTCTGGAGAAACAGTGGAAAACGAAAGGCCAGTCGAAAAATAAAACATAAGAAGGGGAACACAGAGGGAATGACAATGCCGTTGTTTTGGACCTCCCGCGGTCCCGCCAATTTCAGGCAAAATTTTCCTCCTCCGCCTCTTGTTTTTTCACAAAGACATATTTTATGGGAATTAGTTACAGTGGAGTTGTTAAAAAACTCCATAGATATAGAGTTGAATAAATCCTAACCATTAAATACAAATTGAATGGTTGAGATTTGATTTTTCTCTCTCCATATCAAGTTATTATTTTTTTCTTTTTTCTTTTTTTTCCGACGGATTCACCAATTTCCTATAGGGTTTTAATAACTTTACCCATAGAGTTTCTCACAAACTCCACTTATCACATAAAGTTAGGTTCCTAATTTTTGTAAATATTTTTTTAGGTTCCTAATTTTTGAAAATTGTTACTATTTGATTCTTTTTCATTTTAGACTTTAAATTTAATTACAATGAAACACCCAAACTTTATATTTATTTTGTCATAATACCAATATTTATTTATTTTTAAAAAAATACCTCAGTCTACACATTTTAGGAAAAAATAATAAATTATTACTCCATATTTACTCCTTTTTCAAAAAATAGTACTTTTTATTAAAAAAAACATAATTTTAAAAATAGAAGGTGAGTTATAAATATTTATTGCCCTCTTATTGAATTTAATAGTTCTTAAAATATTTTATAAAATTAAAAAAAAAAAACAAATTTTCACAAAAAAAAAAATCTAACTTCCCCTATTTACCCATTATTTATAACTTTTTTATAAAGTGATTTTTTAATCCATCACTTTTTTGCAATTATTTTATAAACTTCATAAAAATTTGATAAAAGAAATTTTTATATAAAAAAAATCACCCCTTATTTACGCTTTGTTAAAAAAAACTAGTAATATTTACCCTTTGTTAAAAAAACTAGTAAAGTGATTTTTTAATCCATCAAATTTTTGCAGTTATTTTATGAACTTCATAAAAATTTGATAAAGAAATTTTTATATAAAAAATCACCCCTTATTTACCCTTTGTTAAACAAACATTTCTAGTTTTTTTTTTAACAAAGGGTAAATAAGGGGTGATTTTATTAATTCAATAAGAGGGCAATAGAAGAAATTTTTTAATTTTATAAAAATATTTTAATAACTATTAAATTCAATAAGAGGGAAAAAATATTTATAACTCACCTTTTATTTTTAAAATTATGTTTTTTATGAAAAGTACTATTTTTTGAAAAAAGGAGTAAATATGGAGCGATAATTTATTATTGTTTCCTAAAATGTGTAGATTGAGGTATTTTTTGAAAAAAAAAAATTGGTATTATGACAAAAATAAGTATAAAGTTTGGGTGTTTGATTGTAATTAAACTTAAAGTCTAAAATGAAAAAATGACCAAATCGTAACACTTTTCAAAGGTTAGGGACCTAAAAAAGCATATGCAAATGTTAGGGACTAATAATAACTTTATGTGATAGGTTAAGGACTATAGAAGGAATTCACCCTTTTATGTTATTAAAAAAGGCCGATTCCTTATGCACAGGAAAAAAACGCCCGGCACACACGGGATTCATACGCTTCATGAAGCGTACGCTTCATGAAGCGTATGACCCAAAGGGTGCCCTCCACCGGGGTCATACCTGGGGGCATGCGTTTCACGAAGCGTCACTCTTCACAAAGAGTGACGCTTCATGAAGCTTAAGGGTTTGGGGAGTTTTTCCCCGCGCGCTACGCCACCGCCATGGAATTAGGTGTGTTTACATTAATTTGGAAAAAAAAATTATATTCATACTTTTATTTATATCTTTATGTCATAAGATAGATTACATATCAAACATTGAAGCCCAATATATATTCATAAATCACAAAGTTTATGAGTAAAAAACACAACTTTCACAAAATACAATGGCATCCAATAGATCATATGAAGAAAATTCATCGACGGAATCGCCTTTTTCAGATGAACCTTATGAATTGGAATCATCATCATCATCTTATGAAGAGTTGTCATCATCTTTTGAAGAAGGAGGAGGAGGAGAAATAGACGTTGACGAAGAAGAAAACGACATAGTCAAGGTCAGTTTTTTTGTTAAAAAATCATATATTTAAATTGCAGTTTATAGTTTTATATTTAGAAATTTGAAGGTATCATTATTTGTATATGTAAATTAAAAAAAATTAAATTATTAATCTTATATATTTGTATTGATTATATCCGTTCAGAAAAAAATATTATTGTTATTTAATAGTGTAGAGTTGAATGGAAAATAATAGTAAAAAATATGTTATTGTTAAAAACATAGTGCGTGTATTTGCAGTTTAATTGAAAATAATTTTAATTTATAAATAGGTAAAGGGGAGAGATTTTTCTGTTGACTTTCATCACGATGGGGTGTGGGATAGTCGAGATGAAATGATAGCCTGGGCTAGGCAAGTTGGGCGTGAAAGAAATATGGCGTTGCCTATAAAAACGTCAAATGCAAATTTGGTCATGCTAGCATGTCATAGGCATGGTATGTATAGACCTGGGAAGAAGGGTGATTTCATCCCTACTGTTACACCGCGTCAGGTGCGAACCTTGTACACAAAGTGCAAATGCAAATTCGAGTTGCTTGGTGTTAGAAGTAAATCGACCGGGAAGTGGGCACTAATGGTTGTGTGCGGAGTCCACAACCACGATCTCCCCACTATTCTGCTTGGCAATTCATTTTCAGGTCGAATGACGGAAGCACAAAAACTGCTTGTGAAGGAATTGAGCTATATATGTGTGTCACCTGCTCGTATAGTGGAGCGGTTGAGAAATATTTACCCTGGAAATGTGACATCAAGGAAGCAAGTTTCAAATTTGAGGGCGTGAAAGAGGATAGTGCAAATCTGACAACCACCCAATATGCACTGCATTTTCTACAATGAAACGATTACAGAGTATTTCCGAATAGGATAGGTGGTTCGGATTATATTGATATCCTCTTCTTTGTGCACCCCAGCTCGCTGCATCTACCGAAGTTGTTTCCGTATGTCGCCATTATGGACAGCACATATAAACAACATGTACAATCTTTTAAGTTTTTAAGTATATACTGAGGCAATTATTGTTTTTGTAAAGTTGTATATTTGTTTCATGTATTGACAGGTACGACATGGCTTTGCTGCAGATAGTGGGGTTTACATGCACTAACAGATCTTTCAACATAGGTTTTGCACCTCTCAAGAGAAGATACAGCTAGTTATACATGGGTGTTGGCGTGTTTGAGGCGTTTGTTTCAGGAAGTGGGAGCAATGCCAAATGCGATCATCACAGATCGAGAGAGGGCAATCATTAACGCAAAGGACGTTGTGTTTGGAGAGGATGTCAAACATCTTCTATGTTGGGTGCATGTTAAGGGGAACATATTAGGATACGCTGTAGGTATCCTAAAGGACCAGGATAAGGCGAAAAGGTTTGCTAATAGATGTTGGGGCATATTCATGTCGACAACGGAGGCAAAATACGAGGATAGGCTTAGAAGAGTGAAAGAGCATTGGCCAGGGCTGATGAAGTATGTTGAGAGATCATGGATCGGGCCTTACAAGAAGTCGATAGTTAGAGCATTTACCGCTCACTGTACCCACTTCGAAACGAGAACAACAAACAAGTACACACGTTTTAATGGTTTATATATTTTTGGTTGTTAAAATTATGTGATTTACACATTTGTAATGTACATTATTTATAATACTAATATGTATGACACAGGGCGGAGGGCATGCACAACGTCCTTAAAAAAATACTTAACAGTTCTCGAGGAGGCTTCAACACAGTGATCGGAAGGATCCACAATCACATTCAGTCCCAAGTTAATGATATACGAGGGGATCTGGAGATGTCACGTAGCAAGATTCCAACTGAGTTGAATAGTGTCCGTAGTCGAGTTAGGACGATATTCATACGCCTATTTTACAAAGTGTCAACATTGTGCATTCTGAAGTTGTTGAATATGTACTACGACCTGAACAGGGACGCCGCAGAAGGAAAATTAGAGAAAGAGTGTGTTGATTTTTGGGTACGGGAGTGCATGGGTCTTCCTTGCCGTCATACGATTGCCCAAGCCATTCTCAATAAGAGGCCGATCCCACCAGGTGACATACACCCATTTTGGCATCAGGTGGTATGGGAGGGAGTAGATCCAAAGCGCATGTCCATAGAAGACAAAGAGTCAAAAGAACTTACCGAGATCAGATGGGAAGATATGGTGGAGAGGAAGCGTCGGGGTGAATTGACATATGACCATGTGTACTTGATCAGTGAGTCGTTTGTAGACAATGTGCTGGGAAAAGAGTCGTCTTTGATTGAGAAGTAGATGCTATGAAGAGGGGGCGACCAAAGGGGTCCACTAAGTGGTCCACAAAGAGGAATAATTCTTTGTTTGAGCATCGGATGGAGGCATATGAAAAGGAGTAGCAACTGAAGGAAAAGGAGAGCCAAGTAAAAACCTCATTGCCCTGCAAAAAGCATGGAAGGCCTAAGGGCTCAACCAACAAGGCCCCGAAAAAAGTTACGACGGGGACAAGTACACAGGAAGCGAGGGGCAGCATAATGTGGCTGGATTTCAACTTTGGAGTTGACAATGTTAACAACTTCATGTTTCCTTACATTGATCAGTTGCAGGATGTAACGCCAGATGGGCATTGCGGTTATCGATCACTCGAGTACCGCAGAGTTCGGTTGAAGTTGACAGACGAATTAAGGAGGAACAGAGTCGTATATGAGCCTATTTGGAACAAATCTCCTATTGATGAGATGTTGGATACTATGCCCTATGTGGCTAGCCCTTGCGCTCGAAGATATTGGATGGAGATGCCCATAGCCGGTTTGATCTTTGCCACACTACATCAGGTTGCAGTTGTTTTGTTGTCGTGGGATGGATCGCACACATGCTTGCCTATGCAGGCGAGAGGGGACAACTGGGACCCTCCAACCAAGATATATGTCATAGCGCTCGTGGAAACAGAGATCACTTCATACATGTGAGTCATATATTATTATCATGAAAGTAAATTAGCTCTTATACTTTTTTACTCGGTAATATATTATCTGTTTAATTTGCAGGTCTGGTTGAGCGATGACTCCCCACTTCCTCCTCCGCCGAGGGATTGGACAAGAACCCATCACCCTAGCGTCAACGGGTGGGATGAGCCGTTTAGACAGAGAATGTCAACATGGCGCGAGAAGCGGATTAGCCATAAAGTCTATCCAAATGTTACTGTTTGAAGTTGATGATATATGTAATTAGTTAGAACCGTATTAGTTTTATTTGTAATGCATTTTTGGCTTAGTGTTTGCTTGTTATGCTAAATATGGTTTTGTGCTAGTATAATTATTAATGGCTTTGAATAAAATACCATATGAGGTGGCTTATAATAAAATACTTCAACTCGGGGCATGATGATGTGTCTTAGAGGCCCCAAAATGGGGTCATGTATCAAGATGAAGCACCAACGGGCTTCATATAAGGGATCATGGTTCTTGACTAGCGGAATGAGGACAAATGTCCGGTCGTGATGGCCATCACGGGTCGTGAAATGGAGGTCACGACCCGTGATTGGGTCTTTAGGTGGCTTAGGACTTGTGATCCCTTCTTTGAGGGGCGTAGAAGGATCATATGCCTTGCGCATCATGAAGCGTGCGCTTCATGATGCGCAATACACCCAGAATAGGGCAAACGAAGGCCAAGCATAACTCGGATAGTGTAACACTTGCGCTTCATGAAGCATACGCTTCATGAAGTGTAAGGTCCCTACCCTGTTCAAAACCTGGTCGAACGAACTCTGACAAACACTTGCGCTTCATCAAGCTTTACACTTTATGAAGCGCAAGGCTTAGACACCAAAACAGATCCAAACCTGCAGCTAACAGTGGCAACAGTAGTAGTTTCTCTTGTGCACTACAGTAGTTGCTTTCAGTTAACAATTCCACATGGAATGATGCAAAACTTACTAGTCATGAGATCAAACAAGTTTGTGCTGATTTTTCTTGCCAAAGTTAAAGTGCAGTTGATAAGATTACTAAGGAAATAAGATATCAACAGATTGAGGCTGCTGGAAACGAAATTACGAATGTTATCCCTCAGTCTGAAAGCCAAGAAGCCAAAAATTTTGGAAGAAGAAATCCAATGGAAAAAGCAAGTCACCAAAAGCTTTATTTTCATAGTGGAAATAAAAAGTACATAAGTAGACACTCAACTAAACTAATCTAGCAAACAAATAAAAAGAAAACAATCTAAATCTCAAAACATAGGATAGACCAACACAAAGTAAAAGAAACAGAGTACTAAGACATAATCTAGTCTAAAACATAATATAGTCTATGATGATTGGATCGTTTGGATTGAAACCATCATCCTCTTCCTCATGCTTAACTAGGCGTAAATCAGTGTATGATGGGACTTCCATCTCAGGGTTGCCGTTGGCCCTTGCTTCGGCATTGAAGAGAATGATTTCTTGTAGTTCCATCTCCTCTTTGAAAATTCTCTCCATCGTGGTGAGGTAACCGAGTCGGGCAAGGTGTTTCCCAACAGTCTTCAAACCTACTTCCTTGTTGTTGATTAGCTCCCGAATGAAGAGACGGATCTCTTGTACATCCGCCAAGTACTTGCGTAATTCATCTTGAATAGTATATGCCATCGAAGCTTTGATTATGGAGATATATGCAGAAGCATTGATGTATGCAGAAGGCAACTGGTTTTTATAGATATATGCATAAGCGTTGATGTTTTTGGCCATGGTTTGATATTGACGGGGAAATTTTGTGCCAAAACCAAGCAAAATCAATGAAAAATAAGGAAATTGTAGATCGCTTCCGTAAATATAGCATCGTGGCCAACTAAAATTTATCTACAACCGCCTACAAAATATTTTTTGGATTCTGTAACAGAGTACTTGCGCTTCATGAAGCGTAACGCTTCATGAAGCGCAAGGCTTAAAACAACACAGACGCGGAGACTGTAAAGTGCCTTACGCTTCATAAAGCGTACGCTTCATGAAGAGCAAGTTATAGAAGGAATAAAAGGGGTGGCTTTCGCTCGTCCCGCGTTTCGAACCGTAGACAAAATCCTCAAACGCGTGTACCTGGACCAAGTGTGCCGCATTGGCTATCGATGTATATAGGAGATAATTTTCTTTTCAACTAACGCAGTTTCGATTCGGTTTGGTTCGAAATTAAAATAAACTGACCGGTTCACCTATTTTTAGGGTTCCAATAACAAAATTATAACCGGTTCCTAAGAGATTGTACTTGAAATAATTTTTTGGATCTATAATATATGATTTTATTTATATTTTAATATGTGAACCCTTAGTAATCATATTAAACCTTTTATATAATCGAACCGGCCTCAAAATAAACTGGAAAATAAAAAATGTTCCGGTTCTTGAAATTTCATGTTATAAGGGTTATTACCATAATTTATGGTAAGGTTACGTTTTATGGTTAGGGTTTAGGGTTTAGGCTAGGGTTTAGGGTAGGGTGAAGGGTTAGGGTAGATTGTTTAGGGTTTAGGGTAAAAGGTTTAGATGATTTCATGTTATATGGTTTAATATTCATAATCAATTAACAATAATACTAACACAAAACCGTATTTAGCATTACAACCATACACTGCACCAAATATCCATTACAAATACTACTGCTATTTGAAATTTCATCTTATAAGGTCGAAGGTTTAGACATTGTGTTTTGTTACCAGGACAAGTGTTTAAGGTTAGTGATATGTTGTATTTCATATAGCATAATTAGGATTAGATAATAAATTTTATATATAGATTTAGGTCCATTTAGTGCTTGTAACGATATATGAGTAGAAGACCGAAGACTTGAAGAAATTGGAAGAATTGAAGTCGGGATTAGAAGATCGAGAAGTGAAGGCCGCGGAGATGAGCAGTCCGCGGTGGAGCAAGAATTCAGTGCCGCGATCGCGGAGGCCTAAGGCCGCGGTCGCGGGTCAGCGTTGACTCGGATGAGGATTTCTACAGCTTCGCGATCGCGGAGGTTGTTCACCGCGATCGCGAAGGTCCACGTCAGCATAATTCCGAGGCGGCGTTTGCTCTATCTATCTGTTTTTATTTTATTATTTCCGAGTATTTTTATTTCGTACGCTTAGTTCGAGACTACTTAAACCTAGTTTTCAGCCTTTGTTGGCATTCTCTTAGACCTAATTTCAGACTTTGGTATTTTCTCTGTTATGGAGAACTAAACTTTCTAGATTCTATTCGAGTTGAAGCTTTTCAGACTCAAGTTGTTGTGAGATTCGTCTTTTCAGGTTTATTTCTAAAGGTTATTTCAATTCTCTTGGGCATAATTTATACTGATTGTATTGATTTCTACTTGATTGATCACCTTGTTGGAATTGATATTATCTATTGCTAGATCTAGGTTTTCTCGTAGCAAAGCCTAATCTGTGTAGCAACTCAATTGATGTAGGACTCGTTGGACTAAAACAATTGAGAAGAGATTTGAATGCATGTTAATTGTTTGACTCGTTGGAATTCAATTGCATGTATCCTGTTTATCCTTGTTCTTATTGCTAGTATTCATATTATTTATGATCGTTTCATGAGTAATTTGGATATTAAGTTTGCATGTCTCGTTGCCATGTCATAATTCTGATCAGGATAGGAATAACTAAAAGGAATAACTTGTTTGAATCTAGGATCAATAACTTGAGGAAGAAAAGTGGATACTTGAATAGGATTGTTTTTTCCTAATTGATAAAAATCCAACTTTTGCCCTGTTTGATTGCTTGCTTTGTTTTTTCAATTCTTAGTTTTAGTTTTAATTCACAAAATCCTCCCTTTGTTACTTCTTTGAGTTGATAATAATAAAACTTAGGATACAAGTGTCTCTTGGGTTCGACCCCGACTTACCGACTATACTAGTTGAGTAACTAGAGATTATTTTTGATTTGGCACGACGACTTTTAGCCAGTCAAATTTTGGCGCCGTTGTCGGGGACACTTTTGTTTAATTCTAAGTTTTTATTGTTACCAACTCTAGTGTGGACCCTAGTTTATGGTCCACACTCGTGCTACTGATTCTTCTATTTTGCCTTTTGATTCAGAGATTGAAAGGACCCTTTCCAGGTTGAGACGTGAAGCTCGGGAATACTCCGTGAATTGCCTTTCGACTTGAATTCTGCTGAAACTGAGACAATGGGAGATCAGACTTTGAAGCAGCTGACTGCTCCTAACTTTCAACAACAGCCCCTGGCTGTTCAGTTCCTTGCGCTGAATGATGGTGTCAAGTTTGAATTGAAATCAGGGTTGATCCATCTCTTACCCCAATTCCATGGGCATGGTGGGGAAGATCCAAACAAGCATCTTGCTGAATTTGATCAGGTCTGCTCAAGTATGAAGCCTGCTGATGTAACTGAGGACCAGATCAAGCTGAGGGCGTTTCCTTTCTCTCTGAAGGATTCAGCCAATGAGTGGCTCTACTATCTTTCTCCACGCTCCATAAATACTTGGACTAAGATGAAAGCGGCATTCTTAGAGAAATATTTTCCTGCCACCAAATAGAACAGTCTGAAGAAGAGCCTGAGCAATATTGAGCAACAGGCTGGAGAGAGTCTGTATGATTATCATGAGCGATTCAAGAGACTGTGTGCTAGTTGTCCGTATCATGGGTATTCTAATCAAGATCTGGTACTGTATTTCTTTGGTGGATTACTGGATGAAGAGCGCAGAATGGTGAATGCAGCTTGTGGTGGAAGCCTGATGAATAAGACACCAACAGATGCCCTTGAGCTCTTTTCTGAGCTATCTGAGAACTCAAGGCAATTCAACAAAAGAACTGGCGCTAAGGGAGTCAATGCTATGGACTCCTCTTCTGTTATAAAAGCTGAGATGGCGGAGTTGAAAGATATGATGAAGAGGTTCATGCTGCAAGGAACCCCTCAACAACTGAAGGCATGTGAAATCTGTGCTGACACACTTCACCCTACTGATGCATGCCCACAACTCCAGGAACCTCAGGCTGAGGTTAATGCTGTAGGAGGATATGGACCTCCTAGACCTCGTTTTGATCCTTTTTCTAATACTTACAACTCAGGCTGGGCACATAATCCAAATCTGAGATATGGGAATCCAAATCAGCCTCAATATAATCAGCAAGGAGGAAATCAGCAAAACAGGCAACCTTATGTTCCTAGACCTCCAGTTCAAAATCAAAACAACTCATTCAATGCTGAAGAGATGTTTGCAAGGCTAGCTAACACAGTAGACCAGTTGGGACAGAACACTCAGACTAATTTCCAGTCCACTCAAGCTAGTATCAAGAATATAGAGACTCAGATAAGTCAACTGGCTACTGCGGTAAGCAAGCTAGAGGCCCGAGATTCTGGGAAATTGCCGGCACAACCTATCAATCCAAGAGAGAATGTGAGTGCTATCACATTACGAAGTGGAAGAGAGCTGAATAGTGATGTGGGGGTGAATGAAGATCCACGAACTGAAATGTTCGATATTCTGGAGAACGCCTCCGCGCCCGCGGAGAATGATTGTCGCGATCGCGGAACCTCAACTGAGACCACGGGGATTCTGATCGAAGGCACCGCGACCGCGGTGACCAACTGCCGTGACCGCGGAGGCGAGAAAAAACCGGATACCGAAAAATCCGAATTTCCGCGACCGCGGGAAACTTTCCGCGCCCGCGGTACTGAAGCTGAACCCGAGGATTCTTACGTTCGCCCTCAGTTTCCTCCCATGAATTCACAGAGGCCGATTCCACCATTCCCCGAGGCACTCAAGGATACAAAGAAGCCAGAACAAGACAAAGATATCTTTGAGACATTCTCCAAGTGTGATGTAAACATCCCTTTGCTTAATCTGATTAAAAGTGTTCCTAGATTTGCTAAATTTCTAAAAGAGTTGTGCACTATCAAAAGGAACCAAAAATTGAAAGGGAAACAGAAAGTTAAGGTTAGTGAACATGTCTCTGCTGTATTTCAAAGGCGTATGCCTAAAAAGTGCAGTGATCCAGGCATGTTTAGCATTCCATGTATAATAGGAGACACTAAAATTGATAAAGCCATGCTTGATTTAGGTGCTTCTATTAATGTCATGCCTTATTCTGTTTACACTTCACTAGGCTTAGGACCTTTGCAAGAAACTGGTATTGTTGTTCAACTAGCTGATAGGTCCACAGTCTACCCGAAAGGGATTGTTGAGGATGTTCTTGTTATGGTGGATAAATTGATATTCCCTGCTGATTTCTTTGTGCTTGATATGGATCATGATGTGCATGCTGCTCCAATTCTGTTAGGTCGACCTTTCATGAAAACTGCTAGAACGAAAATTGATATGTGTAAAGGCGTCCTAACCATGGAATTTGATGGGGAAATATTTGAATATAGCATGGATAATGCTATGAAATACCCCCAAGATGATCACTCTCTATGCTCAGTTGATGTAATTGATCCTATTGTACAAGATGTCTTTGATACTACTTGTGTAGATGAGTTGCAATCTGTTCTAGAGAATGACATAGATCCTGCATGCTTGAATTATGAATTGCCTAAAAGATATCATGAGATTTTTGCTGATCTGAATGCATGCTGTGAATCTCCTGCTGATGCTTTGGCCATTGGGCCCATACCACTAACTCTCCCTAGCGAGAAATTGCTTCCTTCTGTAGTGCAGGCACCTGAAGTTGAGCTTAAACAGCTCCCTGAGCATTTAAAATATGTCTTCCTTGGAGATGGTGACACTTTGCCTGTCATTATTTCTAACAAACTCTCCAAGGAGTAAGAAGATAAATTGGTGCAGGTACTTAAAGAGCACAAGACAGCACTAGGGTGGACCATTGCTGACATTAAAGGGATTAGTCCCTCTACATGTATGCATAGGATCCTCCTAGAGGATGGTGCCAAGCCATCCAGACAGCCACAAAGAAGGCTCAACCCACCTATGATGGAGGTAGTCAAGAAGGAGGTGCTGAAGCTCCTACAGGCAGATATGATTTATCCCATCTCTGATAGTCAGTGGGTTAGTCCGACCCAGGTTGTGCCCAAAAAGGGTGGTATTACAGTAGTTGAGAATGTGCATGGGGAATTAGTCCCCACACGAGTCCAGACTGGTTGGAGAGTCTGTATTGATTACCGTAAGCTGAATACGGTAACCAGAAAAGATCACTTTCCCCTGCCATTCATTGATCAAATGCTTGAGCGACTTGCCGGTCGTTCCTATTATTGCTTTTTAGATGGTTATTCAGGGTATTTTCAGATTGCTATTGCACCAGAGGACCAAGAGAAAACGACATTTACATGTCCGTTTGGCACTTTTGCATACCGCAGAATGCCATTCGGATTGTGTAACGCACCCGGTACGTTCCAACGGTGTATGGTAAGCATCTTTTCTGAGTATATTGAAAATTTTATTGAGGTTTTTATGGATGACTTTACAGTACATGGTCATGACTTTGATGCCTGCTTAAACCATCTCTCTTTAGTCCTTCAAAGATGTGTAGAGACCAATTTGGTTCTAAACTCTGAGAAGTGTCACTTTATGGTTGAGCAAGGCATTGTTTTAGGTCATATAGTGTCATCCAGGGGTATTGAGGTCGATAAGGCAAAGATTGATATCATTCAGTCCTTGCCTTATCCTACTAATGTGCGTGAAGTGCGTTCTTTTCTAGGCCATGCAGGTTTCTATCGCAGGTTTATTAAATACTTTTCCAAAATCTCAGCCCCATTATGTGATTTGCTGAAGAAAGATGTGCCCTATGAGTTCAATGAGGCATGCAAAATGGCGTTTGATGAGCTGAAAACACGCCTTACAAGTGCACCAATAATTCAAGCCCTAGAGTGGTCTCGACCTTTTGAGATCATGTGTGATGCAAGTGACTACGCTGTTGGGGCTGTTTTGGGTCAAAAAGAAGCTAGAGCATCCCATGTTATACATTATGCTTCTATGACCTTGAATGATGCCCAAAGGAACTACTCCACCACTGAGAAGGAAATGCTTGCTGTAGTGTTTGCTTTGGAGAAGTTCAGACAGTATCTGTTGGGGACAAAGGTGATAGTATACTCAGACCATGCAGCACTTCGTTATTTAATGACGAAAAAGGAGGCTAAGCCAAGACTGATAAGATGGATTCTCCTGCTGAGTGAGTTTGATATAGAGATCAGAGACAAAAAGGGAGCTGAGAATCTGGTGGCTGATCATCTAAGTAGGATTGTGCATGAAGAAAATACACCAGGAAGCCAAGATCAGATTCAAGGACGTTTTCCCGACGAAACATTGTTCGAGGTTCAAAATAGCGATTCCGCGATCGCAGTGAAGGCTCTCCGCGCCCGCGGAACTGTAACTGAAACAGGTGAAATCGCTCTGAATATTCCGCGATCGTGGAAACTAGTCCGTGCCCGCGGCTCTGACTTCGACAGTGACATCGATCCTCGGTTTGAAGAATTTATGTTTGGGATCCATTCATTCCGGCCATGGTATGCAAATATTGTTAACTACCTCGTCTCGGGGGAGTTCCCACCTACTTTTACCAAGGCCCAAAAGGACAAGGTTCGTCAGGAATCCCGATTTTATGTTTGAGATGATCCATATTTATGGAAGCACTGCACAGATCAGGTAATCCGACGTTGTGTCCCGGATTCTGAGGTACAATCTATCCTTTCTTTTTGTCATTCCTATGCATGTGGGGGTCATTTTGGGACTAACAAAACTGCTAGGAAAATTTTAGAAGCTGGATTTTATTGGCCTCATATTTTTAGGGATGCTTATGCTTTCTGTAAATCATGTGATCGTTGTCAGAGGATGGGTAATATTTCTAAGAGACATGAGATGCCTCAAACTCGTATGATATTCTGTGAAGTTTTTGATGTTTGGGGCATTGATTTTATGGGACCCTTCCCCTCTTCCTATGGGAATCTGTATATTTTACTTGCGGTGGACTATGTTTCCAAGTGGGTGGAAGCAAAGGCCACCAGAACTGATGATTCAAAAGAAGTTGCAGGTTTTCTTAAGGACAACATTTTTTCAAGATTTGGGATTCCAAAAGCTCTAATAAGTGACAGGGGTACTCATTTTTGCAACAAAACTGTCAGTGCTTTATTGAAAAAGTACCATGTCACTCAGAAGATCTCTACAGCGTATCACCCCCAGACCAATGGACAAGCTGAAGTGTCCAACAGAGAGATAAAAACAATCTTGGAGAAGACGGTGGCACCCAACAGAAAAGATTGGAGTTTGAGACTCAATGATGCTTTGTGGGCCTACCGTACTACTTATAAGACACCCATCGGGATGTCTCCCTTCAGATTGGTTTATGGAAAAGGCTGTCACTTGCCGGTGGAACTTGAGCATAAAGCTTATTGGGCGGTCCAAAAATGCAACTTCAATATCAAAGAGAATGGAGAGTTCAGAAAATTGCAATTGCAAGAGTTGGAAGAGTTGAGATTGGATGCTTATGACAATGTTGTGAATTACAAGAACAAAACAAAAGCATGGCATGATAAGAACATCCTAAGGAAGGAATTCAAAGTTGGAGACAAGGTCCTTCTCTTTCAGTCTCGTCTCACACTCTTTCCAGGCAAACTCCGTTCTAGATGGGCTGGACCGTATACAATTACTCAAGTCTTTCCACATGGGGCTGTGGAATTATTGGATGGGGACTCTCAAAATGTGTTTAAGGTTAATGGCCAGAGACTAAAGAAATATCATGAGGGAGTCAGCCTAGAAGTATTAGAGGAGGTGGATCTTTCTGATCCAAATCCCGATGCTGAATAAAAGGGCTAAAATGTCGGGCCAACGACATTAAATAGAGACGCTGCTCGGGAGGCAACCCGAGGTAAGTTTTCTTTTTCTTTCTTTTATTTTGTTTTTTTTGTTTTTAGTTTTAGTTTTCCCTTTCAATCTTGTCGGACTAACATGCAGGTACTAGGTTCGAAAGAACAAAAATAATTTGGGGAATTTGTTCCTCGAAATGCACAGAAAACAAGGCGAACAGGTACAAGTATACAGCCGCGATCGCGGAACTGAGCATCCGCGAGATATTTAAAAAAAATGCAAGGATTTGACGGGAATTCCCGGTTTTACCCCTCACTTACCGGCCGGCCCTACCCTTTTCTTACCTTCTTCTTCTACCTTCATCCTCCTTTCATTCCAATCCACCATTGTTGCAACCTCTCAAATCTCTCAAACCCAAATTTTCCAACTCTACAAAAATCGAATCCCAACCCGTTTTCTTCATCCTTTCACCATTCTAAACACAAATCCACCATCCATATTCCCAAATTCCCATCCAAAACATCACAAATTCAAATCTAGACTCCAAACAAATTTTTTTTCTAAATCTCCCTCAAAACCTCTCCAAATCCACTCATTCTTCTCGGAATTTTCATTAGCAAGTCACCGCGATTCAGTTCGAAGCCCCGCGAGCCACCGCGAGAGAACGCCGGAACCGAGGAGAATTGTACGACCGCGACCGCGGTGACCGTCCTCCGCGCCCGCGGAACTGCTGCAGAAGCCGATAATTTCCACTTTGTGAGTCTGATTTCGCCCTTTCCTCGGTTTATTCATTATTATGGCTTATCCGGTTAGACTGAGTAGTAGGGCTGAGAAGGCATTTTGGAATGAGATTGATAAGAAAACCATGATGTCTACTAAATTTTTCCATGCACCGACATTATATTCGTTGGGTTTATATCAGTCGGTTCATCAGTTGTTACAGCAGGGTGGTTTAGGTGGATTGATCCCTTTGCATGCTTATACATACAAGTCTCTCGTGCTGGAGTTTTTAGTTACTTATAGAGAGCTTGATGATGGTAGTATTGGCTTTAGATTGTTTGGGCGAGATTACTCACTGACTAGGAATCAGTTAGGTGAGTGTTTTGGGGTGACGAGTCAGCCTACAGCTGGTTGGGCTGATGTTGAGGATAACCCGGGGGCGATGCATTTTTGGACTGCAGTGACTCACACTCAGTATATTCTTGGCCCTGGGTTACAGAATTACAATATTGTTCATCCGGGGTTGAGGCTTTGTCGTAAGGTGATTTCTAACACCTTTTTAGGGAATGGAGAGGTTAACAAGATGGCAGCTAAGGATGTGTCTATGATGTGGTGTTTGATGGGGGACCAACCTGTGGTCCCTGATTGGGTAGAGTTGTTCTTACGTGCTGTGAGGAAGGCCCGGTCTCAGTCCGGGAAGATTGCTTTTGGAGGCTTGGTTACTTTGATAGCCCTGCGTTTTGTGAGCTTAGATGTTATACAGGACAGATATAGAGTGGCAGTAGGTGGTGGGATTTGCTTTGATCTGTCACAACTGAAGAAGGCCAAGTGTTTATCTGAGGCTGAGAATGGAGGTTGGATCTGGCACTGTGGTAGGAATCATGATGCATATTTACATCTGCCTAGGGAGTTTGGAGCTGAGGAGACAGCTGATCATTTTTATTTGGAGTCTGATGTGATGGTAGTAGAGGATGTACAGGAGGAGGAGGCAGAGTATGAGCATCACGCAGAGCAGCACGATGAGCATCCTCAGGGACAGCACGAGGCTAGTCCTTCTGGTGATGGAGAAGCTCCAGAATGGTATGAAGGGATGACTTCTGCTATGGCGCACTTGAGTATGAGGCTTGATTCTATGGCTGATCAGCAAGATTATCTTATCAGAGAGCAGGCTGTTATGAGGAGTACTTTAGCGGATGTGGGGAGGAATGTTAGAGACATGTCCGTCACCATGGATCAGATGAGGGAGCGTCAGGAGGCATTTTATCAGCATTATTGGCCTCAGTACCCTCAGCATTTTCCACCGTCAGGTCCTCCACAGTGAGTCTTCTGTTTTCCTTTCCTTTATTTTTATCTGATTTGTCTTTATTTCATTGAGGGCAATGAAAGGTTTAAGTATGGGGGAGGGAGTACTCACTGTTGTATATATGTACAGATGCATCGTTTCAGTTTTTGCATTTCAGATTAAAAAAAACCATAAAAATATAAAAAAGGCATAAAAATCTTGGGATGAGCTGAAAACCCGAAAGGGCGGCTCAAGTAATAAGCAGGTAACCCGGACCGGCATTAGGCTGGGGTAATAAGAGGTTAATGAGAGATGTGAGTAATTGTGAGCACACCTAAAAGAAAAATGAAAAGAGTGATTAGGTGAAAACCCGAAAGGGCGCCTAAGTAGAATGAGTGGTAAAATAAGAGTGCTTAGGATTCATATTCTACTTTGGGGTCTGGGGATTACATTTTAGATGTTGGGTAGATCCTAAGTTGCTCTACACTTTTTGGAGCTTGAGTGTTATATCTTGTATTTGTGAGGTGTGTGATTTGAGCTTTCATGTTTTTGCTCATTATTTCTCTACATGGGTTCGGGTTGTGAGATTATTTTGAGTGTTTTTTTAGTTTTAGATCATTTTCTCCCATTGCTGTCTGTAGACCTTTGTTGATTTGTCATGCTTGATTTTATTTTTGAGCTTACTCAAGGACGAGCAAGGTCTAAGTATGGGGGAATTTGAGATGCTGTATTTCATATAGCATAATTAGGACTAGATAATACATTTTATATATAGATTTAGGTCCATTTAGTGTTTGTAACGATATATGAGTAGAAGACCGAAGACTTGAAGAAATTGGAAGAATTGAAGTCGGGATTAGAAGATCGAGAAGTGAAGGCCGCGGAGATGAGCAGTCCGCGGTGGAGCAAGAATTCAGTGCCGCGATCGCGGAGGCCTAAGGTCGCGGTCGCGGGTCAGCGTTGACTCGGATGAGGATTTCTACAGCTCCGCGATCGCGGAGGTTGTTCACCGCGATCGCGGAGGTCCACGTCAGCATAATTCCGAGGCGGTGTTTGCTCTATCTATCTGTTTTTATTTTATTATTTCCGAGTATTTTTATTTCGTACGCTTAGTTCGAGACTACTTAAACCTAGTTTTCAGCCTTTGTTGGCATTCTCTTAGACCTAATTTCAGACTTTGGTATTTTCTCTGTTATGGAGAACTAAACTTTCTAGATTCTATTCGAGTTGAAGCTTTTCAGACTCAAGTTGTTGTGAGATTCGTCTTTTCAGGTTTATTTCTAAAGGTTATTTCAATTCTCTTGGGCATAATTTATACTGATTGTATTGATTTCTACTTGATTGATCACCTTGTTGGAATTGATATTATCTATTGCTGGATCTAGGTTTTCTCGTAGCAAAGCCTAATCTGTGTAGCAACTCAATTGATGTAGGACTCGTTGGACTAAAACAATTGAGAAGAGATTTGAATGCATGTTAATTGTTTGACTCGTTGGAATTCAATTGCATGTATCCTGTTTATCCTTGTTCTTATTGCTAGTATTCATATTATTTATGATCGTTTCATGAGTAATTTGGATATTAAGTTTGCATGTCTCGTTGCCATGTCATAATTCTGATCAGGATAGGAATAACTAAAAGGAATAACTTGTTTGAATCTAGGATCAATAACTTGAGGAAGAAAAGTGGATACTTGAATAGGATTGTTTTTTCCTAATTGATAAAAATCCAACTTTTGCCCTGTTTGATTGCTTGCTTTGTTTGTTTCAATTCTTAGTTTTAGTTTTAATTTACAAAATCCCCCCTTTGTTACTTCTTTGAGTTGATAATAATAAAACTTAGGATACAAGTGTCTCTTGGGTTCGACCCCGACTTACCGACTATACTAGTTGAGTAACTAGGGATTATTTTTGATTTGGCACGACGACTTTTAGCCAGTCAGTTAGTTATAGGGTTTAGTGATATATTGTATAAATGTCAGGGTTAATATGTTAAATGGATGATGCTTGTGATATAGGGTCTTTTTTTAATGGGTTGAGGGTTTAGGATTTAGGTTTTAGGGTTTAGGTTTAGGATTGATGATAAACCTAAACCATGTTAAAAACAAAAACTTCACCCAATATAATTAACACTTAAACCCTGAACCATGTTCATACCAATCATCTAAACTCATTACCCTAAACCCTACACCATAAACCCTAAACCCTAACCCTAACTCCCAATACTAACCCTCTCCCAAAACCTAAACCCTCTCCCAAAACCTAAACCCTCTCCCTAACTTATATAATAGTACTTGTAAGGATGTCGGGTTAGCTTTTAGAAGGTACCCTAAACACTAAAACCTAACCCTACCATAAACCCTAAACCCTAAACCCTAACACTAACACTCTCCCAAAACCTAAACCCTCTCACTAATATAGTACTTGTAAGGATGTCGAGTTAGCTTTGAGAAGGTTATTAAACACTAAAACCTAACCCTACCCTAAACCTTTAACCCTAACCCTTCACCCTATCCTAAACCCTAGCCTAAACCCTAAACCCTAACCATAAAATGTAACCTTACCATAAATTATGGTAATAACCCTTATAACATGAAATTTCAAGAACCGGAACATTTTTTATTTTTCCAGTTTATTTTGAGGCCGGTTCGATTATATAAAAGGTTTAATATGATTACTAAGGGTTCACATATTAAAATATAAATAAAATCATATATTATAGATCCAAAAATTTATTTCAAGTACAATCTCTTAGGAACCGGTTATAATTTTGTTATTGGAACCCTAAAAATAGGTGAACCGGTCGGTTTATTTTAATTTCGAACCAAACCGAATCGAAACTACGTTAGTTGAAAAGAAAATTATCTCCTATAAATATTGATAGCCAATGCGGCACACTTGGTCCTGGTACACGCGTTTGAGGATTTCGTCTACTGTTCGAAACGGGGGACGAGCGAAAGCCACCCCTTTTATTTCTTATGTAACTTGCGCGTCATGAAGCATAAGCGTATGCTTCATGAAGCGCAAGGCTTATGAGCCACATCCGATCGAAGAGTTCATCGTTTAAACCTTGCGCTTCATGAAGCGCAATCTATCTTTTCTGAAACCAGAACATTTGGAAATCTTCAACCACGACAACACTGTAAGCCATAGAACTAATTCAGCATAGCACAACAACATATCAATCTCAGTCGCCAACAATTACCAATTCAGTATCCAATCGTTGCTAATCAACATAAGACATGAACCAAAATTTGTTGATTGTTGCTACTATTAGACACCAGCAACGCACAACAAAACACAAGAGAGGTGCAATCAGCACACCACCAAGCTGACTTAAACTACTATTTGACACCAGAAGCTTGGATTACTAACCTTACCACAAGGCATTTCACCAGAAAGATGGGAAGTTCATAAAAAACACATGCAAAAACACCACTTCCTACAATAGGTGTTTTAAACTTATAATTGTTGCATCCATATCAGTTTTCAAGCAATTATTTCTTATGATTACATCAGCTAAGGAATTAAAATAAATGCACAAGTGTATTGAGTGTTGCCACAATGGACATTTTCAACAAGTACCCACTCTCTATGCACAAGTGCACTGAGTGGTGCATTTCATAGAGAATTATGAGACCATCTAGGCAGTCATTTAGACTTAGTATAGCACCCACTCTCTGTTGCAGCTGCTTAGTGGAAGGTTGCTGAGGTACTTGTTGTAGGACAACAAGTCTGATGCAACCATGTTGTAGGACAACCTACAAAAAACAGAACTAAGGCATTACAACTTTACAATTTCCATGCCTCCATGGTGAGGCATGAGTATTAAATGTAACCCTGCTAGAAAACTTGGTGAGTACTGCTTCTGGTACAAATTGAAAGTAAAGGAATCACTATAGGGAAACATTGAAGAACAAAAGATCGTTGTTCAAACCATTCCCTAGGACCAACCTTACATGTAAACAAACAATTGTAACCAGATCACAAGAGAAGAAAGCATACTGAAGGGAATTTACTTCTAAGATAACATTCTCCACACTGATATTCTCATGTACTGCTCTCAGGAAAGTTGCTTCCACCTTCAATGGATGATGCAGAAGCAACTAGTCAGCTTGCATCAAATAACAGAAAACGCATACTAAGATGTAGTTTTTTTATCTCTTTATCAAAAGAGTCATCCTTAGAATCGTCGATATTATCATCAGAATCCATACTATTTGTAGTCAATTCCCCTGAAGGAGGAAGCATGCTTCCATCTTGTTGAGGTACATTGAAATCATCCTCTATTGCTTGAATGGTCTCATCAAGCTTATGGGTAGGATACAACCAACACTGATATGGAATAGAGGTACTCAATGGTGGTGCAACTGATGTAATCATAAGAAATAATTGCTTGAAAATTCCTTACTGAAGAGCCTCCTTCCCAAATTGGCCAGAAATAATGGAGGTACTCAGTGGTGGTGCAACTGAGTACCTCCATTCCTCTTCAGAGCCTCCTTCCCAAATTGGCCAGATACAACCAGCACCACCACTACCAACCTTACAGAAAATAACATAGGGGTCACTAGCATTAAATTTAATTAGAAATCAAATGAGAAATTATTTTAACTTAGCTTCAGCATTTTTAGGAGCTTATTTTTTCCTTTTCAACTAGTAAGATGTTAGAAATATGGAATTTTGAGCATTTCAGCTTACATGCAGACCTAGGGCAAGTGTAGAAAGCTTATCAAATATTTTCTTACACCAGACACCAAATGCAAATGTGAGCATAAAAGCATAAAATGAATCTCTTCTAAACCCACCTCAGATTCAGCTGATGGTATCTCTGTTGATCTGGATGTCAGGTCACCATCAGATACTCCAACAAAAGTGCTTAATGCTGCAGAATAAGAAGAAATTTTTCAGTAATGACTGAGACATCGATGAGCCTGGAGACTACCCATACCAGCTCGAATGAACTTTTCTCTGACACATAGAAATAATTACAAAGATGTCAAGTCACCATCAGATACTCCAACAGGCACATACTTCCATTGAATGAAAGCAAGACAGAACCAAATGTATTGAACAAAATGTCACATTCAAAGCATTCTTCCAATACCCAACTATTAACATTAATGCTCCAATAAACTACAAAGACAGCTTCATATATAAGAACAACCAACTAATACATCTCCTTATAATACAAAATTCAACAGTCAAATGCACAAAAGCTAGAATCCCTAACTGGCAAATAACTAATGTCACTGTGCAACACCTCTAGACCCACTCCCCTCACCGGGATCATATCTAGAATCCCAAAACGGCCTGCTCAAAGGAGGTGGCATTGGCGGACGATCATCCCCTAATATGCTCAGCATGTCCTGCAAGTACGACCTAGCTGGATGATCAGCGGGCATCGCTGCCAAAGCGTCGTGCGCATATCCAACGAGCTGCTGTTGTCGGCTTGTCGATGCATAATTTAAGACACATTTTATCTAAACCCTAAAACATAAAAACGATTAATGATTGAATGAACTTATTGAATAAACTTTAACTTACAATGGTAGCATCAACTATAGCTGATGGGTGGATGTGTGGCTCGCGCGGACGGTCTTGACGCTCTGACCTCGGATCTACGTACGGATGTGTCACGTCACTAAACCAATCCCAGTAGGCGAGGTCCGCTTGGTAAGCATACCGAGCCAAAGGGTGCTGCTCAAGGTCAATGAGGTGGTCGTACCGCTGGTTCCAATAGAGCTGATCGACGGAAAATTCCACCTTATACTTGCGCTAAGACGTGCTACGAACCTCTGTATCTGGCACAATCGGCTCAAGAGATATGCACTGGACCCGGAAGTACTGACGCAGCCACCTATCGGACATGTAAGCCTCTCAAATAGTAAAGCACTCAAGCACACCTCGAAACCCGGTAACGCTCTGACTCGAAATCTATGCCTCTCCATTGCTGCCACTTAATCTGAAAAAATACAAATGTTAAAAAAGGATCATATCCATTGTTTAGGGTTCTTTCAGTCCAAATATTGTTACACGATATTTTTTACCTCATCAGCGCGAACCATGTCTAATACTTTACGAATCTCCTCCAACCGCTCTGGCTTCTTCGGAGGCGCACGTGTCTCAACTCTAGCTCGGGCACCCGCATGCGGGTTAACCAAAAGATCTACCCTCAGTATCGGATGCCCGCTAAAAAGCTGCATATACTCCCATATCCAAGTCTATGCCATAAATTATATTTAGTTTCTTACATAACTAAAAAATAAAGTGACATACACAAGTACAACTCAAATAATTTTCTTACCCTTAGAAGGAGAATACATCCAGCAACGCCATTGCTATCACGTCGTGACGCAATCCCCAGCTCGTGGTACATTAACGTCAAAACCGCAGCACCCCAAGCAAATGTACTCGTGCGGTCGGGGTCTAAGAGACAATGCAAGTAATCAATTCTGACATTTTTGGTGCTCTTGTTGACAAATAGTGCTGGACCAATGACCCACAACAAGTACGCAACAACTATAAAATGACTAGCTACCCCCTGTGCAATCATCCTCATCACATGTGCCTTAAGCTCATCAGATGGAAGGCCACGGGAATCATATCTACGAAAGGTCCGCTCATCAATCGAGAACATCTCCATGACCCGTGTCTAAAACTCCATCTCAGATAACTGCTTGCCGACACGCTCCCCGTTGATCGGCAAGCCTAAAATGCGCTCCACATCATGCAACGTGATCGTAATCTCACCCCATGGAAAATGAAAGTTGTTGGTCTCGAGATACCAACGCTCAATAAATGCCGAAATGATGGCGTGGTCCGATCCTCGATAATCAAGACCCCCGATATGCCTCAATCCACTACGCCTTGCAATATCCAACCACGTACCCGGTGCATCAACTCTGTGGGTATCAATATCAGTCCAATCCAATGGCCGTGAGTATGTCTTATACAGCTTCCTCCACTATCACAATTAAGAAGATAATTTAGATTAGTTCATTTATGTCAATACACAGAAAAAATAAAAAAAATTCGTAAATAAGCTCACCAATACATCTTCAACAGCTGGTGCAGGAGGATCGACTATGGTAGAGGGGCCGGATCAGCTGCAGGCTCGACAGCGGCATGAGGGGCCGGAGCAGCTGGAGGCTCGACGGCGGTAGGAGGGGTCGGAGCAGCTCGAGGAGTCCACCTCCATATCGACTCTGCAGTATGCGTGGGGTAGTGTCGAAGGAGAACGACCAATCATGGTCCTCCTGGCTGCCACATGGGTACGTCAGCAATAGGAGGGACCGGAGCGGGTGGAGGGTCGATAATGGGAGGATCCGGGGCAACCGGAGGCTGAACAACAACAGCCGGATGAAGTGGAGGCTCAGAATGTGGAGCATGTATGATGGGAGGGGTCTAAGAAGGTGAAACTAAGGCAAGTGGAGGAGTCATATCAACGTCTTTAGAAAGATCCTCTCCGGTGCCAATCGGAGTCTCTAAACTAACTGAATCGATCTGCTCGGACTCTCGTCGAGGGGTGGGCTGCTGGGTAGGGGAAGACGGACCAACGTCCTCTTCCTGATCAGTCACAACGACGTCCCTCGGAATCTCCTCAGAAGTCTCAACCGGAGCAGACGGACCAACGTCCTGCTCTATTTGAATATCTGCACCATCATGTGGTGCCTCGTCCCGCTGTAGCTCTGATATTAAAGTATCAGCCCCTAATCTCCTAGCCCTCTTTTTCGACAGAGGGGCCTCAGCACGATCAAACCGCAATATACCTCGTGCCTTCGCGTTCCTAGTCCTCTTCTTCTTCGGCACAAGAGGTGTAGTTGCGTCAGGAGTACGCAACTCCCGACTCAACTCCTGAAACCCCTGTTTACGATTTTCATTATTTGTTTAGGATACTCCTTTATAAAATTCTGTCTTTCTGTATTACATTCAATTGCTATATTTTTTTAATAACTTTTTATACTTCATTGTGCAATTACATTTTCTTGTTTTTATATTAACTATTTTTATAATTATAAATTCTTGCATTTGTATTTACAATTTACATATCGTTTATAATTATGTGTCTATTTAAATACTTATAGCTTAAAACTAGTTGATGACCCGGGCCTTGCCCGGGGGCTTTTATTATTAAAATGTTATTTAAATATAATATATAGGTGTTATAATTTATATTTAAAAAAATATTACAAATAATTAAGTTAATTATAATAATATATTTTATTATTAAAATGTATACAAATAGTATCTTATTCTTAAGAATGTTATTTGTAATATTTATGTAATAATCATAAAAAAGTTGACGTTCCTAACACGTTGGTTTGACCCGAACCTGTAAAAAAAACTTCAATGAATTGACACAATCAACTCATAAATTTTAACGACATGCACTCGCACTCAACTGAACATGAAATGACTGAACTTAAACCCGACTAAACCGACGCAATTAACTGGTTTAACATTAAGGGATAGAAAATTATCATACTTATGGATAGTAAAATAGTATAAAAAATCTACATGCTTATGGATAGAATTTTTAAAAAGTTTTCATACTTGTGAATGAAAAATTAATATAAAAAATCTAAAAGGTAATATAAATTCTACCATTAAAAACATGGTCCATATAAATTTGAAAAAGTGGGCATATTTATGGATACAATATTGATATAAACAATTTCATAACTAAAAGTATGGTGATTGACATTAAATTATAATGAAAATATTGCATTTAATTGTCATATTTATAAATAAAAAATTAATATATAAAACCCACCATATTTATGGATGGAAATTTAAAATCATTCTTATGCATAGAAAATTAATATTGAAAAATCCGAAATTAATATGAAAAATATGATTAATATTAATTAAAAATGTTGACATACTTATAAACAAAAAAATTAATATAAAAATCCGAAACTAATGTAAAAATGCATTAAAAAAATGGTTCATACTAAATAAAAAATGTTATTATACAAACTTGGTCTGGTACTCATTCGTCAAAAACAAAATCATACATATATTAAAAAGTGGCCCATGAAATATGTTGGTGATAATTAATTAAAGTTGAAATAATAAGATCGTCTCGTATATGATAAGATAAAGAATAAAGTTATTAATCAAAGATAATTAATTAAAGCTCGAATAATAAGATGGACTCCTATATGATAAGATAAATGATAAAATTTTCATATCCAGTTCATGAATAAAATTAATAGTAGTAGTCATTACTCAACTGGAATAAAAGTATTCATCTAGAAAACTTATATATAGTTCAATACTATAATAACAATTATAATAATAAGAACAACTATGTGTTGTCCAATAACATCTGCAAAAATTAAAAATTTAACTTTAATCATAATATAAAAAACATATCTTATTTTTATTAATGAGATAAATCGAATTAAAAAAACAAAACTTACCAAGTAAGTATTTTTCATCAAGAGATCTTTTGGTGATCTTATTAAAATCAACAAAGTCAAAAGCAGTACGTGGCATAGAATTGTGTTCTATTGTTTTGACATTTGTGAGGAAGATGTGTAGAACGAAAACCACCAACAACATTGATTAAAGAAAAGTTTGATAATAAAAAAATGTCATCTTCTCCAATATGTAAAAATCTTTTAGCGAATAACGTATACATAAAAGCATTAATTTTATGTCCCTGGAAAAACACAAAGGAAACACAATTAATACTTATTATAAATATTAGAGTAGATAAATCACATTAGAAGAAAACTATTTGCGAAATCATGAATTTAAGAAAAGAAATAAAACCTTCTCATCTACAAAGATCATCTCTTTTCCAATAATTTTTTGTCTTTTTTTCATATCCAGTTCATGAATAAAATTAATAGTAGTAGTCATTACTCAACTGGAATAAAAGTATTCATCTAGAAAAGTTATATATAGTTCAATACTATAATAACAATTATAATAATAAGAACAACTATTAGGATTAAACTAAAACAAATCAATAGTATAAATTCATATCAATTTCAATTGTAATAGGCCAATAAAACACTAAATTTTTTGAAAGAATTCTAATCTGTATGATCGACCGACTGGAGAAGAAGATGGAAATATGGAATGGACCCCAGAGATAAAGAAGCTCTTGATATAGGCAAATAAAATAAATCAATTTCGCTTGCATATAATTCACGTAATAGTAGTTATTATAAAATCAAACTTATAGTTAATATTAACTTGTGATGTGCAAGATCTTATAAAATATAATTAATTTTATAAAATCAATTTGAAAAAGATAGAATGTTAAAAATAAAAAAAATAATGCAATATAAGAAAGATAGAGATAAAAAAATATTAATAAAAAAACATTATTAATATATGGATAGAAGATAATTACATATTATAATATAATGAATATGAACAAAGATAAAAATAATGATAATGGGTAGAGATAAAAATTTATCCAATCTCATAGTAAATTGATAAAAAAAAAATTATTAAATAAGATGAGGGTATAAAATTGGAAATTCCATAAGGTGATTGAATTACATAATATATATTTAATTAAAAAAGTCATTATTAAAAATAGGGTGGTTGTAACATAAATTCATAATGACAAATCTGCCCAAAAGTGTTTCAGGTTTAGAAGATATATATTGATCCATAAATAAAGGCCCATAACTACATTACTATAACAAAAGCAAAATAATAAACTTAAATAATATATTAAAAATAATACAGTAACTAATATATGAATTTTTAAAAATTCAAATTTCATATACTGAATTACAAAATACATACCATCATGGTTGCCTCACCCCAACCATCCCTCGTATCAGCATGAGTCGGAGAACCCCCACCAACAATCCTCAAAACATCATCGCCACCTACAACATCATCAGCCCTATCAATAGCCTCGGCAACCATACCAACATCTGCATCGCTAGCTTGGTCCCTCCTAACGACGTCAACCACTTTTCAATAAAAACAAATTAAACATCCAAGCATGACTTTTAAAGCCAGGAAAGCTCAGATTTTGGGTATGAATAATCATGTAACCATTCTAATATATTTCAAATATAGAGTATCATCTAACAAAAAATCAGCACGCATTCTAAATGGATTAAGAATAGAGTGGATGAAAGACCCTCCAGATTTAAACTGAACAATGGTCAAGCTTTATACATTGAGCACAACTAATGAATAAACATTATTCATTCAATGTTTTGGGTTTTAGAACATTCAAGGGATTAGTATATGGTATTTTGGGTACTAGAACTTTCAAGGGATTAGTATATGGTGCAGTGGATAAAGCCAGACTTTTTTATTCTTGTGAACTTTAGCATCTCCATGTCTACTTAATTGTGGTTGTATAATGACTTCATTACTGTGCAGATTAGCAAAACCCTCTCGATTATTCTGCTCTCATTGAGATTTGATCATCAATTCCTCATCATCAGCAACAACAGTAAAAAGTATCAGCATTAGATTTCAGTTGGTGGGGGCACTATAAGTAAACTCATGGTGGTGATTGGTAGACAAAAGATGAGGTCGCAAAGCTTGAATCAGCTTACAGATCATTATCTGCAGGAACTTCAGAGAAGGATGTCCTAAAGGCATTTGGATATGTCTAGTATATTTGTCAAAGTAGCCAATCGAATAAACATCTTGTTTATAAAGTAGAGGTGGTACATTCTATTGTTGACATGTTGAAGAACATAAGCTGACCAGTTTGATATAAAGCTCTAGAAACCCCTCGAAAACAATATAAGAAAACATAAAGCAACAGTATAGGAGGTCGGAAGTGGCATGATATCACACTGTTGACAGTAGCCCATTTGAATACACTAATGCGCCAACAGAGGAGCAAAACTGCCTACATCTGAAACACCTACAAAGCTATTTAGTTTAATGTACTCAAATTACCATTAGTTGGACTCACTAAGGGTTGATTGACTAATTTCACATAAACCACCTAAAAGGACTTCATATAAAACCAGGAAAGCTCTAAATATCAAGTGCCATCCATTCTAGTTCAGTTTCTTATAATAAAGCAATACTAATTCAGTTCATCATAACACATTCCACCTCATTTCCCATTCAAAACACTAACCATATGCTTGAAACTCACAAAAATTTGGTGTACACTCAATGGCACTATCAAGTGCCAGCCATTATAGTTCAGTTTATGTGAACAAATAAAGCCTAATTCAGGTTGCACCGAACAATGGTTATCTTCACCTAAGACTGCTCAACCAAACTCACAAGTTTCAGCTCAAATACAATGCAAAATCACTCAGTAATGTCAATTACCTTTGACTGGTTTTTGACATCAAATGGATGAAAACCACATTTACAAATGCAAACCCCATTTCAGCTACATACTACAACAATGACAACTCAAATCCAATGTCAAAACAAAATTAAAGTGCAACAGACCACAACAATTTCATCTCAAATCCAGTTACAACCTAATAGATTTTTTTGTGTCACATAAAGGCTTATCTTGAACTTCTTTAGTTATTCATATAACAACAACTAAGTCAGTAGTTATGCAGCACCTTGAATGTTTATTTTTTTCAGCCATTTTAGAACATGGCATGTTATGCAGCAGCAACACCTCAGATTTCTTCCAATTTTCTGATCATCTATGCACTAATTAGAGCTCTATTTTTCTTTTACCTTATAAATTCTTGTTCGTTTGCTTTCTCTATTGGATTCACAGTTTTGAGCTCTCAAGAAATGGATTCAGAATGAACATATAAACCATACATACTTCATGATTTTGTGGAAGCTTGCCAAGGTGTGTGTACAAGAAAGCTGCTACATTTTCGAATTCAACTAAACATAAGTCCATATATAACCTAGATGCCCCAATTCAACCACAATAACCTACATTTAAATCGAAATCCCTAATTTTCCTCAAATTCAAGCATATACATAAACCTATAAGCTGTTCAGATATGCTCTTCACTAACAATTTGCCCCAAATCAAAGCACCACCTCCCACATACATAAACATCAACATGGGTACTTTTCAAGCGGATCTGAAATTGTAATTTACCTGGGGAATCGGAGTCTCTCCCAACATCGCCCTCCATATCAGTCGCTTGCACATCGTCGTTCCCGTCTTGCTTCGTCAAACCACGACCTCTGCCAGCACCAGTGATACAACCACCAACGACTCGCACCATTGACGAATGACTAGCACACAAATGGTTTTCAATAAACACTCTCCGAAATTGCACTCTGGTTTGTCTATCGGGAGGAAGACGATGGTAACATAACGCGTTTAAAAGCGACTAATATAACTGACGCGTCACGTTTCGTGAAGCGTGACTCCATCGGGTATGTCCCCCAAAGGGGTAACCTTTGGATCTCACGCTTCATGGAGCGTACGCTTCATGAAGCGTAAGGTCTCGTGTGCACCAGGTGTTTTTTTGGTGTGCATACAGATTTTCCGTTAAAAAAGGTATAAAGTTGTATTGATAAACAGGAAAGTTAAATAATATAGAATAAAAATGAGATTAAATAAGTATAATTTTATAATTTAATTCATGTAAAAGTTAAAAAGAGAAAAAATAGATGAAAAATTTGGATAAAGTGGGTAAAAATGATATTGGGTAAAGACAATATAGTAAGAAATGTGCAGTTATACAAGGAAAGAAGGGAAAGTACGAAAAATATTTTGGGACACTCGATAAAGTATAGTGGACAAATAAAAGGGAACAAAGAGAGTACATTCAATAGTTTATTAGAAGATTTTCTTTATTTTTTGGTTCAAAGGAGAAGATTTTCTTTATTAGGAAAGGGGGTTTGAGACTTGGGGAAAAACTCACCTTGACGATGATGTTTTAAAGGTTGGCTACAAGAGACAAGGAACTTTTGAGAAAGAATTTAGAAAAATTTACTATTGAGCGTTATGAGTTGAAAAAGTACTCTATTATTTCAATGGACTTAAATTTGTCTGTGCTTATTATATGGCTGGGGTTCATGATGTGGTCATTCCACATTTTGGGAAAATTAACTCTTATAATGCCTCCCTTTCAAGTTATTTACCCATTTCAAAAAAAAACATAAAATTTTAAGACTAAAGATGATGTTTTTATGTGAGGGTCGAAAAGAGAAGGCTATGAGCAAGGACAATTGTGCAACAATTCAAGCATCATGTAGACTACTGTACCTAGAAGGTTGAGTTATGACTTATGAGCATGCTGCTCTTTGCCCATATTGAATCCCTCAATCTCTTAAGGTGGATGTCCTTAAGGTTTTTTTTAATCATTGATGTATAACATACAAAACAAACAAGGGGTTGTCAGAAAATTAAAACTGGTCATTTCATTATCTACTTAGCACATGAATGAGTCGTTTCTTGAGGTTGAGATTGTGGGATTTACAACATGAAGAGCTCCCGTTGCTAGTGCATTCAGGTAACATGTGACCGAGAAAAACGGCACTTGTGCAATGGGATGGCTAAAAAGAAATGGTATGTTTGGTTTCAAAGACTATGGTTTTAAAAAATGCGGACTATCATATTGTTTGATAAAGTACAAAATACTTGTAATGGCAAAATAAAAAAGAAGCAAACTTTTATAAAAGAATGAAAATGTTATCTAAAAAAATGAAAATGTTATCTAAAAACGCTTGCCCAATGAATTAGGAGTGAGAACGAGAGTCAAGAAGCAACATGTTATTATTTTATAATGGCCACAAACACAACTCAAATATCCTTAACAGCATGCCTTTTACTAGCAAAAAAAAGAAAAAGAAATGAACATCATTGAATCTCAAAACTTCTTCCACTGGATTCCCCAAGAACACCCTAAGTTTGTCCAAGTACTCGGGCTAAGACAAACTAAGCCAAACAAGTACATAACTGTAACATAGATGCTAAAAAGGCGATTGGCTCAATGGGGGTAAACTCCAGCACAACTTCTAATATCTTTTACTCAAAAGCATCATTGTCGTCGTCTGGGAGGGGTTGATTTGCAGCTAGGGTCAGCTTAGCTTCATGCTTGTTGATAACGTATCATCATTAAAAAAATTGTTCAAGTTCGATCAAGTCAAGCATCAGGAAGAATTTGCTAATTAAAGAAAACTTACTTCGCATGCTCCTGCAAGTCGATGTGAACCTCTGGAGGGGCCAAGGCATGAGACTCCACAAAGTGCAAATTTGCATCACTGAAATGGAGCGCAAAAACATATATATCATACAAGCAGATAATCATGATATACAGAAACTGAATGGTTAGCTCCCAGCAAGGGGTGCGCTTACCCAGCAAGCTTCCTAGCAAGGTAGAGGAAAGGTTTCTCAAAGTTGTAGTTACTTTTAGCAGATATCTCGTAGTACTGCAGGTTCTTCTTCCTATGGAAAGTAACTTGCTTCGCCTTCACCTGCCTGTTCTTCACATCAACTTTGTTCCCACACAGTACAATGGGAATGTTCTCACACACCCTGTACAAAAATAATCCAGGGAGTTATTACAAAGCACCACAATATGTATAAATTGGATGGACTGCCCAAAAACATGCTTGCAGAGGTCTCGGTGCCATGTTGGAACATTCATGTACGTCAAACGAGCAGTGACATCAAACATGATGATGGCACATTGTCCATGAATGTTGCAAGGCCAAGAGTGAATCCATTGGTTAACACAAAACTATGCTAGTAAAAAAAATCAATATTTATATTCATAACAAGAGTCGATGATGACACAAGTAAGCAGAGACGAAACACAACATAAACAAAACCCTACAAATCAATATTCACAAGTGTTGAATGCATATAATCTACAAATTATGCGCCTGAGATATCTAGCATATTAATATTTACTTTAAGGAAATTCAAGTAAATGAAATATGCAAGAAGTAATAATATAGCAGTGGAACCCTATTAAAATAAAAGGCCATTTTTTTTGATAAGGTAAGAATTAGGAGAACCTCCTTAGTGAGGTTGTCCTAGAACATCCTTGCGGATGAGAACTAAAAGTTTTTGAGGATTCAAAATGGAGTCCAACGGGAAGTTGTGGCCCAACTTAGCAATCAATAATAAAAGGCCATTAATATAATACTTGTTTAAAGAAGACTGGATTATCTGAGTAGGGTCAATTCTCTAACTTTAATAAATGAGTTACAAGAAGTGATAATCTATTCTTAATAATACCCTTGATAATATAGGTATATAACATATCATACACAACTTACATACTACAATTCACAAATCTAACAGTAGAGCCCCGATTAAAATAAAAGGCCAATCAAGACTACTAATAACTCAACAATCTCAACTACTTATGAGACATGCACAAGGCAACCGGGTACGGAGACCTAATCATGAGCCTTGACTCATGACAATTCAACATTTATACAAAAGTGCAAACATAATCATGACCCAAAATAATTTGCCTTCTTCATAATAAATAACAACCAAAATTCAATATTAGAAGGTTTTCCAGCCAAAACTAAGAGAAAGTGAATGGAAGATTTACTTACTAGTATCCATCTCTGAGACCACCAAAATTTTCTTGGCCAGCAGTATCCCAACAGTAAACTGAATCTTGCCACAATTTGTGAAGAAATCGAGAGGGTGAACCTCAGCGCCAATAGTAGTTGTACATGAAAGAAAGAGACATTAAGAAAAAACAGGTCAAAATCATGGTAAAAGTCTAAAAGACCATTGATGATATTTCCAAACCACTGACTTATGTTCAAATTTCTTCTCAAATTCACAAGTAAAGCCTCTTTATGAAAGTGGTTTTTCCTATAGAAGAGTTAGCATAAAGTATACAGTACTTACACAAATTTTAAATATTATAAGAGAAACAACTCATACAAAGATCGATAAAATATAACATTGGTTATCAAGAAAGCTAGTATGAGAAAACATAAGAGGCTTCCAAAGATCGCATATTGCTAGTCATGCACATTCAGATAAAAAGAAGTGTTGTTGATGACCGGGCACAAGTTGAATTCAAGCCTGGGGACCAAGTGGTTTTTTACCATCATAAATCAAATATGTTCCCGGGAAGCAAGTGCACAAGAAGGTTCGGTCCATACTTCCGGCATCTAGTTCTTAAAGATGATTATGTTGAGCTTTGGCATAAGAACTCTGGGTATATTAAAGTCAGAAAAATTCGACTGAAGCCTTACAAGGAACCTGATTCGATCAAAGTGGGTACCATCGACCCTCCCGATTCGAAAACTTGATATAGGTGGAAGGTTAAACTAACGACCCATCATTTATGTTGTTCTCTTTTCTAAAAACACATTTCAGTCGACAAGAACTCGGGCTGTAACTCGATCGAGTTTTGACCCGAATGACGGTGATTACGGGAACTCTAGCGAGAAGTCGCCCGAGTTCACCCGAGTTCTCGGCAAAGGGATGAAATTAAAAAGATAAATTAGTACCCCATGCCCCACTTTGATAATTTGTTTGCAAAAATGCCTTCTAATTTCTAATGTTACATGAATGCCCAAAAAAATAGCACATATGCCCAAAAAAATAGCAAAAATACCCAAAATCATGTCCTTTCCTTTTTTAGAAAATTATTAAAATAATTCATTTATTTGAAACTTTAAATTAAGAAAATTATTATCAATTTAAATTTTAAAATGATTTCTACTAATTAAAAAAAACAAGATTTAAAAATATTAAATTAAATTAAGAGGAATAGAATGAGCAGATCAAAAACAAAACCCTCGTCTTCTTCTTTCTGGAGCCAGAGTCTCGAGACCTTACCATTCTTCTCTCGTCGAGCCAGCGTCATCCCTCTCGTCGAGTCAGCGTTGTCTCTCTCGAGCCAGCGTCTTCTTTCTTGATCTCGAGCCAGCCCGACGACTTTTCTGCCGGACGAATCGTAGGAGGCTTGAACGACTCGTACGTGGCTCGAACAAATCAGCACCAACCCCTTGTCTCGTGAGCCCTTCTCTCGTGAAATGCCCTCATAGGTTCGAGTGGCAATCAGTGTCAGCCCCTTCTATCGTCATCATCTCGACTGACGCAGATCTATCAAGTAGGTGTTGAAATCTAAACCCTAGTTTTCTGAAATCTAAACCAAGCATTTTTGATGGGTTTTGTTTTCCTAGTTAAAAATTGTTCCAATTCATTCGAAATCTAAACCCTAAGGATTGCGATTGGATATGCTAAAGGATTAGCAGAGTTGCCTTTTTGTGTGTAAATGCTTTATTTTTCAATAATTTTGTGCTATACAATCGCCTGCTGTTAATTATTTAGTTAGAACTGTTTGTTTTCAAGTCTTTAGGTTTTGGTGAAACATTCATGGCTTATGTAATAAGCACCATCTTTACTTCAGGTGTAAAGACGCAGTAAGAGTGCTGGTGTCTGGTGATATGAGTTGACATTTTAACACATAGTTGTGGCTCAAGTTTGCTGTTAAAATGACTAAGAAGAAAGAACCTGAGTTTTGAAGCAAAATTACCTTAGTGGAGAGGACAATGATGGGTTAAAATCTGTTTATAATTATGTGTCTAAACTCTGAAGAAGCCAGTGATGAGTATCTATCGCTTTCACTGTATTCTTGCATTTTGAATGTTCTATTTCCCCATTTATTTAGGATATTAGAGAGCGTTGTAATATTTTTTGGTAGAAGAGCGTTGCATTTTTTAGTATATCTTCATCAGCTACTTTAGGCAAGACTTTTTAAGTATGCATTGTAATACGTGAGAGGGTGGAGATAAAAATGTCCACAAAGTGACATGCTATGTATTAATATTATCCTTTCTATTGTAGTGGAGATATCTGCATTGTTGATTGTTATCTAGCTTGGCACATTAACTTTGGCATTTAGCTTAGGTTGCAGTTTCATTATGGGTGATCTCATATCCTGGTAGTCTATGTAATTTCACAACCATTGTCTATAAGCTGCCTATGAATGATGCATATGATTTATTTCGTATAGTGTGTTCATTGTTTGTATATTAATGTAGCTTACTAGATTGCACATGTGTGGTTATTATATGTAGCCTTTTTATTGTTATCCTTGTGTTGGAAAAAAAAGTAGATTTTTCAGCCTCTTTTGAATCAATTATCAACTATAGATGTGCTTTCATGTTCTTAGTTTGTGTCTGAACTCTAATATGTGGATAATGGTGTTCATATATTACATTAGTGGTTAATGCAAGTAGGAATACTGATAGTATTTTGTAATGAATTATGGAAATCAAGCTTTTACATAATGGGAAGAAATGATAAACATAAGAGGAAAGTGGATGGAGATGAAGGTGAAGGCCAATCTCAGTCAAAAAACAAAATAGGAAGTCAAATATCTCAAAGGGTGGAGATGAGGAAGGGAAGGTAAGCACTTCTTATAGAAATATTGTACTTTGTTTTTTATTTTCTATATAATAAAACAAATAGAATGACATGTATTTGGTGGATTTATTTTCTATATACTATATGTACACGATTTGGCAAAACCTTTCTCTATAGTATACAAAACAGAAGTACATGCTTTGCTTTATCTATTTTTTTTATTATTGTTTGACATTAATTGTTAATATAATTGCTCATTTTACGACTACTTTTGTTTTGTAGATGCAATATAAATATCAACAAAATGATTCCTTTTATGGTCGGATTAACAACAATTCGAGGCTAGCTTTTGTTCGTGGGATTGAGAACAGGCTCACTCCTACAGATTGGCAAAGGATTGTAGATGATCCATTTGGGAAAATAGTTAAGATGGTACAACAAGTTCAATTATCATCTCAGCTTGTGCATGGAATTTTGTTTAAACAACTTGAGACAAAGAAGAAATGGGAGACATGGTACGGAGTTGGAGGTAAAGAACTTCGTTTTTCAATGCAAGAATACAACATCATTTGCAGTCTGGATTGTGATATACCTCCGAAAGTCGACACTAATGGAGGCAAGACGGTAATGAAAAGGTTTTTTGGTGCTTCCGGTTCCACAATCCAAGATGTTTATGAGAGATTCAAAGAGTGTAGGGATGATAATAATTTCAAATTCAAGTTGGCTCTTTTGTTGATTGTGGAGGACTTAATTTTAGGAGGTGATAAGAATAGGAAGGTGAAAGTTGAACATGTGAAGCTCTTAGAGACGATGGATCTGTTTTATGCATACCCATGGGGCAGGATTGGATACGAGGAGCTTAATGAAAGTTTAAGAAAAGCCATGGGTAGAAGAATAGATGCAGCAAAGGCGACAAAATCACTTCCAAAGCAACCTAGAGTACCATATCCCATACGTGGACTGCCTATTGTTTTCCAGGTAATATAATATGTTTTATTATTGTTGATGTTGGTTTTAATTTGTTTGATTTTTGGATTAGTATAATATAAGAAACATTTTTGAATCACAACAAATTATCCTCTAATTAATTTGGATAACCAAGCTAAATTCCTAACACCAAGCCATCGCTTTGAATCGGCATCTTCATCATTTATGTTAGCTTTAAGTAAATCTATTTGTTCTTGGTTGATGATGTATGAAAGCAGTAACCTGCATATTTTAACATAAAAGACATTAGCTCTTACAAAGGTAACGAAAGACATGGGGTGCTAATTTCTCTATTAATTATACTACTTTCATTGCCTGCTTAATACATCGATGTGTTGATATTTGAATTTTGAAGTCTTTTTCCAAACTTGCTAACTTAATTTTTTTTCATTGAAGCTGCTGTGCTCTTGATTTAGGATGTTTGCTACCCCCATTTTGACAATACTTATCTTTTCTGCTTATGACAAAGGAACCACTATAAACTGGGTAGTGGGTATCAAATTCAAGCTAGTTCCTGAATTTGTAATGCTCAACACTTACCAACTTTATAAGATTAGCTGAGGAACTATAAGTTTGTGCTTCCGCTTAAGGAATTCAGGACCAAATCTAGTAGCTGCTTTGCTGATGCGTAGTCTATCATTAAAAAAAGCAATTAAACTCTATTTTCTAGCAAATATAGTACTGATGAATGATGCCAATTTTGTTAGCATTTTGTCTCTTTTACAAATGTTTTGTTAGCAAATGATTTATGCTGTTATCATTATTTAGATTTACTAACATGTTCTATTTATGTTTGTAGATTTGGATATATGAAGTTGTTCAAACAATGGGGGTGAGTTTTGCTGTAAGGATCAGTGAGTCTGCTACTCCACGTGGTTTAAGGTGGCATGCACAAAAAAACCCTGAACACGGAATCGTGGAGAAGATGATTAATGATGATAACGTCCAAGACATCCATCTGAAGACAATTTTGTCTCTCGAAGAAAATGAGGTAGACATGTTATTCAAAGGCAACTTCTCTGATGAAGAAAGTGATGAGTATTTTGATGGTATAGTAAAAAAATTGGAGAAACAGAAGAAAAAAGGGAATAATGTGAGGAAAAAAAGGAAGCCTGATGATGATATTGGCCAGAATGAAGATTCCCTTGATCCAAGACAAGTCATGTGTGCCATCACTACGCTAGCTGAATCAATGGAAAGGATTGAAAATTTGCTAATTCAGATGATATCAAAGTTGGAAGACAGATTTCAAAAGTATGTTTTGTCTAAGAGAGAAGGTCCAACAGTAGCTAAGAATGATGTCGATGTGTTATCATTTGATGACAACATGGATGAGGTTTGTTTTAGTTGAATTTTGTTGTTCATTTTTTAATAGAATAGATTTATTGTTGCTTGTTTTATTATTTTCTGTTTCAGGGGAATACCAATCTACCAAAAGATAACAATGATGGTGATGTGTCATTGAGGAAAGAAGATGTTGTCAATACTAATGAGGTATGAAAAAAGCTTGCCTCAAATTTGTACATTTCAGATTTATTTACATACCATTGAAGATTGCTCACAGCACATCTTATTTTCAGATTCAAAATGAAACTAGGGAGAAGGTTGATGGTTTATCAATGGAACAAGAATTTAGTCCAAATGTAGATTTTCAATGTGAAACTAACAAAGAGGTTTGTTTTAGTTAAATTTTGTTGTTCTTGTTTTAATTTAATAACATTTATTTGTTGTTAGTCTAATTATTTTCTGTTTCAAGGGAAAAACAATCCATCAAAAGATAACAATGATGGTGATGTGTCATTGAGGAAAGAAGATGTTGTCAATACTGATGAGGTATGAAAAAAGCTTGCCTCGAATTTATACATTTCAGATTTATTTACATATCATTGAAGATTGCTCACGACACATCTTATTTTCAGATTCAAAATGAAACTAGGGAGAAGGTTGATGGATTATCAATGGAAAAAGATAACAATGATGGTGATGTGACAATGAGTAATGAAGATGGTGTGAAGACTGATGGGGTATGGAAAAAGCTTTTTGTAAGATTATATGTTTTACTTTATGTTGATTTGAGTCATATAATTTAGAATTCAAAGTGATATAAAACAATGTATCTTATTTATGTTTTGCTTTATGTAAGAATGGTGAGGCACAACTTCTTTAGACCTAGTTTATGAAACAGAGATTATATGAGGAAGTATTGTTTCGAGATCCATGACTTTTCAAATTTTTATGTGTTTGTGGTGTAGTACTAAATGAGATTTGACAAGTAGATTCTAGAGATGTATACCCAGGTTCAGAATTTGATTTAGCTTAAGCTGAAGGCTAAGACAATAAAATTGGTTTCTAGGTTTTTAACATGTTGTGAGCAGGTGGATCAGGAGATGGCTAAAATATTGCCAAAAGAAATCAAGGCAATAGTTGTGGAGGATGATGGATGACTAGAAACTGCCAAGGAGGATAACGAGGGCGAAAAACAGGAAAAGAAAAAAACTAGGTCGACGAAGTTGTATGACTTGCCGAAGAAGGTCCTTCCAGATCGGAAAAAAGAGAAGTCCAAGCACACGTTAGAGCCTTATACGGAAGATGGAGTGATAGAAACTAAAAAGAAGGATGTAAAAGGAACAAATGTGAAAAAATTGACTAAGAAGATCAAGGCTGTTGGAAACCCGGAGAAAACAACCGACTTATTCAATTGGCTTGAGTCTGACAGGTTAGTTAAATCATAAAGCAGCTTGAATTTCTTTCTACCAAATAAATCAGCTTTACTTTCAATATATATTTATACCTTATGCTTATTATGCATTCATCCCACAGTGCGAAGGGACATGTGCTACCGAATACTCTTACGCTAAATAAGAAATTTTTTATGAACATACTTAGACTAAAAATTTGGTTATCGTCTGAGGTACGTTATGCATGATTTTTTGGAATTTAGGGCTGAATTTTGAGGTAAAATTGGTTATATTATAGGGCTGAAATTCTCAACTTCTTTAATTGATTTACTACTTTTAAATATTACAATTGCAGCATATGGATCTATGTTTAAAGTTGTTTCGTGAAGTTGTCCAAGAAAACCCCTATAAGTACAACAACGTGGTCATTGTGGACACCTTTTTGGTTCGTCATATGATTAGATTTTGGGATTTGTACAACAAGGGTGACATATCACCAAAACTGAATGCAGTTATTTTGAAATACTACTTGAGGTCATTGCCTACTGCCAATGGGCCAGCCTGGGAAGATGGAAGATTTGTACGTGTGCCATTTAATGTGGATAATAAACATTGGATTACATTACAAATTGACTTCACAAGTTGGGTCATTGATGTGTATGATTCAAATGTGGACTTCATAAATATTAAGGATGTAGAGGAGAGCCTTATTCTAGTGACTCACGGGCTTCCCCAAGTGTTGAAGCAATATGGGCCATTGGTCAAACATTTGGAAATATGGGGTGAGACATCGTTAAGTGTCAATCGTGTCAATGGTTTGAAGCAAAACAAGCGACGGTAAGTACATTGAGTTTCGAAATCAATTTATAATTCAATGTCTCACAGTTTGAATCAAATTTTGTTATTTTTATATGAAGCTATACTGAAATCTATTTTTGTTTTGTAGGGGTGACTGCGGGGTGTACACCATCAAGTACATTGAGTTACTAACCACTAAGAATGCTGATATCTTGGTCATTGAGGACAAGTTAGTAGATGGATATCGAAGTTCTTTGGCAGTGAGCATATGGTACTTCAAATGAGATTCGTCTTGAGTTCTTTGGTTGTGAAACTAGTTTAGGTTCACTTTATTGTTTTTGGGAAGTGTTTTAGATGTATTTTTGGTGGTTAACTGGATGTTAGTAATCCACTTTGGTGGATAACTTGATGTTAGTAATCCACTTTGGTGGATAACTTGATGTTAGTTTTGATCATTATGTCAACTTAGTTTGTGCCTTGGTTTGTGACTTTCAATGAAGGACATTATTTTTGACTTTATTGTGACTCTTTCACTTTCTTGTGTGTGTTGGAAATTGATACAGGTTATGGCTCCCTTCATGCTTAAGGATACTATTTTTTATGTATCAAGAGCATGCCCAATTTTCTTATAGGGTGACAGGATAAAAATTGTATGATGACAAGATAATTATTGAAGTGTGACAATATAGCTTTTCTCGTATGGATTTGGAATTCAAATGAAGCTAACATCAATCCATGTTCAACTTTCTTATAGGGTGACAAGATAAAATTGTATGATGACAAGATAATTATTGAATTGTGACAATATAACTTTTCTCATATGAATTTGGAATTCAAATGAAGCTAACATCAATCCATGTTCAACTTTCTTATAGGGTGACAGGATAAAATTTGCATGATGACAAGATAATTATTGAAGTGTGACAATATAGCTGTTCTCATATGCATTTGGAATTCAAATGAAGCTAACATTAATCCATGTTCAACTTTCTTATAGGGTGACAGGATAAAATTGCATGATGAAAAGATAATTATTGAAGTGTGGTAGTATAGCTTTTCTCATATGAATTTGGAATTCAAATGAATCTAACATCAATCCATGTTCAACTTTCTTATAGGGTGACAGGATAAAAATTGCATGATGACAAGATAATTATTGAAGTGTGACAATATAGTTTTTCTGATATGAATTTGGAATTCAAATGAAGCTAACATCAATCCATGTTCTACTTTCTTATAGGGTGACAAGATACAAATTGTAATGTGACAGTAAGTTTAGAAAGGGTGACCAGATAAACGTTTCACAAGTAAAAAGGGATGACAAGAAACCGTCTACATAAGAGGATTTTTGGCAAAGGATGACAAGATAATGAATGAAGTACGACAGTAGGCCTTTACTCCTATGAACATTCAATTCAAATTTAAGCCATCAATTTATATGTACTTGTAAAGTACAACATGAGAATCAGAGGAAACAATAAGTTAAGCAAATACGTTCATAAATTAACCATAACCAAATCAATCCATGCAAAGCAAATAAATCCATCAAGAAAATATATGTTTCAAATATAGCAAAACAAACATGGTCTAAGTAAACAATAAGTTAAAAAAAAACTAGTTGTAATTGTCATCTGATCACGACAGAGGCCTTGTACAACTGCTCTAGTAATGTCCCAAACCTTTGCACCTCCCACAACGACGTTTAGACCACTTCTTCTCCCAATGTGCATGAAACCTATTTGTCTTAGGTCTTCCAATAGTCCTTCTTACTTGCGGTGGATGGCACGTAATTGCAGTAACCGAAGGAGGAATCTCCCAACCGGAGGAACCAAATGCAGTGTTTCCTTATACACTTATTTCATCTTATCATTCTTCAATAAGGGATGAACCAATTGTGCAAGATCCACACCCCTATCTGTTGTTGCAGCTATGGCATGAGTGCAAGGAATTTGATCAATTTGGAATACCTTACAATCACATGTTCGGGCATGGAGATTCACTTCGAACCTAGATGTACCATCATTTACTTCAGCTTCAAATTGACTCAGTCTTTTTACTATCATAGTCACAGACTTCAAGTACCTATATATCATTCATTAAAAACGTAAAAGAGATCAGGTTTTCATCCATAACAGAATATTAATGTCCACAAGTCCATCAATAGTAACAAAAAATTCAACAAATATGTTTTGATGTACACAATTATATTGTGTATTTAGGAGGAGTTTTAGCATTAGTTTATGGTGTTTTTAGGTATTTTATATGCTATCTACAGCTAGGAAGAAGAAGATCCGAAGATGCATATTATTGGAGTTTTAGAGCTGGATTAAAGAGAAGAAGAAGATCAGCGTTTTGCTGCTGGCGGCACCCGCCGCCCCTGCCAACGTGGAGATCTTTTGAGCGACACGTGTTTTATTCCTATTGGCTCTTCTTATGTCAGCTTTATTACGAGATATATGTATTTTTGGATAGACTTTTTAGACCTAGTTTGATATATTAGGTTTTAGAGAGTTGCATCTCTCATTCATACACTATTATCATATTTTCTTTCAGAGTTTTTAGCTTTTCTCATGGAGAACTAAGCCTCTTTGCTTAGTCAGACAGTTTGAAGCATCGTTTGACTTTTAGTTGTGAGATTTCTACTCTTTATCTATTGCATGGAATTATTTTACTCTCTTGTTTGAATTGTTTATGTGATTGATTTCAGCAATTTCTAGGGTTGTTGTTATTGAATCTCAATTGCTAGATTTAGAGAAATTACTGGTTGAGTTTCTCTATTTCATAGTAGCAAACTGCATTGTACTAGTATCTGGTTGTGCTAGTCTATTGTAGAAGAGAGTTAAATTGCATTCTAGTATAAAAGCTGGTTGTTTTATGCTAGAATTGTATCCTGATTATATTCCTATTCTTCATGCTGCTTTTGAATTGAATCTTGATAGTTTCAGGGTTATTCAATTAGTTAGGATTGATAGTATCTGGTTGTGCTATTAATTATATTTCAAAAGGAATTGGAATTCCATATGCATGCGATATTGAGTAAATCGATGATCAACTTGTCATACGAATGTGGATCTCTGGTTGACTAAGTGTTTTCCCTAAATTGATTAAAACCCAAACTTTAATTGCTTTGTTAGTTTTTGCATGCTAGATAGTTGTTTAATCCTTAAACCCCTTTTACTCTAATTGACATAGAACTTACATAGAAAGATAAATCTCCTCCCTGTGGATTCGACCCTTACTTCCCTAAGACTACAGTCTGTAGGATTGTCAGGACTCTTTTGCATAGCCGTGATTTGCACGACCATTTCACGCCTATCAAATTGGCGCTGTTGCCGGGGAGGCAATAATTGTCTTTTGTGTAATTTTTGTGCCAATTTTGGTGTGAACCTATCTTATGGTTCACACCCGTGCTACTAATAATTCACCGCTTGTTTTTGATCCAGAGATTGAACGGACTCTTTTCAGAACTCGTCGAGTTGTGTGTGCACTATTGCAAGGAATCCGAACAATGGGTGATCGAGTTACTCTTGAGAGCTTGACAGCTCCTAATCTGAATCAGCCTACACGTGCAGTGCAATTCCCAGCCCTTGGTGATGGGGTGAAGTTTGAGCTCAAGACAGGAGTAGTCCATCTACTCCCAAAATTCAACGGAACTCCACTTGAAGATCCCATTCAACATCTTGACGAGTTCCTTGATGTCTGCACCAGCATGTGTCCCTCTGATATTACTGAAGAACAGATGAGGCTGAGAGCGTTTTCTTTTTCTCTGAAAGAATCCGCTAAAGACTGGTATCATACTCTACCTCCTGGAAGCGTTACTACTTGGGTAAACTTGAAGAAGTTGTTTCTGGACAAATACTTCCCTCCAATCAAGTCTAATCAACTCAAGAAGCAGATCTGTAACATAGAGCAATTCCCCAACGAGTCGCTTTATGAATATTATGAGCGCCTCAAGAAGCTGGTAAAGAGCTGTCCCTACCATGGTTATGCTAATCATGATCTTATTCTCTATCTCCATGGAGGACTTCGTGAGGATGACAGGCGATTGGTCAATTCCTCTTGTGCTGGAAACATCATGAAAAGAACCTATGACGAGGCTCTAGAAATATTTTCTACGTTGGCTGATGAGTCTAGGCAATATACTGGAAGAGGTTCTAAAAACTTGTCAGCTGCCAACTCTCACTCTACAATTGATCAAGCTGATTTTGATGTGCTGAAAGAAGAAGTGAGGCGGTTGAAGTTGAAGGGTACTGCTCAACAGGCTAAGGCGTGTGGAATTTGTAATGACGCCTTTCATCCGACTGATTCATGTCCTACACTACAAGAGGAAGTGAATGCAGTTGGAGGGTACCAAATGAAGCCAAGGAATGATCCCTATTCAAACACCTACAACCCTGGCTGGAAAGATCATCAGAACTTCAGGTGGAGAGAGCCTGAGTCAAAGCAACAACAAGATCAGTTTCAACAAGTTAAGCCATATGTGTCAAGGCCTCAAGGACAGAATCACAATGCCGCTACTTCTTTGGACGATATGATGAAGATGTTGGTGCAAAGTAACCTCACTCTTCAAAATAATATGACTCAACTGACTCAAAGTCAAGTGAAATTCCAGGATTCTACATCAGCAAGCATTCACAACCTGGAACGGCAGATGAGTCAAATCTCTGAAGCTGTAAGCAAACTGGAAGCCAGAGATTTGGGTAAACTTCCTTCTCAAACAGAAGTCAATCCGAATATTCGTCATGTCAATGTTGTCACTTTGAGGAGTGGGAGACAACATGAAGGCGGATTAGTGGAAGAATCTGACGAAGGCGAGAGCGGCGACCGCCGCGAGGATGGCGGCACCCGCCGCCAAAAGGAGCTTGGCTACGACAATTTGGAATTAATTAGCGGCAATCAAAAATTTATTGGCGGCACCCGCCGCCAGAACAGCGGCACCCGCCGCCAAGACGGCGGCGCCCGCCGCCCACTTTTTCCGAAACAAGCGGCGACCGCCGCCGTTCTGATGGCGACCGCCGCCCTTCTGCTGAAGCCTCCGATGAAGAAAGATCTCCAGCCCTCCCTGAATGGAAGCCAGTTCCTCCGTTTCCATCTGCATTAAAGCGTACAGAGCCCCTGAAGCAGGACAAAGACATGTTCGAGATGTTCAGAAACGTTGAGGTCAACATTCCTCTCCTTAACTTGATCAAGTCAGTCCCACGCTATGCAAAGTTCTTGAAGCAGATGTGCACTACAAAGCGGATTCAGGACAAAAATAGAAAAAAGAAGGTGAAGGTAAGCGAGCATGTTTCAAAAACGCTTACCTAAGAAGTGCGGGGATCTAGGTATGTTTACTATCCCTATTACAATTGGAGGTACTAAAGTTGAAAAAGCCATGCTAGATTTGGGTGCTTCCATCAATGTAATGCCTTCTACTCTCTGTGAATCTCTGAAACTTGGACCTATGCATGCCACTAATATCTCTATTCAATTAGCTGATAGGTCTAATGTTCGTCCCATAGGTTTTGTAGAGGACGTTTTGGTTATGGTTGGTGATCTCACTTTTCCTGCTGATTTCTATGTGCTTAAAATGGAACATGATGATCATGAAATTCCTATTCTATTAGGGAGACCTTTTCTGAAAACAGCCAATACCAAAATCAATGTGAGCACTGGCTCTTTAACCATGGAATTTGATGGTCAAATCCTTAATTATAATATTGATGAAGCCATGAAATATCCTTCTGATGATTACTCTGTCTATGCTATTGATATGCTTGAGCCTGTGGTGCAAGATGTTTTTGATGAAAATCAACTAGATGATGTGCAATCTATTATTGTTGATTCTAGTTTGGATTTTACTTTATCAACTGATATACAGGAGATTGTAAACGAGATGGATGCTTATTATAAGCTTCCTCTTGAGCCACCTGGCAAAACTTTTTTACCATTAACCCTGCCAAGGGAAAAGCTTTTTCCTTCTGTTGTGCAGGCACCGGTGATCGAGTTGAAGCAACTCCCAGACCACCTCAAGTATGTATTCCTTGGAGACAAGGAGACATTACCAGTGATCATCTCCAACAAGCTTACAGAAGATCAAGAAAACAGGCTAGTGGCGGTTCTAAAAGAGTAGAAGACAGCAATTGGTTGGACCATTGCTGACATCAAGGGAATCAGCCCCACCACTTGCATGCATCGTATACTGTTGGAAGGAGAAGAGAAGCCATCTAGACAACCACAGAGGCGTTTAAATCCACCTATGATGGAGGTGGTGAAGAAAGAAGTTCTGAAACTCTTGCAAGCAGGTATGATTTTCCCTATCTCTGACAGTAAGTGGGTTAGCCCCACACAGGTTGTACCAAAGAAAGGAGGAATTACAGTGGTGGAGAATCAGCAAGGAGAATTGGTCCCTACAAGACTGCAGACAGGCTACAGAGTCTGCATTGACTACCGCAAGCTGAATGCAGCCACTAGGAAGGATCACTTCCCCCTTCCTTTTATTGATCAGATGCTTGAGAGATTGGCTGGCAGAGCATTTTATTGCTTTCTAGATGGGTATTCAGGCTACTTTCAGATAGCCATTGCCCCTGAAGATCAAGCAAAGACAACTTTCACTTGTCCGTTTGGCACTTTTGCCTACCGTCGGATGCCATTTGGGTTGTGCAATGCTCCTGGGACTTTCCAAAGGTGTATGGTAAGCATCTTTTCTGAGTACATTGAGAATTTCATTGAGGTATTCATGGATGATTTTACTGTACATGGAGATAATTTTGATGCATGCCTAAATCACCTAACTCTTGTACTTGCTAGATGTGTTGACACTAATTTAGTGCTTAATTCTGAAAAGTGTCACTTCATGGTAGAACAGGGTATTGTACTTGGTCATATAGTTTCAGCTAGGGGTATTGAGGTCGATAAGGCAAAGGTTGAAGTAATTCAATCTTTTCCCTATCCTACTAATGTGCGCGAAGTTCGTTCTTTTTTAGGCCATGCAGGTTTCTATCGCAGGTTTATTAAAGACTTCTCCAAGATATCAGCACCCCTGTGCGAATTATTGAAGAAAGACATGCTGTTTGAGTTCACAACTGAGTGTCAGGCAACCTTTGATGATCTTAAGGCTCGCTTGACAAGTGCCCCTATTATTCAGGCTCCTGATTGGTCTAAGCCCTTTGAAATAATGTGTGATGCTAGTGATTATGCGGTGGGGGCTGTGCTAGGCCAAAAGGAAGCCAAAGCTTCTCATGTGATTCAATATGCATCAATGACCCTGAATGGTGCACAGAGGAACTACTCTACTACAGAAAAGGAGATGCTTGCAGTGGTATTTGCACTTGAGAAGTTCAGACCTTACCTCCTTGGAACAAAGGTCATTATTTATACTGATCATGCTGCCCTGAGATACCTACTGATAAAGAAAGAAGCAAAACCAAGATTGATTCGGTGGGTCCTATTGCTTAGTGAATTTGATATTGAGATCAAGGACAAGAAGGGCGCTGAAAACCTGGTGGCTGATCACCTCAGCAGAGTTGTTCAAGAAGAGAGCACCCCTCAAAAGCAGATTCAAGCAAGCTTTCCGGATGAGTCCTTATTCAAGATGAGCACCATAGAGCCATGGTATGCAGACTTGGTGAACTTCCTCAGCACAGGTGAATTCCCTCAACCTTTTAACAAAGCTCAGAGGGACAGACTACGCAGTACAGCTAGATTTTTTGTCAGGGATGACCCCTATCTTTGGAAGCACTGCTCTGACCAGGTAATCCGCCGTTGCATTCTAGAAAATGAGGTAAATTCTCTCCTTACACTTTGTCATTTTGGAGCATGTGGGGGACATTTTGGGGTTCAAAGAACTGCTAGAAAAGTACTTGATGCGGGATTTTGGTGGCCTACCATCTTTAAAGATGCACACAACTACTGTAAATCCTGTGACAGGTGCCAAAGAGTTGGAAATATGTCCAATAGGGATGAAATGCCCCAAACTAGTTTAATTTTTTGTGAAATATTTGATGTTTGGGGTATTGATTTTATGGGACCTTTTCCAAACTCTAGTGGGAATATTTATATTTTGCTTGCGGTGGACTACGTTTCCAAATGGGTGGAAGCGAAGGCCACCAGGACTGATGATTCTAGAGTTGTTGCAGATTTCTTGAAGTCTCATATTTTCAACAGGTTTGGAATCCCCAAGGCCCTTATAAGTGATAGGGGAACTCACTTTTGTAATAGGACAATCACTGCCCTGTTAAAGAAGTATCATGTCAATCAAAGAGTTTATACTGCCTATCATCCTCAAACAAATGGCCAAGCTGAAGTATCAAACAGAGAGATTAAATCCATTCTGGAGAAGACTATGTCCCCTAGCAGAAAAGATTGGAGTCAGAGGCTTGATGATGCATTATGGGCCTACAGGACAGCGTACAAAACACCTATTGGTATGTCACCTTTCAGGTTGGTTTTTGGTAAGGCATGTCACCTCCCAGTTGAGTTGGAACACAATACTTATTGGGCTATCAAAAAGTGCAATTTACAACTTGAAGAAGCTGGGGAGCTTAGAAAGCTCCAATTACAAGAGTTGGAGGAGGCCAGGATTGAAGCTTATGATAATGCTATTCACTACAAGGAGCGAACTAAAGCTTGGCATGACAAAAATATCTTGAGAAAGGACTTCAAAGCTGGTGACAAAGTCCTTCTATTTCAGTCCCGCCTTAGACTCTTTCCAGGCAAGCTAAGATCCCGTTGGGCAGGGCCTTATGTGATTGCTCAAGTCTTTCCCCATGGTGCAATTGAGCTCTATGATTCCAAAACACATGCATTATTCAAGGTGAATGGTCAAAGAGTGAAGAAGTATCATGAGGGATTCACCAAGGACACAATTGAGGAAGCTGTCCTAACAAAGCCCGACGCTGAAGACTGATGAGTTGGCATTACGTCGAGCCACGACGTTAAATAAGGCGCTTGTCGGGAGGCAACCCGACCTAGGTACTTTCTTTCATTTTTCTTTTCTAAGCTTAGTTGTTTTTGTTTCGGTTTTTCGTTATTTTGTGTGGACTAACCTACAGGAGGAAGCACAGGTGGGCAACGTAATTGGCGGCGACCGCCGTAAGAACAGCAGCACCCGCCGCCATTTAATTTTTACGGTATTTAGCTACGAAGTGCCAGCGGCGAGCGCCGCCATTTCAGCGGCAACCGCCGTAAGCCCGGCGGCACCCGCCGCCAAATCGGCGGCACCCGCCGCCCATGCCGTACAGGTATACCACACTTTCCCCTTAAAAAAATGTAAAAAAAAAAAATCGAAAAACAATAAAAAAAAAAAGAGTGTAGAGAGATAAAAATAAAAAGAGGGTTGAGAGTGGTTCATAAAAAAAACTATGAGGGTTTTGTAAAAAGAGAGCTTTTGAGAGGAGGGAAGAACAAAAGCCCAAATCTAGATCTATATCAGCTCCAACCCGGATCTACATCAAGTTCAACCTCACCAGCCCCGTTGTTGCCTCACTACGCTGTAGACGTTCTCCCTTGTTTCAGTCCACGCGGCGACCGCCGCGACTCTGGTGTTATTTCTCGAAGAAATTCGAGGCGGCACCCGCCGCCAAGCACGCGGCACCCGCCGCCAAGAACACGGCACCCGCCGCTAGCAACTTCGAGCTCGCCGCCAGTTTTCCAGCCCGCCGCTCTCATATTTCCGGGTATTTTCGGCAAATTCTCCTCTTTTCTGTCCATTCAGAGTTCATATTGTTGATTATGAGTTCTAGGAAGCGTGCTATGAGTTCTAGATCCGCCACCTCTGAGGTCCATGAGGCCCGGAGGAAGATTGTTGATGAGCGGGAGATTGTGTCTACTTTATTTTTTGATCCCGTCACTATGAGGCAGTTAGGATTGGAGAGTTGTACTAGGCAGATGTTGACCCATGCTGGATTGGGTAATTTTTTCTTTAAGAGTGCTGCCACATTTCCTGCCTGGACTAGGGAATTTCTGATTACTTTAGAGGATGACCATGAGAATGGGAGGATTTCTTTTCAGCTGGCAGGTTCATGCCATGTGTTGACTTATGCTAGACTTGAGGAGGCATTTGGTATTTCCAGGCAGCCTTCTGATTCTGCTCTTTGGAATGCTACTGAGGATGAGTTGAATTTCTGGTACAACACTACAGGTTTTCCTTCATTTGATCCCAAAGGAGGAGAAAAGAACTACAAGTGGTCTCATCCTTGTCTGCGTATTGTTCATAAGGTGATTAGGATGGCTTTTTATGGCCAGACTGAGGCCAACAAGGTCTCTTACACTGATTTAGAAACTATGTGGAGTTTCACACCGCCATGCAAGCTTATCAGAGACTGGAGAGCTCAGTTCCTTGCTAGCTGCAAGAAGTGTAGGGGTTCAAAAAAGTGCAAGATTGGTATTGGTGGGATGATTTCTATTTTGGGGGAGTTCCTGAACATTCCTTTTCCTCCAGCATCTCAGCGACTATCTCCTACCTTTACTTGTGATATTAGGCATTTGAGGAATGCTGGATATATTTCTGAGGATAGAGGCAGATTTTATTATTTATTTGGTCCTCCCACGGGTGTTTCTAGGATTCCTTTGCCTATTGCTGAGTTAACCTTTGGACCTCAGTATCAGCATTTTGATCTGCGTCAGCTATCCATGCGGGTTAGCGGTTCTGGTCCTTCCACTTCTGCTGCTCCACAGGCAGTCCCACCACCTGCTCCACTGACTATTCCAGAGACTTTTCCTCAGGACGACACAGTTATGCATGAGGATGTCCCTGGTATGAGTATTCCTGCTACTTCTGGAGTTGACACTGATTTGAGCTGGCAGGATGATATGATGCGCCAGATGCGTCAGCTTTCAGCCCGTCAGGATGAGATGTTTACTCAGCAGTCTGCGTTGTCTACTTCTATAGATCGGATCCATCAGTTCCACCAGGATCAGTCTCAGTTCTTTCAGCAGCAGACTAGCTATTTCCAGCAGCAGGCTCAGTTTTTCCAGGGAGTGTGGCCCGCTTACCCCTCTTATCCTGATTTCCCATCGTATCCACCACCACCACCGCCATCTGATCAGTAGTGGTATTCTTCTCTACTTCCCCTTTATTTTATCTTATCTTTACTACATTGAGGACAATGTGTGTTCTAAGTGTGGGGGAGTTGGAATTATATTACTATTTATGTGCTATAAATAAAAAAAAATTAAAAAAAAAGCCATAAAAACTGAAAAAAGGCAAAATAAAATCCTGGGATAGACTGAAAACCCGAAAGGGCGGTCTAGGTAATAAGCAGGTAATCTGGCAAGCACTAGGCCTTGGCAAAAATAGATTCAGAGTGGTGTGAGTTGGTGAGTCCATTATTGAAAAATGAAAAGAGAGTGTTAGGTGAAAACCTGAAAAGGCGCCTAAGCAAAATGAGTGAAAGAAAAAAGAGTGTTTTAAGACTATCTTTTTACCGGCGCAGGAGACATAAGAAGTGGAGTAAAGGAGTGTTTTGGGTAGGTTTTCATTTGGAGGGATAAGGTGTAGATTTATGGAGACTTTCACTCTCTTAGTTGGTGTTTTTGATGGACTTGTTAGTGGTTAGTTTTTGGTGAGTTGATGTTTGATGTTTTGATAGATATTGAGGATTGTTTGGTGGTTTGAGTTGAGCATGATGTTGATTTGATGTTGATGATGATTTGCTCTTATATGTTCATGATGAGTGGAGTATGTAGTTAGAGCTTAATTGTCATATCTTGTTGTTTAGGTTGAGTAGTGCTTGCATGAGAATGCTTTTGTTCCTCTTTGTAAGCTTCCTTGCATTTTGATGATCCGCTGGTTATAGTTTTTATGAGTGATGGTTTTCTGAGTCACTCAGGGACGAGTGAGATTCAAGTGTGGGGGAGTTTGATGTACACAATTATATTGTGTATTTAGGAAGAGTTTTAGCATTAGTTTATGGTGTTTTTAGGTATTTTATATGCTATCTACAGCTAGGAAGAAGAAGATCCGAAGATGCATATTATTGGAGTTTTAGAGCTGGATTAAAGAGAAGAAGAAGATCAGCGTTTTGCTGCTGGCGGCACCCGCCGCCCCTGCCAACGTGGAGATCTTTTGAGCGACACGTGTTTTATTCCTATTGGCTCTTCTTATGTCAGCTTTATTACGAGATATATGTATTTTTGGATAGACTTTTTAGACCTAGTTTGATATATTAGGTTTTAGAGAGTTGCATCTCTCATTCATACACTATTATCATATTTTCTTTCAGAGTTTTTAGCTTTTCTCATGGAGAACTAAGCCTCTTTGCTTAGTCAGACAGTTTGAAGCATCGTTTGACTTTTAGTTGTGAGATTTCTACTCTTTATCTATTGCATGGAATTATTTTACTCTCTTGTTTGAATTGTTTATGTGATTGATTTCAGCAATTTCTAGGGTTGTTGTTATTGAATCTCAATTGCTAGATTTAGAGAAATTACTGGTTGAGTTTCTCTATTTCATAGTAGCAAACTGCATTGTACTAGTATCTGGTTGTGCTAGTCTATTGTAGAAGAGAGTTAAATTGCATTCTAGTATAAAAGCTGGTTGTTTTATGCTAGAATTGTATCCTGATTATATTCCTATTCTTCATGCTGCTTTTGAATTGAATCTTGATAGTTTCAGGGTTATTCAATTAGTTAGGATTGATAGTATCTGGTTGTGCTATTAATTATATTTCAAAAGGAATTGGAATTCCATATGCATGCGATATTGAGTAAATCGATGATCAACTTGTCATACGAATGTGGATCTCTGGTTGACTAAGTGTTTTCCCTAAATTGATTAAAACCCAAACTTTAATTGCTTTGTTAGTTTTTGCATGCTAGATAGTTGTTTAATCCTTAAACCCCTTTTACTCTAATTGACATAGAACTTACATAGAAAGATAAATCTCCTCCCTGTGGATTCGACCCTTACTTCCCTAAGACTACAGTCTGTAGGATTGTCAGGACTCTTTTGCATAGCCGTGATTTGCACGACCATTTCACGCCTATCAAATTGGCGCTGTTGCCGGGGAGGCAATAATTGTCTTTTGTGTAATTTTTGTGCCAATTTTGGTGTGAACCTATCTTATGGTTCACACCCGTGCTACTAATAATTCACCGCTTGTTTTTGATCCAGAAATTGAACGGACTCTTTTCAGAACTCGTCGAGTTGTGTGTGCACTATTGCAAGGAATCCGAACAATGGGTGATCGAGTTACTCTTGAGAGCTTGACAGCTCCTAATCTGAATCATCCTACACGTGCAGTGCAATTCCCAGCCCTTGGTGATGGGGTGAAGTTTGAGCTCAAGAAAGGAGTAGTCCATCTACTCCCAAATGCAAGAGGATAAATATGTTTTTCTGCATCTTGCGTTGTTGCTACAATAAGAACACCCATGTATGTCGCACTTAAGTGAGTTCCATCCACTGATATCACCTAAAATTGAAACATAAAATTATCCTGTCATACTGCTAATTTCGTACTGACATACTTATAAATATAAGTTCTTTACTGTATATGTTATTGAAGTCAATATATTCGATCAAACATAAGCATTTATCCTATCAATAACATTGATATTGAACAATAATTAATCTTAGAACCTATAATAATATAAGATACCTTCGTCAAATTAGGTAATGCCCTGATCCATGCACCTATACTCCAAAATGCATACTTGAATCGTTGGTTAGCATTTCTTTCAATCACGGTATGGGAGCCTGGATTTGATTGTTTGAGCATGAACATCCAAGAATAGAGTTTATTGTAACTTTCCTCTGCTGATCCTCTTACTAACTCTTGGGCTTTCAAACATGCTCGATTCGCCTTATGGTAGCTTGCATTCACTCCCATTTCTTTCATTACTCTTTGTATCTCTCTTGCTCGGATGCCTGGACTATCACCATGAAACCTGTAACACAATAAAAAAAAGCGGATACCATTAATGGTTTTAAAAATTCCATAAAAAATCACACTATAATTGAGTACGACATAAATCCTTCCTTACATTGGCAGGACTTTTTCAGCAATCATGTTTGATGTGGCTTGTTTGTGGTGGTTGTGTCTTGATCGCAGTCCACATGTATGCTCTCCCACATACTTCCGTACAACGAACAAACTGGTTTTACCATAGATTGTACCACGACACATGAATGAGCATGACTTGTCGATGCAACCTACTACATATCTAGTTTTGTCTGACTTCTTTACATCCAACTCGAAGCAATGTGTCAATGCAATTGACCTTAACGCATCTTGCAGCTCCTTTTTGCAATTGAAATAGTCTCCCTCACTAATTTTTGCATGATTATGAACCTCATCACTGTTTTGTCCACCTTGTAATGTAGCCCATTCTTTAGCATTTGTTTTTTCACGATAAAAATTCTCTTCCACTTCTTGAATAACATCCTCATCAACATCAACAAATTGATCATCAATATCTTCCATTAGTTCATCATGAGCAACTTGTTCAAATTGTTTTGCTCCATCAAAATCATCACTTGTAAAACCATTTCCGTTAAAACCAATTTCTTCATTTCCAAGGTTTACAAAATCAGTATCTTCATCATCATCAATGAGCATGACAACGACATCTTTGCCTTTATTTGTTGAAGTAGATCCTCCAATTTCATCATCACTGCTCAATGATACGAAATTAATCGGGGAAGTATTCCTGTTTTGTAACTTGTCACTGTCTTTAGGGATCCTGTCATCATTCCCAAATATCCTGACACCCATATCAGATGAGACATTATTATCACTGTCGATGATTTCATCTAAAGTCTTGTCATCCTTAATCGGTGTTCGGTCACACTGGCTTACAAGAGGTGCACTTAATGAGACTCTCATCTCTTACATAGAGTTTGAAGTTTGAAACTTAAAGACTTTCCTGTCAACACCCTCGTCCATAAACTGATTATTTTTCTTCTCCTTAATGCTTGTGTACAGATCTATCGGCCATATCCCCTCTTTTGATGATTTTGAATTCAAAAATTTGTAGGCTTCAAGATTATCTTCAACATTAACTTCAAAGGGTGGAATGTTTACCTTTATGGGTGACACATAGTGCAGATGTAGATTGTACTTTTCACAATTAATGGATAGTTTCTCCACTATTTTATCCTTAAGGGATTCGAATTTTATAGTATTGGATACAACGAGTGCTATTGCCTTCTTATCACCCCCTTCATAAGACCAGTTATCTCCAAGACATTCCATTCACCATTTGTAATTAACGTAAGTAAGATGTTGTTTCGACCTGAAAATACACAAATCGTAATACTTAGAAGCAATAAATGATTATCGAAACAATTCAATCGTATACTAACCCATGGTAGAACTCAATGTGCCTCTACGATGACCCGTTTGTTCGTATATCAAAACTGGATGAACAGATAAGACTGGATGAAAAGATAAGATTAAGTAGAGGTTCGATACTTTATGTAGAATAATTGGTTATTATTGTTTTGCATTAAGATTCGTATCTTTTAAGATAAAGGATAGAAAAGATTTCGTAACAAATCTAATTCGTTAGCAATTTCCTTTTCCTTTTTAAGTCTGTGACAGGAGCATATTGTGGTATGACAGTAGAATAGACAAGCATGACAGTATAACATCTAGTCCGACTAGATTTTTACGGAAATCTCAACTAACTAGTATCTTTGCCATATCTTTGACTTTTTTTCCTCATTAGTTTTCGTATCTCTTAACCAATAAATCACTTTAAAATATCTTTTCATATGCCTTTTATTTATTTATTTTTACAATTTCCGTTTTATGATTTTAATTTTTTGAATTTAATAATTAATTTCTAAAAAACATTACAAATATAAATTCAAATAATTAAACAATAAAATAATAAAAAATAAAATTACATAAATGCCAAAAATACATGATTTGCAATTTCCTATAATGTGAGGTACTTTTGCAAACTGTTTTTTGTGCAAGGGTACCCTTGCAAATCCGCCAATTAAAAAAAGCTTTTCTTTCCTTTCTATCGATCCTCGAGATTCACGCTCTCTCTTTCACTCTCTCTCTTGGCCTCCTCTCCCGACACCAGCCTCTCCCTTCTCCGACTCCCTCAATCCCGCCGGACAACCTACACTTCTCCGCCGCTACCTCCTCTCTCCCGTCTCTTCTTTATCCACACCGGTGGGCATCTTCTGGGCGCCATCTGCTATGCCCTTCTCCGACGGCACCCACATCACCGCCGGATCACAACGCCATCCTCTCCCCCGCAACTGTTCTCCGATGACCTCTTGCTCTGAAATCCGGCCGTCCACCACCCTTTGGCTTCTTCGCTTCATCACCCTGCTGCCTGCGCGAGTCCACACCAAACCCACCACCAGCGACTCTACCCCGCAGCCGCTCGCCGAATCTATCCCGGCCTATCCACCGGAGATCCCGCCATGGGCGCCCCTATAGATCTCTTATACTCCACTGGCTTCATCCTCGTTCACTGTAATGATTTGATTCACCAGCTTCATCTATCTCCCACACCAATGCTTTGAGCTGACGTTCGACGTCGATTTCCGCCAGGAGCAGGTTCGTTCTTCTCTCCTTTGCTGAATCGTTGATTGTGAGATCGGTGACCATTGATTAATTTTACGAGAAAGCTTACATGTTTCTTATATTGTGTGCGCTAAATTCGAGGTGTTTGGATCGAATTGGTTTCCATTTGAACATATAATGTGTGTCACCTTGTGCCCCGAAACTGTTGCTCTTCTGCTGAATTCCTGAGTTACTGCTGTTGATTATCTTTACTCAAGCTATATGGAATTAGTTTTCTCAATGAGCAACGGTTTGGGATTGGATTTAGAGGCTGAATCAAGTATTGTGTTTTGTTGCACCTGTTAATGAGGATTCTTTGAAAATAGGTGTTTTGTTGAATTGTTGCTTTGTTGAATTTGTGGTTGATTAATGACTGTATATGAACTGATTCTAGCATAGGAATAGCTTCCCCAAACTTTTGCTGATTTGGCAGTTGAATTGATTAACTTTATTTGGCGTGTTTCATAATTCTATTGAAAAGGATTGAATTGATGAGGGCAACATAATTTTGAGTTGATTTGGTTTGCTTCATGAAAAATTTATGTATGCTGATAGTGCTGATTGATCTTGCTTGCTAAAGGTTTGGACTTGATTTTGCAACCGGATGCTTTATTTGCTAATTAATATGTTGGTTGCTTTCTAATTAATTGGGGGTGTGATTGTTTAAGCTGAAACTGATTTAGCTTTACTGTTGATTCATCGCTAGCTAATTTTTGATTAAATTTTGTGATTTCAACTCTTGTGGGGAGAAGGTGGCTTCGTTTATGGTTGTAATTGACTTGGTGTGGTTAGTTGTCCTCTAATTGGCTTTTTTAGAGCTACTTGTTTGTTTTGGAAGTTGTCTTTGTTGGACAGGCTTATATTTAAAGGAGACTTTGCTGAAATTTGAAGCCTTCCAAGTATTTTTCATGGACATTAAACTAGCACTACTAGCTCCTCTCTTGGATTCATTGAAAATGCCTTAATGTATGGATATTTGGTGAGTTTCTCTTTTCCTCTTTCTTTTTCTACATTAGGGACAATGTAGAATTTAAGTTTGGAGGAGGGATAAATCTCATGTGTGATTCCGTTTGCATTTTTTTATTATTTTCTTTTTCATGACTTTCATGCATTGCATTTTGCATATTAGGTGTTGGATATGAACCCCATCTTAGCTTTGCTTGTTTATTTAAAAAAATATATATTCCCTTGAAATTTCATTGGTTGTTAATACCCTAGTTGATGATATTTTAAAAATGTTTGAGTTGAAGTGACTTATGGCTATTCATTGAGCTAATTTAGTTTTGAAGCTTTAAACAAAAAGCTATGTGGGGTTTTTCTTAGCCTTTCTTGGATTTTAATTCTTGTGTTTTTTTTATGTGTGATTCTCAATTGGATTGCTATCTCTAGAACTTGCATTTAGATTCTTTTTCGACACTATATTTATAACTCATATACATGATATAAAAATGATTGAGGCATTATTTTCATTAGCCTGTACATTCGAATCCGACCGAGTGAGAAGCTTGGAAGGGAATGAATATTCTCTGAGTAAACTAGTTGGTTTACATGGATTTTCCACTATACATCATTTTGTTCAAGTCTTGGCACGTTATTTCCTGTTTGAATATTTCGCTGCATATTTAACTCTAAGTTGGTGACTTCTTATGAGTCAACGACTCGTATGTACTAATGATCCTACAATATTATTCTATGATGGAGTCACAATGCCAGTTTGGTGAGGTGCTTATGGGGTTAGGCTAGCAAAGGAAGAGGGATTTGAAATGGTTGAATCGTGGGATTGGGTTCGGTTGTTGGATGTAGAGGTCTCATTAGGAGACATGGTGACAAATCGTGGTATTTAAGTTAGCGGATCACTTAGTGCAACTCGTCTCTCCATCTGAAATCATATTTAATACGGTCTGCACCTCCATTTTATTATGCAACTCTCTCTCTCTCCCTCTCTCCCTCCCCCATCACACTCACAAGCCGCGGGCTATGATGATAACCGATTAAAAAATTTCCATCACATTTGGTATGCTTGGTACGTATTGATGTTTATCCTTTGTGTTGTGTTTATATGGTTAATTGTGTTATGTTTATATGGTAGTATCATTAAATTAATTAACATTCTTCTTGTGGGTTAAATGACATGAAATGTGGTGTCTTTGGTGGTTTTTCTCACCAATGTACTTCTTTAACTCTCAATATTAAAGAAAAATAATGAACTCAAAGTAATCAAGTATCTTTGTTTATGCAGTGAAGTATATTAATTAGTTAATTAATTATATATGCATATGTATATATGATGATGATGCAACCTTACATTATATAAAATAGGTAGAATATATATATAGACACCTGAACTTTCAGAAATCATCTGGGCTTACGAAATAACCATGGAGAACGTGCTTCACGTGCGGGACCTTCCTCCCTCTTTCTGAACCGAACTTTCAAGTATCTTTAATTTTGTTTTTCCTTTTTTGGCACAACTTTCAAATTTTAAATTCAAATGGAGAGTTGAAAATTTGGAAAAAGGATCCCATTAAGTCTACTTTGTCTTCATTTAATGTAGTGAATCTTTATTATCATATTAATACTTTTCACCTAGTTTAAGAAAAATTCTCACATCGAGTGTAAGAGTATCAGCCTCCTAAACATCATGAGCACCCACAACGTCTTCAACTACATGCAACATTTCATTAAATTTATTAATGTCGACAAGCCAATCATAAAGCACAAATTATTTAACAAGCCACTGATTGAACGTACAACTAGCAGATAAATTTTAGAAAAGCTTTCAGAAATCATGTGGGCTTACGGAATACCCATGGAGAACGCGCTTCACGTGCGGGACCCTCCTCCCTCTTTCTGACCGAAACCCTAGTAGTCGCTCCTCTGCCTCCACCCACAAAAGCCAGATCTAACCGGAGTTTAAAACAAATTTGCGCCACTGGACCTATCCCCTCTGTGCTCCAAACCCTTGCGGAAGACACTCCGTCGGCCATTAAGCCAAATCCCAGGGGCACCATGCCCAAACAAATTTTCATCCCCCCTCTATCGGTTCTTGAGATTCGGGTTCCTCCCGTCCTACCTTTGCCTTCTTCATATCGGGTACTGCGTGCCACCATGGCTCTACGGTCGCGACCCCACAACCTTGAGTCAATCGCCGCTCGAAGGGACCAGGATCCCCACTAACCCCTACCAACATGGTAACTTGGCTCCACCGCCGCTCTTCCTCGGCCCGCTGTCGGTCCTCCTTCTCCGAGGCCTCTCCACCGCCTCTCTTGCCCCCTACAGCTTCACCATCTCGCTACCCTCCAAGGCCCCATTCGCCGCTCCCTCGCTATTCTTACGGGCTACACAAGGTTTTCATTTGTCTTAAATTCCGGTTGAAGTTCGTGGTTTGGTTCGTGGTTCGAGATATGTTTAGGTGTTGTCCGGATGTGTGTTTCTGTGCTTTTCCAAGCGAATCGTCACACCTCTCCAAGTCGGCTCCCTATTGTTGTCTTGCGCACCAACGACTCTATACGCCTATGTTAGTCTGTTACTATTCATGGACTCATGTCGCTTGGCTTCTTTGGAGTTTGCTGCTATCTACCTTGTTTTTTTTTGTTTTCTTTTGGTCTTGTTGGTTTCTTTGGTTTCTTTTAGGTGTCATTGTTGTCGGTCTATCCTACTACCGAGTTTCTTCTTGGTCTCTCGAACTACCAATGTTTCTCTTGTTTTTCGATTCCTTTCCTTATCAAAAAAAAAAATAGAAATGCTTTCATAGCTAGCCAGGTTTAGTCAATGCATACTATCATAACACTTATATAGTCAAATGTAAACTAGGGTGAATAACACTTTAGAACCTTCATCCCTGCATACCTATTTGTTTCCTATTTTTTATCAGCTGTACTACGTCGGTTGTTACTTTCTTTTCCCGTGTTAGATATGTACTTGGATTCGATTTTGAGGTGCGTATTGGGCTTTAAATAGCTAGCTAGGCCCTCATTCATTTGTTTTTGTACATGGCCTCTATCTAGAGAGACCTACACTGAACGACCGTGTTGAGCATCCGTATATCTAAAGCTAGGATTGAGCTTGAAGATATTTTGTTTAGATGAATATATGCAATTAGTTTACATTAGCTAAGATTGAACTTACCTTTGCATCTTTAGGCGCATAGATCATAAAAATCGTGAGATACAACGTCATCATAGCGATCCCAACGGAGTTAATTGAGATCGGGAGAGCTCCACTCTCTTCTTGAATTAATCCATAATGTAGTGTAAGCACGCAGCTGAACAAGGCCACGACGTACGACACCACATGATACTCCCCGTTCAACTTGGTTTTGTATACTCCCCGTACGACACCACATCATGTGGTGTCGTACGTCGTGACCTTGTTCAGTTGCATGCTTACACTACATTATAAATTAATTCAAGAAGAGAGTGGAGCTCTCCCGATCTCCATTAACTCCGCTGGGATTGCTATGATGTCGTTGTATCTCACGATTTTTATGATCTATGCGCCTAAAGATGCAAAGGTAAGTTCAATCTTAGCTAATGTAAACTAATTACATATATTCATCCAAACAAAATATCTTCAAGCTCAATCCTAGCTTTAGATATACGCATGCTCAGCACGGTCGTTCATTGTAGGTCTCTTTAGATAGAGGCCCGGTACAGAAACAAATGAGGGCCTAGCTAGCTATTTAAAGCCCAATACGCACCTCAAAATCGAATCCAAGTACATATCTAACACGAGAAAAGAAAATAACAACCGACGTAGTACGGTTGATAACAAATAGGTAGGCCAGGATGAAGGTTCTGAAGTGTTATTCACCCTAGTTTACATTTGACTATATGTGTTATGATAGTATGCGTTGACTAAACCTGGCTAGCTATGAAAGCATTTCTAAATTTTTTTGATAAGGAAAGGAATTCGAAAAACAAGAGAAACCTTGGTAGTTCGAGAGACCAAGAAGAAACTCGATGGTAGGATAGACCGACAACAACGACACCCAAAAGAAACCAACAAGACCAAAAGAAAACAAGGTAGATAGTATCAAACTCCAAAGAAGCCTTGGTGAAGCTGTGGGGGGGGGGGGGACCAGCAGCGGGCCGAGGAAGAGCGGCGATGGAGCCAAGTTACCATGTAGGTAGGGGTCGGTGGGGTTTTTGGTTCCTTCGAGCGGCGGTTGACTCAAGGTTGTGGGGTCGCGACCGTAGAGCCATGGTGGCGGAGTCGCCATGGTGGCACGCAGTACCCGATATGAAGAAGGCAAAGGTGGGACGGGAGGAACCCGTACCTCAAGAACCAATAGAGGGGGGATGAAAATTTGTTTGGGCATGGTGCCCCTTAGATTTGGCCTAATGGCCGGCAGAGTGTCTTCCGCAAGGGTTTGGAGCACAGATGGGATAGGTCCAGTGGCGCAAATTGGTTTCAAACTCCGGTGAGATCTAGCTTTTGTGGGCGGAGGCAGAGGAGCTACTACTAGGATTTCGGTCAGAAAGAGGGAGGAGGGTCCCGCACGTGAAGCGCGTTATCCATGGGTATTCCGTAAGCCCACATGATTTTTGAAAGCTTTTCTAAAATTTATCTGCCAGTTGTACGTTCGGTCAGTGGCTTGTTAAATAATTTGTGCTTTATGATTGGCTTGTCAACATTAATAATTTAATAATTTTAATGAAATGTTGCATGTAGTTGAAGACGTTGTGGGTGCTCATGATGTTTAGGAGGCTGATACACTTACACTCGATGTGAGAATTTTTCTTAAACTAGGTGAAAAGTATTAATATTATAATAAAGATCCACTACATTGAATCAAGACAAAGTAGACTTAGGCTCCGTTCGGTAAATCGGTACTTATCGGTGTTGATGCTGATACTTATGGTTGTTGATGTTGATCGTGGATGCTGATATAGGATACTGATATGAGTTGTTTATTTTTTAAATAATCCGGAATGTGTTCGGTAAACTGAATTGCTGATATTTTAAGCAAGAGGTGTCAAATTATTAAAAATGGCTTAACGAAGGGTAAAAAAATAAAAAATAAAATTTAATTGGGAAATCACGTGGGTCTCACTTACTTATATTTTGGTAGAAAAGTTAGCTTATTTGAAATAAGGTTGGTGGGTGTTGATTATTTTTTCAGCAGATAAGTATCGGATATAAGTAACTTGTTTCAAATAAGCAAATTTTGCCGAACACATAAAACGAAACTTATTTTTTACATATAAGTAACTGAGTACTTATAAGTATCCAGATAAGCATTGCCAAACGGAACCTTAATGGGATCATTTTTCCAAATTTTCAACTCTCCATTTGAATTTAAAATTTGAAAATTGTGCCAAAAAAGGAAAAACAAAATAAAAGTTAAATTTTAGCATATGTTAACATTAATTGTTCACATTTGAGACTAAAACAAAATAAATCTATGTGGGAGACTAAGAGCTCTTCATTCAGGTCAAAATAAGAGTTTGAAAGACCTAGCTGCCATCGAAACTTGTGGCCGTTCATCCACCCACCCTCGTCCACTTCGAGTATCCCCAAACGTCGGTTGTCTTTTGCCGTTCAGGTCCGTCCAGCTATCTCCGACGCCGGTCGTCTCTTGCACTCCGATCTGAATCATGATTTTCGCCGCAAACTGGTTTGTCATTCGTTTTCACGTGTTTGTTGAATAATCTGGATTTTATTGCATTTTGGGTTCAAGGTTTGTCGATTGTGTTGCGATTTGCATTTTCATCATTTGCAAACTCAAGTTTTCATCATTTGCAAAGTAAGTTGAAGTAAAAAAGTAAAAGTCAAGTTGAAGTAAAAGTCGTTCAGTGTCTGTTGGATACACTTTCATCATTTGCAAACTCAAGTTGAAGTAAAAGTCGGCCTTTGTATATCAAGGCGGTTTAAGTAGACCCTGAACCCCTGAAGGGTAATCTCATGAGTAGACCCTGAAGGGTAGTCTCGTTTTAGTGTAGACCATAAAGGTAATCACCACCGACTATTTAAAACAGCTTATAAAAGATGTCTTGGATAATGGGAATGAGTCACCCAAAAATTCGAGTTTTCCTTCTAGGAATATGGCCCCTATTCCATGCTAAGGGTATTACGCAATATCGGTGTGAGATAAAATGTTCCAACAACGATAATAGAAATGTTAGCAAGACGATTCTATCAAGAAAAACGTACCTTGTTTGAGCCCCGTGATTCCTCTTCTTCCTTCACACAAACGAAGTCATCCATCCAAGGATCTTGAGGTTCTTCCTTGATTTCCACCTGAGAATGTCGCTCCATGATATCAATGAGTCGTGTTTGTTTTCTTGTGATTTCTCTCACTAAGACAAACCCTAGACACTACCAAACTTTTGTGTCTTCCACCGACTTCTTGTGTCTTGCACATCTAACTTCATTGACGCCCCATAAGCCCTTAAATGGGCGTGCCCTAGGCTGTCCAAAAGAAGTCGGTTATGAGAAGTTACAAGTAGTTAGGAAGTTGAGAGAAGTTAGGAGAAGTTGTAACTAACTTATCTAAAACCCTCTCTCCTTGTCATCATTTTAGGCGTCCAAAACAGCCCAACAAATGGTCCATTTAGCCGTACAAAATCAGCCCAAAAAGGTCCAAGAGATTAGTCCAAAACTCTTCTAGAAAAGCCCACAGATAAAGCCCAAAATGGCAAACTATATGGCCCAAACTCTAGCCCATATGTGCGGCCCATCAAGCCCAAAGGAACGCCCCATGGACTGGCCCACTATGGCCCATGGCAAGCTAGCATATCTAGGTACCAAGCTAGGTCACTTACCTAGTTTAGTAGTCCCTCAACTAGTTGAGCTAACATCTAGCTAGTTGAGCTGGCTTGAGTTGAGCATTAGCTCGTTGAGCTGACTTATAGGCTATTTGAGCTAACCTTTAGCTAGTTTGAGCTTCCTTGAGCTAAACCCTAGCTATATGAGCTTCCTACCAAGCTAGTTCTTTGAGTCAAGAGCTTAGTTAAGCTACTAGAGCTAACTTTAAACTAGTTTGAAGCTTCAAAACTCCTTTCTAGCATTCATAACTATGTGCCAAACTATTCTCATTCTTTGGTCTTTGTATAATACATTCACCAAGCTTATTGAAGATTTCATTCTTTCAAATAATAATGCACAAAGCTATAAGACATTCTTTCTTTGCTCAAAACTATAAAACCAAGCTCAAAACAAGTGCATTAAACGAGTGTAGATGTGCCTGAAACATAATATGTCTACTGCTCAGATTTATAAGTAAAGTGCGCGGCGCCTTGAGCCAATAACCTAGGCGCGCTGCAACACAACGCCCTTGCTCCAACCAACCACACACACTCGATTGTGCCATAGCCAAGGTGTGGGCGCGCCCCGGCTGCCCACACACTCGTGTCGCAACCCACGCATCGTGTATGCGCACATGCCTCGTATCGGCGCGCCTCTTACCGAGTGTCGTTGCTTGTGCCACTTGCCATGCATCGGTGCGCCTTACCCGAGCGTCGCTTGTTCCGCGTCTTTGCTAACAAGGCGTGCCCTTTGCCATGCGTCGTTGCATATGTAGCATACTTTGATACACGAGGTTCCGTGCTTAAGCGTTGGTACTTTTCTTGGACTCTTATCTTTTCTATGACCACTTTGCCACTCTTCTCATCATATCATGTCAAGTCACAAGGTCAATATTCTCAATCGACATTTCTTTGTGACTTCCTTTTTTCAACATGCACTCAATGAGATTGATAACTTTTCACAAATCACCAACACCAAGTTTTCCAACCAGTGCAATATTTAACTCTTTCATAGAGCGGGAGCCCAAACAGCCACAAACCTTTGGCCGACACACCTCGTCCCAGCTCACTAAATGAATACGGCGACGATCCTCAACGCTCCCAAATAAAGTTCCTAGTCAAGGCATCAATCTTGACACACACTTCATTAGGTAAAATAACCGTGCCATAGAATATATCGAGATCGACGAAAGGATAGTTTTATCAAGAGTAACCCTGCCAGCCATGCTAAGAAAACGACCCTGCCAACCCTTCAACTTAGCATTGATCTTCTCAATCAGCGGAGCAAAAGTCGCAGTTTTGACTTGATCATGAAATATAGGCATGCCAAGATATTTACCTAAATCCCGAGTGATCACCACTAAACCGCTAACATGTTTCAACTCATCGACGTTGGTAGAAGACATGTTCTTGGCCCGACTCCTAGTAATTGGTCCATCAGATGGCACTCGAATCAACTCATCGACGTTGGTAGGAGACATGGCTGGCTTCACTACATCATTCTCCTCCACTTGAGCTCGAATCGTCTCTGATTCGACGTCGGAATCAAAATCTTGCACATAAAGTGAAAGATCAGCCACATTAAACGTTGGATGGACATTATACTCACCAGGCATATCGACTTGATAAGCATTAGGGCCGATTCTTTTGACTATTTTGAACGGTCCATCTCCACGCTGATCTAGCTTATTCTTCCTTTAGTTGGGAAACCTCTCCTTCCTAAGATGCACCCAAACAAGATCACCTTCTTCAAAGATAACATGTTTTCACCCCTTGTCAGCATGGGCCTTATACTTCATAGATTTCCTCTCGAAGTGCATCTTAGTTCTCTCATGTAGCGTCTTCACAAACTCAGTCCTCTTGTTAGCTTCAAAGCTCTCCTTTCCCTTGTATGGCTGACGCGTCAAGTCCACTGGCATCCTTGGATTCAGCCCATAAACAACCTCAAAAGGGGTCATTTTAGTAGCTGAATGGATTGACCTGTTATAAGCAAACTCCACAAAAGGCAAAACATCTTCCCAACGTTTGAGGTTAGCTTTAAGCATAGTTCTTAACAAAACCCCTAACGTTCTATTAGTAACTTCAGTTTTCCCATCAGTTTGTGGATGACATGAGGTAGAAAATAACAACTTAGTTCCCAACTTAGACCATAAACTTTTCCAAAAATAACTCAGAAACATAGCATCACAATCTTAAACAATAGAACAAGGAATGCCATGCAATCTAACAATTTCTCTAAAGAACAAATCAGCAATATGCACAACATCATCAGTCATGTGACATGGAATAAAATGAGCCATTTTAGAAAAACGGTCTACAACCACAAATATGGAATCTCTACCTTTTCTAGTTCTAGGCAATCCAACAATGAAGTCCATAGAAATGTCCTCCCAAGGTAAATTAGGAATAGGCAAGGGTTGGTATAAGCCATGAGGGTTTAATCTAGATTTGGCTTTAGCACAAACAACACAACTTTTGACAAATCTAAGCACATAATTACTCATTTTCGGCCAATAGTAGTGTTCTTTTAAGCTTTGTAACGTTTTTTCTAACCCTCTATGTCCTCTTGATTCATTCACTTCTTTAGTTAAAAGCCTAGGAATACTAGATGAAGGTATGCATAATTTTCCAACTTTAAAGAAATAACCATCATCTATAAAGTAGGAATCAACTTCGCCCCTAGACATGCAATTGAAATGCTCAAAGGACCGAAAAGAGAAGCAAAAGTCTAGAAATACCCGGAGAATAAGGGTAGCGAGCAGCGGAACTGGCGACGGGCTTCGATGTTCTTGGCGGCGGGGAGACGGCGGGCGCCACTATGAGCAAGTTCTTGACGGCGGGGGCCGCTATGAAAGCGGCGGTCGCCGTTATGAAGGTTCTTCAAAAATTCCAGAAAATCGGCGGTGAGGGCTGCTGGAGAACGACGGGCGTCACTCGGAATAACATCGAGGCGAGCGGCGGGCTTGAACGACGACAACGACTTTTGATCTTCCTGGATCTGGTGTGGATCTAACCTTTAAAGCACTCCTCTCTTCACCTTTCTCTTCTCTCTATTTTTCTTTGCAAAAGCTCTCTATTTTTCTCAAACCCTCACTTTTTCTGATATTTTGACTCTCCTCTCTCCCTCTTCTTTCTTTTAACACTTCTTTCTTTTAACACTTCTTTTTCAGCACTCTTTTTTTTTCGATTTTCGCTCCCTTTTTTATTATCTTCTTTTTTAAAAGAAAGAGAAGGGGACTTCTTGTACAGCAGGGGCGGCGGTCGCCGCATTAAATGTCGCGACCTATTTTTTCGGTGGCGGGTGCCGCCTTTTCCCACTTCGTAGCTAACGTGGTTTGAGAATAAAAGTGGCGGCGAGCGCCGCTGCATGGGCGGCAGTCGCCGCCTTTTCTGCCTTTCTGTTATTACTTACCTACACATGTTAGTTCACCAAAAACAAAGGAAAAACGAAACAAAAACAACTAAGCTAGAAAACAAGAAAAGAAAGAAAGTACCTAGGCCAGGTTACTTCCCGACAAGCGCCTTATTTATCATCGTGGCTCGAGGTAATGCCAATTCATCAGTTTTCAGCGTTGGGCTTTGTTAGGACAGCTTCCTCAATTGTGTCCTTGGTAAATCCCTCATGATACTTCTTCACCCTTTGACTATTCACTTTGAATAATGCATGTGTTTTGGGATCATAGAGCTCAATGGCACCATGGGGAAAAACTTTAGCAATCACATAAGGCCCTGCCCAATGGGATCTCAGCTTGCCTGGAAAGGGTCTAAGGCAGGACTGAAATAGAAGGACTTTGTCACCAGCTTTGAAATCCTTTCTCAAGATATTTTTGTCATGTCAAGCCTTAGTCCGCTCTTTGTAGTGAATAACATTATCATAAGCTTCAATCCTGGCCTCCTCCAACTCCTGTAATTGGAGCTTTCTAAGCTCCCAAGCTTCTTCAAGTTGTAAATTGCACTTCTTGATAGCCCAATAGGCCTTGTGTTCCAACTAAACTAGGAGGTGACATGCCTTACCAAAAACCAACCTAAATGGTGACATACCAATAGGTGTTTTGTAAGCTATCCTATAGGCTCGTAATGCATCATCAAGTCTCTGACTCCAATCTTTTCTGCTAGGAGAGACCGTCTTCTCCAAAATGGATTTAATCTCCCTGTTTGACACTTCAGCTTGGCCATTTGTTTTGAGGGTGATAGGCAGTAGAAACTCTTTGGGTGACATGATACTTCTTTAACAGGGCAGTGATTGTCCTATTGCAAAAGTGAGTTCCCCTATCACTTATGAGAGCCTTGGGGATTCCAAACCTGTTGAAAATATGAGACTTCAAGAAATCTACAACAACTCTAGAATCATCAGTCCTGGTGGCCTTTGCTTCCACCCATTTGGAAACGTAGTCCACCGTAAGTAAAATATAAATATTACCACTAGAGTTTGGAAAAGGTCCCATAAAATCAATACCCCAAACATCAAATATTTCACAAAAAATAAAACTAGTTTGGGGCATTTCATCCCTACTAGACATATTTCCAACTCTTTGGCACCTGTCACAAGATTTACAATGGTTGTATGCATCTTTAAAAATGGTAGGCCACCAAAATCCTGCATCAACTACCTTTCTAGCAGTTCTTTGAACCCAAAATGTCCCCCACATGCTCCAGAATGACAAAGTGTAAGGAGATAATTTACCTCATTTTCTGGAATGCAACAACGCATTACCTGGTCAGAGCAGTGCTTCCAAAGATAGGGGTCATCCCAGACAAAAAATCTAACTGTACTACGTAGTCTATCCCTCTGAGCTTTGTTGAGGGTTGAGGGAAGTTCACCAAGTCTGCATACCATGACTCTATTGTGCTCATCTTGAACAAGGACTCATCCAGAAAGCTTGTTTGAATATGCTTTTGAGGGGTGCTCTCTTCTTGAACAATTCTACTGAGATGATCAGCTACCAGGTTTTCAGCACCCTTCTTGTCCTTGATCTCAATGTCAAATTCACTAAGCAATAGGACCCACCGAATCAATCTTGGCTTTGCTTCTTTCTTTGTCAATAGGTATCTCAGGGCAGCATGATCAGTGTAAAAGATGACCTTTGTTCCAAGGAGGTAAGGTCTGAACTTCTCAAGTGCAAATACCACTGCAAGCATCTCCTTCTCCGTAGTAGAGTAGTTCCTCTATGCACCATTCAGAGTCATTGATGCATATTGAATCACATGAGAAGCTCTGGCTTCCTTTTGGCCTAGCACAGCCCCTACAACATAGTCACTAGCATCACACATTATTTCAAAGGGCTTAGACCAATCAGGAGCCTGAATAATAAGGGTACTTGTCAAGCGAGCCTTAAGATTGTCAAAGGCTGCCTGACACTCAGTTGTGAACTCAAACAACATGTCTTTCTTCAGCAGTTCGCACAGAGGTGCTGAGATCTTGGAGAAATCCTTAATAAACCTGCGGTAGAAACTTGCATGGCCTAAAAAAGAACGAACTTCGCACACATTAGTAGGATAGGGCAAAGATTGAATCACTTCAACCTTTGCCTTATCGACCTCAATACCCCTAGCTGAAACTATATGACCAAGTACAATGCCTTGTTCTACCATGAAATGACACTTTTTAGAATTAAGCACTAAATTAGTGTCAACACATCTAGCAAGTACAAGTGATAGGTGATTTAGGCATGCATCAAAATTTTCCTCATGTACAATAAAATCATCCATGAAATTCTCAATGAAATTCTCAATGTACTCAGAAAAGATGCTTAGCATACACCTTTTAAAAGTCTCAGGGGCGTTGCACAAACCAAATGGCATCCGACGGTAGGCAAAAGTGCCAAATGGGCAAGTGAATGTTGTCTTGGCTTGATCTTCAAGGGCAATGGCTATCTGAAAGTAGCCTGAATACCCATCTAGAAAGCAATAAAACGCTCTGCCAGCCAATCTCTTAAGCATCTGATCAATGAAAGGAAGGGGGAAGTGATCCTTCCTAGTGGCTGCATTCAGCTTGCGGTAGTCAATGCAAACTCTGTAACCTGTCTGCAATCTTGTAGGGACCAATTCTCCATGTTGGTTCTCCACCACTGTAATCCCCCCTTTCTTTGGTACAACCTATATGGGGCTAATCCATTTGTTGTCAGAGATAGGAAAAATCATACGTGCTTGCAAGAGTTTCAAGACTTCTTTCTTCACCACCTCCATCATAGGTGGATTTAAATGCCTCTGTGGTTGTCTAGATGGCTTCTCTTCTCCTTCCAGCAGTACACGATGCATGTAAGTGGTGGGGTTGATTCCCTTGATGTCAGTAATGGTCCAACCAATTGCTGTCTTGTACTCTTTTAAAACTGCCACTAGCCTGTTTTCTTGATCTTTTGTGAGCTTGTTGGAGATGATCACTGGTAATGTCTACTTATCTCCAAGGAATACATACTTGAGGTGGTCTGGGAGTTGCTTTAACTCAATCACTGGTGCCTGCACAACAGAGGGCAAAAGCTTTTCCCTAGGCAGGGTTACTGGTAAAGGAGTTTTGCTAGGTGGCTCAAGAGGAAGCTTGTAATAAGCATCCATCTCGTTTACAATCTCCTGTATATCAGTTGATAAAGTAAAATCCAAACTAGAATCAACAATAATAGATTGTACATCATCTAGTTGATTTTCATCAAAAACATCTTGCACCATAGGCTCAAGCATATCAATACCATAAACAAAGTAATCATTAGAAGAATATTTCATGGCTTCATATATATTATAATTAATGGTTTGGCCATCAAATTCCATGGTTAAAGAGCCAGTGCTCACATTGATTTTTGTATTGGCTGTTTTCAAGAAAGGTCTCCCTAATAGAATAGAAATTGCATGATCATCATGTTCCATTTTAAGCACATAGAAATCAACATGAAAAATGAGATCACCAACCATAACCAAAACGTCCTCTACTAAACCTATAGGACGAACATTAGACCTATCAACTAACTGAATAGAGATATTAGTGGCATGCATAGGTCCAAGTTTCAGGGATTCACAGAGAGTAGAAGGCATTATATTGATGGAAGCACCCAAATCTAGCATGGCTTTGTCAACTTTAGTACTTCCAATTGTAATAGGGATAGTAAACATACCTGGGTCCCCGCACTTCTTAGGCAAGCGTTATTGAAACACAGCTGAAACATGCTCGCTCACCTTCGCCTTCTTTTTACTATTCTTGTCCTGAATCCGCTTTGTAGTGCACATCTGCTTCAAAAATTTTGCATAGTGTGGGACTGACTTGATCAAGTTAAGGAGAGGAATGTTGACCTCAACGTTTTTGAACATATCAAACATGTCTTTGTCCTGCTTCAGGGGCTCTGTACGCTTTAATGCAAATGGAAAAGGAGCAACTGGCTTCCATTCAGGGAGGACATGAGTTTTTTCTTCATTGGAGGCTTCAGCAGGTAGGCGGCGGTCGCCGTCATTTGGGCGGCAGACGCCGATTTTTTTGGAAAATTCAGCCTCGGGTGGATCACCGTCACGGCGGTCGCTGCCGTATGGGCGGTGGTCGCCGCCTTTTATTTTTTGGTCGCCGCCATTATTTTCCAATTTGTCGTAGCTAAGCTCATCCATGTGGCGATCGCCGAAATCCTGGCGGCGGTCGCCGCCCTCGCCTTCATCAGATTTATCCACTATTCTGTCCTCAAGTTGCTTTCCACTCCTCAAAGTGACAACACTGACATTGCGAATATTCGGGTTGACTTCTGTTTGAGAGGGGAGCTTACCCGAATCTCTTGCTCCTAGTTTGCTTACAGCTTCAGAGATTTGACTCATTTGTCTTTCCAAGTTGTGTTTGCTTGCTGATGTAGTTACTTGGAATTCCACTTGGCTCTTGGTCAGCTTTGACACATTATCTGTAAGACTAAGATTATTTTGCATCAGCATCTTCATCTTGACAAGGACAGAAGGAACTGCATTGGGATTTTGTCCTTGAGGCCTTGGCACATATGGTTTAGCTTGTTGAAACTGATCTTGTTACTTCTTTGACTCCGGCTCTTTCCACCTAAAGTTATGATGATCTTTCCAGCCAGGGTTTTAGGTGTTTGAGTAAGGATCATATCTTGGCTTCATTTGATACCCTCCAACTGCATTCACCTCCTCTTGAAGTGTAGGACATGAATCAGTAGGATGAAAGGCGTCATAACAGATTTCACAAGCTTTAGCCTATTGAGCAGTACCCTTCAGGTTCAACCGCCTCACTTCTTCTTTCAGCACATCAAAGTAGCCTTGATCAATTTTAGAATGAGAGTTGGCGACTGACAAGTTTTGAGAACCTCTTCCATTGTATTGCCTAGAATCATCAGCCAGCATGTAAAAGATGTCTAGAGCCTCTTCATAGGTTCTCTTCATGATGTTTCCACCACAAGAGGAATTGACCAATCGCCTGTCATCCTCACGGAATACTCCATGGAGATAGAGAATAAGATCATGATTATCATAACCATGGTAGGGACAACTCTTCACTAGCTTCTTGAAGCGCTCAAAATATTCATAAAGCGACTCGTTAGGGAATTGCTTTATGTTACAAATTTGCTTCTTGAGTTGATTAGACTTGATTGCAGGGAAGTATTTGTCAAGAAACAACTTCTTCAAGTTCACCCAAGTAGTAACGCTTCCAGGAGGTAGAACATGATACCAGTCTTTAGCGGATTCCTTCAGAGAAAAGGAAAACGCTCTCAGCCTCATCTGTTCTTCAGTAATATCATAGGGACACATGTTGGTGCAGACATCAAGGAACTCATCAAGATGCTGAATGGGATCCTCAAGTGGAGTTCCATTGAATTTTGGGAGTAGATGGACTACTCCTGTCTTGAGCTCAAACTTCACCCCATCACCAAGGGCTGGAAATTGCACTGCACGTGTAGGCTGATTCAGATTAGGAGCTGTCAAGCTCTCAAGAGTAACTCGTGGATCTCCCATTGTTCGGATTCCTTGCAGTAGTGCACACACAACTCGGTGAGTTCTGAAAAGAGTCCATTCAATTTCTGGATCAAAAACAAGTGGTGAATTATTAGCACCACAGGTGTGAACCATAAGACAGGTTCATACCAAAATTGGCACAAAAATCACACAAAAAGACAATTATTGCCTCCCAAACAACGGTGCCAATTTGATAGCGGTGAAATGGTCGTGCAAATCACGGCTATGCAAAATAGTCCTAACAAACATGAAGATTGTATTCTTAGGGAAGTAAGGGTCGAATCCGCAGGGAGGTAGATTGATCGTTTTGTGTGAATTTTATGACAATTAAAGTAAAAGAGATTTATGAATTAAACTAATTATCTAGCTTGCAAAAACTAGCAAACAATTTTTTTTTGGGTTTTTATCAATTTGGGAAAACACTAAGTCAAACAGATATCTACATTCGTATGACAAGTTGGTCACAAATTTCACTCAATATCGCATGCATATGGAATTCCAATTCCTTTTCAAAGATAATTAACAGCACAACCAAATACTATCAATCCTAACTTGAATAACCATGAAACCATCAAGATCCAATTCAAAAGCAGCATTAACAATAGGAATATAGGCATGATACAAATCTAGCATAAAACAACCAGCTTTTATCCTAGATTGCAATTCAACTCTCTTCTGCAATAAACTAGCACAACAAGATACTAGTACAATGCAGTTTGCTACTATGAAATAGAGAAACTCAACCAGTAATTTCTCTAGATCTAGCAATAAAGATTTAATAACAACAACCCTAGAAATTGTTGAAACCAATCATATAAAAAAATTAATCAAGAGAGTAGAATAATTCCATGCAATAGATAAAGAGTAGAAATCTTACAACTAAAAGTCAAAACGAAGCTTCAAACTGTCTGACTAAGCAATTAGTGCTTAGTTCTCCATGAAAGTTAAAAACTCAAAAGTTGGAAAAATAGAATAATGATAATGATAGATAGATGAGAGGTGCAACTCTCAAAACCCTAAATATATCAAACTAGGTCTAAAAAGTATATCCAAAAATACATAAATCTAGGAATAAAGCTGACACAACTAGACCAATAGAAATAAAACACGTGGTGGTCGCCGCTTGGTAGGCGGCGGTCGCCGCCAACACCAGAATGTCTTCTGCTCCTTTTCTTCACTTCAGCTCTAAATCCCAAAATAAATGCATCTTTGGGTCTTCTTCCTCCTAGTTGTAGATAGTCTTAATAGCACCTAAAAACACCATAAATATATGCTAAAATCTCTCTTAAATACACAACATAATTGTGTATATCAAAAGGCAATATGAGCAGTTCCATTTTGTCGAAAAGATCCATCAAAATTGATTTTGAGCCATCCTAGGTCAAGTTATCTCCAGCTAAAAATTTTGGTTCTTGGTTTTTTACCTTTCTTCCTTGAGAGTAATAATGACTCCTTCCAGATGATGAAAGTTTTAAACGCACTCTCAGAGGTGGAGTTTAGTTTGTCAATAGGGATATGTCGGAAGATGGCCGAGTTTCTCGCAAGCCAGATATTCCACCAGAGGAACACTAGAAGATCAAAGTCCTCATTAGCAGCCCTGGTTTGTTCGATGTTTGTGTAAAGGTCATCATTATAAAAAAAACTTTTTATCGATTTTTGGAGTTTGTCTTCTAAATTCATTTTCATTTTATGAGTGAAAGGACAATTAAAGAGAATATGATTTGCATCCTCCACAAAATCATCACAAAAACAACAATGATTATAAACTCTTGGAAAATGTCTATTTAACCTACATGCTGTGGGAAGTGTGTCTGAATATATTTTTCATAGAAAATTAATAAGTTTGGGTGGCAGTTTTGACTTCCAAATCCATTGTCCTTTAAAGTTTGAAGGATTGGGATTCCTTGTGCATAACTGTAAAATTCCTATTCGAGGAAGGAGTCCAGTAGGATGTTTAAGAATTGATTGATAAAGGCTGATGCTGTTTGCACACGTATTATAGCTAATTGCACCACACAATTTGTTTGAGTGGAGTCCACTCAAACAGTTTGAGTGGAGAGATGCCCCTACTCGAGTCCTTTCTTTTAGTGTTTTGTCGACCCCCTTTTCGATTATATATACATTATATATTTTATAACATCTAAAATCATACCCTAAGAACCCTTCAATCTTCATAAATCCATTTTTTATTTAGTAACGTTAATCATTTAATTAAAACTTTTAAGATATGTGTATATTAATTATTTTTTTTATTTTTCAATATATGATATTATCTGAAACAATCTACACATACAATATGGTATATACCCATTATCTATTAATAGATAAAGATCAAATTAACTGCACAACTACATAATGTCAATTGAAACCTTAAACACTTATCCTAAACTTAAACACTAACCCAAAATTCTAAACCCTAAAATCCTAATCATAAACTCTAATACTTACCCTGAAATCTATCCTTACCCTAACCATAAACCTAAACCTCAAATCCTAATCTTAAATCCTAAATTTTAAACCATATCCCTAATAAACCCTAATCCTAACCTTAAACTCTAACTCTAACATTAAACCCTAATCCATAACCCTAAATCCCAACCCTAAATCCTACACTCTAACCCTAAATTGTAACCTTAAACTCTAATCTTAACCTTAAATTTTACTTCCTAACCCTAACCTTAAACCATAACCCTAAATTCTAAACCCTAAATCATAAAATCCTAATCATAAACCCTAATACTTACCCTATACTCGACCATAAACCCTAATCATAAACATAAACCTTAAATCTTAATCTTAAAACCTAAATCCTAAATCCTAAACCCTAATAATAGACCCTAATCCTAAAATTAAACTCTAACCCTAACCCATAACCCTAAATCATAACTCTAACCCTAAATCCTAACCCGAATATTAAACCCTAACCCGTAACCCTAAACTATAATCCTAAACCTAAATTTTAAACCCTAACATATAACCCTGTCCTAAACCTTTTTTCTAACGCATAAACTTTCGATAAACGAATTACTATAACAAGTGTTTTCTCAAATATTATAATCAAATATCTCTCTTAAATATGAAAACTACATTATGTATTCATCAATTTGCAATAAATATGTTTTATCTAATTATTACATTATATTATGCACTTTATTAGTATTGCCCAAAAACCATAAACTTTTAACAATAAGTCAAGTAAAGAACACAACAAATAAAACATAATAGGAATAAAACTATATTACATATTTCAACACCTAACTGAAAAGAACTCATAACAATTCTACTGTAAAAAGATATTCATATATTTCAAGGGGACACTTACATGACTTATTTTTAATTAAAAATTTAAGGGAATTACTTCTATTTTACTAAGTAAAAATTTAAAGTAAAAGGGTTAGGACTTGAATTTATGATTTGAGTACTGTTTTGTTCAATTTATGATTATAACTTACTCTACAACCCCTTAATTTGAACTTTGTGCACAAATTCATTCTAACTATGGCCATAACTAACTATGCATAGATAATTAAGAATCCACCATCTATACAATACACTTAATGTATTTCAGAAAATACGTACCTCTAACCTAGGGCTCGGATCGAATGGGACTTGGTCTGTATCATAATATGTTGAATCATCTTCATGATTTGCCATTATGGCTCAAAATAATAAGGATATGAGAATGATTTGTAGTAAAAAAAGAGAACGTTTTTTTGTAATTAATGACGGAAAAAAGTTTAAATAATCGAAAAGGGGCTCGGCAAAACCCTAAAAAAGACGCTAGAAGGGGCATTTCTCTACTCTAACTGTTTGTGTGGTGCAGCTAGTAAAAAAAGCCGCGGGCAAATAGCATCGACGTTGATAAAATGAAGGGTGATTTTCACAAAACCACCCGCGAAATATGGGTTTATGCACAAAACCACCCGTAAAAATTGAAATTTCAGCAAACCACCCGTAAAAATTGTTCGCTTGCAGAAAACCACCCGTAAAAATTGAAATTTCAGCAAACCACCTGTAAAAATATTTCGTTTGCAAAAAACCACCCATAAAAATATTCCGTTTGCAAATAACCACCCAAGTCAATAATTCCGTTAGAAAACAAAATTTTATTATTTCCTCTACTAAAACACCAATTTTGCCATTTAAACACACAAACCCAAATCATAGATTTTGAATTTGGGATTTGTGAATGTTTTCATATTTGGATTTGAAAAACGAGATAGCAACACCTCCGATTCTTTCAACTAAAGCCCAAAAATGAAAAACTAATTCATCTCCCTAGATCGGAGAATTTGTCCTTCTCGTTCTTTTTCATGCGGAAAATAAATTTTGAGTTTTTATTTTTACGGTATTAATCAAACAAGAGTATTTTTTGTAACTTTCTTGGTATCTAACGGTAAATGTAATGAAATTATGGATTGACGGGTATCTCGTTCTTCAGATCCAGGTAAGAAAACATTCACAAATCACAAATTTAGAATATGGAGTTTGGGGTTTGGTGTTTGAATAGTAGAAATTGGTATTTTAGTAGTGAAAATATTAAAATTCTATATTTCTAACGGAAAATTTAACGGAATTGTTGATTTGGGTGGTCTTTTGCAAACAGAATATTTTTATGGATGGTTTTTTGAAAACGAAAATTTTTTACAAGTGGTTTGCTAAAATTTCATTTTTTACGGGTGGTTTTTTGCAAATGAAATATTTTTATGGATAGTTCGCTAAAATTTCAATTTTTACGGGTGGTTTTGTGCACAAATCCATATTTCGCGGGTGGTTTTATGAAATTCACCCTAAAATGAATGCAAAATGTTTAGACAATGTGGCCGAGTGAAAAAAAAAAAAAAATAGGATGCTTGTGTTTCGTTGATAAACATGCATGAATCGGGTAACACCATTGTAATTGAGCTTTCTGATGAGGGATCGTTAAATAAATCTCGCTTACATTATACTATATGATTCATAAGCATTTCAAGTTTGTGTTCTCTTTCTCAAAGGCCGAGGGAGCAAGAAGAGCGAGTAGTTTACAATTACAGAATTCTCTCATTCACAAAGGAAAAGGAGTATGTATGTATAATTTATACTATCATCATCCAGCAATCCTAATCAGTAGACGAGTGATCAGGAGATGGAATGATTTCTCTGCGTCTGAAAGAAAAACCGCGACTGCGACTCCGGCGGCTTCGATCCAACCGCCTGGCTGGCGCGAACCCTAAAAATCGAATTCAGCCTACTCAGCTTCTTGCTGAACGACCTGAGCAGTTTGCTTCCAGGTTTCGATCTCACCAGCTCCTGTTTCATGGAAACGTGGTCCTTCTCCAGATCCGTCAGCCTCATCCTCATTCTCGCAACCTCCAGCTTCAGCTCCCTGTTCTCCCTCCTCACCGACGCGTAGTTGTCACGCGGCGAGATCGCCCCGCTCCCGGCGCCGCTGCTCGACCGCTGCCCGAAGTGGAGGGATCCGAAGAACAGCTGGCTGTGGCCATGGCCTCCGCCTCCGCCTCCGCCTCCGCCGTTCATTGCGCTCTTCAGCCTGATCTGCTCCAAGTAGAGGACCTGCACCGCTATTTGCACCGGGAGCCGCTCGTTCTGTGCCGCGTGGCTACACGCCTCTTGCGATAGCTTCTGGCAATCTATGGTTTTGCACAAACGGTAGCGTTCTGGATCCTGGATGTTTGGATGAACCTGGATGCATTTGCGATTCGTTAGTGCGAGAAATTATGCTAAATGAAGGAATTGAATTGGAGATGGATGGATGGATGGATGGATGGAGAAATTGTGATTGCCTTGAGAAAGATATCAACAGCTTTGTAAAGTCCATCTGTCACAATGCGCGCGTGGTCAGGGAGTAGCTCCGCCAACGCTATGAACTTTGACGGTGCCAAGTTCGAGTCCAAGGCAACCTCACCAAGGTAGCTGTCTAATAGCTTTGATACTTTCAGAATCGAGCTTTGTTTCGGGGAGCAACAGCTGCCGAAGTCATACACCATGTCAGTCTCATCTCCCAAGCGATTCTCTCCCTCCTCGTCTTCATCATCCAAGTTCAGGAAAACCGAGAAGATCCTCAGCATTGTATCTGTGTCATACATTGGAATATGGCTGTTTCCATGTAAATTTGCAGGGATGAGTATGTCCTCCAGCACTGCCTCATCCAGCTTCAACCCAATCCTTCTCTCTAGATCAGCCTTGCAGGACAGAGAAGCTGATGATGCTATGGCTCCTTTGAGCAGGCTTGAAAGGAATGATGTCGGAACCGAACTCTTTCTTGATGGGGTTGGAAGGAGGCTCACCATAGCTTCAATAATGACTCTCTGCTTCTTCTGCAACTCCATATCAATCACCATACAGTTTCCCTTCACCATCTGGGGATCCCTGACAACTACATCTTGTAAGGAAGTGTGGGCATAGTTGACCAGGATCTTGCTTATAAGATCCTGTTTCAGACCCTTCAACTTCAAAGCTGACATTACTCTTTGGAAGAAATCAAGACTAAGAACTGCCAATGACTTCCCCCACCAATCTGCTGGCAGTTCTGGCTCAATTGTTTCTGTTTTTCTCCTGGAGAAGTTGTGTTCCAGCTTGGATAATCCAGTAGAGAGCTGCTCTTTACACGCATTGTTGGCTATTGCTGTTATAATCCTGCTAACCAGGCTGATTTCCTCTGCTACAGGCAACAGATTTTCACATTGGTGAAGAACTGATATTGATTTTGATATGTTCGGGAGCACAGACTCCTTTATGTATGCCTCTGTCCTTGTCTCAAGGTTCTTCTGTGCATACTCTTCTGTCATCTCCAGAAAATGGGAAGCACAGCGTAGCATGGCGACGTTTGAGAGTGTGATCTCGGTGTTGATCCCGTAGCAGAACTTTGCTGCTGTCTCGAACGCCTGTGCTCCACCCGGGACATGTGGAATGCTAACTCTTGACATTTTTGTATCCTTTGCATCTGACAAGATCTTCCTAATCTTCCCACTCCGAGAAACGAGAGGAAACTGCAACAGCAAGGTAAAAATGAATGAGGGTTCTTTTATTTTGTTGCGTTTGATTTTTTTTTTTTTTTTTTTTGGTTTGTTGGTAGTATAAGTTTAGATCTCAAGAATACTGATGCTTTTCTTCTTTTTTTACACCAAGGAGAAGAACATTGCATTTGATCAACTACTCACCTTGTGAAGTGCAAAGCTAGCAGATCCTACTTCAATTGTAAGATCACTGGAAACATCAGATATTGGCCTGAAAGATATGCAAAGATTTGCTGAAACTCTATCAGAAACATACGGAAAATCGTTTGAACACCAAAGGGAGAGTTTCTTGCTCATAAACATGTTATTTGTTATTTTGGTGACTTTATTTTTCCTTCCCTATCCCAGCGTCTTACAACTCATGATTCCTGAATTATAATCAGATGGTGGGTTCAAATATATGTGACACAAATTGGTCCAGTAGAGCGAAATCGCAGCATCTTGACAAGGACAGAAACCAAGTGGTCTCTCATAAACGTCACTACGATAATAAATAAGATGGTCATAAGCTATTATCTTTCCATATGTCTCTCACTTTCACATTTCTTCTCAGGACTTTTTTGGTCATTTTCAGTAGATGAAAAATATATGATGGGGAAGTAGGGAACCACAGAATCCGGTCTCTTATCATCTTCACTAGCTGTCCTCTTCATGTGAAGAGCTAGGCCTTACGATGTGATCTCTTCAACTAACTTCTGGTACGGACTTCAGGTACCTTTCTAGGTGGGATCCTAAATTTACCTTAGAAAATACAAAAATAGGAATATGTAGTGATGATGATGTTGTTTAAAGGTTGGCAATGCATCAAGTGATGGCATTTTGACATGATTGTCAATGCAAGGTGGTGGGGTGACATATGGTGGACCAGCATCCCTTGTGCCATTGTCTCCTAATAAAGAGGTTCAGAACAAGGAATGATTTGTCTTTCTTACAGCGTTGGTGGTTCCAATCATGGAACAAGTTAAGAACAGTGGTGAATGCAGTCTCATCTGATCAGGTGTCACGGGGCAGCCAGCCAGCCATCCACACCAGGTAAGATTTCATGACCAGATCATATCTTATTATGTTTTTTAAATTTAAAGTGCATTCTCACGATCATGAGCTCAGCATTTAATGCTTTTTAGATCTGATCTGGCTACAAAACGCTTTGTTTTATTGCCAGTTTTGCTTTATAATGATCAAAGCAAAACAGGACACCCAGACACCCAGTTATGGTGACATTGTTGGTCTGTATTCCTATCTTTGAAGTTTTTTTTCTCAACTTTTCTTCTATAAATTGCGTCATGCTAACCAACTCACATCCTTGATCATGCTTAAGCCCCCAATACTTGTTATCTAGCACCAATTTTAAACGACTTTTCATCCCAGAAATTGCTAATAGAAATCCCGTTCCTTGAAACCGTTCTTGTTAATATACAGTTCTTTGACAAAACTTAACTCTTAGGGTTTGTTTTTCATCTTCATTAATACAGACATTTTTATTTATAAAGTTCCTGAAATGCATGACAATAAGTCTGTTTTCACACATTTCAAAGATTTTATAAATGAAAATGTCCTTATTATGGTAATAAAGAACAAAGCCTTAGTGTTTTACTAGATAAAGAATTACTGAAATATCATCTGTAAATATGTGCACATTTGTGATAGCAAGTCATAAACACTTACCATTCAGTTGAGTGTCGTGTGCTCGAGCTTGGCCTCAAAGACCTCTTTCCCGAGATGCTTGGCTTCAGGTCAGACATTGTCGCCACCCCCATTGTCTCCCCGCCACTTGCTCCTTTGCAACAGCTACAAAACCAGAAAAAGGTTGCCTTTATAAGTTATAACCAACTCTTTAGATCTTTAAACATGTTGCCTGCTCTGCTTTGCTCTGTTCTGAGCTCAGCAGGGTGCTGATTTTTGGGGCGCCTTGGCTGTTTTGTGTTTGAAGAGAAAGGTAAAGTGATGTGAAAGAAACATGAACTCATGCAAGAATAAAGGGGAGAGTATAAGAGATGATATTTTTTTTCTAGGTAGTTATGTTTGGGGCACCAGAAGGATTCTTTGTGTATATAATGGTAAAGAGTGGAGAGGTGTAATCATGGTCTTTTTGAAAGGTAACCAGAAAAAAGGAGTAAAATTTTTCATTAAAGCAAGGCTTTTCGAATGTTTGTAAAGTTAAGCAGAAGTAGTCATATTGGAAAGAATGCTCACCCCTCAAGTGTTGCAAAAGCTCAAATTGTCGCCATTAATTGGTGTTTAGGTGGATAAAGCATAAACCCCTGTCAGGATGTATGTTCAATCCCTATTTTTTTTCGGAAATTTAAGTGCTGTAATTTGAGATACTACTACGAGTCCAGCATTCATCATCTCCATCGACAGATAATATTTTCATACATGAGTGCATGAGCGGATTCATATTCCTCCCCACTATTGTTTAACAATTTAATAAAAAGGCGGTGGGAGCATTGTACAGATTATGGGTAAGCAGCCTTCTACGTCTATTCAAACGGTTAAGCTTCCAAGGGTATTATCCAAAGGTCTCCGGTTCAACTTTCATGGGCAGTGCCCTTCACCAAAACTCTCATGGGCAGCGCCCTTCACCAAAAAAAAAAAAAGAGATTATTTTGCCAATTTATTGGAATCTTGCCACAATTTGATTAAGGACACCTCTTGGGTGATCGATATCAAGCATGTTTCAAGAACTGCAAATCGAGTTGCGGATGCTTTAGCTAATTACTTTTTTAAGTATTTTCATGCCTTTAGTTGAATTCTTTTACGAAACATGATCATTTTGCCAATATATTGGCCTTGGATGTACCTACCCCTTTAGGGGTCTAATTTCTGTCTAATAATATTTCCGCTGGAGTATAACTCTGTTTTCTGTTAAAAAAAAAGATTATGGGATGAGTGGATAACTAATGACCCGACAAATTCTCTACATTTATTATTGGTGTACCACTTAATATTCTTGAAGATATTGTGTGTTTTAAAGGGGTTTAGTTCCAGTGGAGTTGTAAAAAAACTTTATGAGTGGAGTTAGAGAGATCTCAATCGTTTAATAAAATATCAATGGTTAGGATGTGTTTTTGCTTTCACAAAACCTACTTTTAATTTTTTTTCTCTTTAATTGTTTTTCTAGAGTTCACCAAATTACTATATGGTTTTAGAACTTCACCCCTAAAGTTTCTAACAAACTGGTCAGATGGAGAGGATGACTCGAGGAAGTCAGTGGAGAGTTATGAAGGGAATGACTTTTGTTAGTTCACAAATTTTTAGAGGAAACAAAAGAAGGGTTGATTCTGATTTTTAGCTGAATTAAAAAAAAAAGAGTAAATTGACCATTAAACACTCATACAAGGGAGTGAAAAGTTGAATCTGTTTCTCCAATTCAAAAAATGCACCATCAAACAGGCCCTGAAACTTTGTTTTTCAATGTTCTAGAATGTTTTGCTTTTCAAAGAGAACATAATCTCTTTTATATATTATGATGTGACCTCGATCATGGACGCCCATCAGAAGGAAGACACTCTAGCCTTGCGCTCGGACGGATTGGTCACTCATGCTCGGACCCGTGCCATCACAGTCGCGACACAATCCATAGTGACGCGCCTCTCCGCAACCCACGACGCCTCGGACACTGCGCCATCGCAGGTGATGGCACGGTGTCCACATTATAAGCTACGTGCCACATAGGATTTTATCATGCACCACCTAGGATTTTTCCTGCATGTCATTCTCACATTAAGCCACCTACAATTTTGCCACATAGGATTTTGCATTTTTAGCAATTTACATATGTTGATATTATTTTAAGATAAGATAAAAGATAAGATAAATTAATCTAGGAAATTTGAAAAAATTATATCTAAAAATAAAATAAACTATAGGAAAAATTGCTCCAAATATCCCAACCTTTCATTCGGTTGTGTACTCTACCCCGGCCTTTCCAAATTTCACAAAATATCCTATACTTTGGGGATAGTTGCGCACTCTACCCTCGAATTGTCCACACTTAGAATAAAATTATGAATTATCCCCTCTCTTTTTCGTTTTGTAACAAAAATGTCCAATCCATGTACAAACACATTTTTTTCATTATAACATAGCCTTATATGTTTAATTTTCTCATTTATAAAAAAATAATTACTTTTAAATACTAATATAAATCTCACCTTTATAATAACCAAATAAATCATTAAACCATAACTTTTATTTTACAAAGTAGTTCATCTTAATACTCGATCTTTTCATTATTATTTTTTTTAAAAGTTGACACAAGTAAAAAAGATTTCAGAACCTTTTTATAAAACTTATGTTATAGCTTCTCGCCGTTATAATTAACCACATAAATAATTAATCCATAACTTTTACTTTACAAAGTAGCTCATTTTAATATGTTTTTCCCATTATTATTTTCAAAGTAAATTTAGGCACAAGAAAAAAATTATAACCGTTTTTATAAAAGTTTTAAAACTTATGTTCTACCTTGTTCAACTTAACCAACCGGAATACGAGATAGTGTACAACTTATGTTATGGCATGTTTATTTAAACACAATGATACAATATTATTAAATAAAGAAATATTAAATTAAACATAAAGTCCAAATTTCCTTTTTAGTAAATGAAAAACTAAAAACTCAATTATTTAAAAAAAAAGAAACCTAAACAAGGCATTAAAAATATTCATAATTTTTTTGACAAACAAAAGTTGGACTCAATGATTATGTAATAACTCAAAATTTTTAAACTTTTATAAAATAAGTTTATGAAGTTTTTTACTAATTTTTATCTAAAATTATTTCAAAAATAATAACAAACAAAAAGTATTAAAATGAACTACTTTTAAAGTCAAAGTTGACTATATATGTACGTGGTTAATTTTGAATTGGAGAATTTATATTGGCCAAATAATAAAATTAATGACATTATTTTCAAATAAACGAGAAAAGTAAATCTATAAGGCTATGTTATTACTTTGGACTTAATTCAAAATGTTACTAACTTTAACCAAATATATTTTTATATAAAGGAAATTAATCGTTTTAAATTGACTTCTAGTAAATTTGATTTAGAACAAGAAAAGATCTAAAATGATTATTTTTTAATGTTTTAATCCTTATAAGGACAATATTTATAATTTCTAAAAAATTATTTGTATAGGAGTTGGGTATTTTTGTCTCTAAACGAAAAGGAATCCACAAATTTACTCAAAATGTGGACATTTTGAGGGTAGAGTGCAACTATCCCCAAAATATAGGATATTTTGTGAAATTCGAAAAGGTTAGGGTAGAGTGCGCAACCGAATGAAAGGTTGGGATATTTAGAGCAATTTTTCCTAAACTATAAGAACATTAAATATTAATGTCAAATATCTTTTACGATAATTTATTTAAGTTATTTATTTTTTCCACATCATAATATATGTGGATATACTAATAGTAGTTAAATAACTTTTTGTATTTTACACATTGAAACACTTTTGCCACATCATAAGAAACTTGTAAATTAAAAACACATGCTAATATTTCTTAAATCAAATGACTAAATAGTTTTATATTTTTTGTCAATTTATAGGAACATTAAATATTAATAGTACATATATATTGGCAATTTATATAAGATGTTTTTTCCAAGTCATAATTTGTGTGTAAATAGTAATAGATTTTTTTTAAGAAATGGCAGACCCCCCCCCCCCCCAAACACTCTCTCCTCTCTCTAAAAAAAACCTAGTGTGAGAAAAGCAAAAAACCCAAATCAAATTGGAGAAGACTCAAACCACTGCTCTAACTCCTTCGTTTAGATCCGGATTTTCTAGACCCTTATGTGGGTTGAACAAATTAGTCTCCTTCAACTCAAGGGCTGAGGAAGCCATTCTTGAGTTTGATTTAACTCTCTTAAAGCCGAGAAGGCATACTTTGTGTGAAATCAAACACCCCTGATTCACTTTGAGTTAGGGTTGTTTTTGTTTTTCCCGGATTTCAGATCCGGATTTTCTAGACCTTTATGTGAGCTAAACAAATTAGTCTCCTTCAGCTCAAGGAATGAGGAAGCCATTCTTGAGTTTGATTTAACTCTCTTAGACCTGAGAAGGCATACTTTGCGTGAAATCAAACACCCCTAATTCGCTTTGAGTTAGGGTTGTTTTTGTCTTGCCCGGATTCACTTTGCTCAGTATTTATTGGATTTGTGCTGGAATGACTTGAACCTCTCTTCTGATTTGTGTTTTTTGGCTTGTGCTTGTTGACATGCGTTGCCTGCTTCAACTGATTCATCCTCCATCAGTTACCCTACCCATTTTTTGGGGTTAAAGTAATAAGAAAGAAAAGGAAAAAGAAAGAATTGGAAAGCTAATCGTATTTCCTTCCAATGGATTCTTCCACCTACAGACCCCAAGTTTGAGAAGCTTGTAGTGCACAACAAGCTTGAATTAAATTAATAGGAAAAAGAAATAAAAAAGGAAGTTAGAGTAGCTTGTTGTGCAAGCTTGAATTAAAGTACTAGGAAAAAATAAATACAAAAGGAAATGAAGAAAATTCATTTAAATTTTTAGTGTTTGTTTTTTTATATATAAAAAAAGGTCATGTAAGTGTATTTGGCTGAATTTTTCAGTCCAAATTCTGCAAGCTTTGGTTTCTTTTTCATCATCAAGAATTTCTTTTACTCGTGTTAGCTTAATAATTAGTTTAAAAATAGTAGAGACAAATCTATTTGCTTTTAAGTGCTTGTCTTCCAAGGCAAGTTTGTGGGTTTCTTGTGTGATAAGTTTCGGCTTCTTTCCTTGCGTGTCAAGTTTTATTTACTTGTGCGGCAAGTTTTTCCTCTTACTTGCAAGATAAGCTTTTCTTGCAGAGCAAGTTTTATGTCTACTTGCGTTTTTGTTTTACTTGTGAGGCAAGTTCGACTTCTTTTCTTGCAGGTTAGCTTGAGACTTATTTAATGTACTATTATTTCGAGGAGTTAGAGCTGAGTTTGGCATTGGACCGAGTTGTATTAGGCCATGTCGCTTGGTGCTTTGAGGCTTCTGAAGATCCTTCATCTCAGTGGAGGGAACGTCAGTAGTCCGTTTCACACGCCCAGGAGAGGTCGACTTGTTGCTTGCGGCGCTATTCTTATAGTGCTTTACTCACCCCGATCTCAAACTCGTCTTCGTTCTTATTTTTCGGAGTTTTGTACTTTTTATAGCTATTCCTGCTTGTTTTTACTCTCTTAGCCGTTTCTCGGCTGCCGTTTTTACGCCCTCTCGGATTACCAAGCATGTTTGGTATTCCGAATTCTTACCTTATCAAAAAAAAAAGTAATAGAATTTTTTTTTTTACAATTTATTACATTTCTACCACATAATAAGGCACATGTAAATATAAATATTAAATACCTGCGCTAATATTTTTTAAATCAAAATACAAAATATTTTCTATATTTTTGACAATTTACATATGTTGGTATTATTTTTGGATAATATAAAAGATAAGATGATAGTAAAATAAATATTAATGTTGAATACTTTTTGGAAATTTATATTAAGTAATTTTTTTGTCACAATTTTATTTTTGAAAATTTACATATGTTAGTATTATTTTTTGGATAATATAAAATATAAGATAAGATCAATTAACCTTAGAAAATTACAAAGATTCTATCTAAAAATACAATATACAATGGTGATTAGACCTGTCAATCGGGTCGGGTCGTGCGGGTTCGGGTTGATTCGGGTTCGGGTCGTTACGGGTCACGGGTTAAATCGGGTCGGGTCGATGCGGGTTTTCGGGCGGGTTGGGTTGACCAATGGTTAAAAAACATAGAATTTTTTATGATTATTAAAATAGATTTTTCAGTAAATAATAATATTTAATTATAATATATTATTTTTATGTATTTTAATAATAAAATATATTATATTTTTTAAAATAAATTTTATACATTTTATAAATATACTAAATCGGTCAACCCAACGGGCTTCGGGTTTAAACACAACGGGTTTCGGGTTCTATCAGGTTCTGTTGATTTCGGGTTTCGGGTTCAAATTTTCGGGTCTTGACCCTAAAATTATCGGGCGGGTCGGGTCGGGTTAGCGGGTTCGGTCAGCTTTTGACTGCTCTAATGGTGATACAGGATCAAATGAGATTAATGCTTAGGGTGTAAAATGAGAACAAATACAAGCCATTAGATTTGGGAAATCAATGGTCTACATGAGATGATGAAGGATCTTGTTGTTGAAGCAGTGCAAGGCAATCCGAGGAAGACCCGAGCAAATATCCAATAGAAAAAAGGGGTGGTACTTGGCTCTTCTTGGAGGCGATCTTGGATGGTGATGGATGGTGATGAAGGGCTTTTTTGTGGGGTGAAATGGAAAATGAAAAATGATGGTATAGGCTAGATATGGACGAGTCTTGAAGAGGATATGATTCACCTCTCGAAAACACGAACTAGAAGACTCGGGCTAGGATGTGACTCACCTAGATCAAATCTCCGGTCTTAGATCGATATGACTCATGATCCAATTGATTTAAACTAAAAATTGAAATGGAAAACAAGGGAAATTCGAATTCTACTTGAAGGAGACAAGGGTTTGAGTGTTCTTGATCAATCTTGTCTAACTAGGAAACTAGAGCCCTAGTGGCTTATAAAGAAAGACCTAAGGGCAAAACTAACATTTTCCTTAGGAAAAGTTTAACAAATAACAAAATAGACCCAGCATTTCCAAATGTCATAAAACACTCTCACAAGCCAAGCAATGAACCACACAAGTCGTGGCCTTCTAACAAGACTAGCACACCTCACTATATCACGATGTGAAGGCCTTAGCATAGTCACATCATGAGACACACTCCTTTTAATTGATTTTTATTATTCAGGGGTCTTTTTGTACTTATACCCATAAAATAAAAGTTACAAAACCTCACATATTTCTTCTATATGGAACAATCCTTTCTTTTTCTATGTGGAGACTTCAAATCTTTTTTAATCGATCTTTCGCCTTTTTGTTTGCACCTTCCTTCTTTTATTCTAGATCTATTTTGTTGTAGATTTCGTCTCCAATTTTCGTTCTCTTTTCATAGATTTTGATATAGGTTGTTTTTAAATAATTTCAATTTACCCTTCTTCAATGTTGGGAGGTTGGCTCATCTAATTACATATATGTAGTCATGTTTTTGTGTTCTTTACATCGATTTTTATTGACTTTACTCAAATCTATGAAGATTGTGTATGTTTTGTCTTGCAATTTGAAGTTTTGGATTGAAAAAAAATGCTAATGGTCAATATTTGTCTAATTGCCCACCATATGTTTGATAAAATGCCCAAATGATAAACTTTAGAATATTGTCCTCTTTTTATGTTCTTAATTTTTCTCTAGTTTTATTGCTTCTTCTTTGATAAAATTATATGAACCATATTGACGTTCCATGTGTACAAATTGCAATTAAAGTCAAGACACTAACTACTACGAGCAAAAAATTCATGAACCGTAAGAACACTTATTATGAACCTGAACATTCAAATGTATGAAGCGACAAAATATCATTTATGAACTAGAATACATAACACAAATAACAACTATGGTGAATTAAATTTCATGAACCTTTATGACCATTGTTATGAACCTAACTACATAAAGACATGAACCCATAAAATAGTAAAATATCATTTATGAAATACGATACATGCTACAAATAAAAAGTATTGTGAATTAAATTTCATGAACCTTTATGACAACTGTTATGAACCTAACTGTATAAAGACATGAACCCATAAAATACCATTTATGAAATACGATACATGATACAAACAACGAGTATTTTTAATTAAATTTCATGAACCATATTGACAGTTGTTATGAACCTAATCGTATAAATATATGAACCAACGTAAATGCTATTTATGAACTATAATACATGACACACATGAACCTTAAAATGATATGAATTAAAAGTTATGAACGATAAGATGAAATATTATGAACCTATACTTATAAATATATGAACTAAAAGAACAAATGTCATGAACCAAAATAAGTAGTATACTTTAAACACATGAACTGTAAGATAAACTACTATGAACCAAACTTACAAAAAAATGAACCAAAAGAAGAGATATAATGAACCAACCATATGAAGTATTAGCCTATGTGGGATTTGAACCCACATTTATGTGCAGGTGCACATTGCTCTACCATTTGAGGTAATAGGGTATCAAATGTGTTTGTCCTTAACCAATATTCCACAGAATTATACAAATTCTAAAATTCACTTCAAGCTTTGAGCCAACGACAATCACTTTTGTAGATTCATGTAGGAAGAGACTCAGTGACCTCAAGAGAAGGAGATTAAATTAGTGCACACATAATAACTTACATGTAAGGCCCCACAAAATGAGTAAAAAACAACAATTTCAAGTTTAAAAATCGCAATAAACAACATAATAAACTTTATAAACTAGTATGGAAGAGAGCATACCAAGAAGTCCTTTCGGAGCATTGAAACAAAGGCAAGTGTCTTCCACCAAAACTGATCAACAATTACACACTATTGGGTGAACACTCAACATTGAATAGTTAACAGGAGATGATACTCAATTTCTTCAATTTAAATTCATTTTTCCTACATGGTTCACTGGAGCTTCTAATAGAATATCCATGTCATTTAAGCTAATGTTGAGTAAATGGTTTCATTGATTAAACTAAGCTATTGGAGCAAATTGTGATAGACGACAAGAGTGGACAAAATACCCGTACGGTGAAAATTCTTTTCAACAACCTATTCTCTTTAAGGACTATTTTCGAAAGCTTCGCCATTATGTTGTACACCGACCACGAAAATCAAAAACCTACTTCAACCCCCTTCCAATGAAACCTCACCGATTTCTCGAGCAGAGCTTTGGAATCTGCAAAAATCCCCCTTTTTTATGTCAACAACCTTAGAACCCTAGAAAATTCAAAATTAAGTAAGAGAAGACACCAACCTTTTGTGCTTGTTTGTCCATAGATTGTAGTCTAAAAGACACCACAATTTGATTAGTGAATATGAATTGGCGAGAGAAAGAGTGTGTGAAGAACTCTGATCTGCGAGAGGGAGGGCAAATTTTCTACGACGAGAGTGATGATCGATAAAATCATCAGATTTGTGAGATAGAGCAAACTAGGGGTTAGGGTTGTAGACAAGGTTATTTTAGGTTATCACAAAATTTTAAGTAAAATTACACTCCATGCCACTATTATTGAATTGCCCTATTTGTATTCGGTTTTTGCCTAAATTGACTTTCTATAATCTGTACCGTCCAACACTTTAATTCAATGCCCTAGATTTGTTCTCATTTTACAATGCAACTATAATAAAGACCAGAACGTGACTCATAGAATGGTAATATTAATATTAATGCTTGATTTTTTTGGATAGTATATGTACAATCTGTAACAATCTACTAAAGCTAAACCTCTTCGAGCCACCATGTTAATTGTGGCCCCACCTTATATTTAAAAATTAATTTTTATTTATATTAATTATTATTTTTTAATTAAATTCTTTTCTATCTATTTATGTGAAAAATAATTTTTAAATTCAAATTTTAATTAAAAATAATGAAAATTATTCTATCTTTATCTTTTTAATTACTTGCCTAAATTGAATTTTGATAAAAAAAATTATATTATATTTTCCTTAATATAATATAAGATGTTGTTGAGCAATATTTTAATTTTCGCAAATATTTCCCTAAAAGTTTACATTACACGGTTGTTGGTGATTGGCACACTACACGGTTGTTGAGTAATACCTAATTGAAAATTTTCATCTGTTTATGCCCACAGAAACATGGTTACTCAATACAAGATGAGTCTCACTGGTTGACAAGGTTAAAAGGTTGATAATCTTTAGTTGTAGCATTAAAACTTCAAAATGGTATATTTGTCTTTGAAATGTCGTTGGTAATAAAACTTTTTGCTTATCAATTGTAGCATTAATACTAAATTTAAATAAAGGAGTTTCGTTAATATGAATGAATTTAGAAGGAATGTCGTCAATTATCCCAAATTGTGATGCCTTACTTGATATAGGAGAATTATGGGTGCATTAACTGAAACTTTGCTTTATGGGGGCTTTCCCACATCGACCAAGCAAAGGAAAATAGAGTGCCTTATAAAGACACTTTGTACACCGAGAGCCAAGAGAAGAATGCCCCCTCACGCGCGCGCCATCGTCACCGTCCGGCTCAGCTCAGCTCGTTACACATGAGTCCATAAATAGATTTGGCGCCTCTCACTAAATTTTGTGGTTAATGAGATTTGTAAATCAATGGTTCTTGTTTGGAGAAGAATCATATAGGATAAAAGAAAAACTGATATGATCTCTTGATCTTTCTATGTCTCGAACCCCATACCCCTATAATAATGGTGGAGTAAGGGGTGGCCCCAAACCGAATTGACCGATAGTGGTTTGGTTGGTCGAAGCTCTATTAGTTAGCCACTCCCTTTTCAAGGAACCCTAAGTGAGACTTTTGCATCATACGGCTCCGTCCCGAGCTTTGTGACAAGTGACACATGCGCGGTGCTGAGCTTATCTTTTTACGGGATGATTTTATTGTTTTATTAAAATTCGGCCTCCGAGATTTGTGGATTAGTTTAACGATAACTCTACTGCAACTTCTCCGATTTGTTAGATTTTGTCAAACATTCTTACCTGTGCAATAAAATATCAAGAATTTATTTTTGCAATAAAAGAATTTAAGTATTTAACAATTTCAAATGATGGTGAATACTATTGATGAATAATATGTATACACAATTGACTTATAGTAGAGATTCTTAGTTTACGTTAAAAATAATTTTAGTGATACTAACCATAGGACCAGGATGGCCAATGAAGGTGATTAGAGGCTAAAAACCAAGATCAATATGAAGATTTCGTGCATTCATGTTTTAAATGGTCTTGAAGAATCAACATTTTGTTCAACAACCTTTTACAAGTCGGCATTGAAAAATAAATGACACTTGCATTGATTAAATAACACCTACATACAAGGGTTCTTACATGTTTATCCCAACTTATAATTATGTTTAAGTTTTTATATCTAGAAGATACAATACAAGGTAAGTCCAAAATACATAGGTTGTGCATCCAATCTAGGTCTAGCCTTTGGATCGTGAGTCGTCTCTTAGTTTTCCCTTCGGGTCGTGCATCTAGCCTCAACTATAGGCTTCAGTTGTGCACCTAGCCTTAATTTCCCTCACGGTCGTGCGCCTTTGTTTCGACATGTGCGAACCTCATTTTTGCCTTTGTTTCAACCTTTCCCTTGTTGGAATACTTATTTTTCTTAGTTATTATTTTATTATGAATAACTAGATTTTAGAGTATTATATTTCTCTTTTTAAACACTTTGTAACTTCTTTTGTGAATGAGATTGGGTTTATTTGAGAGAACCTTGGCTAAGGTATTTCTCAATTTCAATCCTGAAGTGCCCTACTTTCTTATATTTTATTATTCATGTCAATAAACAATTGGTAAATCAAAGTATGTTCTTAATTCTCAAATTGATTGAATTCGATTCTTAGGACGAGAGATCCTTCATGCCAATCTAAGGAGAGGCATGCCAACCAATTTCAATTCTTTTTGCTTGCAATCCAAGGACGAGCCAACTAATGTCAAGAGATCTATATCTCTTCATAAAGGTGACAATTTGAATACTACCATTCAATTTGCGAGATAAGGACTTCACAAATGCAAGTTTGGGCCATCATCAAGCAAGCTGAGTCTCCATCGGATTCGTCGTGTATCCACTGGTATTGGATTATTGGATTAGTACAAGTTCTTTCTTTTTCTCTTACATTGAATTGTGCTTAAAATTTAGTTTTCACCATAAAGTTCCAACCTTTCGCTAACTTGCGAAATCTGCCCTATTTTCTAGCACCACCACCGCACCGTCGTTGGCGCCTCCATGGTGTCACTACTTTTCACCACCCACACCCCCACGTTCGTCATACTCAAGAACCACTCCTTTTCGTTTACCCTAAGTTGTTACTTAGGCTCCAAGTTGTCAACATATCTTAAACTCAACCCTTGGGAAGATTTTGTGGAATCTTTTTGGCTTGGGCGATTGAATTGGATTCTTTGTTGCATAGTGTTAGTTGCATGTTATTTCCTACTAATTTTCGATTAGGGAAAAATCTCGAGCCTCCTTCAATTCGCCTTGAATCTTCCTCTCCAAGGTAACCTGCAAACAATGGAAAACAGGGTGTTGGTACCTCGAATCCACCTCCGACGCTCAAGTAAGACCTCCTCGTAAAAAGGTTAATTCAATTCAATGTAGCTATTGCATGAGGCGTGTACCTTGTTTATATATCCCAATCTTTCTTACTCCCCAAGCTTTCTTGCTGGGGTTAGGGTGTCTCCAATTGTTTGTTAGTAAAATATTTTTCAATTTGTTAATTATATCTTAGGAGATATTAATAATTTTAGGATATTAATAATTTTACCCATCACTTCCTCTTTGCATTAAACTTTTCGGACAAAGGAAATGTAATGCAAATCACATCTTTCCTTTTCGACTTTGACTTTACTCGTTACGAATCCTTTGGGTAATTTGTAACCCTTCATTCTACTCATTAAAAACATTTTTCATAGACTTTTCATATTCAATTTTGATCCTACTGATTAAGAATCTCTCGGGTCATTTGTAAACCTTCTTTATACACATTAAAACCTTTTTCGTTGACTTTTCATATCCAATTTCGATCCTACTCATTAAGGATCTCTCAAATCATTCGTAACCCTTCATTCTACTCATTAAGAACATTTTTTTACTTTTCATAGCCAATTTTGATCATACTCATTAAGGATCTCTCGGGTCATTCGTAACCCTTCGTTCTACACATTAAGAATGTTTTTCTCCAAAAGCGATGGGCTCGTCCTCGGGAACTCTCATTACTCCCATTCCACTCTTCCTTCCTCATATGCCTTCGATTATGCCTGTTGGAGAGCTCGTTTGGTACTTTGGTAAGGGCATGAATTACATCCTCTCAATGATCATGTTGGATCGGGCTTCAGCTTTTGGCTCTTTCCCCATAGCACGTCGAGACGAGTTTGCTCTCCCTACTCTGACACTGGCTCCTATTCCTCAGGCTTCTACTAGCCCTCCTACCTCTCGGGTTTCTTCAATCCCCATCCGACTCAGCAAGGGATCGCTCCTACTGTCGGCTATGACCACTACACTCTAGTGAATCGCCGCTTCTCCGGCCTACCAACATCGTAGTCATGGATCACTCCAACCGACTCGCTTCAGCTCAATGTTGGGACCACGCTCGCGACTCACCTCGGCAGAGCCATGGTCCAGTTCGCGCCCGTCATCCTGGTCAGCCGCTGAAGTCTCAGCATGGGCTCGCGCTAACTCTTTTGCCGCGATCATTGCCTCGACATTTCTCTCATGCACGTTTGGCGCTGGTGTTGACGATGCCAACTAGAGGCTCTCTAACAAAATGTGGATACCTATGTAGGTATCACGGGGGTCTCCATCTACTTTTCCCAACATTGTTTTTTTGGTAGAAACTCTTCCCAACATTGTTATGGTTTGCTCGGTGTGCTCCACTCATTTTTTCGCGAGTTCTCCATGGAATGTGCCAAAAATGTTGGTGTGAATTTTGGTTAGGCAAAATCCTAAGATCCCTTGAATTTGCCTCGAATCTTACTCTCCAAGTTAACTTCCAAATGACAAAAAATGGGGTGTTCATATCCCAAGCTTTCTTACTAGGGTTAGGGTTTCTCCAATTGTTTGTTAGCAAAATCTTTTCAATTTGTTAATTATATCCTAGGAAATATTACTTTAATCTATTTTTGGATATTGATTTTATAGGGTGGATTTTAGTCCCATCAGGTGATTTATTTGATATTTTGGATGCTTACCAATTGACTTGGTCCACAAAGAACCCATATTTTTCTCTTATATTGCTAGCTAACATTACTAGCCTTTTCTTTTTTTTTTTGTTTTTGCTTGCTAGTTAGATCATTAGCACCAATTTCAATTCCATCAAAAAATCCTTTAGTTCACTCGAACTAAAAAGAGAGAGACGTCATAACTTGGTGGTTTAAGTAATTCCACTTATTGCATGCTTATATTGGACCATCTTAGTAATTTGGTAATTTTTTTTGTTTGAGTGCTTGTACTGAAATTACAATTGATCTAATTAGACTCGAAGCATCTAAAAAATTTCTCTTTTGTATGATTTTGTGTTTTGTCGGCATAAAAACTTTCGTCACACCCCCTTTTTGTTGAACTGTTTTGTATTGCTATGGTTGAAAGTTGTCGTGTCTAATCAAAGATAATTCCTTAGTTACTTAAATTAGTATAGTCAGTAAGTCGGAGTTGTACCCAAGAGAAACTTGTATTCCAAGTTAGTACTTTTATCAACTCAAGAAATAGGGGGGGATTTTGGATTGTAATTCTAAATCTAGGGAAACAATGTAAACAAGCAAGGCAAGTAAAGCTTGAATTTGTAATCAATTAGGGAAAACAATTCTATTCAAGTATCCACCTTTGTCATCAAGGTTTTTGATCATTGATTAATAACAAGCAATTCACTTCCTAGGTATTCCTATCTTGATCAGACATAATAAACATGTCAACGAGTCATGTAAATACTTAATATCAAAACAAACATGAAACGATCATGAATTATAATGATATTAGCAATAAGAACAAGGATATGAATGATACATGCAATTGAGTTACGTTCCAACGAGTCAAACAATTAACATGCAATCAATTCTCTTTCTAAATTGTTGTAGTCGAACGAGTCTTAAATCAATGAGTTGCTACAAAGATTAGGTTTTTCTACGAGAAAACCTAGCTCCTAGCAATAGAATGTATTAATGTCAACAAGTTGGCGAAACAAGAGGACATCAACACATTCAATAATCATGATGCACAAGAGAAATTGAAATAACTAAAGGAATTAGAATCTCACAACTTACTTAAAAAAGGGTTCAACTAGAATGAAATTTAGGTTTTTAGTTCACCATGGAATTCTCTCTCAAAACTAGGGAAAAGAGAGAATGGAAAAACAAAAGGTAGAATTCCCAAAAACTAAAACTAACAGAAGTTTTAAAAACAACTAAAAACCGAAAAGGAAAAGATAAGATAAATAAAGCAACTAAAGATAGACTCGGAACATCCTCGATGCGCGTGCGTTGGCAAATCCGCGGTCGCAGTTTTGACTTCTTGACCATCCGAGGTGGTGTTAAACCGCGATCACTGCTGAGTAATCCACGATCGCGGCCTTGAATGATGTTCCTCTCATTTGGGAATTCGTGGTCGCGGCTTTGGGACCCACGGTCGCGGTTCTCCAACAGAACGTAGAATCTTCAAACTAGACCTCTAAACATGAGCTTGATCTTCGTTCTTCAATACTTGATCTTCAATAAACAACTGTAAAATGACCTAAAATGTAATATAAAAGCACTAAAGCTTCCTAATTATGCTATAGAAACTACAAAATATCAAATTCCCCCATACTTAGACATTGCTTGTCCTTAAGTAAGCTCAAAACAAAATCTAACAAGCAATACAACAAAGGTCTGCAGACTTTAGTAGGGGGAAATGATCTAAAACTAAAAAGCACTCAAAATAAGCTCACAACTTAAACCCAATTAAAGAATGAAAGTGAATACAATAAGTCCTAGCACAATCTATCACTCACAACATGAATACATCAAAGATCAAAGTGAAAAACTCATAAACAATGTAACCCCAACCCCAAAGCAAGAATGTATCCTAGGAACTCTTTTTTTTCACTCATTCTGCTTAGGCGCCCTTTTGGATTTTCGCCTAACCACTCATTTCATTTTTCTATAGATGTGCTTACCAACTCACTTTCACACTTTTTAGCCTCTTATTACCCCAGCCTAATGTTGGTATGAGCCCTTGAATATGGCTTGACCCTTTCGGGTTTTCAACTCAACACAAGATTTAATGTTTTTTTCATGTTTTTTTAACAAACTGAATTCAAAAGCAACTGTACATATATAACAACAGTGAGTACTCCCTCCCCCATACACAAACTTTTTATTGTCCTCAATAAAATAAGACAAGAAAGTAAAATAAAGAGAAGGGAATTAGAAGACTCATTGGGATAATTTTGGTGGTGGTGGTGGGTACTGGGAATACCTAGGCCAATACTACTAGTAGAACTCCTCCTGGCTCATCCTCATCCTCATCTCATCAATAGACAGAGACATGTATCTAACATTCCTCCCAACATCATCCAGAGTAGTCCTCATGTAATCTTGAGTCCTCTAAAAGCCCGCATGTCTATCATAAAGACCATCAACTCTCAAGCTCAAGTTCTTCATCTAGGAGAACATCCTATCAGGCGAAGAAGAATCCCAAGAAGATCTACCAACCTCACCATAACTCCCTGCCCTAGCAGCAGAAGTACTAACACCACCATCACCATAGCCACCTGCAGGGACGAAACCAGGATTTTATTTCTGGGTAGGCTGAATTTACCTTATAAAATAAATCAACACACATGATCATATTGATTTTTTTGGAGGCTTAATTCTATAATAAATTTCTTTAAATACTTTATAGATAAAAAATAGATATATGAAATTAATTAGAGAAAAAAACTATTATTAAAACTAGTACAACTTTTATTACTAACCAAACGTTAACTATAGATATTCTAATATACTTAATTAACACATAGTAATGAAAATTTAAAATACGGCGTAAAGGAAAATTTGCTATAAAAATTAAAAGAAAAGATAAGAGGTTGGGTTTTGTAGAAAGTTTACTTTATGGGAATTAGAACAAAAAATGAAACAAAAGCAGCCAAGCTCGAACCCAGGGCCTTTTCTATTTTACCACGCACTCTTACCAACTGGACTATGAATTTCAATAGGCACATGACTACTTTATTACTATATATTAGTCTAATATTTTTTGGGGTGGACTGCAGCATACCTTAGCCCACCCCTAAATCCGTGCCTGGCCACCTGGTGCCCAACCACCCTAAGGGGCACCCCCATACTCATCCTCATACATATCCTAGTCCTCATCGTGCTCCTCAGAAAAAATTTGACCCAACATAGAAATCCTCGGACCGAGCTCCATAAACAAACTCCTTAGGGAGGTGAAGATATGCCTCCCCAAGAGAGCCAACACTCCACACCCAGCCATCCTTCTCTAAACCGGATAGTAAACGGGCCCTCTTCAGCAGGCGCTCATCATAGCAACAACCATCACCAGTCGGATCAAGACACTTAGACTAAATCTTCTCAATGGTCACAAACCTAAGGGCAATCAACGTGATCATACCCTCAAACCTAATCCTCCGGCCTTAGTCCTGGCTTTCCTCACACGAGCCAGGAACAATGCAATCCAATCCGGAACCACAGATTGCTTCGACATCAAACACCACATCATACTCACATCCCTTCTTGACATCTTGTTCACCTCTCCCGAGCCAAAGAAAGTCATGGCCAATACCTATAGCATAACTTCAAACAAGGGTGTACTATACCATAGTTATAGTTCCCTACCCTAGTGTTCAACCCCGTCCTGGTCACAGCAGACCAGAAATCATAAGCCCCCTAACTCCTCTCAAAACTCCTCCAATCATCAGAAGCAGGAGAAGTCACACCAAAAGTGTATGGCTTCCCAAGCAAATGAAACCTATACACATCATTTCCCTCCTCAAAAGTCACCAAGAACTCAACAACCAAGTCCCTAAATGTAAAGGCCTACAAATCAATTAGCCCTCCAACACCACCTAGAAAGGGTGCATTAATACAATCCAAGAGAATGCAAGGTGGGCACATGGAAGAACTTAGTGGAGAGTATTTCCTTCTTACTAATCTCATCCCACAATTTCTTCTGATCTCTAGTCAAGTTCTTAATTGGATAAATCATATTTCAAATCCAAGCAAGCAATTGAGAGGGACAAAGATGAACTCACAAGCAAGATTCTATCGGAAATGAGACTGCGGGTGGTCGGTGGTGCCACTTTTGAAGTTTTAATGGAAGAAAATCGCAATTTGGTGAAGTTTTGAGGAGATTTGAGATTTTTGTGAGGTTTTTGTAGATTTGAGATTTGGGAGGTTTTTGGGGAAGGAAAGGGATTTGGGTGAGAGATTTGTGTTTTGGGAAAGAAATAGAGAAGGATTTGGGCTTTTTGAAGGAGTTTGGGTAGAATTTAGAATTGGAGGTTGGAGGTATTTTTATTAAAGATGGAGGTAGAAGAAGAAGAGTGAAAGAGAGGAGGAAAGAGGAAGAAGTAGGGCCTACGGATCGGGTGTGGCCAAATTCAAAATTATCTTTTTTTTCTGATTTTTTTTTCTTTTGTTTTTATATCTCCCGGGGTGAATAGTACCACAGTCGCGAAATGGAAATCGCAGTCACGGTTTTCTAGTACTTTTACTTCTGGGTTTGGGAAGAAACTGCGGTGGCGGTTTTGTGAACCAAGGTCGTGGATTCTTCACCAGAATGTTCTTTCGAACCTAGTACCTGCGTGTTAGGCCGAAAATATTGAAAGGAAACAAAAAAACTAAAACAAAAGCAAGAAAAAGGAAAAGAAAACTTACCTCGGGTTGCCTCCCGAGCAGCACCTTTGTTTAACGTCGTTGGCTCAATATTAGATCACTGTTCTAAAAAACGGCCTAGGCGCTGGGCGGTGTTCCACCGTCTCGATTTTGGCCTAGGCAAGCTGTGCAAGCAAGGCAAGTTTTCCGAGCTAGGCCGGTTGTGTGTGTTAGGCGGGCTGGGCGGCCTTCTAGGCGGACTAGGTAGTCTTCTAGATACCTTGGGTGGACTTTAAGCAAGCTCTAGGTTTGAATTTATACAGAGACATCATGATAAGATTATTCTTTATTTATATATTCTTACCAATTACAAACAATAATCCTATATAAATAAAATCAAACTAATCCGCCTAACCTGCCTAGATTCCGCCTAGGCCCCTGCCTAGCCGTCTAGGCGTTAGGCCCCATCCTGCCGCCTAGCCCCCGCCTAGCATTTTTTAGAACACTGCATTAGAGCCTTCTTAAGTAGCTTCTTGGCTCAGATCAGTGAGATCAAATTCTTCTACAAATTCATGGCTAACCCCCTCATGGTATTTCTTCAATCTATGACCATTTACTTTAAACACCTTGTTAGAGCCCCCATCATATAATTCCACAGCCCCATGTGGAAAAACTCAAGCTATTCTATAAGGACCTTCTCATCTAGAACGGAGCTTCTTAGGGAAGAGTATGAGACGAGACTGTAATAGAAGAACTTTGTCACCAACCTTGAATTCCTTCCTCAGAAATGTTCTTGTCATGTCATGCTTTTGTTTTGTTCTTGTAATTCGCGACATTATTATAACCATTAATCTCAACTCTTTTATCTCTTGTAGTTGCAATTTCCTGGATGAACCATCCTCTTCAATCCTTAAATTGTAGTTTTGGATAGCCCAATATGCCTTATGCTCAAGCTCCACATGCAAATGACAAGCTTTAACATAGACCAACCGATAAGGATACATCCCAATGGGATTCTTATAAGTTGTACGGTAGGCCCATAAATCATCATTGAGCCTTAAGCTCCAGTCCTTCCTATTGGGAGCCACCGTCTTCTCTAAAATGGTCTTGATTTCCCTATTAGACACATCAGCTTGCCCATTAGTGTGGGGATGGTATGCAGTGGAAACCTTTTGAGTGACATGGTACTTCTTTAATAAAGCACTCACATTTTTATTACAAAAATAAGTACCCTTGTTGCTTATCAAGGCCTTTGGGATCCCAAACTTAGAAAATATGTTGTCCTTAAGTAAACCTGCAACTACTTTGGAATCATCAGTCCCGGTGGCCTTCGCTTCCACCCAATTCGAAACGTAGTCCACTGCAAGCAAAATATCTAAGCTCCCAAAAGAGGATGGAAAAGGTCCCATGAATCAATACCCTAAACATAAAAAATCTCACAAAATATAATACGAGATTGAGGCATCTCATGTCGTTTAGAAATATTTCCCACATGTTGACAACAGTCACAAGTTTTACAAAAAGCATATGGATCTCTAAAAATACGAGGCCAATAAAATCCTGATTCTAGAACTTTCCTAGCATTTTTATTTGTCCTAAAGTGACCCCAACATGCATAGGAATGACAAAAATTAAGGATAGATTCTACCTCATTATCCAGGACACAACATCAGATCTGATTTGTGCAATGCTTCCATAGGTAAGGATCATCACAAACAAACATCGGGATTCATGACGTACCTCGTCCTTCTGAGCCCTGGTGAAATTAGGTGGGAACTCTCCCGAGACAAGGAATTTAACAAGATTAGCATACCATGACCTGAAAGAGAGAACCCCAAGTGCAAACTCCTTGAGTTGCGATTCAGCATCACCTTCAGCGTTGTCACCGCGGTCGCAGATTGTCCACCGCAATCTCGTTGATCAGTTTCAACAATCGTGGTTCTATGTTAGAATCTACAGAACTCTCAGTTAAGGAACGGCTGTCGCGGATGGTGGGTCGTGGTCGCGGTTTTGGCCCAAAACCACTCCAAAGAGCGTGTCATTTGGGAATCTTCCTTGAATTTTCTCTTGGCTTTCGGGAATGTCTTGTTCATGAACAACCGACTTAAATGGTCAGCCACAAGATTCGTTGCTCCCTTGTTGTCTCGAATTCTGATATCGAACTTACTAAGTAGAAGAATCCATCTAATCAATCTTCGCTTGGCCTCTTTCTTCGTCCTCAAGTAACAAAGAGTTGTATGGTCCGTATAGACTATCACCTTGGTTCCCAATAGTTATTGCCTAAATTTCTCCAAGGCAAACACCACCGCAAGCATCTCCTTCTCAATTGTGGAGTAATTCCTTTGGGCACCATTCAAGTTCATAGAAGTTTAAAGAATTACATGAGAGGTTCTTGCTTCCTTTTGACCAAGAATGGCCCCAACCGCATAATCGTTTGCATCACACATGATCTCAAAGGGGTGAGACTAATCATGGGCCTGAATTATTGGTGCACTAGTGAGGCGAGTCTTCAGCTCATCAAACACCGTGCACTCTTCATTAAAATCATAACAAACTTCCTTCTTCAAAAAGCTCACATAAAGGGGTTGAGATCTTTGAAAAGTCTTTAATAAACATGCGATAAAAACCTGCATGGCCTAGAAAAGAACGCACTTCACGAACATTAGTAGGATAAGGCCAGGACTGAATGATATCAATCTTTGCCTTATCGACCTCAATACTCTTGGACGACACAATATGACCTAAAATAATGCCCTAATCAACCATAAAATGACACTTCTCAGAATTTGGAACTAAATTAGTTTCTACACATCTTTGAAGGACTAGAGATAAGTGGTTTAAGTTTGCATTAAAGTCATCACCATGAACAGTAAAGCCATCCATAAAACTTCAATGAAGTTCTCAATATACTTAGAAAAGATACTAACCATAAACCTTTGGAAGGGTGCGTTACACAATCCAAATGGCATTCTATGGTATGAAAAACTGCCAAAAGGACATGCAAATGTCGTTTTCTCCTGATCCTCGGGTGCAATGGCAATATGAAAAATACCCTGAATAGCCATCTAAAAAGCAATAATAGGAATCGCTCAAGTATTTGATCAATGAATGGCAAGGGATAGTGATCTTTTCTAGTTACCGTGTTCAGCTTACGGTAATCAATACAGACTCTCCAACTTGTTTGAACTCTAGTAGGAACCAAATCACCTTGTTGGTTCTCTACAATAGTAATACCACCCTTTTTGGGCACAACTTGGGTCGTGCTAACCCATTGACTATCAGAGATGGGGTAGATCATACATGCTTGTAGGAGCTTCAACACCTCCTTCTTCACTACCTCCATCATAGGTGGGTTAAATTTTCTTTGTGGTTGCCTTGATGGTTTGGCATCATCTTCCAAGAGGATCATATGCATACATCTAGAGGGACTAATCCCTTTAATGTCAGCAATGGTCCATCCCAAGGCGTTCTTGTGCTCTTTAAGTACATCTACCAATATATCTTCTTGCTCCTTGGAGAGTTTGTTAGAAATAATAACATGCAATGTATCAGTGTCACCCTCTCCAAGGAAAGCATATTTAAGATGCTCAGGAAACTGTTTCAGCTCAATTTCTAGGGCCTGCACTACAGAGGGTAGAAGATTCTCGCTTGGGAGAGTTAGTGGTATGGGCCAAATGGCCAAAGCATCAACAAGGGACTCACAACAAGCACTCAAATTAGCAAGGATCTCATGATATCTATCAGGCAATTCATAATTTAAGCATGAAAGGCCGATGTCATTCTCTAAAATAGGAATTTAATCTAAACAAGAGCCTCTCATGAATTCAGCTAAAATCTCATGATATCTATCAGACAAAGCATAATATAAACATGGAAGGTCAATGTCATTCTCTAACACACATTGCAACTCATCACCATAAGTAAAATAAAACCTATTATGCACCATGGGATCAATTACATCAATAGAACACAAAGAATGATCATCTCGAGGGTATTTCATAGTATTATCAATGTTGTATTCAAAATTTTCCCCATCAAATTCCATAGTTAGAATTCCTTTATTTACATCAATTTTGGTCTGAGTAGTTTTCATAAATGGTCTACCAAGCAAAATAGGAGTAGCATGCTCATCATGATCCATATCAAGAACAAAGAAATCAATAGGAAAGATCAAATTATCAACCATGACAAGCACATCTTCAACCACCCCTTTTGTGTACATAGTGGACCTATCAGCCAGTTGCACAACAATTCCAATTTCATGCAAAGGTCCTAGACCTAGTGAGGTATAGACAGAATAAGGCAAGACATTAATAGTTGCACCCAAATAGAGCATAGCTTTATCAATTTTTGTGCCACCTATTACAAAGGGAATGTTAAACATGACTGGGTCGCTACACTTCTTAGGCATACGCCTTTGAAATACAATGGAGACATGATCACTGACCTTAATATTTTGTTTCCCTTTCAATTTTTGGTTCCTTTTAATTGTGCATAATTCTTTGAGAAATTTAGCAAATCTAGGAACACTTTTAACTAGATTGAGTAAAGGAATATTTACCTCTCATTTGGAAAAGGTCTCAAACTTCTCTTTGTCTTGCTTGGGCTTCCTTGTGTCCTTAAGTGCCTTTGGAAAAGGGGTAAGTGGCTTCTGAGAGCCCATAGGAGGGAAATCAAGACGTACGTATTTATCACCAACCTCTAGAGCAAATCTGCGGTCGCGGTTGTCTTCCCACGGTAGTAGTTGTCTTCCCACGATTGTATTTCTTCAGATTTTCCAAGAACTTGTTGATCACCATCATTGTGGTGGCGGTTTTCCAAACTGCGGTCGCAGATGTCTTCCGGAGAGCTCTCAATTAAGGTTCCGCAGTCGCGATTTTGTGGGTCGCGATCACAGTTTTCCTCGATCAAAATACCAGAATTCTCAGTTAACGAACCACGGTCGCGGGTATCTACCCACGGTCGAGGATCATTAGAATTCACTTCGCCTTTCATCAACTCCCTTCGCTCCTTAGTGTGATAGCACTCACATTATCCCTCGAGTTTATGGCTTAAGAAGGAAGTTTTCTCGAGTCTCTTGCCTCCAATCTACTCACAACAGTGGCCAATTGACTGATTTGGGTCTCCATGTTCTTGAGACTAGCATGTGTTTGCAAAGTGCTCTGTCCTAACTAGTCAACCGTGTTTGCAAGTTTAGTGAACATCTCCTCGCATGAGAAAGAGGAATTATGATTTGGTGTTGGAGGCCTAGGGGCATAGGGTTGCCTGAACTTTTGTGGACCTCCTTGCTGCTGGTCTGATTCTGATTCCCATATCTAAAATCGGGGTTGTCTTTCCACCCCGGATTGTAAGTGTTGGAATAGGGATCATAGCGAGGTTTAGGAGGTCCATAACCTCCTACAGCATTAACCTCAGCCTGAGGCTTTTGAAGTTGAGGACAAGCATCAGTAGGGTGGAGTGTATCAGCACAAATTCCACATGCTTTCAGTTGTTGAGGGATTCCTTGTAGCATGAACCTCTTCATCATATCTTTTAACTTCGCCACCTCACAATGTAGAGAAGAAGATGAGGAGGCAATACCATTAACTCCACGAGAGTTGGTGCTCTTACTGAATTGCCTTGTGCTCTCAAAAAGTTCAAAAAAGAGCTCAAGGGTTGTAGCTGGTATTTTATTAAGAATGCTCCCCCCCCCCACAGGCTGCATTTACCATGCGGCATTCGTCATCAATCCACCAGAGAAATAGAGTACCAGATCTTGATCAGAATACCCATGATATGGGCAACTAGCACACAACCTCTTGAAGCGCTCATGATAATCATACAGGCTCTCGCTAGCTTGTTGTTCAATATTGCTCATACTCTTCTTAGAGCATGTTTCACTCATTCACAAGTTGATACATGTATTCTAACTTCATTTATTTCATTTCAACCTATCATTAAATAAATTTCCAACAAAATAATAATTAATGTTGATATTTTTTTAAATAAATTTGATCAATTTTTATAATTTTTTATTGTCTATAAATAGAGTCTAAAATTGTTGTTCATTTTTCACAAACTCATCTTAGCTTTTCTTTCTCTCCCTCACTACTACTACCACCTTCCATGGATAATCACAATAAAAATCCAAATAACTCAAACAACCAATATTATCCAAATATATTTAATTTGGATCAAGTTCAAATTAAATGTATTTGGATGTTGTTTGAAGTTATTTTATTTTGTATTTTTTGCACTTTTTAATGTTGTTTGAAGTTATTTTATTTTGTATTTTTTGCACTTTTTAATGTTGTTTGAAGTTATCTTAATGTTAATTAAGTTTATTTTTATTAGTAATTAGTTGATATTATCTTAAATCTAAATTATTTAAGTAAATATAATTTATTATTAATTCATTTGATGAACTAACTTTGTAATATTGAATGATATAAAATATGTAGTAAATATATATGTTAAAATAGGAGAGAGGAAGTGAAAGGGGATACCATTTGTTGTGGAGGGAAATAGATAAAGAGAATGAGGAAAGGAAAGGAAAAGTGAAAAGTGATGTGGATGATAGAGAAAATGAGGTGTCAAAAGGAGAGAAGGGGAGAGAGAAATGAGAGAGGATTGCACATCCTCACCATTGCACATGCTCTTAAGGCTTCTGCTTGGTGGCTGGAAAGTATTTCTCCAATAATGTTTTTTTCATCTTTAAATGGAGTCTAAAGAAAGATAGTAGAGCCACTCATTGGTTGAATCCTTTAGAGAGAAAGGAAACACCCTCAGTTTGATCTGATCCTCAGTTACATCATTAGGTTTCATGTTGGAGCAGACCTGATGGAATTCAGCTAGATGCTTGTTGGAGTCTTCTCCACTCAGCCCATGGAAGTGGGGAAAAAAGGTGGATTAACCATGATTGCAGTTTAAATTTGAAACCATCAACGAGTGCTGGGAATTGCATAGCCAAAGGTTGATGTTGAATATTCGAGGCAATCAGCTGCCTCAAAGTCTGATCTCCCATTGTCTCAATTTCAGCAAAATCTAGATTGAAGGGCAATTCATGAAGTAGATCGCGAGTTTCACATCTCAACCTGAAAAGGATCCTTTCAATCTCTGAATCAAGAGGAAAAAGAGGTGAATAAGTAGCATTGGTGTGGACCATAAGCTATGGTCCACAAAAGAGTTGGTAAAAAAAAGAACTAGAAATAAACAAAGAATCCTCGGCGACTGCGCCAAAATTTGACAGGTTGAAAGTCATCGTGCCTAATCAAAGATAATTCCCTTGTTACTTAAGTTAGTACAATCAGTAAGTCGGGGTTGTACCCAAGGGAAACTTGTATTCCGAGTTAGTATTTTTATCAACTCAAGAAGTAAAGGGGGGGGGTTGGAATGTAATTCTAAATCTAGGGAAACAAAGTAAACAAGCAAATCAAGTAAAGTTTGAGTTTGTAATCAATTAGGGAAAACAATTCTATTCAAGTATCCACCTTTGTCATCAAGGTTGTTGATCATTGATTAATACAAACCAATTCACTTTCTAGTTATTCCTATCCTGATTAGACATAATAAACATGCCAACGAGTCATACAAATACTTATCAAAACAAACATGAAACGATCATGAATTATAATGATATTAGTAGTAAGAACAAGAATATGCACAATACATGCAATTGAGTTCCAACGAGTCAAACAATTAACACGCAATCATACATGCAATTAATTTTCAATGAGTCAAACAATTAACTTGCAATCAATTCTCTTTCTCAATTGTTTTAGTCCAACGATTCCTAAAATAATGAGTTGCTACAAAGATTAGGTTTTGCCATGAGAAAACCTAGTTCTTAGCAATAGAGTGTGTTAATCTCAACAAGAACAAGTTGGTCAAACAAGAGGAGATCAACACATTCAATAATCATGAAGTACAAGAGAAATTGAAATAACTAAAGGAATTAACTTGTAAATAGAATCTCACAACTTAGTAGAATAAAAAAGGCTTCAACTAGAATGAAATTTAGGTTTTTAGTTCTCCATGAAAATCTCTCTCAAAACAAGGGAAAAGAGAGAATAGAAAAACAAAAGGTAGAATTCCCAAAAACTAAAACTAACAAGAGACTTAAAAACTACTAAAAACCAAAAAGGAAAAGATAAGATAAATAAAACAACTAAAGATAGACTTGGAACATCCTCGGTGCATGTGTGCCTGCAAATCTGCGGTCGCAGATCATAAACCGCGGTCGTGGTTTTGACTTCTTGACCGTCCGAGGCGGTGTGAAACCGCGATCGTCGCCGAGTAATCCGCAATCGCGGCCTTGAATCCGGTGCCTCTCAATTGGGAATCCGTGCTCGCAGCTTTGGGACCCACGGTCGCGGTTCTTCAGCAAAACGTAGAATCTTCAAACTACAACTCTAAACATGAACTTGAACTCTGGTCTTCAATACTTGATCTTCTATAAACAGCTCTAAAAAGACCTAAAATAATATAAAAGTATTAAAAAGTCCTAATTATGCTATAGAAACTACAACATGTCACTTGTTAATTGGTTTTTCTTGCTTATACTTATATTTCATTTAACTAGATACTTGTTGGAAACTATGCTTGAAAGGAGTCAAAAATGCTGCTATCAATTGCATTTTCTATTAAATTGCAAAGTTTTTTGTCCTACATTCTCTTCTCTACATATCCCTATTGCTTGCCTAGCCCCTTTTCTTATCCTATTTGTGTTAGCTTCAGCAAAATAAAAATGGAATCCTTAAGCTATAACAAGGCCTTAAGCTATATATGATCTTTTTTATGTTTGTTAGAATCAAATAACTTTATGCAAGTGAAATGGTTATTTTGAGAGATATATGGTCTTGTATCTATTTTACTTTTAAGGTATTGATAAAAAGTTCTAGTTAATGATATAAAGAGTTTGTAGCAACCACTCTAATGAAGTAATAGTATACTCTTTTAAAAAATAGGTACACACTCTAGAAAATAAGAGTAAAAGCCCACAATCAGTTGTATATTTCTTTAGATTTATTATTCGATCTGGAATTTAGGGTTTAAGAGCTTGAAGAATAAAGAGAGGAATTGAACTCTTCCTCAATTGAATTAAGCCTAAGTAAAGAAATAATTTCTTGTTTTTTTATTTTAAAAGGGTGAATTGTTTTGAATTCCACTTAGAATTGGAAACAAAGATGAAAAAGGGTTCTTAGAATTTTAGAGATATACAAAATAATGGAAAAGATGAATAAATTTTAATTTGATTTTGTCTAGGAATTAATGGAAATTGAAAAAAATCTCAAGTTTATATTTTTTTAGGATCCAAAAAATCATTATTTTAGAGTTACAATTCATTTTTCACACTAAAAGAAATATTAAACCAAATTATGATTTTTTCTTTTCTTATTTCAACATCATCCAAGAAAGAGAGACATTTTTGCAAACTTTTGGAGCATGCATGCTATTTTCTAGAAAATGTGACATTTTTGTAAGACTAACACTATTTAGAGACATGTTTTACAATTTCATCTAATAACAATCATAACCATCAAGTACCTGATAAACTGATTTGACCAACGGAACAAATTGGTTTAGGGGTGGTCATGGCTCGGGTTATGGGTGGGTGAAGCCCTTCCAGCACCCGACCCGCGAATAAAAATAGCTCACCCGACCCACCCATCACCCGTAAATCCTTTCATCCATATCCGACCAACCCATCACCCGCGGGTGTGCCGGGTGAACCCAACACCCGCGAATTGTTAACTTACAACAATAATTTATAAAATTCTAGAGTTGATAAAAAAAAAAAGCATTGACTTATGATGACGTTGAAAAGGGGTGACGACCAAAGTAAGGAAAACTAGTGATGAAGAGCAGTGAAGGAGAGTTGTTGGTGGTGATGTTGAGAAGAGGACATTGGAGATGCAAAGAAGACGATGACCAAAAGAGTGAAAGTGGCAGCACCTATCGGGGAAGCCAAAGATTGCAAAATAGAACACGATATATGACTAGATGGGTAGTAGAATTTGATGACGGTAATTTTAGGTTGTTAGGCTTGTTGGAGGTATTAGAATATACTATATATTAGGTTATATTATGCAGGTGGTTTACGGGTGATTCGGGTGATGGGTGGTGGGTCGGGTGATGGGTCGGGTGAATTAGGTGTAACCCATATCCGATCCGTCACCCGTTTCACCCATCACTTGAACCACCCATCACCCACTTTTTTCGGTTTTTCACACCCGTATATTTGGGTTGGGTGACGCGGGTGGGTCGATCACCCGCATATAATGTACAACCCTAGATTGGTGAATCCAATAAAATTTACAAATGGATGATAAAAGAAGTTCAATCATGCATCACTCAAGCCATTGTTACCCTTAATTCCATCAAAGTAACTTATCACATTCATAAAATTAAAACATTATTATTTGGAAAACCTGTCATGTGGCATAACTATTGTCATTAGTAACATTATATTAAGCTACTCTAAATATAGATGCCTTCTCGGCTGGGTGTAGCGATCATTAGAGAATGTGCTACTATTGACCATAGTTTAGGAGCCATTAGCACTACCCTACCCCAAATGAAGCATGTAGTGAGTAGTGTGCAACACAGGAACCGACACTCGTATAAATAAGCACCAACCCTCGAGTGACACATCACTCACACAGCTCGAACCCTTTCCTTTTTTTAGATGGTAAAAATTAGGTGGAAACAAGCCGACCGCTTAAAAAGCGTTTATCACAATGAGGTTATCACCTTATATTTCTATTGTCTTGAAATTTCTTTTCTTTGCCGCCCGCACCGCTTTATACATGCCGACCGCTTCTGCTTGTAATGGGCTCCACAAAGGGCTTCAAAATGCATCCAAGTAAATTACCTCGTCCAAATGATTTCTAATGATAAACCTAGTCGTCATATCACCTATTGCCTTTTTTGAACCATCAAAGTTAAATTTCATAAATCCATTAGGCAGCCTTCTCCACCCCAATTGTCTTCGATGTTATGTCCGCAGTTACATTCAGGGGCGGATCTAGGGAGCGGGCGGGGGCGGCCGCCCCCACATCGGTTCGGAGGAGCGATAATTTTACATAGGGAATTCGGGATTGAAAATTAATTTTGAAACCCCGCCCCCACATTGCTGGCCGATGTGATGCCAATGGTGAGGAGGAGTTTGGAGATCGGAGGTTGGAAGTGAAGAGCAGGGCCGGCTATTAGGGCGGGCGAGGAGGGGCGGTCGCCATGGGCCCCGAAAATATAGAGGCCCCCGAATAAAAAATTACTATTAATGTAAAAAATAGGTCTACTAATGTTAAAAATAGCCCATTAAAAATTTAGATGCCCTCGGATAAAAAATTACTACTAGCAAAAATAGGCATATTAATGTTAAAAAAGCCCATTATTGTTAAAAAAAGCTATAATTTATTATCTAATATAAAAAATAAATAAAAGTTGTATAGAAAAAACTATTTATTTGATGGGCTAAAAAAAGGTCCATTTATTTGTTAATTCAAGGGGCCCCTAAATTTTATTTCACCCTAGGGTCCCTGAAATAATTGAGACGGGCCTGGTGAAGAGCCGGACTGGCGGAGCTTACTGCGTTCGTTAATGGAGCTCGAAAGTTAAAACCAGTTGTAGGGAGAAAATAAAGAAGAAGAATGAATGACCCACCAGCAAAACGTCGTCGTTCCTTTTAAAAGAAATTCTGTTTTTGTTAATTAAATTTGTTGTATTCGTTTGATAATCTCTGATCGACTATAAGAATTGAAATAATATTCTTCAATTTTTTCTCTTTTTTTTTTTATAAAAACAAGTACGTGAAAGAAATCAAAGAATCATTGTTAGCTAGTGTTTTTTGTTTGTGAAAAACACATTATATTACCAAATTATATATAGGCTATGTACATACCTCATAGGTCATTTGCCAGGTTTGCCAGCTAAGGAAAGTAATTAAGACTCCAATCAAAGTTATCGGATACTAAATTTTAGTTGAATTAGTTTTATTCCTACCGATTTTTATTGTATCAGTTAAAAGGACATTTTCTAACAAGTTTCTAATTTGAAAAATAAAATGGGAGACGAACGATTGAACGACAGTTTTGTCGTATTTATCGAGAGAGATGTTTGTTACTATTGATATCGAATCTATTTTTAATCGTTTTTAAAGTTTAGATACTCGTAAATGTCAATTATTCTGTAGCAAAGAATCACATGTATCTTATCGTTAGTTTAACTTTTATTTACAACTTTATTTATATTAGCTTAATTTGTTTGTGTACTAGCTCGATGTACAAAGTCCGCCCCCCCCCCCCCCTCCAGACAATCCTGGATCCGCCCCTGGTTACATTCCTGGAAGTTGTGCAGTTGGCCTATCCTCATCTCGCGTCTTACAGTTCTTCCAATTGGCAAGCTGATATTATTTTATTGCGATGATGCAAATACACGACTATGCCACTACCCCCTCCCGAAAGTAGGGCTGGACATTATCCGCGGATGACCGACCCACCCGCTTCACCCGACCCAGTTTTACGGGTGAAAAACCGTAATAAAGCGGGTGACGGGTGGGTCGGGTGACAGGTGAAACGGGAGATGGGTCGGATATGGGTGAAATTTTACACCCGTTTAACCCGACCCATCACCCGACCCACCACCCGACCCATCACCCACCACCCGTTTCACCCGTCTACCACCCGTTAAATTTATCATAAATTAAAAATAGGGTTAGTTTTTTCATAAAAAAGTTTGGGACCTTGGGGCTTTTTTAAAACAATTTAGGGTTTTTTAAGATATTAAAACTACTCCGTATAATTCCATACCTAATTCTCGTCATTCTCAGTTTTCTGGAGCGCCGCTCGCCCTCTCGGCATCCATCCACTCTCGCGTCGCTCTCCCTCTCGACCTCCATCCGTTCTCTCGCCGCTTCCCTCCATCCGCTCTCGCACCGCTCGCCCTCTCGAGTTCGATCAGCTCTCGCGCCGCTCAACACTCTCGCGCCGTACATCACTCTCGACCCGCTCAACACTCTCGCGCCGCACAGCACCCGACCCAATTTTGTAGATTTCTTAATGACGTTTTTGGCTTTTTGCTAAGGGGTATGAATGTTGGTTTTTGCAGCATATGTGAATCATATGAATCTTGGGTATCCAATGTATGCGGATTGTTGCATTAAATTTTTTTATTAATTATTAAATTTTATAAAATTCTATTGTAATTTTAGAATTCGCGGGTGAAACGGGTCACCCGACTCAACAGCGGGTGACGGGTGGGTCGGATATGGGTGAAAGGTTCCGCGGGTGATGGGTGAGTCGGGTGATAAAAAAAATTTGCAGGTCGGGTGGTGGAAGTGCTCCACCCACCCATAACCCGACCCATGACCAGCCCTAGGCCGAAAGTCTTCTTGAGAAAGATCTGTTCTAAGCCCACCACCATATCACAAAAACTCGAACCCTTTACTTTCTAAACCTCCATGCACACCAACTTGTTACCTCATCAGGGGCCCAAAAGTAGTGTCATTGGTCTACAATGCAATACTCCATCTGATTCAAATTAATTGTCGTTTTAGCACTTCAAATTTGATCCATTTTATATGTCGTTTTAGGTTTTCTAGGCAATTGATTAAGAGTGAGTTATGAGAATTGTTATTGGAATGCGTTTTTATTAATTAATGTTATTCATTCATTGGTTGAAAAAAGGTGATGAGTGGTAAAATTTAATTTTTTTTTACCTTTTTGAGTTTAGTTAATACTTTTCTTAATTCTTATGTCGAAAACTAAAACGACATTTATTTTGGATAGGAGGGAGTACAAAAAAAATTGGTAAAATTACTTTTAAGAGACAACCCTAGTTATAGGATAAATAATTTTTACCCCATCATGATTAAATAAACGTGCTTTAAACACGTAATCATAACATTCTGTGTTCATCATTTCGGTTTCAAAAGCAGCACTATCACTTGGCCACCTGAATGATTCCATCTAACACGCTTACACGCCCCATCCTTCTTTCACTTTTCCTTCAGCAAATTTATGTTCATATTTAACTAGTGGCCATAGCGACAGCCAAAACAACTCACAATTGAATCACCTTGTTAAGGAAACCCAATACAGTAATATTACAAACAAAATGCAGCATTATATCACAAAAATCGCCAGGAAGACTAATGTTTTCCCCAATAGCTCATTCCAATATTTCTTTTAGCAATGAAAGTGATCTATGAAACCAAGTTGCAGTGCAATCCTCTATTCAACTCTTCAACAAAAGCACAATTTAGGTACGCAAAGCAGTCACAAAACAAACGATACTTGCCAAATCTTTGTGAAAAAGGCTTCTGATTCTGACATGCTTTAATATGCAGCAAAACATGAAAATCTTCTGGGGGTGACTGAATTTTATACCAGATGGGCACTGGATTGAAGAAGCTTATCTTCATAATTCTTCAATAGTCAGGAAATGATAGTAATCTGTGCAATTTATTCAACTTATTGGAGATGAGTTTTAAGAGCCCAGTTAAGGACGATATAAACAGAGAGATGTCCTTAGTAGGGGCTACATAAATTAGGTCGACAGACATTCACAATAGCTTAAAAGGACTTTTCACAGCTTACTAATGATGATTATCTAACAATAAAAGAAACACAAGCAGGGTGTGTTGAGATCCTGAAGATAATGAAGAATGGCACGACTTCATTGTTGAGCATTAGAAGGTGGAGCCGATGTTGTCTGAGTATGTGGCAGTGTCAAGCCAATAGATGCACTTGAAACGGTCTCAGAGGATGAGACTCTTCCAGAATGAGGATCACTGCTTGGCCCCAAACGATATTCTGGTGATGGATCTGGGGACAATGAGGTGGGCAGAGAGGAAATTGAAGGCCCAGCTAAGTAGGGAGCCACTGGCGTCTCTGTCAGAGAAGAAGCCGAAGGACTATAATTCATTGATGCCATTGGATGATCAAATTTGCAGGTAGGACCAAATCTGCAGAATCCATTTCTCATGTAGAAAGCACAAGTTTGCTCCCCCTGTTAAAAGAAAAACAATTCAATTAGGTATCCCATTTTGAGATCTAAATCTACTTTTATGTGCAAAGCTAGATTAAACTCCTACAGACAATCTAGCCAATAGCCTAGCAGCTAAAAGCATGACAAAGTGAGAAACTTTAAAAAACTTAAAGGAGATTATGATTTTGCTCAAGGCATTTGACATAAGAAAGTATGAATACAGATAAATGGTTTTTAATGATCCAGGGGAGCTGAATATATGCAGGATGAACAGATTCATAGTAACAAACCATCAATGTTCCTTGTGTCTTGTATCATTCATCGTCATATAAGAGAAGATCTTGCACTCTTTATATTTCAAGTAAAATGAACTAAGCAAAGAATTACGGAAGTGGATGCATGATTAAAGGCCTATTAACTTGGAAACTGACTACTGGTAGACACAAAAGTACAAGAAACATTTGCTAAAGGGTTACAGCAAGACGACCGTCAATTAATGGCAAGTCCCTTATACAAGTTTCATTTGTTAGTACTACTCAGTTCAAACATGGTCGTTTGTCTATGTCAATTTATATCTTCTAAGGGTTCCCTGGAGCTTGCTTTGCAAGAGCCAACTCAAAAGTTTCTCAGTTTTACTTCAAATCTGTTTAATTGTTTATTCATTTATCAAGAAGCAGATGTCGGGTAATCAACAGACGTTTAATTTCTCCCCGCGATTTGCAGGAAGTCCAAGCTAGCCATTAGACAACTTGATTGCTCTCCAGTTCATAACATACAATCCAAAAGTTGCAGAGTCAAGACACAACTCAAAGTAACAAAAAAGTACTACAAGGAATTACGTTTGCAAGTAATCTTCAAGAAAATTTAACCAAATCTACCCATCATCCAAAAATATTCTGACTTTTAAATAAGGAAGTTATGGGTGGCATTAACAGACCACATACGCTGAGCCAAGTAAGGTACATGCACGCAGAAAACTTACAAGCCATGATGGATTTCATTTCACGCATAAAACTACTGAAGTAGCAAACTAGGAGACTTGTTAACTTCAACAAGTACAATAAGAAAAACTTAAAAGTTGATTCAAATGTGTTTAAAATGGAGCACACATAAAAAAGCTTACCGGGCGTAAAGGTAGGCCCAATGGACTGAGGTTACAAGCTGTCACAATTGCAGCTCGTTCTGGAGGATGATGATATCTACATGATGAACCAAATTTACAGTCACCTGTTTTCAAGTAATACTGGCAGTCAGGTTGGCCAGGTCGCTCTGGAAATTTAATTTCCTTTCTATCAGTACTCGATTGGCCTGCAGAAGACTGCATGAGAGAATAAGGTCCAACTGCAGTAGGAGTTGAAAGGGGAGTTACCCCATATAAAGTGCCAGCTCCTGCTGAAGGTTGAGCACTAGGAGACAGGGCAGGGCTTATAGGTGCCTATATCATTAAGAGAGATGTGATCATAAGATTGCAGCCAATGATTGCATATACAATATACTTCTTCCGTTCACTTATATTTGTCCTTAAGACTTATAATCTTGTTCACCAATATTTGTCCTTTTAGGTTTTCTAACCAATTTATTTTAAATGCATTATGAACATTATTATATTGGAATTTGCTTGTGTTGACTTTTTCCTCTCCATCCATTGGCTCTAAAGGTGGTGAATAACTAATTAGCTATTAAATTTAGAAAACCTTTGCATTTCAAGATGATTTTGACATATTCAATGAATTTCTTAATATGTGTATAAAAATAAAAAAGGACCAATAAAAACCAGGTAAAAGTGGAGGCCTAGGCACCCTCCCAGAATTTAGTTGCTAAACATACCGAGTACGAAGTCCAACCAGGAATAGGAACTCCTCCAGAAGAAAGCAGCATTGGACCATAAGTTCCAGACACATAAGAACCAGGTAAAAGTGGAGGCCTAGGCATCCCCCCAAAGCTGGGGGATGCCCCTCCAACCGGATTTGGCATACGAACAGAAGGAGACTGCACCGTAGGATAAAATGAAGGTGCAGATGTTGGAACTGATAAGCCAGCTGGTTGAGGATGATCGAATTTACAGGTAATTCCAAATTTGCATTGCCCCGTTTTCAAATAATAGGAGCATTCAATTTCCCCCTGTAGACAAAAAGATTCATGATAAAACTATTATTTTCATCTGATAAAGAACTATAGAATGAACATGGAAACACAAGCTAGAAAAAAAAAGGATGCAAAAGGAAAAAAGGATTAGACCGGTCTTAATGGGTATCCATGAAAATTAAGGGACACATTGTTTAGCGATCCAGCAAGGTCTCTTGGATGATGAAACTTGCAAGTGGCACCAAATTTACAAGTTCTGGTCCTTAAATAATACTGCAATCACAGAAACAACAGCAAGAATCAGCAGAATAGTCAAATTTATTCCTAGAAACAAACTAAACCTTTCTTTTTTTTCCTTTTTAGCAAAAGATTCCTACAGGTAGTCAGGTCAATATTCAGAACTTCCAGTGATTCTACTAACTTGACGTGGAAGTTGAAATCATACCTGACAAGGCGGCTCACCAGGCCGCTCAGGATACTCTCCTCCAGATAACCTCATAGCCATGGTAGCCTGATCATCAGAAGAATCAAAACTCATGTCAAGGAACAATGATTCACAGCTGAAACTCAGCCATATATATCTTGTGCAAATAACACTGGAAGAAAACGTGGCAAATCAAAATCAGAGCATGCCAGCTAAGATTCTGTTTTATCTTCCTAATAATTTCTTGTTTTGTAACAGCACCAGCTAAGCCCGTCGTTTATTTCATAAGTATATTAGCACTTGGCATAACCATGTAGGTAGAAACTATAAAGTACATTCATAAACGATATTATGACAAAAATCACCAAAAATGGCACAGATTTAACTTTATTCACTGGTTTACACAAAAATTGAGCTACCCAGAGCACATTGGCAAACCCCACTCACAGTGAGCAACATAGCGTGATTTTAACATCAAAGAAGCACAGGGCACAATAGCTCAGTCGAAAACAGCACTTCAACATAGTAATGACTGCAAAAACGGTGAAAAGGGGGTGAAATAAGAAAAATAAAGGCATGTAATTGGAGCACCCACCGCAGTACGATCACGGGGATGATTATAACGGCACCGATTGCCAAAGCCGCACAACCCAGTCCGCATATAATAGACACAATCCGGCACACCCAGGCGCTCGGGATACGTCTCCGTGCTTGTCAGCCCCAATGTCCACATCGACTCTTCAGTGACAGTCCAAACAACAAGGAAAACCGAAAAATTAAGCGCATGAGAACTCAAAAACCAGCAACAAGGATGTTATTCGAAACCAAGCAAAACCCTAGCTAATCAGAAATCCCCGAACGACAGCATTGGAAAGAGAGAGAAAAAAAACCCTAAATTCCTGTTGGGACGAAAAAATGCAAGCGAAATGCTGATCAAAACAGCAGTGAAACAAAGTGATAGCGTACCTTCGAGCCCCGTATCCGTCCATTCCGGGCGAGGATCCGGCTCCAAACCTTCCCGCCCCGAATTTCGCCCGTACATGTCCATTGTACTGCTACTTTTGTAACCCGAAATTCACTGCTGAAGCCCCCCTCCCGAACAATTATTTTCAAAGAATGGGAACCTAAAAACAAAATTGATCCGAGAAGGAAAAAGCTTAAAGAGATAGAATGTTACGAGAGATATGTGGAGAAGAGAAAGTGGGAAATGGGGGAGGGGAAGAGAGAAACGGAAGGGAGACGAAAGGTTTTTGCTTTTTTCTCTCTCCTCACACTCACTCACTCTCTCACTCTCTCTCTCTCCTGCCAGTGTCTTCGTCAAGCAGTGTGTATGTACGGACTGGCTTGACTCAACTGCCCCGATACTCTGCTACTTGCTCCAGTGCTTTTTGCTTTGAGAGTGTCTTTATAATTTTACTTTTGTGTTAGTTTTTTTTTTTGTTTGTTCGGCCGGATCTTTTTACTATGGTGTGCGCTGTGGCTTTTTTTTTTTTTTTAAGGAAAGAATTAGATCGACAGGTTCAACCTAGCGTATCTTTATGGATAAGGATCTTGAAGTCTAAACTATGTGAATTTAATGGATACTACATGAGTGAGTGGCGTAGACCAGCAATCAAATCAGCCCACTTTGTTACAATCATGATGCACATGATTAAATCGAATTGCCTCAACGGACTCCAAAAGAAACATAGCGTCCAAAATCATATATATACTAAAGAAGTCACTTTCCTGACACATGTCGATCTCAATATTCATTTCGCCTATGTGTCGTCTTCATATTCAATTCGCATATGTGTCGCCCCATCATCCATACTCTAAAACAATTCAATACTAATTTTAAAAAAATATTTATAATTATTTTATTTTATTTTTATATAGGTTTGTTACAAACTAATAACTAATCTTAGATTAATTCTTATCTCATTCTACTTTGATTAATTATACATTTTATTGATTAATTATATTTTCAAATCTCATATTATAATGAAAAAAATTATATAAGTTAGAATTAAAATTTTGTTTGATATTATATGTATAGATTTTTAATTTAAACATATGTGTATAAATTTAAAAATTACTAAACTAATTCATTTTCTTTTAGTAAAGGAAAAAATTATTGGATATTACATTAAAATAATGCGTAAATTTTATTCATATTAACATAAAAAAATCAAATTAATTTATTTTTAAAATAAATTATTTATATTTGACTAAACTCATACAAGGTACGAGTACTTATGCTAGTTTATCACTATAAGACTGTCACTTTCTATCTTTTATTTTCGATAGATTTTTGTCTTTAGCATCACACACAACATTGTACATTCCTCTTGTCTGGCTTGTATTACACCCCAATAGTCATTGGTTGTAGCATTCACAGAAATAACATTTTCGTGATGATCTCGAATAATATATCCCACAGTCACTTTTCCATTGTCTCTCTTTAATCCGTCGAAATTAATCTTCACAAATTCACGCTCGGGTTTAGTCCATTTCTTGTTTTTTCTCTTATGCTTTGGTCTTAGTTGTTCCTGTGTACAAGGAAGTAAATTTTTACTTAGTTATTTCAATTTGTGCCATAGTCTAATATGAGATTTTATAAATTCTTCTATGTTTTGAGTTGGTCCTTAAATGGGTTGATTGAATATCGTTTTGTTCCTGTAATGCCAAATACTCCACCGGGCTATCAATAAATTATTAAATTTCGATGATTGCAGTTTTTCTTTTAGATATTGTAATTTTGTCGCAATCTCATTGGCATTGCCCTATACTTGTACTATGTCTTCAACAAAACAGGGATCTATTCTATGTAATGTCGTCAAAGAAAATGGGCACTCAAATAACTGATGATTAATTGTTTCATTCGAATGCTGACATAGTGGACATTCCGTTGTACTAGTAGCATGGTTTTGAAGTAGTCTATTTTTGTCAGTAGCGTGATTAATTGCTTTCACTTCGTCACGATCACTATTTGAAATTTTGTTTTTTTATTCCAAAATCATCTCTCATGTACGCACCATAAAAAATTAAGTGACAGAAAAATGAAACATCTACATAGTACAATACTAAAGTATAAACAATGTATGTAGAAAATTTTGTGTCACTTGTCATCATTTGAAAATATTAAAAAAAAAATTATATAAATTTTGTCAAAAAATTGCCCACTTTCCCACATCCTCCATTTTCTATGAAACCACTATAATATATTTTTAATGAAGATTTGATTCAAAAATATTTTAATATTCTTAAAAATTTATATAAATGGTTATTTTGAAGTAATCTAAAAACTATTTTTATGAACATTTAATTAAAAAAATCTTTATATTCTAATGATTCAGAACAAATTATTTTTTGAATTTATCCAAACACTATTTTTAATGAATTTTATCTAAATAATTTCATTATAACCATCTCATACAAATTTATATTTTGAATTTATCTAAATATTATTATTTATTGGATTTTTTTTCTACGATAAAAAATTTGGGATAACATTAGTATGAGATTGCACTTAAATGCATATCCAGAATTCATTTTTATAATTTCAGATAATATAATTACAAAATAAATAAATGTGTTAAAAATATATTGGTTAAGTGGTGTTATTTTTATAACGGGAAAATAATAATTATAAAATTAGAAGCACTACCCCACTATTCAACTTCTTAACTATTCACGTATAACTAGTTATACAGTTTGAATTGAATTTGACTTTCCATATTTCACATTGTGTTATATATACATATATTGTCTTGTGGGTTTTTTTTCTAAACACTTTGATTTTGACAATTACTCTTCGAGTGTTATAAGTTACTGTATCTATATGTTATAATCTTATAATAATCTTTCAAATATTAAAAGTTATAATATTTATCTCTAATTATAACTTGTACATGGTGCGGCATAACACTAGTTCAACAATTTAAGTACAAAATGTTTTCCTTTAAAAAAAAGTAGAGAATGTATAACAAAAAAAAAGTTAGATAAAAAGAGTTATATCATACTATGCTTAAAGTAGATAATTGGAAAATGTATGTTTTTTATAAGGAAAGGAATTAGGGTGGCCACATCAACCAGGTGGTCACCCTAGGGAATCCTTGCGGATGAGGGTTAGCAAACTTGAGTCAGCTGCAAGTGGGATAGAGGAAACACGTTTGAATGATCCAGCAATGAAGTCCGCTACAAAATTGCACTCTCGATAAACATGCGAGATACACCAATCTTGGAACCGGGCAAACAAACAGTGGATATCCGCACGCAAAAGCTCAATCTCCCACGGACAACGCCAATCACCGAGAACGGCCTTGACCAATTGTAAATTATCGCCCTCAATTTGGATTCGGGAAATGCCATGACAGATGGCCTCGAGGAGACCCTGTCGTAGGGCGATGGTCTCGGAGATCAAAACAGACTTCCGACCAATCAATCCTCCATCAAAATGGACGAGGTGCCTCCATAGTCCTTGAGAATGAACCCAAAAGAAGCCACGCCATCTGCACAAACAACACCATCAAAACTGAATTTAACAAAATCCTTTTTGGGTTTTACCCATTTGGATTGCTTTTTCCTTGATCCGATTCCCGCGCTCTTAGAACGAGAACAAAGGGAGTTTGACACACTAGCTTGTTTCCCTTATTTCACCTAGTTACAGATGAAAATTTTCTGGTTATCGGTATTATCAAGGTTAGTTCCGTTTTTGCCTTCAAATACTCTTTTATTCCGAGAGAACCAAATACCCCACCAAATGTTGGTAAGGAGTTCCATTTCCTCTTTCGTTGTCATTGTCTTGATTTCCTCCAAGACATCGTGCAATTTTTTGTCCGTCGGGGCAACAAAGCCGACAATCTGGTGTAATTTTGGACTTGCAGCCCACATGGTCGCCCTAGTAAGGGGGCACGAGAGTAGTATGTGATTTGTGTCTTCATTTTGGTTATTGCATGCTTCACAACCCTAGGGTGCCGAGATGTGGTTGGCAACCGGCCTTATTTTGGTTGGGAGGCCGTTTCGCGCCACTTTCCAAAGGAACTTCTTCATTTTAGGGGGTGTTGAGCTTGTTTATCCATTTTAAATTAATTTTGGGTTCACCTTTAGATTAGTGGAGCTAATGCATAGTCGAGTGGGTAGAATACCAACCATTTTTACTCAATTGCCAATACATTTTATCCGGAATTTTGTTGATGGGGTTGATGATTTTGGATATTTTTTCGAGGTCCTCGTGATTTACGACCTCAACCAGTTTTTCAATGTCCATGAATTATCCTCACGGAGGTATATCTCAACATGTTCTTCCCATTTTATAATAGCTTTGCTTTCAGTTTTTGGAGTTATGGGCTCATATCCTGTCTAGTTATCTTTCCAAAAGCGAATGGTTTTCCCGTCTCCCACTTGCCAGATGAGGCCCTTCATGAACAGATCCTGAAGGCTAATATGTAATAACCGTTATTTCTATATAAAAAGAAACAATTAATTTTATTTATTTATTTATCTATTTAATTTTCTAAAATAGAGAGTTTGTTCATTATGATGATTTTCATAATATAAATTTAAAAGTTGTAAAACTTTAGCTTTTTGGCAAATTAAAATTCAAATAATTAAGGTTAAATAATATTTGAATTTAATTTCACATTTAAATTAAATTCTAGTTAAAAATAAGAAGTATGGGACAAAAATAAAAATGCAATAGGTGAGACTCGAACCCATGACCTCTTGCATTTTCCAAACCAACACTCCTTCCTTTCCGTTATTCTATTAAATCCTTCTTGTCTTTTAAGGGAAACTCTGTAATTTACTCCCTTATTTTAAAAGCTTCAAAAACCAACAATAGTGATTTGACGTACAACCAATTCCACCAGCGTGGAAAATCAATAACATTCCAAAAGAAGAAAATAATGTAAAAGAACACGCGGCTACGCGCGGCTCTTCTTCCCTTTCTCCGTCTGGTGCCGGCCCTAATTTGCTCTTTTGGGGAGCTTGTTCCATAGCTCTCTTTGATGCCTCCTTTGTTCTTCGTCCTCTCCTCTTGTAAATCCGCCTTCCTCTACTTGGTAATTGATTCCATTTTGGCTTCTCCCTTCCCGTTTGTTCTTCAGTGTTGTTCTTTTTATTCCCTCTTCAATGAAATTTTAGGTTTTGGTGCTATTTTGGATCTGTGGTTTGGATTTGAAATTGCCTTTAAATCTTTTACCCTTAGTTGGCTTCAATGCCAATTTGACCTTTTCACCACCTATCTTCTTCAACCTTTTCTTACCTTGAGTTGGTCCCGACTTTGGAGTCTTTCGTTTTTGAGTTCTCAGCTTGGTTCGACTTCTTCGATTTGTCCTTCTTTGCCTCTGGTTGGTTTGGCTTTGTTGTGTGGGGGTTGCGTTGAAGTTCCTCTAGTTGATTTGATCGTATGGATCTTTCTTTTCATTGCTTTGTTCGTTCTCCGTTTGTGGTGCTTAGGGTTTTTTGCTATGGATTTCTCTTTATTTGAGAGATTTGTGGCCATGAGGATTGCTGTTCTTGGGCTTCAGTTTAAGGCCCCTTTGCTGGTTCCGATTCCTGTGATGGATGCTCCTGGGTGTTGGAGTTTGGCCCTCTTTGCGATGAATCTCTCTTTATTTGAGGGATTTGTGGGATTGAAGTGCGCGGCTCTTTGGCTTTTGTTGTTGGGATTGAGTTTAGCTCTCCCTTCGTCCTGTTTATGGATGCTCGCATTTACAGGTTATGTGAATGTTTCTTCCTATACTCTTGCTTTTCTTATTTTGCTTTTGGTTATGTTGTCTCAAACTTTTCTCTACTTCATGTGGATTGGACCTCTTCTCTCTTGTATGGTTTTTTTGTCTGTCAAGATTGAGAACCTGTCTGATCCGTTGCGCTTAGAGAATGAACATTATTATGCTGAAACTTTATTGAACATTTATCTTCCATATTATATGAACCCTACTCTTATCTTTAAGATGAGGCATGGCTACTTCTTAATCTCTGTACAATCTAAAAGATTTGTTGGCTCTTGTTCGCTTATTTATCCTCCCTGTATGAGTTGGTTGCAGCTTGAGTTGTCATCTCGCCTCATCTCCATATGTAACATTTTGTTATGGCAAAATTGCTCTATAAGCTTTGGGATGCTCGAGTTGTTGGAGTTTGGATTGATGTTGTCAGGTGAATTCCTTCCAAGCTTCTTTCTCCTTGTTTGGCTTACTGAAATGTTGTATTTGTGCTGTGATGTGCAATATTGGGTTGAAGTTTTATTTAAGATATCCTCTTGTGTTCTTGTCTTGAAAATCTGTATAATTTTCTGGTTGAGATCCTTCATTCATTCTAGGTTCTCATTGCTCTCTTTATCCTACAGGATCAAATGTAATTACCTTAGGCTCTTTACCCTTCCTGTGATAGCTTATGTGCTTGCTACTGGTTCATTCTGTGTAGTGAATTGGCAGCAAGTGCTCCCATCTTTATATCTTGTTTTAGATTGTGAAATGGTTGAGGAGTTGTTGCCTTCTCTGCATAAGATTTATTTGAACATTTCTAGTAGCATGCTCAGTCCCCAACTAGTTGGTTGTTGTACTTGGCTCATGTATCATTTTGATACGTTTGTAGCTGGGTCTCTTCTTCTTGGTTGGGGAATTTCTACTTTCTATGAAGAATTTTAGATGCTTCATTGTTTTGATGAACATCTTCTAAGAATTGTATTGCTATCACATGATCCTAAGCTGAATCAATATGCTGCCCAACTTTGCAATTTACTATTCATAATCCTTTTTTATATAAAACCACTCTTTGTGCCTTTATATTTTTCTAATTGTACTTATCTCTATCTTTGTTATCATATCTTCTTACTTCATTGGCTTATCCTTATTTTTGGAGCTGTTTCTTGGTCTTCTCCTTTGCCTTGGCAGATTAATATCTTAAATTTTTTTAGATGGGTCTGTTACCCTTGGAATTTTCTAATATATTCTCTTAGTATTTGCTTTTGCATAATCAATGTTCAAATTATGAAATATATGTTTAAACTCTTCCCTTCAAGGTCTCTTACATCTGATTATGTGTATAGCTCATATTTTACTCTTCTGCAATTACAGTTAATGACTTCCTTCATCTGGCTTTTGTGTTTACACACCTGCATTTGCAATAAGACTTTGCATGCAATATCTATGAGGTGTCATAGTTCATTTTTATGTGATCAAATCTTTGCATTTATTGTGACTAAGATTCTTTCCTTCATAATCATTTCTCTAGCCTCCCAAATATTAAATGTTGCAGAGGCGGTTTCTCTGCAAAATTACTGTTCGAAATGCACTTCCTGTTTCATTAAATGGTGTTCACATTGGTTTGAGACTTTAAGCAAATATTCTCTCTGCATGTTTACTGTTGACCTCTTCTTAGACCAATCACAACTATTATTACTCTCTCTTCTGCATGCAATTTATGACATTGAGACTACTATTCTTCTGTACTTCTCTTCTACTTTGGTTCTTTCTCTATATAAGGACTTATATCATCCTACCAGTTTATGTACTCAAACTCATACATTCTCTCTCAATAATCTCAAAATGACACAAAATAGTTCTTATGAGGATGCTTTGGTTAACTTTCCTATCCTTAATTCTATGCCTATCTCTATGGAGGTTGAAGGGGTTCTTCCTCCTTCCTCCTCTGAACAAGTTCAACCTGCTGTATTCCCCCTCCCCAATCTGTTAAGTCCTACTGGACCACTTTCCTGTCATGAAGCCCTTTCACACTTTTCTGATGGCTCTCTTGAGGCACTTCCTGAAGTGAATTTTGTCCCAAGTACTAATATTCTGAACCCTAATGGTTTCACTGCCCAGATTCCTCTTCCAAACCCAACTGCCATTCCATATGTCAAAAAATACCTTCATGAAATAATGAATTTCTCTCTTTTACTCAAAATGGTAGAGGAACCTATATCTACTAATCTTATCAATGGCAAAATGAAGGAAGTCTGGAATGATTCTGTTAAGGGAGAAGTGCAGTTTCAAGAGTTTGCTAACTTTTGGATTCTGTTCAAGTTCTCTAATAGAGAAGCTAGAGATCTAGTTTGGAACAAAAGACCCTATCTTGTTCAAGGTAAATTGGTGGCTGCTATCCCTTTTTACCCTGAGTTTAACCCAACTTCTGATGAAATCCTTAGAGTTGATATTTGGGTTAGGATTCCTTCTCTCCCTTATTATCTCTACAACTCCTCAGCCTTGGATCTTATCTTGAGGGATAATCTTGTTGGCTATCTTATAAGGGTTGATGAGGTGTCAAACACAAAGAACAAAATGAAATTCTGTAGAGTGCTTGTGAATGTGGACATCACTTGTCCTCTCAAGGGGAGTGTTAAAATCAAAAATCACTCTAGTTCAGTGTTGATTCTAAAAGTTTGGTATGAGACTGTTTCTAAGGGTTGTGGCTGCTGTGGGGAGGCCTCTCATGCCTTTGATGAGTGTCCTCTCAACAACATTCAGCCAAGGAGCTTCAAAATAAGTGTGATGGAGAATTCAGCTGAGGCTGAACTTATTCAACAAACAAATATAAGCTTGCATGGAAACATGGCATCTAGACCTATTGTTGCTAGGACTGTTAATGGTCCTACTTTTGTAAGATCCAATGTAATTTCTCCTATGTTTTCACCAAACCAGGTTGCTTCTAATGCTGGTCCTTCTGTGGTTCTTCCCTCTGCTGGGGTGGGAATCTCATATTTTAACCCTCTCACTGCTATTCCTCCTTATAATCATCTGGTGACTCTTGAAATGATTTCAACTATGGACCCTGTGCTATTTTCTGATCCTGTTGTTCTGTTGCAAGCTCGTGAGCAAGTTGCTTATGCTATTGCCAACTTAAATGCCCCTCTCCCTGAGACAATGATGATCCCACCCTTCCTCTGTGCCTCCCCCTTGGTGCTTGTGGGTTTAGGGTTGCCTTGTGCTTCTAGCTCTATTCCTCAGCTGCCATATTTGGGGTCGACTGGTATGGACACTGGGACTGAGTCCACAAACACTTTACTAAGAAACCAAATGAATGCAGTGGACATTGCTTGTGCGAGGGAGAGTACTTCTGACTCCTCTACGCACAAAGATTCTGATCTTTTAAAGGATCTGGTTGATGCAACTTCTGCCCAAAAGAAACCTAAGAAGACACGTGGCAAAAAAATCAGCTGTTTAAGATTAGTGCCCCCTTAAAGTGTGTTGTTTTCTGTTTAAAAAACCTAATGCTTCAAGTTTATTTAGATTGTTTCCCTTATGTTGCTTATTTTCAGCTTCCTTTGTTGGTTAAGTTGTTTGTTGAAGTGTGTTTGGGCGTTGGCATCCTTGGTATGTCTACTTTTGTAATCTGTAATGCCCTCTTCTGTAAGTGTGATGTACTATCCAGTTTCTCCTGGATAGTTTGTGAAATATTATATTATGTTTTATTGTACTCAACTTGTTATATTATGGTTTTCATGTGCTGTCTCTATACCTTTCCTTGTTTAAAAATTTCGCTTAGCATATGCTTTTATCCAGATTTTTCTCTTCTGTTTAGTAGGTTTGTTTGCAAGCTCTGTGTTTGTTTGGGAATGTTGCTGGTCAGCTTCAGTTTCAAGCATCAAGACATGACTTCTTATTCTTCTTTTGTAGCTCTTTGTGCTAAAATTATGTATCAAAACTGTTGTATTTTAATTTTTATTGCTACCTATTTGTTGATTCTCATATTTGATAGGATTTGTTTTAAGAGGGTATTGCTCCTTCAGCCTTGTTTTATTCTTAAATCACAGGTGTTGGTCTGCCTTTTTAGTTCTATGGTTATGTTTCATTTCAGGATGCCCTTTTTTGGCTTGAAAAATTGTACCTTTGGTTGTCTTGTTAGAGCAGGCTTCTTTGATATAATCTTCTTAAATTCCTTAGTTCCAAACATGCTTTTTATTCTTTCGTTTCTATTACTTTCTCCTTACATTGATAAGGTCTCATATGCTTATTGTAATAGTGTGCTTCACTTTTCCTACTTAACTTCCTGTATATTTCTTCTTGTACTTTCTTTTTATTTGCTCAAATTCTTAGATCAATCAATTTTTTTCTTTTATTATCAACAAGGTTTTTTTATGAATATAGGATATTGGAATATTAGAGGAATTCGTAGGCCAAACTTCTGGGAAGAAGTTGGGTTTATTAGAAAATTAAATAAACTTAAACTTTTTATGTTTGACGGAAACTAAAACTGAAGCTGATCCTAACCTAGCAATAATTCGTAAATCTGGGTTCCAAACTGTTATTTCTTGTCCTTCAGTAGGTTCTAAAGGGGGTCTTTGGCTCCTAATATGTGACAATTCCGAAACTCGTAAATGTGTTCTTCATCATCAATCCTCTAATTTAATTATTATGCGATATTCATACCTTAATCAAACTATTCTTTTAATTTTTGTTTATGCTCCGTCTAGAGAGGCTCTTAAAACTCCGTTTTGGCTGTCTCTTGCTCTTTTAATTTCTCAAAATCAGTTACCTTTCTTTTTAATAGGAGACCTAAATGAAATTTCTTCCTGCAATGACAAGTTAGGAGGTGTTTCTCCTTTACCTAGTAGATTTAATCGAATCCTCAATTTTTCTAATCAGTTTGGTCCAGTAGAATCTAAAACTTCGGGCTTTCCTTTTTACTTGGCGTAAAAGTTCAGTGGCTCAGGATAATGTTTTTGAAAAATTGGACCGAGTTCTTAGTCACAATCTTTAACTCAGCTTTTTCCATCGCTTGTAGTCCAACATTATCCTTTTACCATCTCAGACCATTGTCTAATAACTTTTTCGTTGGGAAGAAAGAAAACTTTTAGGAAAATTCCTTTTCATTTTGAAAATGCTTGGATGTCAATCTCATCCTTTCATCCCTTGGTTTCAAAAGTTTGGAGTTATCACATGTCGGGATCTTTTATGTTTCGTATTTCGATGAAATTAAATCTTTTGAAAAAATACTCAAAAGTGTGGGCAAAACATCATATTAATAATAATTATGAACAACTCAAAATTTCAGAACATCAGCTAATTTCGCTTCAATCAGATTTATTAGTTGATCCCTATAATACTAACACTATTAATAAGCTACATGCTCATTTAAATAAATATAATGCCCTTTTAGATTTTCAGCATAATTTTTTGGAAACAAAAGGGAAAAAATAACTCACTTGCAAAATGTGGATAGAAATACTAAATACTTTCAATCTGTCTCTAAAATTCGGTCTTATAAACAAAGAATCATTTCCTTTCAGACTAATGAAGGGGTGGTTGAGTTTGATCATGAATTAATCTCCGCAAAATTACTTCTGAGCTTGCTCACCGATTTGCCCTTAATCCTTCTTGTTTTGTTAGTAATTCAGATTTAGATATTATTCCTAACTTGGTTTCTGATTCCGATAATTTAATGCTGTGCAAATCACCTTTAATAGCTGAAATTAAAATTGTTGTATTTGTTCTTGCTCCTAATAAATCTCCTGGACCAGATGGTTTTCCGGCAGATTTTTTCCAACATTACCGGCACATTGTTGGAAACTCAGTTGTTTTGGCAGTTCAAGCTTTTTTTTCATTCTCGTCGTATGTTGCGTTCTATTAACAAATCGTTCATAGCACTAATTCCTAAAGTTGATTCTCCTATAAATATTAATCACTTTAGACTAATTAGTCTTTGTAATACTATTTATAAAGTTATTACGAAAATTCTAGCTAATTGTATTGCCTCTATTTTACCAAATTTAATTCATCCTCTTCAAGGTGCTTTTGTTCAAGGTAGACTTATTCAGGATAATATACTAATTGCTCATGAAATTTTTCATTCTTTTCATAAAAAGAAAAAGGGGGAAAAAGACTAGATGGCTTTGAAAATTGATATGGAAAAGGCTTATGATAAGCTTGATTGGAAGTTTATTAAGCTAATTCTTCTTAAGTTTGGTTTTCATGTCAAGTGGGTTGATCTAGTTATGGCCTGTATCACAACTTCTTCTTCTTCTGTCCTGGTTAATAATGAGCCTGGGGCTGAGTTTTCCCCTCAATGTGGCATTCGTCAGGGTGATCCGATGGCTCCTGCAATTTTTATTATATATGGAATATCTAGCTAGAACCCTTCAATTACAATCTACTCTAGATTCCAAATTTGTTGGAATACAATTAGTTAAAAATGGAATCTGTTTGCCGTTTCTTAGTTTTGCAAATGACACTATTATTTTTGCTAATGCATCTCGTTCTAATAGCAATTATATTAAAAGCTTCTTAGATAATTTCTCAAGGGTTTCTGGTCTTTCGATTAATTACTATAAAAGTAGTTTTCAGGTTTCGGAAAATATTTCTCGGCAGGCGGCAGTGTCTCTTGCTAATGTTCTTAACATTCAAATCTCCACTTCTATGGAAAAATATCTAGGTATTCCTATTCTCAAAGGAAGGGTTCAAAATTCAGTCTTCACAGAATCTATTACCAAATTGAAAAAACAACTTTCTCAGTGGAAAACCAACTCTATTTCCCAGGCAGGTAGAGCTATGTTAATTCAATCCAACCTGCTAGGACAGGTTAATTATCTAATGCAAAGTTTTTTGCTTCCAAAAGGAATTCTTTGTGAAATTGATAAAGTTAATAAATGTTTTTTCTGGAACAAGTTTACTCCTAATCATCACCCTCGTATGAGTTGGGATAAAGTTTGCTCTCCTAAAGAATCTGGGGGAATGGGCCTTCGCTCAGCGAAGACAGTTAATATATCCCTGCAAATGAAGCTTTTGTGGAAAATTTTATCTAATCCGACAAATTATTGGGTGCGTATTATTACTGAAAAATATTTGGGTTCTTCTTCGATCTTTGAACTTCAGGAAAAAAAATTGTTCTTGGCAGTTTGGTAGATTTTTAAATCTTAGAGAAAGCTTTGCTAAGGGTTTATTTTGGACTATTGGAAATGGACACTCTATCAACTTTTGGAAAGATCCTTGGGTGAAAAATACTGATTTGCTCTTTTTTTTTGATAATAATAATATTAATTTAAATGTTTCGGCTTTTATAAGTCCAGATCGTTCTTGGAATTTGGTATATTTGAGCTTGCTTCTTCCTGAATCAATTGTGAATTTAATTGCTTCTCTTAGAATTCCAATGTCTGACTCTGAGGATCGTTTGATCTGGCTTCCTTCTTCTGATGGAGCTTTTTCAGTTTCGTCTGCTTCCTGTATGATTTCTTTAGCTAGGCCTAATCGTCATTATGAATTTGCTTGGATTTGGAAGACTTCTCTTCCTCCAAAAATTAAAATTTTTTTGTGGAAAGCCTGTGTTGATTGTCTTCCAACTACAGATAGATTAAATAAGTTTTTTAATTGTGTTTTTAGTACTTGCTCTTTATGCTCAAGTGAAGATGAAAATCTGAATCATTTGTTCTTCGACTGTCCTTTTTCACAAAGTATGATTTCTAAACTTGAGTCTAAGTTGAATGTCAGTTTTCAAATCATTTCTTCGGGTACTTTTATTGATAATCTTGTTTCTATTATAAATTCAAATAAAAATAGTAATGTTCTTTGTTTTCTATGGTGGTTTATTTGGGGTCATAGAAATGCAAAAATTTTCAATCCATCTAGGGTTATTTCTTCGTTGCTCCCTAGTGATTTAGCCTTTTCACAACATTTGTAGTGGGTATTGGCTCGTCCGATTTTAGTTCCGAAGCATGTCACTCCTCCTAAAAGAAAAAATAATTGCTCTTGGATTAGGCCTCCTCCGCAATGGTCGAAACTTAATTTTAATGCTTCTAAACATAATAACTCTGCTACTTTTTCGAGTTTTTTAATTCGAGACCATCAAAGTAAGATTCTTAGTTTTGATCCTAAGCAACAACAACCCTGTTCGGTCCTTCAAGCGGAAGTGCTTGCCTTGTTAGAAGGTGTTAGAAGTGCGGTTTCGTTACAATTTGAGCGTCTTATTATTGAAGGAGATAATTTAATTCTTATTAATTCTTTAAAAAGAACTTGGAAAGTTCGTTGGGAAATTCAGACAATAGTAAATGATATTCGTCATTTTGTTGCTTTGGTTCCTTGTGTGGTGTTTTATCATTATTTCAGGGAGTGCAATTCAGCGGCAGATTTTCTCGCCAGGAGGGTTTTTAGTTCCCCTCAGCTTAGTTTTGCTATTTCTAATTTCTTCCCTGGATCGTTGTTAGATCTAGTTGATTTTTCTTTTTGTAATTCTTGGTTCAGTGATCATCCTCTGTTATTTGATTTTCTAAAGATCATCCGCCGTGATGATTTAAGTTAGCCTTGTTTGTAACAGGTAACCTAGTGTTGGCCTTGTAATGAGCGTTTAGCTCATTTTATCAAAAAAAAAATTCCACCATTCTTCACCTCCTCTCTTCCCCAATTATTCTCCACCTCCACCTTCTCTTCATCCAATCAAACTCCATGCACCACCACCCCCTTCCACCAATCAATTTTTCTCCACTTGAGCAAGCCTCCCTCCACCTCACCATGGGAGGAGCCTCAAAGCTTCATTCACCACTATAAAAGTGGAGTTAGAGCAAGGTGAAGAAGTGCATCAATTTCTTCGCTTTCTCCTCTTCAAATTCGTCCAATTTACAAGACAATTTCCAGATTTTAATTCCTCTCTTAAATCAGATTTTTTTTCCTTCAAAAATCCACAAACAATCCCTTTCCTCCTCCTTGGGGCGTCAGACCACCGCCGAACCACCCCTTCCGGCCGCCACCACGCGCGCACGCCGTCGGATCTCCGCCACTGCCGCCGTCGTCCACCAGTGCCCAGCCAAGGTCGTCGTTCAGCCCTGGTTCTTTCCTCTGATTCACGTGAGAAGAGGAAGAAGGTGAAAGAAGAGAAAGGTTGGGCTTCTTTTGGGAAATTTTGGGCTGATTTTAGGCCCAAAAATCAAGAATTAGCCCATCAAAATTTTATTAAGGGAAAAAGAGGAAGGAGAAGCCCAAAAATCCGCCCGTCTCGTTTTACTTGCCCATTTCTATCCCGCTACGCTCGGTATAATTTTCCGACTCGTATATTATTTTATATCTCTTTATAAAATAATTTTTTTTCACATATATATGATATTTATTTAATTAAATTGAATAAAACTAACACGCATATGAAGTTATAAAAGGAAATAAATTTGGCAAGACATTAAATAAATTATAAGAATAATATAAATCTTTTAAGCATGTAAATGCTGAATTTTAGAAATATATTAACTTGGTGGTGTTTTTATTTTAATGATTAAAGAAATAGATTAAGATAAAAAGGAGTTATTAAAATAAGACTATATTAAGAAGAAAATAGACTTGCATGTCTCTTAAATCCTTTTATACGCTTTGAAATAATATTAATAAGATATTTTGTCATAAGATAATTTAATAAGATTAAGTTGAAGACTAAAAAAAGAATATATTAAATATTTGCATGCTATAAAAAGGAACTTCCCTTGAACTTATAAGGAAAGTAGATTAATAATATCAATGTTGGATTTAAATAATCTAGATAATATTCTATTGGTGGACTTTACTTAATATTGTCACTTTGCATGTAATTATTTAAGATTTACCAATATTTTAAGAATATTGTTTTAACTTTTAAGACTTAATAAAGAAAATGAATATTCTAATGATTTTAACCATAGGTTATTAATTTTAATAGTAAGTCAAAAAGGTGATTTCTTGACTTTCAAAATTGTATAAAACTTTATATAAATATAACTATTTTATAAAGTATTTTTAAGATATTACAATTGAAAATAATAATCAAGGATTATTATTATTTAAAGCCTCCACCTAAATTATTATTTAAATAATTTAGCTTTTCATAAATTCTCTTATAAAAAGGAAAATAAGAGAAAACAAAACCTTAGATGAGATAAGGAATTTTAATAAAAATTCTCTCGTTATCTCTCGTGATGTTAGGTCGAAGTCTCAATCCCGTCTAATCCATCGAGTTCCGTGTCGTTCGAAAGTACACGCTCGCAAATTAAGGCAAGTGGAATTTCTCCTTGTAGCCTCGATATTTCGTTTCCGTGAAATTTCTCGATGTTGGAAACAACTTGTTTGCTAATAAATGAATTTAGGAATATCGATTGCTAGAAATAATGACCCGCTTGTTATCGTTATTACGATTATTAATTTTCGATAGGACTATTATGCTAGTCTTGTTTGTGTGACCTTGCTTGTTTAAGATCTCTTTTCGAGATCGGTATGGATTAAATAGTGAGGGGTGCGGGATTAACCCAACACCTCTATATAACCTACTAAGTCGCAAGGCACCATGCCTAATTTCCGCGACTTTAAGGATCATGATCTATGTCTGCTCATGCTCGAAGGAGGGACGAGTGCACCCTAGCTAAGTGTCGGAACTTCATTCCATTAAGTGGACCCGGGCCCTTTCATGGCCCCCACACTCTCTTAAAAATCATTAACGTAAGTGAAAGTTTTATCACGACATAAGATAAGTGCCAAAGCACATTTAAAAGAAACTAAAAACGGGTCGGAATAGTACAACTTTGAAGACTACCCGACTCTCGGTTCTTGAAACGATCGTCTTTCCAATCTGAATGCTTATTCAGGCTTGTCAAGGTGGGTTTATTACCAACTATCATATGAGTTGTCTGTTATGATAACATAATTTTCAGCCCAAAATAGTCCAAAAATACCCAATAGAATTAAGCCCAACCCTTCTATCTTCTTTCTTCCTCCTTCTTCCACGTGAAAACAAAAAAGAACCAGAGAGAGTACTGGACGGACGACGACGGACTGGTGGGTGGTTGCAGGCGGTCTTGGGCGGCTCCGGCGGGCAAAGGTGGCGGCGCGCGCGCAGTGGTGGCGGCCCTCCCGGTGAAAGCATTATTTCTGCTATGCTACCATAAGCCATCTAGAAGATTTTCGTTGGTACTTTCCTTATGAAAGCATTATTTCAACCGCTAAGTTTCGATTAATAGATTATGGAGGTCATTCCATCTTTTCATATGCGAATTTCTCTTACCTCTGCAAGAAATATTTTCAATCGTGTTGCGTGTCAAACTATGGCAGTTAATAGCATAAGTGTAAATAATTAAATATTTTTAAGTATATGGTTCATAGTGGCGAATAAGGATGAATTTCTATCTCCCATCTTGATCACATGGTTGAGGTAGAGCTTTAGGTCTTGTTCTTGTGAAAACGTATATTAAAGGATTATGTTGGAGGTAGTTTCTCCGATAGTGATCACATTAGTGAAATGAAACCACTTAATTCTTCGGATTCAACCTTGTTTAAGAACCACTACTTTCTTACAAGAATTAAAACATATAATACAAAAGGACGCTCGAACCACTTCTCGATAGTATAATACTTTCGAACACGACATCGTAAGGATGGTTACTCCCTCTTGTGATACAACCATCGCCTATCCCAGTAGTAAATTCTTTAGAAACCGTAATTCGAGATCCTTCTTCCAAGGCATGGTTTTCACATATTCAGACTTCGATTCCATCTCGACAGTTATCGAATATCCACCTGAAAAAATTCTTCCGCAATGACTCTATTCTAGAAGTATAGAATGGATTAGTAATTTTTCTTACTCGCTTCCTAGAAGCACTTAAGTGCTCGTTTCAATTAGGATGCTTATTCTATAAGCAATCCAAACTTTTACGTTTGGGAAGGTCAACCCAGAACTTCCGTAGGTATGACTCAAGCTAATGGATAAAACCGTTTGACCCCCCGCCTATTTCGCTAGCAAGACCAATTGGATTTCCATTCCTTTCCCTTAACTTCGTTAAACCTCATAAGTTCAAATGTGGAAATCTTTCCAATGAATACTAACGTAACGATTCCTTAAGAAAAAAGGTACAATAGTAATTCTTCTACTTGTACGCCTTAACTAAAGAACGAAATGTTCTTTAAGGGGGTACTAGACCCTTTGTTGTTTCCTCACATTTGTGAGTGTTAGTAGCTACTTTTCGTGCTAACCTTGTACCGCACTAAGACTTTCCTAGTTTTGGGGACGAAACTAATTTTTAAGGGGGTACTATTGTAATATCTGCTAAAATTCTAATATAATAAAACAGGTATTTATTCCAATAATTTTTTTCTCTATAATAGAGAACTTAATAATCTTTATAATTTCATATTATATTATGAAAGGTTATAAAAGTTTACTACAATGACAATTAAGAAGTTAATTAAATATATTAAGCAAATCGGGTATTTATTTGAATATTTTTCTCTTAAAAAGAGAGTTTGAACATTTTTATAATTTTCTTAATAAATTAAAAAAAGATTATAAAATATTATTAAAGGGACAAATAAAAATGTCAAACAAATATGTGTCATTACAAATTTCGGATTTTTATTAAATGTATTAATCAAGGAAGCAAAAATATATCAAACAAGGCAAAATAAAAAAGGGCAAGAGCCAGGACTCGAACCCGAGACCTCTTGCATGTAATACTTGGATAATTTTGATAATTTAACGTTTCTCCATTGCTTAGCTATTAAGTAATCTCGGGGAGACCTTAAATAATATATGCTTGGAAAAGCGTGCTTGAATTAAGTGATATTTGGATGTAATGGGTAATTTTGATGTTTCTCGAAAAACGTGTGCGGGTTACTTCGCTTGTAAGTAAGCTCGGATAAGTTTGTTTCTTAGTTGTTAAGTAATTCCGTTTCCTAGTGGAATAAAGATAGACTTGTAAAAGTTCTGATCTTATCCGTTTTCCTAGATATGCATGCCATGTCTATCTTATCTTCTAAATATGTGTGCCATGCTTATCTTTCTCCCCCAATTTTCGTGCCATATCTTCTAGATTGGCGTGCCTTGATCTTTATCTCTTATACAAATCGAATTGAACTTGTCTTCTTCCATCCCTTCTATATAAAGCCATGTATTCCCTTCCATTTTTCGCCTCCCTCTCTTCCTCTCGTTGTCATGCTCCTTCACGACCTTCTTGCTTGTTGTTGGTCGCCCCTTCCATCGGAAGACAAGGCACGTCCTTTTCGTCCTCTTTGGAAATCATTCTTACACGTCCATGTTCCGTTCAAGAGTTGGAATTTCAAGTCAAGAGGTAAGTTGTTTACGACTTGCTCGGTTGCTATTCAATTCATGTTAGATTTCGTGTCGTGCTCGTTGGATTGATTTTGGGGAACTAGTCCCTAATCGATTATTTTATGGAAAAAGTGTTTACTTGTGTGTGATATGTTTGTAAATGGATTTCATAGTGTTTTCATCTTATGAGAAGGTTGTAAACGTTTTCTCTATGCTGGTACCGTTCTCGGCATGGCCATGTGCGTAGTCCTCTGGGTTGAAGTGACGGCTATGTATGGTTCATGTGACAGAGAATCGTGCCCCTTCAAAAGAAAGTTATTTGTGTTTTGGGCAGTGCTCCAATGGAGGCTGACCCGAGGTTAGAAGGATGGAATTGTGAAGGGTGGGAGGTCGCGCCTCGGCACCTGGGGCGTAGGGTTGATAAGCGCCATGGAATGGAATGGAATGGAAAGCGGATGGTTGTATTGTTGTGTTTGGACTTATGTGTATGGATGTGTGTATGTGTGGTTTGTTTGTTTGTGTATGTGTGATGTGTGGTTAGTATGTGTAATCATGGGGAAGTTAAGTATGAATTTAGAATTGATATGTGTTGTATCCATGTGAATCTTGTAGGTGTGTGTGTTAGGAATTTGATTGGTTTTTAAACATCTTACTAGTACTGTATGATTTCTAGCTTGGATTAGAATAGTAGCTGACCCATCGGGGATATGTTTTTTTTAGTTACAGGTAAGGACAAGGGACCCATGATGAAACCTCGGTAGAATGACGGTACGATTCGTTGAAGGCCGTGTCATTAGGTTTGGGTTTTGTTGGTAGTGATTACTTACATTGTATCTTTCTGTTTAATATGTAGTTTTGGGTAAAGAAAGGATATTGGGTTGCTATAGAGTTTTTACAAGTAATATTGTAAGTTATGTTGGTTGGGTGTCATGCATGTTTTCTATACTTGGATTTTATAAATACAAGTTGGATGTTTTATTTATGTTTTCTCGTCGTGCCCGAGTTGCAAGATCCTAGTGAACTTGTTGTCAAACTAGCTTAGTTAGTACCCGGTGAGGTCTACTACCGAGTAGCGCCCCTATGTAAAAACGGGGTGTTACATTGCACCCTTCCAATGGTCACACACACTCTAACCCACTATGCCATTGTAACTTATCTACCTATTAAGGATTTTTAATCCTTTTATTCTATTTTTACTTCTTCTTCCCAAATTGATTAAATTAGACTTGTCTGATTGATTGATGTAACGTAAAATCAGTCCATGGTCTTCACCTCCCACCATGGCCACTAGAGCTCTCTCTTCACCTTCTCTTTCACCCAATCAACCTCCATGCACCACCACCCCTTCATCCAATTAATTTTTTCTTCACTTAGACAAGTTATCATCCACATCACCATGGGAGAGGCTTCCTAAAGCTTCCATTGCCACTATAAATAGGGGCAAAAGCAAGAGTAAAATTCACACATCAATTCCATTCTTTCTCCTCTTGCTAATACAATCTCATTCAATTAATTTCCAGCCTCAAAATTTTCGGATTTAAATCTGATTTTCTTACAAAAAATCCACAAAACCCTTTTTCTCCACTCCTTTGGCGTCGGACCACCACCGACCACCGGGAAGGCCGCTACCACTACATGCGCCGCCACCTTTGCCCGCCAGAGCCGCCTAGGACCGCCTGCAGCCACCCGCCAGTCCATCGTCGTACGTCCAGTACTCTCTCTGGTTCTTTTTTATGTTTTCACGTAGAAGAAGGAGGAAGAAAGAAGATAGAAGGGTTGGACTTAATTCTATTGGGTATTTTTGGACTATTTTGGGCTGAAAAGTTAGGTCCATATGTCTAATTTTAACCCATCAGAATTTTTAAAGGAAAAAGAGAAGGAGAGGCCCAAAATTACGCCCACCTCGAAATTCGTGCTCTTTCCGCTCTTGTTTTTATTCGGTATAATTTCCCGACTTATATTTTAATCATAACTTTTTATAAATTTTTTTTTCACATTTATATGATATTTATTTAATTAAATTGAATAACACTAGCATGCATGTGAAGTTATAAAAGAAAATAAATTTGGCAAAACATTAAATAAACTCCAATAAATTATATGAATAATATAAATGAATTTTAAGCGTGGGAGTTCTAATTTTTAAAAATAATATTAAACTAATCATATTTTTATCCTAATATAAAAGAAAAAGGATAAGATAAGGGGATTTTAATAACACAAAGACATCATTAAAAAGAAATTAGTCTTGCATGTCTTTTAATCCTATAATATACTTTGGAATGATATTAGTAAGATATTTTAAATAAATTATGTTAATAAGAACAAGTATGCGATTAAATTAATTTAAATAAATAATTTGCATGTGTTTTTATATAAAGAAATAGAGTAAGTTAGACATGGAAAGATTTTTAAATAAATTTATGAGATTAAATTATGAGATTTATATAAATGAAAAGTATAATATAAATAATAGGATTACCTTACTTAAAGTTTATAATATAAATAAAGATCTAGATCAAGTAGTTGAAAACAATTATTATCTTAAGAATTTTGATAATATAAAAAGGGTTTCATGTCAATTTAAAAAGCTTATTATAAACTTAAATATATGTTGATAGGGGAGGGTTCCGGTGAGGACCACCCTTATGGTGAGGATTGTGCTTAAGATGCGGACTAATAAGGACCATTGATTGTGGAGAATAAACGGACGAGATTTTATTTAATATCACGCGCGAATTTGAAAAATCCTGACATTTAGGGGCAAAAACGTAAAATTAAGGGGCTAGTCTGCTACTCCTACTGTCACACGCAAAAGAAGGGGCAAACGACGGTACAATTCTCCATCGTCTTCGGTTCCGTCTCTCCCTCTCTCTCTGGTTCGCCTCTCCATCGATTCCCCTCTAGTTTGTCCGTCTTCAATCGAACGTCTCGAAGTACAGAAACTTCTTCCGGCCACTAGTTCGTCTCACCTCTCCGATCACTGGTTCGTCTCTCTCTCTCTCTCTCTCTCTCTCTCTCGTCACTAGTTCCGACAACTGCTTTGGAGTTTGGATTTTAACCCTAATTCGTGGCTTATGCAATTTCTATTTGATGAATGTGTCATGAATGGCCTGCCATGGTTTGGAGTTTGGATTTTAACCCTACTTCATGTCCTTTTCGTGATGAACATATTGTAACAGGCTGCTATATTTCTTTTGATTGGGTCTGAATATGGCCACCTCTTGACCCTCTAGAGGCTTTGTGTAATCGGTAGGAGACGAGTTTGTATGTTAGTTTTATGATGGTAAATTTGGACATTTCGAATAAGTCTGGTGATTTTTCTTCTTCTTGTGATTGCACGATTTTTTGCAAGTTTTAGTGTCCCAAAACTATACTCTTCATATGCTGCACAAATAGATGTAATAGGTAAAAAAACACATCAGTTTGCTGCTAAAAAACACATCCATTCATGGCGCTGGGTCTTTTTCATACATGGCCCATTCATTCCTCTATGTTGTTTAGGAAATGGAGTTCTTTTGGGGTTATAGAGTTCTTTTTCATACTTGGGTTTGGTGTTCAGTTGCTATTGAGAGTACCTGAAAGCTAATGCTTGGTTATGAAGTTCTTTATTCTAAATCTTTTAATCTCTATTGCTTTATTTGAACAAGAATCCGATAAGATAATGCCTCCAAAGAAGAAGGCTCATGTTGATGAAGGTAACTATTTCAGATTTATTGTAAACTTGAATAGTTCCGAAAATATCTTAAAATGTTCAATATGTTGTTCTAATAGTTCAAATTTTAAACAGATCCACATGACATCCCTCTTAAAAGTTTGCTTCTCAACAAGAGAAAGAGAGTTGTTGAAGAAATAGACAAGGGGAGACGCAACATCAAAAAAGCAGAGACTTGTAATGAAGCTGAGGAAGTAACCGAAGATGAGAAAGAATCTAGTTCATATGGTGATGAAGATGATAAAGCTAATGAAGATGATATGGTTGATGATGATGATAAGGCTGATGAAGATGATACAGCTGATGAAAATGGTACAGATGATGAAGATGATACAGCTGAAAAAGATGATAAAGTTGATGAAGCTGATACATCTGATGAAGATGGTACAGATGATGAAGAGGACACCACCTTTCATGTGGATGATGAAAGCAACTCTATTGATCTTGTTGATGATACCGATGATTTTGATGACGAGGAAGAAATACCCAAGCCTTCAAGAAGAAATGCAAAACGCCGAGGAGCTAATGTTAAAAAGGAAAAGAAATCCAAAACTGTTCAAAGAGTTCTTACTAAAGAATTTGCAACCAAGAGGGGCAAAAAAAAATATGAAGTATTAGAATCAAGATCAACCCCAAGAGTGTTTGTTAAAATGTTGGAACAACTAGAGGAGCCACAAAAACAGAGTATAAGAGAACTTGGTTTTGGAAGTTTGCTTGACCTAAAAATCAAAGCTCTTCCACATTTCCTTGCATGTTGGCTTGTTCAGCAGTTTGATGCTGAGAAAGTTTGTTTGAAGATGTCAAACGGAGAGAACATTTACATTGAAGAAGAAGATGTACACATTGCCCTTGGTATTCCACTTGGAGGTGAGGTAATAGAAACTAAGGACATGGTTGAGAATGTTGACTTGATAGATGAATGGAAAGAGGTGTTCAGGAACAATCCTTTAAAAAATCCTACAAAGTACTTCAAGATCTCCCCAAGTGATGTAGCAGATCGAATGCTTGAAGAAATTGACGGTGGGCCATTCTTCAAAAGATGCTTCATAACTCTCTTCATATCATTGTTGGTTGAAAGCAATTCAAATGGAAGTGCAAATGACTCATACATGAGCCTTTTGGAGGATGTAGACAACATCAAGAACCTTAATTGGTGTGGGTTTGTACTTGACTGCCTAGTTGAAGCAAAGAGGGATGATAACAAGAGGTCCTCGTTCAAAGGTTCATCGCTTTTCCTCACGGTTAGTTGTTTAATGCACTTTATTTCTTTGGGTTGATGATAGCTTAATAGAAAGTTGAGTTGGTACATGATAGTTTGAGCTTAAGTGGCTATCTTTATAACATTGGTTCAATTTATTTAAGCTGAAGGTTCAATATTTCATATGAGTAGTTCATTTTATTTGCATGTATGTTTGTATCATCCATTATACTTCGTTGGTTCATTTTTCTATGTTAAAAGTTCAGTTTTTCATATGAGTAGTTCGATTTGTGGACATGTATATTTTGTCTTGAATTTTCCTTCTTGATTAGGAATGACATGAACTAATCAAAGAACTTATGTCTTCTTCACCAGCTTTTCTACGTAGATAGAGTTCAATATGGAAGAGGCCGTAAAGAGCGAAAGATTCCGATTTTCCTAGATTGGATTCAAGATTCCTTAAAGAAAAGACAAAATGAAGAGATGCGAACTGGTGGCTTTGGGAGTGGACGTGTTAGGGAACAACAAAAAATACAACCACAACAGAATATCAACCTCCTACAAGAGGCACCACCACCACCGCCATTGCTAAGGGATTCGGAAGGACTACCACACGTAGTTCGCCTACAGGTATGCAATAATTGTATGTTATTACTTATTTAACTAATTCTTGAGATTAATATAGATATATTCATTTGTTTCCCTTCCTAAAGAGTTGGGCTCAGAAATTCACAATCACTATGGAAGAACTTGCCTCAAGCATTATCAAGCTTTCTAGTATGGAAAAGGACACACCAAAAGAATTCATGAGTGACCCTACAATGAAGTCTATGCATGATACTGCAACCAAACTAATGGGTCTTGCAACACAAAATGAGGAAGAGCAAGGCAATGTAACTCCCAACGAGCTTGAGAGCAATTGGTCTCAATCACAGAACTCGTTTTGGAATTTCCCAGAGTTGCAACAATGTCTTAAGAAGATTGAAATGGCATTTACCTCCAAGGAAGAGCTTAAAAAGAGGAATTTTGAAATACCATCATTTGAACTGGGTGTGAACTTCTCACAAGATCTTCGATTAGCAAGTTTTGAGAAGGTCATTGATATAGCAAACCAGTATATACCATTTGATGAACTTGCACCACATGGAGATGTCACCACCAAGGTAAGTATAATGTCAAATTATTATTGTTTACAAATGATAACAGTTAACTAACATATATATCATGTAGGCAAGTGAAAAGGAGAAAGCCATTGTCAAAGTAGCACATAAGAATGAAGTAAACATGGTTGTGTTTCATTATTTTGAACTAGTTCATATTTCTTAGATAAGAGTTCAAGTTTATAGTTCATTAAGTTCATTATATCAAATATTACAGGAAAGAGGGAAACAAAAGGTGGTTGATACAGAACCGAGCCAAAAGGAAGGTAGTACCCGTGTCTTAAGACCACGGGCAACAATTTCAATCGAACCGGTCAAAACTTCCATTGCACAAGATGTAAGCAAATAACAAGTGCAATTTATTTCAACGTCCATATTTTTCCATCAAATACTAAGTGAATTTTTTTTCATTCATAAAATTAATGATGCAGGTAAAAGGGAAAAACAAAGTGGAACCCCATGAGAAAACTAGCAAGCTTGTCATTAGGAAGAGACGTGGAATGCTTAAAATTGGAACCGAGAAACCAGCTTTGGAGAATGATCCAAATTCTACTACCATGGAGAATGATGACCAAAAAAAGGTTAGAGTTGAATTCTATTTGAACAAATTCATTTTACACGATTTCTATAAAAAAAAAGTAAATATTATTATTTTTCCATTTTGAGTCTCATATTTAATTGTACTTAATGTACACAACATATAGGCACATAACCTCAGAACAAGGATACTACCCAAAACGGAGTTGATGCTACCTGACTCAAAGAAGAGCCCATTTTACTTTCGGGAAGTAAATCCTCTTAAAGCGTTGACAAAAGAACAAAAACAAGTTATCAATTTTGCATTAGACGGTACATCTAGTGAAGAGTAAGTTATATATACATATATTAAATGCAATATGTAGCAATATGGAAAATCCATGTAAGATAATTTTATTACTAATAGGACAATTTTAAATGTTTGTTTTGGTAGAACTCCGTTGTTCTTGTTCAGGGATTTGAAATTGCTAAGATCAAACATCTGAACGCTAGAGCCAACAGTGTTCGTCAACATCAAAATCCTTGATGCATGGACGTTGCTACTGAATGAGAAAGAGAAGCTCAGAGCTCCCGACTCTCCACACAGATTCTTTGCTACTGCAAGCACATGTGTAAGCCTTATAAATCTAGTATTTATAGTTATGGTTTTATGCAGTATTATCTAATAAGGTTTATGACAATATCTAGGAGTGCACCGTTATTCATCCTAAGCATCGTTATTTTGAAGAGAATTACGAATTGTTTGAGGAGAAAATGGATCAATCTCTCAAATTTCCATCACCTACAGATGTGAATGATGTTGACATGGTACGTTTAAATTATGGCATTGATATAAATTCTTGTTTTGAATGATGTGAATGATTGTTTTGATGTATAACATATGTTATTTCCAATTTTGGATTCGGAGCGTTACTATGTCATAAGCTTCAATTTGAAGACGAATGAGATCTATATCAATGATCATGCTCTGAAAGTCAGATTGGGGGAGGACTACGAGATGCAATATGATGATGTCCCTAAAGATCTGGTAAAAATTCTGACCCTTGTTATGATATCTTATTTTGGTGGTTCATTTTTTCATAGAAATAGTTCTATTTGCAATACGGTGAGACCCCTAAATATCTGGTAAATATTCCAGACCCTTGTTTTTGCATCTCAACATGTTGGTTCATTTTTTTACATGTCAAGTTCAATTTTCCATATAAGTAGTTCATTTTGTAATTTGTTTCTACTATACATGCAGAAAGCTTTGGTTGTACGTTTCCTTCTAGCGAAAAAGGTTTCTAAGGGATCGCATGTGAAAAACTTTGATCCAAAGTGGTTGCCGATAGCGTGGACGAATCCAAAAAATCATGTTGACTCTGGGGTGTATGCTATGAGGCATCTTGAGACGTACATGGGAAAGGCAAATTGGACAAGTGGCTTCAAGGAATCAAGCAACAAGAACATCATAGCATTCAGAGGACATTACACATGTGAGATACTCTCGTCTCTGTTGAATGAGCTGCAAAATGTTCATGAGGAAGATGCTTAGTAGTGAATCCAAGTTATGATGTGCATTTTGATAAGATTTGGTAGTACTAATCATTGTATGACAGCGGGATTGAAAACCCTTTGCATGCTTTGGGATGTAAAATTGTCGTAGGTTTTAATATGTTTTGGTTGACATGGCATTATTAAAAACCTTATGCATGCATTTTGGTCTCTAATGAAAACTATGAATCTTAGAAGTTTGAATGTAATTGGTCGACACTTGGTTTAGCTATTTGATTTGTGTTTTCTTGCATCTCAACACTTGTTTAGATTTAGAACATGCTAGTATGCTTGATTTTGGAGATTCATGGAAAAGTTTATGAGGTATTAATATCAGGCGTGATATATTGTATTTTTCAAGTGATTGCTTGGTTCATGGACTAGTGTATGAGATTTCTCATTCATTGCCTTGCAGTTGCAAACTTGCAGTCCATATACATGGATCATTAAAAAATGGTACTCAAATCAACATGTCCATAAATTGTTGTCTATAGTTATAGAGCACACCAATCAACAGGTCACTAAAATACGTGTGAATACATCAAAAAAATATAGCATGAGTCCTAACGAAATAGGGAATCACATATGAAATGAAGAAAAAAATGAAGTTCAATTTTCCTGTAAATGGAGTTCAATATTTGTACGAAGTTTGTTCAATTCTATTTAGACTTCTTCTTCTTTTGTTGCATCTTCTCACAATTCCTACTATCATGATCAGCGTATTGTTTACACCTGTTACACTTCCTTTTAGGACGCTCCCTTTTCTCAATTGCATTCTCTTTACCACCCTTGATGTGCTTTCCGCTACCTTTGTTCTTTGCTTGTTCCGGTGGCAACACATTAACTTGTCTTTGTGCCCTAATTCCAACAAAGCTCTCAACCAAATCCTCCTTGCTTGGTGGAGTAACATCAGAAGAGTTGTGCAATGAGACCTTATACTCCTTAATCATGTGTGCAAACTCTTTCAAATGAACGATGTGGTTCTCAACAAGCCCCATACAACAATAAATGTCCGACCAAAGACTATTTATTATAGCTTGCCTCTCATCCATTGAAGCACACTGTTCTATAATATCATCATCAATTCTAAAAATGGGAGATGAAGATGCTTCTTTTGTCCATCGACCAAGGATCAAACTAGGTGGCAATCTATCTCAATTCCTATCCTTCAACACAAGAAATATATGACGGCAAGGGATACCAACTCTCTCAAACATATGACAAGTGCATGTAGAATGACCATTAGACGGACTATATCCAACAACATACTCTTTATTCCTACTTGCATGTTCTCCAATAGCATACGAATCCATCTCATTTCCCCTCTCAATACCAAGAACATGACAAGCAAAACATGCAGTGCTAATTTCATCTTGAATTTGAGAGAAAGCAAACAACGTAAACAAGCGAGCACAATACCTTTCTATCGCCAATGGTGTCTTCATATCCGACATCTTGGAATCACTATCAAAGTTCAATTTGTTTTGCTTGTGACGTTGAGTATCCAAGGCACTTTCGAAATGCATAAGCAACTCAACAAGGCTGTAGAATTTATTGGAATAGCATTTAAAGAAGTAGTTCACAGACTCGGAGATGGAAGTTGTTCGAATCAGCCCACCAAGCATCACATCCCGATAGTATGCCGGAATCCATGATTTACGAATCTCAAACAAATGAGAAAACCATTTATCACCTTCAAGCCCAAACTCACGCATGATTTTTCTTCAAATTCAAAAGAATCAATCTCTGCGTTCCACACAACATCGGCCAGCTTAGTGTTGAATGCACTTGATTTTTTCAATTCGACACACACATTGTCCGGGACTTTAGTCATGATGTGCCACATGCAAAATCGGTGTCGAGTTGTGGAAAAAATCCTCTCAGCTGCAATCTTCATTAAAGGATCTTGATTAGTCACCAAAATCCTAGGTTCATGCACCATTGCTTTCTTGAATTCTTCAAACAACCACACATATGAATTCACATCCTCTTTGACAATAAGCCCTGCCCAAAATACGACACACCTATTATTGCTATCCAAACCAGTAAAGGGTGCAAAAACCATATTGTACCTGGAAAAGATTTGGAATAAACATGAAATTAGAAAACTATGCACCTATGTTCAAATTTATAGGACACAAGTTCAAAAGTATAAAACCAATAGTTCAAATAATGAAAATTACCTGTTAGTTCTATATGTTGCATCAAATGAGACAACATCTCCAAAAACAGCATAGTTTCTCCTCGAAATAGGATCAACCCAAAAAATCCGTGTCAAACGATCATACTCATCAACATCATAGTTGAAATAATAAGCACTACAAATCTCCTTTTTTCTAAAAAACTTATCTAAAACCATCTGAGCATCAGCACCATTTATATATGCCATAAATCTCGCTTGAAATTTTTGAAATCAACAACCGTTGCACCAACATTGTTATAACTCCCCACAAATTCTTTGAATATCCTATAAGACTTCTCTGGACCAATGCCGGATTTAGCACAATTGATCACAAAATTTTGATGGCCAACATCAAAATTCCTACTTGATGTAGAAAATTTCTTTGAACTAGTGTCCAAAAGCTCGTGAGTATGACGCTCTTCAAACAACTTGACCTCACATTTCCCGTCTCCACAAGGGGCAAATGCAACTCTAGCAATGCATTCAACTCTATTTGACTGAGTATTCCGTTGCCCGGAACTATTTCTTATATTCTTCTTTCCCTCCCTAGAGCATACACAATACCTCATCGTAGTAGCCCCTTTCTTATTACGAAGAGTACTTAGACGAACCTTAAATCCACAAGCGTTTGCATACTCACGGTACAAAGCAACACCTTCATCTATAGTGGAATACAACCTACCAACAAATGGCTTCAAAGCCTCATCACACATAGGAAGCCAAAATTTTGGTTTAGTTGGTGACAATTGTAAAACAGATTGTTGGATATCGCATGAAGCATCACCACTAACCCCTGATGGGCATGCACTACTTGACGTCTCAATATCTGTATAGTCGGTTCACAAATAATTAACAAAAAATTCAAAACAATAGTACTCTGAGTTCAAAATAAAAATTGCACCTGTAGATCAAACACAAATGTTTAACATGAATTTAAAAACACCATACACAATCAATTAACATTCAAATTGAAAAGCACAAAACAACTACCATCTATTGTTCATGTTTTATCTACAAAAACAAAACCTATTCATAGCTAGGCATTTTGTCGAACAGTTTGTAGGCTATATTCAATAAAAGTGTGAACACATGATTAAAATAGCACAAAAATCTGCCAAAAACGTGGAATTTGATCTAAAGTTTGAGTAGAATATATCAAATCCACTAAACTATGAACAAAAGTGATGCAAAATTCTCTAAACAATGATCAACGTGATGCAAAATTCTCAATAGTTTCCAGAAATTGAAGCAAATTTACAGAAATTGAAGACAAAAACGTAGGTGTGATCGAGATTGAAGTCAATTGAATTCCAATGGAAGAGAAAAACACACTAACCTACAACCATTGCGTGCGAGATCGAGATTGAAAGAGGAATAGCTAGGTGAGATCGAGACTTGAGTACGAAAGTGGAAGAACGAGGAAAATCCTGAAGGTAAAATCGTCGATTGCGGGAGATCGTGGGAGAGCGTTCACTATTCTGAAGGAGGTGAGATCGCGGGAGATCAACACGTGCTCCAATTAACGGATTCTAGTATTATTTTAGGTTTAATTTTGACCCTAGATCTAAGATAATCAATGGCCATGATTAGTCCTCACTTTAAGAAAAATCCTTACCATAAGAGGAGGTCTCACCTGAACCAAAACCTATGTTGATAAGATATGTTAGTCATAAGATATATATTATGATTAAAGTATGGAATAAAAAGATATATGTGAAGAAGATTAAAGATATAGTATAATAAGGGCTTTATTGTCTTTTCTATCATGAGAATATTGTTATAATCAATTTGGAATATAAATAATATGGGAACTATTTTATTAATGGACTTTATTTAATTTATCACTTTGCATGCCTAGAATAAAAGATTTACTTAATAATAAGAAGATATATTTGTGACCATAAGTGAATAAAAAGGTTATAATTATTTTAATGAGATATTAAACTTAGGATTAATGAATATTTAATAATTTAAATAACAGTATGTCTTGATTTTCGAAATCTTATAAAACTTAATATAAAATAAAGATTTTATAAAGCATACTTGGGATATTATAAAGAAGAAGAATAATAATAAGGAATATTATTATTTTACCACCTCCACCTAAATTATTATTATAATAATTTAGTATTAGTTCTCTTATAAAAGAATATAAGAGACATTTAAAACTTTAGAAGAATTAAAGAAATTCTTATTAAAGTTTGTTCGTATCGATCGTATCGTTAGGTCGAGTTTCCGTTCCGACTAAGGCAACGATTTCCGTTCATTCGTTCGTAAACGATCGCTAAGCTAAGGCAAGTGGAATTTCTCCTTGTAGCCTCGATATTTCGTTTTCGTGAAATTTCTCGATGTTGGGAACAACTTGTTTGTTAATAATAAACGAATCTAGGAATATCGATTGTTAGAAATAATGACACCACTGTTATCGTTATTACGCTATTTAATATTCGATAGGACTATTACGCTAGTCTTGTTTGTGACCTTGCTTGTTTAAGAACTCGTTTAGAGATCGGTTTGGATGAAATAGTGAGGGGTGCGGGATTAACTCGACACCTCTATATAACCTACTAAGTCGTATGCCACCATGCCTAATTTACGACTTTCAAGATCATGATCTATGTCCGCTTCCGCTCAGCGGAGGGATGAGTGCACCCTAGCTAAGTGCCCGGAATTTTGTTCCTATAAGTGGACCAGGCCCATGCATGCCCCCACACTCTTTAAAAATCATTAACGTAAGTGAAAGTTTTCATCACGATACAAGATAAGTGCCAAAGCACAATTAAAAGAAACCAAAACCGGGTCGGAGTAGTACAACTTGGAAAGACCGCCCGACTTCCGGTTCTTAAAAGGATCATCTTTCCAATCTGAATGCTTATTCGGGCTTGTCTAAGGTGGGCGGGTACTTAAGCGCCTTCGGGCCACCTCCCCTATCTGGAGCACCGAATAAGATGAGGTTAGTTGAGGTCCAACAAGGGCGCGGGAGGTTTTCAAAACTTGTATAAATTAATAACGTTCCCAACATACTTTCTACTCTAAGAAGTCTACAATCTCGTAGCTCTTCTTTCGATTAACGAGTTATCTCACCTCGAGATATACTCCTTTCCGTCCTTAAAGCTCCACATAAAATTTCTACATCTCAAACGCTTCCCATTAATCTCTCTCGATAAGTTATACATTACCATATTACCCTTGAGAATTTCCATTCTCACTTGCTTAGTCTCCTTAGACTAATTCCACTATTTCCGCATTTTTTCCTGGTATTTCTCGCCTTTCGCGACAAATGCCAGAATCTAGGAAGTTCACACTGAAGCTTTGAAGACGAAGTCTAGAAGGTTCAAGAAGCTTTATGCAAGGATATAAGATCAAGGCAAGACGACGTTGTGGAAGGAAGGAATTTTCATAAGAGCAAAGCATTCCAAAGATAGTGCACCAACTCTTCTATTTTAACCAAGCAAATCATCATCATATGAGTTGTCTTGGAGAAACATACTTGTATTTTTAAATACGTCTTTTCAACCCTTTTTAAATGGGCTTTACTTTCCGTTGCTACATCATTTTTAAAACGACTCTCAATGTAATGAACGAAAGTTCTCATCAATGAATAAAAGTCTGCTTTTAGTCAATTTCATCTTTAATTACATTTAATTAAATTATTTAAAGCCTTGGGTGACTTTGGACGGTAAAATCCGAGGTCACTGGCGGTAATACCCAGTGTTGCAAAATAGGGGTGTTACATTAATAAGATTCCGCTTTTAGTCATTTCTTCTTTAATTACATTTAATTAAATTATTTAAAGCCTTGGGTGACTTTGGATGGTAAAATCCGAGGTTACTGGAGGCAATACCCATCGTTTCAAAATAGGGGTGTTACATAATAAGCGTGGATCATTGACATGAAGAAATGTTTTCCGTTTTTAGGTATTTTTCTATCACTATTTTGACCCAGAGTTTGTCCGGTTCCGCTATGTTTTTCCATAACAGTTTCATTTGGAGTGCTTGATTCATTTCTTCCGCCTTAGCGATACCCGCCTCTCCATGGGTAGGAGGTCGATAGATGGAATATTAACTAATAAGAGGTTTGTGGTTGCATTCCTTGTTCCAGAAAAAATTCTTGTTGATTTGGTATAATTCTTTTAGTGTTGCTTGTGGTAACAAGAATAATTGCATGATATAGTTTGGTTGTGCTGACAGGTTTGCTTTAATTAGGGTTTTACGCCCCTCTTGGGACGGGGTATTGGCTTTCCATTTCGATAGTTGGGATCTGGTTCGTAGTATGAGAGGCTTGAAGGTGTTTTGAGTTACTCTCACATTTATGGTTGGGCAGCCCATATATTTATCCAGGGTGACGATGTTCGTCATCTGGATGATCTGTTTAATTTGTTCTTTAGTGTTATTACAAGTGTCTTTGGTGACTTGGAATGCAGATTTCTGGAAGTTGACTTTCTGACCTAAGATTTGGCAGTAGTCATCCACGATGTTTTTAATATTAGTGCAGGCTTGGCTATTGGCCTTAGCGAAAATGATGATATCATCATCAAAAGCCAAGAATGGGATTTTAGTTCCATTTCTAGAGATTTAGATACCAATTTCGCTCTTAGGGTTGGTGTAGGACATTTGGAGTTGTCTTGCCAAGATTTCAGCTGCCAAGATGAATAAGTAAGATGATAGAGGGTCTCCCTGCCTTAGGCCCTATTGGGGGAAGAATTGTTCCGTTGGTCTGTTATTAACCAAGACAAAGTAAGAAACGGTTTCAACACATTTTCGGATCCAGCCCAGGAATTTATTATGAAAACTGAAACATTGCAGGATGTTGGCTAGGAATTCCCAGCTAATTCAATCGGAGGTCTTTTCCATGTCGAGTTTTATAGCAATCCAACCTTCCCGCCCCTATTTGTTACCGAATGAGTGAAAGATCTCATGTGCTATGAGTGTGTTCTTGTGGATGCTCCTGTTCTGAACGAACGCCCCTTGCATCGGGTGGATGAGTTTGTTTAGAACTTTTTTGAGGTGGTTTGTAAGTATCTTTTAGATTACTTTATATATGGTGTTGCATAGGCTGATGGGTCTGTAGTGGTTGGTTACTTGGTTGAATTAGGGCTTTTGCATTTAGGCAGAAGTGTTATAAATGTGTGGTTGATTTGTTTAAGGATTTTTCCTGAGTGAAAAAAGCTTTTAACCGCTTTGATTACGTTCGGGCCCAAAATGTACCAATATTTTTTGTAGAAGCTTGCCGACATTCCGTCCATACCGGGGGATTTGTCATCCCCAATATCAAACATGGCGTTATTGATTTCGGTATTTGATACTGGGTTTATGTGTTCGAGGTTATGTGTATCAGTAATCTCTTTTTGGATAATTTGTAGTATGTTTTTTTAGTTTTCTGCAGTTTATATCTAGGGCTCGATATCGATTTAGAAAGTCACGTTTGATTTCTGTTTTGATGTTTTATGTGCTTGTAATTTGTGTGCCCTCCGTTGTTCGAATCTCTTTAATGTTGGTTTTGTTTGTTCTTCCATTCGCGATCCGATGGAAGTATTTAGTATTTATGTGCTTGTAATTTGTGTGCCCTGTTCGAATCTCTTTAATGTTGGTTTTGTTTGTTCTTCCATTCGCGATCCGATGGAAGTATTTAGTATTTTTATCATTTAGTTTTATATGGGTATTCTTTGCCCTTTGTTTCTAGTACGAATAGTGGAAGTTCAAAAGGCATGACTGCTTCCTTGCTAGTCGCTCTTGTTTTTTTAGTAAGGTTCAAAGTGTGTTAACTTCGGAACAAAAGGTCCTTCGTTTTATACCTCTACAATTCCATGTAAAAATTTTCATAACACACCAATTAGTTTGTGGTTTTTGGCCAATAGGGGATGGTGTCTCATCTTGGATTTTGGTATTTCCTCTTTTTTTTCTTTAGCGCATGTGAATCAAGGGTTATAATTTTTTGATCGTTTGCATATGATCCGTGCCCTTTAGCCTTGGGTTTTGGGTTGGTCAACCTTCTAAAGACTTTTCTGGTATGTTTATTGTAATTGGATCTCACATTATTTGGGATAGCGTAGTGATGAGCTCTCCAGGGGGTCCATATGGTACCAACCGAAAGAGAACGACCAGTTAGGATGGGGCCAGTCTGACTTCCCGAAATTTCAGATTGGGAGGGTTGAATTATGCTTTTTGGGCAACCCATTTACACCGTGGGCCATATTTTTTGCGTTTTTGAGCATGGAAATGGGGTGGCATGTGTATTGACTTTGTTTGTTAATTAATTTCGCCTTTTGGGCTTTTGAGGGTATATTAGTTGTGGTGGAGTCATAGATACCACATGGGTATAACACTTGTTGGTGCCACATTTTTTCTTACTTAGATGTTGTTTTTCTCCTTGGTTGATCGGAATAGAAACATTGAGCTTTGGTAGAATGGGTAATAGAGGGGGGCTTCGAGGCTTTTCTCTAAGTAAGAAACTTGCAAGAGGAGATGAGAAGTGGCACCCCGCCACCAAACAAACAACAACAGAATACAAGGTAATAAATCTCTTGAGTAAGAAACTTGCAAGACGAGATGAGAAGTGGCACCCCGCCACCAAACAAACAACAAGAGAATACAAGGTAATAAAAAAACCGAACTTGTACCAGAATTTTGTTCTCAACAACAAACTCGAAACAGCAGCGGACGACTGCGACTTTAAAAACAACAAAGCGAAAGGGCTCGAGCGAGCCAACACAGAAACAGACATGCACAACCACAAGGTCATGCGACAGTGTTAAATTTCGGCGGGCCAATACAACGTTGGGGGTACACACATCCAAACATGCGCATATGTGCGTTAGGCCTAACACACAAGCACATGGGTTCCATCCTAAAACCAACTGACAATAAGAGGAGTAGCCCAAGGGTATATATGTTGGGCAAGTTATATCAAAATTCCCGATGTGGGATAACATTCTTCCACAAACAACAACAAACAAGGTTGAGTTTTCTGGTACAATGACGAGGGGGGGGGGGTCTTGATTCGGGTTATAGTAGGTGTTTGGTATCCATCGTGGTGTTTAGAGGTTGTGCCACATGACCCAAGGCCGAGACCGGCGTACTCCCGGGTTTGTGACTTCATAAAATTCTTTTCTTTCGGGGCCCTTTAGAGGCTGAGGCGGCCTTATCGTCATTATGTTCAGTCTGCCTTTTCCAGCTCGTCTCTGAGGTCTCCATGTCCTCGCCACTTTTGTTGACGTTCACCATATGTTCTTTGAACGATGGTGTTGCCAAGAGCGAGTTCGTCGACCCTGCCGAGTTAAAGTCATCGGATCCATCGTTTAATCCGATCAGGGGGGGTTATTGGGCATCTAAAAATTCCCCACCCGAGAAGTTATCACCTTTCTTTTCCGGATTCTTGGGCTTCAAGTCAACCAAGGTACCCGGAGCAGGCTTGGCAAGCGGAGATGTTACAATCGTGGTATGTTGAATGGGTTCCTTGGGCCCGGGTGAGGCCACTGAGGGAGACACCGCTGGAGCGTGATTGGTCCTTGGAAGCAAAGCATGTGGGATGAGAACCTTGCCAACCAACCCCGCACTCACCGCAACGTGCTTGACGGATTTTTTCGAATCCTCCATTGGGGTCTTCGGGAGTTGCAGAGATGAAGATGCAGCTGAACGCTTGACTTCACATTGGTTGAACGGGTGTTCCGGGTCTCCACAATAGCCGCATCCCTTTTGGTTGTTTTCAAACCAGATCGATGACTCGACTAAATTCGTTGTGCCGAGATCAAAAATAAATTACCCAAAATTACAAACTCGTATAGCATGCAAGTAAGGGGTCGAACCCAAGAGAATCAGTGTTTCCAAACAATCAGCAAAGACAGGGGTTTTAAGTTTAAGCAAGCAGAAAGATTTAAGTTTCAAATCAATTAAAGAAAAGCAGAGTTCATTCAATCAATTCCACCTTTTTAATCCTTCGATCATTGATTCATCCACTTTTCTATATTTCCTAGGTTAATTTCAATCCTGATTAAGGTTTTCGCTTGTCCACGGTCCAAGCGAAACTATGATGTGAACAAGGATGCTTAATCCAAATCATGCAAAGTATTCAGGGATAATAGGAAATCGAATCATGCAATCAAACACCGAGTCTCATGCAATAAACAACCATCAAACTGTCTTTCTCAATTCCAGTCCACGGTCCTGGAAAAGAGTTGTTTCAAGGATAAATAAGATTGCACAGACAACAATCAAACCTAATCCAAACAATAGATCTAAGTCAATCAAACAAGGTGATCAGGCTTATAAAATCAAACATAGATCATGGAATTAAAAACAAGAGTTTTCAATAAAAGGCTTCCTTGATTGAACAAACTCCAAGAAGATTAGTTCTCCATAAAAACTGAAAATAAAACTAGGTTAAACTAAAAAGTATGCTCCCTCCTATTGAATACATAACTAGGTCTTAAATACTAGAACATCCGAATAAAACCTAAATATAAGAATATAATAAAAACATAAGATAAAATAAAAGACGTCGGCGCGGACTCCAGGTCAACTCGCGAGCGCGGGTCCACGACCGCGGTCGCAGCTCCCTCGACCTCTCAGCCTCGCGGATCTTCACTTCACCGCGGTCTCGGTAGTCAACCCGCGGTCGCGGGTCTTCTTCTTCGTACTTCCTTGCAACCGCTTTGCAGCGGGTCTTCAACTCAATTCGGATTTCTGTCTTCAAAGTCTTCATCTGTAGGCTTTATTGATTGTAAAATTAAACGCTCTAATCTAGCCTAAAACACTCAGAAATCCTAATAAAAATACCTAATTACGCTGTACAAAATCCAGCGTATCAATCGACATTTCAATAAGCTCCCTGTTTTCGTCGGGACCGATGATTGACTCTCTTGCCATATAATTGATGTCGACGTTGGCGCATACTCTATTGTAGGTGGTTACGATTTTGATTAGTTCTCCAAGGCCATTGGCCTGGGGAATGTGAGGTAGAGTATCCTACTTGAGGTAGATAGGGGATAGTTTGGGGAGGCGGAACCAAAGGTCTGCGTGGTTTTTTGGTTCTTTCCCCGGGTTGAGTTCGGGCTTCCACTCCCTAAGGACAAGGAGCTGACCCGCAATGTGGAAGTACCTGGCCTCCCAAACTTTCGTTCGATCCATCGGGGTCTTGAATCGGATTTCGAACCAATAGTTTTGGATATTGATGATTTGGAAGTCGGGTCCGACAAGGTTTCTCCATCGAATTCACATTTTCGCCCGCATTTTTGTGAACTCCATGTGCGAGCCAAGGAGGAATCCAAATAGAGAGTTTATCCTCCAATGGAGTTTGGTTGTTTGGATACATAACACCAGTGGTTTTTTCATTGTCTTCCTTCAGTGGTTGTTGACAACTCGATTGTTTAGCTACCTCCAGATACGTGGGAGGGAGATTGCTAGTGCTAGATGAAAAATTCCGGTAGCGATCGAGCCTTTTAAAGGCCTTGACCCCCCGGTGCAGAGAGGACATGGCAGAGCATGCAGTAGGGGTAGGGAACTGGAAAGGGTGCCAAGTAAATTCCGCCGATCGAAAGGAACCGAGGCGTCGCGCATAGGAATGCCCCCAGCTTTAATCCCAGCAGTGATCCGAACGCCGCCTTGAATAGGAGAGCCCCAAATCTGAATAATGGCGTCTTGTGCTCCTCGGGAACGTTTAAGTTGTATTAACTTCCTTGCTTTACCGGAGAACTTTATCCTGACCTTCCTAAAGCATTGCTTTTGGCTTCGATTTCTAGATGCGTCGTTCCAGATTACGGCACCACCATCCGGGTGCGAATTAAGGGACACGATTGGCTTTGCTATTCTTGTAGTTTTTTTTCCTTTAGCCGCCATTGGATTACTAATCCCGCCTGTGAACGATTGTTCTTGGATTGATTGAGTATTATTGGAGGAGGCTTAATGCTGGGTTGTGAACTTGTGATGGCGTCGGTGCGATCACCACTAGGGTTTCTACCAGGAGGAGAAGAACGACGTTCAATACACGTGTAGGCGCGTAGTAATGAGGCATTGAGGGATTTTGAAAGTTACCATTGGAAAATGTATGTTTAATAGACCGGATTTAAAGATCAACAAAAATATATTGGGTTTGTCATAAAAAAAAAACAAAAAAATATTGGGTTTGCCACATGGCTTACTACTGCGTACTTGGCCCTAGGAATACGAAAGGGTTGGTAACCGACACTTAAATTTGCCAAAATACCAATGGCAGAATACATATACGCCCCCCTGACCTTTGACCAATTGGTCACTTTGACACCCCACCTTTGAAAATGTTCGATTGAGTACCTAAACTTGCATATTGTGACCTATTGAACACTCGTGTTATCAGATTAGGACCTATTAAACACTAACGCGTTCAGATTTATTGTGAGTGTTTTACACTCGCGCTTACATGGATAAATAAAGTGCCACATCACTACCATTTGAATGCCACCTAAATGCCACCTAGGCGTTAATTTTTTTTATATAGATTTTTTCTTTTTTCTTACATGGACAAATAAATTTTGCTTCAACTAAAAAAAACAAATAAATTTTGCTTTTGCTTTTTTCTTTCTTTTTCTCATTTATGCCACCTATTGAACACTAACGTTAATTTTTTTTAAATATATCTCAGTTCTTTTTCTCATTTATGTTTATTTAATTAATCTCAATCTAGATCTCAGATCTGGATCTAAAATTTTCAATGGCTTCATGTGAAAAAAAACTCCGGAGAAATCTAGGAAGGAACCAGGAAAAGAATCAGAGAGAAGATCTTCACCGCCAGCATACGCGACTCGACACAAATTTGTCGAACGAGGAAAATAACCAGAGAGAATATCTTCACCGCCGGAACCAGGAAGGAACCAAAGAGAAGACCTTCACCGTTGGCATATGCCGAATGAGGGAAAGAACTAGAACAGAAAGGAACCAGGAAAAGAACCAGAGAGAATTGAAGATCTTCACCACCGGCTGCCGAACGATGGACTCGGCCCAAATTTGCCGAACGACGGCCTTCTTCCCGGCCGACATATGCTGAACGAAGAGCTTCTCGACCTTCTTCTCTTCTGTAGCCTTCTTCCCCGCCTTTGGCTTCTGTAACAGAACTGAGAGGTTGAAGAAAGTGACCTCTAGGGCCGGCGGGATGTAGGGGAGATGGAGGATTGGAGATTGAAGAAAGATACTGTACAAATTTTCTTTTGTTTTAATTTTTTAAAAAGAAATGCGTAAAACAATATCTTTTTTCACATTTGTATAAAATGGATCAAACTACTCGTTTACCATGTACATTAATCTTAAAAAAAAATCAAATTACATTTACACACATACTATATTAGTATATTTATGTAATATGAATCCATTATTGTCTTTAATTTAAAATATTAGTATATTTTATCATTTTTAATTTTGGTATTTTGGAGAAAGGGGTATTTTGGTATTTTGATTTTTTTTCCTACAAAAATAGTTTGCCATTTTTAATTTTAAAAAATAAGTGTATTTTTTATTTTTAATTAATAAATCCAAATCAGCAAATAATAAACACCCCACTCTCTTAAAAGAGAGTGAAATACACGCATCATGCCACATCAGTGTTCAGGTGTTCAATAGGTCACAATATACAAGTTTAGGTACTCAATCGAGCATTTTCAAAGGTAAGGTATCAAAGTGACCAATTGGTCAAAGGTCAGGGGCGTATATGTATTCTGCCAAATACCAAGATTGGCAAAGGTGGGTCATCACATGAGAAAATTGTGGCGGGGGTAATTTGGTCATCTACAAAATCATATTTTGGGGTTTCGTATCTAATAATTTTTTTTATTATTAGATTGGTATCTGATTTCAGTGGCAGTGTCTCCTTGGAGGCAGGCAAAAACGTAAAGTCAATTAAGCTAGTATTAGCCAAGTAAACTCAATTGGATCCACCTTTATAATCGGGTGTGTGTAGTATATATTCCATGCCAAACTTCACATTCTAAAAAAGTAATATTATTGATTGATCTACTAGACGATTACCATGAAACCAGAGTAGTGTAACAATACCATGCAACCCCCAAAAAACCAAAATCACAACTTGATCGACCCCATAAATCTTCTCACCATGCTTTTACCATGTAACCCCAAAATATTTACTACCAAAAAAGATCTAGAAATGATGGACGTGAAACTTCCACTCCCCTTTGAAAGGATCATACGACACAAACTCCGCCCCTTGCTTCTGAGCCATCTTCCTCAGCATTCGCTCGTACTTGGCCGCCTGATCTCCGCCGACAAACGCCTCTCCAGTTTTCTTATCCACACACTTGACATTCATTAGAGTCACCAGAGCCGGCTTATTGAGCCCCTTCCCCACGCCCACTTTCTTGCTCTCGTCCTTGTAAACCACCACCTCCTTGGCGTTGAATTCCACCAAGGAATCGAGATCGAGCCCTCGAACGTCCGTCTCTCCTTCAAACTCGATCTTCCCGTATCCATGGCGCCCTATCACAAACCCCCTCACCCGCTTACAGAACCCCGGATCAAGGATCTCTTTGGTTTCAAGCTCCGAGATTAGCGGCTCTGTATAATAGTCGGTGCGCGTCAGTTTCGGTACTAACTCAACGCTTGTGACTATGTGGAGGTCTTCCTCTGCATTGTCGTCTGCGGGTTCAGCAATGTTCATCCTGAAAGCTGATTTTGGATTCTCACGTGGAATAGGGTGATTTATTGGCCTTGGAATGCCATGTGGCTCCGTCTGGGTGAAGAATGGTACCTGAAAGACGTGATGAATATATATATATATATATATATATATATATATATATACTTCAATGCTGTATGATTAAGAGAGAGTTTTCAAAATCAGAGTGTGTGATGATACCTTCTCGACATGAGATTTTGGTTGGCCTTTTTTGAAGTGAACTGTGGATTGTCTTTGTGAGACAGGCCTTAAGGTCAAAACAGATGAGATTCTGCTGCTTGGTGCAGGTTTATCAACCACCTGGGATTTGTTCATAAGAAAAAAACAGGGAAGCGTAAAAGGGTTATCCAAAGTTATTTTAAACGGAAATAAGCACCAGCAGCTGGACAAACCCTGCATAAACAAGCTGTTAGGATCAAGCCGTAGATGCTGAGAGACATACTCACATACATGTGTGTGTGTATAAATATATTATTGGAAAAAAAATTATAAACCAACTTCCACCTACTGACTATTTTCAATTGGCTGAAAAAGGTTTCACCCAATTGTCCTAAGGTAAGCTAATAATAAAATACAATTCCAGGTAAACGAACTCCTCAGTCCACACAAAAATGTTATGATGTGAGCTATGTAACTCAATCTTCAGAGGAATTAAGAGAAGTTTGGGTGGAGAGAAGACTTACGGGTCTGGTAGAGATTCCCATTCGAATGGATGTAGAAGGGGTAGCATGATTAGCAAACAATTGAGATTTGGAAGACTCAACTCCAAATGGATCCTTCACAGGCACAATGTTGTCTGCCATAGTAGGGGGTTTTGCAACTGCAAACACGAGAATCAAAAGGTTACACCTTATATTGGAAATTGAAGATATACCCCATTGTATGTGCTATAAGTAGGATACAAAAAATCAGCTTGTTTGTACCTGTTGGATCAGCAAGCTTGGTTAGACAAGATTCTGGTGTCATTTGAACTTGCAAAGGGAATGCCTGCATGCCATGAAGAACATAATTTGGGATGGTGACAATATTACAATTTACAGATTGTATACGAGGACATTAGTAAGAAATAACATAGGATATGTGATTTGACTTACATCCGTTTTGATACATCCACAAGCAGTACAGGGAACTGCAATTGTATTTGTTAATGGCTGCCAGGTTGGATTGGAGTTCGTTGGTGACTCTTTAATTCTGCTTTCCCCAGAAATAATATTGGTTGTTGTAGATGATAATGGTGTTTCTGTACTTGCTTGGAACAGAAGGGGGGCGAAAAAAGATGTCGAATTTGATGTCTTGCCAGAAAATAGAGGCTGTTCGGATGTCTGTGTGGTGATGTTTGGATTTGGAGCATGAGGAAACGGATAAAAAGATGTAGCATCAATTGGTATCCTGAAAGAAAACCGAGGACTTTCAGATGTCTCCGTGATAGGAGGTGAAGGAACAAAAGGATTTGTTTGCCAATTCAAAGCACCAGCAGCAGCACCATTCCCACCTGCATATTGGGATAACAATCAATCAAAGCACATTGGTTATAAGCATGTAAAGATAGAACCATTCATATATCTGCAAGAAAATTCTGGACTAGAAATTGCAATTCCTAGAGTTCTTAAGAAAATAATATGAATGAATGAAGCATATGTCAGACTGAAAAAAGTACCTTCATTTCTCAGCTGATAATCCTCCCATCTCAATTCTTCAGGACACTTAACTTCATATACTGGCATGGCAGATATAGATGTCAATTTTGCAGAATCCTCATCAACCGCCTTCGTAAGAGTATAAGGTGCAACTCCACTTCCTTTATTCTGACTTGCCAATGGAGGATTCACTTCATTGTTGCTGGATAGTGAGGTTGAAAACGGCTTTGCTGTACCTAATTATAGAAGTTAGTCGAGCTTAATGAAAAAAATGGAAAATCAAATGCAACCTCTAACAATTAAGACAACCCATCTATCAACTCTGTACATGCTTATGATTGATCATATGCTGGAATACTATTTTTGAAAGAGCAAGTCAATATGCGAAGCAAGAAATTGTACCTTTAGTGCCCTGCTGCTGATAATCCTCCAACCTCAACTCTTCATGACTTTTGACACTATAAGCTTGCATGGCTGATATCGATATTACTTTTTTGCAATCTTCGTCAAGCATCTTTGAAGCAGAATAAGGTATTATTCTACTTCCTCCATTCTGACTCGACAGAGGAGGTTGCCCACTTTTGCTGCTGAATGGCGATGCAGAAAATGGGTTTTCTGTATCAATTCATAGAAATAAGTTATGCTCAATAAAAAGAGGAAAATCTAGGACCAAAATGCTCAATAAGTGAAACATCCAATAACGAAGAAAGCTCACAAGTTAACCACATGTTGATCATGATCTATCATACACACATCACTAAGAAGTGGTATGTCCAACAATTATGTAAAAGTTAAATATCTTATCCATTTAGGGAAGAAAGCTGAGAAAACAAAATATTGGTGCAAAATAGGTTTATGATGAGAAAAGGCATCAGGCTAAAGGATGGGCATAATGTCCTGTAAATTTGTTTGATTACTAAAGACAACACACTACTAGTTTAAGGGGAGATTGAAGGACACAAATTGCTGTGCATGACTAAAATACAAATGTATCTCTAGTGCATAATGTTTAAGGCTCCAAACAGAGGGTCAAAACATCAAAAGAAATCATAAAGGTAAAATAACAGTGTAGAGCAATATTTAATTAAATGTGTGACTTCATTCTTCTTTATGTATTCTTGCAACAAGAAACACGGAAGGCCATACATAAAGACTCTTCAAAAGACCTGCAACCACCTTCAACAAGTGCTAGAAAGTAGAAACTTGTTGTGACATCAATATTCAAGATGCAGAAAAGAAGAGGGGATAGAGAAATCAGATGATTAAGCTCAGGATTTAAAAATCTGTTAACCATGAAGAATATTTTTATGATGATGTTATCGGGCACACCCTCCTGATGTGTTAGAGCAGGAAGTGCCCCCATCTTGGCCCCCCAGATTCTGTTGCAGCGGAACTATACTAGGTCAATGTTGATGATGTTATTCTAGAGTCAAATGTGACATATTGAAAGAAAAAATTCATAAAAGATTAAGCTCATGATTCAACAATATCCATGAGTAGTGTTCTCATCAATGCTACTCAGGTGACTATGGAAAGCAAAAATAATCATTTTGAAAATGCTTATAATGTTTGAAACTAAATAATCTCAATGCCAATAACTTCATAGAAAGTTTACAAATGAATAGTTGGACAGGTATACTGTCTTTTTAGCATTGAGTAATGATCATTATTAACAGCCCAATGAAAGTGGCATTAGGGGCATTCCGAGAATCGAACTCGGGTCTTCTCGCATCCAAAGCGAGAATCTTACCACTAGACCAAATGCCATCACCAACAATTATATGAGTAATGTAGATGTCAATCAAACATTCCAGATTAGATCCAAACTTAAAGCGGATAATAAACAGAAGGGACAGAAACACACTCTTTCTATATGCTTTTCAAGCCTAGGCAAATTGATTTTGCAAAGTATCACTTGTATAATGGAAGAATAAGTAAATTAGGCAGGCAAATCTTGATACTTAAGGCAAGTTAATATGTCCACAAATCTTGCATGTATGCATTTTCTTTGCAGAAAAGAGAACATAAAAGTTTGTACACATTTCACCACAATAAATCACCAAGATGTGCATCTAGATGAATGTAAATCCACTGTAAAGGCATCTTGCCTTTACATCAATCGGAAAGAATTAAGAAAACGTCTTTAATTGATGACATCAGAATTAGGAGCGTAAGGCTAGGAACAAAACACTGTTACCTGAATTATTGGTATGCAAAAAGCTGAAATTAGCAGTAGGTTTCTGTCCAAATGCTGTCGCATGAAAGGAGAAACAGCATTCAGTATTCAATATAACAAAGTATATGCCAAAACCAAAACTATATAAGCAAGAACAACACACAGAAAGGGGATAATTTTTCTATATGCTAATATAACTTCTAACAGTTGTACCAAAAAGGTCAGGGTAGCAGAAGCCCATTGAAATGCATTTAGGAAATCACACAGCTCAAATACCAGGCTCTTTTATGTAAGATCTGAAGCGATGTTTGGTGTAAGTAATCAAATAAAGCTGTCATCGCATGGTGGATTATACAAGAAAACAGAACCTGAAACCCTTCAAGTTTAATTCAGTCCTTGGCAATGAAACTAGTTGACATGCAATTAGGGCCCTGTTACACTTATAGCTAAAAAGCACTTTTTGCTAAAGAAGCATTACTTTTTTGTCTCGAAATGTGTGAAAATTAATGAAAACAACATTCTCTTGCGTAATTCATATACTCACTTCTAAGGGGTGTCGGAGCTGGCGGATTGCGATTGAAATCAATACATTCAAATGGTGAATGTCTTGATGCTCCTGAATTTGATCCCCATGTTGGAGTTTTGGGCATACTAGGATCACATCCTATCATTGAAGAGTTGAAAAGGTAAGAATAGTTACATAACGGTATATAGGCCATCAAATCAAGTACATAAAACATATTTTCATAAATTCAAAGTAAGGGATAGAAAGTTCTCTACTCACCAAAAGAACTCTTCGTGTTAGCAAAACCAAGGCCTGTACTTGGGAAATCAAGCTCAGGTGAGGCTGAAGACAAAGGAAATGTAAAAGGGGTTAACGAAATTCCACCAGCAGGTTCAGGGGTAGTGTTTCGATTGAAACCAACAGCAGTATTGGAAGTCACAAAGGCAGGTATAGATGAAGTTCCCACAAAGGTGTTTCCAAAATTATTAGGATCACCACCTATCAATGAAGAGTTTAAAAGGAAATAAGAATGACAAAATTATATACTGCCATAAAATCAAGTGCGTATAAACATATTTTCATAAATTCAAAGTGAGGGATAGAAAGTTCTCTACTCACCAAAAGGACTCCTCGTGTTGGCAAAACCAGAGCCTGTACTTGGGAAATCAAGCTTAGGTGAGGCTGAAGACAAAGGCAATGTAGAAGAGGTTGATGAAATTCCACCTGCAGGTTCAGGGGTAGTGTTTCGATTGAAATTAGCAGCACCCCCTATAAATGAAGATGCCACAAATGAGCTTCCAAAAGGATTAGGAGCAACTCCTATAAATGAAGAGTTTAAAGGAATTAATAATGACATAATGGTATACAGCCATCAAATTAATTAAGTACATCGTTTCATATATCCAAAGTGAGAAAAAAATTCTATTACCTGAATTATTCATATTCGGGAATGGTGAAAAGCTGAAATTAGCAGTAGGTTTCTGTCCAAAGGCTGTTAGATGAAGGGACAAACAATAATCAGTATTAATAATTATAACAATACATGCCAAAAATATGTGGGCAAGAATATCACACACAAAGGGGAAAAAAGTATCTGTGCTAATAATAATAATAAGTCTTCTAACAATTGTACCAAAAAGAACGGCAGGGTATAAAAAAGGCCATTGAAATGTATTTAAAATAATAGCACAAATCTCCAATGTCAAAGCTTCTTATGTGTGAAACGTGAAAATATATTCGGAGTACATATCGATCAAATAAACTTGTCATCACATCGGATTAATGAAGAAAATTAAAATGGAACCTGAAACACTTCAAGTTCAAACCAGCCCTTGTCAATGAAACTAGTTCACAGGTCAATTATTTCAACCAATATAACTGAGACTATTTTAACATCATATTCGGAGTACATTTGAGGACTTGAGCAAAACATGTCAATGAAAGCATTCAGTCAAATAATATAATAAAAAAAAACAACATTCTATTGCACAGTTCATATACTTGCATCCAAGAAATGGCGAATCACTATTAAATCCAGATCCGAATGGTGATGCTCCCGAATATGATCCCCAGGTTGGAGTTTTAGCCACATAAGGAGGACCTCCTATCGATGAAGGGTTTTAACCATAATGACATACACATACAGATACACTAACTAATACATGCCACTGATGCCAGCATAAATTCAAAGTGAAAGAAAATTCTGCACTCACCAAAAGAATTCACCGTGTTAGTGAAGCCGGGGCCTGTACTTGGGAAACCAAAGGTCGGTGAGGGTGAAGATGACGGCATTGAAGAGGAGGTCGGCGAAATTCCAAATGCGTGTTCTGGGGGAGTAGTCCTTCGATTGGAAGGAGCAGTAGCAGCAGTATATGGAGATGTTCCGAAAGAATTAGTTTGAGGGTGGGGAAAAGATTGAGGAGGCAAGCGCTTGAGAAGTTTGCTTGGTGGATTCCATGGAGGAAAACAAAGAGGGACTGGATAAAGTGCCAAAACCACCTGCGGAACGGGATATTAGATCATCAAGAAGACGAACTCTAAACTTAATCAGAAAATCGAAAAACATTGACAGAGATTCTGAAATTATGCGACCGCATTAATCGTTCCGATTCCAAACTCGTGATTGCCGGTCATCGGAAAAGAAGCGCCATAAGCAAGAGAAAAGGCAATGATTCTACCTGGTTTTGAAGAATGCGGAGGCGCCATGATTACAAGGGACCGCTTTTCACCTCTCGGATTCGGCCGTTGCTGGAAGAATTTTCTTGAGACGGATGTAACTGAAGAGATATACGGATTGGGAGGGTTTTATATCGAACATAAGTCATATTTAGTTAGCTTGATATTCAAGCAGAAAAGGGGAAATAAATGATGGGGATTTAACCGATTGAACTAGTTAGCCTATATTTTACGCATACGCGGATTCAACTGCCGAACTCGTTTCCCGCCTCTTTCTCCTTGCTTAAATATTAGGAAAACTGGTGTAATTTTCGCGCCCTATACAAGATTTACCTTTCTCTTACTGTGAAACAGTATATGAGCCGTCCAATTGCCTTTCCTATCTTCTTTCCTCTGTCCTCCTCTTTCTTCTGCTATTGTTACTTTCCGACTTTTTCTTTTTTTCTTCAATTCTGATTTGGGATGATCCTCGCCCTGGCCTCCATTGCTGTGTGCTTGAAGTAGATTTGATGTTTGTGTGCGTTGAATTCGGCGTATAGGCCGATGAAATTGGGCCCTAATTTGAGGCTGAAGAGGTGATTTGAGGAGAGGAGAGTCATGTTCGATGTGAAATTTTGGTTCTCGATTAGCGTGTCGGAGGGGGTGTCGAAGCTTTGCCAGATCGGGGAGCGGATCGGAGGATTTGGAGGTTGGAGGTGGCGGAGAGGATTACGCGGTCGCCGCCGTAAGCGTTGGCGGTGGACCAGAGTGACTCGGGGTGGTGATCGGAGATTACGATGCTGCCGTTGAAGGTGACCTGAGTTCGCTTGGACCAGGTTGCTTGGCAGTTCAGCGCGGCGGTCCAGAGCGGCTCGCCGGAAGGGAGGTGGACGGCGGCGAGGGCGAGGTGGTGTGTTTCGATTCGGAGGAAGGTTAGGGAGAAGTTGCCGGTGGGCTACCAGGAGGGATTGGGATAGGGTGGTTGGTATGGGGTCTGAGGTGGCTACGAAGCCCCGGAGAAGCTCCGATGGGGCGGCGACTTTGATGGCGATGAGGAGAGTGAGAGAGTTCATTGGTGGTGTCGATTGTAGTGGATTTGGAGTTTAGAAGAATGTGGAAGAGAGGGGCTCATTGACGCCCTCATCGACGCCTCACCGACGCCTTTCTAAGCTTGTAGGTCGTTGTTTGGTTTAACAAATTTCGAGGTTTGGAAGGCTGGAGGTAAATTGCAGAGGATTAAATAAGAAGAAAAGGCCCAAGAATTGGGTATGGATGAATCATTCGCAGGTGATGATCATCGTTCTCTACCCCATCTTCCATAGGTAAGTGCGTTTTTGTTCATTCTGATTGTTGCCTTAATTTGGGATCATGGTTTTAGAGCTTGGCGTGATTGCGAGGGTATCACATATTGTTTGATTTCAAATTGTGATATTGTAAATTGTAGTTGATCCTAGGTTCCCAAATGTGTAATTGTAGAGCTGCCTTATTAAAACCGATGGGAATTTGAAGCTGACATTAACGGTGCACTTAAGGTGTTTGATTAAATTCTTATGACAAAGTTGTGTTCTTTTAGTTGCATTTCGACGGGCTGTGGAGTTGTTGGCATTGGAAGGATATGTGTAGTTCTTTGATGAATTGGAGAAACTGTTTGAAATTAAGAAATTCTTCGGATATGGTGATTTTCAAATTAATATTTATTTCCTATCAATACTTAGTGTCTTTATTTTTTGCAAGTTCTATATTGCTGCTTTAGAATTTCAGCTTGTGAGTTCTAATTCTTTTGTATCGACATTTGAGTTTGTAAAAAAATTCTTTTAAGCATGAATTTATGGCCCCTACAATCCTTGCCTTCTAATTGCGACTATAGTGTAGTTGAATGCTTTATTCGCAAGTTGCGAATACTGACATGAACTCACCATTCTTGTTTTCTTTAGCAGCATTTGTGTTCTTTCGATACTGTAATTTGAGAATCCTAGAATGGGAGCCAAAAGAGGAACATGATCAGAGGTACGGTTTCCTGGATTCTTGCTGCCTTTTTTGGAGCCCAATATGTATAGTTTTGTATGTTGATTGGATTTTGTGTTTGAAAAAAAATTCCTACAGGATTTTTGCTTGTTTGTATAAATCGAAGATTGCGGCTATGGAGATGAATAAGTCGAAGCAAGTAGCTATGAACACTGAATTTTGATAACCAGGTCCAGGTTAGTGAAGGAAGTTGCATAATAACAAGTTACTAAGTACAGCTTCTGGGCCCTTATCATACTGAATCAGTGGTGAGATTGTAATTCTTGAGTTTGCTATGTTGGTTTAAGGTTCCGGTTTCTGGTTGCCTTGGATTGGTGGAATTATGCTTTTACTTAATTGATTTGAGCTTTCGTGTTTCTGGTTGCCCTAGATTGGTGGAATTAGGTTAGCTTGTTTAAATAATTCTTTCTTTTGCTATGTTGATTAATTCTAAAAGCATTAGTGTTTTGGATAATTTCCAACTAATAATATTCAACTTTCTAAAAGCATTGGTGTAATGGAACATTTCTAACTAAAAATAATCTACTTCTAGGAAAATGAGAGGGGAAGAACCCAACCCGCATCATTAAAGGACGGTTTAGATTGAATAAACATGAAAATGGAAATGTGATGGTGGTTCTACGCGATGATATGTGTCATCATTCAGCACGTTAAGTTAAAAGTTGATTTCCTTCTTCTTGTTGTGTTTTTATATAGGTTTTTGTTAAAGGATAGGATGCAGATACGGTTATCTAGATGGCAGCTCAGGCCACTCGTATGGAAAACCAAGATGCAATGGATGCAGCATTGGTGGGAACATTAGCTGATCCTAAGGAGGTACACTCAATTGTTACTAAGATAATGTTCCTTTAATTAAGCACACAATCTATACTATTTCTGACTGAGTGAAATTTGATCAATATTTTTAAAAAAGGCACGTGATGGTATTCAAGAGGTTCAGTTCCTGCAATTCAACCCAATTGATAAGCGAACAGCTCTGACTTACATTGACAATGAAGGGAAAATGCATCGTGGCAGCAAAGATGCACCAGAGCAGGTTTGTTATATAAAAGCCTTGTTCTGAATCATTGTTTGTTTAACCTAATTAAGACTTGTTTTCCTTGTCATAAAATGTAGGTCATGAAACTTGACAATATAAATCAGCAATCGAACCTAGAGTACATGCTGTGATAGATAAATTTGCAGAGAGGCATTTGTGATCTCTTGCTGTAGCTTATCCGGTTAAAATCATGTCTAATTTCTTCTTCTTTCTCAAATTCAGTTATTTAAGATTTGAGCTAAGTTTCTATTCCTGACTTCGCTTATTCAGGAAGTTCCTGCAGCATTGGATCTTCGTGTCAATGTGAAAATGAATACAAGTACGTTTATTTTTCGCCTTCCTTTATGCTTCATGTATGATTATAAAATGACCAACATTTCATTACAAAAAACTAGAGTAATAGAATGACCTTTTTTTTAAATGGAGGTAGTATGACTACTGGAATATGACCATTTTCAAAACAGGTGATCAGTTGGCCATAGAAAAGGAAATTGGACGTCGTCTAGGAATGGGCACTAATATGTATCCTGCATCCGCACTACTTGGACAAAGAAGGTAATCTTTTCTAAGCAACTCAATTTTTGTACATACTACTCTGGTTGTCATATATATTGATATTGCAGCTTTGAAAGAGCAAGCATCATTAGTAAGATTATCACCTCTTCCTAAATCTTGAACTAAATTCTGTTGATTACTCTGGTGAATGAGAGTCAAGGTTATTTATACAAATTCGTCACTTTGTTTTTATAAGCATAGATACCGAGTTGTCTTCTTCATAGGTGCTCTTTGAAGTTTGAAGTGGCAATTTCTTTAGGAACCCTAAGATGTCAGATTTAATGCCTCACATATGCAAATACCTGCTAATTTGCTTACAAGCGATTAGAGAATTTCTCATTATGAGATTTCTGTTGTGGTTGGTGATGAATTGTTGATTATGGAATTGAAAGTTTATAGTTTCACAATTTTACTTTTTTAACCTACCAAATACACCCCATTCCCATGTCATCATATCGTGTTATTATGTAGTCTTGTTCATCCCTCTGAATTCCATCCTCCTTGTTTGTTCGAGCTTCTGTTGTTTGGCTGACACCATTCAAATCTAATCAGGTTTTATATTTTTTTTCATACAGTTTCTATTGTTCTGATGTGTTCCTGTAATGATTGGGTAAGATTGGTAATTAGGAGACTTTGGGGGTGTTCTATGCAAATACTCATAAATGAGTATAAGAGGTTAGAAGGGATGATTGTATGGGGTTATCGAATGAATTGAATAATCAAACCCCATTAAAGGAAAATTATCTATATATCCTTCAAATATTTCAAAATTAGTTATATATCCTTCAAAACTTTAAAACTAGCCATTTATCCATCAAATTATAATATTATTTATTTTTTATCCATATATTTTTTCACCTATTAAATATAATTAAAAAACTCACTAAATTTATAAAACCTAAACTACCCTCGACTAATTACTCAAGTACTATTTAAAAAAATCTTTAAAAGTAATTTGTCCATGGTATTTAACTATTGCAATCATATAAGTACCCTCACTCCCAGGCCATGTTTTCCGTCATATTGTTATATATAATTAAATTGATTTACCGATTGGAATATTAATTAATTTATATTTATCTTTCTTTATTTCTTTCTTGCTACTCTATAATTAAAGGAGCATTAATTTTCAGCAAATACCATGTTGAATTGGAAGAGGAACATAGACCCCATAAAACCATAACTAGTATAACAGTAGAATCTATGTAGAGGCTAGAACAAACAACAAATGAATCATGCAAGTTTAGAAATAGTTGTAAATATTATGAATTCCATGTTTATACAAGTTCATCAGTAAATACCTATTTAGACCCTAAACAAAGGAATTTGAAGATTTGAAGCTATAAATCATGTAGAGAAAGTAAGAACTAATACAATTTTAACAAAGAAAGTATATAAAACGAATTATAGAAATTGAGAAGAAAATTAAGTTAATTTGATTAACTTACAAACAATCGTCAGAAGTCTTTGTAGGGAAGAATGAAAGAAGAAAACACTCGATCGGTATAATGAGATAAGAGGAAAATATTATTTTTTTAATCACAATTTATTAAATAAGGTAAGGTTATCTTAGGTAGTATAGATTTAGTGAGATTTTTAAATTATGTTTAATGGGAAGAAAAAAATTATACATAAAAAAGAAAATATTATAATTTAGTGGATAACTAACTAGTTTTGAAGTTTTGAAGGATATATTCCTGATTTTGAAAGATTTAAAAGATATATGAATAATTTTCCCTTCTTTTTACTCTGAACTCTATCTTTCTCCTCTCAATCTTTCCCTTCTAATTTCCCTTCTTCTACCTTAATCCTCTCTAAATTTCTCTTCCTTAATTTCCATTGAATTTCGATCCTGACAAATTGGTATCAGAGCAATCGATTGGCGCGTTCAATTTAGAAATTTTTTTACCTAATTAATCGTATTCAATGGAAGCCTCGAAGACAACAATGGCGGATCGTGTGAAGGCCCAAGAGATGTTGTTCTCCGATCAACTCTGGAGTAAGCTGAACGTGGATGAGCAAATTAGTGTGATGAGAGTCTCAAGGGGATGTCTCCTTGGATCGATAACGATTACTTAATCGAATTTCAATATTGGAATTGAGCGCTGGCGAAATACATGGATCAGGAGTTGGGATTGGAACCAGTCGATGATTGGTATCTTGATCCAACTACGGTGCCGTTCCATACTCTGAAATCCGAAAACAATTGTTTTCCTTGGAAAACAATTGTAGAGGAGAAGCACACCATGTGTTTGACGAAATGTCAAACAAGAAAATTGAGGTTGGAGCTACATCGAGCCACAAGGTGAAAGGATTCGGACATGACCCATGCGATAAACCGGATGACGAGCTTCCGAGTTCGTATTACGAGACAACGAAGTTTTCCAATTCATACCAAGAAAGTGACAACCAAAGCTCTTGCCTTGTAGGTGAAGTTGCGAGATCGCTTTTGTCCAAGAATGGAGCACCAACAACGACTGCTCAAGATAGTGGTCAAATTCTAAGTTCTCTGGATGACTCAAATCGGAACTTCAGAGACAAAAGCATCTTCACAGAATCCCAATTTAGAGAAGAACAGGTGAAGGCGCTTCATGAGGAGTGTGATGCTTCTGTTCAATTGATGGGTGATGATCCAAAAGAGGAGGTACTTCCCAATTTTTCAAAGGCCGTGAATTTCGAAATGGAAACCAAAGAAATGATAAATTCGGGGGTTGACACATCTGCCTGGTCAAATTTAACTCAAGAAACCAATTTTCGAAACTACTCTCCAGAAGTCCTAGAAGGTAAGAATCCATCCTCAAAGTTAAATTTTCAAGTTCAGGATCAATTTTATTTGTTTGAGGATATAAAGATCGGTGTTGCATTTGATGGTATCTTGGGTATGGGGCACTTTGATCTGCATTGCTTTGAGAATTATTTCAGAATCAGTAGCATTTGTGATGGCCAGTATGTGCAATTGTTGATCTCAAGTCAGGCGTTGTTATAGTCTTTGATCCGGGGATTGTTTGCTGTGATCAGTTTAGCAAGTCTTTTGAGCTGATTTTGATCAAGTCATCTCAGGAATTTGGGTTGAGGATTTCATTGTGGTATGATAGTCCATTAGGAGTCAATGCTTCAACTATTGGTGTGGAGATTGTTTCTGCCTACTACCTTGGCTTACATATCTTAGTCATGGTTGGTGACTGTTCCAGTTTGGGTTTTGATGTTTGTTCAAGACTGGATCATACTTCATTTCCGTATGACAGGGGAAAGACTGAAGTTGCTACTTCTACACAACTCTTGGTTAAAAAAATGATCTAACCCAAGTTGAGTGGCTATGTTGGGACACATCTCTGCTACAATTTTGGACTCTCAAGTTCACTGGGATTATGTTAGAGTTCACTGAATTGTATGGGCTACAAGATTATGTTGGCAAGCAATGTGAATGTTATGGGCTGATATTTCTCTACTGCAACTTTGGATTCAATTTCAAATTCCAAGTCATCATAAAGTAGCAAGTTATCATAAAATCAAATTCCTTTTGTTTTATGGGAATTACTGCAGCTTTGGGTTCATTATAATAATGAATTCTATAAGCAAGTTGGTCAAGTAGCCACCAGTAAAGATTGTTGTTTACTCCATATTTGAAGTCTCCAGAAAAGTTGAACATGGAATTCTCCTTTTCAAAGTTGATACATACCCAAGAAGTCCAGTATGGAGGTCCTAGTATGCAGCCGCAAGTGCTAATATGTCAAGACAACTAACAGTAACATGATTGGAGTTGAAAGCTTCTTTGTGTTTTGTCAAATACTCCTCTTTATGAGTTGGAAGCTTCTTTACTCATTTGGTGTTTCACCAAATGGAAATGGGACTTTCAGAGAATGGTTGTAATGATTTTCATATATGAACCTTGGGACAAGGTTCTTTAAAGAGGGGAGTAATGTAATGATTGGGGGTGTTCTATGCAAATACTCATAAATGAGTATAAGAGGTTAGAAGGGATGATTGTATGGGGTTATCGAATGAATTGAATAATCAAACTCCATTCTTTTTACTCTCTCTGAACTCTATCTTTCTCCTCTCAATCTTTCCCTTCTAATTTCCCTTCTTCTACCTTAATCCTTTCTAAATTTCTCTTCCTTAATCTCCATTGAATCTGGATCATGACAGTTCCCCTTAAATACATGTGTCTTTTTTAATTGTATCTTACAGAAAGTGCCAAACTCAATCCCATTCTACGTCTTTGGGCCGGAGTATGTGCTGGAATTATAGCAATGTCAGCTACATACCTTATGTACATGGTACGAGGTAGGTAGAATTTCCAAGTATGTAAATGTTCATATATCTTGCATAATGTTAATGCTTGTGTAATTACGCCCACTTTACAGATTGGTTGATTACTTATGTTCGATTTTGGTTTTTCTTTTGTGAATAGCAAGACTGAACTTTGAGCCAAATCAGAGAGATATAGGTGTGAAGAGGGTGGTTGGAGAGGTCGGCAACATTGTAACATCTTGCGGTGGATCAAGCTATACGAAGATTAGGGTTAGCTCACTCCTTTCCTGAAACAATTGTTTAAATAATACAGTAGATTCTCTTATTGACATTTTTTTTTTAGCAAAAAAAACTCATATCTAATCAATTTATGATTTCTTTCTTCTCTATGGCCTTTTAAGTCCAAATTACATCTGGATTTGCTCTAATTTGTTGTCTATCCAGATATGCAGCCAATATACTATTACCCTCCACAGCAAGCCTTAAAACTAAATTCCTGATCTTTATTTTGTTTGTTATCATCTATGACTAATTTATAGAAGAGGTTAAAATGGACTCATGATTACGTTTTATGTTCATAGGTTTCCTTGTTAAGGATATTGAAGACCAATGCTCATAAATTTCAGGACGTAGAGATATCAACAGTTGATGGTTTTCACGGACGTGAGAAAGTGTTGTTTAGTCTGTCACACCGAAACAGATAGTAGTGACCATTGACCAATTCTTGAAGCGCTTAATTGAGTACTTTGAGGAGCATGGTGAGTATTTAAGTGCTTCAGAGTAATGAATAAGCAAAAAGAATAGAAATCTTTTGCCTGCAATCACCATTTTTACCTGCTGGATTAAGAAGACTAAACATGCCAGATCTGGTTGAAATCAGCATTAAGGGAAAAGGAGCAGCTTTAGGAGCCATAAAGATCTTTGGTTGGTACTGTCCTCTTCCTATTTTCTCCTATTTCAAGAGAGCGTGAGCGGAATACAAAGAGGAAACGAGAACTGGTTGCTTTTCTTAAAGTGTTTGCATGCAATCCTCTTTGATTGGTGATTATCTACAATGGGCAGTAGGTTGGTAGCTATTAGTTATTGACATTGACATGCCATCTGATTTTCTTCATTTTTTTCATAAATGTCAGCTTTTACCTTTTCTTCACACCTCATGGCATGTTTATCTATTTGTACTATTGCCCATGAATTTGTTGTTCTATGTATAACTGAGTGTTAGATGTCTTTAAAGCAAATAAACTTTAATGTCTTATTTCATTTGTGCCGCATTCCTCTAACCGATTTAGAAGCTATACCTCATTGCATTGATTTTGTGCTCAGAGGACGGGTTTGGATTGATGTAGATTATTTTGTTTTATCGTTCTTAAGCTTTTGGGCCTTTAAATTGTGACGAGGCACAAGGAGAGACGGTGGTGCTCTGGCGACAATTTCAGCGTTCTCGTGGCTGTTCAAAGTAGGGCCTAAAATATGAGGTAATATTTAGGGATTTTGGATTTGAATCTAGGCTTCCGGAAAAATAGGCGCTTGTTTGAACCCTAGATTTGTGTCGAGTCACTGAATTTCGAGGTTCTATCCTTTTATGCATGATGATTGTTTAGACTATATTTGATTGTGCCTGCCAGGTGTTTGAAGAAGGTCTTCTATGCGAAAATTAAAGTCCCCGATGAACTCCCAGATTGGTCGGAGCTTGAGCACGAGTTTGCAGGTTCTTTAATCTTTGTTTATGAGAATGACTATTTTCCATTAATTTGAGATCCTATTTCTTTCGATAATTTTGCATGTTTGCTCACTGGTTTCTCGGTTTACGTATTAGATGTTTAAGTGCCTGGCATGGGAAGGGAGTTTTAATGATTTCTTGCGATGAGGATTTAAGGTCTGCATTTGCTTAGTGTTCTGGCTATTCATATGTGAGACCAGTTCATTGATCTATCCTTGTAATGATTTACCGTTAGATCCATGTTTAAATTTGTTTACATGATTATCCTATTTGTCTTTTCAAGTCTATTCTGTCTGGTTTTATGTTGCCAGTGATTTGGATGCACCTGCATTTCAGTATTCAGTCTTCTTTACTATGAATCACAAATTAGCATGATAAAAATTAATAAAGCTTTTGACTTCTTTTTGGTAGTGTAAAATCATACAAACTAAAATTCAGTTTCTTGTATCTCTTTCCACAGCAAAATATTAGGCATGCGCTGAGCCTTTGTCAAAATATAACGGCAGCAGAGTATTTGACTTGGAGGCAAAGGGTCAACCTAGGAGCCCTTGTTTCATGAATGGTCCGACAAATGGATATGCATGTGACGTGATGTATTTAATTTTGGTTGCCTAATTGTGTTCATGAATGGTCCGACAAATGTATTGAGTGCCCCGCCTGAGGGGATTTCTTTACTGTTATATGACGATGCAAGGGGTCGGGCTATCCCCGCGTACTGACTACTTAGCATTCTTTTTTAATAATAAAACGCCTCCTTGAGAGGCCGGAGAGTATTGCCTCTCCTTGCACCAAAAAAAAAAATTGTGTTTTATCATTTATATATTTTACATTGACGTACATATGAATCATAATATCAAAGAAGCCAATTGCTAACTTTACATATATTGTCATGTCTGTATTCTCCTATTGCCATTAATGGTTTCATATAACAATTCCTATCATTCCATGTACACTGAAGTTTAAGAGTATTGTCTATGATTTCCTTGTCACCGTAGATTGGAACATTTGTACATTTAAATTAATTTAGTTAGAAGGATATCAATTGTAATCGGAAATATTAGAGCTCCTTATTGAACTATATGTACGTATATGCACGTCCATTTCTTCATTTGTATATCTTAGAGATCCAGCTGATAAGCGTTGGATTGACTTCAAACAATTATATACATTTTAAGATCAAAATGCTGCTAAATTCGCTATAAACCTAATAATGTATTATTAACCTCCTGCCTTGTAGCAACAATCGTAATTCAGATTGAAGAGCTTGAATTGGAACAAAAAAACTTCAAAAAAGAAATTCAAATAATTCCTATTAAAGCTCAGCGAGGAAAGAGCTGCATTGCATGGAAAAGCAAAGAGAACGAGAAGGTCTATGCAATCGTCGGTGACATTAAGATGGACTTGATCAGGGACAACAAGAATTGTAAAAGAAGACTAGAGGTAGTCAACTCTGAGCTGGTCAATGAGCTAGCTGATGTAAAGTTAGCCATGAAGAGGTACATGCATGACTTTGAGAAGGAGAGGAAAAATCAAGAGTTGGCGGCCGGAGGAAGTATGTGATGAGCTTGCAAATGACGAGGCTGAAGTGGAAGCACTCAAGTGAGCTATAGAATGCATGAAGATAAGGAGAGGAAGTTGATGATGAGAAGAAAATGCTTCAAATGGGTGAGGCTTGGAGACAAGAGTGTGTCTAAATGAAACTCATCGATGCAAAAGTGACACTTAACGGAGACAATGTTTACAGGTTTTCGAATGCATATGGAAGTCAAAATGATAACTTGGATGATGATAAAAGTGATTGGGAAACTATTAGCCTAGCTGATGGCTCAAGTTTTACACCAGAAGGAAGTGTCACATCATTTAACAAGATGGTTTACATGGAGAGCAATGCCTTAGAGAGTGGTAATGAGTGGGAAGGAAATGGAGGTGATCGATGTTTCATTTGTCCGGTCCAAAAATTTAAGAATAATGTTGGCTATATCTCGGCTATGGAGATCAGGTCCTAATGATGGTGAGAGCTACAGAATACTCCCTCCGTCCCTTTTTGATCTTCCCGTTTCTATTTTGGATGTCCTTTGTTCTTCTCATTTCTTACTTTTTTTCCATTTTTAGAAGTGTTCAAATTACCATATTGTCCTCATGTAAAACCAAAAATTACTCCAAATCCTACACCTTTTTATCATTTTTAATACTTTTCACACTTTTCAACACCTTCCTCCCACTTTCCAACACTTTTTCTCCACTTTCCAACACTTTTTTCTCGGCAGAATATATAAACGACCCCCTGACCTTTGACCAATTGGTCACTTTGACACCTCACCTTTGAAAATGTTCGATTGAGTACCTAAACTTGCACATTGCGACCTATTAAACACTCATACGATCAGATTGGGACCTATTGAACACTTATGCGATTGGATTTGTTGGGAGTGTTTTACACTCGCGCTTACGTGGAAAAAAAAGAGTGTCACATCACTGCCATTTAAATGCCACATAAGCGTTGGTTTTTTTAATACATTTTTGTTTTTTTTTTTTTTTCATTTATGTTTTAATAAGCAAATTTGGATTTTCCTCTTTATTTATTTTCCACATAAGTAAATATTTGGGAGAGAGAATTTGGGATGTTAATCTAGATCTCAGATCTGGATATAGATTGGATTCCTAGAGAACGAACTCGGGAGAAGTCTTCACCGTCGACTAGCTTAGATCTGGACCATGGCGCCGAGGAACGTGTCGGAGACGGTGCTGGAGTTGAGAGCGCGAGTGAGGCTGAGGCGGTGGTTGGAGGTGGAGGTAGTGGCGGCGCCAAAGGCGGAGCTAGGGATTAGATAGAGTTTGTAGATGCCGACGTAGGAGGAGAGGTTGAAGTTGAAGATGACGGCGCCCCTCTTCAAATTTTAGGGCCGGCGGGGGATTAGTGGGAGGTTGAAGATGACTAACCCATTTCAGAATTTTTTATCTAATAAAAGGGGTAAAACGTCATCGTTTTTGCCTTTTATTTTAAAAGAGATCCTTTACTTGTTTACAGTTTTAAAAAAAACTAAACAAGAAAAAGATAGAACAGATCTACGCCTTTCTCTTTCTTCGTCTTCTTTCCCTCTTCCATCGACAACTACAATCTACATCCACCTCAGCGACCGGCGCCCCTCCCTCGAGGATGGAATATATTGACGTACAACGCCAAGCCGAAGCTGCCACCACGTTATTTGGCACTGCCGCCCTCCCTTTCCACGGTAATTGTCTTAATTAGGTTTTCGATTCAAATCATTTACATTTAGGGTTTGAATGTGAGTTAAGGAATTGAGGTTCTAATTTACTTATAGGTACTGCCGCCACCACGTTATTATTGAATTTAATTTATTTATGTCCATAAATTAATTATTAATAATTTAATTTCATTGTCTTGGTTAAATTTTTGATCAATTAATAGTTTAGGGTTTGAACTTTGATTCATATGAAAAATGGGGAGAAAAGGAAAAGGACAAAGAAAAAGGGGAAAGAAGAAAGAAGAAAAAAAAATGGGGCAATTCATGCCACATCAGCATCACTAAATTTCACACTCGCCTAAAAGAGAGTGAGATACACGCAATTTGCCACATCAGCGAGGAGGCGTTTAATAGGTCGCAATGTGCAAGTTTAGGTACTCAATCGAATATTTTCAAAGGTGGGGTGTCAAAGTGACCAATTGGTCAAAGGTCAGGGGGCAGTTTATGTATTCTGCCCTTTTTTCTCTCATCAAACCAACAAATTTAATTTTCTTAATTCTTGTGCAAACGATTTAGAATACAATCTCAATCCGATCCCGATTTTACATACGATTTTAACGATCCTATAAAATGAGAATTTTAACTATATATTATTAATAATTTCACGGTTAACGTATAATTTCCATTAAAATAGTTGACTAGTCCATCCTATACCATTTTTAATAATCAAATTAATAGTGTTTATTATTTTCTTACATCATATATAACAAACTATTCAATCTATTAGGTTATTCTTTCATACTTTTAGTTATAATGTAGGATCTTACGATTCAACGATTCGATCCAAAAGACCCTTAACGATCCAACCTAGAATCCCGATTCTGATAACCTTGACAATAGCCCTAAAATAAAAATTACATGTTTTTAATGATCATAAAAATATATAGAACGTATATTTTAAAAAATAAATATAATAATTTATACCATCACAAACATATATTACTAATAACTCAAGCCGAAGCAATTTCTGCCACCACATTGCGCCACATCACCCCTTTATTAAAATAATAATTTTAAATAGTTAATTATGTAAAAAAAGGGTGTTGGTTGCCTGGGGTCACATTTCTAGGGCATGTCGTCTCTGCAGATGGAATGAAAGTCTTGGCAACCTCCCAAGAATGTAAAAGAAGTATGCAGTTTCTTGGGACTAGCAGAATATTACAAGAGGTTTGTCGAGGGTTTCTCAAAGATAGCTCAACCTTTGACCAACTTGCTCCGTAAGACTACCAAGTTCATATGGACAGAGGCTTGCCTGAGAAGCTTTGAAGAGTTGAAAAGAAGGCTAACTTCTGCGCCCATCTTAGCACTTCCTCAAGGCTCAGAAGGGTATGTGGTCTACAGTGATGCATCGAAACTTAGCTTGGGTTGTGTGTTATTGCAGAAGGATCGGGTGATTGCTTATGCTTCTAGACAACTTAAGACTCATGAGCTAAATTACCAGACACACGACCTAGAGTTAGCGGCTGTGATCCACGCCTTGAAGATTTGACGACACTATTTGTATGGGACGACTTGCCAAATTTTGACGGATCACAAGAGCCTCAAGTACATTTTCACTCAGCGAGAGCTCAATGTGAGGCAACGTAGATGGCTCGAATTGATTAAGGATTATGACATGGAGATCCTTTATGACCCAGGCAAGGCAAATGTCTTCCCAGTCATCCCAAGAGAGGATATTGTCACATTTGAATGCTCAACTCGCTTTGCAAAGGGACTTGATGAGGAACGATATTGAGGTATGGATTCAGAGATATCAAGGTCAGTTGCATTCCTTGGAATGTCAGCCTAGCTTGATAGAGGAGATCTGCCAAAAGCAAGGGACTTGCTCGATGATACAGGACTTGTGTCAAAAGGTGCATAAAGGTGAAGCACCCGGTTTTGAAATTCGAAAAGATAGAATTTTGAGGTTGAATGGGAGGGTATGCGTACCGTGAGATCAAGAGTTGAGACAGAAAATCCTTCAAGAGGCCCATGCTACGATCTACTTCATACATCTAGGAGCAAGTAAGATGTACAAGGACCTCAAGCAACATTACTGGTGGGATGGCCTGAAACCTAATGTGGCCAAGTTTGTAGCACGATGTCAGATTTGCCAATAAGTTACGATAGAACACCAGAGACCGGGAGGGATGCTCCAACCCCTCTCCATTCCAAAATGGAAGTGTGAAGACATATCGATGGACTTGGTCACATGTTTGCGCGTCAGTCGAGGTCATGATGCCATCTGGGAAGTAGTGGATAGATTGACGAAGACAACTGTGACACCCTTATACCCTATGACGTATACTTCATAAAACTTGTCTCTCTTATATAAGCAGATAATTCACATATACCAACTATTCACATAAGCACAAAGCGGAATTAACAACCATAAAAGGTTGCACACACATATCTATGTTGTTACTTCTCATACTAAACATCTATTATTCTAACTTCTATTACAACCCATATGTCTAAGATGCAAAATGAGGAGGAGAAGGTTGCATTGAGCTTCAGCCGACCGACCTGTATGAATGTGACCTCTAAAAGAGACACACATCAGCAAAAACTAGCTAAACCTGAAAAATTGTTTTGCGATTTACGTGAGTCGCATACTCAGTGAATATAAACCATCATCAATTATTTCACTCAAAACCAAGCAATTGGTCAATATACATATTCATACATATTATATACGTCATATATGAATTTACTATGAGAATGCAAATGCTGATGTATCCGATTCATTATTATGTGAACTGTTCAAGCCTGAATCTGCCCCGGGTTTACTATATATGGACTATTATGGTCCCTTTAGCAAAGAAATCCGAAGATTTCCTGAATATTGACTCTTATGGTCCCTTTAACAAAGAAATCCGAAGATCTCCTGATTGACCCGTAGGTCCTGTATGATCCGAAGATGCTGTATGATCCGAAGATCCTGTATGACCCGTAGGTCGCTTTAACAAAGAAATCCGAAGATTTCCTGAATTACAGTTCAGGACAAGACAGTCACAAGTCCTTTTAATCTCATTGCAATATGCTATGCAATCAAGTGCATCATGTAACCATATATCATATGCCATCTGTTAACATACTTTTTGTGCAAACAGCTCTGGAAATTTCAGAGCTATCACATCTATCCATATAAATCATATAGAACATATATCCATATAGCGCATATAGCACATATATCACATATATCCATATACCATATATAGCACATATATCCAGATATTCATATTTCACATATAACACATAGGGTAGAATCTCCGATCTATACTCACCTGTTTAGGATAGATACTATATTTCTTTCCTTTTCTCTTTGACCACGATCTATGACTTGTGCTCCTATATATAACCCAATGCAAACTAGGCTATTTACTCTTACAAACTCTAACCCCAAATGCAATGAAATGCCAGAATGCATTATAACTTCTTGCATATATATCCAAATCCATTAAAACTTGACAATGATAAACTATATATATAAAGGAACATTTTTCTAGTTCAAACCTTTCTGAAAAACTTGATCAAGGGTCTCCATAATATCATTACAAGAAAAACCCTAAAATTACTCTGAAATCTTTTATCGAATATAAATCCGATATCGAAAATACCCTCTGAGAACTATAAATCAATCGATTTTCAAATCAAAAGCAACTGTAGATCTAGATCTGGAAAAATTAGAAAAATCCAGATAAACTATTAACTAATTAAAAACTTACCAAATCAAGCTTGTACTTCGAGATTAAAACCCGATAGAAGAAATCTTGTACCAGATCCAAGAAAAATAACAAAAATCAAACACTTTTTTCTGTTCGTCTCCTCTCATTCACAAACCTCTATTTTTTTTTATCATGTTTCTTAATGACAAAGAGAGAGGCTAAACATATATATACTAACGATAGAAGTCGGTTCAAAAGTCGGCAATAATTAATACAAATTCTATTTTTCACCCTTAAATTTCCTTTACTACAAACTTTACCCTGAAATAATTAATAATTAACTTTTTCTTAAAAACTTTTTTAAAATATAATAAACTTAATTCGAAAATAAATATTACTTTTAAAAATCCACTATATCATGCCAATATGCTATTCATATGCTCTTAATATGATATCTATGCAAAATTACGTATGCATTTAGGTCGGGGATGTTACAACAACACGTTTCCTTCCGATTAGGGAGACGTGGCCGGTTCCTAAACTAGTGGATGTGTTTGTGAGACAGATAGTAAGACTGCACGGAGTACCAAAAACCATCGTATCGGATCGAGGTGGTCGTTTTACATCAAAATTCTGGCATCAAGTGCACGAGGCGTTGGGTATGAGGCTGCATTTCACGACTGCTTACCACCTGCAATCAGATGGATAGTCAAAGAGGACGATTCAAATGCTTGAGGATATGCTAAGAGCTTGTGTCTTGGACAGGGGTAGTAGTTGGTCAGAAAATTTAGAGTTAGTGGAGTTTGCATACAATTATAGTTGGCACACCTCGATTCAAATGGCTCATTATGAGGTGTTGTATGGTCGAAAGTATCGAACGCCACTTTGTTCGAATGACCCTTCTGACAGAGTGGGTGAGATACCCCAAGTGATCCAAGAGACAGTTGATAAAGTTGCTTTGATAAGAGAATGCATGTTAGCCGCTCAGAGTCGTCAGAAATCCTATGTTGATAAGCGAAGGCGGCCCTTAGAATTTGATGTTGGAACGCATGTGTGGTTGAGAGTGTCTCCTACTCGAGGGGTACGTAGATTTGGGATAAAAGGGAAATTTAGTCCTCGCTACATCGGGCCTTTTGAGATCTTAGAGAGGGTCGGGGAGTTGGCCTATCGCTTGGCACTTCCTCCATCCTTGGAGGGGGTTCATCCCGTGTTTCATGTGTCTCAGCTAAGACAATATATTCCCCATCCCAACCACAAGCTTAGTTATGAAAAGTTGAGAATCGAGCCAGATCATACTTTTGTTGAACAACTGATAGCTATCTTGGATCGTCGAATGAAGAAACTTCGAAACAAGGAGATTCCTTTAGTCTTAGTGCAATGGTCTAGGCGTGGAGTTGAGGAGGCTACTTGGGAAACCGAGGCAAGTATGAAAGAGAGTTACCCAGAGTTATACTCGAAGTTGATAGAGTCTATGGGGTGATGGTTAGTACTTGAGCTTTTCTTGCATCATATCTAGTACCTTAAGTTGCTTAATTGTGTTTCGCTTGGATGCATTATTGTTTGCTTGATTGGGTTGCTTGGTTGATTGTTGCCTGTGTTTGACTTCTTAGTTGTTGATGTGAATTCAATGATTCTTTGACATGATAAAGTAGATACTATGTTGACTATATGTTCGGAAAGCACTTAGTTCGTTGATGAATACTTTACCTTCGTTCTTGTGGTCGTTGGGAATTGGTTCGAGGACGAACCTACGTTAAGGGGTGGGGATTTGTGAGACTCTAAGCAATCTCCCATCCTTATTCATATATTAACTTACCCCTACTTGAGTTTCGAGGACGAAACTTTCTTTAAGTGGTGGTATACGTAATACCCGATTTCTTTTCGTGATGTTATATTTTCGAGCATTTTAAAGTTTACGTTCTATTCCGGTTTCTTTTAAATTTTGGGCCAATTAATTTTTGGGCCAATTAATTCTCTTTCAATCCTATTTTTTTTATTTTTGGGCTGGATGTTCAAGCGAGGGCCCAAGCCCTTTACCCCTTCTATCCCAAAATTTTGGGAGACTGTTCATTGTCTTCTCGAGGGAGAGAGTTGCCGCATTTGACTCGCCCCTCGTTCCCATTCTCGATCGAGCTCACCTCTGGTTCTTCGCCTTCACATCACCTCAACAACACCTTTTGGTTTTCTCACCTCCATTCTCTCCTCCATTCGCCTCTGCTAGAAGGTCGCCATTGTCGCCAACCTCGGAGAAGTCCGGTGGTGCTCGAGGCCGTCTTTTTTTCCCGCTTATATTCGCCCAAGCTCACCATCGATTGCACACCCCCTTTCTTGCCTCCATTCGAACGTTCCAAACCGGTGAAGACCTGCCTCGATCTGAGAAGAGCCGAACCGCCTACGCAAGCCATTCGCTTTTGTTGGCGTTCGCCCGAGCACCTCGCCTCCTTTAAGCATCGCCTTTAGATCACCCTCAAGCTCCATCCGACGAATTCCAGACCGCCGACCACTTCCGCAAAGGCCTTCTGCACTCGCCGGATTGTAAGGGTATGAACTGTAATCCAAGGTTTATTTTCGGGATTTTGTTGTGGTTTGAGTGAATGTCTTGAACTAAATTAGTAGGTTAAAGACTACTATATGGATTAAGTAGATCCTTCTTGTAAAATAAAAATGCCGCTTTAGAAGCGTCCTAGTAACTAGTAACCTAGGATGGAATCGAACGAGTGATAAGGATGGGTTGGTTTGGAAATTGTAAGTGCTCACCTAAACTCGATAAAGTCAACAATTATCGCTTAGAAATAGCTTTTAGTTTTTAGGGTGTTAAGTTTTGCACTTCACCTCTCTTCGGGTGTTATAGTTTTGGTTATTGATTTGTTAGGAATCGATAACGTTCATGTGTGACTTATTCGAGCTACCTTCTTCCACTATGTGTTTGTGTTTCGCCTTTGAGGTAAGTCGATTGCCGACTTACTTAGCTTATGACCCGTTATGTGTTGAATGAGTGGATTGAATGTGTGACCCTTATTTTGGAATGATTCCATATTATATGCTAATGTATGTATAATTTGAAATTATGAAAAATTGCTTTTAAACCTTTTTCGCTATGCGTGCTTTGGGTTCCACCGGTATGGTCATGGGTGCGGGTACGCTGGAGATGAAGAGGCCCCCGGGCTTGATCATGCGGTTGGAAGGAACCCCCTTCCAAAAATAGAATAAAATAAATTGTTTTGGAAAATGCTCTAGTAGAGGTTTAGCCGGGGAAAGAAGGGTGAATGGGTGAAATGTGCACGTGTATAGCTACGTGCATTGACCGTGCGCCATGGATGAGAGGCCGGAGGGTGCCATATCTTTGAGGAGGTTGTTGATTGCCATGTTATGTGATGGATTTCGTTGAATAGTCTAGTATGCTTGGGTGTTGACCTAATGAAATATATGTTGTGGTTATGTTGTGGTTATCTTTGAGGAGGACTTTGTTTCAATAGTCTATTATCTTTATTGTCATACTACTATTGTTTCCATTACTAATTATACTATGGTATTACTATTGAATTCTCTATTGTGATTATAGTTGTGTATACCTCTAAGTATATGTATATATGCAAATTTATTTTAGTAAAAGTGTTTTGTTGCATGTTTGATTTGCTTGTTTGGCCCATACCGGGATTGTAGGCTAATGTGATCAACTTGTGGCGTTTTAGGTAAGGATCCCGGCTTGGGGAATGCGCCAGGAGATTGTCTTCTGGATGGTGGAGCTCGGTCTTGACGTGGCGTGCCTTAGGAGAGTGATGTTAGTGTTTTAGTCTTTTGGTTTGTTAGACTTGAGTTGTTTTTCTTTGACAGTGAACCTTCTGGAGTATGTTGAGTTGCCTGGTGTTTAGACAAGCTACAAAGTGCTTTTGTCATGTCTGACAGAGTTCTTGCTTTTGCATGCATGATTTATAAAATGAATTTTGAACTTCTAAATTGGATGATTTATAACATGAATTTTGTCCAATACAGTCAATTGTTGTCAATTTGATCTGGTAGATCCACTGTGAGGTCTACAACCTTTTCACACCCCAAGTATGCGCCAACGGGGTGTTACAAATTGGTATCAGAGCCACGTTGGAAATTAGCCACCTCCCCACGTTTGTCGGAGAAGATAACTGTCGTGTATGGTCGATCCTTCGAACGGGTGACCCCTTCTTGTGACCATAGCCTTCTTTCAATATTTGGATGACCGTTAACTTCCTTCTGACCTTCGGGATTCTCATAACTTATGTCTTTGTGTACGAGCATGACATATCTTTTATTTCTAGGCCACTTTGCTAAATGGGCTTACTATTTTTAGGCCCAACAATGATGATGCCCATTAATGGCCATTTCACATGAATGAGGACGGTGGTTGATCGAAACCCTAGTGAATTTAATTACCTAAGCGGCTCTAATTAGGTGTAATTAATTAGTCCACAACTTGAAGTTGAGAAGAACTGATTAGTCTAAAAAACTCGGATCGCAATGGGGCACGATATCGTCATACCTAGAACGCCTAATTAAAGATGATTTTTATATTTGTTTTTTTGGAACTGTTATATATTAGCTTATTTGTACTTGATAAACACTAATTGATGGCTTTCGTTGACATACAAGGATCCGACCAAGATGCCAAGGGTGAATTCAACACCAAAAGCGATTGATCATGTACGATACTGGGGCCAAACACACGATATTAGGAATGGGAATTGACAAAATCGGAAAAGCTATAGGTGGATAGAGACAAGGAGTGACCCGTAATGGTGGATTTTGATGAGAAATGGACTCGCGTGGCGACAAGGATTGAGGCTAGGAACGAAGCTATAGAAATGACAATATATCACGGTCGAGATCAAGCCCGCAAGTGTCAAGAGCGAAGGCGCAGAAGCAAGTCCGGACGAGAACAAAGCTCTGAGACACAAAAGCTCAAGTCAAGCAAAGACGATCCGACAACAGTTAAGGTGCACTCAGCACCGGGGCAGATTTGCAAAGCCAAACAAGTTGAACCAAGTTAAGAGCGGTTTGTGGATAGAGACGACGCACGAAAAGACAAGGACGTCTAGGGTAGCGAGGTCGGGATCAAAAAAGCAAGTAACTTGGTCATCCTAGTAATCAATGCGTAATTTTTCAATATTGCAACTAACCATTCAATAGTCGTGGTTATCGGATCAGGATGATTCAAGAGGTATCAGAAAGAAGAACAAGTGTGCTTCGCTTCTTGTTCACACATTAGGCTTGAAAAATCGTCCCAAGTAGATGAAAATCACGTCTCAAGAATATGTTGTGTGTCTCAACTAAAGAATTATGGAGCAAAATTTCGACCGACCATTTGAGAGCTACAATTGTCGAAATAAAATGATCCACATATTGCTGGAAACATAACGAGATGAACTACAGATTATCTTGATACACTAAACTCATAAACCATCAGGAAAGAGGTCAAAAGGGCATCCCAAATCTGCTACGCGGAGAAGAGCAATACATACAAGAGGTGACTTTTAGCGCATCGTGAGGGAGCTATAGAAGTCGGAAAATTACGAGTCTTACATGGATGGAAAGCTAAGGAAATCCTCTACACTTTGTCTTTGAGCGTCAAAATCGGAACCACTCCCAAACAAGGCCAGGATCGAAAATTAAATCCGAACAACTATGCTCCTAAGACAACGACGCGCTGCTAACTTGGAAGAGCTCATTCGAAGGATATGATTGCCCAATCAAGATGAGTTAGAAAGCGTTGGAAAGCTAGATAAAAGAGCGCACAACATTTCATCTTCAGGAGCGAAATCAAGAATCATACCTAAAGTGAATCAAAATTGAACGCAAAATCCAAACCAAGAGAAGGAATAGTCTTGCAAAGGTTCTGCGACATGACTGAAAAAGCAACCAACTTAAAGGAGTACTATATATGGGACTCTAAGATCCTCTTGTAGGAAGGATGACACTCTTTCCTCGTCGGCGGATTTTGTACCATAGAGTTTTTCTGCCAGAAGGTTTTAACGAAGCCTCCCTTCGTAGATCGACTAGCAAACGGTAAACGACTATCAAACGAGAATCGACTATCAAATGAGGATTGACTAGCAAGCAAGACTCGGCTACCAAGAAGGACAACAATCGAACAATGTTGCGAGACACCTCCATGAGCCAATCGGCCAGGCATGCCCTCCCAACAACCAACTATGTCGCGAGACACCTCCATGAGCCATTTGGCCAGTCAGGCCCGCCCAGCGACCGACTATGTTGCAGGGCACCTCTTTGAGCCATTCAGTCAAGTAGGCACACCCAGAGAGCAACTATGTCACGTGGCACTCCTTAAGACATGAAAAAAATTCTCCCGGATAATTTTTGGTACTATAGTTGCTACCATAATTTATTTGTTTAAATATTCTATATTTATTTAGCAACTTTATTGTTATTCAAACCGATTTTTTTTATTCCATTCATGGTAACAAGTGCTCAAGTGAAAAGGGAACGTGATGGAAACTTTGGTTGAAAAAATGCTTTTAGTACGTGTGACGATCTTGCAAAGGGAAATGATGAAATCGAGTCGTTAGACTCGAGTTGAATGTTTCAAAAACTAAATGTCTTTTCTCTTTCTTTCTTTTGTTTTGGGTTTTAATTTTCAATTAATCAAGCTTTAATTTAATTATAATAATTTGCCTAACCATGCACTGATATTTTTATAGTTCATTTTAAAAACTAAATTTGGTTCAACTAAGATAGTTGAGTTGTTGAATGCTTTAAAAAAATGCATTTCTTTTCTTTTTGTTTATTTCTTTGTTTTGTTTTGGGTTTAATTTTGCAATTAATCAAGATATAAGTTAATTATAATCTGCATTTGAGAGACAAAGGCACTAAACTAGGGATAACTCTCAATTTCAGTATATCTTGCATATTTACTAGTTGGAGTTTAATTGCACGTTGTATTATTTATAGGATTATGTTGATTTAATAGTGGACACAAGCTAGATTTTGACTAGTGGTCAATTTCCGCCTAAAAAACCCTCTCATTGCCTAATTTGCCCTTATTCACACCAACAAAATAGGATTGTAGAATCCCAACTCTGAAAAATTGTGAGAACCTACCTTATCATTCTTCAATAGGTCTCACTCCCCCTTATCTTTTGGGATTGTTACTTTGAAACCTCCTCTTACCTCATAAAAAATCTCGATTTTTATGAATAACTCACAAATATTCTCTCTTTATTTCATATAATCTCCCCTTCGCGTACTAAAGATTAATTATTATTATTATGATTTTAACCTTTATCTTAAAATTTGAAAGTCCAATTCGATCAAATGCATGCGTGTCACAAAGTTGGTTCCAAGTGGAGATGGATTAGAATTGAATGGATTGATTGACACGCGATTGTTACTAGCTGGCAAAACTAGGCTTCAAAAGATACAAAACAACAAAAACCTATAGAGATCACGATCAATCTTGAAATGAGCATGGATACTACAATAATCAACTTAATTGAAAAATCTAATTCGTATGAACTTTACGTTAAAACTTAAAAGATGTAGATCGGTTTAACCGATTGGTGCATAGGTGAAAAATGTTATTACTTACTTTTTTATTTTATGTAATAAAGTCCTAAGGGTCCTATAGGTCATATCCACTCCCAATGTATTCCTTTCTATTTCCACTCACAAAACTGTAACATTCACTCCCAACTCCTCTTAATTTCCACTCTCACCTCTTCTCAAACTCCTCACAATGGCGGTGGCCGGCGGCGGTGAAATTTGGTCCTATGAAAAGCTCCACCTTCTATCTTCTCTCATAAACGATTACACTTATTTTTTTCAAGAAGCAAATTACCAAGCTTGGAAGTATGTTGCTGGGTAAGAAAAGTTGGAGTCTTTTTTTCTTCATTTTTCCATTTTCAAAGTCTATTATATACATATTTAAATAAATTTTATGTGAACTCAGGTCAGTGAGATTCATTGGAGGGTTTGAAAGGAGCCCATGAGATTGTGAGGCCATGATCCCTCAACTATATATATATATATATATATATGTGTGTGTGTGTGTGTGTGTGTGATTAAGAGGACTTTTGGAGTTTAATCTTTCAAACAACGCAAGTCGTTTCTCTTTCTTTCTTTTGTTTTGAGTTTTAATTTTGCAATTAATCAAGCTTTAATTTAATTATAATAATCTGCCTAAACGTGTACTAATTTTTTTTTTTTGTTTTAAAAACTAAATTTGGTTCAACTAAAATAGTTCGGGTTGTTGAATACTTCAAAAATCACACTTCTTTTCTCTTTTTTTCTTTCTTTCTTTTTTTTTCGGGTTTTAATTTTTAATTAAAAAAGGTATAGATTAATTATAATCTACATTTGAGAGACGAAGACACGAACTAGGGTAACTCTTAATTTCAGTATTTCTCGCATCCTCATTGGTTAGGGTTTAATTGCATGTTGTATAATTTATAGGATTATGTTGAATTAATTAGTGGACACAAGTTAGATTTTTCTTAATGGCCAATTTCTATCAAAAAACATCTTTGTCATTGCGTAACTTGCTCTGATTCATACCAACAAAATAGGACCATAGAAACCCAACTCCGAAAAATTATGCATACACCTTATGACCGTTTTACTGAACACTGCTATAATGTGACGGGATCTTAAATTACCGAAAATATCTTCACTTTGATACTTTTCCTTGGAGGTCTTGGATGCCTCACTTGATAGTCTTCAAAGCATAATTTGACATGCTTCAACATCTTCTTGAATTTGAAAGTCCGAGACCTTGGAAAAGGTCGTGGTCTAGGCTTTCGAGACACCTTCTTTGCAACATTATCCTTCATGATTCTTTGATTGCTATCACCTTGAATATTGACATACTTTTTCTTTTTTTTAATCGAAATTGATAGATTTTTTTATTAGTACAAGAGATATTCAAAAAACCATACCAATTCCATTGCAATCAAATACTCATAGTGGTCATATCCTTCCAATTGATCTCATACTTGTCACCTGGCCAAACAATGTGTAAACATAATAAAACAATAGCTTACACTAATACATTGCATAATATATATAATTATAAAATTACCTAAATATGAATAGACGATCGAACAATCATCAGCTCCAACAATTATGTCAATGTGACCTACAATATGCTTAGTCATAATCGAATCCGCAAGCATGATTCTATGAAGACAATGTCATATGTCCTTGTCTTTGTTGTCATTATACACAAATCAATTTGTATAATATGTCACTGCAAAAGTGAATTCCCTATTTATCAAAAATTGATGTTCTGGATATTTTTCAACATATTATCCATTGGTAAAAACAAAAAAATTGACAAGTATGAATATTTGGACAACCATCTTTTCTTCCAATCCTTAAGTATCTTGTTTCATTTATCCTTCAAATCATGAGGACTCAAACTCTTAAGCCCCTTTATGATCTTTCTTGAGAAAAAAAGTCAAATATATTATTTTTACATAATTATATATTGTTTATAGGCATAAATTTACTTCTTTTTTTCATCTTCTTTCTCTACCAAACCAAGTAGATGCAATATTATGATCAATAAAACCCAATTTTTCAAGATGCTTTCTTTGATCGGTTGAAAGATCTTATTTAAATTTAAAACATCTCAGAGTTCTGGATGAGTTAAAGTGTAAACATGATAGGTTTCATCGAGGTATGTCACTAGCCGATCCATACACAACATCCCTCCATTGCTTCAAATCTCTTTCAATCTCTTATTTCCTTCACAGTATGAAGCCTCAACAGCAGAAAAAGATTGCATGTTGTATTATTTATAAGATTTTGGTGAATCAATTAGTGAACACAAGTTAGATTTTGTCTAGTGCTCAATTTCTACCCAAAAAAACCTCCCTCTCATTGCCTAACTTGTCCTTATTAATACCAACAAAACAGGACCATAACAATCCAACTCCGGAAAATTGTGGACACACCTTAAACATTGAGTTACTTTTTCTTTTTTTAATCAAAATCGACAAATTTTTCTTATTAGTAAACGAGATATTCAAAAAATAATATCAATTTCCTTCAATGCAATCAAATACTCATGGTGATCATATCCTTCCAGTTGATCTCATACTTGTCACCTGGCCAAACAATGTGTAAACATAAAAAAATAATAGTTTACACTAATACATTTCATAATATATATATAATTACAAAATTACCTAAATATGAATAAACAATCGAAGAATCGTCAGCTCCAACAATTATGTCAATATGGGCTACAATATGCGCAGTCATGATCGAATCCGCAAGCATGATTCTATGAAGACAACGCCATATGTCCTTGTCTATGTTGTCATTATACACAAATCAATTTGTATATTATGTCACTGCAAAATTGAATTTCCTATTTATCAAAATTGATGTTTTGAATATTTTTCAACAGATTATCCATTGGCAAAAATAAAATTTTTTGACAAGTACGAATACCTAGACAACCATCTTTCCCTATCCAATCCTTAAGTATTTTGTCCCGGTTATCCTTCAACTCATGAGGACTCAAACTCTTAAGTCTCTTTCCTTCTTCATCTGCTTCTTTTATGAGCTTTGATTTGAAGTTATATTTATAAATTTTTCCTTCATATGGTTCCAGAGAAAACAAAGTCAAATATATTGTTTTTACATAATCATACTTTCAATTCTTAAGAATTAATTGACAAAAATTAATATACACTTACTTATACGTTTAAATTTACTCTTATTTTTTCCATCTCCTTTCTCTTCCTTTCCTTAAGGACATTTTCATTTTCTTTTAAGACCAGCCCGAGTTAGATGCAATATTATGCTCAATAAAACCCAATTTTTCGAGATGATTTCTTTGATCATTTGAAAGATCTTCTTTAAATTTAAAACACCTCAGATTACTAGATGGGTTAAAGTGCAAACAAGATGGGTTTCATTGAGTTATGTCAGTGGCCAATTCATATACAACGTCCCTCCATTGCTACAAATCTCTTTCAATCTCTTAATTCCTTCACAATATGAAGTCTCAACTGCAACAAAAGATTGCACGTTGTATTATTTATAAGATTTTGGTAAATTAATTAGTTGACACAAGTTAGATTTTGCCTATTGCTCAATTTCTACCTAAAAAACCTCTGTCTCATTGCCTAACTTGTCCTTATTCATACCAACAAAACAGGATCATAGAAACCCAACTCCGGAAAATTGTGGATACACCTTAAACATTGACTTACTTTTTCTTTTTTTAATCAAAATTGACAGTTTTTCTTATTAGTACACGAGATATTCAAAGAATATCAATTCCATTCAATGCAATCAAATACTCATGGTGATCATATCCTTCTAGTTGATCTCATACTTGTCACATCGCCAAACAATGTGTAAACATAAAAAAATAGTTTACACTAATTGCATAATATATATAATTAAAAAATTACCTGAATATGAATAGACAGTCGAATAATCATCAGCTCCAACAATTATGTTAGTGTGGGCTACAATATCCTTAGTCATGATCGAATCTACAAACATGATTCTATGAAGACAACATCATATGTCCTTATCTACGTTGTCATTATGCACAAATCAATTTGTACAATATGTCCCTACAAAATTGAATTCTCTATTTATCAAAAATTGATGTTTTGAATATTTTTCAATAGATTATCCATTGGCAAAAATAAAAAAAAATTGACAAGTACGAATACCTAGACAACCATCTTTCTCTATCCAATCATTAAGTATCTTGTCCCGATTATCCTTCAACTCCTGAGGACTCAAACTTTTAAGCCTTTTTCTTCTTCATCTGCTTCTTTTATGAGCTTTGATTTGAAGTTATACTTGCAAATTTCTTCTTCATATGGTTCTAGAGAAAAAAAAAAGCCAAATATATTGTTTTTACATAATCAAACTTTTCAATTTCTTAAGAATTAATTGACAAAAATTAAAATACACTTACTTATACGCTTAAATTTACTCTTATTTTTTCCATCTCCTTCCTCTTCCTTTCTTTAGACCAAACCGAATTTAGATGCAATATTATGCTCAGTAATCCCAATTTCTCGAGATGATTTCTTTGATCATCTGAAAGATCTTCTTTAAATTTAAAACACCTCAGAGTACTTGAAAGAAAGCTCCACGGATTAAAAAGATCACGAGCATATTCTACTTCTACAGGATCACGAGATATATGATTTCAGATATATGATTTTTTACTATGCCCATAATATCTTCGAATCGAACTGCTTTTGGCGATATTATGGCAAAGACCTTCCAAAGTACTATTTCTTCGATCTACATATCCATTCTTCAAGTCGCTTAGATAAGAAAATATCACGATGTGTCCCAAAAAATCTTTTTATTTACTTTGTAATTGATGTTAAATGCATTAATTTTTACAGAGGAATTGCCTAATTTAATAGGACAATTTATACTCAAATTCCATACCCCCTTAATATCATCTCAATCAACATAAGCTATTATGTAGCAGTCCATTTTCAGGATCAAAAAGGTAGTTGTGATAATTCGACCACAATGGGAGCACATCAGCGAGCGACGATCAACATAAGTCCATGTCAAGGAGGAACTAGTAGGCGAGGAATCACTGCCTATCGAAGTATTGCTAGAGGAAGAGTTCGAGAATCGACGAGCCGTAAAAGCAAAGGATTCGGCCTGGGAATCCCGATCCTTCATCATGGATTTCACTTGTTCTTCTTGCACAACCAGAGAGTAAACTTTATTCAGAGGAAGTAAAGGCTCTTGAGTCATAACATTAGAGCGTACAGTGGAATAATTCTCATCTAGACCAAGCAAGAAATGGTGTACTTGTTCTTCTTCCTTATCCTTCTGAAAAAGGGCATTCAAATTACATGAACATTTACCGCAGGAACAAGTGCGAGGCGGCATGTACGTAAGTAACTCTTCCCAAAGCTTCTTTAACGTACCGAAATAAGAAGTGACAATCTGTCCATTTTAACAGCAAGAGGCGATATCATAACAGATGTGTAAAATTTGAGGACCATTACCAACCGAGAACCCTTGAGCAAGATTGTCCCAATATTCTTTGACAGAATCATAGTAGGTGATCGACGAACGAAGCGACGGATCAATAGTCTATATAATCCACCCAACAAGCATTGAGTTTACAATGAAACAAACATCAAATTCATATGTGCCTGAATTAGGTAATGGTATAGACCCGTCAAGAAAACCAATCCTACTCTTAGCACGAAATGCATGACGTAAGGTCGGGGTCCATCCCGATAGTTGTCACCTTTAAGAACAATCGGACAAATCGCGAGGCTCGGATGATCCGAAGGGTGAAGATAGTAAGGTGTAGTGGGATCCAAGATAAGACGTTTTGCATCAGAGGCAGAAGAACTGGAGATGGGATATTTGGTATTGGTCATGACGACACAGAATGATGATCACAGAGGGCGGCGAACACACAGAATCAACGACAACAAGAGGCTGCAACGATGACCTAGTTTGGTGGGTGAAAAAAATCGAAGAAATTAGGGTTAGGCTTGATACCATGTAAATTTTAGGAGTGGACCGTTTTACGGAATAATTACTTGTGTATTCCTTGAAAGATATTACAATATATATAGTTATACAAGACTTAATGCCCAGGGAAGATATTATCCACAAAAGACCTGATATAAATACAAGATATAGTCTAATGACAAATCTGTTTCCAAACTACCAAAAACATTCAAAATAGTCTCAGGGACCAAATCATAAGGATGTTGAACATCCCTTATACACAAGGTCTGTGCAAGTACCTTGGTCGCCCCATTATCATGGAAGGGTCCAATCTAATACCTTGCAAGATATCTCAGTCTAATTTAAAACCAAATGTCCAAATGAAAAACAAACATTTAATTTATCACAAGCAAGAAGAACGACGTAATAAAGGCAAATCTCGGTGCTTGACCAAAATACTTAATGCAAGTTTCTTGCTACCAAGCTCTATTCAATATGAACTTGATAATATGAACCGAAATTTTTTCTAGAACCAAAACCCAAATCATAAATTTCTAATTGGATGAGATTGTATTTGAAAACCTATAAAGGATGGAGATCTATGAATCTGGAAAGATGAAAACATGAACAAAGCACTACAATTAAAATTATCATGGAAAATCCTAGTAGAACCTCAAAATCCATGGGTCCAAAAAATATAGTGGAAGTGTAGGCATGGCAATGGGTCGGATCAGGTGCGAGTGGACTACTTCCACCACCCGACCCGCGGTTGTAAACCGCCCACCCGAAACCCGTCGGTTTTCGGGTCGGGTCGGGTCGGTTTTTTTCCGGGTGTTATAAAAAGTTGAAATTTTCAATTTTCAATCATAAATTAACCTTAAGTTCATTTGTTCAACAGGTCAACCCGATGACCCGTAAACAAAATAAACATAACCCGTGACCCGACCCGTCGTATTAAGGGTCAACTCGTTTAATCCATTTAATAAAACTTTAAATTTTAAACTAAAATTTAAACCTATTTATATAGGGCCTACCCATTGGATTAGCCAAAAAAATAGATTTAATTAGAAAGCCTCAAATCCCATCTCTATGGTTAGGCTTTAAACACTTAAGTCTACTCTCCTTCCCTTTTTATAAGCTCCTCTTCTCCTCTCCTTCAACCAATTTTTCGATGTAGGACGAAAAAACCGGGTGATTGGGTCGGGTGACCGGGTCGGGTCGGGTCGGGTGAGGCCATACCCGAAACCGGGCCCGCTCCATCACCCGAAACCCGTCTTCACCCGTTTTTAATCGGGTTTTTTCGGGTCGGTTTTTCGGGTACCCATCGGGTGCGGATGAAATTGCCAAGCCTATGGAAGTGTTAAAGATACAAATCTCTTGCAATATAAATGAAAAACAAATACCTTGTGACAATGGGCCAAACTTACAACTCTTCTTGAAACTTTAAAAAAACGATTAATCTAGCAAGTAGGAGACAAACAATTTATCATATTTTGAGTTGACCCTGGGTGGGTCCTTAGGATATCCGTACAAAGGCCAAACAAAACACAAAGACCAATTCGATCAGATTTAAAAGTAAGCTACTTCATCAACATATATAGATTAAAATGGGAAACAAGAGGAGCTAGAATACCCAACATACCAATCCCTTCCAACAAAATACAAGTTAGACTATGCTGGAGAATGAGTAGGAATGAATGGTTTAGTTCGCATTCAGCCTACAAACTAATTACAACATAAAACAAGCTTGGATCTTGAAACTTGATACATATTCAAAGTTAGACTATACAGGAGAATGAGTAGGAATGAATGGTTTAGTTCGCATTCAACCTACAAGCCAATTGCAAACTATCAAGACAATTACAACATAAAACAAGCTTGGATCTAGAAACTTGATACATAGTCCAATATTTATTCTAAAGTTGGTTTTCTTTAATTATTTTATCTTTATGTTTACTTGGAGATAACTTTGTTTGCATAATTAACTATTTAAAATTAGTATTTTAATAAAGGGGTGATGTGGCGCAATGTGGTGGCAGAAATTGCTTCGGTTTTAGTTATTAGTAATAGATTTAAAAAGTTCAAAATTATTTTAATAAATAAGATATAACTTAATATGAAAGAAAAAGATAATTTATTTATGAAAAATAGATAGAATATAATTAATTTAATTTATTTTGGTGCCAAAATTATTCTAGTGGTTAAAAAAAACTAAATATTAGATATGATTAGATATTATATTATCCATATTTTTTTTATTATTTTCCATGTTTGTGACGGGCACTTTTATGTCGTGGTAAAAGCGTTGTCAAAGAAAAATCCTAACTTTCAGACCTAAGTATAGTGAAAGCAAGGGTCGTACCCATAGAGACTCAGATTTCTAGTGTTTAAATAATATTACTAGAGTAATAAAGAGGGATTTTTAGAATTCAAGCTATTAATCTACGTAAACAAAAACAAAGCAAGTAAATATTGGAGTTTTCAAGTAGAGAGAAAGCTTCCAACTAGCTTCGTATCCATTGCATACATGAATATTGATCCTTGATTATTCTTATTCCAATTCCCTTGACTAATCTATTGTGAATTCATGGAATTCAAGCTCAATGTGGTTATTAATATACACCGTCTTTAATAACCTTTTAACCAATTAACCTAGAAAACCTTCTCTGTCAAATTGATTATGCAAATTAGTTCAAAGAATTCAATATAAACATCGTTCATAAATTCCATCGTATATTCATGAAGTTTTGTGATTGAATTCTCCTCAATGTGGTTATTAATATACACCGTCTTTAATAACCTTTTAACCAATTAACCTAGAAAACCTTCTATGTCAAATTGATCATGCAAATTAGTTCAAAGCATTCAATAGAAACATCGTTCATAAATTCCATCGTATATTCATGAAGTTTTGTGATTGAATTCTCCTCCTTTGATTAATATTATTCCACCGTATATAAGTTTAATTCATCCATGAACAACCAAATTCCACCGTATATTTAGTTATTCTAGTTGTAATTCAACCTAGAAATCAAAATAGGTGATTAAGCTATTAAAATCCTAAGCGAATCTAATCAATTAACCATGGAGCAATTCAATCTAGTCAAGGCAAATACAAATAATTCAAATATCACTATCAATCATGCATACAACTTCAACTAACTAGTTGGACATGGGAAATTAGCTAGAAAACGACATTAAAGAAGAAATCAAACTTACAAGAGTCGGGTTTCTCTTCAAATCCTTCTCTAGGGTTTTGTCTCCCAAGTTCTCTCTAAAATTCAATAACGTAATGATGATCCTCCAAAATAAAACCCTAAAAGAGTATTTATATCATATCCTAAAAACATCCTAAAATAATAATAAGTCGGCCTAAAGATAAACAGAAGTTGAAATCAGCGTCGGATCAACGCACCGTTGGCCGCGGTTTAACCCTTGGGAGCGCGGTCGCGCTCTGCCTATTTTGCCCGCGCTCCGGCCTCAGCAACTCCATCCTCTCGGTGCGGTCCATGTCTTCTGAGCGCCCTCGTGCTTGCTTTTCCTTAGCCGTGCTTTCCCACTATTTCTTCATTCCTTGCACTTGTTCCTAGCTCCATAGCTCCGATCCCTTACTTGACATCCACCAAGCTCACCTCTCGATCCTGAAATGAAACACAAAAGAGCGTAGATTTCGAACTAAACTAAAACAAAACTAAACTACAAATTAAAGTAAAAATCTAGCTAGAAATGCATGAAAAGAGAATAGAAACATGCTCTAAAACCTATAACTATATGCTCTATCAAATTCCTCCATGCTTGAACCTTGCTTGTCCTCAAGCAAGACATAAAATCAATCACACCACAAACAAGCAAGTTATGACTTCAATTCATATTCAAGAAACTAAAACTCAACTATGAAATCGTCGCATACATCAAATGAAAGCTTCAAACCAAGTCATTAATCCATTCTAACCCTCACCAAGGTATATGTGTTTGCACTCATCACTCAAGTGTTTAAAAAAGTAAGTATTTTCGCTCAAAAATCATCTTTGAATGCCAACTACCATATGCTTGCATCAGTGTACTAAATCTCCACCACGGATGATTAAATTCACAACATAAATCATGAGGGCATTTTCAAGGTTGTAACGGGGCCAAGGTATAAACAAGTAGGTAGGGATCATATTTGGCCATGTGGTGCTAAATCCGGGAACCAGAATCAACTAAAACCCAAATTACAACATCACCACTCTCAAAGCATTTCACCAACTTACTTTCCCTTTTCTTCCCATCACTTACATTCAAACACTTATTTCTTTTTACTCATCTTTTTTTCTTTCCACAAAACCCTATTTCGAGATGTATTCTTTTTTCTTCTTTTCTTCTCTCACAAGAACAAATTTGCAAATTTTACACAAAACTCATCTTAATTAACCAATCATTCCAAACTTTCTATTATAAGATTTTCAATGAAATTTCCCAACGTCCTTAGCTTCCTTATCATCTTTTCACATTCTCCTCAATTACACCTTTTTCAACTTCATTACAAACCCCAAATTACATCATATAACTCACAAAAATCCCCTAGTCAAATCTAATTCCCGGATATGGGTCAAGCTTATTTGGCTAGGAATAAATTTTGTGGAGTTAATAATCAAGGCTAAGGCTCAAAACAATGGGGCTACAAAAACAAAGGTATAATGTAGGGTGGATAAGGATATACATGAGCTAAGAAAATTGACTCAATCACTTTTACATCATGCATTTAAAACATATAATGTGGCCTCGAAAAAGAATCTAAACACAAGTTCTAGAGTTTAAATAATCAAAGAGATACACTCAAGAATTTTCATGCAAATATAGCATATAAAAGGCTCAAAAGATCTCACAAGGTATTAAATGGTTAGAACTTCATAAATAACTCAAATTTCCACTTTCATGCATACTCCTTCATAATCAAGCAATTTTTTGTAGAAGTGTCATCAATAACCGACAAGTCATGGGATATGAAATCATGATCACTCAACAAACAAGTGGTTCCAAGGGGAATATGAATCCTAAAATGCAATATTTTTTTTAAAATTTTATGAATTTTTTCAATTTTTATTGGAATTTTCAAGCTTTTTAATCAATGCAAAACAATAATGTAAACATGCAAATGCAACTACATGAACTAATTACAACCAAGCACTTATGACAAAACAAAGAATCCCCTTCCCCCATGCTTAAACTTTACTTTGTCCTCAAAGTAAAATAAAAGTAAAGAGAAAAAGAAACTAACCTCGTCATAAGAGCTGACACGCTCTAGAATCTACTCATCTGGTGGTGGTGGTGATGGATATCCCGAGTATGGGTCTCCATCACCAAAGGTGGACTTAAAGTGGCCCGATGATTGTTTGATCTCCACATTAGGGGCCTGCAAAACAAAAGAAACAAGCTTCTTGCTTGGCAATGTTAGTGGCATGAGCTTAGAGCCCAGTAGCAAGAGTGGTCGCTCGTAGTGAGCGTTCAACTTAGCTACAACTCCCTTCATGTCATCGTTCAGCATAAACTCCACTATACAATCATCATTGTCTACAGGATTCTCAAGAGTAGATTTCAATCAAACATGATCATTAATATCAAATAAATCTTGGATAGAGGTATCTAAAACATCAATGGAGCATAAAGAATTGTCATCATAGGGAAATTTCATGGCATCTGAAATGTTATACTCAACCCTTTCCCCATCAAACTCCATAATTAATGAGCCATTACGCACATCAATTTTTGTATTGGCCATTTTTAAGAAAGGTCTACCTAAGAGAATTGGAGCTGCATGCTTATCATGTTCTATATCAAGTACATAAAAATCAGCGGGAAAGATTAACTTATCAACCATAACAATCACATCTTCTACAATCCCCTTTGGGTAAACATTAGATCTATCGGCCAATTGAATTACTACACCCGTTGCACGCAATGGACCAAGCTCAAGAGATTTATAAATTGAATAAGGCAAGACATTTACAGAAGCACCCAAGTCTAGCATAGCCTTATCGAACTTAGTTTCACCGACATACCTGGGTCTTTACATTTCTTTGGCATTCGTCTTTGGAAAACCGTTGAGATTTGCTCGCTAACCTTGATCTTTTGCTTCCCCTTTAGCTTTTGATTCTGCTTGACCGTGCATAGCTCCTTCAAGAATTTGGCATAGCGAGGAATGCTCTTGATAAGTTTGAGAAGTGGAATGTTCACCTCGCATTTGCCAAATGTCTCAAAGATCTCTTTGTCATTCTCGATATTGCGGGTCTCCTTTAAGGCCTCGGGAAATGGTGGAAGAGGTTTGGGAGCCGAGGTCGAAGGGTTGGATGATTCACTGCACAAACCCTTAGACGCGGGCTGAGTCTCACCGAGCGCGGTCGCGCTCCCACTATTATTGGCCGCGCTCAACCCGTTTGAGCCTCTAGTGTCGGAGCGCGATTTGGGATCCCTAGCCGCGGGCGCGCTCTCGCTTCCTTGACCGCACACGGCCTCCTATACATGCTTCGACATCTCTTACTCTTCTTCCTTGTTGTCATGCAAAGTTGATTGCTTTTCGGCTTTGTTCTCCAACACTTTACCGCTCCTAAGTGAGATTGCACTTACGTTTTGCTTAGGATTGAGCTCCGTCTGAGAGGGCAGTCGGTTGGAATCTTTAGATTCAAGTTTACTCATCGCCTTTGCAAGTTGGCTCACTTGATTCTCCAAATTGGTGATGCTTGACTTGGTTTCTTGCTAAAATTGCCCCATGGATTGTTGCATAGTAGTCATGCTTTGAGCAAGAGTGCAAATCATGTCATCCGTGGACAAAGAAGAGCCTTGATTTGGTGCTTGAGGCCGAGGTTGAAAGGCAGGTCTAAAACCTTGAGGGCCGTTTTAAGGAGCATATTGTTGATTCTGATTCCCATACCTCAAATTAGGATGATCCTTCCAGCCCGGATTGCAAGTGTTTGAATAAGGATCATACACTGGCCTTTGTGGGCCATAACCTCCAAGCGCATTCACCTCTTCCTCTTGAGTAGGAAGAGTAGGACAAGCATTTGTCTTATGAGTGATTTCGGAGCAAAAACCGCAAGCTTTGACTTGTTGTCGTCCTCCTAAGATGAATTGCTTGAACATCATCTTCAACTCATTCACATCCTCATGTAAAGAACTAGCATCAATTGAATGGGCAGCTTTCATTGTAGCTCTTTTGCTGAATTGACGAGAGCCTTCAAAGAGCTCATGGAAGAGCTCAAATGCTTCAGTAGGAGTCTTATTCAGGATGTTTCCTCCATAGGCAGCGTTGACATGTCGTCGTTCTTCATCCAATAAACCTTCATGGAGGTACATAACAAGATCCAACTGAGAATAACCATGATAAGGGCAACTTGAGATTAGCTTCTTGAACCTCTTATAATACTCATACAATGATTCATTCGGGAGTTGCTCAATATTGCTAATACTCTTCTTTAGGCTTGAAAGCTTTGTGGCAGGAAAATACTTCTCAAGGAAAGCCTTCTTCATTTGCTCCCAAGTCTCAATAGTGCCAGGAGCCAAGTAATAGAGCCAGTCACTAGCTCCCTCTTTCAAGGAAAAAGAGAAAGCTCTAAGCTTGACTTGTTCATCAGTTACGTCCTTCGGTTTCATGCTAGAGCAGACAGCATGAAATTCAGCCAAATGTTTTTTGGGATCCTCACCCGCCTTCCCATGGAATTGAGGAAGGAGGTGAATCAACCCAGACTTCAGTTCAAATTGGACACCGTCAGGGAGCTCAGGTAGCTTCACCACCAATGGTTGTTCAGCCAAATCAGGTGCAGTCAATTGTCTCAGTGTTTGTTGAGCCATCTCCTCAAGTTCAGGAATGCCTTCGGACTCAGAATCGGATAGGGAAGAATCCAAGTTTAATGGTAACTCAAAAAAGAAATCACAAACTTCCCGACGCAACCTAGAGATCGTCCTTTCAACTTCTGGATCAAAAGCAACAAGAGATGGATTAGTAGCTCGGGTGTGAACCATGCAAGTGGTTCACACCCAAAAAAATAGTAACACTAAGTCTGCACAAAGAAATAGCCGAGTCCCAGGCAACGGCGCCAAATTTGACGAGCACTTTTATGTCATGGTAAAAGCATTGTCAAAGAAAAATCCTAACTTTCAAACCCAAGTATAGTGAAAGCAAGGGTCATACCCACATAGACTCAGATTTCTAATATTTAAATAATATTACTAGAGTAATAAAGAGGGATTTTAGAATTCAAGCTATTTTTCTACGTAAACAAAAACAAAGCAAGTAAATATTTGAGGTTTCAAGTAGAGAGAAAGCGTCCAACTAGCTTCGTATCCATTGCATACATGAGTATTGATCCTTGATTATTCTTATTCCAATTCCCTTGACTAATCTATTGTGAATTCATGGAATTCAAGCTCAAGGTGGTTATTAATATACACCGTCTTTAATAACCTTTTAACCAATTAACCTAGAAAACCTTCTATGTCAAATTGATCATGCAAATTAGTTCAAAGCATTCAATAGAAACATCGTTCATAAATTCCACCGTATATCCATGAAGTTTTGTGATTGAATTCTCCTGCTTTGATCAATCTTATTCCACCGTATATAAGTTTAATCAAAGGATTCATCCATGAACAACCAAATTCCACCGTATATTTACTTATTCTAGTTGTAATTCAACCTAGAAAGCAAAATAGGTGATCAAGCTATTAAAATCCTAAGCGAATCTAATCAATTAAGCATGGAGCAATTCAATCTAGTCAAGGCAAATACAAATAATTCAAATCTCACAATCAATCATGCATGCAGCTTCAACTAACTAGTTGGACATGGGAAATTAGCTAGAAAACGACATTAAAGAAGAAATCAAACTTACAAGAGTCGGGTTTCTCTTCAAATCCTTCTCTAGGGTTTTGTCTCCCAAGTTCTCTCTAAAATTCAATAACGTAATGATGATCCTCCAAAATAAAACCCTAAAAGAGTATTTATATCATATCCTAAAAACATCCTAAAATAATAATAAGTCGGCCTAAAGATAAACCGAAGTCGAAATCAGTGTCGGATCAACGCACCATTGGGCGTGGTTTAACCCTTGGGAGCGCGGTCGCGCTCTGCCTATTTTGCCCGCCATCCGGCCTCAGCAACTCCATCCTCTCGGCGCGGTCCATGTCTTTTGAGCGCCCTCATGATTGCTTTTCCTTAGCCGTGCTTTCCCACTATTTCTTCATTCCTTGCACTTGTTCCTAGCTCCATAGCTACGGTCCCTTACTTGACATCCACTAAGCTCACCTCTCGATCCTGAAATGAAACACAAAAGAGAGTAGATTCCGAACTAAACTAAAACAAAACTAAACTACGAATTAAAGTAAAAATCTAGCTAGAAATGCATGAAAAGAGAATAGAAACATGCTCTAAAACCTATAACTATATGCTCTATTAGTATGCAAACTTGTAGATGATTAAATATTTTAATATTTCTACAATACTATATATTATTACATATTATATTGTTTGATTTGTATTTTTTATTGTAAAAAATCTACATTTTATCTATAAAGAAATTATCATTAATTTTTTATTGTAAAAGAAAATCAACATTTATCTATAAAGAAATTCGTAATAAATATCATGTTAAAAGATAAAAGTTGTTTATCCTTATTTTTTAATATTTTAGATATTTAAATTTATTTTTAAAATATTTAAATTTAGATGATGTTGCACATGCTAATGGGTCTGTAATGGTTTGTTGAATTGGGTTTATCGCACTTTGTTAGCAGAGTGATGAAAGCATGATTAATCTGTTTCAGTAGTTTGCCAGAGTGGAAGAATCTTTTTACTACTTTAGTGACATCAGGACCGCCGATATGCCAATACTTTTTATATAAACTAGCTGACATTCCATCCAGCCTCGGAGATATGTCTTCTCCAATGTCAAACATTGCGATTTTGATTTATCTGTTGGAAACGGGTTTTGTAAGTTCAACATTGTCTTCCTCGGTGATTTCCTGGTGTATGGATTTTTATATTCTGGAGTTTTGTTTGGTTAATTTCCAAGAACTGAAACCGGTTTTGGAAATCTTGCTTAATTTCCTTTTTCACGTTCTTAATACATGTAATGTGCGTACCTTCTGTTGTCGTAATGCTTTTGATGTTGGTTCTTTTTCTTCTCCCACTTGCAATTCGATGGAAATATTTTGTGTTTTTGTCATTTAGTTTAATGTGTGTACTTTTTGCCTGCTACCTCCAATATGAGTTGTGGAATTGGATTAGGCATGGCCGTTTTTTGGCCAACCTTTCTTGTTTTTGGATTAGTTGCATAATTTTATGTTCAATGATTTCTTTTTGGATTTGGAGAAGCTCCTCATCCACCTTTTTAATTTGTTCAAAGATATTACCAAATGTTTGTTTATTCCAAGCTTTCGCCTTTTCTTTTAATACTTGGGTCTTTTTTATAAGGTTAAACATGTGGGGCCCTCTGGCATTTAGCCGCCATACCTACTTAACGATGTTTTGGAAATCCTTTCTAGAAGTCCACATCAATTCAAATTTAAACGGTTGTGCTTTGAACTTTTCTCCCGTAGGGAGTTCGCAAGAGATGGGACAATGGCCAGAAGACGCAAAAGCATGATTTTTGGTTCAAATGGAAGGGTAACATTGAATAATCTGGCTGCTAACAAGGGTGCGATCGAGTTTTTCAATCGTTGTATTTTCTAGATTTTTTTTATCTTTTCCACGTGAATGTATTCCCAATCGAGGGGATGTCACACTGGTCACAATCATTCTTAAAATTGATTAATCATTCAAACCTGGATTGATTTGGGGTTGCACCACCTTGTTTTTCGTCAAGGTGTTAAGTTTCATTTAGGTCTCCCATGAGAATGCATGGAAGGTTACTATTTTTGACGAATTCTTTCAAGTTAAGCCAGAATGCTTCTTTCTCCTGCACCTTTGGTGGAGTATAAGCAAAAATGATAATCATTTCATTATGGGATTCAAGGTTTGTATAGTGGAGCCTAATGAATCGGCCGACTTTATATATTGTTTTCCTTGTTTTGTTATTGAGTTGATGACCTTTCCACATGACACAGATTCCGCCCGCGCGGCCGTTTGTAGGAGAAAACTCCATCAAATCAAATCCCACTTTATGCTAGGTTCTGCTATCCAGGGGTTGTTGGGCTTTTGTTTCCACTAGGGCAATTACATTAATTTTTTCGAGACGGCATAGTGCATTGAGTTTGGTCCAAAACGCCATTCTTTTTATACCTCTGCAGTTCCATAGACAAATCTTCATAGACAACTAGTATATTTGTGGCGTTTGGCCCAATTTTTATGGAGTTTCATCCCCCCGTTTATTTCATGTACATTCGGTTTGCAATGCGGGTTGCTACCGATGAGTGAGATCATATGCCCGATTTTACTTAGGTGACTTCTATCATTTTTGTTAGCTGAAACACTAACAATACAAATTGGGTTGTGGTCCCAGCCTCCCATTTTCCGCCCGATCCAAGGCTCATGGACAGTGAGTGATGCACTGATGCAAATACCACTGGAAAAACCGTACATATTGTGTTTTGTATTGGAGTTGTTTTAAACTCATTTGTCCTTAAGAAAAGTTGGATGATTGTACCATATATGACGATTGGCTCAATCATATATGAAACGCTCTGGAGTAGTATGGTTATCTCTTGTATTTTAAGCATGATTTGAGTGTGTTTAGGTTAGTTTTGAGCATAATTGTAATATGAAGACCGAAGACATGATTTGAAGAATTGCAAGAGTTTTGAAGACAAGTGTTGATTTGGAGTTGTTTTGACGCCACTTTCTTGTGACGCATCGTTCAGGAGCTACGGTGATCAGATGAAGCTGAAATTCGTATCATTGGAAAGCTAACTCGAAGAGATACAATTCATGTTTTTAATGCGAGTTCAAATTCCAACTCTAAGTGGGTCAAAACCACCTCCGAAGGTAACACTAGAAAGCTGTCAGAAGAAGACCCGCGACCGCGGATTCCTACCGCGCTCGCGGTGGCTGGTGTTCCGCGCCGCGATCGTCTTTCCTTATTTTATGTTTTTATTATATTTTTATTATTAGTTTTTATTCGGTTGTTTTAGTCTTTAAAAGACCTAGTTCGTGAGAGGTTTTTAGGGAGAGCCTACTTTTGAGTTTTAACTTAAAGCTTTTAGAGAATTTCATGGAGAACTAATCTTCCTTGGAGTTTGTTCAATCAAGGAAGCTTTTTCTTTGAATTCGTAAGATTCTGGTAACTTTTCTATCCTTAGGTTAATATCAAAACTCTTTGTTTTTAATTCCATGATCTATGTTTGATTTTATGAGCCTGATCACCTTGTTTGATTGACTTAGATCTATTGTTTGGATTAGGTTTGATTGTTGTCTGTGCAATCTTATTTATCCTTGAAACAACTCTTTTCCAGGACTCGTTGTTTGATTGCATCACTCGATTTCCTATTATCCTTGAGTGCATTGCATGATTTGAATTAAGCGTCCTTGTTCATATCATAGTTTCGCTTGGACCGTGGACAAGCGGAAACCCTAATAAGGATTGGAATTAACCTAGGAAATATAGAAAAGTGGATGAATCAATAATCGAAGGATTGAAAAGGTGGAATTGATTGAATGAACTCTACTTTCTTCTAATTGATTTGAAACTTGAATCTGTCTGCTTGCTTAAACCTAAAATCCCCTGTCTTTGCTTATTGAATTGATTTTTGGAAACATTGATTCTCTTGGGTTCGACCCCTTGCTTGCTTACTATACTGGTTAGTAAAATAGGGTTAAATTACTTTTGATCTCGGCATAACGACTTTAGTCGGGTCAATATACAAGTGCCATGTTTGGTTTATTTTAAGGTTTAAAGTGATCAAATTACAATTGACCACAAGTTCATAAACATCCAGATTATAAGCAAATCTAAACATACATATGTTAACAAGTTGTATTATTTTACACTTAAAATGCCTTTTAGGCTTCCAACCTAGAATATAGCACATACATTTGCTATTCAGCGTCACCCAAACTACGGCTCGCCACCAGCAGATGTGAACGTCGTAAAACAATCCAGTGTCATCAACGAGTTCAAATTTCAAATTAACGACTCCACGCACAAGGCTTGTACAACACCTGATTCAGCCTGATCTTAAGGCAATTGCAATTCACCACATTATTGTTTGTAGCTATCAAAATTGGGTTTTTAAGAACACTGTTTTTAGTAGAGGCTAGGGGTTCTCTAAGGAATTTTTGGTTAATAGTCAAACGGGCAGGAAGGGTAAAGCAAACAATCAAGGCAATGAGAGGAAGGACCAGGCCAAGCGATGGTCGGAAAACCGAGATCAACGAGGTTGGGGTTTGAGAGGGGAAGAAGGAACCAAAAGCACAAAGGTGAGGCCCCTGTAGAAATTGAGCATGTAGAACCCACAAACACTAGAGCGAAAAGCCCAGGTGAGAAAAGAGTGTACGTAAGAAGAGACCTTAATGGAATGTTGGACACACGAGGAGACATCACACAACCGAAGAGGAGGAGACGATGAGCAAGAACCGCCACCAACCCCTTCCACTTGTAGCGCCACCAGGGATGAACACCCAAGATCAGACGCTCTCCATCTGCACGCCGCAGAGATGGCAGCGGGGAACAAATTAGGATTTGAACTACTAGCCCACAATAAACGATTGAGAGCGGCGAGAATTACAGGTTTTATCTGACAACCATCCCGAAAAGCTCTTGAGTTGATCGCTTATTTCCGCTAGAGATCTGAGAAGAATCGTTAGGAGAAGCATCCATGGGAGTTTTACAGATTCTCGAAACTTCGAGATCTTAAATCCAAGAGCACATGTGTGGTAGATATCTTTTGGAGTCGGGTGTTTCACAGCCTTCTTGACCTTTGGGAGTGACCGGTGGCCGGAGATGGAGGTTCGGCGCCGTTTTTTTGGGCATCCATTGGATGCGGCGGAGGGTCTCTCTAGGGTTTTTTTTTACTGTCTACACGGGAGAATAACTCCTAATGAAGGGGAGGAATGTGAGGGTGAGAGGATTAAAGAATGGGAGAGAAAATTACTAAGTATAAGGGAAAACTTAAATTTATGTTGTTTGATTGAAAAGAAAATAAGATGGAAGAAAAACTAGAAATGGTTTTTGGTTGGAAGGAAAGGAGAGCAAAAATGTGTACAATTAATTCTTTTTTTTTTTGGTCTAAGGAGAGGCGGTATTATCCGTCCCCCAATGGGGGTTTTATTGATAGAAGAAAAAAGGGTTAAATAGTCAGCAAATTGGTGATAGCCCGACCCCTAACATCATCAAGCATTAAATTTTTTTAATTAAAAAAGTCTTCACTCACACTTTCCTTCCAAATTCCACCAATTTGGTTAGAATCATTTTTCTCTCACTTTCCCTTCTTTTTTTCTTTCTATTCACTCTACGTTCTTCCTATTTCTCCTATATTTTATTTACCCAAATAAAATTACTAATTTCCTTCACTTCCCCTCAATGAAAATCCTTCCATTTCCTCTTAACCAAACACACTGTCATTGTTACATATACGGATGGTGGATTTTGCATCTTTATTTATAATCAGCAGAGTAATGTGTTCTCAATTACCCTCTATTCTCACCCCGATCCGGGTTCAAAATGAAATATGTAAAAATAGGGGGGCGCTCCGGTACAATACATATTAGGGTGCAATGTGTGGTTAGATAATATGCGTTGGATCAACCCAAATCAAAGGATAAAATTAAGGAATGAAAATGAGAAAAATAGGGGGAATGTATAGGATTATCTCACGTTTAATTAAAAAAGGAAGGTGGTTGAAATTTAGGGGGAAAGAATAATAAATCGTTTGAAAAATTAAGATCAGAATCATAGAAAATCTTTTAAAACCCACGATTTTATATATATGGTAGTTGCATAATTTTAGGGATTGATAAGAATGAGAAGATTTATAGAAAAATTAAATAATCGAATTTACAAAGACAAAAACTCTGCAAAATCATTGAATATCTATTAGTCGACATTTGAAAAACTCAATAGGATTGTTTGAATAATTATAGAGTTGTATAATATTTATAGCAGATGTTTGAATAACTCGGTTTGATTGTTTGAAAAACTCAATATGATTGTTTGAATAATTACAAAATCGTATAATATTTATAGCCAATGTTTGAATAACTCAGTTTGATTGTTTGAATAACTCAGTTTGATTGTTTGAATAATTATAGGATTGAACATGTTTTAACGTTTGCATTATTTAGGTTGAATAAGTATTCGTCTTATCATGAAAAATAATTTGCTATAGGTTGAATAATTACATATTAAAATAGGTAAATACAACAAAAATATGAATCTTATATGAGCATTGAATAAGACAAAAATGGGGATGGTTACATCTCGAATATATACTACAATGAATTTGAATAAGTACATCTATTTTAATGAAAGTACAATGATATGTCGAAAACAACTAATCATTGTCGTTGTCTGCAAACTTCACCCACTTATACTTCATCGTCATTCTTCAATAACTGCATAAGATATATATACATGAATACCAATTCACGCATAGCAAAACACGTATATATGAAAAACAAGTCACACATGTTTGAATAACATGTCAACATGTATAAAAAACAACATATTAACAAATATGACTAAATTATTCAATGATTTTAAATAGTAATATGAGCATGTATTGACATGAATAGTATATAGACTATTGAATAACCATTACAATGATTATGAAAAACAACAGTTACTATTATGAAAAAGTTGTGACTCTTTGTAATATGTTATGATGTGAATAATCTTTACAATACTTATGAAAAACAATGTTGAATATTCGGAAAAATGTTTAAATTCTTCTATATTGTTATCAAAACATTTCTATAAAAAAAGTCATGCATATATGAATAACAAAGCAAACATATATGAAAAACAAGCCTCGAATATGTGAATAACAATGCAATGTATATTTGAATAAAACGTGGAGTATATATGAAAACAAAACAAACATATATGAAAAACAAGCCACTTCTCACCGAACATGTACGCACTATCAAACCTATACGCCTTGGTTTCGTGCTTAATCTTTGAAATTGAAGACCATCGATACCAAACATGGCACGAGATTAAACCCAGTAAATCGATCTCCAAACCCCTAGACACCGAATATGGCACAGGTTCGAACCCGGGAAATTAATGTGTCATTGTTGTTCGTTGTTGTGCCACGGATCTGCGTCATGACTCACGCCATCGCTGCATCGTGCTAGTCTCAGATTCCGATCGTGCCATCCACTCATCTTCGTGAGTCTGCAATGGTGCCATGAAATTGAAAATAAACGAAAGCTATGGATACAATGAAAAAGAAATAGGAAGAGATACAATGAAAAAGAAATATGAAGGGAGAGAAATGGATCCCAATCAGCAAAATAAGGAAAAAGAAATAAATCATGGCCAAAAATATAGGGATTTTCAATTAATATATCAGATTGTGTGCAAATCAAGTGCATCTCACCCACAAAAGTTTTATGCACCCTATTTATTTTTAATCCTCACCTTTTATTTATCCCAATCTGACGGATGTAGATTAACCACATGATTTACTCTAAGAGAGTATTTTACTAGAGTGTGATTCTGTAAAAATAAAGGTCACGAACGGAATATGTAGAAATTAAAATTAGATGAGACCAAATAAAATAAAAAATAAAAGGGAGAATTGGGTATATAGCCATTGAAACTTATCTAATGAGAAATATATCCATCAAAATATTAAAATTGGATATATGTGCATCAAATCCTAACAATCTTATATAATCATCCAGATAATATCTTTTTAAAATTAGTGAAATTTCATTGCTAAAAAAGCATATTAATTGATTTTCTTAATTAATTTTAGTAATTAATTTCTTTCTGTTCTGCTTGTACTCGTGGAAACTGAACTCTTAATATCTTCCAATCTCTACTCTTGTCCTGTACGCAATTTTTCCAAGTGTTCCAAGGAGAGTTTTTAATCTCCCCTACTATAATTTATTGTTTAAAAAATATCAAATTTAAATTACTGTAATATTGTTCCATGTTCAAGCAATATATTTTTTTAAAATCAATTTAAAAATTTCTTGGGTCAAGAATCAATGCTCAATTGCTCATACACTAAAATTATTAAAATTGAATTTTCTTCATTTTCGACCAAGAGACCTAATGATTTTAACACCAATTTTAAGGATTATTAAAATAATAAATAAATTAAATATTGAAGATCACTCTTATAATTACATTTTTGGTGAGAATTTTCTTTTAAAAGAGATTTTTTTTATAGTTTAAATTTTATTCTTAATTATTTTTAATTCAAAAATATTAGATATAACAAACGAAAATCCTACGTGGTAGCCCTAAGGTTGAACATTATTTATAAGGTGTACCAATATTTAACATAATTCGCATGGTAACCCTAAGTTTAATTCAAAATCCATCAAATAACCTTAAAATTTAAAATTAACCTTTTCGTTAATTGTGTTTATAAGAAAAAACATAATATATATTTTAAAAGATAAGAACAAAACGCGTTTCTAATTAAGCATGAGGACGCCTTCTGATCTCTTTCTTTCAACTGCCATAGTGGAGAAGTTACCTGACGAAGTGGTTGGCGGTGTTCGAAAACAATACCTAATCTGAGGTGTGGTGTGCATCTTTAAATATCCCAGAATTGAGTTGAAATTGATTTTTTTTTAATTTAAGTCGAAATTGAATTCAGGAATTGGATTGGAGATTTAAGAAATGGTGTTTAAGCTTTTTAAAGTGTACAGATATGTAATTTTTTGGACAGTGCTTGATTTACAAGTTGATTGTTACTTATGCTGTACAAAAGGGTATTGCGCCTTATAGGACGAAGTAAATGATCAATGAATTGAAAATGTTCATTAATATATTCTACTAAAAATCTCTTCTAAACTACTTATTTATCATATCGTTCACTAATCATATAGTTTAGAATTGAAAAACATGCCTAAATTAACTACTGACACAAACTAAATCGCCAACTTCTTCGTGCACCTCTATTGGCATCGGTGCCGATGTTTTGTCCATTGTCTATTTAGGAAACACCGGTAGAGGAAACACTAGAAGGGATCGATGGGCATCGGCAACAACATCCGAAGAGATGAATTCTTGGTCACCGACATTCGTCATTGCACACCGCCGACCACTTCGTCAGTGTCTTGTGCATCATGCTTGGATGCGTCTTCTTCATTGTAGTTGAATGAACAAAATTAGACGTCTTTTACTATTTTACAAGGGCGCTTCGAAACATGTTTAGTTTTTATGTTTTTACAATTTCAATTATCTTTTTCTTATAAACATAAAGTTAACGGAAAACGTTTATTTTAACGTTTTTGGATATAGGGTGGATTTTATATTAATCTCAGGATTACCACGCGAATTACGTTAAATATTGGTACATATCATAAATAATGTCAAAACTCTAAAGTTACCACGTGGAATTTCCGTATAACAAATAAGGATAATTAGACAAGCTTGTTAAAATTTGATGGATATATATCCAATTTTAAAATTTAGATGGACATATTTTCAATTAAACAAGTTTCAATAGGTACATATCCCATTCTCCCAAAATAAAAATAGATATGTTATCGGGCACGGCTTCGTTTAATCTGCTGATAGTCTAGAAGGCTGTCGTACGCGCTCAAGAATTCCTCTCGAAGTTGTTCGAAGATTATTTTGATTTTGTGTGTTCCTGGTATAGCGAAAGAAACAGAGGGAGAAAGAGATGGCTCTAAACCCACAGCTTTTTCCCAATGGAATGCCCGTGCCTTTCGTGAATGAGATGTTCGTCTTGGCTAGAGATGGCGTTGAGTTTGATGTTGACAAGATTCCTGGGTACATCTCCGCTCCCTCTATCTCTCTTTGGCGACATGGTCTTGTCTTTGTTTTTGTACGATTGGATTGCCTGATAGGTTTTGCGTAATTTCCCTTCAAATTTGAAAGGAAAAGGTTTTGTGTAACTATGCTGTATGATTTCGGCCGTGGATTGTGTGTGATCAGTTTGATTTGGTGTGTTTTTTAGCCCTAATTCGCTAGTTCCTTTTTCAATCGAATTTCTAGGGTTTTTGCCGATATGAGATGATCATCCGCTTTTAACTTCTTTGGGATCTTTAATTCTTTCAATTGCTGCATCGGTTGGGATCGGAAACATGGGAATCCAACATTTACACTCTCGCAGGATTAAAAATCTGCAACATTTTAGACTTGGAATTTACCAATTTATGGATCAACAGCTCAAATTGTAGCTACAACAGTTTTTATCTCTCCCCGCAATATATTATAGCTAAATTGCAGAAGGCATCTTACCATCAGATAATATCTCTTTTGTGTATTAGGCCCCCTTTTGTTGTTAAAGGTTTGAGTTTTCTGGTTCATGGTTTTGAAAGTTTATTATCCATCGATTGATTTTGTTCTGCATAAAGAAAACAATCACCTCTGCGGCTTGGTTTTCTTTCCTTTGCTTTTTGAGGAGGTGCCCTGACTTATGCTTTAGGATAGTTATTTATTATTGACCAAATGTTTGTTGTGGTCTTTTATAGATGCTGAACTTATGCCTTACCTGGCAATTGGGGTCTGATCTATGACGGGAACTGGCCTCTTCTATACTCCATATTATGCTCTTAAATATTAAGATTGTGGTTATTAGGATGATATGTTGGCATGTTGCTCTCTATCTTGTTCTTGTTTTCGATATCTGAGGTTTTTGCTCTTGTCTCTTGTTGTCAGGGGAGGTAAAGTTAAAGCCAGAGGAACCATTTACTTGTCAAATATACGGATGGTATTTGTTGCAAGCAAGCCTGTTGGAAATTTCTTTGCATTTGATATGCCATTGGTATGCTAACCTTAGACTATTGAATTGAACAGAATTTCATTTATTGAGTGTGTTAAAAATTCACAAGTACATCAATTTCTCAAAAGTAGGCTAGTTTCAATAGTCAACTACACTATATCACCTGCATCTTATTCAGATTCTGCTATCGCCACATGTTTATTTGTTTGATGATTTCTCATATATGCATTTTCATTTCTTGTAGCTATATGTACACGGTGAGAAATTCAATCAGCCAATCTTTCACTGCAACAACATTTCTGGGTCTGTAGAGCCGGTAAGCACTTTTTTGCTTGTTTCAAATATTTTCTTTCCTGTATACATTGCTTGCTGTATTGGAGCTTAAGCTTTCACAATCTTCAGGTTGTTAATGTAAACGAGCACAGGGCCTTATACTCCACCCACTCCTTCAAAATATTGTTCAAGGAAGGTGGGTGTGGGACTTTTATTCCCCTCTTCTTTAACTTGATCAGATCAGTGAGGCAGTATAATAGTCAGTTTACTACTCCTGCATCTGAGCCACAGCCTCGTGCTGATCCTCTGCAAGCTTCCCAAACTCCGGTTGATGAGATGATGAGGCAGGCGTAAGTAAAATACAAAACGCTACTTTCTCCCTTTTTTATTGTTTTTTTTAATTTTTGAAGTACTAATGTCTGTTTTGTGTATGAATGGACCTTTTTCAGCTATGTGGATCCCAACGACCCTACAAAGATATTCTTGCAGCAGCCGACTCCTCATTCCAACCTCAGGCGAAGGACATACCATTCTCAATCAGAAGAGCAGTCGATATAATGTCTTAGAAGACGTGCATGTAAACTCCGCCATGGGAAAGATACTAAAGACCTTGTCATCCTGTTTTTAATCTTTGTTCCTTGTGTTCTTCTGCGATGCTTGTTTTCTTCATCTTTGGTTTGTGGTTGGGGGAGTGCTTGGAAGTTGGAACTGCATACTGTAAAGGATAAAATCTGAGCTCTTTGTTTATCAGTATTGTCACTGTGAATAAGATATGCGGGAAGGTTGAATATGTTGTTTTCTTATGACAATTGTTGATGAGTACTTGCATCAGCTACATGATTTTTTTTCCGAAGGAGAGGCAACATTTTGTGTCCCTCATGGGGAAATTTTATTAAAGGTACATGATTTTTTTTTAATACTCATATGAGGTACATAAATCATAATATCTATTTAGGAGTATTTGGTTGGCTGAATGAACAAGCTAGATCACCTCTACCCAAACTCAGTGAATAAAAAGGCAGCGAAAATGGGATCGATAAGGCTAGAGATGAAAAATGAACGTTTTTTAGATCAAGATGCTCCTTTCTTTATTTATAGATTCATGTAATGTTATGGAACTCATAAATTTATTTTATGTAGTGTAAAATTTTAAGTTAGATATTCTATAAGCATTATAGTTAGTGCTCAACTGCTCAACCTAAAATTTAAGAGAGGAGGTGGGTGGAAGAGAGATTAGGAAAGAGTGTATCTTAATATGGGAGGTAGGGTTGTAAATGAATAGATGTGTTCATGAGAAATTAGGTATTCGGCTTGGTTTTTGTTTGTGTTCAGCTCGATTTATAAACAAGTTGAGCTTGAGCACAATTTTAAGACTCGAAAGATAAACAAACTGAGCTTGAGCACAACATATCTCATGAGCAAGCTCGATTATATGCTCATAAAAAACTTGATTATACGTTCATAAAAAACATGATTATACATTCATGAATAAGCTCAATAATATATGTATATTATATACAATATATAGTTTATGTTAAATTACATATTTTTTGTAGTCTCTCTCTAGTTTAAGTTTTAGTTTCATTTGCTTGTATAATTGATAAGTAAACGAGTTGTTGGCAGATTTGTCTAATGAGGACACTAAATGAGAGGTTCGCGGGCTAAACTCGAGCTTAGTGAGCATTTAATGAACCAAGCTCAAACAGATCGAACCAATCTCGCCATTTTTAACAAAGCCGAGCTTGAGCTACTCAAAGCTCCGCTCAGCTCGGTTTGATTACAGCCCTAATAGGAGGGAGATATGAGGATGGAAAAAATATGGGTTTGAGCCTTTGAGGAGATTAAAAACGTATAATGGTTTCTTTTTAAATTATATATAAATTTGTTTTTTATTCTATAAAATATCTTAGAAGTGCTCAGACGAGAAAGCGAACACCTTAGCGGGTGAGTGCCTTTAAGAAAACGTACACTTCAGCCTATGAAAGTTCTGAATCACCAACATTTATTGCTCGTTTGGTTAAATGCGGAAAGTAAAAATCATAGGATTTTAATTCATAGGAAATGGAATTCCCGATAATTGAATTTTATGGGATTTGTCAAAATGTGTTTGGTTATAATTGATTACCCAATAATTAAATTGCTACAACTTGTTTGGTCGAAAGAGAAAAATCATGGGAATTTATTTAAAATTACTATAAGAACATTGTTGGAACATTCGTTGTTCCATGGTTTCTCTTAGTTTTGATGATAACAAACTTAGATGGTATAACTTGCTTCTGCATGTAAGTGTTTCCAGAAAATAGGTACATTGTCATGGGTGACGGAACATTGTGAGGAACAATGGAGGGAACGAGTGACGGATTTAGGAAGCGCATCTCGAAGGGACGCGTCTTTCTATTTATGGCAAGTTACCAGATCTTCTATGAGCGATCTTCTATGAAGATTTGACAGCTACGGGTGGTTGCTTAAGAAGATCAAGGAAGGATAAGATCAAGCTTGCTCGATCTTATCTAGGAAATCCGATATCATTCGGTTTTGGAAAGAATCGAATTTGGTTGAGGATACAAATCACAACTTATACTTTCTCCTATTAGTGTGGGATTTGTTAAGTGGAATATCAGCGCATTTAGGCAAGAAATGTGTGTTAGATCAGACTTGAGATTTCTTATATATAGCTAGGTTATAGCTAGGGTTTAAGTGTGGTTGGTCAACGACGAACTTGAGAAGAGAGATTTTCGAGTGTTCTAGTGTGTGTGGCTTTTTCCGGTGAAGAATCCACAATTGAGTGAGTACTCAGGTCAGTAGTTTACTTTCACTTAATGTTTACGCTTAGAGTTGTAGAAGTCTAGTTGGTTGAACTTTGGTTGGTACCTTAGTTACTAGAGAACTTGACTTGCCTTGTAATCGTTGAAACTTAATACAAAGTATTCTATTGGAAATCCTCTGAGAAGGAGTCTCAGGGTTAGAGGTTTTTCTTTCTACGACTTGCTGGGCGGGCAGAAAGTTTTCCTCTCTAAATATTGTGTTCTTTTTGTTTATTTCCGCTGCCCAGGAAACATTGCTAGTTTCGTGCTTTGTTACTAACGCGTCACGATCCAACAAACCCTTATCCATAAAAAATACTACGTAATAATGTAACTCAAGGGTAAATAAGAAATTTATAATTTAAAAGGGAAAAAAATTTAAATAAATATGGAGGAACTTAATCTTACCCACCCCACCATGGTAATTGCAATTCCCCCGTTTTGGAGGAATTGCAATTCATGAGAATTTAAGTTCATAAGTTTTTTTTATAAAAATAATCCAAACAAACACATATATTAAAAGCTATTTTTGGATTTTCAAAATCATGTAATTTTAAACTTTAACTAAACAATCACTTAGACGTCGCCTATATAATAATCAAGTGAAATCATACAAAATCACCAACATCAATTTCATCGTTAACAAAAGCCACACACTCCTTAAATGTCTTTTAAAACAAAACCACCGAGCCAAAAGTTTCATGTCACCTAGATCTATAATTTACAAAACTGTATAATACTTCGATCGAAGAATGACATTGACAATGGGTAAATAAAATGCAATTTTAACCAAATTTAATAAACCGAAAAATTCAGAGAAAGCAAGGACCAACTTTTGAAAACTCAATTTGATGGTTCCATTAAAAGTGTTATAAATCTTATAGTACATTTATCATCAAAATAACTCATGGTTTAAAAAAAGAGGAACACTTGATCACATTTAAGAGTGCTTCAAACAAGACGCAGATTGGTTTTTTTGTGCTTAGGCAAGGGGACAAGAGAAGTTGCAGGGACTGTAAGATCATTTCGAACGAAGGTCTTTCGACGCAGCATAGATTGTTAGCTATGGACTTGAAATGGCTCCATAGAAAGGGAAGGACCACCAGTGTGACACAACCTAGGATCAAATAGGGGCGCCTGAACGGGACGAATGTACAGATCTTTGGGGAAAGGGTTGTACAGGTGGAAGAGGCAAAAGGAGCTTGGCAAGTGAGGAACAGTGTAGACGTTATGTGGGGCAAGTTGGCAGAGTGCGTGCGGAGAGTGGCTTGTGGCGTGCTGGGTATATCTAGGGGAAATAGCAGAAATAGAGGAGCTGAAATGTGGTGGAATGAAGAAGTTCAAGAGAAGGTTAAATGCAAACAGTTGGCGTACAAAAGGTGGGTGGAAAGCAATGACAGCGACAGAGAAGCGTGTCTGGCAGAATATAAAGTGGCGAATAAGAAGGCCAAGAAAGCAGTGGCGATCGCAAAGGAAAAAGCGTATGAGAGGTTGTATAAAGCTTTGGACGAAGGGGGGGGGAGTGTTGTACAGGTTGGCTCGAGGAAGAGAGAGAAAGAGCAGGGACTTGGATACAGTGAAGTGTGTAAAAGATGAGGAAGGAAGGATGCTAGTTGAGGATGGTCAAATAAAGGAGTGTTGGCAGAGGTACTTTTGTAGTCTCCTAAATGAGGGCCAGGGGTCTACAGTGGAGACACAAGAGTCAGTGAGTCAGTCGGATTGCCTTTTCTTCAAACGCATCTCCAGGGTCGAGGTGCAGGATGCACTTAGGAAAATGAGCAACAAGAGATCAATAGGACCGGATGAGATCCCAGTTGAAGTATGAAAGTGTTTGGGGACGAGAGGCCTAGAGTGGCTTACATTACTTTTTTTTAATGTTATTTTCTTCACCGCCAAGATGCCAGAGGAGTGGAGGCTCAACAGCTTGATCCCACTGTACAAAAACAAAGAGGATGTGCAAAAGTGCAACAACTACAGTGGTATTAAGCTCCTCAGTCACACTATGAAAGTATGGGAAAAGGTGATTGAAACTAGGCTGAGGAGGATAATCAACGTGTCGAAGAACCAATTTGGTTTTATGCCAGGGAGGTCATCTATTGAGGCTATTCATTTGATTAGGAGGTTGGTAGAGGCCTACAAAGAGAGGAAGAAAAATTTGCATATGATTTTTATTGATTTGGAAAAGGCCTACGACAGGGTGCCTAGAGAGTTGCTTTGGAGATGCTTGGAAGCTAGAAAAGTTTCAAGGATATATGTCAGAATTCTAAAGGACATGTATAAGGACTCATTGACTAGTGTATGCACCCCCGGGGGGGGGGGGGACACAGAGTTTTTCCAAGTGGGGGTCGGCTTGCACCAGAGGTCAGCTTTGAGCCCGTTCCTTTTTGCTACAGTTCTGAATGTTCTGACGAGGGAGATCCAAGAAGATGTACCCTGGTGTATGCTTTTCGCCGACGACATTGTGTTAGTGGATGAATCGAGGGAGGGAGTTTGCAGAAAGTTGGAATCCTGGAGAGAGAAACTCGAGACAGAAGGTTTTAGGCTGAGTCAGACCAAGACAAAGTACGTGGAATTTAAGTTCAGCCAAGAGGAGGAGCCAGATGAGGAAGTACGCTTGGGAGGAGAGGCCATAGAAAGAAAGGAGATGTTCAGATACTTAAGCTCAGTTGTGCAGAGTGATGGGAGCGTCGAAGAGGACATCAAAAACCGGATACAAAGGTGCTGGAAGAAGTGAAGGGGTGCTTCTAGAGTGTTATGTGACAAGAAGGTCCCACTCAAACTAAAGGGGAAATTCTACAAAACTTTGGTTAGACCGAGCATGTTGTATGGGGCAGTGTGTTGGCCAACTACAAAGGCGCAGGAGCAGAAACTAATGGTAGCAGAGATGAGAATGTTAAGGTGGATGTGCGGGGATACGATACTAGACAAGATAAGAAATGAGGTGATTAGGGGCAAGATGGGAGTGGCCAATTTAGGAGAAAAAACTCCGAGAATCGAGGCTCAGATGGTTCGGGCACATACGGAGGAGACCGCCAGATATCCCAGTACGAAGGATCGAAAGTTTGACCGCTAGGGATTTTTGTAGGGAAAGATCGAGGCAGGCCGAAAAAGAGTTGGAAGGAAGTCATAAAGCAAGATCTCACTATTTTGACAATTTCTACAGACCTGGCCATGTGTAGGGATCAATGGCGCGAGAAGTGGAAGAGCGATAGTAGCTTTGACCTAGAGGGAGTATGATGCGACCCCCGTCATGGATGCTAGCCAGGAGGACGACGCCTTCACACTTCGCTCGGATGGCCCCGTCACCCGTGCCCGGGCTCGTGCCATCGAGACCGCGACACAGTCACTTGTGTCGTGCCTATCCGCAGGCCACGACGCACCATACACCGCAACCTCATTCGACACCATCAGCGTCGTCGGCGCGTTGAACCTCGAGACAAGCTCTCGGAATCACTGTGCCAAGAATCGCCAACCTCGCATCTCGCATCGGCACTCGGATCGCAAGACGAGGTCTTCGCAAGCCCTCGCCAACACCTCGTGCATAGACTCGGAGTCGGATCCCAACTTGAGGTTCTCGAAAGCCTCAGAGAACCTCGAGTGCCAGCAACCTCGCCCGTTCCGTAGCTCCGCGCCAGCGCGCCCCAGCGCCCGTGTCTTGACCTCGCCAACGCCGCGCCAGCTTTGTCGTGACACTGCGAGCACGGTCACGGACGACCTATCCTTTTTATAGTAGTTTTTGCATTGTTTCCACTTTAGAACATTACTATTAGTAGTTTTATGGTTTTAGTAAGTGATTAATGGGCCTTGTGCCGATAAATAACGGACTCGCGCCACTGGGCCTTGATCTGCGCATCAACCCTAGGCGCGCCTCCTTCAGATTAGGGTTTCTTCTAGTTTTCTCTAGTGCCGCCTCTATATAAGGTGGTTTAAGTTGTTATTTTCATTTAGCGCACACTTGGGATTAATATAGTAGAGGGTTTGCTCCTAATTCTTCCCTCGTGCCAATTGCGCCGCCACATTCAATCGATCAAAGCTCTCGTTTTACTTGCAATTGTTCTTGTAATTCAACAAGGTTCGATCAATTCAATATTGATTCGAATCCCTCCAAGCCTTCCGCCACGCGTTTTCGAGACCTAATACTCAAACACCACGTCGATCCGTCGCATCCCATACGAGGGACGCATCAACTGGTATCAGAGCCAAGGTTTGAGTAAGTATCGTTTAACCCTCTTTATTTCATTCTCACACGATCTTTCCGCTGCATCTAACCCTAGATCTCATCCTCCACTTCGTAAACCACCACCTAGGGTCCCGAATTATTTTTTCTTGCAATCGTAAATTGATAAAAAAAAAAACACATCAACCGTGACCCTTACTCAATCGATCTATTGATTTTGGTGAAGTTGTTACTTTGTCTTGCTAGTTGCATGAACATAGGACTTGTTTTGCCAATTTCTCTCGTGCTTCTATTGAGATTGCTTGCATGTTGAGTCTTATTATTATCTTGTTCCGATTCTAGAAGAGAAAACCTAGAATTCGTGTTTGTCCTGCATAAAAAAAAATCCTTCGACTATCAAAGCCAAAATAAGGTAACATAGTCGATTGTTAAAAAAAATCTCTTGGAGATCACAAGCCAAAATAAGGCAAGATCCTCCAAATCATATCTTCTATTTTCGGCAACCCTAATTGCCGCAGTCTCTTGCTTGTTTGATTTTGGTTTCGACATTTACCTTGTCTTGCTTTGCTTGCATTGTGATTTTTGGATCCATATCTTTGATCGAGTTGTGTGACCTTAGCCTTGCCAATCCTAGTTCGTGTGGTTTGAACTAAAAGGTCGGCTTGACTTAAGCGAACCGTCAACTCGTTGTCTTTTGCTTGTGAACTTCTTACTGCTTCGATGACTGGTGTTACCATAGGTACCGTTTCGGACTCGGGAGATGGTGACAACAACAACAACAACAATAACCGCAGTTGCCGAACCCAAATGAGAATTTTTCTCCGGAGGCATTGGCGCGCATCCAAGAGCTCGAAAAGCTCTTAGCCGAGAGCCAGGCTCAATCCAAGCACACGGTGCCAGGGGCCCATGCCCTCGCCTAGGAGATCCACGCTAACCCGGGGGTTCCCGCGGACGATGTCGCCAAGGCTCGTGCCAAAGGGAAGCAGTATGCTCAACCGTCGTCTCAATTCGGTCATATCAACTGAATGGAGTCGATAAAAGAAAGTCGCCACTATGATAAGCACGATGGTGGTCCCCGGACCGCGGATCGCTATCAAATGGTGCGAGATTATCGGGACACACAGGTGTACGACGTATATTCCGATGAGGAGTACGACTCCGAGGAGTATAGACGCCAACACATGAGTGGAGATCCCAAGAAAAAGAACAAAAAGAAGAAGTCGCCGGCGTACGTTTACGAAACCCCAAAGCGGAAGCACGGGGCCAAGTACTACGATGTCGACGCATACAGAGTTGAGGATGACCTCGAGCATCAAAGTGCTCGAAGTCCATTCTCGGATTTTAACAATGATTATGATGAGTTTAGTGATTACTCTAACGAGTCGTCTTTTGAGCATCCAAATGTGCAGGATCCAGAAGAACTTGACAATCGGCCTTCGCATTGGATACCACCACCGCGCCTAGCCAAAAACCGCAAGGAATATGACCGAGTCTACGGCTCGGGACGCAAGCATGGCTCGAAGGGACGGCGCGACAGGGATCGCGACTCACGGCGTCCGCGACGACGCGATGATGGAGATGATCCTGACGATGGTGACAACGACCCACACCGAAGCCAACCTAGGCACCGAAGAGATCGACGCGCGCGCTCGCCTCGGCGCCTCAGCCCTCGGCGCGATCACGATCGTCGCGAAGCCAGGGATCCGCGCCACAACCGCCGCGATATAAAGGTAAAATTCGAACCCTTTTATGGTACTTATGATCCTGATGCGTTTATCGAGTGGTTGTAGGGAACGGAGCACACGCTTCGACATTTAGGGTATGAAGATGACGAGAAAGTGGAAGTTGTGACTTTGCACTTCCATGGTGCCGCTCGGACATGGTGGAACCGATTCGAGTCCGAAAGGATTCGACAAGGCAAGCCCCTTATCCGAGAGTGGCATCAACTCGTTTACATATTGAAGAAAAGGTACATCCCGGCGGACTACAAGGACAAGATGCATATAGAGATTATGCGCATCAAGCAAGGGTCGATGACGCCGGAGGAGTATTTTGTGATACGTGATTGCCTCGGAATCCTCCTTGATAATCTCATATATGACCCACACGATCCCGATCTTGCCTTGTAATATCAGATTCGATCCTACAATTGCTTCAAAGTTAGAAACTTGCGATCCAAGTAAACAATTTAATGAACAAAACTGATTTGTAACCGGTTGGATAATTGAAAGAATTAACTGTCGATAGTTCAATTGGATTGGCTCGATCGCTAAATCCAATTGATTAACTAGAATGATCTTTAACAATCAATTCTAGAACAATCTAATATTAATCAAATCAATCAAACAACAAGAGAAGAGAGAATGAGAATTCGGTGATGATGATGATCTCGGATTGATGTTGATCGAACTTGCAAGCATAGACAACTCGTTATTTTTGTAACACCCCCTTACTTACCCTGGAGGTATTACCGCCAGTAACCCCGATTAAGACTAAATTGAAGCTACCCAAGGCTTTAAATTGAATGAACAAACTAAAAGAAACATTATAGCGGAATAAATACAATTGGTCTTATACAAACCTTAACTCAAAAAGAAGTATATAAATAGAACAACCTTCTATTTGAACAAAGTCTTTAAAAATCTTCCTTGAGTTCTTAGCTTTACAACTCAGCTTCGCTTTGAAGTAGTTCAACCATGATCTTCACTCAAGTATAGCTTTTGGAAACCCTTCTTCAACTTCTTAGACTTCAAACCTCTGAATCTACTCTTCAGAACAACTTCCAAGAAGACCTGATGTGTCGTATACCAACGGTGGACACCAGCCGACCATATAAAAGAAAAGAAGATGGACGGGTTAGTCTAATGATAGACTAGCAAGCGGAGAATCTAACTTGGTTCTTATGGTTGTAACTAAACATATTGGCATCCAAATCCGAATAGACTCGGATCATGATCCAACAGTTAGCGGTCTTATAGAGGATAAGAAGAAGACTCGCATAATCAAAAGAGAACACCACCGCTTGTGGTTTCTTTTAAGAAGCATACACAATTGTTGGGAACTCATATTAATCACATCACATTTTGAAAAGCCTCCATCGACTAATTAGATTCACTTAATCAAAGTTTGATTAAGAATCATTCATAACCGGGAGCAAGAATGGCTTTCCGACTGGACGAACCATTCAGGTATAATAATGTGCCTAACGCACTTATCTTATATTACTTTCAAAACTTTTCACAACCAAGTTGGTGGCTTTTAATCGGCTCGAACTACCGCCGAATACTCTGGTATTGTAGAGATCCTCGGAGTATTTCATCCATGGTCATCTACCCTGTACCGAGATCACAAGACTTAAGCTATCCTTGATCCCTCATTTTTGCATATGGTGAGGTAGAGATCCCAGAGGCCTATTACCAGGTCATCTACACTACACCGTGCCGAACCTGCACTTAGCTAGAGTGCGCAACAAACCCCTTGCCCAAAAAGCAAGGGAAGAGTCATGACTCACCATTAGGATTAGGCCCCTCCTAATTCAATATTGTTTTAAAGAGAGGATATGGAACCATGTTTCCCCTCCCTGAAACTACCTTAATTCAATAACAATGTCTCAGCGTGAGACAGCATCCAAGGTCACCCATAACGGACCTAAATCCAGTTCTACCGCAAAACTGAATAAACAACATGGTCATTATTTCTAACAAATATAACACCCTATCATATTCTATTAATCATACAAGTTGTTCCCAACGCAAATATTAAATGGGATCCAATTCCTCATTTAATAACAATAACGCAAGAGAGAACCGTTCACTTGCCTTAGAAGGCGTGCTCAACGTCCTTCGCAATTCCAACAGAAATCTTTATCGTCCTTCTGACAAATATAACCAAAAGGATTTCTGAGCAACGAGCTCATAGAAAATACTTCTTAGTTGTATACTCAGCTTCTACAACTTCCTAATCGATAAACGATTTAATTTCCGAATATCGATATATAATAAATCCTTAGTTATCATGCTTTAAGGAGCCATCTTGGCGGAATTATAACTAATTATCCGCTTCACTTTCGTAACAATTTTCTAAATAAAAATTGTTCATTAGCAACAGTTTTTAAAGATTACCAAATCTCGAATCAAACGGATTAACAACGAATCCTGAGTAATTATCCGAAGTCCTTTACCTGCCAATCGGTATCCGAAACTTGTATTCGCTATAACGGAAGATCTGGGCGTCCGTTTCTCGAGCGGTTCAAACCTGTGGAACCGTATCAACGTCAGGATTATAAAAACCATAAATTTAATTAGCAAAGCGGAACCAAAAGGCCCTTACGGTGGCTCCGCAATCAGCCCGCTAATTAATTTCGATCGTATATACCTTCACTCGAGCCCATGGCTCATTTGGCTCGATCATGGCTTGATCCCCGAGTCCGAGGGTGGCTGGGTGTTGCCCGACAGCGGCTCCCATGGTGGTTGGTGGTCGGACAAGCTACCGTTCGCCGGCGACGTCGCGCGGCGTGGTCGAAAAGGTTGGCCGGCGGTGAAGGTTCGAAGTCCTTCCTCCCGAATCCGACGTCGTCGTCCCGTTCCTCTTTTACAGCAGCAGCAACCAACTTGTATTAAGGAGGAATAAGAAGATAAGGGTGGAGGTGAGGAGGAGGAGGTATATGGTGGTGAAGATGGTGGCCGGCGTGAGGAATCCCGAGTCCGTCGCTCCGTCCGTTCACTCTCGGTTCCTTCCTTTGTTTTCAAATGAAAATGAAGACTTTGAATAGTCAAAAGGGACGTGCCCTCACCAAATCCATTCTCACCTCTTCCTTCACAATTAAGAGATTGAAAGGCGGTTTACAAACAAATCCGTCTCGGAACGGGACTCGCGTTAAAGCGGTAAAATTATGTACCTCGGATGGAAAAACTTACTAAACGAAAAACGTCCCGTAAATTATGTAGACTAATAAAATTAATTTTTCATGATTTTATCACGCTACCTTCAATTTTTAAGGCTTCCGTTTCGAATTTTAAATCCTTTACAGTACATAATTACAAAGACGGCTTATCCAATAAATATTCTTTTTCCACTGAAAAATCCTAGAATTCACACCGATCCATAAAATCATTTCTTTGTGATTTTAGGATATCACCAAGAATTTTCTAGGATTTAATCTCCAACAAAAATATTGGATTAAGCGTTAACGGACAAAAAGATTAAAAAGGATATCCGAGAAAATTCAAAAATATCCTCAAAAACCGCAGTTATTACAATTTTGAGCCCAAGGACGAGATAAACCTTTCTTAGGGTTTATCTCATCTCAAGCTGTTTTTTCATTAATGGAATTGCAAAGTATAAATAGAGATACAAAGTTGATCCTTGGAGAGCAAGTAACCCATGTCTTGCTTCCAAAGATATAATAAAATATCTAGACCTATAACAAACTAGATTCACTTAAATAAAATAAATCATGGCTGATTTATTTATTTAAGAAAATATCCTAACAAACTCAAAATATCTAAAAGATAATAAAAACATAGGAGAGAGATTATCAACCAACTAACATATGCCTATGGTCGAAATCTCTAAGGGCCCATTTGGTATCGATATCTCAGTATATCAGATATCGGTATCGGTATGAGATATGGGTTTGGGATTTGATATCCATATCTCTTGTTTGGTATAAAAAAGATATCAGACGCAAGAAGTGGCATTGAGGCCAAATCTAGGAGAGGGAGGACCAAATCTAAACGGCATTGGAATAATTTTGGAGATTCCAGATCTAAATTGGTGGTCGGTGGTGGCTGCAGCAACGATCGAGAATGGAACAAAATTTGTTCCAGACTTGAAAATTAATTAGTGGTGGGTGGAGGGTGTTAATTGCAGTGGTGGCTGCAGCAATGATCGACCATGGAACAAAATTTGTTCAAGATTTGAAAATTAATTAGCGGTGGGTGGAGGGTGTTAATTGCTGTAACGAGAGAGGCGAGGGGTTGAACAGGAGAGGAGGCAAAGAGCAAATATCACTCATACCGGTGTTAATCTGGGGTTATCAAATGAGAGCAAAATGGGAAAGGGGGATATCACAAGATATCGGTTGATATCTATACCCAAAGATACCAAACACTAGATATGGACATAAATTATGTCTATACCCATATCCCATACCTAGGTATCAATACCAAACGGGCCCTAATTATTCTAGCATAAAAACGTCCATAAATAAAATAAATAAAGATAGAAATTTAAACTGGAGATAAGATTCCCGTAAGACTTGAATAGCTCTCAGTAAAACCTATTTTTCGTCCCTTTTCTGTTGGATTCTGAATTTGATGTAAACTACAAAGTTGTAGAACTTTTAATTATCTTTCCAACGCATATTTACTGGACTTGATATGAATTTTTTAGCCCAAGTTATGACCAGCTTACTGAGCACTATTTTTAATTTGACGGGTTTCTTAACTTTCTGAACTTTTGTGACTTGATTCTCTTCCTTGCTGGCCTTGGACGCCATGGATGAATATTTTGAAGAGATAGTATCAAGTCCATGAACACCTCTTTGAATTTGAACGCTTGAGACCTTGGAAAAGGTCTTGTTCTTGACCTCCTAGACACCTTCTTTTCAACCTTGTTCTTCATGGTCCTTTGATCGCTATCATTTTGCCAAACTTGAAGACATGTTCTTCAAGGCTGGCATGAGTGTGTCGCCCTCGGTGATGAAGACGAGGTTCATCTCGGGTTTGCGACAATCAATTCAAGATCGCTTGGAGATTCTACCAATCAAAGATCTCAACAACTTGGTTCACACCGCAATGCAAATCCATAAACAAGAAATGGGAGCCAAGTCTGGTTGGTCGAATCAAAGGTATGTTTCTAATCCTAGTCAATCCGGTTTTTCTACTAATCGGGTTTCTCCTGCTTTGCCAAGTGTTATGCCAGATTCCAAGGCAAAGGCCGAAGCCACGCCTTCCAAAGCGCCAGCCGCGCCACGCAACGTCGAGCCGAGTGCCGATCGCGCACGAGACATGGCGTGCTACAAATGTGGGGGTCGTGGCCATATTCAACGGAACTGTCCGAATTCAAAGAAGGTGTTGTTTACCACACAAGGAGATCCTTATGACAGCCAAGAGGACGAGGAGATAGAGCCACCGCTGATCGAAGGCGCCGAGCTGGAGTGCGACCCTTCCGAGGCTCTCGGCGTTTCCAAGCTTCAATTGGTGACGAGGCGTGCTTTAAGCATGCGCGAGGCACCCAAAACCGATCAACGAGAATAGCTTTTCCACACTCGTTGCTTGGTTAACAATGTGTCCTTGAGCGTCATCATTGACTCGGGGAGTTGCGCCAATTTTCTCTCCAAAAAAGTGGTTGATCACTTCAAGTTGTCGACCACACCTCATCCACAAACAGGTAATTTTCAACTTTTCTATTGGTGCATATTCGGATTCCATTCTTTGTGACGTAACGCCTATGGACACCACACACCTCTTATTGGGGCGCCCATGACAATACGATCGTCGCGTGCTTCACGACGGGTAATTGAACACTTACATGTTCAATTACCACGGGAAGCGCGTGACCCTCTTACCTATGTCACCTAGTGAAGCTTTACAGGATGAAGCCGAGAGGCAAAGGCAAAAAGCTAACGACAACGGCACCGGCGCGCCGAGCACGACGCCAGCGGCGTCCACGGCGAAAACTGCGGATTCCAACGGCGCTTCTGGTGTCACTCTTCCTCAAACCAGTGTTACAGATGGACAAGATGGAGTGCGCCGACAGAAACTGGAGTCGGGTCGGCAGTTCGTGTCTCGTGGCCTCGGCAACGCGCCGAACGCCGCAGACTTCTCAAAACAGGGCCTCCAACAACTTTCTACAGATACCGCAGGCGTTTCTGGGGGTAAACCTCTTAAAATTGAGTTTCCAACAGATTTGAAGAAAAAACGCCCTAGAGAAGTGAACCTAAGCAAAGGACCGCCGCCGGAGTCCCCTAGCGTCGCGCAACACGCGATCGCTGCACGGAAACTAGGTTTTCAGGAGCTCAGGGACGAATTTCACGGCGTTTCCAGGGGCGTTCCTCACCAACTTCCAGAGCCTACAACATGTCTAGAAACCGCCCCAGAACCTGCACGTTCGAGTACCGACGCCGAGCCGCCTTTGCTAGGCACATGCCAAGATCGTCTCCTTCTAGCCAGGCGTCGGGACGTCGAGAAATCTCTCCAAGGGAGTCTTTCTTGTTTCATCCTTGTTCCTTTACTTTCTATTTCTAAATCTGTGGATGATACACTTCCGTCTTGTATTGTTTCTCTTTTGAAGGAATACGAAGACGTCATGCTGGATGAGCTTCCGAAGGGGTTGCCGCCAATCTGTGGGATCGAACACAAGATCGATCTCATGCGGGGCGCATCCCTTCCTAATCGAGCAGCCTATAGGACTTCGCCAAAGGAAACCGAGGAGCTCCAAAGACAGGTTCAAGCACTATTGGACAAGGGCGTTGTCCGAGAATCTTTGAGCCCGTGCGCCGTGTCGGTGATCCTTGTACCGAAGAAAGATGGTTCATGGCGTATGTGCGTCGACTGCCGAGCCATAAATTAGATTACGGTGAAGTATAGGCATCCAATTTCGAGGCTCGATGACATGCTTGATGAGCTCCACGGCGCCGCCTTATTTTCCAAGATTGATCTCCGAAGCGGATACCACCAAATTCGGATGCATGAAGGCGACGAGTGGAAGACCACATTCAAAACCAAGAATGGTTTGTACGAATGGTTTGTCATGCCTTTTGGCTTGACTAACGCCCCTAGTACTTTTATGTGGCTAATGAATTTTGTTTTTAGGAAATTTTTAGGATGTTTTGTCGTTGTGTATTTTGACGACATTTTGGTTTTTTCTAAAGACTTGGACTCACACGTGAGGCACCTTAGGATGGTGTTAGATTGCCTTCGCGAACATTCTTTGTTTGTAAACTTGGATAAGTGTTCGTTTTGCACGGACACGACGAACTTTCTTGGTTTCGTCGTGTCCATGGATGGGCTAAAAGTGGATGACGACAAGATCTGCGCCATCCGTGAGTGGCCCACCCCTACGACCCCGACAATGGTTCGTTCCTTTTTAGGGCTCGCAGGGTTTTATCGGCGTTTCGTCAAGGACTTTAGCTCCATCGCCGGGCCACTCCATAATCTCACCAAGAAGGCAACCACAATCAAGTGGATGCCACATCACGAGGCCGCCTTTCAGGCCTTGAAATCAGCTTTGTGTAGCGCTCCAGTCTTGCAATTGCTAGACTTCACTAAGCGCTTCGAGGTCGAGTGCGACGCCTCTGACTATGGCATAGGCGGCGTACTCCTCCAAGAAAAACGCCCCATTGCTTACTTTAGTGAAAAACTTACGGGGGCCACTTTGAACTACCCGACGTATGACAAGGAGTTGTACGCTCTCATTCGGGTTTTGAAAACATGGCAGCATTACCTTTGGCCTAGCGAGTTCGTGATTCACACGGACCACGCCGCCTTAGCGTATCTCAAGAGTCAAACGACTCTCAATAGACGCCATGCTCGATGGGTGGAGTTTATGGAAACTTTTCCATACATCATCGCCCATAAGAAAGGAAATGAAAATGTTGTGGTTGATGCCCTGTCACGCATGTATGTACTCTTAACCCAACTCCAGGCCAATTTGCTCGGGTTCTCCTTGATTAAGGAGTTATATATGCATGATCAATTTTTTAAACCGATCATGGAGAACCTCGAGCAAAGTCAAATCCATGAGTCCTATTTTTTGGACAATGGATACCTCTACCGAGCCGGAAAGCTTTGCATTCCGACCTCGTCTGTGAGGCATCTATTGCTCAAAGAGGCTCATGACGGTTGAGGCCATTTTGGCATATCCAAAACCCTAGCAGCACTTCGTGAGCATTTTTTCTGGCCGCACATGGCATCCGATGTTCATAAATATTGCCGCGGTTGTGTGCCATGCCAAACCGCTAAATCGAGGTCCCAACCTAATGGCCTATACACGCCCTTGCCCATTCCGGATACCCCATGGGAAGATCTCTCCATGGATTTTATCACGGGCCTTCCAATGAAAAGGCGCGGTAAAGATTCGATCTTTGTGATTGTGGACCGCTTCTCCAAAATGGCTCACTTCGTGCCATGCAAAGGAAACAACAATGTGACTGAAATCGCAAACTTGTTTTTTGAGCATGTCGTGAAGCTTCATGGTGTGCCTCGCACTATTGTTAGTGATCGAGACACGAAATTCTGTAGCCACTTTTGGAGAACGCTTTGGGGAAAGCTAGGTACACAATTGCTATTTTCAACTTCTTATCATCCCCAAACCGATGGTCAGACTGAGGTGACCAATCGGACCCTGGGCACCCTTCTTCGGACTGTGCTCAAACATAACCCACGCCGGTGGGAGGATCTAATACCATTTGTTGAGTTTGCTTTCAACAGGTCCAAACACTCGGCAACGAAGAAGACACCATTTGAGATCGTGTACGGCCTCAACCCGCACTCCCCGATGGATTTCCTCCCTCGGCCTTTGAAGACTGGCGATCACATCGACGCGGCCAACCGCGCCGACGCCATCCGCAAGTTTCATGAGCGGACGAAGACTCAATTGGAGCGCTGGGCAACCCAGTATGAGGCGCAACATAACAAGGGAAGGAAACGGCTCGTTTTCAACCCCAGTGATCTAGTATGGTTGCATCTTCGCAAGGACCGTTTTCCGGAGTCTCGGAAGACGAAGCTTCATCAAAGAGGAGACGGCCCTTTCAAAGTCTTGGAGCGGATCAGGGACAACGCTTATAAGATCGACCTCCCAGGCAAGTACTCGGTGCATTCTACTTTCAACGTCGCCGAACTCTCTCCCTACATTGAGCCCGCTTATGAGGAAACGGGGACGTTTCCCAACCAAGTGGGGGAGGGTGATGCGACCCCCATCATGGATGCTAGCCAGGAGGACGACGCCTTCACACTTTGCTCGGATGGCCCCGTCACCCGTGCCCGGGCTCGTGCCATCGAGACCGCGACATAGTCACTTGTGTCGCGCCTATCCGCAGGCCACGACGCACCATACACCGCAACCTCGTTCGGCACCATCAGCGTTGTCGGCGCGTTGGAACCTTGAGACAAGCTCTCGGAATCACCATGCCAAGACTCGCCAACCTCGCATCTCGCATCGGCACTCGGATCGCAAGACGAGGTCTTCGCAAGCCCTCGCCAACACCTCGTGTCGAGGCTCGGAGCCGGATCCCAACTTGAGGTTCTCGGAAGCCTCGGAGAACCTCGAGTGCCAGCGACCTCGCCCGTGCCATAGCTCCGCGCCAGCGCGCCCCAGCGCCCGGGTCTTGACCTCACCAACGCCGCGCCAGTCTTGTCGCGACACTGCGAGCACGGTCACGGACGACCTATCCTTTTTATAGTAGTTTTTGCATTGTTTCCACTTTAGAACATTACTATTAGTAGTTTTATGGTTTTAGTAAGTGATTAATGGGCCTTGCGCCGATAAATAACGGACTCGCGCCGCTGGGCCTTGATCTGCGCATCAACCCTAGGCGCGCCTCCTTCAGATTAGGGTTTCTTCTAGTTTTCTCTAGTGCCGCCTCTATATAAGGTGGTTTAAGTTGTTATTTTCATTCAGCGCACACTTGGGATTAATATAGTAGAGGTTTTGCTCCTAATTCTTCCCTCGTGCCAATTGCGCCGCCACATTCAATCGATCAAAGCTCTCGTTTTACTTGCAATTGTTCTCGTGATTCAACAAGGTTCGATCAATCCAATATTGATTCGAATCCCTCCAAGCCTTCCGCCACGCGTTTTCGAGACCTAATACTCAAACACCACGTCGATCCGTCGCATCCTATACGAGGGACGCATCAGAGTGACTTGCTCTTTTTCCCCCTTTAGTTTTAGCTTTTATTTTTGGTTCTTTCTCCCTTACTCACTAGTGTTAGTTTTTGAGTTCCTTGAGTACTCGCTTGTTTTGCCCCCCCCCCCCCTACCGCCCCTCCCCCTCTTCTTTTTTGGGCCCGTTCGAAATACCCTCTCGATACTCACTCAGGGTAAGGGTATGTACATCTTGACCCCCAGATTTCGCACGCTTCGGGTTCCAACTGGGTAGATGTTGTTGTTGTTGTATCATCAAAACAACTCTCAAAAAAATTATCAAGCAAATAATTCCTAAAATTTTGATTTAGCCTTACTCATTCTCTCAAGTCTCAACGGAGTTAAAGTTGCTTCCAACTTGGGAAGTTATTGACATGCACAATATTCAATGTTTTCGAGCATATTTGGTTGTGGTGAAAATTTATTTTTGTGTAAGAAAATGCAATCAGGCTACTCGTATCTTGACCTCACGCAAGATCTGTGAACATGAACCCTACTAGTTAATTGACAATATATATATATAATCACATTCTAAAGATTCCATTGTTGAACCACAAACAAGTTTTTCCTCATTACAGTATTCCTCTAAATTTGCATTTTGTGGGTTCACCAACAAAGGTGACATTTGATATTTGAGATCTCACCGGAGGAAAGTATGGTAAACAGAATACTCTTGAAGGACGGTAAATAGTAATCTGCTAAGAGCATCTCCCTCATAGGGCATATTGCCATATTTAGCCTACCACAATCCCCCACCATAGGGCATTTACACTTCTTTCAAAGCAAAATTTATACCCTACGTGATTTTGAGGCCAAATTTGACCTTGAATTTTGCTAGACTATATGATGGTCCCCTCTTTATAGTGGTGGGCCCCCTCTTATTTTTTACTTTTTTATTTTTTTTGTTGTGATTTAATAAGTAAGAATTAATTAATAAGTTATAAAAATAGACTATTTAAATGTTTTTAATTATAAAAATTGTATCATTGTAATGGTCTCGTTGCAACGTTTCATACGAGCTTAATATTTAATATATAAATACGGAATATTATTTCGTACTTAAATAAACTAAAATACGGAATATCGTTTTGAAATAAAATATAATAATAATAATTATTCAAACTAACCATTATTTTGAAATATGTTATGGCGGAAAATACATAGCGAAAGAGTAAAACTAGCCGTTAGAATTAAATATGTAATGGAATGGACCTTCTTAATTGATGATGGTGGTGGACCTGGTGGTGGCTTTGCACAATTATGCTTCATAGGGGTGGTTTGGTGAAAGAAAACCTAATTTCCAGGTGATTTTATGTAATTTACAAAATAATTAAATAAAATTAACAAATAGAGACAACTGAGACGGTGAAGCCGAGGGCCGAGGACTCCAATGGGGGAAGAGGGAGATCGTCATCGTCGGAAGCCATTGGTGCTTGCTTCCACCAAAGCTCTAGTGGATTCACTCCTTGCTCCATCCAGGAAGCTCGGAGGATCTGATACTACTACTCCTGCCTCCTTCGATGATTCTTCGTCACCACTCAAGTTCCGGGCCGGATTTCTGCGATTTCCGGCGGCCAATTATGTCAATTTCAATCTGGATAAATTAGACCGCTCTGCTCTAGTTGGACTCTCTACTTCTGCTCTCAGACAGCTGGGAATCATCTCTGGCTCTGCGGTATGAACTAGTTTCTGATTGGTGCCTTCGTCTCAAGTTGGTTTGATGGATAAACCTACAAATTTGCTAGGTTCAGATATTGAAATAGCTTATTTGTGTAGAACGTTAGGTGGTGATAGTCGTGTGGATAGTCTTGTGTTGTAAATCGTGTCAGAAACCATGTATCCTGCAACAATAGCTTTTACTTGCTTTTTGGTAGATTATCAAATCCCATTTTGAGCTTGTTTGTAATCATGGAAGTTTAGATATTTGACTAGATAGAAAGAATTGTCTATGTTCCTCGATTCAACTTTTGATGCATATGAATTTAACTTCTCTTGGATATTGCGTATGCAATGGATGATCACTTGCCTGCTTGCACTTCTCTATATCCTTTCAAATTACAATGATGTATTATGTTTATCCTTTTGTTATCTTATTAATTGTATGCCCCTTTGAATAATAGGTTCTTGTAAAGAATGCTTTTCTGAAGCTGCAAAGAGTAGCCCAGGTTGTCGCTCTAGATCCTCCAATCTCTGAAGAGAAATCAGCTGAGGCTGAAGAGTGCTCTCCCTGTACCCATAATCCTCATGTAATGCATTCTTTTCCTTCCTTCACACTCACTCCAAATTTCGAAGCACCATTGGATAAAGGTGTTGCTTATCTATCTCCTATTCTGGCATTCAACATTGGTTTACACACCTCGTGCTTTGCACGTTTGCTTGGCCATGGAAAAGATACACTAGCATCTTTGTTTGAATATGAAAGCGAAGATATATCAGATGAAGGGACTCAAAATCATGTTGTCAATGTTATCTTGGAACCTTGGCTTCATTTGCCAAGATATGCATCTCATCTAAGAATTTCCTTTGTGAACATACCAGAGTGTGGGATTATCCAATCACTTAAAGATAAATCAGATATTGAAGCCAAAGTTCGTCAATGCAGTATCGATAGAGCTTTACATGATTACTTTACCATCGACAGATATCTTAGTAAAGATGATGTATTTAGCATTAAAATTAAATCTCACTGCAATTCAGTGATATGCCGCCGTTGCAGGCAAGAACCAAAAGAGAATGATGGTGAAATAATTCACTTCAAGGTAACTATCTCATACCATAATAGGTTAATGTACATTATATGACCAATATGGCTGTGCAGAATAATGAATGAATGTCATTTCCTATAAGGTTGTGGCTATGGATCCTTCTGAGGAAGTGGTGCTTCGTGTAAATTGTGTACATACTGCCCTTGTTCTGGGAGGAAGTGTTGCTTCTGCCCTCCCACCATCTCTCTTGAATATTAGACCTGTCGGTATTGTGCCACCGCAAGTTGAAGCAGTTAAAGCTTTGGCAACTCTCCTCGTACCAAAACTAATTCCTTCTGTTGCCAAGTTCAAAGTTGTTGTCTTGTTACATGGCTTGGAAGGTATGCTCAGAAGCTAATATTTGGAAATTCTGTTTCTTATTTTTTCTTCCCAGATATGATGCAATGGTTTTTAATTTGCAAATGGACATTTCTTGGTTTTTGATGTTACTAGTTTATTAATAAAGGTTTTCTTCCAAGCATTCCTCTTTCAACATACAAAAATTATTTCACTACTGCCTAGCAAAGAGGCTTTGTTTGTTACTATTATAATTTCTTTTGTTCAAATGTCCTCTTTTGTACTGTGTTAATTAAAATATTATAAAATCCTCTGTAGAAAATATATTGTTAAATCTGTAGTTGTTGTAAACATGCCTGTGCCTTGTATTTTTTATATCCTTGTCAACCTTTATATGTGTTATTCATGTCTCCATATTTGCATCCATTTACGTAGTCTTGGTCAAAGCAGACAGTTGACACCTGCACCATGCATATAGATGTGGCTTTCTCTGTTGCTAAGGCTGATTATGTTATTATCTTAGGAATTGGAAAGAGGACTGTTGTTAGATATGTAGTTCATCAGCTTGGCCTGCATTTGGTGGAATTTGACTGTCGTAATCTGATGGAATCTTCAGACAAGAAGACATCTGTTACTGCACTGAATCAGGCTTTTAAGGCAGCTCAAAGGTAAAAAATTTGATTGAAATTGATCACAATGGTCTTGTATTGCTTTTACTGCAAAAAGAATTAAGATTCATTTTTTCATGGCTTGCACTTTTATAGTTTTTGGCATGAATATACGAAAATATTCTTAAATTGTGAAGGTTTGGATGCCATTATTGTGTCCTGCTGAAAGCTCTGCAGAAGCATCTCGGATCATGATGATCTGCCAAGTACAAAGATTCATAAATGTGACTATAATAGCATCAGATATATTTGAGTTAAGATGTTTTAGCGTATTTAGTTGCAGCAAACAGCAGTTTAAAATGTCTCATGTCACTCAGTCATTACGGATTGTTGCCATTAATTGTGAATGCTGAGATTCTAACGTGGTTGCTTCTTGCTACATATCAGATGTCAGTACAAACGTGAAGGTTGATCATTAGACTTGTATCCGTCATTTTGTTCCTGCGATGATGCAACATTATTAAATGTCCTTTTGCTGTCTTTTGCTAAAAGAAACGTCTTCAGAATTCAGAATATAGCATCCCTATCTTTGAGGCTCCTATATCATTTGTCAATCATTTGTCACAGGTACTTTCCAAGCATACTTCTGCTTCGCCATTTTGATGTTTTCAATAACCTGGCACAACCTGGGCAATTAGGGATAGCTAAGGAAATTGAGAAAGTCATCAGGGACAATACTGAGGCATTTGCAGAAGATGGTACACATGAGGAGAAAAGTTCAAACTGTGGCTACGTAAGCTAGTAATATTTGGTCAACCATTCTCTAAAACATGTGCACTTCTTCCATTTGGCTTCTGTTTTCTATTCTCACAAGTCCAAAACACTATTAAAAACATCAGTCTATGACTCTATGTCCCTGACCATCATTGGTTTCGATACCCTAGTGTTGGTGTATCCTTCACAACTTTGAACAATGCTATGCCAAATTTAAACTCTGGATATCCGTAGTAAATCTATTTGTAATATTTGGCCAACCATTCTCTAAAACATATGCACTTCTTCCATTTGGCTTCTGTTTTCTATTCTCACAAGTCCAAAACAATATTAAAAACATCAGTCTATGTCCCTGACCATCATTGGTTTCGATATCCTAGTGCTGGTGTATCCTTCACAACTTCGAACAATGCCATTCCAAATTTAAACTCTGGATATCCGTATTAAATCTATTTATAATATAGAAATTGATTTATTTATTATATATAAATAGATATACTATGTAGCAGAAAGTATTTTATTTAATATGGAAAAAACCGTTTCTTCCGATTCTTTTTCAAATTCGAAAAACTAGCAGTATCTTCTTCTTTCCAAATCATTTTGTGCTTAAGGTAACCAAGCACCGGTTAAACATTAATAATGAATTCTTTGTGAGCCACTAACTAGTTGCTTGTCTTGTACTATACTTGAAGGTCTATCTAATTGCAACAACAGACAAAGCTAAAGGTCTACCTGTTGAGATCAGGCGTTGCTTCACTCATGAAATTAGCATAGGTCCCCTATCTGAAGAACAGAGGAAAAGAATGATATCAATGACCCTGCAAAGGATTTTTGAAGGTTCAGCCCGAGTATGTAACATTCATTTCTTGAGATTGTCTAGTATTTCACCTCTGTTGATGTTTCTTTTCTGTTGCTCTTTCCAGATTGGGAATAAAAGTTTTGACTGTTTGTCGGTATAAGCAACAATTAGTAATGGTAGTCTGCAGCAAGTATTAGGGATTTATCTGCTTTTCATTTATACTTCTACTTTTTTTCCTTCTAATTTCACATCAATATGTCGCAATTGAGCGGAGTAACTAGCTGTAGATGGAAATATTGGTGTGGAGGACAAGCTAAACCTTTTCATTTCAGGTCCTACAGAACCTGTTCAACTGAACTGTTTTTTAAACTATTATTTGCCGAATTTTCCATTAATTTCGTTTGCATGGTCTTTTATGGATATTTAATATCAAATCAAAATGCATTGTAAATATATGGCACTCATCAAATGAGGTTCTTTTTATTCATTTTAAATATAGATAGAATGATTTTTCGTAGGTACTGTCTTTTTATGTACCTTGTGAGCTTTTAATTTGTTTTACGAGGTATATTATTGCAGGTAAATATATGCTTGATCACATGACAACATTTTTACTTCAACTCTCAATGCAGGAAGATCTTGAGGATTTGGTGCAGTATCTGGTTGCTCGAACATTTGGATTCAGGCCAAGAGATTTAATGACATTAATTGCAGAAACCTTGGCCAGTTTTATGCCTGATTTTAAGTATCAGTTTGAGCTTGGCAAGGAGGAACATCGTGGTCTCAGGCTCATCCCTGTGCAGACTAAAGAAGTTGACCAGGTTCCTTGTGTTCCCAATAGAGATGAAATGAAAAATGCTTTTACAAAAACACTGAAACCACTTAAGAAAAAAGTTGCTGCGTCTTCAGTCGGTACTCCAGAGGTGATTATTGATAAATATAATGAGTTTTATGTTGCTTTAGAGTACTTTACATCTAAAATGACCACATATATCAATGGTGTTTTTGTAGCAGTCTTATTTTTTTCATTCATTTATTCAATTGGAGAATGATATCCCTGTCTTCTTTTCTTCTTTTTGTTTATTTTTATTTTGATTCTGCATTAGATTCCTGATGTGAGATGGGAAGATGTTGGCGGGCTTGAAGATGCAAAGGAACTGATTAAGGATACCATTCAGGTTAGAAATTATGTGAAGCTGATCAAGTTTCTGTTAGTTGTTTAGGACAATTATACTTATGATGTGTTTTTTGAAGGAAACTGTCTAAATGGTATATGAAATGGTCCCATCTCTGATTATTCTTTTGTTTGTTTCTTTAATTACTTTCTGTTTCTTTCTTGTTTACCATCAGAATTTAAGTTTTGTTTAGTTGCTGTGGCTTGCTTTAATCTAAGAGATGCAACATATTCTGAATGTTATTTGGTACTTATTCCATTTGTTCTTTTCTACAAATCACTTTCTCCACTGTTTCTATAGTTATTTCATTGGCGCAAACTTTCAATCCTATATTGGTTATTACCTCCAGTACAAGGTAACTGAGGCCTTCGTAAGCTGTGTTTTGTAACTAACCAACAAGGGTGATGTATCAAAGGGTTAGACTCCTAACAAATACCTTCTGGAAATACGATCTCCTATGATATTAGCCCTCATTCATGATTTCTTGGTTATCTTGCAAGCAGGAGATGATAGGTTTATCAAACTTAAAAAGAGTTTCTGTTACTGAACTGTGAGAGGTAGATAGGCACCCTAGTACATGCCTAGTAAGTAAACATTTAAAAACCATATATTGTAATTGTGTACTTATTAAGCAAACTAAGATAACCAATTTTGCAGTTGTCTCTTCAAAACAAAGATTCATATTCATCTGGTCTGCGCAAGCGCTCTGGTATTCTTCTTTATGGCCCTCCTGGTACGGGGAAGGTATGTTTTTATTGATGAATTGCAATGGCTAACATGGCATGTCTAAGGATTTGTCTTTTTTCATTTCGGAAAAAAGGACATGCTCTGCAGATCCACTAACTCATTGCTATATCTATGAAACTTCAGACTTTACTGGCAAAAGCTGTGGCAACAGAGTGTAACTTGAATTTCCTTAGTGTAAAAGGGCCTGAGCTTATCAATATGTATATAGGAGAATCGGAAAAAAATGTTCGGGAAATTTTTGAGAAGGTTAGTTTGTCTAATTGAAATACTATACTACTTGCAAGTACAATTACAACTATGCATGTCTTGTTGAGCCTACTATGTTTCCAGTCCAGGACAGCACGCCCATGTGTGATATTCTTTGATGAACTAGATTCTCTTGCTCCAGCAAGAGGGATCTCTGGTGATTCTGGTGGTGTGATGGATAGAGTAGTTTCTCAGGTGAAGAGCTTGCCCATGATTGTCAATGATTATTTGTACTTGATTTTTTGCTGGCTCCTTACTAGAAGAAGCTTTTTGCATTGTTGCTAGATGCTTGCTGAAATGGACGGAGTTGGTAATTCAAACGAGGTTAGTTTTGCTTTCAAAATGTTTCTACTTCTTCTTCCAAAGCTTCATTTTGAATGCAAACGTAAATGTCTTTTTCTCCCTGTTTTTGCTTTCACTAGGACCTGTTTGTAATTGGGGCAAGTAACAGACCTGATCTAATTGATCCAGCACTTCTTCGGCCTGGCCGATTAGACAAACTTATATACGTCGGGATTAGCTCTGATCCAACCAACAGAGAGAGGTTAGTTGCCTCTGTTTCAGAGGTGGAGGCGGTTATCGTCTCCACTTTGACCTATTTCACTATTTGTTTGCGTTAATGTTTTTGACTGTGAACTTATATAGAATAATATTGCACCTCCTCTTTTATGCAGAGTACTGAAAGCACTTACTCGGAAGTTCAAGTTGCACGAAGATGTGTCACTTCACTCTATTGCTGAAAGATGTCCACCCAACTTTACAGGTGCAGATTTATATGCCCTCTGTGCAGATGCATGGTTTAATGCTGCCAAGCGTAAGGTTTCGAGTTTAGCTTCAAGTGGGCATGACGGTGAAAATGGCGATGATGATGTTGTTATTGATTATGATGATTTTATGAAGGTGAGGACTTGACTAACATTTGCTAAAATCTTGAAATTGAAGTGTACATTAAGTTATTAAGACTGAGTTTATACTTACGTGCTCAGTATTGATTGTGGGTGAAATGCAGGTACTGGAAGAGTTGGCTCCTTCACTCTCCATGGACGAGTTGCAGAAGTATGAGAGGCTAAGGAGGCAGTTTGAAGGAGGTTCATAGTGATGTCTGCGTAATGGATACCACTATAGTGACTATACCAGGGGTCGGGAACACCATGTCCATGTTCATGTTCATGTTCATGTTATGAATGCAGGGTCTGAGAGTAATCATACACGAGTAATTCATACCATTGGAAATGCAAATTTTAATAAATAAAATTTGACTGTTTTTTAGATAGCTCAAATTTAACACACAGACGTTAGAATTGCTTACAAAATTTGGGACCACTATTTCTTTTTTCTAGTTTTCGGTTTTGAGTAGGTATTTTTTCATATTAGGATCAAGGGTATAACTAATTGACAAATTTAGAAGACTGATTTGGAAAAATACAATCGATAATCTGATCTCATTGATATAAACAAGTATATATAGTTTACACAGAATCTTGTGCTATATATAAGCTAAGGTACATAAAGACTAATATAACCCTAAAAAGTCTAATACTCTCCCTCAAGTTGGAGCATATAAATCAAGAATATCCAACTTGTGAAGGAGAAACTGAAACTGTTGATGACTCAATGGTTTAGTAAAAAAATCATCTGGCTGATCAGTAGTCCTTATATGAGAAGTAGCAATCGTTTCATTTTGTACGTGATCTTGCATAAAGTGACAATCGATCTCAATATGTTTAGTCTGCTTATGAAAAACGGGATTAGCAACAATATGTAGAGCGGCCTGGTTATCACAAAACAAACTCATGGGAGAAGTATGTCGAACACCAAGAGATCGAAGAAGAGATTTCAACCATAAGAGTTCAGCACACATAGATGCCATAGAGTGATATTCCGCTTCTACAGAAGATCAAGACACAATATGTTGCTTCTTTGTTTTGCAAGAGACAGCCACTCTCCGAGAGAAACAAAGAAGCCAGTAAGGGAACGACGAGATTAGGGATGGCAATGGGGTGGGGATTCCCCATTCCCCGTGGGGATTCCCAGTTACAGGTATGGGGATGGGGGCAAGTATGGGGGAAAAGTAATTCCCCGTTAGGATATGGAGATGGAGGCGGGGATAGGTGTCTCCGCCCTACCCTCCGACCTGACCCCGACCCCATTGGAGAACGCCGTGGGGAATCCCCGATGGGGGACCCATTGGGGAACGCCGTGGGGAATCCCCGATGGGGGGTCCATTGGGGAACCCCGTGGAGAATTCCCGCCGGGGGACCCATTGGGGAATCCCCGCTGGGAGAACCATTGGGGAATCCCCGTCGGGGGAACCGTTGGGGAATCTTTTGTTAAATTATTTGTAATTCAACTATCCTTATATTTGTAACTCACCTAGATCAAACACCCGGTCTTGGATTGATGTGACTCACAATTTCAAAGGAAAATCAAAGGGGAATTCGATTGCTAGAAGGAGAGACAAGGGTTGGCATGTGTTTTTCATCAATCTTGTCTAAGAGGGCAAATGGAGTCTAACAAGGTGTTATCCTAGGCCAAATAGAACGCCTCTTACAAGAGCATACAAGCTTTGAAAAAGTTACAAAAATATCCAAGGAAAATTATATAAAAAGTCCAACTTAAGATAAGCACCAAATAAGGCTCATGGTGTCGGAAGCATCAATGAGGGGCTCTCGACGCTTAGAGGAGTCAGGATACCTTTCATGGGCATTCTTGGTGTCGTCGGTTTTCATTTGATGAGTAGGAGGTCCTCCCAAAAGATAGCCCGACGGAACTTGAGAAGTGTCCGACGTAAATGGCTCAACATCACCACTCGACGCTTGCTCACTTGGCACCGATGCACCCTCGGTGTCGGTCCCGGCTGGTTTTCTTGCTCATGATGGATCAGAATCACATCATAGAGGCTAATTACTATACATGATTGTAGTAAACTTCCCAAGGATAATGGTTTTGAACATTACCTTGACATTATTTGTAAGTCAAGAGTTATTATCATGACAATTTGTAAGAATTGGAGAATCAAATAGGAAAATAGCAAGTATTTAGTAGAAATATTGCTCAAAATCAAACCTAGCATGGCTCATACAAAAAGGTATTACAATTGCCACTCTGGCATGGATAATATGGATTTAACAAAAACATGAAAATGTAAATATTGTAGTGACTCTCATTTAGTGCCTAGGTCTAATGGACCATCAACACAAATAAAAACTAATAAGTTATAATGAAAGTAAGTATATGGAACTGTATAGACTTGGGACATAAGTCGTTCTGGCCTGAAATTGCTTCCTTTTGCAAGATTTAGAGTAGACCTGGGCAAACGCGGACCCGGGCCGGATATGGGACGGGCTTGACCCTAAGATTTTGTCCATTTATGCGGACCCGGACCCGGGCCGATACATGGTTACGAGCTGGAAGCATTGTCCACGTCCGCCCGTATTGGCGGACCCGGGTAGCCCGCTGGACTCGGATAGCCCGTTGAACCCATAAGTATTCTAGCAACTCAGGCTAGTAATTACAAAAGGTATAAAATTATAATTATTTGTTAAGACTTAATTGTATATTAGTATTTGACCCATTTTAATATTTAATTCGTGATCTGTTCAAGTCTAGCAAGCCGAGCTTCATTCTGAAATTTGTATTGGGCAACAAGGGAGGATTATTAGTTTTCTTAAAAAAAATTGAAAGATAAATATCAATCCAGGAAAGAAACAATACAACAAGTAGATTTAAGAGATTATTACAGGAAAGAAACAATATAGAAAATATATAAATATCAATCCACAACTCCATTAAAGCTAAACAAAGCCAAAAAAAATAACCTACAAAGAGATTTTTTTATATAATAAAGGAAAGAAGAAAACTACTAAATTTGAAAAAGGATTCAATGTTTAGAAACAAAGGTGGTTGGAGGACGATTGACGGGAATACGGCTCCAACTGGTTGGGTACTGGGATGTGATGATACGCGACCGAGTGAAAAAATGGGGAGAGATAGAGTTTCGTCGTTTGGGATTCTGAGAAAAATAAAGAGCTAGGGTTAGAAAAGTGAAAGAGGCAACGGTATAAATTCATAGCTTTAATTGGGTCGTCTATTATATTTGGGCCTGGATCATTCACGCATGTATCATAGGTGGGTAATAAATTTAAAATTTAAATATATTTTCCAGAATATATATATATATATATATATATATATGGGCCGGGCTTATCGGCCCTATAGGGCTAAACTCCTAGTCCACATCCGGTCCAACGGGTATCCGGGCCGGGCTTTAACAGCCCTTTAGGGCTGACAATTTTGTCCATATCCTCCCATTTTCGTGGGTGGGCGGGCCGGGCCGGGCGGTCGGTCCGCTTTTGCCCAGGTCTAATTTAGAGATACAGGTCATGGCCATTGTGGAAACAAAAACAGAAAAAATTCCTTCAAACTAAGTATGGCGAAGAGCGGGTTTTGATAACATCGTATGGTCTCTTGCTAATGGTAGGGTGGGAGGCATTTGTGTTTCTATGGAAGGAGTATCAACTTATTAATGAACGCCCAGAAATTCTTAAGCAAGAACCTAGGTATATATATATTCCTTAAATACACAAACTTGTTACAAAATATATCATATCACTTTATTTGGTCTATCTCCCCCCCCCCCCCCCCCCAAGAAAATGAAAGAGTTGTTTTGGCAACAATTAACACAAACGATCCAACAAGTAGGTCTTCTCACTATTATCATGGGAGACCTCAATGAAATACAGGACCCTAGAGAAAAGAAAGGAGGTGCATATCCTAACCATAGTAGATTCGAAAGACTATGAAAATTTAAAAATGACTGCAACCTCGTAGACATCCCAGTTCATGGTAATAAATTTACCTGGCGAAAAAATAAAACCAAAATTGACAACATATATGAAAATTTTGATAGGACCTTGGTATGCAATCAAATATTAGAGTGGTTCCCCAACATACACTTGGAATTGCAACAATGACAAACCTAGAAAAATACCTAGGTTGTCCAACTATTAATGGTAAAGTCAATAAGGAAACCTTTAAGGGCTCCATTTGAAACGCACAAAATCAACTCACCAAATGGAAAGCAAATTCGTTATCACAAGAAGGGAGAACGACTCTAATTAGATCCAATCTAGCTACAAAGCCTAACTATGTAATGCAGAGCTTTATGTTACCCTCGTATGCACATATAGAAATGGACAGAATAAATAGAGGATTCTTCTGAAATAAAGACAGAAACTATAAACCCCTGGTGGGTTGGGATAAAATTTGCAAACCAAAAGACAGCAGGGGACTAGGAATTAGGAAAACAGAACATATGAACAAAGCACTGCAAATGAAACTACTCTGGAAAATTATTGCAGAACCTAACAATATATGGGTCAAGATAATCACACAAAAATATTTTAGGAATGAAAACTTGTTCACATACAAACTAAAAGCAAATACTTCTTGGCAATGGAAAAAGCTCATGCACCTAAGAGATGAATTCTATAAAGGCCTTATATGGCAAATTGGAGACGGGCAAACGGTTAAGTTTTGGATAGATAATTGGCAATTAAGTGGCCCACTCTACCCATATGCAAAGGATCCAGCAGTTATTGATGATACAGTAACAGTAGATAAATGGATTGATAGTGATCATAACTGGAAAGTAGACGAGCTAAAACAGATTCTGCTGGATAATATTGTTGAGCAAATTCACAATACCCCAATCCCAGATAACCACATCCAGGATAGATTATATTGGGCACCAAGTAAAAATAGCTGGTTCTCCACCTCATCTGCAATAGACTTAATCACTAACCGACAAAATCAAACTCCAAATATAAACAACTGGCTATGAAAATTAGATACATACCCAAAAGTCAAAAACTTCCTCTGGAAAATAGATAATAATGGACTCCCTACTAAAGCAAGACTTAGAGAAAAACAAGTCATTACGCCTTGAGGGTGTGTATTATGCCAATGTACTAATGAAGATACCAAGCACCTTCTCATAGAATGCCCTTACACACTCTATATAACAAATAAAGTAAACACAAGCATTGCGACTACTATAAGAACATATGACTCTCAAAACAAAACAACTAGAATAATACTAAATGAAATACATCAACTCTTAGGGAAGAAAGACTTTACGTGTTTGGTTGTTGTTTGGTGGAGTATTTGGCACCAACGCAATAAGTTAATCTTCCAGCAAGAGCACGATGAAGGAATAGCAGACTTGACAACCTATATTACAAACCACATTACAAATTGGAAAAAAGCTTCTAGGTGGTCGGAAGATGAGGAAGCTATGCCAACACCCCACACGAACAAAAGGAAAAATAAAGGAAATAGTAAAGAAAAGTGGAGAAAGCCTAGACCAGGATACGTGAAAATCAACTTTGATGCATCAAAACTATCCAATGGTAATTCGACAGGAGGTATTGTAATCAGGGATCACTTGGGACAAGTACTAGACATTGTAGTTAAAAACTTTGGCAAAGTATCGGTTGTGAAAGCTGAAGCACTAGCTCTTAGGGAAGCAATCAGACTGATTAAAAATAGAAATATTGAACGGGTAGAAATTGAGGGGGATAATCTCCAAGTTATTAACGCAGTCAAAACAAAAAATCATTGCCTGTGGGAGATCGAACTTATAATCGTTGATATCCTTGTTTCCATTTACGGGAACCAGGACATGGTGATTAATCATATTTTTAGGGATTGTAATGTTGTGGCTGATAAAGTTGCTAAACTGGGCCATAGTCTCCCCGTTGAGTTCATTAAGACTCACCCAGAACTTCAAGTTCTCATCCGAAAGGATGCACTAGGTCGCCCTCCGTAAGGAGAGTAACCTAATCCTTACCTAATCAAAAAAAAAATATTAGAGTGGTTCCCAAACATTGTGATGAAAAATTATGCCTTCTCATCCTCGGACCACAGTAAAATTGCAATCAACCTGAATAATGGAACCCTTACTAAAGCATAACCCTTCAAATTTGAAAAAATATGGATGCATAGGAAAGACTTTAGAAATGTGGTCAAACAAGCCTGGCGAGTGTCATTCATGGGGTCTAACATAACATAACTATTTAAAGCCCATGCTAAACAATAGAACAAACGAACTTTTGGGAACACTTTTGAACGATTACAACAACTTGAGAAACAGTTGTCGGAAACTCAACAACTTATTATCTTGTCTCTTGAGGAGAAGGTAATAAAAGACAAATTCCTCTAATAAGCAAAAAAGAAAGCATCCTAAATTTTCAAAAGACATATTGAAAATAATGAGCAAAAATCAAACATATTAAATGTATGAATACTAATGCGGGTTACTTCCACAAGGTAGCAAATGGGAGAAGGAATAAAAAAATTAATTAAAGAAATCACATCAATAAAAGGAACATAAATTATTAGAGAAGACAACATTAGAGAAGAAATAAAACATGATTTTAAAGCTCGATACAGAAAAGAACAAATTAACTACCCATTGCTTCAGCAATACCTCCTACTAATAAACAAAGAGATTACAGATGAGGACAATAGAGAATTGACTAAACCGGTGTCAAATGAGGAGATCCAAAATGCACTAATGAAAATTAACTTCACACAAATATCAAGGACCAGAGGGCATGTCCTTAGGGTTCTGTAAAAAAAATACTAGGACATAGTAGGACCTACGATTACGAAAATGGTGAAAACCTTCTTCCATTTAGGTAGATTACTCAAACAAATTAATCACCATTATCGCCCGATATGCCTATGCTCTACTATTTACAAATTAATAGCAAAAATTATCACATAGTGACTAAAGCAAATAATGCATACATTAATTCACCCTCTCAAAGGAGTTTTCATTGCGAAGCGTTCGATACAAGACAATGTCCTAATTGCCAAGGAGATATTTTACTCATTCAAAGGAAAAAAGGGAGAATGATGGTTAAAGCTAGATATGGAGAAAGCATATGATAGACTAAATTGAGGATTCCTATTTGTTGTTTTAGAAAAATTCGGATTTGATAAACAATTTGTTGGATGGATAAAGGAATGTGTCCAAACGGTATCATTCTCTATTTTGGTTAACAATGGCCCAATTGATCCATTTGTACGTGAGTGTGGCATGTGTAAAGGGGATGCACTATCATCACTTCTATTCATTTTAGGCATAGAGGTGCTGGCAAGAAAGCTCAAAGAAACAAGCAATGCCATTAAAAACACTATAGAGTTCATGCTAGCCCAGTCGAGGACTAAAGTTCTCTTTCTTGCATTTGCAGATGATATTATAATCTTTACAAAAAGCAAATCAACAAACTTGTGCATTGACAAAGAATTCAATGAAGAATATTGCATCATATCGGACAAAGAGTCAATTATCATAAATCCGCTTTTCAAACTTCCAAAATGTCGATCATCAACAAAAATATAGAACGCAACAAACACTAGGTATCACATCTACGACTAACCTAGATAAATATTTAGCATGCCACATTATCAATGGGTGAGTGAACAAGGAAACATTCAAATATATAGTTGGGAAAACTAAATCACAACTAGCTAAATGAAAGCTTATACACTTTCCCAAGAGGGTCGATCAGTCCTCGTTCGATCTAACATGGCAACGAAGCCAAATTATTTGATGCAGAGTTTTATGCTGCCTAGCCACATGCATACGAAACTAGATCAAATTAATCGAACATTCATATGGAAGAAGGGCATACATCATAGACCACTCAACAGTTGGGATAAGATCTACAAACCCAAAACTACGGTGGACTAGGAATTAGGAAGTCCAAACATATGAACAAACCAATGAAATTGTAGAGCCAAATAATATATGTGTTAAACTTATGAATGAAAATTATCTAAAAAATACACCTCTCCTAACGTATAAAAAATAGACCAACATATCGTGGCAATGGACGAAACTAATGAGCCTACAGGAAGAATTTCAAGCAGGACTAATCTGGCAAGTTGGCGACGGAAGGACAATAAAGTTTTGGAAAGATAGATGGCTATTTTAGGACATGCTAAAAAAATTTGCACTAAATCCTAATGTTGTAAGTGAATCTACACTTGTAGAAGAGTTTATAACTAATGAGAAAGAATGGCGTTGTGATGTCCTACATTGTCTTCTTCCATCCAATATAGTTAGTCACATAATTGCAACCCCAATCCCAAAAAATCATGTAAGGGATCAACTCTACTAGGCACCTAGAAAAAATGGATGGTTCTCAACAACCTCTACTATTGAATTGATTACGAGGTTTCAAAGACAAAATCCATACCCCCAACAATTGGAGTGGGAAACTACACACGTGCCTTAAAGTTAAAAAACTTTCTGTGGAGAATGTCCCAGAATAGACTACCCACCAAGGTCAGACTACAAAGAGATGGGTCTCCAACCCCCATAGGGTGCTTAATGTGCTACTGCACGTATGAAGATATAAGACATATGTTCATATAATTTACTCATACTTAGAAGATTATACGAAAAATTAATGCTAAAATAAAAAGTGTCTACGAAGTTATGACACAAGAAATAAAACTACAACTATAATGATTAATGAGCTAAAGCAAAGGCTAGGAACAACATAATTTAAAGAACTTGCGATAATTATCTGGTGGTGTATATGTTATCAAAGGAATAAATTGGTTTTTCAGCAAACCTCGGATGATTTTATCTAGAACCTAGAACAATATACTAAAAATCATATCAATCAATGCAAACCAAAAGGTGAAATGAGGATGAGGAATCACCAAGACAAATAAGAATAACCCCAAAACAAAACCAAGAAAAAAACAACGAGTTGACAGAAGCCTTCAACAGAATTCTCAAAGCTAAACTTTGATGGGTAAAAGTAGAACATGGCCACTGCTACGTCAAGATTTGTGATCAGAGATCATAATGCACAGATAATAAGCTTAGGAGCTAAGAAATACGAGGTCACCTTAGTATTACAAGTGGAAAATCTAGCACTCTGAGATGGTATTCGAGAAGCAAGGGAACTAGGGATTAGAAACATTGAAATTGAAGGTGACAATCGTACAATTATCTATCTAACTATCTCACGTTGTTAGGGGTTATAATATTGTGGCTACAAAATTGCTAAGTGGGCCACAACTTCCCTAACAACAACTTGATAGATCATGCAAAACTCCAAGTTCCCATCCGAAAGGATTCTCTAGGACGCCTCCTTAGGAAGTCTCCTAATTTTTACCTTATAAAAAAACTTTAAAAAAACTCCTTAAAAGTATAGTTTGATTATTATTTGTACTTGTAATTTATATTTTATGATTAAAATAACTTTAAATAAATCAATTTGGGTTGTAATTTATATTTTATGATTAAAAAAACTCCTTTGCCACACATGTTCCTTCACTAAGAGGACCATTGATAAAAAAAAAATTGGGTTTATAAATGGATTGAGGTATGGGGTTAGAAACCCATACTTTTTAATTTTTGGGTATATAATTTGGGTTTTTAATGTATAAGTTTTTGGAAATTTTTGTAGACGAAGTATTTAAAACCTAACGTGTTTTACAAGACTTACATGTCACGGGTAATCGGGTCGACCCAATGGGTCAAGAATATGGATTTTTTATGAGTATTAATATAATATATTAAATAAATAATAATAATTTATAATAAAATATATTATAATTTTCAAAATAAATTTTTTATATTTGCAAACAGAACAAATCGGATCAACCTAACGGGTTTTAGGTTTCAAACCTAACGAGTTCGAGTCAATTGGTTTCGGGTCTTTCTTTGACCCGCTAATTTTTGGGTCAGGTTTCAACCCTAAAATTTTCGGGTCGGGTCAAGTTTTGACAGCTCTAAAAGTAGTATGAGATTCAAACTAAGGGTGTCCAACGGGCGGGTTGACCCGTAAACCGACCCGCCCGCAATTTTACGGGTTACAAGTCTGATTTTTTTAGTTTACAGGTTACGGGTCAGGGTTTTTTAGTTTACGGGTTGACCTGTAATATTAAAAAAAATAAAAAAAATATTTTTTCTTATAGTTAGTGAAAGGGTAATATAAAAGTTTATGGGTCAAAACAGGTCGAAAAAAGGTCAAATTAGTCAATTTTACGGGTCGAAAAGGGTCAAACCCATTTGACCCTTTAACCCATTTGACCCAGTCCAACGCAACCCGTTGGACTGGGTCAAATTTGAAAACCTGCAAACTAAACACTAGGTATCAGATTTTAATTCCTTAAACCATACATCACCTCATACATGCATTCCAAACGCTCCCTAAAAGCAAAAGGCGAGAAATTGGGGTTCAACGAAAGCTTTTTAAAAATACGGGTAGTTTTGTGTAATTTCAATTTTCAAATATGGTTTTTGAAAAGTATCATATTTTTAGGGTGGTTTTTTATAATTTACCCTATCTTCGCGTCGCCTAAACGCCACTATGGGAAGAACCCTAGCTATAAAACCCTGGCTGTCTCTCCTTATTTACTTGCAATTCATTGTCTGCGAAGTGCGAAGTGCGAAGTGGAATCCTAAATTGCGTTTCATTGTCTTCTCTGCGAATTTGAATCCTAAATGGTACGATTTCTTTCTTTTTCTTCGCTTTCTCTTCTCTTTTGGTTAACTGATTCCGCACTCTTTCGTTGTTCGTATTTTCTCTTCTGAAGTTTGAATGTTTTGATTTTGGTTCTGTTTAGGCATTGCCCAATCAGCAAACTGTTGATTACCCAAGCTTCAAGCTTGTGATCGTCGGCGATGGAGGAACTGGTAGGGGAACTCATATCGGTTGATTTTTTTGGATTCTTCCATTCAGAACCCTTGATTCTCGACTGCAATCTTGTTTGCATCCTTTGTTCTCTCTCTATTGTATTTACACGGTTTTGGAGATCCATCAAATGAAGGCGATTTATGCCTATTTTCTTAGATCTTAGGAATCGAGGGAATCTCACTTGATATTGTTTTTAGTTAATGTTTTGCGTTTAACTTTTAGCTTGTCTTGTTTACTTTTTGTTGCATAACATTTGTGTCAGTTTGGTATAATCTGATGTTAGGAGTTGCACCATATCATATGCCAGGGATTTTTCATTTGGTTACCTGCAAGTTTTAGATTTTGAGTGTTAATTGTTTATTTTCTTGAATGTGCATGACTAGCAATATCTGATCTTTCCAAGCCCCTTTATGTTTATTATTTTATTAATTCATCGATCTATGTATGCCTAGAATATTGATATTTGTACTTGTGTGCGAATACTGTATACTTTCTGCTAACTCTTGATATTTGTACTTGTGTAGGCAAAACAACTTTCGTAAAGAGGCATCTTACTGGTGAATTTGAGAAGAAATATGAACGTGAGTAGTTTGGAAATATCATCAATGATCCTGTACCATGATTTTGCTTTGTTTTTGCTTAATATTTCTTACTTTTATGTACAGCTACCATCGGTGTTGAGGTACACCCTCTAGATTTCTTCACAAATTGTGGCAAGATTCGGTTTTACTGTTGGGATACCGCCGGCCAAGAAAAGTTTGGTGGTCTCAGAGATGGATACTAGTAAGTTCCGTTTGCTTTCTCTTAGTTAGGGGAAACCTTTTTTTTATTGTGAATCTGGTTGTTATTTATTGTGAAGAAGCCACTTCTGTATGAATTTTGAATTGTCCTGATTAGGTTTCATACCTTGTATATAATATATGCATATTTGCACGTCACATAGTCTTGATTTCCTTTTTATTTTAATGGGATTCTGCTGTAAGATGTCCTAAATGTAGTAAACTGTGCATGATATGTTATAGTCTATGTTAATTGATCATGTGTGGTTACTAAGAATAAGTTGTACTTTCTTGTAAATCGTTTAATAGAGTTAGAGAATTGATCCTATTCAGAGATTCCAGTCTTTTGTAACAAGTGTTAGCCCCTCAGCATAAGGGTTTTGCCACATCATGAATTTGCCCTTCATGCTCTGCAATTTTTTGTTTTGTGAAAGGAACAATTTGAATAAAATCGCTGTTGCTATGTTGAATTCTGAGTTGCATAATTCTTCGATTGTATGCATTCAACACCCCGTCACTAATCTTGATTTTGAAGTAGGTTATGCCTTTTTTTCTATTGCTATGTTCCAAGGAACAATTTAAATAACTTAAATGTTGGAAAATTAATATATGAGGTGCATAATTCTTAGATTGTCCATAATAAAAAGACTTGTTTATGTAAACGCCTTGTTTCATCTTTGTTCACTTGTGCATCATTTTTATTTTCCTACTCGGGCTTGCGTGTACCAATGAATTCAATGTTTGCCTTGCAGCATTCATGGACAATGTGCCATCATCATGTTTGATGTTACTGCTCGCTTGACGTACAAGAATGTTCCAACATGGCACCGTGATCTCTGCAGGTATTTTTTGGGCACTTTAGTGAAATTATACAAACTCTGGTGCTTTCTAACGACACCCTGGATTTTTTTTCAGGGTGTGTGAAAACATTCCCATTGTACTGTGTGGGAACAAAGTTGATGTGAAGAACAGGCAGGTGAAGGCAAAGCAGGTTACTTTCCACAGGAAGAAGAACCTTCAGTACTACGAGATATCTGCTAAGAGTAACTATAACTTTGAGAAGCCCTTCCTCTACCTTGCTAGGAAGCTTGCTGGGTAAGTGTACACCCCTTGCTGGGAGCTGCCTATTGTATTCAGTTCCTGTATATAATGGATTATATCCCCAATTCAGTGATTAATATATTTTTGCACTCAATTCAGTGATGCGAATTTGCACTTTGTGGAGTCCCCTGCCTTGGCTCCTCCAGAGGTTCACATCGACTTGCAGGAGCAGGCAAAGTAAGTTTCCTTACACTAACTAATGCTTCACTTCTTGATTGATTTTGAACCATATTTGTAATGATGATGCGATTGCGATGTCAACAGGCATGAAGCTGAGCTGTTAGTGGCTGCTAATCAACCCCTTCCAGACGATGATGATGATGCTTTTGAGTAAAAGAAGATATCAGAAGTTGAGCTGGTGGAGTGTAATGCAATTTATTAAGCTGATTACCTTTTATAATTTGTGTTACAGTTGTGTGTGTGCACTGTTTGGCTTAGCATGAGATCTTGGACAAAAAATAGGGTATTTATGGGGACCCCAATGGAACAACTTCTGAGATTCGATGCTGTTTGTTGCTCGTTTTTAATTTTGCTCTAGTAAGAGGCGTGCTTTCAAGGATATTTGAGTTGTGTGTGGCCATTAATCCATTATATTTATACAAGATTACATGTTGCTTCTCGCTCTCATTTCCTAGCCTGCGTTTGAATCAAGATCGAAAGATTTGAGAAGCTTCTTAGTTCTTTCGAAGCTTTTAGATAGATTACTTGTTTACAACTAGATTTACGCGTTGGACTTTCCGGACGATATGACTCCGATGTAGAAGTTGTGGTGGGAACTTTGAAGTCTAGTGACCAAGGTTATTAGAATTTCGATCTAATTTTACGATCTTATTGGAGTAGGATTTTAAATGATTTATAATACAATTTCGATCCGATCTTGATTTTAAATACGATAACGATACTAACGATTATTAATATATATTATTAATAATTTCAAGGTCATGGTGAACATCGAAAGAAGTTGACCTTGAATATAAGATCTTACAACCAAGGTTATCAGAATCGGGATTCTAGGTTGGATCGTTGAGGGTCTTTTGGATCGGATCGCTGAATCGTAAGATCCTACATTATAACTAAAAGTATGCAAAAATAACGTAATAGATTGTATATATTGTTATAACTAAAAGTATGCAAGAATAACGTAATAGATTGTATATATTGTTATATATGATGTAAGAAAATGATAAACATTATTAATTTGATTATTAAAAATATTATATGATGGACTAGTCAACAATTTTAATGGAAATGATACGTTAAACGTGAAATTATTAATAATATATAGTTAAAATTGTCATTTTATAAGATCGTTAGAATCGTTTGTAGGATCGTTAGAATCGTTTTTTTTTTTGATTCATCGTTAGAATCGTTTATAGGATCGTTAAAATCGTATGTAAAATTGGGATCGGATCGAGATTGTATTCTAAATCACTTAAGATCCTACTCCAATAAGATCCTACTTGGGATCGTGGATCGTTTCGCATGTTATGGATCGTAGAATCGCTAGAACCGTAGAATCGGATCGGGATTCTGATAACATTGCTTACAACATTTTTAATAATCCAAATAAAGTTTATCATTTTCTTACTTCATGTATAACAAATTATACAATCTATATTAGGTTATCCTTCCATACTTTTAGTTATAATACTAGTGCTACCCTGTACGAGTTTTATTAAATATAAATAAAATAAATAAATACTTAAATAGTAGAGATTTTTGTATTATGGATTTGTTTTCTTAGAAAAATATGGAGTCAAAACTAATATTCATTAAGGTTTATGGTTTAATTGAAAAAGTTTTTAACTTTTTAAGAATATTGCACATTTATTTTTACTCTAATATTTATCTTTATCTAAAATATTTTACCTAGCTCTTATCTAATAGTTTAGAACAAAAATTATTATAATTAATTTTTTAAGAAAATTTTATTTTTATCAAAATAATATATTATAAATTTAATCTTTTTTATCAAAATTAACTATAGATAATTAATCGTAAATATCTTATTAGAAAATCAAAAAGTTAATTATTTTTATAAAATTTAATTAATAATTTAATTGTTAATATTGTAAGACATAATGTATATTTCTATCTTTTGTTTTATCAAAATTCTGTTTTAATAAAATATTTTCCATAAATAGATTAAAGACAAAGATAATGTAAATATATCCAAATCTTATAGAATATTTCACATGGATGTAAATAATAATTTTATTATATGTGGGGTCTATAATTATTTTTTAACCAATAAAAAGATACTCAATTAAATTTCAACCAATCGGATTGGTTTTAATAAAAGGGGCGGTATGGTCCAATCTAAAAGAGACATGTGTCGTTTAATAATTTTTTTAACCTCCGCTTTAGTATATAGTTATGATAGGATATTACGATTTAGCGATCTGATCCAATAGACCCTCAACGATCTGACCTAAGACCCCGATCATGATAATCTTGTAGTGGACAATTAATTAAGTGGCTTAATAGTGATTGTCACCAAATGAATAGAGACTGAAGACCATCACCCATTATATATATACATACATAAATCACTCACTTGGAAGGATTTGGGTAAGGGGATGAGTGAAGACGATTCATATTGTTCGTTGGGTTTGGATGAGACTGATCTAGCTTAGAGGGCTCTTTTATGGTAGGTAACGGGACGATTGAAGAGCATTGCTGATTTAGGAGGATTATTTGTTTCTTCTCCGTCATTGCATTGAACCTTTTCTTTTACCATTTTCAAGATTCATATTGTTGTTCGTTGTGTTTGGATGAGACTAATCGAGCTCAGAGGGCTCTTCCATGGTAGGTAATGGGACGATTAAAGACGGTTGCTGATTTAGGAGGATCATTTGTTTCTTCTCCGTCATTACATTGATCGTTTTCTTTTACCATTTTCAAGATTCATATTGTTGTTTGTTGGGTTTAGATGAGACTGGTCAAGCTCAGAGGGCTCTTCCATGGTAGGTAACGAGACGATTGAAGACGATTGCCGATTTAGGAGGATCATTTATTTCTTCTCCGTCATTACATTGATCGTTTTCTTTTACCATTTGATGAGGTATTTTTCAGTCGTTTACCTATCAAAGAACCTAACTTAACCAAACTGAGTAGAATGGAAGGGTCGATCCCACAAGGACTCGTGTATGTGTGTTATTACTTGAATGCCAAGTAACCAAAGGGGGGTTTATGATTGAAAGTCTAATCTAATATGCAGAATAAAAGTAAATATGAATGCAAATATGATTGTAATATATGAGAGACAAACGTGTTCAACTAGTTAAATCCATCATGACATTGCTTTGTTGATCATCAATTCTCTTGATTCTCTTCTCACTTGAATAATCTATTGTGGATTATGACCCTACTAAGGATTATGACCCGAACATCAAATTTAGTTATAGAACTACCAGTCTAACAACCCTAATTATCTAACCTAAAAGACCTTCTAGATTCAATTAGACAACAACATAACGATTCAAGTTATCAATAGAAACAAACACTTAGAGCAATCAGACATCTAAGTAACTTGTGAATTTATTCCCTTCTTCAACCAACTAGTCCAATCGGTACTAAATTGATTAAAGTATACTCTTGATCAAATTAACTCCGACCGGTAATTAATCAGATTCAGTTATAACTAGAAATTCAATTAGGTAGCTAATCTAACAAAACCCTAGTTTAGATTCAATTAAGCACAAGGACTAAACTCTATTCAAGTTCATTGAGAATCAATCAAACCTTACAACTCATACAAATCATGACTTCAATAACTAGCCAAACACAATGAAATTTAGCAATGCATAATTAAAATAGAGAAAAACTTATAAAGGTTTAAAGTTTGCCTCTAGAGAGAAAAACCCTAGCCTTCAAATTATGATCTATGTTATAAAAGAGAAACTAAAAACAAGGTTTAAATACCCTAAGATATCCAAAGATCAATAAACCCAAAATACAATAAAACACGTCGGTCAAGATCTATCTTAAGCCCATCTCGAAGCCCAAACACGCGGCCCAACTCTCTCGCACGGGGACATACGGCGCGGCCTCTTCCCAGAGGTGCGCGATCGCGCACATTGTCATCTTCAATCATATAAAGCAGTCTTGAAAAAGAGTCTAAACGCAAGTTCTAGAGCTAGAAAATCATGGTGATACACTCAAGAATGTAGAGAACAAATAATCATGAAAGGCCAAAAATCTTACAAGGCAAATTGTTGTCTAGAACTTCAGAATAAATCCAAAAATCAAGCTATATACATGATCAGTCCCATAGTCAAGGTAAATAATCAACGATTATGCTCATATCATAGAAATTTCAGCATATCATGCAAATCATGGGTTAGGACTCATACTTAGCATAGAAACACAAGAGGTATCAAACAATGGAGAAATAAGAACCTAAATGCAATATTTTTGTATTTTTTCAAACTTTTATGATTTTTTTTTTCATTTTTCAAGATTTTAATCAATGCTTGCAAAATTTTAAATATGCCTAATCTAATGCAACTACATGCAATGCAAAAGTAATTCTCTTCCCCCATGCTTAAAACATACTTTGTCCCCAAAGTATAGTAAAAAGTAAAGGAAAGAGAAAAACTCACAGAGATGTAACTATCTTGGTAGTGCGGCGGGAAATCCGACGGTGGTAGTGAAGGCTTCTTTGGGATATCAATCTTCGAACCTGGGATATCTAACACACAAACAAAACTACCTAAAAAGCAAAAGATTAGACTGAAAAAGAAATCTACTCTAAACATTAGGTTGTCTCCCAATAAGCGCTTATTTTGTAACACCCCTATTTTGCAACGATAGGTGTTACCGCCAGTGACCTCGGATTTTACCATCCAAAGTCACCCAAGGCTTTAAAGGTATTAAGTTAAATAGAAACATGCGGAATTATAAAGTTATTACAATTAAAAGAGTTGCTCATATATGAGACTTTAGAAATACTTATTACATACCATGGTTTCGTTTAGCGAAGTCTAAAACCTTAAGTATTGTTAAGCAGCGGAAATTAAAATAACATTGTTTTTGCTTAAGCGTAGAATGACCTAAAAGTGAGCAAAATACCATACTTGATTTAAAATCGATTTCCTTCCTTCTCTTGTTTGATCTTCTTCCTTCACGCCTTCGGTGGAGGTTTCCTAGCGTTTGACATTTGGCGCGAAAGGCGAGAAATGCCAAGCAAAGATGCGGAAAACATAATTAGTCTAAAGAGACTAAGCAAGCGAGAAAGGACATTCTTAAGGTAGTTTGGTAAGTATCGAAAATATTATTTCGAAGTATTCGAGATGTGTTTCGAGAATTTTATACTTTAAGTGGAGCTATTAAGAACAGAATTGAGTAGACCTCGAGATGAGATAACTCTTAAACCGAAAGAACGAACTACCAGATTGTAGAACGTCTTAGAATAGAATGAATGTTGGGAACGTTAATTACACATAAACTTTTAGAAAACCTCTCGCGCCATTGCGGACCGGGAGCCAGATCGATCATTTGAGACCGGTCCGGTTTTGGTTTCTTTTAATGTGCTTAAGCACTTACTTTCTTTCGTGATCAAAACTTTCACATTAGTTAACGATTTTTAAGAGTGTGGGGGGCCATGAATGGGTCGGCGTACCACTTACGGGAATTGAGTTCCGGCACCTAGCTAGGGTGCACACGTCCCTCCTCCTAGTAGGAGCAGACATAGATCATGATCCTTACAGTCGTAGAAAAGTTGGTATTCACGATACGACTTAATATGTTATATAGAGGTGTCGGGCCAGGCCCGCACCCCTTACTACACTACTTTCGAATTTAATTACGAATCTAGAAAAGAGATTTTAAACAAGCAAACCATACAACAAGTCTAGCAATAATTCCTATTAACGATAATAATAGTAATAATGCTAACAATGGTCATTATTTCTAACAATCGGTATTTCCTAGGTTCGTTTTTATTTAGCAAGCAAGGTGTTCCCAACATTGACAAGTTAACGGAATCGAATTTATCGAAGGGTTCAAGTAGAATGTCCACTTGCCTTGGATTTCTTTCGGAATTATTCGTAACTCGGAATTATAAGCTCTTAGAGACATCGAGCGCTTCAACCTATTTGACCGAAAGGAAAGACGAACGAAAACGTATTAAAATCCTATTTTAATCTTAACTATGCTTTTCTCTTATTCCCCCCTTTTAAGAGAAAGAAAGTTAAATCTATATTATTTTAGATAATAATTTAGATATGGAATAGAAAATAACAATCTTTATTATTATTTTCAAGATAGTATTCTTTATGATTTTAAAATATTTATTTTAAAGACACATGTAAAGTCTTATTTAAATATAAAAGAAATTCCTTTTAATACCATATGCAATAATTAAAATATACTTAAAATATGATTTGCATGCATTTTATTGTTTCTAATGTTAAACTTTATTTTATTCCCAAAAGTTTATGTGACAAAACTAATTTTGACATGCAAGCATATTTTAATTATGAATAAACCCTTTTTCCAACTATCAATTTTTTTTATATAAACTACTTAGTAAGTATTATTATTATGACCAACATTAATATCAAATGTCATGGTTGATTTATTATAAAAATATAATAAAGACTATAATTGGCATGCATGTATATATTACCTTATAAAATATTTTATTTCCCACATGCAAAACAATATACTCTAATTAAATAGAATATGATTATGAAAAATCCTTTTTATTTTATTAAGAGGAATGTATACATATATATTTCCACCTAGTGAATAAAATTAGGTTGCATGCAAGAGAGGATTTTTTTCCCAAAGATTTTTATAAAAAAACCATGTACAATTATTTTACTTTTCTTAAGTGAATAAAAACCCTTATAAGTTCATATTTTAATTCTAGATGGTTCAAAATATTTTTACCAATATTTATTTTAGCTAAAATTGACATGCAAAAGAGTTTTAAGTTGTAAAAACTCTTTTAAAAATACATGCAATGCACTTTTACTTTAATTAACATATTTTGTTCTTATTAATTCTTATTTTATCAAAATTTCATAGAAAATATAATTTTTAGATTTATAAAGACATGCAAGAGAACTTAATTTATAAAAATTCCTTTAAAAGTGCATGCAAAGACACTTTTAAATTAATAGATCAAACTTGTCTCTATTAGACTTATTTATATTAAAAATTTATATAAAAATAATCCAAATGTTCATATAGAGCATGCATGAAGATTGCATGCATGAAATTTTACATTATAAAATTAACAAGTCAAAACCTTTATAATCTAAGCATTATTTTTTCGTATAAAAAGAGAAAGAAGGTCTAGGCCTTTTAAATAGAATAAAAATCAGAATTTTCAAATTAAAACCACTTTTATCAATTTGGGATTTATTAGAATTTATCCCATAACTTGTATAAAAAAATAAATCCCCTTTAAAACCATTGCATGCAAGTATAAATTTTATAAGAACATGTCTAAGTTTCTATTTATCATAAATCTGAATCTTTTTGAAGTTAAAAGTATTATGGGCCTAATTTAATACGTAGAAAAGAAAACAAATCAGCCCATAAAATAAAAGAGCCCAAAATCTCACCCTTCCTTCTCTCTTTTGTTCTAGTTTTTACGCAGAAGAGAGCCCAAAATCTCACCCTAGCTTCCTTCTCTCTTTTGTTCTGGTTGAACGCAGGGAAAGGGAGAGACCAATGTTATCAAAATCGCGATCCAGATCGTACGATCCTACGATCCGGATTTCACAAAACGACTCGGATCGTGCGTAGTGAATCGTAACAAGTAGGATCGTAGTAGGATCGTTCAGGATCGTAGTAGGATCGTACAAGATCGTATAGGATCGTAGGATCGTAAGTGGGATCGTAAGATCCTACTAAATCACACAAATTAAGTTACAAATCATCATTTTGGATATTTTTGCCCACTTTAGCTATTAACTCGTTAACTTAATACATTAAATTATTTATAAATGACTCATTATTTACTTAAAATTTACATAAAAATTCAAAAACATGAAAATTGCATTCTTTTTATCTCTTCTTAAAAGAAACGTATTAGAGTATTAAAAAAATATTTCATCTTATATATGGATTTGTTGCCTTTGGGGTATTTTATGAATAATATATATGTTTTTTAATGATTAACTTTCATATTTGAGTGATATACAACATATTAATATTAGTTCTTTCATTATTTTATTAATATAGTAGGATCTTACGATCCTAACGATTCAATTCTACGATCCGATCCTACTACCCCCTTACGATCCGATCCAAGAATCCCGATCCTGACAACCTTGGGAGAGACGGCTCGCTTGGTGGCTCCGGCCAGGCACTTTGGCGGCGGCGCGGCCAGGCAAGGAGGCCAGGTGCGGTTGGAACACCCAAAAAAAATTAAAACGAATTTTCTTTGATTTTTTGGGAAAAAAATCAGCTTGATCAAAGGAGGGAAATTGATGAGAAGAGAGTGTTTGAGGCTTGAATATGGGCTTCTAAAGGTCTAATGAGTCCTTTAAATAGGTCAACTAGTTTAGTAAAAGGAGTAGAGGAGAAGAGAATATTCTCATGATTGACTAAATCTCCTTCAATGGTGAGTGGGAGAGGTGATTAAATTTTATTAAAAATAGAGTATGTGGGAGATGATTTTCTGTATAAAAATCCTTCCCAAATCTCCCCAATTACTACCCAATTCGAGCTTCAAACGGTTCGAAATCCGGTTTTGGCAAAATTCCACTGGAAAGAATAAGTTTAAATACAACTGGGTGTGTTATACTTTTAGAAAAGTAAACTAGCATAATTGGTAAAGGGGTGAGTGGAAAAGCAAGAGGTCATGGGTTCAATTCCCACCTCTTGTCTCTTTTTTTTATAAATCCCTTTTAATTGTTTTATGGGCTTTCTAGATGGGCCGGGCTAAGCCCCATTTCCTTCTTTTTAAGAAATAAATATAGAAAGGCCTTTAGAAAAGAATTCCGTTAGGATACAAATTTATTAAAATCCATTTTTAATAAATTTTATTTATTCGATTAATTGTTTCATAAGAATTATACTTCATTTATTTTAGAAATAAGTTTCGAATAAAAAGGAATATTATGAATTTATTTTATTTAATAAATAATTAATGATTAAAAATAAAAAAATTAATCATAAAAATAGCGGCTATTACATATTTAACGTCATTAGCTTGACTCTTAGCATGATTAGACAAGATTAGACATTGTCAATGCCCTTAATAACCTGTCAAACCCATGTGCACACAACTCAGAAAAACATAAGTAACACAATGATAAATTGAATCTAAATAATATACCATTTAAAAACCGTTTCAACTTATCAAACATGTGCGCCCAATTTTCATGAGGTGACATTTGTTCAAAGAAATTCAGCACAAGTGGTGGCTTTAGAAAATAATTATAGTATGAATCAAAGTACTTGTCATCAATACCACTTATATCCAAGATGAACTCCATATATTCTCCATCTTCCACCTTGTATTGTAGGATTGGTTCCTCATCTTGGAACTCCATAAGCTCCCGATGTGAGAAGGTGGGGAAACTAAAGCATGGGATGTCAAGGCCTAACATAGGGCTTACCATGACAATGGAAGACTTAATAGATGCATCATGTTGTTTTTCTCCCTCATGGTTATCAACTTCATCAACAAAGAAGTCATCATGGTTGACAAAAGAGTCTTCTTCCAAAACCACAAAACCCTCAAGCAATTTACTCCACATGGGTGAAAATGACTCAGGCTTCCTATGCTCTGTAAGAATCTCTATGCCAGCACAGACTTCCTTTGGCTCTGTGGTGATCTACTCAACATGACTTATAGGTGTGAATTCATATTGGGCATCAAATTCATCTTCATAACTCATATCAAGTGTAATAGATTGCTCCTCAACTTGAGTCTGATTGTCTGACTCATGATCGTTTGACTCCAATGTGATTCCACCACTCCTTTCACACAACTCAAAAGGGCATGAGATTGTGGAATGAAAATATGAAGAACATAACTCACAATGCTCCTTGATTATAGCATCCGCCCCTTTGGAGAGATCCCTGATCATAATGAGTAAAAAAAAGTAGGAATCTATAGTAAAAAAAAGTAAGAATCTATGAAAATATGAAGAAAATATTGGTAAAAAAAGTAAGAAAGTTGAATGTAAATGGTAAATATAAGATTATGTAAGAACAAAATCCCTTAACGAGTAAGATAGAAGATCTCTCAAAAACTTAAGCCCCCTCTTAAACTTGAACTTACAATCTGACTTTCTACTTTCTACATTGTTGCAGGAACGAACTATGAAAGCCAATAATCACAAGCAAAAATCTATAGTAAAGACTTCGATGCCTATGAATCCTCAGTGTCCGCCGACCTAGTAGGTGGATTGTGCATTCTTTGGAAAGCACACCAACTAATGCAAGAGACAATTGAACTTATTCATAAAGAAGATTGTTTTATAGTCTTCTTACTAGTCAATAAACAAGAAAATATCAATCTAGTTATTTTTTTCGCCTATGCCCACAAATGAGTAAAAAAAAAATTTTTGGAACAAATTACAACAATATATTAATACTCTTCAACTCTCGTACATTATTATGGGAGATCTCAACGGGATTGAGAACAACACTGAAAAAGTGGGAAGCACCCCCAACCCAAGTAGATTTACTAGATTGATAAACTTAAAACAATTGTGACCTATTGGACATTCCCACCCTAGGAAATGAGTTCACGGGGAGAAAAAAAGAAAACTGAAGAGGAAAACACATTTGAAAAGCTTGATCGGGTGTTGGTGGATAACCAAATACTCTAATGGTTCCCACAAATTAAAATAAAGAATTACGCTTTCTCAACCTCCGATCACTTCTCTATCTCCATTGGTTTAGGTAACGATTTCGTTCAAAAAGCCCAACCCTTTAAATTTGAAATGATGTGGACTTGGAGGAAAGATTTCTCCGATGTCGTTAAACAAGCCAGAAGAAAACAATTCGTGGGATCTCACATGTTCTCTCTAACAAAGAAAACACAACATCTAAAAGATAAAACAAAGGAGTGGAACAAGAGGACTTTGGAAACATCTTTGAACAACTCAAACAGATTGAAGGAGACCTCGCCAATCTTCAAAAAGACAAACTACAACAGATTGACCAAACCAAAAACAAGAAGCAAATAAATCTCATCAAAAAGAAAGAAAAAACTACTAGAATTCGATCACATATACTGGGCCAAATGAGCATGAAACAAACATGGACACTAATTCGAAGTATTTTCATAGAATAGAGACAAGACAGAGGAATAGAAAACTCATAAAGTTGATCAACACGGTAGAAGGTGCACAAATCACGGGAGAAGAAAACATTAAACGAGAGATCCAAAGTGACTTCGAAAGAAGATTTAAAAAAGAAACAAATGAACTAATAAAGGATGCCACAAAAATTATAAAACAAACTATAATCGAGGAGAAAAATCTCCAACTTACAAAAGGGATTACAAATGAAGAAATTAAAAAAGCGGTATTCAACATCGAAAAGGATAAATCCCCTAGGCCGGATGGGATACCTTCTGGCGTCTACAAAAAATATCGGATCATTGTAGGACCAGATATCATAAAAACAGTAAAAGGGTTTTTCCATTCTGGAAAACTTCTAAAACAATTGAACCATACCTCTATCAGAAATCAAATAGAAAGAATTACAAAAGACAAGAAGGACTTCTGTAACAAGTTTAGAAAGTGGATTGAGTAGTGCATCAAAACAGTTTCCTTCTCAGTCCTTGTTAATAACGGACCCATAAACCAGTTCTCCCCCAAAAGAGGACGTAGACAAGGAAACCCCCTCTCCCCCTTTATGTTCATCCTTTGTACTAATGTACTTTCCCATATGCTACAAGAAGGTGCAGAGAAAAAGTATAACCCCATAGGAAATACAACTCACAAAACAAGGTACTAGAATCCCTTCTCCAACGTTTGTAGGAGATATTATCATCTTTGCAAAAGCAAATGCAACCTCCTACCAAAAAATAAAAAACATCGTTGAAATATATTGTAAGGTATCTAGACAAGATGTTAATTTCCACAATTTGGCGTTTCAAGTCACAAAAACACCCAAAATAATACAAAAACCAAATACAACAAATTTTAAACATAAAAAATGTAACTGCTTTAGATAAATACATGGGATGCTCCCTCATTAATGGAAGAGTTAACAACGGGACCATTCAACAAATACTTGCGGATCCAATAACCAACTTACTGAGTAGCCAACTCATTCTCCCAAGAAGGGATGCAGATCCTCATCAAACCAAACTTATCAGCCCAATCTACATGTATTATGCAGAGCTTTATGCTCCATGCTAGTCTACATAAAGACATTGATAAAATTCACAAAAACTTCTTCTAAAATAAAGAAAATTCGTATAAACCACTTATCAGTTGGAGTAATATTTGCCGTCCATTGAAACATGAAGGACTAGGTATTATGAAGGTCGGGGACAAGAACAAGACTCTTCAAATGAAACTTATCTGGAAAATACTAGCCGAACCAAACAACATTTGGGTCAAAATTATATCGAAAAAATACCAAAAAGGAACCCATGTACTTGATTACAATAAAAAGAAAAACTTGTACCAACAATGGGAAAAACTCATGGATCTCTGTGACCTATTTGAATCCAGGCTCAGATGGAATCTCGGAGATGGAAAAACAGAAAAGACCAATGAATAGGAGAAAGAAAACTAATGGACAAATGTAAGAATACAATTTTGATCTTTGAAGACCAGGTGGTAGCCGACTTTCTAACAAATGATGAAAAATGGAATATCGAAAAGCTAGAACAAGTCCTCCAAAAGGGAAAGGTAACCCAAGTTATCAATTCGCCAATCCCTAATAATGTGATCACATATAGACTTTACTGGGGTCATAGCAAGGTTGGGTGGTTCTCAACCAACTCAACGGTAAAAATGATAAACAAAAATAAAGGAATGGCGCGAATGCACTTTAGATGGATTTGGAAATCAAGCATTTTGACGAAAGTAAAAAAAAAAATTATGTGAAAAATTGCAAATAATGGGCTACCAACTAAGGTGCGGCTTTTTGAGCACCACATTCCAGTTACCCTCCCTTACATTCACTACAACTATCCTTTTGAGGACTTGGGACATTTACTATCCCGATGCCCACAAATATTAGACACAATTGCACAAATTGACCTAAATATTCTACGTGTCGTTCAAAACACTAACACCAATCTTTAGACCAAACCATTGGTTGGAATACCTGAAGGAAACCTTTACAACAAGGAGCTTGAGCCTCTTGCCATGCTATGGTGTACTTGGTACAACGAGATCAGAAAATATTTTGAAACCAAGATGAGAAAGAATTAAGGAATATAGTGGGATTCTTCTACAAACAACAACAAGACTGATATCTACACAAATTTGGATGGAGCAGGACTCTTCAAGTAAAAAACCTTACCCAGAAACAAATAACCAAACTAGACGAAAACTGAGAAATATAAAATGGACTAAACCACAACAAGGTTTTATTAAGCTCAATTTTGATGGCGCTAAAAAAGCTTGTGGTACTTCATCTTTTGGTCTTATTTTCAAGGACTTGGAAGACAATGCTATCGCATGGGCGAATGGAAGCTATGTCGACCAATCGGTTCTCATGGCGGAGGCTCCTAGGCTCTGGAGTGGTTTTTTGGAGGAGCTTTGCCATGGCTACTTAAGGATTGAGATTGAAGGAGGCAACCTCAGTCTTATTAATGTCATCAATGACATTTAGTGCTGTCGGGAGGTCGAGATTATCGTGACATACACCGTAGTCTCTCTTCAGAGGTTCCAAATACGTAGACTAATCCATATCGTTTAGGAAATCAACTGCGTGATAAATCACATTTCAAACATGACAGGTTATATCCATCCCATTTTATACAAGGCTAAAAAATCTTAGGGCATGAATATGGGGAAATTCAACCCCCCCTCCCCCCCCCCCCAAATTTCATATGAGTTTCACCAAAAGTAAAAAAGAAAAAGGGGTGAAGTTGGGTTTTGGGATTCTAAAATTGAAACCCAAGAGAGAGGGTTTCACCCCTCCTTTTAGCCAATTTTGACCAATTGGATTGTGCCATGTGACATCTACTTTTGGCCAATTTTGTTTAATTAAGCTTAAGTTGGTATTTTGTTCTTTTAACCAATTTTTAATTAATGATAAATAATAATAATTATACTACAATTCATAATTATTTTTATCTACCCATAAACACCAATTTTATATATATTTGATTCATATTAAAATTAAATTAGTTTTTTGGGTTGGTTTAGAGTAAACAAATACATATTTAACCACTTTTTAAAATAATTCAAGGTTTTAACTTAAAAAATCGCAAAAATGCATATTTTTTTTATCTAATTTAATTTGCACCAATTATATGTACATTTTAATAATTTTAATTAAAATTTATTTTTTTTATAAAATTAAACTAGTTATATATACATAAAATTAGTCAAATTGTCATTTGTTAAAATTAATGTGACATATTTAATTAGTTAAAGAAATATTTAGAATTAATAAATTGAGGGTATAGTTATAAATTTACAATCATGTATAGAGAAATATATAATTATTGGAAGGAAAAATTGCTCCAAATATCTCAACCTTTCATTCGGTTGCGCACTCTACCCCGACGTTTCTAAATTTCACAAAATATTCTACACTTGGGGATAGTTGCACACTCTACCCAGGAAGTGTCCACATTTTGAGTAAAATTATGAATTAGCCCCTCACTTTTTCGTTTTGTAACAAAAATGTCCAATCCATGTACACATTTTTTTTTTCATTTATAACATACCCTTATAGGTTTATTTTTGTCATTTATAAAAAATAATATAATTACTTTTATTATTTGCTAATATAAATCTCACCTTTATAAAAAATAATATAAATCATTAAACCATATCTTTTACTTTACAAAGCATTTCATCTTACTACTCTTTTCATTATTACTTTTAAAAAAAAGGGAAACAAGTAAAGAAGATTTCATAACCTTTTTATAAAACTTATGTTATAGTTTCTCACCTTTATAATTAACCACATAAATAATTAATCCATAATTTTTACTTTACAAAGTAGCTCATTTTAATACTTTTTTCCATTATTATTTTCGAAATAAATTTAGGCACAAGAAAAAAATTCATAACCTTTTTTTATTTATAAAATTTTAAAAACTTGTGTTCTACCTTGTCCAACTTAACCAACAAGACAGTGTACAACTTATGTTCTAGCATGTTTATTCAAACACTGTGATACAAACTAATTAAATAAAAAATTAAATAAAACATAAAATCCAAATTTTCTTTTTAGTAAATGGAAAACTAAAAACCCAATTTTTTTTAATAAAAAGAAACCCAAAAAAGGCATTAAAAATATTCATAACTAATTTTTTTTTTCGACAAACAAAAGTTGGACTCGATGATTATGTAATAACTTAAAATTTTTAAACTTTTTAAAAATAAGTTTATGAAAATTCTTATTAATTTTTTTCTAAAATTATTTCATAAATAATAATGGACGAAAAGTATTAAGATGAACTACTTTTAAAGTCAAAGTTATGACTATAGATTAATGTGGTTAATTATTAAGTGGAGAATTTATATTAGTCAAATAAAAGTAATGACATTATTTTCATGTAAATGAGAGAAGTAAATCTATAAGGCTATATTATTATTTTGGACCTTACCCAAAATGTTATTAAACTTAAACAAATGTATTTTTATATAAAAGAACTTGATTATTTTAAATTAATTTCCACTAAAATTGTTTTAAAACAAAAAGAGATCTAAAATGATTATTTTTTAATGTTTATTTCTTATAAGTACAAGATTTATAATTTTTAAAAATGATTTGTACACGAGTTGGATATTTTTGTCACAAAATAAAAAGGCGAGGGGTCAATCCACAAATTTACCCAAAATGTGGACACTTCGAGGGTAGAGTGTACAACTATCCCCAACGTATAGGATATTTTTTGAAATTCGAAAAGGCCGGGGTAGAGTGTGCAACTGAATGAAAGGTTGAGATATTTAGAGCAATTTTTCCTTATTGGAAATTAAGAAAAGTAAAAAAGTGGGTTTCATTAATATTTAAGTGAGTTTCATGAAATGAAATTAAGAAAATGAAGGATGGTGTGGAGGGAGAGAAATGATAAAAATAGGGGAAAAATTGCTCCAAATATCCAAACCTTTCAATCGGTTGCGCACTCTACCCCGACCTTTTCAAAATTCACAAAATATCCTATACTTTGTGAATAGTTGCACACTCTACCCTTGAAGTGTCTATACTTTGAGTAAAATTATGAAATAACCCCTCATTTTTTCGTTTTGTAACAAAAATGTCCAATCAATGTACAAACAAAATTTATCATTTATACCATAGCCTTATAGGTTTAATTTTCTCACTTATAACAAATAATATAATTATTTTTTATTATTTTATAATATAAATGTCACCTTTATAATAACCACATAAATTATTAAACCATAACTTTTACTTGACAAAGTAGTTCATCTTAATACTCTTTTCATTATTATTTAAAAAAAATTCAAAACAAGTAAAAAAGATTTCATAACCTTTTTATAAAACTTATGTTATATCTTCTCACCTTTTTAATTAACCACATAAATAATTAATCCATAACTTTTACTTTACAAATTAGCTCATCTTAATACTTTTTCCATTATTATTTTCGAACTAAATTTAGACACTAGAAAAAAAATTCATAACCTTTTTTTTTATAAATAAAATTTTAAAAACTTATGTTCTAGCTTGTCCAACTTAACCAACAAGATAGTGTACAACTTATATACTAGCTTGTTTATTTAAACACAACTAGCGTGTGTATGCCCGTGCCTAAGGCACGGGTTTAGACTGAATAAGGAATAATTTTATTTAAAACTAATATCTAAATTGTTAATTTGATATTGTCTAATCCTAAAAAATTGAAATAAAAGAGACTGGAATTTCAATTCAATTTAGAGAGAAATACAAAGATACACTCTCACTTATGGAGATTGAGTTAGATTGGAATTTCAACTTAGCCTGCACTTTGATGAGTTTTGTGAGCATCTTAAATATTGTCATAATATATGCTCTTTTCTTTAATTAGTTAGATTTTAAAGATTTTGCTGTGATGGAGTATTGTCAAAATTACTAGAGTGCTAACCCGTCCGTTGTACGGGTCAAAGTTTATATCACGTGTTTGTAATTTTTTTAAATTTTCGGACTTTTAGATATCACAACATGTTATTAAACATATTAAATAATTTCGTTATGAAATATTATAATTTATTGTATACAAAAACTAAATATTAAAAGAAATACATATATAAATTACTTGATCATTTAATCAATGCATACTATTTTAAGATACACGAATTTCTTTTGTATTCTAATTTTATAGTCCAAGCATTAATTTCACTTTTTATACTTAAACTATTGCCAATATTAGGTTTATGTTTTAAACTATTTTTTAAATTTAGATTAATGCGATTTTTATGTATATAAAATTGTGAATAATCGATATATGCATTGTATGTTTCATTTACTTTCTAAAAGATATTGCTTATTATGTTATTTTATTTTGAAATAAGGAAATTTGAAGCCCTTAAATAATTAATAGACAATTGTAACTTGTAAGTATTTATTTAATTTTCTTCAAAAAAAGCTTTTATACATTTGTTGCAATTTAATATTAATAGAAATTATTATAAGAGAATGGAACATTTATTGGATATAGAGGGACAACTTTTATAGTTGTTAAGATTAAGATATTTATCTTAAGTATTGTCATAATATATATATGTTCTTTTCTTTTGTTGGATTTTATAGATTCATTCCTACATTAGTCTAAATCGCCTTATAAAAAAAGTTAATGTAGGATTTGCCAATAATTTATTGGTTTAATTTGAATTTATCTTACCTGCATGTGATGCGATGCTACATGTACGGTGTAACGTATGTATAATAATTTATTTTAACAATCAATGCTACAACTTTAATTAGATTTTTAGATTTAAAGCTAGTTTTATTGTTTAAATTAACTCATCAAATCCATTTCATAATTATAATACACACTGAAATCTATAATATGGTTTTAGATAAATACAGTAAACTTCCTATACAACAATTTCAAATTGATACTCCACCTCGAGTCTAATATTGAATAGCAAGAAAACTACTTCAAATTGTGCAATTGCCTAGTCCCATGTACATGACGAATAATTGAAAGACCACAAGGACCAATCAATATACCAGCTTGCCAAATAACATAGAATCGGAATCTCTGAACATTGCAAAAAATTGGGGTGATAATACACAACTGCAAACTAAAAAGGAAAATTCTAGTTTCGACCAAAAAAAAAAATTCTAGAAATGCTACTAAATGATCGTGCAAGCCCTTCTTTCAACATAGAGGTAAATAGGAAAGGCCATCTATTGCACTAAAATAATCTAATCTACTGAAAAATGGGCAAATTGCACTGTTTAGAGCTTCATGCCACATTAATCTTTCCATTTCCATGTAAAAGATAATTAGACATGAACATGTTCTCTTGAGAAAGAAGAAGCACCTGCTCCAATACCTTGATGAAGTTATTCTCTTACCCCACCTTGAGTTCTTGAATGATTTTCTGAAGACAGAACCTTGTGAGGATGTTAATGGAAGCATCAAAGCCTAAATTCAACTGGTTTCTCCATCTCCATCAACTCTTGCAAGCAACATAACCCCTCAGTTTGTCCGTCACTCTATCATAATACATATAGAAAAATTATATTCCACAAACTAATGCAAAAACTGACATGAGTTATTATTTGCTTCACTACATAAACTATTAAAGCACAATTTTTGAGCTCCCCTAAACACTACCTTTGTACAAGCCCCTTGGACCTTGTAGAGCAATAGTTCTTCACTCACTGCATACATTGCACCTAAGAATTTTGTTAACTGCCTGCCTAGTAGAGGCGCATGTTGCTAGGCTGGCTCAAAGGAAAAATTCTTGTGAGCAGTAGGAGCCCAGAGGTAATGAGATACAAATTCTTCTGAGAAGACTGCATGTAAGGAACCATCATACTGAAACAACTCATCTAGGACACTGGGTAATTGCAATCCTGTAGCAAACTTCAATGATCCATCCATTGTGGTACAATCAAAAGTTTCTGTCAGTTTCTTGAATCAATGTTCATATATCAGATAAAACATTAGACAAAGAGAAGCAACAGGTTAATTTCCTCTACTACACTACATTCTCAAATAAGACTTTGTGCAAGAGATGGAAGATTAACCACACCTATGAGATTGAAGAAAACTGCTCTGCCTTACTCAATTTCTCCGCACAAGAGAAATGACTCTACCTTTTAAGTCTTCTCATGCCCGCCAGAAATTGGGGCAAATCACTGACATTTCTTCTCTTCCTCCGACCTAAAATTGGAGCAAACCATTTGAGATTGATGTTTTTGTCTCCTACTGGCGATATATTATTACCTCCCATATAATATAAGATAGCATAGAGAGAGCAGTAAAAATGCTGCTGAATGGAAAAATTATAATAACTCAAAGATTTCACAATTCCAAACACAAACACTTAATCCAGAGAACTTTTCAACGGCTATTCTCTCAAACATAAAAAAAAAGGCACAATTGATATATAGCATCATTCACATAGATAAAGTAAAATGAATAAAAGTAAAATCAATGTACAAGTGAATTAATCATGTGATAATTAGGGCACACAAAGCAATCATGGATCTGACCTTATCCTCATACGTCGTCACCGCCGCCGCGCGGTTTCTGGTGACAAAGACGCCTTTTGCCGCTAAGCACAGAGTGAGTCGCGTTTGTCGGCGGTGGTGGTCTATAGAGTACGGGAGGGATAATTTGTATTGAACATGCCTAATAAGTTGCTGAATCTGGATGTGAATCTCAAAATAAGAAGAAAAAAACACGGCAAGCAACCCTAGAAAAGCAACAGGAAAGAAACAAGGGAGAGAAGAGAAGCAGTTTACGCTTGGGAGTTGAAATGAGCAGTTTCAGGGAGAGTGAGAGATAAATGCAGTTTCATTTCACTTCAGAGAGGATATCAGCTCATCAGCATATACGAACCATTCTAGTTTGATTCTTGAAATAGAGAGAGCTAATATAATATGGCAAATTCTAAATTCTAAATAGGAATTTGTAAAATGCATTCCAATAGTAGTTCTTCTAGGCTAGAAGTCTATCTATTTGCAATTTGAATTAGGCCACCGTATAAAACCTGCAAGTGCAAGATATCATGAAAGGACAAATTCATGGGTTTACCACGTTCATAAATGAGCAAATAAAGTTATGTGGGACTCGTTAATACCTGCAAGTGCAAGATATCATTTTTAACAGTATTTCATAGGTTTGTCAGTCAAATATATGAAGCTTAAAAAAATCTCATTGATGACATGATTAGAGCTTTGGCTCAGATATGAAGATATTGCTAGAGAAACTTGTAGTTCATAATTGACCCTAAAATGGTTTAAAGCGTTGACCTTGAAATCTAATGTTCCTAGCATTGCATATATGAGAATTGATAACAATGAGATTAAGTACACAAATTTGATCATGCTCATCCCAAATCAATGTCTCCAAATCATCAGTGCAAAATTTTTCTTTTCAATTCAAGAATCATAATTAACTTGGCATTATAAGTTAATCCTTGCATTTGGCCCCCAAATATCTAGCTTACCCAATTTGTATGCCCTGACTTTTGGATGTGGTATTAACATTTCAAGTTCAATTACTTGCACCTAAAAATGAAAGAATCACAAACCTGCAAGTGGCTTTTAACTTCATCATTTGCAAGCCCATCCACCTTCATGAGCTCCTTAATTTGCTTAGGCGTTGCAACTGCAAGATAACAAAAATCAACATAATAAACACAACAAAATCCAATATAGTGAATCCTAATTGTAACATAATTAAATTCTCCAAATCAAACTCGGTAGCTTACCATGTGACCCGCCAAGCTGCTGAAGAGCATTCAAAAACCTCCTATGCAACTCCGGCGACCAGCATCTCCTCGACTTCCTCGGCTGGCCTTCTCCTCCTTCCTTTCCGCCGCCTCCTCTGCGGAGGAGCACGCGGAGGCCGCTGGCGTTGGCGAGGGACCCACCGGAGCAGACCTTTCCTTGTTAAATGGCTGAAATGCACCCCCATTTCTCTTCAGCTCCACAACTGACAACTTTGTGGGTTTGTTAATATGATGCTCCTCCTGCACCCAATTCAAATTTCAAATATCAAAATTTAATCAAAATCGTCCCACCGAGACCCATTAATGAAAAACATTCAAGATTTCGGATTTAATTGTAGCAGCCAAACCTCATCCTTGGTGTTAGGTGGATCTGGGGTCTGGTTCCAAAGTTGAACGATATAAGCCAATCTGATTTCTTGACGTTGGATTTGGTGGAATTGTTGTGAGATTCAAGCTCACCGTTATTGTCATCTTCTTCTTTTGCTTGTTCTGAAGAGCAGCTTCTCTTAATGGGCATGAATTCTTCAAACACAGGCGCGAGGATTATAGCGGAGGGTTTTCTACTGATCCTTGTTGAGGAATTTGCCAAGCAAAAGCGTCTCCTCCAGTTGGAGAATGGAATTTCCCTTCTTGCGCGGAACTCAGATGCGTTTCAGCGTTTGTTTACGAGGCTAAGGATTGGGCCTTTGATCAAGGTGACAAGGGCTTTCGAAGTTAAAGTTGCTACCATCGCTGGTGATTGTAGTGGTTTGGTTGTGAAATCGACACCAATGGGATGTACACGCGGTGAAGAAGATGAGGTTAAGGAGGCCGGAGAAGAGAGAGCTCGAGAGAAGGAATGGAAGGGAGAAACTGCCGAAGAAGAGAGTTCAAGAGGAGTTCGGAAGAAACCGCGGGAAAGAAACGGAGATAATACAACTTGAGTGAGAGAAGAGGATCAATTTGTTAGATTGTAATTTAGGAGAGAAGATTAACAGTTTTAGGATAAGAACGTGGTTGAAGAAGTTGAGAAAAATTAACGCGGTTGAAGTTGGGAGAGAAGAAAAAAGAAAAAAAAATTGGCTTAAAAATTTGACACGTGGCGGAAGCAGAAGGCTTGAAGCCTTACTGCTTTAATTAGTTAGTTAGATGATACAAACTAATTAAATAAAAAAGAACAAATTTAGCTAGAACGCAAAATTAATTAGCCTATTTAGGCGTTTGTAAGCTCAGTCCATTTTTTTAGTTTTTTGTTAAGTATAAAAGGCCTTCTTTTTTTTTCTCTCACCTCATTCATTCTCCCGAGTCCGTAATTTCCGTCCTTTTCTCTCTGCCTCTCTGGTTACTTCCTTCCTTCCTAGGTTTTTCGAGATTTGATTTATGGAGAGATCGGATTTTGGAGATTCGGTTGGAGGAGCACGAGATTGAAGTCGATCGTCTTTACCGATTGAAGCAGCTCCATCTTCAATGCATCATGGTACCGAATCTCAAATGGATTTCGCGTCTTGTTGTGTTTTGAATCAATCGAATCGGAAACCTTCGTTTCGGTTTTGCTTTTCTCGATTGATCAGGGATTTTCGCCGATTCGATCCCGAAGAGTGAAGGAAATGCAGAAGAGGAGTAAGGAATCGCCATTGCTGTCTCAGGTAATTATTCCTCTTTGTGTTCTCAGCTCCGATTGATCGGGGAATTCTGGATGGATTTCTCTTAAATCTAATATGTTTGCGACCGTGAATGCGGTGGAGTTTGGGAGGAGAAGGTGGTGTCGGGGCGGAGATTAATTTGCCGGCGTCGTTCGAGTCTATAAAGGAGGCTGAAAAGTTGAAAAGCTATCATGCTGAGTGAAGTTGGCTGGGGAGTTTTTGAGGGAGGCTGAAAAGCTGGTGGCAATGAAGTAGTTATCAAGTTGGTGAGTTGGAAGTTTCCTAGTATCGATTGTTGTATGATTTAATTCATTATCAAACAGAAAGCCTCTAGAAAAGTTGTAATTCTAAGCAAGACAAAAAATTAGGCATTTGATGTTGATGATTGAGTTGCAATTCTGAGTTTGTGTGAGTTCACTTTGAAGGCTGAAAAGAGGAGGCAGAAGGAAAGCATGGTATGTGATTCTGAACTCTAAACATGTGATGAATCGAGAGTCTTGCTTCTAGATCAAAAAATTAGGCATTTCATAAATCTGATGTGTTGGTGATTTAGTTCGAATTAAAATTTGTTTTCATTTTTTTGTTTCTTAAATTTGATTTCTTGCTTCTGTTGTAGGAACATTGGTTTAGTATGTGCCATTTCCCCGGTCTTGAAATCATCTAGCAGAGGTTTCTGACCAGAACTTCATCAAAGAGGATTGTGAAAATCGAGGTACAAGTGGTATCAATATCTCGTAGTATCTGTTGTTTGAGTGAATTTAATTTGGTTGTTGTTGACATCGATCGTCGGTTGATTGTGTTGATTTTTATTGTTCTAGTCTGACGTTTTTTAAATCAGATTACCACTGCAGGACAGAACCAAGAGTTAATTAGTAGATTTTAACTCATGCATTTTGTCATGCAGATTCTGATAGTGATAGCTCCTCACCGTCTGGATCGGATGGAGGCGAGTAACTTATTAGTTAATCATAAAGATGGAGGTAAGACCACGTACATTTCTGGAGTTGTACATATTTAATATGAATGTAGGTTATGATTCACTGTTCAAATGAGCCTATTGAAAACTTGAAAATGCAATATGCAGCTAATCATTTGTTGACTATCCAAATGATGATTAATTATCACACTTTTAGTACGTATGAATTACTAGTGAGAAACAATTAAAATGATTAATTGTGCTCCTGCGATTTTTTGATGTAATCATTTGTGACACATTGCTGATTGTTAGGTGTTTTTTGTGCATTATATTGGTTAGCCTATTAGTTCAAATGGTAGAGCAATGTGCTTAATGCATAATGATGTGGGTTTAAATCCCACATAGGCTTACTAATGATCTTTGATTGCATTTAATTTTTTTGATGACATGTTTATATTTAGTGATGATCTTTGATTGCATTCAATCAAACTGTCATCAAGTAGCGATGACAGTTGACGACAATCGAACCGTCATCAAGTAGAGATGACATTTGTGATGAAGTTGATGACAATTAAATCGTCATCAAGTAGTGATGACAGTTTATGAAAAAATCGTACGTGATGATCACATATTTGATGACACTTGAATAATGATACTAAAAATTATATGTGATGAAACTAAAAAATTAAACGTGATGATATTTTATGACACTAAAATTTAAACGTGATGATAAATATTGTGATGCCAATTATTTTTTATGCGGTGATGACAACTATTTTTATGTGGTGATGTGATTTGATGACAACTATTTTTTGTGATGATGATAAAAACGAACAAATTTTGAGTGATGACACTTGATGACGGTTGTTTGTCTTCAAGACCATTGTCATCAAGGCCCTTTTGATGACAAATTAATCGAACCGTCATCAAGTAGTGATGATAACTGATGACAATCGAACCGTTATCAAATAGCGATGACGATTGATGAGAATTGAACTGTCATCAAGTAGAGATGACATTTATGATGATAGTTGATGACAATCAAACCGTCATCAAGTAGTGATGACAGTGATGATAGTGATGACACATATTTGATGACGCTTAAGTGATGATAGTTTGATGACACTTGTTTGTCATCAAGGCCCTTTTGATGGCAAATTAATCGAACCGTCATCAAGTAGTGATGATAGTTGATGACAATCAAACCGTCATCAAGTAACGATGACAAGTGATGACAGTTGATGACGGTTCGAACCGTGTGATGACGGTTGTTTTTATATGGTTGAATGCCTTTAATGATACTTTTTGTTATCAATAAGTTGTCATCAAAACATTTTGATGACACTTTTTGCCTTTTATTACACTTTTTGTCATCAAAAATTTTGATGATGGTGAAATAAATTGTGATGACGGTTGTTTTTATGTGGTTGAATGCCTTTGATGATACTTTTTGTCATCAAAAAGTGTCATTAAGACATTTTGATGACACTTTTTACCTTTTATTACACTTTTTTGTCATCAAAAAATTGTGATGACGGTGAAAAAATTGTGATGACGGGGGATGACGGTTTTTTATGTGGTTGAATGCCTTCAATGATACTTTTTGTCATCAAAAAATATCATCAAAACATTTTGATAACACTTTTTTACCTTTCATTACACTTTTTGTCATCAAAAAATTGTGATGACAATGAAATAAATTGTGATGACGGTGAAAAAATTGTGATGACGGTTTTGAAAATGATGATAGTGATGATGGTCAACGCCAGTCAACGATCGGTCAACGCCCGGTCAACGGTCGGTCAACGCCTGGTCAACGGTCGGTCAACGACCGAGTCAACTCGGTCAACGGGTGAGTCAACCCGGTCAACGACCGAGTCAACTCGGTGGGAGTGGGGTGGGGGTGGGGGATGGGGGGTTTTGCCATTTACCTAATTTTTGCACACTCCTTAATATCCACCTAATTAGGCTTTTTTTTTTTGCTATTTAATTAATTCATCCTTTAAAAAAATATTAACTTAAACATAAAATCCAAATTTCCTTTTAATTAAACGAAAAACTAAAAACTCAATTATTTAAAAAAAAGAAACCCAAACAAGGCATTAAAAAATATTCATAATTTTTTTTTTATTTTTGACAAACAAAAGTTGGACTCGATGATTTTGTAATAACTCAAAATTTTCAAACTTTTATAAAATAAGTTTATGAAAATTCTTATTAATTTTTGTCTACAATTATTTCAAAAATAATATTTATATTAGCCAAATAACAATAGTAATGACATTATTTTCATATAAATGAGAAAAATAAATCTATAAAGCTATGTTATTACTTTGGACCTTACCCAAAATACTATTAACCTTAACCAAATATATTTTTATATAAAGGAAATTGATTATTTTAAATTAATATCCACTAAAATTGATTTAGAACAAAAAGAGATCTAAAATGATTATTTTTGAATGTTTTAATCCTTATAAGAACAAGATTTATAAGTTTTAAAATTTTATTTGTACACGAGTTGGGTATTTTTGTCACAAAATGAAAAGGTGAGGTGTCAATCCACAAATTTACCCAAAATGTGGACACTTCGAGGGTAGAGTGCACAACTTTCCCTGAATATAGGATATTTTATAAAATTCGAAAAAGTCGGGATAGAGTGTCCAACTGAATGAAAGGTAGGGATATTTAGAGTAATTTTTCCTAAAAATAGGTGCTATTTGGGTTTTACCCATCTTTTTGGATACTCTAGCTAGGGTCGTAGAATTCATGAAATAAAATTTAAAAAATGAAGGATGACGTGGAACTGGAAGGGAGAGAAAGGATAAAAATAGTTGTGTTTTGGGTTTTACAGTGTCATTAATACTAGTGATTATACCCGTGCTACGCACGGGTCAAATTTTTTATATAAATTTTAGTGCAATATATTTATATTTTCCCTTTTCTTTAGGATATTAAAATTAAGAAAATAAGAACAGTTTTAATTTTCAACCATCAACTTAACATTTCACTTTGGAAATTTTTATTTTAGTTATTTTTATAATAATAACAATTAAATATTATTTGATTTAACTATTTTAAGTTGAGTTTCTTAAAATATTTTCTTCACAAATCCACAATTCAAGGGAGAAATATAAAATACAAATTACTTGTGCATTTAAGTTCTAAAGACCAATAATTATTACTTTAATTTGAATTATAAATATTTCATTATCAACTTAAATTTATGATATTACTATAAATTATTTGTAAGAATGAACTACCATTTCTCATCTTCTCATTACATTTTTTTATAAAAATAGAGTTGTTAAATTTCCACCAAAAATATTATTAACATTATAATTAATACAATAAATATGGCAATGACTTATAACACAATGTTAGTGAAATTGAGGTTACGTAATTTATATTATAAGGATGAATTACTATCTCTCTTCTTCACACTATTATTATTATTATTATTATTATTATTATTATTATTATTATTATTATTATTATTATTATTATTATTATTATTATTATTATTATTATTATTATTATTATTATTATTATTATTATTATTATTATTATTATTATTATTATTATTATATAACATCAAAGCCTTTATGATTTGTCTTGATTCGGGATGATGATAATGATAGTTATATAGTTAATAATAACACAAAAGTTTATATTAATGATAATAATAAAATTCATATTCCATAATTATAATATACAAAGCCAAAATTTGATTTTTTATATAATTTTCTTAGAGTTGAGACATTATAGGGTGATACTTCCTAGACAATAGTGACATCACCGTAGAGACATGATAACAATTTCATCGTGTCATAAAAATTATGTTAGGAATGTAAACGGTCACTACTATTGCCAGATTGAAAATTAAGCTCACATTAATTTTCTAGACAAAGGTTCCTGAATAGCATATAACAATTATTTAACTTAGTTTGTAAATTATTTATTTCAAAATTAAATCTCATCTGCGTGTAAATTTGTTTTTGTATATATTGAATCTTGTCCAAATGAATCAAACTAAATATTAAGTCGTCTTTACTCTTCAATCTTCTTGCAACACATTGTCAATGTGTAACTATACCTCCAAAATTGGGTAATTCACAACAAAAAAGCTATGAAGAAAATTTTAAAGCGAGAGATTAAAGGAGTCAAATGTTGAATAATTTTAATGGTAACACTGTCATAATAAAGAAAATGTATATACAACAATGAAGGTAGCGGTTTGCAAATTGTCTTTCAACTATAAAATTGGAAAATCAAAAGACCCGCTAATTACACAAATGTATCAACGACACCAAATAATTAATTAAGGCTATTAAGATAAATCTGCATCTACATCTACACTACTATAAATGTGTGCGTAGTGAATGGCTGAGAATACAAGGTTTGGTAAAGAATAGTGTTTTTTTTCAGGGCCGTTCATTTATTTTCGTCGGTTCCTTCGTCTCTCCTTCAACTTTCCTTTGCTGCTCTCCACCTCCTGCTTCACTGCTTCCCTTTTCTTCCGTCTTTTTTTTCTTCTCCTCTTCAACTCAATCTTCCACCTCCTTCTATTCTCTGCAGCCTCTTTCTCATCTCTATCTCTATCTCTAATATCTGTCTGTTTTCTATCTCTACACCTCCTCCTAATTCTATACAATTCAATTTCTTCCCTGATTTTGAATCTGGGGTTCATTTCAATTGGAATCTGAACTAGATCAAGTCGCGAGACCCTTCTCCTCTCTAACCTCTTTCAGATTCGTTCTGAAAATTGATCGGTTAAAGCTTGTCGTTGCCAATTGAACCAGAGATAGATTCGGGGCGGAACGACGACCATAGGCGGAATATCTTTCCACTGTCGGCATATATACTCTGTCTCGCGTGCTCAAAATGGATCGATTTCAACGGTTGAGATCGATATTGCACCACAGAACCAGAACCATAGAGAGTCAGGACGGAACGACGGCATCGGGAGAAGGAATTCTTCATCGCCGGCATGTCTTCTCTGCCTCATCAAGGTCTACAAACTGATAAATAGCCCTAGGAAGGGAACATAACCAGAGAGAATCGTGGTGGAACGACGTGCTCGGGTCAAACAATTCTTCACCGCCGGCATGTCTTCTCTGCCTCGTCGAAGTCTACAAATTCGTCATCAAAATTGATCGGTTTCAACTTGTCGTTCTTAATTGAAATAAAGATATACTTTGGACGGGACGACGGACTCGGGAGAAATAATCCTTCATCGCCCGCGGATTTTCTCTTCCTCGTCAAAGTCTACAAAATCTTCTCCAAATATGATTGGTTTGAACTTGTCCTTCTCAATAGAATTTTCTTTCCTAATGTCTTTATGTCAACCGTGGTTCTTCTTTATCAATTGGAATGATCCAGTTTTTCGTGGTTTTTTTTCAATCAATAAGATACTTTTCTTGTTTTGTTTCAGGGACAGTTAAAATCAGTATTTAATAATGCTGAACCAGGATGATATTCGGAACCTCCCGATCGACATTGCTTATCTCGCTTTCGAGGTTTTAGCTTACTTATCTCGATCGCAGTTTTATTTGGTCTTGGTGTGCTAGCGTATTTGTCTCTGTTGGTTAATGTATGTATGTGTTATTGCATAAAATGAAGATGATGGCGTATTTATAATAAGAGGTCTTCTAAGTTGGCTTATGTGGAAGAAAGGACTGTCTTCCCGATCAAGATCGGCAAAGGATTGGAGGAGGCTGGTCATAATTGTGGATTTTGGTGTGAGTTTGCACTAATTTACATCTAAAATCATTGAATTGCTTATCTGGGTGAATTAGCTTTGTTTAATGAAGGTGGGTTGGTTCCTGGAGCACCAGGAGTGAGCTTCACTCCATATGTGACTACTGTGCAAACAGGAGAGGTAAGACATATCTTCTATGCTCCGCCAAGGTCTACAAATTCACCCTCAAAATTGATTGGCTTTGTTGGATTAAACTTGTGGTATTGATTTGGAAGTTTGTAGCCATTTGTGTGCTTAAGGCAATTGATTTTGGGCTTTCTATGTTATCCAAGCCTTGTAAATTTTTCCCCTTGCTACTGTTTCTCACCTTTGACTTTGAGGTATACACTTGGAGATGCATAATCTCAGTAGATGCTCAATCCTCATTTTATTTGTAATAAATCTTGATGCTTTATATTTGTTTGTCACTTTTCAAAGGCGAACAATTTAGTTAGATAGTGGGCAATCTTTACTATATGGCTTTCGAGGTTTTGAAATGGAAATATATGGAAGACAACATTATGTTCGGCTTTCACCTGATGTGATATCTTCTGCTCAGGTATGCTCTTTGATGCATCTTCTATTACTTTTAGGTTGCACTTTGATGCCTTCCACTTTAAGTTCTCAAAACTTCATTTAGGTTGAAAATTTTGATTATAACATCTTTAGCTTGGGATAATGTCAGGGTAATTTATTGCTTGTTCTTGGCTTGCTGCTGTCAAATGAAGAGGAAACATGTTGGATCATGTCTTGTGTGCTAGAGCCATCAGTTGTACAAACATTGAGAAGAAGGTTGGTTATTTATTGTTCTGCTGTATTACTATGTAATTTAATGTGATCATTGCCTTGGAATCATATGGTTAAAGAAGTTCAATTTACTGCTACACTTGTGCTGAAAACAAGAATCAAGCATATTTGAAGTATCCTAGATGAGCTTATAAAAAGAAATAGCAAGTTGGAATACATTTCTCAGATTTTCCTCTTTATTAATTTGGTTCTTGAAGTAAAATATTTTTGCTTAAAATCTGCATTCCTTGAAGGATGAATTAGTTCTTTAATTACTGAAAATGGAAATTGTGTGAAGGTAGATTTGAATATTGTAGACGCTTCAACTGGTATGAACCATTCTTTTTATAAAAAACAGTGAGTGGGTAGTTCTGTTTACTCAAGAAAGGCGCGATAACAACCACTTAATCATATATTTTTTCTTGAATTTATGTGTGCAGATTCCTGATGCATTTTCTGGTGCTCTTTCTATTGCACCAGATGTCTCTTGACCTTTTTCGTGTAATGGCATCCTTGGAAGAAATCTGATAGTTGCTAACACTTTTCTTTACTCACACATATATTCTCTTCTGTTGGTGATATTTTGAAGGTGTTAATGTACAGACTGGTGAAGAAGTTGTTGTTAAGCTCGTTTGTGCTTTGATATCCATTCTTTTTATTATTCTTCAAGATTTATCATTTATGCTTACTTGTTGGCTAATTTACAATTGTTGATGGATCTAGAAAGGCTGCTTCATATGTAATTGTCCTCAATGTGTTAATGATTCCAGGTTCTGGCTTGGGACCTAAGAGTGTATAATCTAAATGATTGTTGTCATTTTTTCAACATGATCCTGTTTCATTGCATAACATTATGTATAGTCCTTCATCTGATGTGTTAGGCCTTATTTTTGCATGGGAAAAGTTGTTCTTAATAATCATTTCATAAGATATAAATTTTCATAGCCATCAATTCCTTTGTATCTAGCTTACACTACTTTTGCAATTCCACCTCAAGACCCTTCATTTCTCAATAGAAATTTCGATGGGAAATGTGTATCTTATTTCCTTGAAAAGAGTATTTTCAGTTTCAGCAGGCTCGTTTATTTATATATGAATGATATGTTTGTAGTTTGTTGCTGGCTGCGGTAGATTTTTCGAGGGTACAGCAGAACAGATGAATCAGTCTCTTTGTGTGACATTGGCCTCACTTCCAAAACCAACTCTTGTTTATTGTGGCCTCGAGGTAATCTTCTTGATAGAACACTTAAATGTTTAAACATTTAGACCAGTGAAAGGAGAATCTCACTCTTAGAAATTTGATGAAGAACACAGACATTTTAAATATAGTATTCTCTTTTTTTCACCGTAGCTTTTGTTGGTAGTTATTCATACTTCTCTGCCCTCTTAACAGTCTAGGTTCAAGGAATACTTCTGTCCTTTCATTCATACATTATGAAGTAGGAAATGATACTTTTGATTTTAATATTTATACCAATAAATTTAAGTTTCAGAGTGGGAAGATATGTAGGAAATGAGTGCATTGGTATAGCTTGTTATTATCCGTTTATGCAGATGCTTTCTTTAACTTAAATTTTTATTCTTGCTTTTCAATGTGCAGAATATTGTACCTTGATATGTTTGATGCCAACTCTTCTTCAGATGAGTCTAAAGTTCTTCCACAAAATACTTTTCTCAGAGCCTCTGAGGGTTGTGGAAAAGTATCCTGCTGGTGATGGTGAAGATTTGAAGAAGAAGCACATGGTTTGTCTCAATTGGTTATTATCTGAGAAGCCATTGGATCTGGAGACTGAGCTGATGCCTGGCTTTCTGGATCATCTTCTGCTGGGAACCCCTGCTTCTCCTTTGAGGAAAACATTGCTGGAAAGTTGGTTAGGGGAAGCTCTTAGAGGAGGTGGTATTGAAGGTGAGCTTCTGCAGCCTCAGTTTAGTATCGGACTTGAAGGGGTTTATGAAGATAATCTTGGTAAAGTAGAAGAATTGGTCATGAGTACACTGAAGAATCTTGCTAAGATGGGTTTTGATTCTGATGCTGCTGAGGCTTCCATGAATACCATACAATTCTCACTTAGAGAGAACAATACTGGTTCATTTCCAAGGGGTCTTTCTTTGATGCTTCGCTCCATTGTATGAAAACATGTTCTTTTTACCTCTTAACTCTTGCCTTAAACGTGGTCTACGTCTACTCTGCTTTTTTCTGTTCCTTTCAACACAAACTCATCCATATTTGATATGTTTTGCAGGGTAAATGGATATATGACATGGATCCATTTCTGCTTTAAAATATGAAAACCCTTTGTGTTCAGCATGTTGGTAACTTCTTTTAAATTCCTTTTTTTATTCATACTTTTTTGTCCCTTAAAAGCAAACATGAGATGTGTGATGTTATTTAATTGTATTATTATTGTCAGCCTGATCCAGAGAAGGCTTCTCGTGAAGAGGCAGAAGAACAACAAATTTTAGAGAAGGTGAGCCTTGTGCTCATATTATGAAATATATTCTAAATTGAGAACATTAGGTTCTTATAGTAATTTCTTTAATCGTTACCACTTGGGACTTTTATCCTTGTCTGAAGCAATGCTGCAGCAAGACGTTGCTTTAAAGTTTATACTCATAGCTGTGTACTGCTTCCAAATACTGACCATACACATTAACTTTGATTAAACTCTTGAGTAGCAGTTAAGATGAAACCTATATCTTTCTTTTATGTTTGTACAACCAGCATATTGCTTCAAACACATTATCCAAATTGTCACCAACTTCATTCTGTAAAGTTATGAATCCGAATTGGTATTAGACCTTGTCATGTGGCTGTGCACATATCTTCTTCTGTTCATATGCATACCTGGTTATTTGTTATTTATGTTCTCTTCTATCAGGTTACAATGAAAAAGCTGCTGATGCAGTTGATTACGAGGACATCAAAGAACAGTATGAAGGCTCAGAAGTTGAAGCTGCTACTGAGGAGGATCACTTGTTGCCTAAAAGTGAATACACGCCTGCTGATGTATTGGGAACTGCAATTGGACGCAAGTCTTCTGTTTTTTATGATGAGAACTATGATGAGGATGAGGATTATGATACAGATCTTGAGGTGGAAGTTAATGACACTGAAGTCCGTTCTACTGCTTCACCAGGCTTGGTTTTACTTCCAAAATAAAATGAGGAATGCGGGTTTGTGAGTAACAAATCAGGATTTGAGGCTATTAAATCACCAATTTTTATCTCATTCCTATATATATGTATGTATTTATGTATTGGCTTCCATTGCATTAACCATATGTTTGATACAAATTTGCGTGATTTTGGAATAATAAATAATGCCTTTCTCATTTTTTCTTGTGTTGTATGACTAATATTAAATGTTCCTTTGGGGTAATTAGTATCGTCAATATATTTTTTGATTTTCTCCTTTTGGAATTGTTTCTTTGCTTATTCTTTTTGATGTAAAGTTATGATGTGGCTCAAAATGCAATGCTTTGTTTCCCTTTCATCAGATGTGTTCCATTTCGCTACAATGTATGTTCTAAGCCCCTTTGTGTTCAGGTGTGTGTAACTGACTTGAAATAAAATTCCACAATGAGAGGTCAATAACTGCATGACCATGATCAAGTCTTGTTGGGCATGAGCAATGTGTAGTTTACATGTATGCTGGGGATTGGAGCCATTATCATTGATGAGTCCTTTTAGAAGGCCAAATGATCTAATCCAGCTTAGTTATTTGATGATTAAATTCACAAAAACCTGTAAATCACAAATTTCCACCTTTAGGTGTGACTATATTTGTTTTGTTTATAATTTCATGGCTTTTTTCAATAAAATGAGAAGCTACAGGCATCAAACTTTTTTCTGGTATTTAGTAGGCATCTTAGACATTGTTTACTTGAATGATTCTCTCTCTAGGAGCTTGTACTCAGAGATAATAAGCTGATGAAGATACCTAATGCCAACATATTCAAGAGCCTTTTGGTATTTAATGTTTCTTTCAATGAAATAGCATCCTTAAATAGGTTCTCAAAGGTAGCAAGTACGCTCATAGAATTATACGTGTACAAAACTAAAGTAACTAAGACTGAGGAGATTGAACATTTTCATCAGTTGCAAATTCTTGAACTTGGTTCTAACAGATTACGGGTTTGTTTGCTTTCCTCTTCAACTTTTTTCTGTCTATCCTTGCACATATTTGTGAGCATCTGTTTGATAATTAGTATCTCATATAAGCATAAAGTATTGGCTTGTGATGTTCCAGAATTTTAAGTTCTTACTGTAATCTCCAGTGTTGCCCTTCCCATTTCAAGTGATGGAGAATTTGCAAAACCTAACTAAATTACAAGAGTTGTGGCTTGGCCGAAATCGCATCCGAGTGATAGATCTCTGTGGTTTGAAGTGTATCAAGAATATCAACTTGCAAACCAATCGCTTTACTTCAATGAAGGGATTGGAGGCCTGCAATTACTGCAACATATCTGCATTGGTCATTTTTAACTGGGTGTTTGTTCACTTATTAATGTTTAGTATAATCTTTATGCCAAACACCAGGAATGCGTGGCCTTGGACTAACTTTACTTGAGTCACAATGGGATCTCTAAAATAGAAGGTTTGTCAACATTAGTGAATTTTCGAGTATTATATGTGTCATCAAATAAGCTCACATCATTGGATGACATTGAAAACCTTGCCAAGTATGTTGAGCTCTTTTAATTTTGTCATGACTACATACATAACATATGAGAATGTTGCTTTAGTTTGACTTTGTTTGCAGGTTGGAGGATTTATGGCTGAATGATAACTAGATTGAGGCGGTACATGACAAGCCAATAGTCTTCTTCTACTGGATCCAACAGTTCATATTAGCAATTATGAAGGTTCATGAGTTGTAACAATGTTACTATTTATCTGGTGACTTATTTCACAGATGTCAGCTTAATATGTTATTAGAAACAACAGAATTATAGATGATGGTAAGGATCTCCCTGAGGAATAATACTTGAGAGCATTGTATGAGGGGATAACAAATAGGGAAATTAAGATGAAAGAAGACGAAGCTGGGTCTCAACAAAGGCAATCATTTAAATCTAATTTAATATTAGTCTTGCACGGTATCTTAAACATTGTCATCCGGAAATGCAACGAATGGATTCGTATGGAAAGTTATATTGACAAAAAAATGGGAAAGCATCTCTCTTTTGTCCCTCCTGACCGAACCTGTGGCCAAGAAGCAGCCAGCTGAAGCTTGAAAATGAATATTGGCCGCGCAACGCTCGGCTTCACTGCTAGTAATATAAATGGGGTTGTATACATGTATTGCTCATCTCTGGAATTAGTTTGTGTTGTAAAAATATTTTTAAAATTTTCTTTTAGGTAGTTTACCCAATATAGTATAACTATGATCATATTAAAAACGGGTCATGATAGTTACTTGCAAATACCTTAGTTTTTATAAAATAAAAAATTATGTGGTCTATATGCACCTGTGTGATTATATACCTTTTTCTTGCTTTAGGTAGTCTCATTTTGTTTTTAATCTTTCAATTACTTGCGTGGCCTCCAATACGCGAAAAAATATAATTATAAAGTAAAAATGTTAATTATAACAGTTATATATATATATATAAATGTGAATCATGTAAGTCAATTTACATACAGTAGATAGGTAGATTTATTATTTTATCTTTTATCTTTAGTTTATTTTATGCACAGAACTAAACAACTTAAATAATTTTACACAATTAAAATTTGGCTTCTACCTTGTAATTGAGCGACCTTTGGTGTTACAAAAACCTATTTTTACCCAATATATGAGTTGAAACTTGAAACCATCACACACAAAAATAAATATATGGAGAGAAAAATAATACATAAAAGCTTTACCTCATAATATTATGATTTGTAGTTCTCAACTTGCTAACTGATCGTACACAACCTTTCCTCTGTGCATTTCCAATTCATCGGAGTAATCTGCAAAAGATTGAACAATGGAAATTTTAAGGTTGGCTCATGTAAGCACATTTGATGGCAATTCACAAATATTATTAATGCGATGAAAAATGATGAAAATATATATAAAGGCAGTTGTGGATCTATCAAGGCGGAAAGGAAAACCAACACTCGTATGAAACGAATTAGAGTTGCATCTATTCTCCACATTTTTTAAATATATATAGTTATGAATTTATTAATTTATTTGATTCCGAAAGGTATGTGAAAGGTAAAAAAAAAAGGTATGTAAAAGGTCTCAAAAAGAAAGGTATGTGAAAGGATTTTACATCTTTTATAATTAACGTTATAATTTATGGTGGTGGTAAAATTAATGATAACCAATTTAAATCACATTTAGAGTGAAGATTTACTTTTGCCTACCTAAATATCTATTTAAATCTTCGGTTACTTTTTGCATAGAGTTTTGTATAAAAAAATGTATAAGCTTAAAACCAATATTACCATTGTTTTTGTTTTAATATTCATTAATTAGATAGATAAGAAATTCTTCTATTAAAATAGTGTTACTATATATGGGTCTATATTTAGACATTAAATATTGAATAAGAAATTTACCTCTAAACTATGTAGTTTGGCTTCATTCTTAAAATATATGTGTAGAACTTACAATTGTGTATTCTCATTTCTCATTGATCAAATGATATTTATAGTGAAAATAGTGCTTAAATGAAAAAATAAATAACTACCATTAGTAATTAATAGTGAATTATATCATTTCGGTTACTAAACTTTTAAAATGTACGGTAGGAATTTGAAAAGATGCTTATCTAATAAAATGTCATTAATAGGATTTAAGTGGCTTTATTTAGCCTACTATTAAAGTAATGGTTGACTGTGCACATCGATAACCTCTTTATTATACAATGTCATTACTAAAATGGTTTGGTCATTAATTGACCAAATTTTTCTATTTTATAATATATATAGATAGATATAGATATATAAGATTTATGACCTTACCCATCGTTTTGGATACTTTAGGGCCACAGGAGAATCATTGAGTCAGCCCCTAACCTAATTTCTTCATTCTTCAAAAAAAAAAAACTTAATTTCTTCAGCTGCAGCAGAATTTAGATCGGACGGAGGAAAATCTCGCGTTGTTTAAACGCCAGTCAAGAACCCTCCAAATAAAACCCTAGAGATTTGGAGCCCATTACTTCCTCAATTACTCGCAGTCCATCGTCGTATCTGCGAAGAGCAATCCGAAATGGTACGACATCTCTATCTATTTTTCACTTTTTCTTTTCTTTGTCAATGCATTTCATCACAGTTTCGTATTTTCCCTTCTGAATTTTGAATGTTTTGGTTTTGGTCTGTTTCAGGCATTGCCCAATCAGCAAACCGTTGATTACCCAAGCTTCAAGCTTGTGATCGTTGGCGATGGTGGAACTGGTAGGGAAATTTCATTTCTGTTCCTTCCATTCTCTTTTACTCTTGAGCCTTTGCACTCTTAGGGATCTCTAAATGGACATGCTAGAATGTCGAGCTATATATTGACTTCTTTATCGTTGTTTTTCGGTTTGATCTGCGAGTGGAATCTTTCTTCGCGTACCCGTTTCTCTCTCAAATATATATGACACGGATTTTCTGGAATTTCTGTCAAATGATGGCGACTAACTGTTATGACTATTTTGCTTGATCGATCTTGGAAATCGGGGGAATTTCACTTGAGATTGTTCTAATTCATCAATTTGTTACGTCTGACATTCCGCTTGTTTTGTCTTCTTTTCTGGCGTACGATTCTGTTCTAGCATAAGATTAGTGGTTTTTTGGTGTAATCTGATGATAGACCAATTTTGTCGCACAACCCCTTCTAGATCTGTTATTAGTCTTTAGTTTACGTTTAAGACTGTTAAGGATTATAAATAGCTCTGTGTCATATGCCATCAGGTTCTCTTTCATTTAGTTACCTTTAACTTTTTTTTTGGTTCTGAATGTTAGTGTTGTTCTCTGAATGTGCATGACCATCAATGTCTAATCTTAGTAAGCCTATGTTTTGTCATATATGCTCTCTTGATAGCCAATGTGCTAAAAAAAATTATTTATCGATTTCTGTATGAGTAGTTTGTCTTAGAATATTGAAATTGTGTCCAAATACTGAATACTTTCTGCTAACTCTTTACACTTGTACTTGTGTAGGCAAAACAACTTTCGTCAAGAGGCATCTTACTGGTGAATTTGAGAAGAAATATGAACGTAAGTAGTTTGGTAATACTATTAATAATCTTGTACCATGATTTTGTTGTGTTTTTGCTTAATTTTTCTTCCATTGATCTACAGCTACTATTGGTGTTGAGGTTCATCCACTAGATTTCTTCACAAACTGTGGCAAGATTCGGTTCTACTGTTGGGATACTGCTGGCCAGGAAAAATTTGGTGGTCTCAGAGATGGATACTAGTAAGTAGTAATAAGTCTTCATGGAAGTTGCTCCCTTTATTTAGTGAATTTGGTTTTTATTTATTGTTTGGAAGCAAAATCATTTGTGGCATGGTTCTTCGTATTTCTGTGTGAACATTGAATCTCCCTGTTTAGGTTTCCATATCTTGTGGTATTTTGTTATGATTGGTCTTTTGTTTTATCAGGGTTCTATTGTTAGATCTCATAACTGTAGTAGGTTGTGCATGATAGGTTCTATACTTGTATTCTATGATAATGGTTCATTGGTGGTTAATAAGGGGGGCCTGTTTGGTGCGATTCTAGTAATCGGATTTGAATCAAGTATCAGGTTGGTATTAGAGAACTGACCCTAGTCAGAGAATCCAATTTTCTGAAAGGTGTGAAAGCATTAGGTGCTGAGTACATGGGTTTAGTTGCTACATGTTAATGTGCATTTTTTTATCTGTTCTCTTATGCTCTATAAGGAACAATTTAAATGAAATGGATGCTGGGATATTAATGTATGAGGTGCATAATTCTTGCATTATTGATGAGGATCATGAAAAACATTCATTTAAGACTTGTTAGGAATATTGATTTGAAGTTGGTTATGTACATGCCTTGTTTCATCTCAATTCACTTGTGCATCATGTTTATTTTCCTACATGGGCTTGTGCTTACCAATGAATGCAATGTTGGACTTGCAGTATTCATGGACAATGTGCCATCATCATGTTTGATGTCACTGCTCGTTTGACGTACAAGAATGTTCCAACATGGCACCGCGATCTCTGCAGGTATTTTTTCGGCACTTCAGTGAAATTATATATATTCTGGTGCTTTCTAACAACGCCCTGGATTTTTTTTTCAGGGTGTGTGAGAACATTCCCATTGTACTGTGTGGGAACAAAGTTGATGTGAAGAACAGGCAGGTGAAGGCAAAGCAGGTTACTTTCCACAGGAAGAAGAACCTTCAGTACTACGAGATATCTGCTAAGAGTAACTACAACTTTGAGAAGCCCTTCCTCTACCTTGCTAGGAAGCTTGCTGGGTAAGTGCACACCCCTTGCTGGGAGCTGCCTATTGTATTCTGTTTCTGCATATAATGGATTATATCCCCAATTCAGGGATTAATATATTTTTGCACTCAATTCAGTGATGCGAATTTGCACTTTGTGGAGTCCCCTGCCTTGGCCCCTCCAGAGGTTCACATCGACTTGCAGGAGCAGGCAAAGTAAGTTTCCTTACACTAACTAATGCTTCACTTCTTGAATGATTTTGAATCATATTTGTAATGATGATGCGATTGCGTTGTCAACAGGCATGAAGCTGAGCTGTTGGTGGCTGCTAATCAACCCCTTCCAGACGATGATGATGATGCTTTTGAGTAAAAGATACCAGAACTTGAGCTGGAGTGAGACTCAAATATTATCTGTGTTACATTGTGTACTTTCGTTTGGTTTAGCATGAGTCATTGGACCAAAATGCAGTTACTGATCTATGGAATATGAATTTGTTTTGAATATGTGCTTGATCTCCCTCAATTTTAAAAAGCAGAATGTACGTAGTACAGTTCACCAAGAGTCTCATTGCTGCAAATGTTTTGCACTCTGAATCCCACTCGCATGACTTGATCTCCCTCCAATCACATGTCGAAGTGACAATCCTTGCTCTTTGCTCTTTATGGAATAGTTATCCTGGTACCAGTGCCTGCAACAAGCATGCATGAGCTGTTGAAAGCAGCTTCCACACTAGGTTACATTTCATCTTCTTTGACCCCTTCTCAATCTCTTGTCCATTCGACATCTCACCGAGTTCATACACTGTTAAGTTAGATCTATAGCCGCTTATGAGCTGTTTCATGGAGTATTGTGACATGCAACATGATCTCTTGCTGAAAACCACTGGCTTTTCATGTACAATTACCTCGTCACAACGTTCATTTATAATAGCAGCTGAGTATTAAATGTTTTATGAAATGGGTGAGGATGGTATGTGATATATTGTCCCTTTTTTCCTGCAGTTTGCAAAGAAAGTTTGTCATCATTGATCAAGCTCCCATAGAGGTACTCTAGGTGGAGTTACTATTGCCTAATAGCAACTCATAAACTCGAATTTTTAAACTAATAAACCCTAGAGAAAATAAATTAAAATAAAAAGGGATAAAAATTAGAGGGAATCTATATTACACGGACACGACATGGACATGCGAACATGTTATTTTCCAAATTTCATAAGACACGACATGTAGGGGACATGGAAACATCTAAAGATAAAGAACATAAATATCACAAAATTAAGGAAGGAAGAAATAGTATATAAAACATAATGTTGATTATATCATAATACTACAATTTAAAAAACAAGCAATAGAATTTTATAAGTCTTACAAACCAACAACAAAGTAAAGTTCATAGAAAAATCCAAAACAAATTCAACACACAAATTCAACACATAGCATAGCATTAGTACTACAATCCATAAAACAAAAGCAAAGTTTCATTCAATAATGTCATTTGGAAGGAACTCTTCCTCCAATTCTGGCTCATCAAGTGTAAGATCAGCAAACTCAAATATCTCGGTGTCTTCCATTGATCCAAAATTATCTCTTCCAACATCCCATATTTTAGATCTTGGATCAACATTATATGTTGGAGAGTTTCTTGACAAAAGTCGTAGGTTGTTGTGAGTAATGACGAGATCCTCAACACATGTTGGAGTTAACCTATTGCACTTCATAGAATGAATGAAGGAATAGGTACTCCAATTTCTCTCGCAACAAGAAGAAGAAGCAGGTTGTCCTAGTAATTTAAATGCCAATTCTTGAAGCATGGGAGCTTTTGAACCAAAGTTAGCCCACCAATTACTAAGATCCTCCGTGTCCATCATTAAGAGAGTAATTGAATCACTAAATGGTCCAACCTTGCGTGAAAAAGTACCATACTCAACACTAACCTTCCTATAAAGATCAAGATCGAGGAAAAGTTGTCGAAAGCAAATCTCTCTTTCAATTGAAACTTCTGCATCCCTATGGGGTGCTATTCTACTTGGATCTTCTTCAAGCCATGTGCTACTATAGTACCTTAATAAATCAAACACAATGAAAGGAAGTAGTATTAGTCAACTATTAGTCTATTAGTTTGCTAAAGTACTAAAAATAAGTTCATACAAAAAATAAAACATATTACCTTGGATTCAAGGAGTGAGCTAAGAAACGAAGAGGCGTATTGTTCTTAGCCCAACGACTAACAAGAATTCCATGCACAACATCATATAAAGAGGAATCATCATCCAAACTCTTTCTTTCATACTTGTAAATCTCCTTCTTTACTTTCTCAATCATTGAATCCCACATCTCATAAACAAGGTGAAGACAAGGCTTATCAGTATCACAAGCTCTAATCATATCATAAATAGAAGATGTAAAATCAACAATGTAATTCAGCCTTTCCCCCCAATATTGTTCTTATTTGATTAAACGAAGGAGGCACATAACCACTTAACTTATTATCAGCCGCAAAACCATAAGAACTAAAGTAATATGGATTCCTTGCAAGATTAAAAGGCAAACCACCAGTGTAAAACATTCTAGCAATCAAACAATCAAGTTGACTCCAAAGCTGCAAATCAAATGACTTCGAAATACCGTTGTCCCCTTTTCTTTTCTTCAATGAGCTAGTGCCACCAGATTCATTAAGGTTGGGATCAAAAGAAGAATGAATTGAAGATCTAAGTGAGGATCCTCTAGAAGCAAGAGAAACATTCTTAGGCTGTTTTTGAGATTTAGATGCAGCAAACTTCTCATCTAATTCCTTCAAAGTTTTCAATTGAGCAACAGACACACTTTTACAAGGCCCAATCCCTTTTCCATCAAGTTTCAACAAATGGTCCCTTACTCTTGATAATGTGCCTTGTTTCTCCTCCTTACAGAATTTGCACTTCCAATTTATGTTACCCCCTCCTTCATTTACTTTCTCCCCTTTTATAACATATTTCCAAAGAAGATTCACATTAACATCATCATTTGAAGTCATACTATCAAATGTATCCATAGCATTACTTTCACAATTCAAAGAAGCCATTGAAAATTAAATAGATGGAAGGCCATTAATAGATGGAAGACCACTGAAAATTAAATAGATGGAAGAGACAACCAGACAGGAAGACCACTTGAATGAAGAGGTGGTCATTGCCTCGCTGGTGTCTATGGTCCTGCGTCTATGACCGGTCGCTGGAGGAAGGTCATGATTCCAATCTCCAGATGAGGGTCGAGAGAAGAAGATCCTAGGTAATGAGGGTTGCACTATGACGCTATTGTCTAGTGTCTACTAAGCATTATCGAGATTTATATTTTGGGTATTAGGAAGTTAGGATTTCTTTTGTTAAAAGAGTGAATAAAAAGTTGGGCCTTGTAAATTAAAATTGGCCTTGCAGATTAAAAGTAACCCACGTGTCTAAAACGTGTCCAAATACCAATTTTAGCCTAACATGTCTCTAATATAAAGTCAATAGACATGTCAAGGTGTCGGACTCATTGACTGGACGTGTCCGAGTCGTGTCTTCAACGTGTCGCGTGTTGGAACGTGTCGACACATGACATCCCACCCCGAGAACGTGTCCGGGTAACATAGGAGGGGATTAGTCAATATATCTTATTTTAGGTTTATAATCATGTATAAGTAAACCAAACACCCTAAATTAGCCATGTAATCCTCACTACATCCATTCCCCAATTTTGTTTCTTAAAAATAAAAACCCTTCCTCGATATTTGCTCCTCTCCCTTCTCCTCTTACCTCCTCCTCTCCGAGAAATCTCCGAGCCAGCAATGTTCGAACTTTTCTCGTGTTCTTCAACACCCCTACGACCCTACCGATGCCTCTTCTATCTCGCCAGACTCGCCACAGCCTACGTCACTAGCTTTATACTACCATTGCATTAGGCAAATTCGAGATCTAGGGTAACATTGATTTTTTCTTTCACTACTTTGCAGGCGGATCCGGAAATGGAAGTTATGCGGCAAAGAAGAATGCATGAACTAATGGCTTAGGGTGGAATAATGAGTAATCAAACTAGCGCAAATTGATCTATTATTGCACATCGTCTTTGTATAACTGCTAATTGTGATTTGTGCCTCAATTTGAACAGGGGAGTCAGCAAAACCTTGATCCTATTTCTAAATCCTATTTCTGTGAAAATTTAAAAATTCTACTGGTTGATTGAGGTATAGATGTTGAATTTTATGCCTTTTGAGGTCTAAATTGTCTTTCTTAACTTGAGCAGCGGTTATCATCTAAGAATGGGAGAACACAATCATTATTGGATTCATTGTCATGAGTGGTTTTTGCATGTGTCTATCCTTGATGAAGTACATTGAGGTTTTCTTTTGTAATACTCCAAATGGAAATAAATAAATATACTATTTCTTGTTTTTTTTGCTTGCGTTTTGCACCCTCTCTCATATAAATGGTTGTACAGGATACATGGACGTCACAACTTTTTAAGATAGGTGACTACACTTGGTTTAGTTTAAAGGCTCTTATTTTTGAGTAGATGAAGTTAGAGTCCTGATTTATATGGAATCTTTGAAGTGTCTACATAAGTGTTAAAGGATTGTATCTTAGAATCAAACGTACAAGGCATGCGAGAAAGGATCTTTGAAGAAGCAGACGCAAAAGGAGCTTGGCAACAAAGGAGCGATGCCAGCGAGATGTGGGACAGGATGGCGGAGTGCATTCGCAAAGCGGTGTGTGGTGTGTTGGGTATGTGATGAGGTATTTTCAGTGGTCGCTTATACCTATCAAAGAAACCTTAGCTTAACCAACTCAATAGAGCGGTAAGTAAGGGTCGATCCCACAGAGACTCTTGTATTTGTGTTATTACTTGTGTGCCAAGTAACAAAGGGGGTTTGTAATTGTAAATTCTAAACTACTATGCAAATTGAAAAGTAAATATGAATGCAAAAGTTGATTTAAATATATGAGAGACAAACATGTTCTACTAGTTAAATCCATCATGATATTGCTTTGTTGATCATCGATTCTCTTGATTCTCTTCTCACTTGAATAATCTATTGTGGATAGTTATCCTACTAAGGATTAAGATCCGAACTTCAGATTTAGTTGATAGAACTACCAGTCTAACAACCCTAATTAAATAACAACCTAGAAGACCTTCTAGATTTAATTAAATAACAACATGACGATTCAAGTTATCAATAGAAACAAACACTTAGAGCAACCAGACATCTAAGTGACTTGTGAATTTATTCCCTTCTTTAACCAACTTGTCCAACCGGTACTAATTGATTAAAGTATACTCTTGATCAAATTAACTCCGACCGGTAATTAATCAGATTCAGTTATAACTAGAAATTCTATTAGGTAGCTAATCTAATAAAACCCTAATTTAGATTCAATTAAGCACAGGGAATAATTTCTACTCAAGTTTATTGAGAATCAATCAAACCTCACAACTATATACAAATCATGACTTCAATAACTAGCCAAACACAAAGGAAATTAGCAATGCATAATTAAATTAAAATCAAACTTACAAAGGTTTTAAAGTCTGTCTCCAAAGAGAAAAACCCTAGCCACCAAAGTTGATCAAAAGTTATTAGAAAATAAACTAACATAAAGTATTTATATGTCTCATAAAAATAACCCTCAAACATTATATCTTTAGCATACATCTCGGACATGATATAATATAAGCCCAAAAATCACGAGTCTGGCCCAAAACCTCGGCCCACAATCATCTCCGCATAGAAAGCCCGATTGCGCGGTTTACCCAAAAGCGCGGCCGCGCATTATGCCTCCCCGCACAATTGTTCGCCAGTTGGGCATGCGCGGCTTGAGTGCGCGGCTTCGATCCCGCGTTTTCTCTTTATTCTTGGCTTAGCTTTTCTTCTTCAATCTTCATCCTAGCATCTTATTTAGCTTCTTCAAACTTCAATGCAACACTCCTAGATTCCTCAAGCTTGTCCACCACCGCCATGGTCAATCTACACCTCGCCCCGCTGTTGCTCCTGAACCTAAAAACCTGCAAAATCGAGCAAACCAGCGCATAATACCCGACAACGCAAAAACCTAAAAACTACATAAAAACCAAGCTAAAACTATCTAAAACATAAATAAAACATGCATCTAAACTACTCCTATATGCAAGCTATCAAATTCCCGCATGCTTAACCCTTGCTTGTCCTCAAGCAAGACATAAATCCACATCACACCATAGAAATGCAATCATACATCCATCTCAAGTCAAACAAGCATTTCACATATAATTAAAAACCCAACCAAGACTTCCTAGCATGCATTATGATAAGCAACAAGTAAAGACCATTCATTCATTCTAGACCTCACCAAGGTAATTGTGTTTGCACTCCAACTCTCAAGTGTTTAAGGGTATGTGTTTCACTCAAAATCAACCATGAAAACTAGACTACCATATGCTTGCATCAGAGTTCTAAATCTCCACCGTTGGGGATCAAACACATAACAAAAATCAAGAGGTCTTCTTAAGGCTTGTAATGGGGCCAAGGTAAAGAGAAATTAGGAAGGGATTATATTTGGTCTGTGGTGCTAAATCCGGGATAAAGAACTAATCCTAACCCAAAATTCAACACACTTTCTTCCTACAACACTTCCCAACTTCTTTTCTACCAACTTCTTACATTTACATTCAAACACTTTGCTTTTTTTTTTCTTTTCTTGCCTCTTCTTCAACTCTTTTCTTTCACACTAATGAAGACAACTTACAATTAAGCTCAACTTTTTTTTCCTTTTACTTTGCACAAACTTTTCATCTTCATTTTTTTCACTTTGCAACCAAGAGTTGTATTTCCTCTTTTCTTCCAACTCCCCCATACTTACATCAAACTCACACAAAACACAAACACAACCTAAAGTCCTAAATCCCGGATTATGGGTCAAGCTTATTAGGCTAGGAAAATTTTTGTGGAGTTATAGGCTTAAAGCTCAAAATAAATGGGGTATCAAAAACATGGATCTTGTAAGGTAGGAAGGGAAATAATAGGCTATACAAAAACATTGCCTCAATCATTTTAATGTCATGCATTCAATCATATAAAGCAGCCTTGACAAAGAGTCATAACGCAAGTTCTAGAGCTAGATAATCATGGTGATGCACTCAAGAATGTAGAGAACAAATATATAATGAAAGGCCAAAATATCTCACAAGGCAATTTTTTTTTTTGTCTTAAAACTTCAGAATGAATCTAATACTCAAGCTAAATACATGCTCCATCCTATAGTCAAAGTAAATAATCAATGATCATGCTCATATCATATCAACTTCAGCATATCATGCAAATCATGGGTTAGAACTTATACTTAACTTAGAAACACAAGAGGAATCAAACAATGGGGAAATAAGAACCTAAATGCAATATTTTTGTATTTTTTTCCAAATTTTTCTGATTTTTTCATTTTTCTAGAATTTTAATCAATGCATGCAAAAATTTAAATATGACCTAATCTAATGCAACTACATGAAATGCAAGTAAGTAATTCCCTTCCCCCATGCTTAAAACATACTTTGTCCCCAAAGTATAGTAAACAGAAAAGCGAAGAGAAATACTCACAAAACTCTAGTTGTCTGGCGGGTAGTACGGCGGAAAATCTGATGGTGGTGGCTGTGGCTGGTACTCTGGAGGATACTCTGGCTGAGGTGGCTGGTACGGCGGAAACTGAGGATATGGAGGATCAGGAAAAGCATACTGCGGATAAGACATGTGAGGTGGATAACCTGTTGAACTCCATCCATCAAGTCTAGTGTTGAGCAGTCTGAACTGCTCATCCTGGCGGGCCTGAAAAGCAGCAAGTTGCTGATCCTGACGAATCTGGTAAGTAGTGAACCTCTGATCCACATAACCCCTCATACTCTAAAAGCTCTGATCGATGTGAGACGACATATCATTGTATCGCTGCGTGTTGTCCAGCTGCATCTGTCTTATCATCTCCATCATCTGATTGTACTGAGAATCAGAATAGTGTACTCCACTCCCAGAAGGTAAAGATGGATCAAATTGTCTTTGTTGATCCTCTTCCTCAGACTCATCATCCTCATCAATTTCTTCCTCCTCAGCAGACTCTTCTTCTTCTTCAGCCATAACAAAATCTTCATCCATCTCCTCTTCATCAGACTTCTCCACAATAGCAACTGGAGCCTTCTTTTTACCCCTAACCGGGCCCTTTACAATATCCACATCTAGGTCTCCAGCCCGAACTTTAATGAACCAATTGCTTTGGCTATCCCCAATCTTCACTCGGCTTCCATCAGGGAGCTTCATCACCTTCTTGGAATCCCCAAGCACCCAAAAATAGGAGTTCCTGTACTTGTAGAGAACACCCATCTTCTTAAGCATGGTGAAATCTATAGCCAAGGGCGGAATATCAACCTGTAACCTGTCAAGATCAACTCCAAAATGCTTGGCCAGATGGGTCACAATCCCACCAATGCAGATAGCTCCTCCTCCCTTTTTGCCAACATGCTCCATATGGTGCATCAGCATAGCACCCAAACTCAGCTTCTTCCTTAATAAACTAGCGCCCAACACAACAAGATCTTTCTTGGGGCAATTGTTTCCACCCTCACCCCGCCCATTCAGCGTGCAAGCAATAAACCTTTGAAAGACTCTAATAGCAGGGTGAGTAATGGGAGAAGCTTTTTCTCGGGTAGGATTGTATGTTGATCTCCCGATGATGGTCTTCCAAAAATTCTTATCAGCCCATGTAGCACCAGTCTCATTTAGTACTACATCATTACCGGGAAAGTGACAGAATCCAAACACACGTTTGACCTCCTTCAAGGTCATTTTTCTCCTTATACCTCCTAGCCAGAATTTGATCTCTCCTTCTCCTCTATAGTCAGCAGACAAGGTGCTCAGAAACTCAAGTGTTAACCCCTTGAAAGTGGGTTCACACAGCTGTAAGAAATCCCTCATCTCAAGATATGCCCCTATCTCATTCAACAAATGTGCTAGACCGAGCTCATTCATCAGATTCCAATTTATATACCTGGTTGTTGTCCACTCCCTATCTTTCAGTAACTCAAACCGGACTATATGGCTATTCTCTGTCAGATTAATCCCATAAGCCTCTTGGGTGGTCTCTCCCACCATAGCAGGGGGAACTAGATGTACACCCCGACTAGCAGCTCGGGATGATGAAGCTCCATCAGTTCTACTTCTTTTTGGAGCCATAATATCAGAATATCACATATACCTGCACAAACACCACAAACAAACAAGCAAACGCAATTCCGTTGTCCCGGCAAGGACAACCACAACAATATTTCACAAATAAGCGCTCAATCACTCTCTTCCCCCACTACCTAGAATATTTTAATCAAATTTAATAAAAAATTCTAGGTTAAATCTCAAATCTTCACAAATTAGCAAAATAAGCACAAATCTAGCCTATAATCAAGCAAAGAACAAACTTTTGTGAAGGAATTAACCAAAATCGAACAAAATTAGCCTAGATCTAAGCTTTTCTAAAAAACCTAGAACATGCTCCTAATTCGAATTTATGCTTAAACTTGAGTAATTTGGAGTTAAGAATGGAAAAGCTTACTTGAATCTTGTTGTTGGATAGAGTTTTGAGCGATTTTGATGAGAAATCCGAGCTTGAGAGGTCTTCAATGGAGGTTGAGAAGTTGAACTTTAATGGAGTATTGAGAGAAAGAAGAAGGAGGCGGCGTATGAGAAGGAATGAGGGAGAAGAGGCTCGAAATTCTTTAATTAGGTTCGCTGAAGACGGCCAATTGCGCGACATCGACATGAATTGCGCGGCCGCGCAATTGCTACCCCGCGTAATGCCCTCCCAGTTGTGATTGCGCGGCATCGGGTCCGGGAATGCGTGACCGCGCAATTTGCTTCTCAAGCCGCGCAATCTTGTCTGAGCCTGTATTGCTCGGGTTAGCTCCAGATTACTTGACCACACAATTTTTCTCCCCAATCCGAGCTTTAACTTCTGTAACTCAAAACTTGCCCGAGCTATCTGAAGGTTTGAGGATTATTTCTACCTGAACTAAACAAACTAAACAAAACAAAACCAAAAACTGTAAAATTTAAAACAAAATCAAAGCAAATCTAGCCTAAACCTTGGGTTGCCTCCCAAGAAGCGCTTATTTAATGTCATTAGCTTGACGTAAAAGGATATCAAGGCTCTTGCTCCGGCTCTTGTAGAGCCGTTTCTTCCAAAGTAGCACCATTGAACGCTTCATAATATGGCTTCAGCCTCTGATCATTCACCTTAAAGACGGAATGAGAAACTCCATCATAGATGTCAATTGCGCCATGTGGATATACACGTGCTACCACAAAAGTTCCTCTCCATCTTGAGCTTAATTTTCCAAGAAACAGTTTGAGGCGAGATTGGAACAAAAGTACTTTGTCCCCAACCTTGAAATTCTTCCTCCATATATGCTTGTCATGCCAGGCCTTTGTCTTTTCCTTGTATATTACCGCATTGTCATAAGACTCAAGCTTGATTTCTTCTAATTCTTGGAGTTGAAGTTTCCTGAATTCACCCACCTCATTTTCTTGCATGTTGCACTTCTTGACTGCCCAGTATGCTTTATGTTGAATTTCCACCGGTAAATGACATGCTTTCCCAAACACCAACCTGAATGGTGACATCCCGATTGGCGTTTTAAAAGCGGTCCTATATGCCCATAGTGCATCATCCAAACGAGCACTCCAGTCTTTCCTATTTGGTGCAACTGTCTTTTCCAGAATGGACTTGATCTCCCTGTTAGACACCTCTGCCTGACCATTTGTCTGAGGGTGGTATGCATTAGAGACTCTGTGTGTGACATGATACCTTTTCAATAATGCACTCACCATCTTATTACAGAAGTGGGATCCCTTGTCACTAACTAAAGCTCTAGGGACACCAAATCTAGTAAAAATGTTGGTCTTTAAGAAATCTGTCACCACTTTAGAATCGTCAGTCCTGGTGGCCTTCGCTTCCACCCATTTGGAAACGTAGTCCACCGCAAGCAAAATATAATAATTCCCAAAAGAATTAGGAAATGGACCATAAAGTCAATGCCGAAAATAATAGGAGATCGAGGCATCTCATTCTTTTGGGACATATTCCCAACCCTTTGACATCGGTCACAAGATTTACAAAAACCATGAGCATCCCTAAAAATGCTCGGCCAGTAAAATCCTGCATCCAATACCTTCCTAGCTGTTTTGTTAGAACTAAAATGGCCCCCACAAGCATAATTATGACAAAAAGTTAAGATAGAAGTTACCTCATTATCCGGGATGCATCGTCGGATTACCTGATCAGCGCAGTGTTTCCACAAATATGGATCATCCCAGATGTAGTATCTTGCTTCACTTCTTAACTTGTCTTTTTGAGCTTTTGTGAACGTTGGTGGGAACGCACCCATAACCAGGAAATTGACCAAATGTGCATACCAAGGTTTTACAACCTTAATAGCAAACAGGGTATCATTAGGAAATTCCTCCTGGATGGGTGAATGATTTGGCCTCTTTTGTTCTTCCATCACCAGACGACTCAAATGATCAGCAACCACATTTTCAGCTCCCTTTTTGTCTTTGATCTCAATGTTGAACTCACTCAACAATAAGATCCACCTGATTAGCCTGGGCTTGGCCTCTTTTTTCGTCAGCTGATAGCGGAGTGCTGCATGATTTGTATAAACAATCACTCTTGTTCCCAGCAAGTAAGAGCGAAATTTCTCCAATGCAAACACAACTGCTAGTAGCTCCTTCTCTGTGGTATAGTAGTTCCTCTGAGCCTCATTCAATGTCATAGAGGCGTAGTGAATCACATGAGACGCCCTGCCCTTCTTTTGTCCCAAAACAGCCCCCACTACATAGTCACTAGCATCACACATGATCTCAAAGGGGAGAGACCAATCTAGGGCTTGAATAATGGGAGTTGTGGTGAGGCGGAGTTTTAGCTCATCAAACGCCGTCTTGCATGAATCGCCAAACTCGAATTCTGCTTCCTTCTTCAACAACTCACATAAGGGGGAGGCAATTTTTGAGAAGTCACTAATAAACCTGCGGTAAAACCCTGCATGGCCTAAAAAAGAACGCACTTCACACACATTAGTAGGATAAGGAAAAGATTGAATTACTTCAACCTTAGCCTTATCGACCTCAATACCCCTAGAAGACACTACATGGCCTAATACTATACCTTGCTCTACCATAAAATGACATTTTTCAGAATTGAGAACAAGATTAGTATCTTCACATCGTTTAAGCACCAGTGTCAAATGAGTTAAGCATGAATCAAAGTCATTCCCATGGACTGTAAAATCATCCATAAATACCTCAATAAATTTCTCTATGTACTCAGAAAAGATACTAACCATACACTGTTGGAATGTAGCTGGGGCATTGCACAGTCCAAAAGGCATCCTTCGGTATGCAAAGGTGCCAAAAGGACAAGTGAATGTTGTCTTCTCCTGATCCTCTGGTGCTATGGCTACCTGAAAATATCCAGAATAACCATCCAAGAAACAATAGAATGAACGACCGACAAGTCTTTCCAGCATTTGGTCAATGAAAGGTAATGGGAAATGATCCTTTCGGGTTACGGCATTATGCTTACGATAGTCAATACAAACTCGTCACCCGGTCTGAACTCTAGTGGGAATGAGATCACCCTTGTGATTCTCAACCACTGTGATACCACCCTTTTTAGGGACAACCTGAGTTGGGCTGACCCATTTACTATCAGAAATAGGAAAGATCATACCTGCCTGAAGGAGCTTCAGTACCTCCTTCTTTACCACCTCCATCATTGGGGGATTCAGTCTTCTTTGGGGCTGTCTAGACGGTGTAGCTTCATCTTCCAATAGAATTCGATGCATACATGTCGAGGGACTGATCCCTTTAATGTCTGCAATGGTCCATCCTATGGCCGTCTTATGCTCCCTCAAAATTGCCACCAATCTTCCTTCTTGCTCCTTGGTGAGCTTGTTGGATATAATTACCGGAAAAGTGTCCCCCTCACCTAAGAAAGCATACTTGAGATGGTCTGGAAGTTGCTTCAATTCTACCACCGGTGCCTGCACAATAGATGGCAAAAGCTTCTCGCTTGGCAAGGTTAGTGGTATGGGCTTTGAGCCCGGTGGCATAAGTGGACGCTCAAAGTGAGCATTCAACTCTGCCACCACTTCCTGCAGGTCAGTCTTTAAATTCAAATCTGAAGTATCATTCATAATAGCATTTTCCAAGGTGGATCTTAAAGCTTCAGATTCATGCATATTGAAAAAATCTTGAGCAAGTGGCTCTACCATATCAATTAAGCACAACGAGGAATCTTCGGGAGGGTATTTCATTGCATCATAAATATTATACTCTACCCTTTCCCCGTCGAATTCCATAGTCAGAGAACCACTACAGACATCAATCTTAGTTTTAGCTGTTTTCAGAAAAGGTCTACCTAGAAAAATAGGTGCAGCATGCTTATCATGGTCCATATCTAAGACATAGAAATCAGCAGGAAATATCAGATTATCAACCATCACAAGCACATCTTCAACTATTCCTCTAGGGTAAGCATTTGATCTATCAGCTAACTGTATAACAACGCTAGTTTCTTGTAGAGGACCCAATTCAAGCATTTTATACACAGAGTAAGGTAGAACATTTATTGTAGCACCTAGATCTAGCATGGCTTTATCGATCTTTGTTTCACTAATAATGCAGGGAATAGTGAATATGCCAGGGTCACCATATTTCTGAGGCCTACGCCTTTGAAACACAGCTGACACATGCTCACTCACAGAGTTCTTCTATTTCCCCATTAGCTTTTGAGTTCTCTTTATGGTGCACAATTCTTTCAAAAACTTAGCATATCTAGGAATGCTCTTAATCAAGTTAAGTAAAGGAATGTTTACCTCACATTTGCTGAACGTCTCGAACAATTCCTTGTCGTTCTCCAGCTTTCGGGTCTCTTTTAGTGTCTCTGGGAATGGTGGAACAGGTGCATAAGCCTTCAGAGGGGTTTCAGACGAATCCTCAACAGCGACCCGATTGCTCGGGTTATCTCCCAAATGCGCGGGCGCGCTTTCAGAAACCAAGCCGCGCATTCCTGAATGAGACGGGATTATGCGGCTTGGCAAATGCGCGGCCGCGCTTTCCGTCTCTTCCCCGCGCAATCCCGACTGAGAGGCTATTGCTCGGGTTGACAATTACTCGGCCGCGCTTTTAGCAGGCAAGCCGAACAATTCGTCTCCCAACGAGTTACTTGGAGTTCCGTCTGTCGGTTCAAATTTCTCCTCAGTTCCATCTTTGGCTTCTTCTATCACTCCCCTTCTGATTGGTACGTGCCCGTCCCTGGGCTCTACTTGAAGCTCTCGCCCACTCCTCAAAGTAATAATATTAACGTTCTATTTTGGGTTGAGCTCGGTCTGAGACGGCATCTTACTTGAATCTCTAGCTTCCAGCTTGCCTACAGCGTTGGCAATTTGACTGACTTGAGTCTCTAGATTGTGGATGCTAGACTTGGTCTCTTGTTGGAATTGGCTCATTGAGCCTTGCATTGTAGTAATAGTTTGCGCAAGAGTCCGAATCATATCTTCAGTAGACATAGCATTCTGATTGGGCCCCTGAGGACGGGGTTGAAAAGGTGGCTTGTATGGAGCTTGGCCACCCTACTGATTGAACTGTTGATTGTTTGAATTTCCGTACCTCAGATTAGAATGATCCCTTCAACCCGGATTGTAAGTGTTGGAGAAGGGGTCATACCTCGGCCTAGGTGGTCCATAGCCTCCCAATGCATTCACCTCAGCATTTGGATCTTGAAGTGTAGGGCAAACATCAGTGGGATGCATGTTATCAAAGCAAATTTCACAGGATTTCACCTGTTGTCTTCCACCTTGTTGTAAAAGCTGCTTCATCATCGTTTTCAACTCAGTGACTTCATCTTGAATTCTTGAGTTAGCCACCACAGAATTTGCAGCTTTCGAGCTAGTCTCTTTTCTGAACTGTCTTGTGCCCTCAGACAGTTGTGTGAATAGTTCAAATGCAGCAGCAGGAGTTTTGTTGAGGATGTTACCTTGGCAAGCGACATTAACCATTCTTCTCTCATCATCCAAGAGGCCATTAAAAAGATATAGAATCAGGTCTTGATCAGTGTAGCCATGAAAAGGACAGCTGGCTATCAACCTCTTGAATCTCTCATAGTATTCGTACAAGGACTCATTAGCTTCTTGTTCAATATTACTGATTCGCTTTTTCAGATCATTGAGCCTTGCAGCAGGGAAGTACTTCTCTAGAAAAGCTTGCTTCATCTTAGCCCATGTATCAATACTTCCCGGAGCCAAGTAATAAAACCAGTCTTTAGCCTGATCCTTGAGAGAAAAAGGAAAGACTCTCAGCGCGATCTGGTCGTGAGTCACATCAACAGGCTTCATGCTTGAGCACACAACATGAAATTCAGAAAGATGCTTGTTGGGGTCTTCACCACTAAGCCCATGGAATGAAGGCAAAAGGTGAATCAACCTAGATTTCAGCTCGAACTTGACTCCTTCAGCAAGAGCAGGAAATTGCACCGCCAACGGTTGTTGTGCCAGATTGGGTGCAGTTAGCTGTCTCAACGTTTGGTCACCCATCTCAGCAGATTCAGCAGATTCAGATTCAGAGTCAGATTTTTCAAGAAAGAACGGCAAGGCCTGAAAGTGATTCCGGATTTCCTTCCTTAACTTGAAGAGGGTCCTGTCAATATCTGGATCAAAAAGCAGGGAGATGAGTTAGTAGCACGGGTATGAACCATATAACAGGTTCACACCCAAAAATAGCACAAAAGTAAGAACACAAATAGCGACGAGTCCCCGGCAACGGCGCCAAATTTGATGAGGTATTTTCAGTGGTCGAGTATACCTATCAAAGAAACCTTAGCTTAACCAACTCAGTAGAGCGGTAAGTAAGGGTCGATCCCACAGAGACTCTTGTATTTGTGTTATTACTTGTGTGCCAAGTAACCAAGGGGGTTTGTAATTGTAAATTCTAAACTACTATGCAAATTGAAAAGTAAATATGAATGCAAAAGTTGATTTAAATATATGAGAGACAAACGTGTTCAACTAGTTAAATCCATCATGATATTGCTTTGTTGATCATCGATTCTCTTAATTCTCTTCTCACTTGAATAATCTATTGTGGATAGTTATCCTACTAAGGATTAAGATCCGAACTTCAGATTTAGTTGATAGAACTACTAGTCTAACAACCCTAATTAAATAACAACCTAGAAGACCTTCTAGATTTAATTAAATAACAACATGACGATTCAAGTTATCAATAGAAACAAACACTTAGAGCAACCAGACATCTAAGTGACTTGTGAATTTATTCCCTTCTTTAACCAACTTGTCCAACCGGTACTAATTGATTAAAGTATACTCTTGATCAAATTAACTCCGACCGGTAATTAATCAGATTCAGTTATAACTAGAAATTCTATTAGGTAGCTAATCTAATAAAACCCTAATTTAGATTCAATTAAGCACAGGGAATAATTTCTACTCAAGTTTATTGAGAATCAATCAAACCTCACAACTATATACAAATCATGACTTCAATAACTAGCCAAACACAAAGGAAATTAGCAATGCATAATTAAATTAAAATCAAACTTACAAAGGTTTCAAAGTCTGCCTCCAAAGAGAAAAACCCTAGCCACCAAAGTTGATCAAAAGTTATTAAAAAATAAACTAACATAAAGTATTTATATGTCTCATAAAAATAACCCTCAAACATTATATCTTAAGCATACATCTCGGACATGATATAATATAAGCCCAAAAATCACGAGTCTGGCCCAAAACCTCGGCTCACAATCATCTCCACGTAGAAAGCCCGATTGTTGATGAGCACTTTTACGTCGATATAAAAGCACTATCAAAGAAATACCTAACTTCCTAACCTGAGTAAAGTGGAAGCAAGGGTCGATCCCACAGAGACTCTTGTAAATGTGTTATTGCTTAAGTGTCAAGTAACTAAAAAGGGGTTTTTGGAATGTTTAATCTAAACTAATATGCAAGAATAAAACTAACTATGAATGCAAAAGATGATTTGAATATATGAGAGACAAACGTGTTCAACTAGTTAGATCCATCATGATATTGATTCGCAGATCATCGATTCTCTTGATTCTCTTCTCACTTAAATAATCTATTGTGGATAATGACCCTACTAAGGATTAAGACCCAAACTTCAGATTTAGTTGATAGAACTACCAGTCTAACAACCCTAATTAAATAACAACCTAGAAGACCTTCTAGATTCAATTAAATAACAGCATGACGATTCAAGTTATCAATAGAAACAAACACTTAGAGCAACCAGACATCCAAGTGACTTGTGAATTTATTCCCTTCTTCAACCAACAAGTCCAACCGGTACTAATTGATTAAAGTATACTCTTGATCAAATTAACTCCGACCGGTAATTAATCAGATTCAGTTTTAACTAGAAATTCTATTAGGTAGCTAATCTAATAAAACCCTAATTTAGATTCAATTAAGCACAGGGAATAAATTCTATTCAAGTTTGTTGAGAATCAATCAAATCTCACAACTACATACAAATCATGACTTCAATAACTAGCCAAATACAAGAGAAATTAGCAATGCATAATTGAATTAAAATCAAACTTACAAAGGTTCAAAGGTTCTTCCTTGAGAGAAAACCCTAGCCTCCAAAAGTATGATCAAAAGTTATGAAAAATAAACTAACATAAAGTATTTATATGTCTTCCAAATAATCCTCAAAAGATCTATCTTTAAGCTATACTCGGATATGATATAACCCTAGGCCCGAAAGTCAAGCCCAAAACTTCCCCGCGTAGAAAACACCAATTGTGCGGGTTGCATGAGGATTGCGCGGCCGAGCAATTGTCATCCCGCGCAATCATCCCTCAGTTGGAATTGCGCGGCTTAGCCTTAGAATTGCGCAGCCGAGCAATTGTCATCCCGCGCTTTTGCCTCGGTTCAGCATTCAAGCGTCACTTCAGAGGCTGTTTTGACCCACATAGAGTTGGAATTTGGAATCGGAGTAAACATATGAATTGTAGCTCTTCGAGTTAGCTTTCTAGTGATACCAAATTCAGCTTCATCCGATCATTGTAGCTCCCAAACCAAGCATTGCAAGATAGAGGTGTTGAAACAAGTCTCCAATGCATAACCCGGATTTAAGCGTTCTTTTCACACAAGCTCGTGGGCCTTGGTTCTTGTAATCTTCACTTGAACTTCTTCAATATTCACCCATGTCCACCATATTCCGCTAAGATCCGTCTCGTCCACGCTTGTTTACTTAAAGATCTTCAAAACCGAGCAAAACAAGCGCAAAACCCGAATTTCCTAGAAAACCTAAAAACCTAAGAACTAGACTAAACTAAGCTAAAACCATGCAAAATAAACATAAATATGCATCCTAAACACTACCTAAATGCAAGTTATCAATTGCGCGGTTTACCCAAAACCGCGGCCGCGCATTATGCCTCCCCGCGCAATTGTTCGCCAGTTGGGAATGCGCAGCTTGAGTGCGCGGCTTTGATCCCGCGTTTTCTCTTTATTATTGGCTTAGCTTTTCTTCTTCAATCTTCATCCTAGCATCTTCTTTAGCTTCTTCAAACTTCAATGCAACACTCCTAGCTTCCTCAAGCTTGTCCACCACCGCCATGGTCAATCTACACCTCGCCCCGCTGTTGATCCTGAACCTAAAAACCTGCAAAACCGAGCAAACCAGCGCATAATACCCGACAACGCAAAAACCTAAAAACTACATAAAAACCAAGCTAAAACTATCTAAAACATAAATAAAACATGCATCTAAACTACTCCTATATGCAAGCTATCAGTATGTCAAGAGGCTTTTCTAGCAACAAAAGGGTTATCGCTTGGTGGAATGATGAGGTTCAGGAGAAGGTTAGGGAGAAACAACTAGCCTATAAAGCTTGGCTACGAAGTGCAAAAGCTGAAAGGGAGGTGAGGATGGCAGAACTCAAGGTAGCAAAGAAAGTAGCCAAGAGAGCAGTGGCGACCGCTAAAGAGAAAGCGTTCGAGGGCTTGTACAAGGCTCTAGACGAAAAAGGGTGGGGAAAGAGTCTTGTACAGGTTGGCAAAAGCAAGGAAAAGGAAGAGCAAAGACATAGACATGGTGAAATGTATTAAAGATGAGGACGGACGGGTGCTAGTGGATGACCTACAGATCAGACAGCATTGGGAGAGGTACTTCAGTGGTCTTCTGAATAAGGGTTCTGAGACAGTGGACAGACGCCACAACTCGACGAGTCGGGAAAGCCGAGAGCACCCCTTTTGCTTTTATAGACATTTCTCCAGGGAGGAAATAGGAGTGGTCCGCCGTATGAGTAACAGGAGAGCAGTAGGGCCGGATGAAATCCCGGTGGAGGTTTGGAAGTGTTTGGGAGTGAGAGGTCTTGCGTGGTTAGCAATGCTCTTTAATGTCATTTTCAGAACGGCCAGATGATGAGTGGAGTCTTAGTAAGTTGATCCCGTTATACAAGAACAAGGGAGATGTGCAATAGTGCAACAACTACAAGTGTATCAAATTGCTTAACCACACAATGAAGGTATGGGAGAAGGCTACGAGATGAGGTTGAGGAGGCTAGTCAAAGTGTCAAAGAACCAGTCCGGTTTTATGCATGGGAGGTCTTCTATGGAGGCTATACACCTATTGAGGAGGCTAACAGAGGCGTACAAAGAAAGGAAGAAGAATATGCACATGATTTTTATCGACTTGGAGAAAGCGTATGATAGAGTACCGAGAGAGCTGATTTGGGATTGTTTGCCCGCTAAAGAAGTGCCTGACACGTTTATCAGGGTAGTCAAAGACATGTATGAGGGCTCGATGACCAGTGTGAGCACCTCAGGCGGGGATACAAAGTTTTTTAAGGTAGATATAGGTCTACAGGGTTCGGCCTTAAGCCCCTTCCTTTTCACGCTGTTGATGGACGTTTTGACGAGGGAGATTCAGGGGGAGATTCCGTGGTGCATGCTGCTCTCAAACGATATTGTTCTGGTGGACGAGTTTAGAGCCGGATTCAACAGCAAGCTTGAAACTTGGAGGGAAAAGTTGGAGTCAAAGGGTTTCAGACTGAGCAGGACCAAGACGGAATATGTAGAGTTCAGGTTCGGGCAAGATGTAGTGCCTAGTGAGGAAGTGTTGTTAGGAGGGGAAGTCATAATGAGAAAGGAGAGTTTCAGGTATTCGGGGCGGGTTTTGCAAAGCGACGGAGGCATAGATGAGGATATCACACGTAGGATCTAGAGGGGTTGGCAGAAGTGGAGGGCTATGTCGGGGGTTTTGTGTGACAAGAAGGTACCGCTGAAGCTGAAAGGAAAGTTTTACAGGACAGTGATCAGACCGGCCATCCTCTATGAGGCAGAGTGTTGGCCCACCACGAAAGCAAAGGAACAAAGGCTGTTGGTAGCTGAGATGAGAATGCTAAGGTGGATGAGCGGGCACACAATTCTAGACAAAATCAGAAATGAAGTGATCAGAAGCAAGGTGAGGGTGGCCACTATAGGAGATAAGCTGCGAAAATCAAGATTGCGCTGGTTTGGCCATGTTCAATGGCAGGGCCCTGAGGCGCCAGTTCGTAGGTGTGAGATCCTAGCCCTTAGAGAAGTACGCAAAGGGAGGGGACGACCGAAGAAATGTTGGAAGGATATTATTAGGCAAGATGTCAGATAGTTGGGGATTTCGGCAAATCTGGCGGTATGCAAGGATAGTTGGAGGCAGTGGCGTAGCCAGAAATTTGACCTAGAGGGGGCTAAATTCCTCTGGGTCAAATTCTTGGATATAGAAAAAAAAATTATTTTTCAAATGACCTATTTTTTCTGTATTTTAAGGGGGAAAATTGTATAAAAAATTTATATTAAAATTTTTGTCTTTTTCTTAAAATTTTATATTTTTTTATATAAAAAATTTTGTATTTTACAACCCTTTTTATGTATTTTTCATAAACAAATTAACCTATTTTAACCTAATGAACTAGTTTTTATAAAATAACCTAATATTTTTATTTTTAAATTTTTTTTTATATTTTAATTTTTTTTTTTAAAAATTGAGTGGGGGCTACAACCCCCACTCGCCCTAGAGTAGCTACGCCCCTGGTTGGAGGGAGAAGATTCGAGTGGTGGACAACTAGTCACCTGAACAGATCGGTCCAATGGGGCCTCAAGGCTTCGGTGATATGTTTCGATTTTATGTTTTTATGTCTCATTTTCGCTTTTGTTTTTGTCACATCTTTGTCCTTGCTTTTGGGTGTCTTGTTTGCTATCCGTGCTTTGTGGTCCGTCGGGTCTTTTAATTTGGGCACTCCTCCTTTGCGTTAAGCCAGGGGGCTCCTATCTTGACCCCCAGATTTCCCGTAAGGGGATTTCTACTGGGAAATTGTTTTTGTTGTGTTGTTTTTGTACATTTTCTTGCTATGTTGGTGTCAGCACACAATTTCTTGCTCACAAGTTTCCTTCAGCTCAAGTCATTGCAAGTGTAAATTACATCTAATTGATGCAGCATGTACATTTTTTGAGTTTATTATTGTAAAGTTGATGTTAGTTTTTTCTTATGTAGCATCAATTGTGGTTGAATGGCTCTAAATTTCTTGCATCCTACAGTCTTTCTTGCTCACCACCCGGAAGACAACTCGAGGTCCCCTTTCATAATCGGAAATAACTGCCTACTAGAGGGGGTTCCAGAGAGGAAAGGTGTATGTATATAGATTCTTCTGATAATATGCAACTTTTATATTCTTTTGATCAGGAAAATGATGAGTGGGTTAGCTAGAGTTCAACTGTCTTTTCCAAGCGCAATGCTATTGAAAATTTCCACCAATGGACTTGTGGGTAAGTGATAAATGCAAAGTGATTATGTATTTTGGATCAATGAATTTGTTCAGATGGAAACAAGTATGTCTAGGTCTATTTGAGTGGCAATTCTCTTTTCTTCATTGTATTGCATGTATGTGCGAGGTATCCTTGTGTTATCTTTCAATTATTATATTGTTCCGGTTTTTAGAATGTCAATTTATGTTTCTTTTTACATGGTTTTTTATGCTTGACATCAGAATTTAGAGCCATGTTTCCATGGTTTTCTGGATTCCTCTTATTGTGCTTCTATTAGTTGCTCAATTTTAAAATTATACTTTGATCGATTTTGCCAATAAGTGATGCATAATAAATGTTTTTTAGGTTGTTGGTTATCATTGTTTCCCATCCAATTTTTATAGGAGGCCATCAACCCTACATGATCAAGGAAGGGACAATGATAATGACGATTACCAATATAGAGATTATAATGTTGCAGACTTGGCAAATAACCTAAGTCGAGTTGAGGTAAGTCAATTTGTTTATCTTTTTGCTTGTAGGTAAGTTAGAGCCTGAGATTATGATGTCAGATTTGTTTTATTATTTGGGGTAAGCCTTGTTCTTCTTTTACATATAAAGTGATTTATGATGATCAACACTTAGAATTGATTATTGAATTGATATATGTACAATGTTATATGTCATTTGAGATTAAGGGCTCCCCTTGCTCTAGAGCACCTTAAGTATCCTCCACCTTAGCATCTTTGTCCGGTCTTATGTTCACATTAGCCTGATTGTAAGACGGGGCCTATGTTTTGGCCTGTAACATCACACGACATCCCTTGCTAGTTTTTGTTTGACGTGTACTGGCGACTAAGGTCGATATCTCAAATGTTGGTGACAAAGGCCGATGTTATAAGTGTTGACGACAAATGCCGATGTTGTAAGTATTGGTGATAGAGGCCGGTGTTGTAAGTGTTGGCGACAGAGGCCGATGTGTAGTATGTAAAGAATGTATTGCCATATGTAAAAAGGAATGGTAAAAAACCTTTGACTTAAAGTTTATATTGCTAGGTCTTAACGTGTTCATGACGACTTAGACGTGATAAAGCTTTAAGTGTGGTACATCTTGGTTTTGCTGAAGTAAGTGCCTTGTATTCCACTTTCGTTGTTCATTGCTTTAAAAGTACATCGCACGACTTGGGCTACCCCTAGTAGTGACCTTAATGCCACCCCCAGTCCAACGCCTCCTTGATTTGATGTAGAATTTGTATGTAGTAACCATCTTCTTGATTGTAACTTGTCGTCTACTTGCATTGCTTCTGGTATAAGGTATCATCAGGTTGGGTAGGAATGAAGTCAACCATAAAATTGTTTTGTAAGGTGTATTGATAATTCTGGTATTGGCATTATACTCTTCAAAGGAAAGTTAGTGCGCAATTTATGGAATGATTTTCAAAGTAAAGATGTAATGGGATAGAATTCATAACTAGTACCCATACCAATTTTTTGGTAGAAGAATACCTAGTTTTATCATCAATAAAGTTTTGCTTACATAGTAGATTGATAACTTGTTTGCATTTTATTCCCTTATGAGTACAAAGATAAAAACCACCTCTGAATCGCGTTGCCAAGTTACTCAAACGACATGTCCTTTCTCAAGGGTACGGACTGTAACTTGACTCGTGCTTCCCATGCCTCTGATCTGATTGTAGTACTTCCATTGTGTTAGTGACAAAGAGGTCATCCTCTTCTAGTTGAATGTGCGCTAATGCCTTTGCCCGTACTTCATCAAAGTTGGAGAAAGGATACTTAGTTAATTCATGATAAAGTTCGGGGTTACCTGCGGAGATCCCTCATCGAAATGCTTCTATCGAAATTGCGGCATTGCATTCTTTGATGGCGACGAGTTCCTCATCGTACCTATCTAGAAACTTCTTCAAAGATTCTCCAGACTTTTGCACGAAATGATATAAGTCACTGGAACGTTTCTTGGTGCGTCTACTACTTGCGAACCCGAGGCTAAACTTGTCAACCGGTTCAACAAATGATGAAATACTCCCAAGTGGTAGGTGTGAATGCCAAGTTAAAGCTAGACCAGTTAAGGTGTTTCCAAACCAATGACACATTACCACTTCCTTCATTTCGAATGGGACAGTGCTAATGTTCATTGCTTGTTTGAGAGCCATAGCGTGTTGGTTTGGGTCAGCCGTTCCTTTGTACTTTGGTACATCGGGAATGTGATACTTTCTCAAAATATCAACTCTCGCAATAGCCGGGATAAAGGGGAGTTGGTATAACCATCTCGCCTTTCCGCGTCTATTAGTTGTGGTGCCCCTAGAACCTGATTGAAACTATCCTCAAGGACTTTAAGCCACTCTCGTAGAGCCATGATTTCGGCGTCCTTTTGAACAACGCGAAGCGTGTTACCACTTACCTGATAACTTGTTACTTGTCTCTCATCAATCGGCAAGACGTGATTAAGGTCGTCCAGATCCAATTGTTGTGCAACACCATCCACTTCTCCCGAAACCCGTGGTCAACTTGGACCTATTTGCACATGTGATTGAACTTGAGATTGAAGCAAATTTCTTTCACGAGTTAGAGATTGAATTTGTCTTTCATAAACTTCGATAAATCTGTTATGAGCCTCCTTTAACTTTTCTAGATCCTTTTACAAGGCAAGCATAGAGGCCTTGTGTTCAGCTATGACAACCGAGTCGGATGCGACCCCTAGTTCTTGTATTGTGTTAGGGTCATTTGGCTTGAGAGTTTGGTCGGTGGATGTGCCGGTTTGAATATCGGTGGGAATAGTATGAGGTATGATTTGTGGTTGATTAAAAGTGACGAGGTTAGCTTCTTGGTTTCCATGTTCACCAAAGGGACTGGTGTTGGAAGTCTGGTTGTCGTTGGTCATTTTGGTAGCAGGGTGGTGGTAATGTGTTTGATTGCATTTTTGGCTAAGGGCCCCGCGATGGGCGCCAATTGTTTTGGGCAAAATTAACACGTAAATACGTTATCTGCTATAATGAGGGAACCTTAGTAAAAAACCAGTTTAAACACGTTAACACGTTATAATACGAGAATATAATATGCAAAATAGCCAATTGAATAATAGAATTTGAATATGAAATATATCAATATGCAGGTTTACTCTTTTATGATTCTGGATACTAATGGTAAGCCGTATACACGTTAGTTGATTGAGCAATATATGTTGAAATAAATAGGAAAAATATGTAATAACGAGAATAAACTTCACTATGATTCCATTTAGATGTTGAAGGACAATTGAGAGATACACTAGAGAGAAGATGAAAAGCAATACAACTCTTGAGGTATCGAATGAACAATCGAAGAAATAAGAATACAATTGTATGTAGATTGATTTTCTAGTCAAGAGATCCTCCTATCGTCGATGTTCTCCTACCCTTTTATAGACTTCCTCCAAGTCATTTATGGGTGTCAATCTCAAGAATCTCGCCATGTTATTAATGCCTTCCAACTGCTACTTTGACCTTCTACTACTTTCGTAATTTTCGCTAAGTCGTTAACACGTTAAACATTTATTACTTCCGTGATTTTCGCTATGTAGTTATTGCGTTCCAACAACTTTTTTTCTGCTCCATGGTTTTCGCCAAGCTGTTAATGTGTCTTCAACTGCTAGTGTTGTCAATAATTCATTCGGATGTCTTCTCATGTGACCGCGACCCCACCTTAGAATTTAGCCCGATATTTTAGGGCTCAATAAATATCATTGAATAGTATAATGGAAATTTGATTGTGAACCCTGGTTCAAAGTTTTCTACTTGTTTTTTGTATTCAATTTTTTAAAAAAAAATCACCGCTCTAGCGTATATTGGGACATTATTGTCAACGAGACGTCAAAAATTAATGACTGTCAAGAGTTTTGCAGCGAGATAAGGTGACATGTCCAAAAATCTAAAGTGACCATTATACAATTATGAAAAATTACAAGTGAAGTTAACAAACTTATGTAAAAACTGTGTCGATATAGTTCGATATTTAATTTTAAAATAAGTTATAATTACATTCTTTTATTGATTATTGATTGATTTTTCGGATAAGGGCCGTATCTAATCTAACCTACTTGTAAATTTATATTTTTTTACATTCAATGCTTTGAATTTAAAGCATTCAATTGTCTTTTTTTTGGTAGAATTTAATTGTATCCTATAGACTTAATGTCATACATATCTTATATATTCTACTTTAGTCTCTTGACCTTCCACACATAATATTTACTTAATATTATACATCATCAATCATAAATTAATTATTTATAAAATCTATATTTTTATAGGTTTTCTAAACAATTGAATATGAATTTGTAAATGTATGTGATAATTTATATGTAAAAAAGATATATAACTTTAAAAACTTAATTGATGGAATATAATATTTATAAAAACTAAATACTTAAACATATAAAAAAGAATTTAAATAAAATTATTAACCCGTGCAAATGCACGGACATATAGTTCTAGTTTTTATCCAAATTTGAAAATGTCTTGCTGAATTGAATTACTTGCCCTTATAAATGCAAAATTTCTCACTTGTTCGTGTTTATCTTATTTTGTTTTTCCATTTAACGTGATATTTGTAGTGCCGAAAAGAGAAGCACAAAAGAGACAGCCGGACACAGAAAAGAAAAACAGGGAGAAAATTAAATATGATTAAATAAAAACGGCGCCTGGCTGCTTTGCACCTAGAGAAATGCCGTGTAGTTTCTCTTTCTGCTCAAAATCTGAAATCAATTTCCAAATTTTGAGATCGTTGTTTAACGATCTGGAAAGGAGATCTCAAAAATTCAAAGCAATCTATCATCATCCCACACCGGCAATTGACGGGATCTTACATCAATTACATCCTTTGAGCTCCCCCCGTTGTTTTTATTGTTCCTCTTCTACTTGATTCTAGAGAATCTGAGCTGTTATTTCCTGTGGGTGGGGAAATTGTTTTTAATTTGTGCTCGCTTTTCACCAATCCGAATTGGCTTCTTTCACAAGGAGGTGGATTTTGGGATTTATTTTTGCTATTAGGCTTTGGAGATTTTGGTGAAGATTTCTGTGTTATTATTTGCGGGATTGAGAGGAATTTTGCGGGTTGATTGATTTTCAGGCGGTGGTGGCGGGAAATTAGCAAATTAGGGGGTTTCTCGGGTATGATTTCTGCTGGGAGCAGAGATGGAAGAAAGATGGCGGGGCTAGGATTTGACGTAGGTGGTGGAAGTGAGATAGAAATGGAGGACACTGAGCTGGAAGAAGGAGAAGCTTGCTCATACCAGAATGATTCTGAGGAAATCAACATTGATCCTGATGCTTTTACTTACATAGTAGGGCTTCTTATTTATCCCTGGAAAAGCCTCAGTCCAATCAGTATATCTGTTATAAATAAATGCTTAGGTGATAGGTTCTTGCTCAAAATTCTGCTAACTTGCTGTTCAGTTCAACGTTGAAGTGTGATTTATTCTAACTTTGCTTAGGCAATATTTATCTTTTTGTTATTTTAAGTTGATTGTGATATTCTACATACCTACAGGAACAAAAAGTAGTTATATTTTGATCTGCAGTTACTTTTGGATCCTAAGATTAGCACCATGTCTGCTACAGTAGAATTCAAGCCTTTTAGATTTAGTTGATGAAATTGAACTGGCTGCAGGACATGTCATGATATGGAAATGAAGTTTGTGAGTTTGTTTGGTTGCAGCTGAAACTAATTATTGTGATTCAAGTGTTTACATGCAATTGTTTCTTGGATTGGAACTTTTGAAGATGTCTACTGAGCAGTTCTAGCAGTTGGAAAGTTCGGACCTAGAGGAATGATATACCAGAAAATAGAAATACTTGTTTCTTTCATTGTTTAATTTTAAAAGATAAAAGTTATATACATTGATTACATAGGAATCCGCAAGGAACAGAGCAGAGACTATAGCAAATTCCAAATCTGTGCTGTAAGCCATAAAAATTAGAAGGTTTCTAGCTAGAAAACTTGTAGTTCTTCTGTTCATGTGTTTTTTTGGTTGAACTCTTCTGTTCATGTGTTTGCACACAAAAAATATTATTTGGTGTTTTGTTGCACATAGGCAGATAGGCTATGCACTCTATCATTTCTCCTTTCTAATAATTTTGGCTTGAAGCTCTATAGTTTTAGACAACCAGGATGGGGTTGAGATAGTTTGAAGGGTCATTAGGTATAATTTGTGGAACTGGGCTCATTGGGTAAAATTTTTGGAATCAAATTAACCACATTTCTTCATTTCTCTTCCTCGCCCTTGTGAACCACCAGCCACCATATCCAATGTTGTAAAAAGTGCTGGCCTAGATGACTGTCTAGGCGGTTTGGAAGGCTAGACGGGCTGGGGCCGCAAGCGCCTAGGCGGGCGCCCGGCCGGTTTTATAGAGCAGTGACCATTTCCCCTACCCAATGCTGTTCCTAATTTCAGGCGAATGGTACCAAACATCCCCCTACAAATGTGGAAAGTATCAGTAACAGATGCCTTCAAACACCCTTAAATGGCAACATTGTTGTTAATTTCCATTTTGACCTCATATGGATGGGTATTTTCTGAGTGAAAAGGCTTCAAGTACAGTCTGTGTAGCAATCGTATAAATTTGATAGTTCGAGCTTTCCCTTAGTTTCTTGTAATAAGTTATTTGGTTACTCACTTCAGATAGAAAAAGAAAAAAAAGTGGCTGAAAATTGGTATTTGCATTGCAACCTGAAAAATAGATGTTATGAACAGATTTACGTAATCTTGATAAACATGATTGCTTCTATATGGTTTAATACCAAACATAAGATAGATGTAACAACTTTCTCCTATATACAAATACTTGATGTGCAAGAATAGTCTTTTGTATATCTTCAGGAGGACATGAGATTACTTTTTCTTACGTACATTTTTGTGTATGTTGTGATCATGATCTTGTGCTTTGCTTTGAAGGATGAGAAACTTCAAAATGTTTTGGGACATTTTAAGAAGGATTTTGAAGGTGGGGTCTTCACAGAGAACTTAGGTAAGTCAAGTAGTGGTAGTGGCCTTCGTAATATCATATCAATTGATTTTCATACAGATATGGTTTGCTTTGTTCAATTTTCCAGGAGCAAAATATGGTGGGTATGGTTCATTCTTAATTCAGCGCTCTCCTGTTCGGCCTTATTCAAGGAGTCCAGCAAATGTTCAAAACAATCAGTCTCATAAATCTCCAACCTGTTTATCAGCTGAGGTAGCACAATCCATAGCTGTTTTGATCCAATAAATCAAATTTCTTCTCATAGCTCTTTGATTGTGCTAGATATTCTTTATTTGCTTCAAAACTGCAGGATTTCCTCATTGAACTCAAAAAAATTCCTTATCTAAGCACCTTAGCCCATATTTTGTGCAGGGAGGCAATTATAGTTCATTGGCACAATCTAATGGACAACGTTTCTTGAAACATGAGTCTTCTTCCATTCATTCTGCTTCATCAGAACATTACAAGGCATCATCACAGCGTGATGTAGTGAGACAAATTGCACAGGCTCCAAAACATTCAATTGAAGAATCAACTGCTAAAACTGAAGTTGTAGAGAAATCAGCTAACATTATTGAACCAAGAACTCTCAAAGTTCGTATAAAAGTGGGTTCAGATAACTTGTCTGCAAAGAAAAATGCTGCAATCTATAATGGTCTTGGCCTAGTATCTCCAACTTCATCCTTTGATGACAGCCCTATAGGGAGCGAGGGACTTTCTCAAGGCCTCCAGTTTCCAGGAGATGAGTCCCCTAATCAAATTATCCAAGTGAGTTGGTATTATGTTTTCTTTTGCATCATATGTTCCTTAATTTGTTTTTCATGTTGTTGGAAATCGTAATTTATTTATTTGTTGTGCAGATAATGACTTCCTTACCAGTTTATGGGGGTCACCTATTGTCTCCTCTTCCAGAAGCTTTAGCACGATTGGCTGAAAAGCTCTTACAAGGTAATGCAGTTGAACCTGTCTCGAGGCACAACTGGGGTAGTTCTGTTTCTGGAAGCAATGGCATGACAGCTAAAATCTTTCCAGAAGGAAAAAATCGCTTACCTTCAAACCGTAAAAAGGGCAGTGAGAGGGCCTTAAATGACACTAATTTGATATCGAAGAGCCAGGCAGACTTCGATACTGAAGCCTGTGAGGAGCTGGTTAGTGAAGCTTTGAAGCTTCCACTTTTATCAGATTTTCATGGTCCATCAGGTGGGAAGAGGGGCACCTCAAAACAAAAATCAAATGTGCTATCAAATACATTGAAACATGAACCTTTAATGCCCATTTTGAGATGCGATGATGACTGGAATGAGAAGCAGAACGGAGATGAAAACCTAGCTGTAAAAGTTGAATGTAAAGAAGAGGCAGATTTGCAAAATGATGTCCCAAGCTATCAAAAGAAGGGGGACGGAAGAGGACAACCAGCCAATAGCTCAACTAATACTGAAACAAATGATTTTGGCTCAAAGAGTTCAAAGGGTTCACTGACTGGGCTTAATGATTCTCAAAAGCGAAAAAATGGAAAAGAATCAACGTCCATTGTGCAAGAGGCAATGAAGCTTCCTTCTGGTGAGGAGCAGTTACCTTTAGGGGACAAAAAGAAACTAAAGGGAAGCCATGCTACAGGTTCCTTAGCTACTGAGATTTCCAAGGGAAGCGTTAAGAATGTTGTTTCAGGGCACAAAGATATTTATATCGCTGACAACCATTCCTATAAAAAGAAAATCGAAAACTTCCCTAAGAAAAAGGATTTGACCAAAGTTAGGGACAAGTACAAGGATTTTTTCGGAGAAATGATTGAAGATGGAGATGATTCGATGGACTCCCCAGATGAACCTTCTATTGACAGGTCGAAAACCTACCAGGTCAGTGAGAAAGGTTTGAATTCTTGTGAAAGCAATACAAGAGAGAGAACAAGTATGGGAGATCACGAGCTACTTATGCCAAAGGTTCATCCCAATAGGACGTCAGATTCTGCCCTTCCTTCTCATCACGTGCCACCAATTGGTGAACCAGCTTCTGCTGGAGCTCCAGTTGAGGACTGGGTACAGTGTGATAAATGTTTAAAATGGCGGCTTCTTCCATTTGGCACAAAAGGAGACAGCCTTCCTGAGAAATGGCTGTGTAGCATGCTTAACTGGCTGTAAGTTCTGCTCTAGCATATTGAAAATTTACTATTCGTAGATAGTCTACTATTTTCATCTGTGATAGCAAACAATGTCGTGGTGAAATTATGCTTTACAATGTTTTCTGAGATAAACAACTTAATTTATATAAGAATCGAATTTCCTTAAGTTTAAAACACTTTCAGGCCTGGGATGAATAGCTGTAGCATAACAGAAGAGGAGACAACAAAAGCAGTAAGAAGGCTTAATCAACCCCAAAATCTAAATGGTGTTGATGGAATTCTGTCTGAAGGCAATCCTACAATAGCAGCTAATGTTATGCATCCTGAACAAGTTAACGGAGATATTTTCCCTGTTAGTGGGAAGAAGCATGATTTGAAAGAAGTGCCAAATTCAAAGTATTCTTTGAAGAACAATAGCTCAACTGTTGCTGCCTGTTCTCAGTTAGAGAATGAACCACATGTTCCACGCTCGAGAATTCCTACTGATCCTGTCCTGGAGACCAATCAGCGTAAGAAGAAAAGCAAAAAGAAGCATCATGATAAGTACTCTAATGGAGGTATTAAATCTGATACTTGTTGTGTTTTCATTCTCTATATTTAAAGTGTTAGTCCATGATACTGTTTGTATGCACAGGTCACTCAAATATTACAAAGCGAGAAGGCGAAAAAGAGCCTAACCAAGATCATGCAAGAGCGTCCAAGAAAATGAAGGTTGAAGAAGAGGTTTACGTATCCACTCATGATACAGGCAATGAAAAGTTAATTCATAATTCGAACAATGAATTGCTAATCAGGGGAGCTCAGAAATGTCAACCTGCTAATCGTGAGTGTTCTTCACGAAGTTCCAAGGGTCACACTAAGGACAGCTTGCAAAATTCTATAAAGAAATCAAAATTCCAGGAAGCATCACCATATGCTGATCGTTTGGATGCAAGAAATGATAATGCTATCAATGGTGTTGTGAAGAAGAGAAAAGGTGAAAGTTCTCAGAGTGCTTATAGTCCTAGCAGTTTGACAGGAAAAATATTCAATGAAAATGAAGAAAGTGGACAGAAGAAGGCTAGGATATCTGTGCCTGAGAAGAAGGCATCCAGCTCTAGTAGAGAAAACAGTAGGATAGATAAGAAAAGAAAAGGTACAAAGGATAAAGATGTGGATGATTACAGGTCTTTGAAGAGGGAGTTAGGGTCCGCTGCTACTTCTAGCTCTTCAAAGGTTTCAGGCTCTCAGCGATCTAAATCCATCTTACGGGACGTGAAAAGTTCGCCTGTGGAATCTGTTTCTTCATCCCCATTCAGAACTTTGGACTCCGATAGGTATCCATCGGAGATAAAAAATGTCATGGAGAAAGATAAGTTCCGCAATATTGGGATTTTGGCCGAAGATAATTCAATAAGAGTTGCTGCTGTAAAAGCTGACAGTGGTGGTGGAAGATCTGGTGCTATGAGAAAAAATTTATGTGGGAACAACAACGATCAATCTGTTCATGATCAGAAAGATCGAACTGAAGGTTTCTTGGTAGTTGACAAACTCCAAATCAAGCACTCTGCTGATCAAGCTGATTTTTTGGACCATCGTATTGCCAGTGGAATTCTTCCAATGCAATCTGCGAAGGACTCTTCTCGGTCCAAGTCCAAGGACAAGAAGCAAAAACTTAAATCTGAATCTGACAAGGGCAAAGTCAAAGTATCTGATACCCATGATGATGATTTGCAGGATCATGCACACGTCGTTAAAAACAAAACAAAGGATATCAAAATGAAGTTACAGGACAAGTCTGGATGTGATGCTGATAGCATTGAAATGGATTTTGGTGGCAAGAAAAATTCTTCTGGAATCATGTTGGATGAGCAAACTAAGAAGAATAGTAAGCTGAAATCTGTGGTCCAAGAAGCTCCAGTTATTAAAGCAAATTCTCACCTGGAAATGGGGTCTGTTGCTAAGAAAAAAGCAAATACAAACTATGGTGAGAAAAGATCTAAAAGGTTTGAACAGGACAAGAATGAGGTAATGGATTTGCAAAGTCGGAAAGAGAAGGCCACCAATAAAAACGATTTGTCTAACTCTGTTTCGCATCTTCACAAAGGTAATGGCGCAGATGCTTCAGGTGTGAATGTGCATGACAGTGGCAAGGGTTCGAAAGAACAGATGTCAAGTATGAAGTCAGATATACATTTTTCTGCTTCTAAGCATCAACTGTCTAATGTTCAGAAAGTTAAGGATCGGGATGCCCCTAGTCCAATGAGAAGGGATTCTCACAATCATGCTGCAACAAATGCTCTTAAAGAAGCCAAGGATTTGAAACACCTTGCTGATCGAGTAAAGGTTTTTGAATATTCTGACTCTTGCTTGATGAACAACATTTTCACTCTCTTTTGTTTTGTTATTTTGAATTCTTCATGCTATTGGGTTCCTATGCAGAATTCTGGGTCTGCTGAAAGTACAGGGCTGTACTTTGAGGCAGCATTGAAGTTTCTTCATGGAGCTTGTTTACTTGAATCCAGTGGCAGTGAAAATTCTAAACGTGGGGATGTGATCAAATCCATGCAAGTGTATAGCAGCACTGCAAAGCTTTGCGAGTAAGTTCATGCTAAAAGTCCTTGCATTTATTTTTCTAGGTACCAACTTCTTCTAAATCTCTGGTTAATCATTCTATATCACTGTTCATGATTTGGATACTGAATTTGAGAGGTATACTAAAGTGGAGGTGTTTTGAATCTGTTCACCCCTTATATTACTTGAAAAAGAAAGAGATATCAGGATCTTCTAGCACTACATCTATGGTTAGATGTTTACTCTTAAGACACAAAACATGGTAAATGGATTAGACATGCCAGTCGCCAAAGGCTAATCACCAGGAACGTCCTTGCATCATTGATAGCTATAGATTCTGAGTTCTTGATGCTTATTGATATGATCCACTCTGCATTCGATCTATATACGTTGTGCTTTTGCTGTGGATGAATGTTTATGTGCCTTGTATTACCAATTTACCACGATGAAGCTGACATTATCTTTATTAACAGGTTTTGTGCCCATGAATATGAGAAGTCAAAAGACCAGGCTTGTGCTGCTCTAGCCTATAAATGCATGGAAGTGGCATACTTGAGGGTTATTTACTCCTCACATCCTGCTGCTAGTAGAGATCGACATGAGTTACAGATCTCTCTTCAAATGGTTCCTCCTGGTAAGCCCAACGAAGTTGCACTTTGAAAGATTTTCAAATGGACATCATCAAATGAAGTTGAGATTGACACCAATGTATATCTGGATCGAATGTACATTAATAGACAGCACCTAGCCAGGTTATGAAACAAGCCTTTTTGCCTAACCTGGATGGTATAAAATTACAAATAACTATTCACAAAAAAGTAGAGAGAGCAGTGCCTGACCTTCCTTTTGTTGTCTTGAATATCTAAAGCCCGAAATTAACTTGTATATTAGAGTTTGTTCTTTTATTAGATACTAAAATTGTTAGATCTTATTTTCATTCTTTCTGGATAAGAAAGCAGTAATTTTACAACCTAGAGAAGATGTTGAGCGCTGAATTAGTTAGACGTGTTTCAATGTTATTGAGAGGGCTCCTCGGTAAGAAATTGTAAAAGGAGTTCAATGATCTTCAATAGTATCAAACTATCAATGCCGTTGGCTCTCTCTTGTTAAAATTCTGGGAAGAAGCCACTAGTGCCTTTTCTGCAGCTATTATCACTTTCCATTAGGAGAGGCTGGTCATTGTAGCTGTTTCAAGCAATAATTCAATTTGCTTTCATCTTGATTATTGCTAGTGATGTGAAACACAAAATTTCCTCAATGTTTTGAGATGGTGCTACTTTCCAGGAGAATCACCTTCTTCATCTGCCTCTGACATCGATAATGCGAGCAATCTTGCAACAGCAGAAAAGGCTGCCCAAGCCAGGGATGGAAACTCTCCACAACCAGCTGGGAATCACGTGATTGCTGCTAGCCATCGCCCAAACTTTGAGAGGCTGATGAAATATGTAAGTGAAATTTTCTGAGCTGGGAATTGAATGTTTTGGAGACTTCTTATTGCTGGAGATGAGTTGAATGGAACAAATAATCCAAGAAAAATGTTTGCTGCATATCAACTTATTGTTAAACTTTTTTGTGGCATTATTGTGAATCACTGCTCCCCTAGGTTCTTTTTCAGAAGGCAGGTCACGGCATAGTACCAATAATAGATGCTCCGACATGCATCAAACAGAAAAAAAAAAGGGATAAATCATTAAAAGAAAATGAAAGAAATAGCTGAAGTAAAGTAGCGCATACATTTGGGGGTAAAACAAGGCATGTTTATTCACCTAAAACAAATCAACATGCCCTGCATTTAGAATACAGTATATCACCTTGCCTATCATCACGGCTGAACATGTTGCTCTCTAGTTATGTACTTTCAATGCATTATGCTGCAGATGCAGGATGTCAATTCTGCAATGGAAGCCTCAAGAAAATCACAAGGAGCTTTTGCAGCAGCTCAGGTAGCCATGCAGCAAGCTCACCCCAACGAAGGAATTTCTTTTGTCAAGAGAGTTGTAAATTTTAACTTCCATGATGTTGATGGACTGTTGCATTTAGTACGGCTTGCAGTGGAGGCCATTAAGCAGTAGGAAGTTCAGAAGTGTGCAAAGTCAAATAGTGTTTTCTGCTTCGCATCAATTGAAGAGTAGCTGATGCTAGAATCTGCTTCCTTGTATATGTGCCGAAAGAGAAGTGCTAGTTGCTTCAAGGGTTATGCGGCTGTGATTGGATCTATCTTGAGAAGGGGTTACCGGAAATGTTCTGCTTGGCTTTTAATGTCCCCAAATAGTACATGTACATACAGAGGGGCACTCAATCAGTGATATAATTTGTCGCGTTCTCCAGAAAAAAAAAAACAAACGAGTGTGATTGTAACGATTAATAAAATGTTATGCATAGAGAATAGGTTAACACAGTTATAGTTCATTGCTGGGAAGTATATACTATATAGCATGGGTTTTCTCATGATAGTGAATGTGTCATCTATTCGGCGAATAGTATACGGAGGTTAAAATTGAAATGACCGCATTTCAGGTAATACGTGCTCTGTAATAAAATTTCATATGCAGATGAGTATAGAGTTATAATTTTTTTTGTTTATTAATGTTTTCAAACATTTATTTTCTCCGTCTGTTGCAGGCTTGCAGCTGGAGGTTTTGGTTAAGAAGTCTCTGTCAGTAAATGAAAGGTCTCAGTTCATTATACAAGTTCTCGACTGTGTGAACAATCTTAAATCATGAGATTATCCTTGGTTTACTTGGTCATGCTGATTACCTTAAATCTGATTTTTGCAGGATGCAGTACGTGAACTTGTTAATAACTGATTCAACCTTTTGGTGTATAGAGAAACTTTCAAGGGTATTTTCTGCCAGGTAATTTCTGTAGCATCGTGGTGAAAGAGCTAACCAGACTCTGTTTTACTAATTGCATCTAATGTAGTTTTTTCCTTGTTTGCAGATGGTACAAGTGATGGCAACAACCAATTTGAAACTTGTATTTTTAGTTTATACCGTATATCTTTTTGTACTTTCAGGTTCTGAATTCTTTCCTGTACAGCATGATTGTTGAAAGAAGATTATAATCACCGTTTCATTTATAGTATAATGTCAATTAGAATAGCAAGTTCTTTGAGCTGTGAGCTCCAAATAGTTTCGTTTCTGGATTGTCGGACAATGGATGGTTCATCGAGGTTCTTGATTCTCTTCTTGTGGCCTTTTTCGGAAATCAAATCATATAGTTAATAATTTGGACAAGGATTTGCTTCTATCTAATTCAATATCCTGAATAATTTGTGAAAGCTTTTCTAGCCGATTTTTCACACTCAGAGATGCTAGATGATGGAAATTGGATGCTCAAGCAAAGATTCAAAAATACGATGATCGAAAGGAAATACCTTTTGTTCGACTTGATGAGGATTACAATTGCTTCAGTTCTCTCTTGTTACCAGTTGTGTGCCCTTTCAAGCTTGTTGAGTTACATTTTATCCATCCTTCCCTTCCTATCGGTTGTTACGCCCCACTAACCTAGCCCCATTCTCCCACGCCCCTTGTTTTTCCTCCAGTTCTTATTTTCCGACCATTGGGCTTCGGCTGCATGATCTTAGCGATGGACATTGGATGCACGTGGCTCTAGACTACTTCTAGTTCTTGGGCTTTCTGCTTTCCCTGACGCCAACTGGCAACTAGGCTTAAAGAATTGAGGCCCAACAATAGCCCCAAAAAAGATTGAGATCGAGATTCCCAAAGGCGGAAGATCAAAGCCTAGGGTTTTTGGCGGAGTGAAGGCGAAGTGTTGGGACTCGCCTTTATTTATTGTAGATTGCCTTTGATGGGTAATAACTCGTCGTCTCCTCTAGTAAGTCAAGGTAAAGACTTTTCCCCTTCTTCTTCTTCAAACTTTCTTTTGCTTTTCCTTGGTTATCTTGATGGTGCGAGCGAAGGCTACTTCCAAGCACGGCTTCGTTCCCACCGGCATGCTTCAAGATTGCGACAACTACCAGTACACCCTTTCTAAGGAAGAAATCACCAAAAGCTTGTGCGATAGGGGCTTTCCGAATAGAGTTGTGGCCTTATGCCCCGATGTGGAACGCTCTGACTGGACTCGTCCAGGATGGGTCTGTTTTTTCGAATTCCCATTCTCTCTCTCATGTCGCCTTCCTTTTCCCCCTGATCGTAGAATTTCTGACAGTCTTTAAACTTTCTCCTGCCCAAGTTCTTCCCTCGGAGTGGAAAATCTTGTTCCGGTGGGCCGGATGGCCGAGCTTGCTAAGATTGAGTTCACCCTAGCTGATCTCCTCATGTCATACGTGTCACCACCGTCAGGCGGGGCGCAATATCCTACAGTCTAGGGCAACTCATAGGCCTTTGGTTTTGAATGCCAAAGTCAATGAAAAAAGTTGGGCGAGTATATTTTTCTTTGTGGAAATCGCCTCTATCGGCCTTGACTACCATCACTTCCTCTTTGATAAGCAGATGTTCGAGAGTAAGAGCTCTTTCCTCTTACGTCTTGCTATTTTAAACTTCACTTCTTTTTTTCTTTCTCGCTACAGATCCCGTCGATTCCTTGGAAGAAAGAAGTCAGTCCAAGAAGTTGACGACAAAGCTTCTTAACTTGACTCCGTTACAACACACTTCTGGGAAAGCATCGTTGGAGCATCTAGAGGAATCTACCAACGATGCGGAGGATATGGCATAGGAAGACTCAAACGATCAAGGAGGAGAGGAAGACCTTCCACTAGCTACCATGTCTAAAGCTTCTACTTCGGCTGTCGTTCCCGACCCTTCTGTTGGTAAGAACAGAACTCCTCGTTGAACACTTTTGATCGGACTTTTTTTTCCAGGATCTCGTCCCCTCTTCTCCAACACTGCTTCTGAATTGATCTTGCGGAAGATGCGCTCCAGTGACTAAAACCCCCCAGTTGGTCAACTTCTCAAGAAAAATACGCCGTTACACTACTCGTTTTCGAGAAGACGTTAAAATTTGAATAAATTGTTGAGGAGTTTATTCATAAAACGTCTTTTTGAACATTTTTATATTTATTCTTACTAGGAAAGCTATAAAGAGTTCAGCTTTGAATTAAATGTCTTGATCGGTTTTAAGCTCGCTTTTCAAGGCAAGTAGACGGTTCTCTCTTACCCTTTTTATTAAACGTTAATTTCTATTTCCGTTTAATATCTCTTTATTGTTGGGAATACTTATTTGCTAAATAACCTGAATTAGGTTTATTTATTGATTAGATTTAATTATTGTTCATTATTTCATATTATTATTCGTATTGATAGTACTATTTAGGGCCGTTGATTTTGCTCTTTTGTGTTTCAAGAGGCTCTTTTGAGATCTCTTTGTTGTGGATAGGTTTTCGAATTAGAGATCTCAGGGATACGCTCTAAGAGTCTCTCTATAACAACATGTTGGGAGGTATACTTATGTATCTGCGCCTGACACTGGTCATGATCGACCTACCTTCTCAACCAAGTGTGAGAAGGTGAAGCACCTTTGAGTGGTTAGGGATTTCATCCCTTTCTCTTGGTATAAGTCTCACTAGTTGAGCATCGACATTTAAAAATCTACAACTCTAATGCAAAGTTTTATGACTAATAAAAAACTAGGGTCTCAGGCATAGTAATGATAATTTGCAGGGTAGTAAACTACAACTTGGAACACCACTCTGGCTCCTCGCTATGAAAGTTTCCATTTTCCACTCTGAGATGCACAACACGTATGCTATGAGGGTGGTTATGGATCTGATTAGTCAATGGATGCGCCCTTTTCAAAATAAATGTGTGTTTAATAACATTCCCAACAAATATCTAAACACATTATCTTTCTTAGGAACTATCTTTGGTAGATCCTACTTCCATGAAAACCATTACCGTTTTGACCTATATTCTTGATTTTTGGGCCCTTGATCGACTTCCCACATATTCAGATTATTGTCGTCCTGCTATTTATAACCCTTTTGGACTATTATACCTTTACCAATTTGAGTTCGGGTTACATGTCACGGCCTTGTCTTTATGAACCAAAACACATTCTCCTATTTGCTTAGTCTCTTGGAAGACTAAAACCCTTGCTTCTTCCCGGTTCCGTCCAATTGGTATTTCTTGTTTCTAGGGAAATATTAGGTTTTAGGGAGAAGACTGGAGAAGTTAAAGCTTGAAGACCACTGAAGGATGGAAAGGAAAGGAAGAAAAGAAGAAAGGAAGGAAGCTTTGGAAGACGTGCGGTCCTCATACAGGCGTTTCTAGGATTTTGAAAGTTTTATTTGTTGTATTCCAAAAACAACGATTCCTCTTTTATGTATTCCGCTGTAAATTCTTGTGCAAATATGTTTATGAATATAAGACAATTTGTTTTATCAGATTATGTTTTAAACGTGTCTTTATTCATTTACGATCACTTAAACCTCAACGGCCTTGGACAGGAAAGTCTGAGTCCGTCGGCGGTAACATCCCATTACATGCATGTAAAATGGGTTGTTACAAAATATATTTTAAATAAAAAGATATATTATTTATAAAAATATTTAATTTATATAGAAAAATGTATATTATATCACATAAAAATTAAATTTATATTTTATAGAATAGATTTTATTCTTTTTTTATAAAAGTTATATTTTTTATTATTAATAAAAAAGTCTATATTTTTTATTATTATTAAAAAAGTCGGTTCGGGCAGGACCGGACTAGTTTTGGACCGGACCGAGACCGAGTGCCTTTTTTTGGAGCAAAGACTCCAATCCTTGTTCCGGTCTAGTCTAAAAATCTGGTCCGGTCTTTTGCCTAGTCCTAGGTAGGGATGGCCAATATTGGGGACAAATTGCAAGAATCGAGGTTTTGCTTGTTTAGGCACGTACAGAGGTAGAGTCCCAGTGTGTTAGTTCGAAGGTGTGAGAACTTGGTTTTTGGAGATTTCCGCAAATGTAAGGGTAAGTCAAAGAAATGCTGAAAAGATAGTATAAAGTAGGGTATCAACCAATTAGGACCAACGCAGAGCTGGCAGGGTGCAGAGAAATCTGGAGGGAGAAGATCAAGGTGGTGGAAAGCTAGTTGGAGAATCAGAGGGTGTGCATTCGTCTTGGACATGGTTTTTTATGGGTGGATGTTTTGTTTAATCTTTTAGTTTTTGTTGTTGTGGTTGTTGTACTGATCTATACTGGGTTGTAATGGTAGGTTCTCTTTGGATCTTTCGGGCACACCCCCTAATGTGTTAGGGTAGGAGTGCTCTCATCTTAATCCCTCCCCCCTAAATTCTGTTGCAGTGAAAGTTGATTGGGTCAATGTTGTTGATGATGTAGATGTATATATTGATAAGCTAGCTAGATAGGGGCAATATAGCTAAGCTCAACTTCATAATGAATTAATTCCTATAGGTGGAGACATGGGCGGAGCTTTTTTTTGTAAATATAAAAAAACAGCAGTTTATTTAATAGACGATTCGGGTGCGGGTTAAAAACCTTAAAAAGGAAAGAATTTGTTAGTTTGTATTATATAAGGTAAATTTATTTATTTTAAGAACAAATTTAGCCCAAAAGCATTTTGGGCCACCCTATTTAGGTGTTTGTTAAGCTCCCTTAAGAAATTAGTTATTTGTCAAGTATATAAACCCTACCCATTGTACTTTCTCTCTCCTCAACCTCTCTCCATCCAGACTCTCTGTTTCTCGGAGAGCGATTCCCAAATCCCCAACTCACCATCATCCTCCCATCGTCGTCAACGCCATCGATTTTCGCCGGATCCAGATCCTCCGTCCGTCAAACCTCCTCCTTGTGTAGATCTCGCCGTGGTGATGGCGGTCCGTCAAACCCCCTCTCTGTGTAGATCTCGCCATGGTGATGGCAACGGTGGTGCTCGTCGTCATTCTCCCTGTGTAGATCTTTCAATCTCAAGCTCAGATTCTCGTTTACCTTTAGATTTCATGATTTAAGATGGAGTTGGACGGGATTCCGAGTTCTGGTGAGAGTTTTCTACCTTCCCTTTTACTTATGCTCTATTAGGATATGCGATGATTTGAGATTAGTAATTCTTCTCGTTCTCGGTGTTCTGATTGATTGTAATTGGACATGAGGAATCTACATGGCTATTTCAGTTAAGAGGCTTACCATTACTGGGTGAATCTCTAGAGATTGTCGATGTCCTATTAGTTGTTGTCTGAATTTGAATTGCTGTTCGATTTCATTTTTTTGAGTATGTGTTATGTTTTGGTTTGTTGTTTGTATGGAATCAGTTTCTATTGAGAATTCTTGATGACAATTCTGTAGTGTGGCTTCAATTTATTGTAGGTGTTGTTAATAGGAATTAGCTTATACATTTCAAAGGAATTCAGTATTTAGAGAGTGCTAATTGTTAATTATTACTCTCTACCATATGTATTTAGAGAGTGCCAGATGTGTTACAAAAGCTCTAGATCACGAAATAGAAGATGATCTTCTCTCCAGGTTGGTCATCTGCATTAACTACTTGAATAGCATGATTGGTAACTTGAATATTAAAAAGTAACATTCACCCCCATGTTAGGTTTAGAAGTGACTGAGTGCTAGTCAAGCCACACAATTTGATTAATGAACCGAAAGTACTCACATTTTACTGATGAATTTAAATGTTATTTCCCTTAATCTTTATTGTGATTCCTTGAACTTACTTGTCTTTTCTTTTCCAAGATTGACTTGGAAAAAACTTCTGGTGAGCAGCTTTCAGCTCCCATCATTTTTGTTAATGTATTTTAACATGTGAATATCATCTTTAGTTTCTGTGCTTTAGAAATTTTTATGGGATGTGAATTTCTTTTTAATCATTACTTCTTAGGATGTATGTAGTTGGGTACTTGTAGATCTTGAGAAAGCAGTTTGTAAACTCCCTAGAGTCCAACATCTGTATGCTCAATTAGTAGGCAGACTGAAAAGTGAAGATGATGAGGTAAATATTGAGGCTATAGTGTATTTGTTTGAATGAATTTTTTGTTCAGATGAATAATCCTCGTTTCATTTCTTTAATTAGCCCCTTTTGTGCCTCACTTTTTTCTTGGGATGTTTGTGGAGGTATAACTCAGGTGTAAGGTGTTGTTTGGTTGATTTGTGGAAAATGAATATTTTCACCCTGATTATAGGGAAGCCAAGTCCAAGTGGTTTTGGATCTGCTTCCACTGCTGAACAAGTTACTGATGGAATTGATGCTTCTAATCTCACAATTCTCATCACTGGTTAGTTAGTTCCTTTTTACTGTCCCTTTTTGTAGTCTGATGTTGTGGTTATGCTTGGATTCACCACATCTTGTGAAGTTATCAGCTTTCATATTAGTGTTCATATTCTTGTGCTTTACTTTCTTTGTAATGGAATGAGATTTTCAAAGTGCAAAAACAAAAATGTAGGAGGAGCAAGTGGAATAGGGTTAGAGACTTCTAGAGTGATGGCGCTTCGCGGAACCCATGTCGTCATCGCTGCTAGGAACATGGAGGCTGCAAAGGAAGCCAAAGAACTCATTCTCAATGACAACAAATCAGCAACCATTGATATTTTGAAGCTTGATCTCTCTTCAATTGAGTCCATAAGAGAGTTTGCCAACAACTTCAACTCTCTCAACCTTCCTCTCAACATCTTGATGTATATATACATAAACTATTACTAACCTATTTACTTTATTCACATATGAATGATTTCTTGAGGAGTGATAACAGTGAAGGAATTGATTGTGTTTTAACTATGTAGAAACAATGCTGGCATCATGTTTTTCCCGTTCCAGCTTTCTCGTGATGGGATCGAGATGCAATTCGCCACGAACCATAAGTTGGTTTTGGACAAAATTAGTAAATTATGATACTGATGTCTGATGATGAGTAAATTATGATATTGATGCCTGATGTGTTTGTGCTCTTTTTTTAGTCAAAATTAGGTAATGGGCAAAACCTAAGTTGAGAGCTAATGGGCAAAACCTATGGTTCAAAATTAGGTAAAACTGTCATCGATCAAAATCATAATGGGCAAAACCTATGGTAGATCATCTTTGATGACAATTATTAATAAATTTTTATGACAAGTAGTGTTATTTGATGACAACTTTGTTTTTATGTGTTTAAGATAGTTGTTTTTATATGATTGAATGTCATCAAGGGCATTTAAAACATGTGATGATACTTGATGATAATTTTTTTATGACACTTGATGACATTTTTTTGTCATCACGGCCCTTTGATGACAAACATATTAATGTCATTAAGGTCCTTTGATGACCCTTGTTAGTCATCAAAGGCCCTTTTGATGACAAACAAATCAATCAAACCGTCATTAAGTAGTGATGACATTTGTGATGACAAGTGATAAAATTTTATGACAATTTGATTTTTTAGTGATGACAATTATTTTATATGCGGTGATGACAACTACTTTTATGCGGTGATGAGATTTGATGACAACTATTTTTTGTGATGATGATAAAACCGAAAAAACCTTAAGTGATGACAGTTTGATGACACTTTTTTGTTATCAAGGCTCTTTTGATGACGAATTAATCGAACCGTCATCAAGTAGTGATGATAATTATGACAATCGAATCGTCATCAAATAGCGATGACGATTGGTGACGATTGATGACAATCGAACCGTCATCAAGTAGAGATGACATTTATGATGATAGTTGATGACAATCAAACCGACATCAAGTAGTGATGACAATTGATGACAGTTTATTAAAAAATCGTACGTGATGACACGTATTTGATGACACTTTGAATAATGATACTAAAAAATTATATGTGATGACACTAAAAAATTAAACGTGATGATATTTGATGACACTAAAAAATTAAACGTGATGATAAATATTTGATGACAACTTTATTTTTTTATTTGTGATGACAATTGTTTTTTTATGCGGTGATGACAACTATTTTTATGTGGTGATGAGATTTGATGACAACTATTTTTTGTGATGATGATAAAAACGAACAAATTTTGAGTGATGACACTTGATGACGGTTGTTTGATGACGCTTAAGTGATGACAGTTTGATGACACTCTTTTGTCATCAAGGCCCTTTTAATGACAAATTAATCGAACCGTCATCAAGTAGAGATGATAGTTGATGACAATCAAACCGTCATCAAGTAACGATGACAAGTGATGACAGTTGATGACAGTTCGAACCGTGTGATGACGGTTGTTTTTATATGGTTGAATGACTTTGATGATACTTTTTGTTATCAAAAAGTTGTCATCAAGACATTTTGATGACACTTTTTGCCTATTATTACACTTTTTGTCATCAAAAAATTTTGATGACGGTGAAATAAATTGTGATGACAGTTTTTTTATGTGGTTGAATGCTAGTGACGACAGTGATGACGGTGGAGAAAAAAATGTGATGACAGTGATGACGGTTGTTTTTATGTGGTTGAATGCCTTTGATGACACTTTTTACCTTTTATTACACTTTTTGTCATCAAAAAATTGTGATGACGGTGAAAAACATTGCGAAGACGGTGGAAAAAATTGTGATGACAGTGATGACTGTTGATTTTATGTTTTTGAATGCCTTTGATGATACTTTTTGTTATAAAAAAAAGTGACATCAAAAAATTTTGATTACATTTTTTACATTTTATTACACTTTTTGTCATAAAAAAATTGTGATGATGGTGATAAAAATTGTGATGACGATTGTTTTTATGTGGTTGAATGCCTTTGATGATATTTTTTGTCATCAAAACGTGTCATTAAGACATTTTGATGACACTTTTTACCTTTTATTACACTTTTTCTCATCAAAAAATTGTAATGACGGTAAAATAAATTGTGATGACGGTGAAAAAAATTGTGATGACAGTTATGAATGTGATGATACTGATGATTGTGACGATGGTCAACGCCGGTCAACGGCCAGTCAACGCCGGTCAACGGTCGGTCAACGCCAGTCAACGATCGGTCAACGGTCAGTCAACGCAGGTCAACAGGCGGTCAAAGTCCGGTCAACGGGCGAGTCAACCCGGTCAACATCGGTGGGAGTGGGGTGGGGGGTGGGTGATGGGGGGTTTTGCTATTTAGCTAATTTTCACACTCTCTTAAATATCCACCTAATTAGGTTTTTTTTTTTTTTGCTATTTACTTAATTCATCCTTATTTTAATAGGGTTCATTTATTTCCAAATAGGGTTTTAGTTTATAAAACAAGAATACTTCTATGCCTTAAGAACATAGGTTAGAAAAACTATTTGATAAAAAAACTAGTACACTTGACTAGAAAAAATCACATTAATTTTTTTTTATGAAAAATGCAGAAAAAGGATTCTCAAATACAAACAATAACAATTTTTATATAGAAAAATACATAATTTTATAGTAAAAAATGCAAAAAAATTCGCATATTTTAGAATAGAAAAATACAAATTTTTTTTTTCTGTAGCCAAGAATTTGACTCAGAGAAATTTAGCCCCTCTAGATCAAATTCCTGGCTCCACCCCTGAGAGGAGAGTTGTTTCATGTTTAACTATTACCGTATTCATTATATTTGAAGAGATTTCAACGTCAATTCATGTTGGCTTGATGTCAATGCATATGCTTATCGATCTTTGCCAGCAAATGCAACGCACCCCAAAGCTGGCACAGGGGAATTTTGTTCAGTGTCATTCTATCAAAATACCATTCATACCATGTATCATCAACCATAATGTTGTCTTATTTCCCATGTTATAGATCGAGTGTTCAAAACGCTTGAATGTTCCTAATACTGTTGTCTTAGCCCAACGCCGGATAGGTTCAAAACCGAACCAGGCATAATTGAACCAAACAGACTGAACTTCTGATTTTTGTGGTCAAACACTGAAATGTGTATATATCCGGTTTTTCAGTTCATGAAAACTGCAATGCTATTCGGTTTTTTGTGAACCAGGCATAAGTTTTTTTTACTCCTCATTGAACTTAATTTTATATTTGGACTAGTTCATCCAAGCATTATTCCTTGAAAATGCTATACAGTACAAACCAAACTCCAAACTCCATAATGTGCAAATGGTAGCTAAAATGCAATTACAATCATAGAAGTTTTAGGTTCCAGGTCAAGTCGAACAACAAGGCACATTAACTATGCGATAATAGAAACAAGAGCTGCAGATACAAAATGGGTCGGAGTCCGGGTCCAAGACTTGTCAAGGTTTAGATATCTTCATTAAAACTTCATAATACTGGGACATCAGTACATAAGCAGTAAAATGGAAAACAATCTCTACCATCCAAAAACTTCAGGCCGTAAATCTTGTAAAGGTATCACATATCTTATTTTGGATTCCTGAGCACAATGATTACTGAATCTCCCCTGAGAAACATCTTACTGATGAAACGGTCTTTGTTCACTGGGAGAGCCTTCTTCTTTCCTTTACCAGTCTTAGGAACCTGCCCAAAAAAGACACTTCATGATCATTCAGCCATAAACAATGATGCATTGATGCAGATGCAGCCCTTAAAAAGGAAAAGATAAAAAGGTTAACCTAATTTCACAACAACCTACTTAATCCTTTTAGGAGAGATTTAATGGTAAAATATGGGTGCTCTTCAATATATTAATTGATAAAAAAAATGTGACAACATCTTAAATATATTTGGGTAATAGAAAACAAGGATTGACCAAGAACATATACCTCAGTCCACATCTCCCTGACATTTTCAAGAACCATATTGCAGTGTCTGTCAAAAGCTCTAACACGGCCCAGGAGCTTTCTGTTGTTTCTGCAGTTGATCAGTACCTGTGACAATCAGGAGACATGAACAAGCTGATCATGGCATAATCCACAGAAATAGAACAAATTTTCAAGTGCCTCGGGTGATTCTTTTAGGAGCCTAATTCAACCATATTCTATTACTCCATTCTGCGTAAGTACATATATGAGAGGAGCCAAAAGAAATTATATACCTGAGTATTATTCTTTACGCTCATCATAAGAACTGAAAGAGGTCCAGTGTTGAACTCTTCCTCCTCATTCTTGACCTAACAAGTAAGATTATGCATGATTAGAATCATGATACGCTAGAAAGAAAAGATGACAGCAAAAAGTGGAAATAGCAGCAGAAAATAGAACATTAAAATTTCAAATAAAGTCAGTGTACAGTTTACACATGAAAGACCTAGGCATGCACAGAACAGTTCAGCTGAGCAAGACACTACGAGTCTAAGAGTTCCCAGTAGATGTTCAAAGTTAACTATAAAAATTTAGACAGACAAAAAACAAAAAGAGGAAATAAAAATCACAACTCACAAGCAGCCATCCATTTCAGATAATCAGATGTAAATGTGTGCATACACACTAAGACATTATCACAAGTTCAGTTCAACAGAGTTTCTATATATAAATGTGTGCATACACACTAAGACACTATCACAAGTTCAGTTCAACAGAGTTTCTACATAAATGACAAAACAGGTAATTAAAAATTAAATTTAAAATGATACTTGTGGAAGTATAGAACTAGCAAGATACTAGGCACGAGTATCCAAATTCATAAGCAATCAAAGTTGTCCACGACAGCAAATTAATAATCCACCAAAGTATCTCAAGTGAACAAGTAGCGTATGAAAAGAGATCAGTACAGTTGATAGAAGAGCGCACGGAGTATAGCACAATACAAACAAGAAAGAAGAAATGAGGAAGAGTTGCATATATGGGTAAACTTACTGGAGCATCTTCTTCCATTGGTCGGCTGGAAGTAGCATTGCCAAAGAAAGAAGCATGAAATGTAAGAAAAGGGTTAGTGCTTAGTAACAAATAACTGTTGAAGAACAAGACAAGTATTGCTATCATTACCATAGCCCCGCACCTTTCAAAATCTACGCATGATTTTGCAACATATTAGAGAGCCATCAATCGTGCACAGCATCAATTAAATGACGCCTGCGCAGCTAAATGCACCCTACATTCATGATTGTTCTCATTTATTTAGGAAGAGCTCCAATAAAATATTACAGTTTGTCAGATCCACACCCAGATCAATCTATATTACTAACAAATTGTAGTCAAAACTCTACATTTTTTGTCCACACACAAATATAAATGGAAAAAGGATGAGAGGCGGAAAGAGGGAGTGCTATGTATGCTAGTTCAGTAGCTGAAGCAAGCCAAGATTTGATAAGGGGGGGATGATTTTGCAATTAGGGTTTGATATGAAAATGAATAGAACGAGAGAGATCCAAAGAGAAAAGCCGGATAACTGTGGATATGAAGTACTATATATACTATACTAAGAAACCTGCCAAAACCTCAGCCATAACCCCATAAACGACGAAGTCCAGCTCAAAGTCTAATTCGTGCTTGAAATTTCAACTCATCACAGAAAAAATTGTAAACAACAGCAAGGAACAAAGAACCAAATTACCTCATGTTTCTTTAATCCGGTTAGAAGTGTGCCCTAGCAGCGAACTTAATAGGCCTGATAACAAACGCAAACAAACAAAGAATCAATACCAAAGAAATCTCTGTTAGAGCTCCGAGATTAATTAAACAAGAGAAAAGAAGAAAGAATAGCACACTTCAAGCTCTAGGGTTTGGGGGAGGGTTTACAGGAGCTCTTACCTTGTCAATAGTCGAAGGAAACTTCTCTCTGAGAGCACCGAAAGAGAGAGAGGGAGAAAGAGAACTCGAGGAGCAAACTGCAGTGGGCCGTCAAATTTCTCCCGCCGTAAAATGGGCTGGGCTCCCGCCATAAATGGGCTGGCCATTATTAGGGGAGAAAAAAATGGAACGAGAATTGGCCATCTCCCGCCATATAGTCCGGATCTTCTAATAGACTCATAGGGTTGTTTTACTTGTGAGTAGAAAGGGGTTTTTGGATGAAAATTGATTTTTAGTGTCTTGAAAAACGTAAAAAGCATACAGAGTTGCACGGATTTCAATAATTTTAAAAGTGGTTTTTGGGTAGAAAGAGATTTTGTAGAAAAAGTGAAACAAGGCCTATACTAAGAGCACCTCCAATGGTGAGAAACCCAAAGAGCACCTCCAAAGGGTCTCTCAACATTAAAATATCATTATTTTTTATTTCAAATAAGCTAACGTATTTACCAAAATATAAATAAGTGGGACCCACAAATAATTTTTTTATCCTTTTTCAATACCTCTCCCTCTCTCATATATATCTCTCTCATCTCTCCTTCTTTCTTCTTTTCTCAGATCTGAGGAGCCATCCTCGCTCGTCGGCCTCTCTCGTCTCTCTCTCTCCCTCTCGTGCTCTTCTTCCACCATTTTCGTCCACCTGAGAGCTTGTCAGCCTCCATCCACCATTTTCAGCTCGTCTCTTCCCCAAATCCGAGAGAATCCTCTTATGAGAACAAGGAGGAGACGACTGAGAACAATAATCATCAGGATTGGATTCTTCTCATAATGAAAACCAAATAAGAACAATTGCAAGTGCAAAATGTATTAGTAATTGGCAGTTATATATGATGATGACGACGAGTATATACAATAATGAGCACAATAATCAAATGGAACAGACCTCTATTGGAAGAACATGGAGGAGATGATTGAGAACATAAGAAAATAAAGAAATTAGTACGACGCTTAGGGCCTCCAAGTCTTCTAGTTCGAGGTTGTTGTACAAACTTTGGGACGAGATCAATTTGATTCGAATTCTGACTCTTTTTCTTTACCTCTTCCTCCTTTTCTCTACCTCTTCCTTCCTTCTCCTGATGTATGTCTTCTGATTCGCCATTGATGAGAGAGCACTCTGTCTTGAGAGTTGTTTTAGGTCTGCAAAATTGCAATTCGGGAAATTGAGACCCTCTTTCTCCAACTTGTATAACTTTACACACTTGCATTCTCTTTTGTTGCAGTTAAAAATTAATAGCCAATTTTTAATCGAGTTTGCTAATTGCTAACCATTGATAGTGGTTCTTTAGTTTTGTGTAAAAATTGGTTTCAAACAAAGAGAAAAGTAGTGGAAAAGGCATGTGTAACTCAAGTGACAATCATAAAATTCATTTAATTTTTTTTAACCTTTATCAAGCCCTTTTCAGTAATTTTGCATTCATTCCTTATAATATCACCAACTCAGTTTACCGAACACATTTTGGATTATTTGAAAAATAAGCAACTGATATCAGCATCTCATATTAGCATCCAAGATCAGCATCAACAACCATAAGTATCAATACCAATATCAACATCAGCATCAACACCGATAAATACAGATTTTCCAAACAGAGCCTTAGTGCTGATTATTTTTTCAGTTGATAAATATCAAAAATAAGTATTGGGTCCGTTCGACAATACTTATCTGGGTGCTTATAAGTACCCAGTTGCTTATCTGGAAAAAATAAGCATTGTTGTACGTGTTCGACAAAACTTACTTATTTCAAATAAGATACGTATTTCTGACACTATTTGTTGAAAAAATAATCAACACCCCCACCTTATTTCAAATAAGTAAACTTATCTACCAAAATATAAGTGAGGTGGGCCCCATTCCATTTGATTTTTCCCAACCCATACCCTCAAAATATCACCCAATTTGATATTTGATATTTCACCTAATTTGATAATTTTCACTCAATTTGATATTTGATATTTTCACCCAATTTGATATTTTTCACCCAATTTGATATTTCATATTTTCACCCAATTTGATATTTTTCACCCAATTTGATACTTTCACCCAATTTGATATTTTTTGCCCAATTTGATATTTTACCCAATTTCATATTTTCTCTCAATTTGATATTCACCTAAAATGGGTGAAAATGATATTTTAGCCAATGATATAAAACCGGTATAGCTAAAGATATAAAATTTCATAAATTCATACATATAAAATAATTAATATAAATTAAATTAATTCATACATATAAATCCATGGCTTAAAACATATACAACCCCTTGTACTTTTGCAAATTTGTCACTTAGACACCTCACCTTTGGTTTGGACCTATTGGACACTTAAACTTAATAATTTGAACCTATTAAACACCTGTCACTAACAATCTCGTTAAGTGTAATAAACTATACTGTCCAGATGTGTGCCACGTAAGCTTATTTTGCCACATAAGATCCACATAAGCCCAATGTTAACACCATTATTATTTTAATAAAATCAGAAAATATAAAAAAAATACAAAAAGAAAAAATATCATGTTCGTTCTTCTTCTTCCTTTGAACATCGACCAGATCCATCAATGCCCACCTCCAATTTTCTCGAGCGCAATACCGCCACCACCACCCATCACCTCGTCTCATGGAGCGGTAGAAGATGAACGGGTCGCCGCCGTACCGAACCGCTGTCATTCACCCTTGCTCTAGACCACCACCGTCAATCGGCACCAATTCTTCACCATCAGCCATCGCTTTGCCCTCCAACAGCCTCAAAGGCACATATTTGTGCCTTTTCTTTCCAGATCTGCCCATGGACAGCCCTTAAAACTAAGCAAACCAAGCAAATACCTCAGATCCAGCAGCTCCATACCTCAAACAAACCAGATCCGAACAGAACCACGTACACACAGCCCTAAAACCTAGATTTGGTGCACTCAACTCACAAACTCCAAGCTCCATCTCGTATCCAACTAGATCCACGTGAAAATAGCCGGATTTCGCCTCACAAAACGTCACCCACTCAGATCTGGTAGCCACCGCCGGAATGACCACCGGAAACCACCTTTTCCTCGCCCATGAACGGCCGATCCACCAAATTAAAGGCTTGGTGACCCTACTAAGCTCCGGGGAGAGGCCGAATTTGGTGGGATGTCAAGCTTTTATGTACCCGTGTCCCCATTGAAAGATGTTTAGAGTTTTGATTTACAGATCTGATTCTCAAGGTTGAAGATGATGGCTATTTCTTTTTTTTTTTGTTTATTGTTGTAAATTATGAGTCATTTTGGGCCTCCGTATTTTTTAAAAAAAATAAAATCCATGTCAGCTTGAATACAATTCCATGTCAGCTTTGAATTGCACTAAAACTTCGTCACATCAGCGAATAGGTGTTTAATAGGTTCAAATTGTTAAGTTTAATTGTTCAATAGGTCCAAAGCAAAGGTGAGGTATTTAGGTGACAAATTTGCAAAAGTACAGGGGCTGTACATATTTTAAGCCATAAATCCATACATAAGCATCATTATCAACATCAACATCATTATCAGCATCAACATTAACAACGATAAGTGCCGAATTGTCGAACTGATCCTAAGTATCGAAAATAAGTAATACGGTAAGTATCGTGGAATGCGTACAACAATGCTCATTTTTTTTTTAAGATAAGTAATTGGATTCGTTACGGAACGGAGCCTTATTCGTTACCCCGGCATCATTAGTGTTGTAAGTTGGTTGCATTACAGCATTTTTCATGCTCCATATTATAGTCAAGCTATTTTGGAGTATAAAATTAACACAACAATGGCGTATAATTTTTTCTCATAGTTTTCAAATCTTCTAATAACTACATACCCAATATCTACAATTGAAGGATGGGGTTCAGATACTTCAATTTGAATCCCATTTACAAATCGACCCTCTCCAGAATATCTTTGCACACCCGGAGAAATTCGATCTTAAATCCTCTACCACTTCGATCATCGGCCACCAAATTGGTCGAAATTCCGCCCCCCAGCGACGGCGGTCCAACTAGCACCCGAATCTTCCGGCGGTGGCATTTCGGCCATTCTCACGGTGGCGGCGGCCACCAACACGGCAGACCGGAACTGGGATCCAGCAAGGAAAGTGAGAATATTTTCCGCCTTGGGCTCGCCGCCGATATCGGATTGTCCGCGGGGAAGGCTCTCACTGGTTATCTATCTGGCAGCACTGCGATCATCGCCGACGCTGCTCACTCTCTCTCCGATGTGGTGCGTTTAAACCCTATAGCTTGATCATTTCATTCTTCTCTCTTGATCTTTCGTTTCTGGAAATTGGAACTTGGAAAGGTATATTTCTTCCGGCAATTTCACGCTACTTAAAACCGTCTTGGAAAATTGAAATTGAATAGGGTGTGTATAAACGGATGTAATTTTGGTTGTATTAGATATTAAAATATGAATGCTGGCTGGCAAATTTTGTCATAAATACGAGAGGGATTAGCAGCACTATACTGACACCAATTACATCACAAAAAGATATATAAGGTTTATGTCTGATGTTAATCAGGTTCAGTGTTGCTGTTTATTTGTAGAGTTTAAATGAGGTTTTGTTTTGAGCTGCATTTTAATCTTTCCAAATTGCACTTAGCGAGTTTGGAGTTTTGAGCAATATCGATATCCTTTTGAGCATGGAATATGATAATCACGGGTTCCCATGAAAATGGTATTGATAAAGCGAATGCAATGAAATAGTGGTGCCCAAGAGTTGTTATGAGCATGGAATATGATAACCATTGGTTTTATGTTACTTTGGGGGCTTCTTCGATCTTCATCAACTTCCTCTCTTATGATATTGCCCCAGTGTTGTTTTTGGTTATTGTTATGATTGTTATGTAAAGAAAGTGAATATAACCACATCAATGAAACAGAGTAGGCATCCTTCTTTATCTATTTGCAGTGCAATCAAATGTCTTATTAAAAAATATTATCCCTCCACTTGTGATTATAAATGTTCTCTGTTGATTTATATATTATACAAAATCCATTAAATCTAATCGATAATAACTTGAGTTAGCGGGGTGCTTAACGGTCATTGACTCATGGTCTGATAGGGAAGCTACTGGAGATCTAGGGAGTGATACCTTGATACTTTCTTAACTTTTAAGCTGTGATATGATGCACAGAACGATTGTGACATTGAATTTTCTTGTGTTCTTTGCTAGGATGTTACTTTTACACTTTTAATATTCTAATTTCATGTCTGTAAATTTTTGCACTTGCAGGTTCTTAGTGGTATTGCCTTGGTCTCATTTAAGGCTGCAAGGGTTCCTAAAGACAAAGAACACCCATATGGTTACTATTTTATTACACCTGCACTTACCTAAACGCAACAATATACATATATATATATATACACTCTTTACTATATATATACTACTTATAGATTTGATATGTTGAATATTCATCACTTTAATTCTCAGGACATGGTAAATTTGAGACTCTTGGAGCTCTGGGAATTTCTTGCATGCTTGTTGCAACGGCTGGAGGTATTGGATGGCATGCTGTAGATGTGTTGATGGTATTAAAGTTCTTTCACTTATTTCTGTTAGAAAATTTATTTTTATAAATTCAGCTTGAACTTTTCAGATGCATCGTATTGATCTTCTTAAGATAATGAGTCATCTGGTCAATTTCTTTAGGTGTATAAGTTACACTTGGTTGGATATGTTTTTATCTGCTGGTCCCATGGTATCACCTCAGTGATGGTTGCTTTTTCACAGTACCTGCATGATTAGTGTTTTGCTTCTGCTTTTATATATCGGAAGTGAATAAACTTACATCAGTATGATTTGCAACAATCATGTACTCCAAGTAGTTTTTCTTTCACATTCAAACAATAAAGATAATATACATGCTTGGAGTTCCCTGAATATGAGAGTCTGCCTTTTGCAGGAACCTAAAAAAAGATAAGTTGAGGTTTTATTTTCTGATTTACAATTTCTAGCTGTGGGGTTTTGGTTTCTAAACTTAAACAGCTGCTTCAAATTATTCATCAGTTTTGATTTTGTTTGTCATCATACAGGGTGTATTTACTGTTGCGCCTGAAGCTGCACACTCACTAGCACATGATCATCACAACATAGACATGAAACACCCAATCCTAGCTTTGAACATGACCATTCTATCAATAGCCGTAAAGGAGGGGTATTATTTCATATCCATGATTTCCCGCCCTACTTTGACTCATTGTTTCTTTTCTTTTGTGTTTTTCAGAGGGATTATAATATAGCCTTCTCTTGTGATGTCTTAATAAATTTACACTTCTTCTGTCTCTGAATATTGCTTAAGTTTAGCATATTTTCTTTATCTGCAGGTTGTTCTGGATAACAAAGAAAGCTGGGGAAAAAGAAGGCAGTGGGCTGATGAAAGCAAATGCATGGCATCATCGTGCAGATGCTGTTTCATCTGTAGTTGCACTAGTTGGTGTAGGCAAGTATCTGTCTGCCTTTTAATCAAACATTTAGGATTAGTTATGCTGCCTGCTTAGGATCTTTTATTCATGAGAAATGCTGAACATGATAATGAGATTGATTTGTAGAAAAGGATTGAAGTTGGAATTGAGAAAAGATGGGAAAGACAATTGAGAGACAAATTGTGGAACTAAGGAACATACTGAGATGAAAGGATAAGGGAAGGCATACCTTTATGGAATGAAGGAGGATTCATGATATAGAAATCGAGGTAAATAAAAAATCTTAGCCACTTAGATAAACAAAAATTAAAATAGATGAAATACCATTCAGAACCATGTAGGATATCACAAAACATCTAGATGAGTATTCCAGTCTTCATCAAATAGAGATGATATTGTCTTTTAAAGCATTGTTGTTTTACCTCTGGAAATAAAGAAAACATTAGTCTGCTATTGATCATTTAAATCTTATTTTCTGGAAAGAACTAATTATCTTTTGATTAGGTAACAATTAGTTATTGCTGATTGTTTTTGTAATTTCAGGAGGCTCCATTCTTGGTGTTAAATTTCTGGATCCTATTGCGGGATTGGTTGTGTCTGGCATGATCTTGAAAGCAGGGCTGGAATCTGGCTATCAGAGGTGTGCTTCCTGTGTTATGCTTCTTATATTCTTGCTATTATGACAAGATCAGTTGTCACCATTAAAGTCCTATCCTATGCTTACAGTTCAAAATTGCTGGCGTTTCAAGAAGTACCCAGTGAAAGAATAAAATGGAGAAATCCTATGAGAAAATATTGAGTGAGTTGATTCAATGTATCTAAAAATGTCCAGCTTTTCCAATGTGCTAAAAATCAGAAATCTGCATAGGGATGTACATATTTCCAAAGTTATCCAGCAGTGGAAAAATTAGTTCAGATTTTCTACTGATACAAGCCTTCTTATGACTTTTAACTATTGTGATTTATCAAAATTATTAGCTGAAGGAAAATTGTTTCTTTTTCCCTACATGATTGCTCCTGAGTTCTTCTCTCTGATATGGCAAATTTCCTGTCTTTTCTGGATCATGCTTCCAGTATCCTGGAACTGGTTGATGCAGCAATTCCACAACAAGAATTGGAGCCTCATAAACAAACAATACTCAAGGTTGAGGGAGTCAAGGTGAGTCTCAACAGTTTTCTTGCTGCAGTTTTTTTTTTTTTTTTAAAATATCTTAATTTAAGTTTGCTTCACTTGGATTGCTGGATTTTCCTCTGTTCTTATCTAGTTCAGTGAGCTTATGAACTTTAATCCTTAGAAGCCATTTTATTATGCTTCGTGTGAATGGTTCTTCTCTTTAATATATGTTCTTTGCCCCTTCTGATATAAAGTTGTAATTTCTTCTTCTTCTTCTTCTAGGGTTGTCACCGATTGAGGGGAAGGAGGGCAGGCTCATTTTTGTACCTTGATGTACACATAGAGGTTTGTCTATATAATATTTGCCTAATTTGGATCTCACATAATCTCTTGCTGAACTGGAAGTAGCAGCTTTACTATAATACTGATTACAATGTTATTGCGGCTCCTCAACTAGGAATCAGTGAGCCAGTGACCTTCGTCTTGCAGGTTGATCCTTTCACTAGTGTCAGTGATGCTCATAATGTGGGTGAAACTGTTCGGCGTCACCTTCATGAATCTCATCCTGAAGTTTCTGAAGTTTTCATACATATCGGTAAAGCTGCACTCTTCTTATGGATTGAAAAAAATGAACTGGAGCTGTTACAGTAACTGTTCATTACAAAAATGTGAAAGTATGTAGACAGATTGGTAATAATTTATCAATTATTTATACATTGGCCTAATTCTTTCCAAGAAATATTGGGTTCATTAGCTTCATAATGAAGCCACTATATGGGAGTATAGTATAGAAATTAATCTTATTACTACTGTGTTTGTGCATAGGCTATGTTGCAACAAATGACCTTTCTGACTAGTATGTCCTTGATAGCATTACATGGATGTGTGAGTCTGCTTGAAGATTCCTTCGGCTTAGTTAACACTTGTTAGGGAAATTAAGGTGATGCTGTGGAACAGATATTATGAGCTTTCCATTTAGCTTAGTTGGGAGAACGCCTTAAAAGCTGTCATAGAATGTAGTTATCTTGTTTGCATTGAACTATTACAGTCATGAAAAAAATTCAAAAAATACAGAAGGAAAACTAGTTAAAACACATGTTTACTGATTAGTTCTTTCACTGGTCTGTATCAAGATTCAATCTTTAAGTTTGTATTATCAAAATTTGATAAAATTTCCCTATATGCTGGATTTTTTTCCTTTTTCCAAGCAACTATTAACGAAACCTTGATGTAGCTTGCTCTTATTCATAGATACCTCTTCTGAGCTCACTCTCATGGTAAAACCTTGCAGATCCAGCCATCTCTGAAGTTCTGCCAGATGCTGTTCATCATCAGGAAGAATGGGATGGAGAACATCAACCTTTTGTGGATGTTGAATCTTCGACAGAGCATAAAGATTTAGATGATATTGTCACCAAGATTTTCATGTCAAAGTTCAGAGAGGTAATATTCGTTGTTGCTGATTAAATCTTACTTGACTTTTCTTGTCCTTTTTGCTTTCTTGTACTGACATCATATTATGATGCTGACTACTATATGGGTTTAAAGAACTTGAAAAACATCATTAAGATATTAGTACACATGTTTTCTCTGCCTTTATCTTTCTATCTTCTGCATGGAGTAACCCGATTACGTCTTCTGCTTCAGAAAGTCGCTGTGGAGCGTATAACCCGCCATGTGTTGCAGGGAAAGGTTTTACTGGAAATCGAAGTTTCCATGCCTCCTGATACCATGATACAGTAAGCATTTGCAGTTAATTTCGCAGGCCTTGCTAGCGATCTTTCTGATTCTCCCGCAATTCTCCTTTTTAAAGGCTTTCTGGTCTGTGTTTCTCAGAGATGCAATGCAAATGGCTGAAGCAGCAAGGGGAGATATTCTGAAGATGATCTCTAATGTCATCGAAGTCAGCATTCAGCTTAGATTGTCAGAGTCTAATCACAAGTTCCCTTTATAATATCAGCAAAATTCAAAGAAACTAAACGGAAAGTGATTTTGACAAAATTCCATGTGTTTTGTTTTGAAGATTTATATACCAAATTTGCCATACCCCAGGATATAAGAGCAGAGTAGTATACTCAATAAAAGCTAGTGAGAAATATGCTAGACATGGTTCATGTGCATTATTAGAAGGTCAATTTGCAAGATGAGGCTAAAGGTTGACATGCTGTTTGTCAAGACTCGTGTTATTTAGTCCTTATCATTCTAGATGCATTGACCGTGTAAAAAATGTCTTTCTGATCTTACATGTTAGTATCAAGCCTTACTGATGGTGAATACTGAATACAGAATAATTTATTGATTTGTTATGCAAAGCATCTTCTACCCCTAAACGGGGATCGTGTGGGTTTTATTTCCTTAGACTCAGATATATATATATATCTAATCGTGCTAATCCCGTTTACTTGTTGTTAAGCCCCTGGCTGGCTTGAGAGGGGTCATATTCTTAAGATGACGTTTCCAATCGAACCCGACCTAAGCAGTTTACAGCCCACCCACCTCTGCGATGCTGTTTAAATTGAGGAGTCCACTGGGGGATGAAAGTGGCCTTCATGTTCTATTTGCAAAAAATCTGAAGCAGCACAATACTAGGCAGCTAGAGCGAAAAAGAGGTGATCGAATTACTTTGTTCATTTTGTTCTCCTTTGTACATATCTTCACCACAAATATAACCACAAAATGTATAGAGGGAAACACAAAAGAAAGAAAACACAAAAAACACACCAAATCATTATTACAAACCAACATGAATGCACATCCACTACAAAATCTGTGTTTAGAGCTCGTAGATCATGCCAACCTTGAGAAGCCTCTTCCTCGGAACATCCAACACCTTGTCACTCTGCTTGAGATTCTTCTTCATGAAATGGTAGACGTAGTCGATGACTATCTTCTTCCACACTCGGGATCCCTTTGCCGCGATCACCTCGCTCTCCCCCATGAGGTGGACCACCCCGGCCTTGCTGGCCCTCTCCACCGTCTCCGCCTCCGCCTCCACCTCCCTCTTCCGCCTCTCCTCCGCCACCTCCGCCCTCCTCACCTCCTCCTCCTCGATGCTGTCCCCCGCCCCACTGCTCCCGTCGCTCTTCCGGGCTTGCTTGAGCATTCTCACGAAGGACTCGTCCGCCACGAAATCCTTGATCCGGCCCACGAGAACCTGCTCGAACGGCTCCCTCTGGTCCCGGAGGTCGGTGTAGCCGTACCTCACCACGCAACGGAACACTGAGTAGCCCTCCTTGGCATTCACCCTGCGGAACAAGAAGCGCTCCTCGGGAGGGACCTTACTGATGGGGAGCGACTTGAAGGACACGAAGACTAGGACCGAGTGGAGAGCGGGGATGTTGGCGGAGTAGTGCTCGAAGATGGGTGGGATCCCGTGGGCCAACTCCGAGTAGAAGATGGCCATTCCGGGGATCTGGCTGACGGAGGGGCGAGCGGTGAGTTCTCGGAGTTGGTCCGGGGAGACTTTGTTGTCCATCTCGTAGTAGTACCTGTGGCGGTACACGTAGTTCCAAATGGTCATGATGGCCATGAAGAAGCAGGCCAAGGCGAAGGGCAGGTACCCGCCTTGGTTGAACTTGAAGAGCACCGAGCTCAAGTAGATGAGCTCCACTGATAAGATGAGGGCCACGTAGGTGATTGCGAAGCCGATGTGCTTCTTCCATATCAGGATCATCACTAGCACCATGTAGGCCGAGGTGATCGTCTCAGCAAACACCACCGCGATACCTACACATTGTACGTTCATATATATATGTATCATTGATTAGTTAGTATCTAGGTAGCTAGCTAGTTAATGAAACTAATAAACATTGTTGATTGAGATTGAGCTATATATGTACCGTATGCATGTCCAATCTTCTCGGTGGTCCTGAAGGCAAGGGTGACACAAACACAGGCGATCATGAGGAAGTAGTTGAGCTCTGGGATATAGACTTGGCCTTCGTACTTGGCTGAAGTGTGGACGACGGTGACACGCGGGAAGCAACCGAGGGAGAGGGATTGCTGGATGATGGAGAACGTCCCGGAGATCATGGCTTGACTTGCAATGATCGAGGCCATAACAGCCACCACGAACATTGGCCAGTACATAGGACCTACATACACATACATAAAAAGCAAAGGCCTTCAATTATATTAGCACTGGAAACGGAAGCCATATTAATTAGTATCTCTACACAAAAAATCAAGGCTAGAATTGGATCAATCGTACCAGGTATAGCCTTGAAGAATGTCTGGGATACGTTATCCGGAAATTGCCTGAGATAAGAAGCCTGACCGGCGTAGGTAATCATAAGAGCAGGGTAAACCACAGAGCATATACTAATCTGTATGGATCGTACGGTGAAATGCGCAAGATCAGCGAAGAGAGCCTCAGTTCCTGCAGTGCGTACGTACAATTAATTTCAGCAAATCAAATCGCTTAATGCAACAAGTCAAGTGTATCTGTGTATGTATAGCCAAATAGGGGATCAGGGGACGGACCCGTGATGCAGAGGACGACTCCTCCAAGAGAAATCCAAGCGTCTCTGCCGTTCCTAGCGAAGTAGTTGAAAATGTAGGCTGGATTGAGGGCCTTGATGACGGTTGGGTCGTATGTGATGAAGTTGTAGAGGCCGATTCCGGCGTTGAAGAAGAACCAGACGCACACGATGGGGGCGAAACTGTAGCCAACTTTGTCGGTTCCAAACCTCTGGAACGAGAAGAGTAAGACGAGGATGGCGACGGTGACCCACACTACTCTGTCTGCAATTAAGAATTGAAGACGAGGATGGTGATCGATCCTAATTAACTTGTGTAGATAGAGAGTGATTAAGTGAGATCGAGTGCATTTCTAAAGTTTATTATATACACGTAAGTACGTAACACGTACGTACCCTCCGTCATTGCAGGAGTGGCTAGCGTGATCCCGCTAACGGCTGATAAGACTGTTGAATTGGTTACACAAAAGGAAGCAAACAACAAGATTGATGAGTAAGCAGCTAGCTAGCTAGCAGCCTTGGTCATATAAATAAATGAATGAATGACTTGAAAGTAAGGATAACTGAATACGTACCAGAGATGCTGGGAGTAAGGATGCCATCGCCAATGACCAAGGAGGTGGAGAACATGGTGATCAAGAGGAGGACAAATTTGGAAGAAGGGCTGTTTTCAAGGGCGGACTTGAGACGGTGGGACCAGTAGAGCCGTTTGTTGGGGAGCTGGAGGTTGTACGTCGACACCTCGCGATCCTCTGCCTGCGTACTAGGCAGCAGCCCCACCTTCACATGCCGGCAAAGCAGAGAGTAGAGCGCAAACGTCCCACCTTCAATATAATAATGTCAACTACAATTATGATTAACAAATCAATTGACTCCAATTAATACTAGGATTACTTTTTTGGTCTTTTGGGCACTGCCCATAGAGTTGAAAAGGAAACATTATTGTACTACCTAAGTCTGAACCGTTTTTTTTGTCAAAATAAAGTCTTAATTGCTTAACTAGATGCCACAAAGCTAATCCTTCAGGGATGACGGTAATGAAAAGCACTACGCGTCAAAATTGAATACCTAAGTGTATATTATTCCATTTTGATTCTATGTATGTGATTTTAAAAATCAAAGTACGAAAAGTCAAATGGTTGACGCCGAGGTATATATGATAAATTAAAATATACTCCGTATCATTTATTCATTACGGAAAACAAAATAATATTATTAGTAATTTAGTCATTATTTTAACATTTGGTTGTAGAAATTTAACATTTTCTTCTATTAATTTCCCGGCCGGCCCACACTTCTCCAAAAAAACATCACAAAAATCACAGTCCGGATCTTCTACAACTCACGGTACAACCTACTATGCTCCACTACACTCTATTTAATTATTTAAATCATGAAATAATGATAAAAAAATGTAATTTTTTTTATATTATAAATGCTTATTCTCATATGTTTATAGAGTTTTATCATACATATTTCTAACCAATATTTTTAAAAGTTAAAAAACCCGCTTATTTAACAATTTTTAATGTAGAACATAAAAATAATGACTTTTTTTTATCACAAAACTCTATAAATATATAAGAATAAGCATTTAGAATATAAATATATTTTTTGAATTTTTTTATCATTATTTAATAATTTAAATAATTAAATAAAGTATAGTGGAGCATAGTAGGTTGTAAGAAGAAATGAAGAGCTTTTATCACTTTGACACGGGATAGGAGGGATAGGTCCAATAAGATGGAGTTACGTTGGTGACCTCTAAAGTAATAATCAAGAAGCTATATATTGCACTAAATAATTAAGGAAAAAAAAAACAATAGACGTGGTAGGATGGAAATTAATGAAATGCATACCGTTGCCATTGTCATTAGCACGTAGAACGATGAAAACGTATTTGATGATGGGCAGCAGAGTGAAGGTGTAGAAAATGAGAGAAAGCACTCCGAGAATGTCATCGCGGTGCTTAATGCCGTCGGTGAAGGTGCTTGCGTACACATAAAGAGGGGACGTGCCGATGTCTCCGTACACCACCCCTATACTTTGGAAAGCCAGTTGCAGAACCACTGCCCAGCTCATAACCTAATTTCAATTCATTCACAATTAATTAAATTAACCACCAACGTACGTCGTACGTACCGGTACCCTAGCTAGTACCCTTGGTTATTATTATTAATATGAAAACTTAATTATAAGCACCTTGGCGCCGTGGCCGTGGTGGCCTCCGACGTGGGCGGATTCCATGTCCAGGGAATCGTGGCGGCGTAGCTTCTGAGGGGCCGACCCTGACGACGAGGCCGGCTGCTCCTCCCAGCGGCTCCTATCTCCGACATCAGCCGTTGCCATTATTATTAATCCCTTCCGCTAAAAACTCTAAATTTGAAGGAAAGTAAAATGGAAGACGACTGATGATTGGGGAAGTGTGCTTCTGAATCTGGGGTTTTATAAGGCCACGCCAGAGAATCGGTCCAACTAACTATGTGACAATTAATATTATATACTCATTAATTACCTCAAATCCTTCCAGTGGGATCCACACGTAGGCCACTCGGTTTCTGTTACAATTACATTTTTTTTTGTTCAAATTAATTAGATTTACATTTTACTGTATTTTTTAAGGATGTCAACTAGCTAGGGAAAAAGGTTATATACTACTCGAACTAACTGTGTAATTTACTAATTTATAAGTTATTCATTAATTAACATTACATTAGTCTCTCATCTAAAGCAATTAGTAATTAATATAAGTCAGTTTAATTAGTACAAATCAAAAACGAATATTAATTAGTTGGTTTAGTATTATGAGGTCGATGTCACAAATGATAACGAGATCTATTTTTTTCTCAAATAAAACTCGCAATAATTCAACTATATGTATTTTTAATGTTTGAGCTATTCAAGCAGGCTTTATAATAGAATTTAAGATGATCAAATTTTCAGTTGAGATAGATTAGTTTATTGTACACGAACGTGATTTCCTATCTAGCCACCTAGGTGACGTCTAGGGAAGGTTTTATGTTTATTTAAGTCAACTGCAAATAAGTTATATCAAATTGATCACATTTTACTCTTCAGTAATCATGCATGTGAACCTTTTTCGAGTACCTTTTGGTGATCAACTTAATTGAGATTTTTCTATCTAAGCGGGAAAAAAATCCCTACCCCCCTGCCCTAGTGCCCTGGACAACTTCAGTTCTGGGGGCGTGCTCGAGTGCTCAACTTAATTGACATTTTACTCGATCTTCACTATGCTCACCTGGGGAGTACTCCGTATTAGATAAGTACTACTCAAATGAATGCCCGCCGCCCGGTACAGCCAAAAAAGGCCTTTTTTCGTTAACCATTCGAAAATTAACTTGAAATACGAACAAGTTTTGAGAATGTTGTATGTATGATATTGTAGGATCGTTAGTACTTTTAGGTCATCGACCTAGTCAAAGGTGGTCGATTTAGACAAAGTCACCAACCTGAGTGTATACGCAACGAAAATTCAATTACAAGAAAAACTTACTTGACAAGATGATTTTTTTATAGTGGAAACACTTGATTAATGAACTCTATCAATCAAGTGTGAAAACCAGTCCCTTCCAAGTTTTCGCTTGGAAGGATTAAAAGTCGTAGCATGCTTTATTGATCTTTTGAACTGATTACAAGAGCACCCTAGATCTAGACCTACTTCCCAAGTACTCTAGAACTGTTTGTGAACCGAGTAATAACAATCATCAACCAATCTAACAAGCCTATGTCTCTCACTTCCTCTTTCGAACTCTCGAACTCACCACTCGATCGAATCCCACGAATGAGTCACTCGAACAAATGATTTTCTCTCTCAGAAAATACACAAGATGCTCTCTTTTTCTTCTCACAAGATATGCAATATGAACCACGAAATTATAACCTAAAGACCACAAATTATACAGGCTATCACTCTAGGGTTTAGAGATATATTACTTCCTTTAATTAAGGAAGATAATATAAATCTAATCCTTACACATCTTCCTAAGGATAAAATAAATATTACAATAAACAAACTCCTTAGGGAATAAGCAAAATCCACGCCCTTTCCTATCTTGAGACGATTCTTTCCTTTACCAAACTGATCTAATATCTCGCGCAATCTTCTCACGCATTTTCAGTCCGCCTTCCTATCAGGTCGGGGATCTGGCTCACGTCAACGACCAGCACACGTTGACGACCTGGATCACGTTGGCGACCTGTTTCACAAACTCGAGGTCGATCACCTAACTTGCATAGGTTGGGAACGTGACTCACGTCGACGACCTGTTTTGCAACATCAAAGTAGGCCACCTCACTTGCGTAAGTTGACAACCTATCAAAGTCTTGAGCTCACATTATACCAACTCTTCTATTCTGTCTTGGTTCACATGTTCGCGACTTCTCACATGTCCACAATTTCATAGAAGAATCTATGTTGTCGACTTCCTTCAAGTTTGGAACCATCAAAATCAAAGTTTCTCTTTCTAACAAATTCCCCCTTTTTGATGGCGACAAACACCTCTATTCCTGTTCAAAAATTTCAAACGCCAAACATCGACAATATAGACAATAAACACAAATTCTCTAAAAAGTTCCCCCTAAGTTGGATAACCTGCATGGCATTCAATATTAACTTGCCCCTTTTTATCTCTCTCCATCCTTTTTCCCCTTTTGACATCGTCAAAAATAATACTCAGAATAAGCTCATAGTGACACAAAAATAAGCTCATAGAGATTCCCTAACATGACATGCTTGGGTAGGCTGTAGAATCAACCGTCATGGTCAATTGTTCTTAAGTTGGTAACATTGAATCATTCAAGACTTAACACCTTAAAATCACGAGACTACTGAATCATAAAAAGAGTATCTAATCTAGCTAATCATCGAGGAAAAATGGATAGGAAAACAGATTTAATTATGGGAATTATACCTAGCTCCAAGCGAAATTGCTCGAAGGGTTCCCAATTCAAAGCCTTTGTGAATATATCTACACGTTGGTCAATTGTTCTGCACAACCTCATTTTCAACGATAGCTTCTTCACTAGAATTTTTGGAATCATACTCTTCATGTTGCTGAGTACTTCGACCACAATCACCACCATCCTCTTCTTGATCATGCACATTCGAATCTTCAAAGTTGGGAACTTCAGCATTGTTCACAACTTCAATTTCTTTTTCAGGTTGACAACTTCAGAATCAATTTTTTTCTTGATCACTGTTTTCGGCAAATTTAACACGTAAATGCGTTATTTGCTATAATGAGGGAACTCTAGTAAAAAACCAGTTTAAACACGTTAATTCGCAAATAATAAGAGATTCACGAAGAGAAATAGCAAATGAACTAGTAAACAAGTAGAGAAAAGGATATGAATTCAAAATAGTGAAATAAGGTTGCAATTACACTGTTGTGAGTTACTCCTTATGATTCAAGATACCAATGATAAGTAGTAGACACGTTAATTGGTAAAATAACAGATATCGGAATAAATAAGCAAAAATATAGAATAACGAGGGTAAACTTCACTATGATTCCATTCAGATGTAGAAGAACGATTGATGAGTACGCCATAGAGAAGATGAAGAGCAAAATAGCTTTTGAGATCGTGGATGAATAATCGAAGAATAAAAATACAATTGTATGTAGATTGTTTTGCTATAAAGAGAGAGTGTGTGAGAGTGTGAGTCCAAGAGGATGTCCCTTTGCTGATGTTCTTCCTCCCCTTTTATAGGCTTACATTCTGGTCATTTATGAGTATCGATCCTGAGAATCTCGCCTTGTTATTAATATCTTCTAACGGCTAGTTTGACCAGTTACCACTTCTGTTGAATCGGCAACGCGTTTGGCATTTAAGGCGTCCGTGATTTTCGCCTATGTAGTTAATGCGTTCCAACAGCTCTTTAATGCTCCTTGATTTCCTCCATGCAGTTTAATGCTCCATTAATGGTGAATAATGTCTTTAATTCATTCCGATCTTCTTCATATCTTCGTGGTCCTACCTCATAAATTAGCCCGATATTTTAGGGCCCAACAATACCCCCCAAACCCGCTCAAGATTTCTCTCGTATATTTTGGTGCGGGTTTGAACTTGCTTTGGGAACCATTGCCTGAAGTCGTCAAACTAATGATCTCCTCATGTTGTCTTTGTCGGTTTGTGAAACTTGATGTTAATCAAGATGTCGTGTTGTGTATGCTTCGTTTGAACGAAGGCTTTCGCAAGACAAGCTGCTAATCAAGATGACGCGTTTGTCATAACGTGTACCCGGGGTTTAGTGTTGGCGACATAGGCTGATGTTGTAAATACTGGCGATAGAGGCCGATGTTGTAAGAACTGGCGACAGAGGCCGATATTGTAAGCATTGGCGACAGAGGCCGATGTTGTAAGTGTTGGCTACAGAGGCCGGTGTTGTAAGTGTTTGGCTACAAAGGCCGATGTTGTAAGTACTGGCGACAGAGGCCGACGTTGTAATTGTTGTAGCGCGCATGTGTAAGAATGTACTAAGGGAGTTTTTTGTATGTGTAGTGTGAGGACACAAATGACAAATGTAATATGCACGTACATTGTTACATGCCATTTGCGCTTAAGGGCTCCCATTGCTCTAGAGCGCCTTAAGTGTACTCCACCTTAACATCTTTGACCAGTCATGTGTGCACATCGTTTTCCTGCTCATAAGGCAAGGGCCCATGTTTTGTCCTGTAACGTCACAAGGCGTCCCTTGCTAGTTTTTGTTTGATGTATACTGGCGACTAAGGCCGATGTTTCGTGTGCTTGCGACTAAGGCCGATGTTGTACGTGTTGGCTACAGAGGCCGATGTATAGTATGTAAATAATGTATTGACATATGTAAAATGGAATGGTAAAGTACCTTTGAACTGAGGATTATGTTTCCAGCTCTTAACGTGTTCATGATGATTTAGAAGCGATGAATCTTTGTGTATTACATCTTGGCTTTGCTGAAAATAAGTGACTCGTGTTCCACTTTTGTTGTTCGTTGCTTTGAATGTGCATTGCACGACTTGGGCCACCCCCAGTGGTGTGCTCAATGCCACCCCCTGTACAACGCCTCCTTGATTTGACATGCCATTTGTAATAACTGTGGTTTTTTAGGATATTTTTGAATTTTTTTCGGATATCCTTTTAACCTCCTTGGTCCGTTTGAACGCTTAATCCAATATTTTTGTTGAAGATTAAATTCTAGAAAATTTAAAGTGATATCCTAAAATCATAAAGAAATGATTTTATGGATCGGTGTGAATTATAGGATTTTTCAGTGGAAAAAGAATATTTATTGGATAAGCCGTCTTTTTAATTATATACTGTAAAGGATTTAAAATACGAAATGGAAGCCTTAAAAATTGAAGGTAGCGTGATAAAATCATGGAAATTTGATTTTATTGGTTTACATAATTTACGTGACGTTTTGTATTTAGTAAGTTTTTCCACCCGAGGTACATAATTTTACCGCTTTAACGCGAGTCCCGTTCCGAGACGGATTTTGTTGTAAACCACCTCTTTTCATTCTTAATTGGGAAGGAATTGATAGAGCTTATCCACGACATACCTTTATGCCTAGTCAAAGTCTATCAAATTATTTTCAAAGAAAGGAAAGTGAGGGTTGAGAGTTTGGACGGAACGATGGCCGAAGTGAAAGAATTCTCACCGCCGGTTGCCCTCGTCTTCCGCCTCCCCTACCTCCTCCTCACCTCCTCCTCCACCTCACCTTATTCTTCCTCTTTTTTATATGTTTGAGCTACTGCAAGAGGAAGGGTGTGGCGAGAGGGCGGGACGACAACGACAAGTCGGGAGAAAGAAGTTCACCGCCGGCTAGCTTCTTACCTCGCCAAGCGACGTCGCCGGCGTTCTCTAGCTACTCCGACCACCACCCACCGCAAGGGCCGCCACCGTGCAAAGCCCAGCCACCCTTGGGCTCGGGGATCGAGCTACTATCGAGCCTAACGAGCCATGGGCTCGAGTGAAGGTATATACGATCGAAATTAATTAGCGCGTTGATTACGGAGCCACCGTAAGGACCTTTCAGTTCCTCTTTGCTAATTAAATTTAAGGTTTTTATAATCTTGACGTTGATACGGTCTCACAGGTTCAAACCGCTCGTGAAACGGACATCAGGATCTTCAGTTATAGCGAATATAAGTTTTGGATACCGATTGGCAGGTAAAGGACTTCGGATAATTACTCGGGATTCGTTGTTAATCCGTTTGATCCGTGATTTGGTAACCTTTAAGAACTGTTGCTAATGAACAATTTTTATTTAGAAAATTGTTTCAAAAGTGAAGCGGATAATTAGTTATAATTCCGCCAAGATGGCTCCTTAAAACATGATAACTAAGGATTTATTATATATCGATATTCGGAAATTAAATCGTTTATCGATTAGGAAGTTGTAGGAGTTGATTATACAACTAAGAAGTGTATCCATGAGCTCGTTGTTGAGAAATCTTTTGTTATATTTAACAGAAGGGTGATAAAGATTACTGTTGGAATTGCTGAAGACGTTGAGCACGCCTTCTAAGGTAAGTGGACGATTTTCTCTTGCGTAATTGTCATTAAATGAGGAATTGAATCCCATTTAATATTTGCATTGGGAACAACTTTTATGATTAATAAAACATGATAGGTTGTTGTTTTGTTAGAAATAATGACCATATTGTTATTCATTCAGTTTCGCGCTAGAATTGGATTTAGGTCCGTTGTATGTGACCTTGTATGTTTAGTTGTCTCATGCTGAGACATTGATATGGATTAACTTAGTTCAGGGATGTGAGCTTAGTCTCGGAAGCATCTCTTTAAAACTCGTATTAGGTAGTATCAATATTGATCCCATAATACTTAGGTCATAACCATGGCTCGCTCTACGCTTGAGGGGTGACTATGCACTCTAGCTAAGTGCATTTATCAATATATGTTGGTAGTAGATTATGGATGAAACAGGCCCTCTAATCTCTCCATCATTGGGACCCGTACTATTCGTTGTTCAAGGATGAAACATGCCCTCTGACCTCGATAATATTGTGTTCCATTCAATATGTGTTGGTAGTGGATTATGGATGAAACAGGCCCTCTAATCTCTCCATCATTGGGACCCGTTCTATTCGTTGTTCAAGGATGAAACATGCCCTCTGACCTCGATAGTATTGTGTTCCATCGGCAGTAGTTCGAGCCGATTAAAAGTTGCCAACTTGTTTGTGAAAAGTTTTGAAAGTAATACAAGATAAGTGTGTTAGGCACAATAATGTACCCGAATGGTTAATCTATTCGATAACCATTCTTGCTCCCAGTTATGAATGATTCTTAATCAAACTTTGATTAAGTGAATCTGATTAGTCGATGGAGGCTTTTCAAAATGTGATGTGATTAATATGAATTCCCAACAATTGTTTATGCTTCTTAAAGAAACCACAAGCAGTGGTGTTCTCTCTCTTGATTATGTGAGTCTCCTTCTTATTCTCTATAAGACTGCTAACTGTTGGATCATAATCCGAGTCTAATCAGATTTGCATGCCAATATGTTTAGTTACAACCATAAGAACCAAGTTAGTTTCTCCGCTTGCTTAGTCTTGCATGCCAATATGTCTAGTTTGAAGGTTTCCTATTTTAAGCTCGTGTGATGGAAGATTTCAAGTTAAGAATTTTTGTTAGAAAGTTCATGATTCAAAGTTATGTGAAAGAAATTGTTAATTTCTTTTCTTGATATGTGAAATTTCAAATGTTGTCTTTAAAAAGAAAATTTTAAAGTGAGTTTCTTTGACATTGAAGTCATAAGATTAAGAGTTTTCACGAGTATATTCTTATAGGAATTTCTGAATTTTGAAATTCGAGTATCAAGAGAAGTTTGGAGTTGGAACCTCTACTTCTAAGTATTAAGATTTGGAAAATCTTATAAGTCTTGAGTGATTCTAGAAAGATCAGTATGGATCATGAAGTGATGTAAAAGAATCCTGAATAGAAAGGGATTATCTTTGGAAACTTTCTTCAACAACTATGTTTGTGACTTTATAGTATAGAATCATGGATATTTTGTACTTTTCTTTGCTCAGTTGGAAGTTAAAGAGCTTTGAAGTGCTCAAATGTTGGATCAATTGAATTGTTAATCTATTGGAAAATACAATTCAATTTTCAACCTGATAGTGTTCAAACTCGGATTTTCATATATGTTGTTATCCTTTGAGTTAAGAGGATTGAGAATCCTAAATGGAATGGAAATTTCTTATGATTATACTAAGAAAGAAAGGAAGAATGTTGGTTTAGTTTAAGTTGTGAACAAGTGGTCAATCATCAAGGTTGTTGTGAATAAGGTTGATTGGTTAAAAATGATTGAACAAGAAGAAGTTCATTGATGATGTATTTATGTTCAATTAACTACTTAGTTAAAGTGTTAATGGATTACAATGAATTGTATATCCAGAGGATACAACGTTATGGGAATTTCGTTGTATGATACCCAACTTGAGATAATGAGAAGAAACTTGAGGTCTATAATTGACCAATAATGGAATCAGTAGTAAGATGTTCTAAATTGCCATTGGTATTGGCTTATGTTTCTTTAAGGATGGAAATGATAAAGTTTAGTTTGAGAAAATCATTCAAGGAATGATTTTGGTATGTTCGTCTGTGATATTTTAAACAGTTGAGAGAAAAATAGCAATCATCTATCGTCAATAAGGCTTAGACTCTATCGCTGAAAGGATAATTTCAGTTGTGTTTGGATTTTGAAGATTTTATATCTGTCAAATCTAATGCCTAAGGTGGTACTGGTGAAACTGTTAAGTTGTCGGCAAGCTTCGTAACCACAAGCTCTTCCTTTGCAATGTGGTTTGACGTTAAGTTAATGAAAAGGTACATGCCATCTCCTTATGCTTAAGTAAGAAGAAAAGGGAATGATGGAGAATTTTAGTTTGTTTACCAATGTTGAATTGGGATAGGTTTAAGAATACCTTGTTTGGTCATGTGAATTCTTCTATTAAAAGAAATTGGAAATTAAAGAACTTTCCTTATATGTAGAGAGATATAAGGATTGAATGTCTTGAACTAGATGCAGAGTTTGACAATGCACTTTTATTTGTATCGAGAAGATTAAGTTATAAAGAGTCGTTGATTTACAAGTGGATGGGCTCAAGCATTGAAATTTGGTAATGTATCGTTGATACGTCACTTTAAAGTAGTATGTCAAGGAGGCATACACGTTGAGAATGATCGAAGAAGAATCTTTGCTATGAAAATGAAGATATCGGAATCACATTTTCCCTAAGGTTTGCAAGTAAGTGGATTGGAGCGATCAACTCTTTTATTGAACCTGTGAAGTTAAGTTGGGCTTGGACCGAGTTAAATCAGGCAGAGATTATTTAATACTATGGATTATAGAAAAGTCTACCAGTATGTCTAATTAAGAAAAGTCAAGGTATATCATCAGGTTCTACCTTGAAGAGGGAAGAAAGTGTCACATTCGAAGAAAAATGTGTGGCTCAAAAGTGAATTGGAGTATCTTAGCTCCTTTGAGACTCGATTTTGATTCAAAACATTTGCCAAGTTGGTTAACTCAGCTAATGTGCAAGTATCATCACAGAATTAGAACAAAGTGTTAGTAGCATCATTAAGATAAGGTCAACAATTTTATTTGATGCATTAGCTTGACGCGCCCAATTATTCAAGAGAGTAGCTAATCTTTGTTTCCACAGTATTCAAAGTTAAAGCAAGTATGTTAGTAACCTATGTCGAGTTCCTGTCAAACTGTTATGATTTAAGGGATATTTGAAATTGTTTTGTGATTTTCTCTTTTGAGAAAAATCATATGACTTTGTAGAATTCTGGTATGAATTTTTAAAGAAATGTTGATTTGATATACGGAATTCATGAATAAAATTTTCTACGGTTTTCATAGTGGTGAGTAAGAATGTGATTTGTCTTCCATCTTGATCACATGTTAAGGCAAGATTACATGTCTTATTCCTATGAGAATGCAGTAAAGGATTATGTTTATTTTATCTCCCCATCCTGATCACATGGTGGAATAAGATCACATAATTCCTTGGGTTTTAAAGAATGGTTTCTAGTATGATTTGGCAATCATATAAGTTTTGCAATTATATGAGTTTTGCAAGTGTAATTGGTTGAGATGAAAAGATGCAAGCTTTCTTTTGCATTATAGCAATTTCTATATCTAGTATCTTGTAAAACTCCTCTGAGTTAGTACGTCCTTGGTATCCTATACCATTTAAGGAGTATGATCAAACATCCCAAAATAGCTCGATTATAAGTAAAGAAATTTGGTAAGATTCTTTACAAATCTGTGTTGGTCTCTGAAGAGCATGGAGTAACTCCGTACTTCTCTAAAAGTTTGGGATTGTTTTAGTCAACGATTATTGGAATTCTCTAAACAGTTTGCTAGTAGTTCATCTTGGTTGACGTCATGACCTATGTAAGTCATTGCCTTTTTAGCGGAATTGTCTTTGAAAGTAAGTTGATATGGACTCCTGGAATGGAACCCTTTCTAAGGAATGATATTGTAGTAATCCTTTCTTTGGAATAAAGGATGTACTAGTAATTTCTCCATTAGTTGTTATTTGTTTTCATGTTGTCTTGAAAACTTAAATCTCTTTGAGATAAGATAGTCAAGTGAGGACTTTAAGCAGAACTCCAATGGGTCTGGAGTTTGGATATGTAAATTAGTATTGATATTCAATCTCAGCCTGATAAGTTGTTGGATATAGAGAGTGGACACGTGAGGATATGTTTTTAATCCTAAGAGTTAAGTTGCTCAACAAGTCAGAATGTTAAGTGAAGTCTAAACAATTCTTTGATGAAAAAGACTGAAAATTGTCAATGGAGACAATTTGGTTGGAAATTATTGGACTAAAGGTATTATTGTCCAATATGTTGGTATAGTAATGCGTAAGAGTGTAGTTTGAAATAGTTGAGAGAGATAACTATTTTTGAATGTCAGTATGCCCAAGCTGAGTTTTGGGTTGAGAAAAGGATGTAAGGGATTGACAAGATAGATTATTATCTTGTCATGTGTTGGATAAATCTCATATTCTTAGTTAAAGTAATACTGAGATTTTATCTCAATAAGGAAATTGAGTAAGAATTTCAAGTAATCCTTGTAAAGAAAATAATTTGAGAAGGACTAAAGGTTTAGTTTGGATGACAACAAGGTTATGTGAATACCCTAGGATTTTATACAAAATTGTTCAACAGATTAAGGAAAAGTAGTATGGGAAAGTAATATTGTTTAAGATCAATGAAGAAGATCAAGAAGGTAAGACACCGGATTTGTTATTCAAGCTTATGAATTGCTTGGTTTCAAAACTGTTCATGAGTATCTGTTGTTAATGAGCTTTGAAATCTTATTTCAAAGGAGGTATAGTTATTTGCTTAATTAGTTCATCTTGGAACAAGTAAATGTATAAGAATTTAAGATAAAACTTTTGATGAACTGACATGAAGCGAAATGTCACAGAGTTCGTTTTGATATGCTTGGTTTGTCTGGAAGTCCTGATTGAGCACAAAAGACCAGACGAAATGTTATAGTCTCAATCTGTTTCATAATGGAAGTGAGAAGATGTTACAATGGATTCTTGTCATTAGTCGTTCAAGACTTAATCAAAGAAGGATGCAGATGAAGATTGTTAAGAAACTCATTTAGAGTGTTCTTTTTAATGCATTTAAGATGACTTAAAGAGCATAGAAGTTAGCTGAGGTGTTCATGCATGAAGTTTTTCATCTTCATAAAACTCCGAAGATTATTATCTCTGATTGAGATGGATGGTTCATGTCAAAGTTTTGAAAAGAGTGACATCAAGCTTTATGAAGTGAATTGAATTTTAGCGCTGGCCTCCCTCATCAAAGTGATGAACAATGCAAAGAAACAAATTCAAACTCCCGAGGACATGTATTCTGGATTCCACACGAGTTGGAATGGTAGCTTGAGTTTGAGTGACTTCACATACAAGAATTGTGACACCACGATAAAGAAAATGACTCTTTTTGAGGCTTGGTAAGGCTAAAAGAGTTGGTTGTCAATTTGTTGGAATGACAATGCTGACAAGGTTCTTCATGGGCTAGACTTGGCCAAGAGAACAACAACGGATATCGCACTAACATGTTCAAGGGTGCTAACTGCTCAAAATCGACAACAGTCGTGTGTTGTTTTGAGCGGGAGCATGTTGAGTTTACTGTAGAAAACGATGTTTCTGTTCTAGTATCCGCCTTGAAAGGCATATTCCGCTGGGGAATGCGAGACAACGTAAATGCTCGCTATGTTGGATCTTTTGAGATACTGGAAAGAACTGGTAAGCTTGTTTATCGGTTGGCATTGCCACCTTCAGTGCATTCTATCTATAATGTCATCCTTGTGTTTCTTCTAAGATAGTATGCGTTCGATATATCTCATATACTCAACAATGATAAGATAGTTATTCAACCAAATGACCCCTATGAAGAAGGGCCAGGTTGAATCGTGAATAAGAAAAACACCTTTGATTAGGCTATCTTGGCCTACAAATGGAGGTGAAGGAAAGACTTGAGAAACTAGGCAGGAAATATTGAGTCATTTTCCAAAGTTAATGAACGTTGTAAAGAAGAAGTTTGGTAACTAAGCAGTGGTTGTTTTGTGCTTGGTGCAGAAGTAACAACATGTTTTTTTAAGGGGGTACTACAAACTTCTGTATAGGTTTGTAGTGGTTGTGTGTGTGTGCTTGTGCTATCCTTCCTTGTGATCTGAGTTCTCCTTGGTTTCGAGGACAAAATCATTTTTAAGGGGGTACTAATGTAATAACTGTGGTTTTTGAAGATATTTTTGAATTTTTTTCGGATATCCTTTTAACCTCCTTGGTCCGTTTTAACGCTTAATCCAATATTTTTGTTGGAGATTAAATCCTAGAAAATTTAAAGTGATATCCTAAAATCATAAAGAAATGATTATATGGATCGGTGTGAATCATAGGATTTTTCAGTGGAAAAAGAATATTTATTAGATAAGCCGTCTTTTTAATTATATATTGTAAAGGATTTAAAATACGAAACGGAAGCCTTAAAAATTGAAGGTAGCATGATAAAATCATGGAAAATTGATTTTATTGGTCTACATAATTTACGGGACGTTTTGTATTTAGTAAGTTTTTCCACCCGAGGTACATAATTTTACCGCTTTAACGCGAGTCCCGTTCCGAGACGGATTTTGTTGTAAACCGCCTCTTTTCATTCTTAATTGGGAAGGAATTGATAGAGCTTATCCACGGCATACCTTGATGCCTAGTCAAAGTCTATCAAATTATTTTCAAAGAAAGGAAAGTGAGGGTCGAGAGTTTGGACGGAACGATGGCCGAAGTGAAAGAATTCTCACCGCCGGTTGCCCTCGTCTTCCGCCTCCCCTACCTCCTCCTCACCTCCTCCTCCACCTCACCTTCTTCTTCCTCCTTTTTATATGTTTGGGATGCTGCAAGAGGAAGGGTGTGGCGAGAGGGCGGGACGACAACGACAAGTCAGGAGAAAGAAGTTCATCGCCGGCTAGCTTCTTACCTCGCCAAGCGACGTCGCCGGCGTTCGCTAGCTACTCCGATCACCACCCACCGCAAGGGCTGCCACCGGGCAACGCCCAGCTACCCTTGGGCTCGGGGATCGATCCACTATCGAGCCAAACGAGCCATGGGCTCGAGTGAAGGTATATACGATCGAAATTAATTAGCGGGTTGATTACGGATCCACCGTAAGGACCTTTTGGTTCCGCTTTGCTAATTAAATTTATGGTTTTTATAATCTTGACGTTGATACGGTCTCACAGGTTCAAACCACTCGTGAAACGGACGTCAGGATCTTCAGTTATAGCGAATACAAGTTTTGGATACCGATTGGCAGGTAAAGGACTTCGGATAATTACTCGGGATTCGTTGTTAATCCGTTTGATCCGTGATTTGGTCACCTTTAAGAACTGTTGCTAATGAACAATTTTTATTTAGAAAATTGTTTCAAAAGGGAAGCGGATAATTAGTTATAATTCCGCCAAGATGGCTCCTTAAAACATGATAACTAAGGATTTATTATATATCGATATTCGGAAATTAAATCGTTTATCGATTAGGAAGTTGTAGGAGTTGATTATACAACTAAGAAGTGTATCCATGAGCTCGTTGTTGAGAAATCTTTTGTTATATTTAACAGAAGGGTGATAAAGATTACTGTTGGAATTGCTGAAGACGTTGAGCACGCCTTCTAAGGCAAGTGGACGATTTTCTCTTGCGTTATTGTTATTAAATGAGGAATTGAATCCCATTTAATATTTGCGTTGGGAACAACTTGTATGATTAATAAAACATGATAGGTTGTTGTTTTGTTATAAATAATGACCATATTGTTATTCATTCAGTTTCGCGCTAGAACTGGATTTAGGTCCGTTGTATGTGACCTTGTATGTTTAGTTGTCTCATGCTGAGACATTGATATGGATTAACTTAGTTCAGGGATGTGAGCTTAGTCTCGAAAGCATCTCTTTAAAACTCGTATTAGGCAGTATCAATGATTCTTAATCAAACTTTGATTAAGTGAATGATTCTTAATCAAACTTTGATTAAGTGAATCTGATTAGTCGATGGAGACTTTTCAAAATGTGATGTGATTAATATGAATTCCCAACAATTGTTTATGCTTCTTAAAGAAACCACAAGCGGTGGTGTTCTCTCTCTTGATTATGCGAGTCTCCTTCTTATTCTCTATAAGACTGCTAACTATTGGATCATAATCCGAGTCTAATCGGATTTGGATTCCAATATGTTTAGTTACAACCATAAGAACCAAGTTAGTTTCTCCGCTTGCTTAGTCTTTCTTTAGACTAACCCGTCCATCTTCTTTTCTTTTATATGGCCGGCTAGTGTCCACCGTTGTATACGACACATCAGGTTCTTCTTGGAAGTTGATTCAAGAGGCGGATTCAGAGGTTTGAAGCTCCAGAAGTTGAAGAAAGGTTTCCAATGGCTATACTTGAGTGAAGATCATGGTTGAACTACTTCAAAGCGAAGCTGAGTTTCAGAAATAAGAACTTAAGGAAGAGTTGATGAAGATTTTGTTTAAATAAAAGGTTGTTCTATTTATTTACTAATTCTTTTTAAGTTAAGGCTTGTATAAGACCTTTTATTCTCTTTTCCGCTTTAATGTTTTACTTAATTTTGTTAGGTTTTAAATGGTTTCATTTACCTTGTTTTAGTTTGTTCAGTCAGTTTACAACCTTGGGTAGCTTCGGTCTAGTCTTAATCGGGGTGACTGGCGGTAATACCTCCAGGGTAGGAAGGGGGTGTTACACCATTGGTATGTAGTAACCGCCTTCCTGATTGTAACTTGTTGTCTACTTGCATTGTTTCTTGTAATGCATCATCAGGTTGGATAGGAATGAAGTTGACCATAAAATTATTTTGTAACATGTCTTAATAATTCTGGTATTGACATTGTACTCTTCATAGAAAAATTAGTGCTCACTTTATGGATTGACTTTCAAAGTAAAGATGCAACATGATAAAATTCACAACTAGTACTCATACCGATTTTTGATGGAGGAATATCTAGTTCCAGCATGAAGTAAAGTTTTGCTTACATGGTAGATTGATAACTTTTTGTATTTTATTTCCTTACAAGTGCAATGATGAAAACCACCTTTGTAACGCATTCCCGAACTCTTCTATTTATTCGAACGACATACTCTTTCTTAAGGGTATGGACGGTACCTTGACTCGCGCTTCCCATGCCTCCGATCAGATCGTAGTACTTCCCTCGTGTCAGCGGCAAAGAGGTCATCCTCTTCTAGTCGAATGTGTGCTAACGCCTTTGCCTGTACTTCATCAAATTTGGAGCAAGGATACTTGGTTAATTCATCATAAACTTCGGGGTTACATGTGGATATCCCTCTTTGAAATGCTTCTACCGAAGTTGCGGCATCGCATTCTTCAATGGCGACGAGTTCCTCATTATACCTATTTAGAAACATCTTCAAAGATTCTCTGGATTTTTGCACCAAGCGATATAAGTCGCTTGAACGTTTCTTGGTGCGTCGACTACTTGCAAACCTAGTGTTGGTTCAGATAACGTGTTATCGAACCAACGTCACATTACCACTTCCTTCATTTCAAATGGCACATTGCTAATGTTCATCGCTTGTTTGAAAGCCGTAACATGTTGGTCTGGATCAGTCATTCCTTCGTACTTTGGTACATCGAGAACGTGATACTTTCTCGAAATATCAACTCTCTCAATAGCCAGAATGAAGGGGGGGGGGGCGGAATAACCATCTCGCCTTTCCATGACTATTGGTTGAGGTGCCCCTGGGACCTGACTGAACCGGTCCTCAAGGGCTTTAAGCCACTCTTTTAGAGCTACGACTTCAGCGTCCTCTTGGATAGCGCGAAGCGTGTTACCACTTACTTGATAACATGTTACTTGTCTTTCGTTAATCGGTGTGACGTTATTAGGTTCATCTAGATCCGATTGTTGTGCAACTCCACGATCCATTGCTCCCGAAACCCTTGGTCGACTTGGACCTGATTGTTCATGTGATTGAACCTGAGATTGAAGCAAATTTCTTTCACGAGTTAGAGATTCAATTTGTCTTTCATAAACTTCTATAAATCGGTTGTGTGCCTCCTTTTGCTTTTCTAGATCCTTTTGCAAGGCAAGCATAGAGGCCCTGAGTTCGACTATGACAACCGAGTCAGATGCGACCCCCAGTTCTGGTAACACGTTAGGGTCATTTGGCTTGAAAGTTTGGTCGGTGGATGTGTCGGTTTGAGTATCGGTGGGAATAGCAAGTGGTATGATTTGTGGCTAATTGAGAGTGACAAGGTTAGCTTCTTGGTTTCCATGTCCACCAGAGGGACTAGTGTTGGAAGTTTGATCGTTGGTCGTTTTGGTAGCGGGGTGGTGGTAACGTGTTTAGCAGGATGGTAACGTGTTTGATGGGATTTTTGGATAAAGGCCCCACGGTGGGTGCCAATTGTTTTAGGCAGATTTAACACGTAAACGCGTTATCTGCTATAATGAGGGAACTCTAGTAAAAAACCAGTTTAAACACGTTAATTCGCAAATAATAAGAGATTCATGAAGAGAAATAGCAAATGAACTAGTAAACAAGTAGAGAAAAGGATATGAATTCAAAATAGTGAAATAAGGTTGCAATTACACTGTTGTGAGTTACTCCTTATGATTCAAGATACCAATGATAAGTAGTAGACATGTTAATTGGTAAAATAATAGATATCGGAATAAATAGGCAAAAATATAGAATAACGAGGGTAAACTTCACTATGATTCCATTCAGATGTAGAAGAACGATTGATGAGTACGCCATAGAGAAGATGAAGAGCAAAATAGCTTTTGAGATCATGGATGAATAATCGAAGAATAAAAATACAATTTTATGTAGATTGTTTTGTTGTAGAGAGAGAGAGCGTGTGAGAGTGTGAGTCGAGAGGATGTCCCTTTGCTGATGTTCTTCCTCCCCTTTTATAGGCTTACATTCTGATCATTTATGAGTATCAATCTCGAGAATCTCGCCTTGTTATTAATATCTTCCAACGGCTAGTTTGACCAGTTACCACTTCTGCTAAATTGGCAACGCGTTTGACATTTAAGGCGTCCGTGATTTTCGGCCATGTAGTTAATGTGTTCCAACAACTCTTTAATGCTCATTGATTTCCTCCATGCAGTTTAATGCTCCATTAATGGTGAATAATGTCTTTAATTCATTCCGATCTTCTTCATATCTTCGTGGTCCTACCTCATAAATTAGCCCGATATTTTAGGGCCCAACAATCACTTCTCATGATTTTTTTTACTTCAAAACCTTTTCTAGCTTATTTTTCCCATGTCTTGTACATTTTGTACCCTTCAACTCTTTCTTTGAATCTCTTCCCTTGTTTTTTAATGGTAAAAATTACCTCCGTTTTGTTGAAGTGAGATAACCTTCCATGTACTACTCATCACGTGAGCTAAATATGAATTATAAAGAACCAAGGGAAGCCTCCTCTCACTCACATCTACAAGGTAAATGTCAGTTTCTTCGAACCCAGAGTTGCTTAACAACTCCTCTAGGTTGGGCAACATATGAATAGTTTTGACAACAATCATGGCTATTTGGGCGTTCACTTTGGGTTCTGTGGCGATGCAGACGGATTGTTACCAAGAAGAGAAGTTGAAGACCCCAAATGAGATAAAAAAACGATATCAAGAACACGACTTGGCTATTCGTTGCTTGAAGACATCTTGGAAAGGATGCAAGGGAAGATTCACGAAACCAAACAAGTTATACCTTATCAATATCGGCTCATGGATCGAGATGCCATAAAAATGACGAGGACGACCGGGGCAACAAAGCTTGGATCAAACATCAAGCAACTTGATCATCTCTAAGAAACAGTGCATAGTCTAATGACCTTGCAATGCCTTGTTTAAGATCCACGGTTGTCAAATCGAGAAGATTAAAAAGGCATCGAAAATAAGATCTAATGCACTTCGTCTTTTGTTCACACACCAGGCTCGAAAAGCCGTCTTAAGTGGGTCGAAATCGATTATCAAGAGGTTGATGTACATTTCGCTTGAAGAATTACCAAGCAGACATTCGACCAACCATTTCGGAGCAAAGATTGTCAAAATAAGATGATCTACATATTGTTGGAAATGAGAAGAGATGAGCTACAAATCATCTTCATACACCAAACCCATAAATCCTCAAGAAAGAGGGAAAAAAGGCATCCCAAATCTTCCGCGTGGAAAAGGGCGATACATACAAGAGCTTGCTTTTCGTCCATCATCAGGGAGATAACGATGTCGGAAAATTACGAGCCTTATATGGATGGAAAGCTAAGGAAATCCTCTACACTTCGTATTTTTTCTTCAAAAACAGAAACATGCCCGAAAAGGGCCAGAACAACAAATTAAAGTCGAACAACTATGCTCTCGACACAAACGCGTTGCTATCTTGCAAGAGTTCTTTCGAAGGCTATTGTTACCCAATCGAGACGGTTCATGAAGCATTGGAAAGCTAAAAGAGCGAGAAATATTTTGTCTTCAGGAACGAAATCAATAATCTCACTCAAAGTGGATCAAAACTAGACGTGAATAGGAAGCAAGAAAAGGAATAAAGTCTTACAAAGGGTTCGCGACTCGGCTACGGACGCATCCGATAGAGACTAGAAGCAAGCTAAGAAGGACATGCCAGTGAACTAGGAGAAACACCCGTTTAGGGGAGCTTTTACCTTTTTATTTTTTGCAAATATTTTATGAAGTTTTATGCAGGTACGACACACAGCTACATGATACAACATCTCTCGTTCACGTTCGGATGCAAGAGCATAAAACCCCCTCCGTGCCCATACAAGTATAGGAAGCAAGAACTTCAATTTTTGTAAGAAAGCTTGTGGTTAGCATCATCGTATCATACCCGAGGGCAGGAGGATTTGACAAAACTTATCGGGCCATATATAAATATATGAACGAACCGCACCAAGAGGATATTCTCCATCTAAAAACCGCTCTAGAGAAGATGAAAAATGATATTCCAATCAATAGTCACTCAATTGAAGGCAAATCTACAATAGAAGAAGAGACTAAAATCATGAATAAGGAAAGCAACAAGCAAAGAATGAAGCTCGACTCATGGTCTGACGACACTAAGAAGGCGTCAAGACAAGACAAGAGGTCAAACGCTAGCTTGGACCAAACTACGGATGACAAGTGGAACCCAAGAAGTCAAAGACCCCAACCTCGTATTCATACACCCGAGAAAAATAGATGTCGTGTCATAAATGGCAAGCAACAACACATCGAATGCCATAAGCCAATGCACCAGCGATCTCAAGAGCGCAGGGAGGATACGAGCCGCAACAAGAGGGATTCCGCTACCTATCATAGCGAGCTTTGGCATAAGGAGAGGAGACAATCCGCCCGCCGAGATGAAGAGGCATGTGATCTAGGTCATCGGAACACTCTACAAGAACGACACATTGAGGCACACAATAGCTATATTGCGAGTCTACAATAGCTTGAGGTTATGAAGGATGAAGGAGAAACAATCAAACGCCAAAAGATTGACGTTCTTCCGATCACGTTCTACCGTACCGACCTTCAAATTTCCAAATACCACACAACGATCCATTAGTGCTTACAATGGGAATATGCGGGTTTGACGTAAAGAGGGCGTTAATAGACAATGGAAGCTTCATCAACATCATGTACTACGAGCTCTTTCACAACCTCGAATTAGCGGAAAGGGATCCCGAGAAGGATGTCATGCAACTAGATGGAGTCGAATCCTATCACGTATATGCCCTCAGAGTATATCGAACCAAAGTGACCCTGGCAAGGAAAGTTGTGGAGGCGAAATTCGTAGTAGTTGACGTACCGTTATCTTACAACGTCATACTCGGCCAACCTTGGATTCATATAATGGAAGTGGTTACCTCGATGCTTTTCTAAATGATCGAGTTACCCAATGAAAGAAGAATCACTTAGATCAAGGCAAGCCAGGTAGAAGCAAGACAATGTCTAGGTGTAAGAAGCAGAGGAAGCAGTGACGACTTCGAAAAGCCCTTCCCAGGGAAAGATAAATCTAACCTCTTTTAGTTTTGTAAGAAGGAAGGCACTCTTTCCTCGTCGGTGGGTTTTGTCCCATAGGGTTTTTCCATCGGAAGGTTTTAAAGAGGCCTCACCCTTCGTAGGAAATTATTTTTTACTATCTCTAGACGTCAGAAATGTTTTCCTTTAGTTAATAGAAGAATTTTCTTTTACTTCTTAATACCGAAAAAGCGACCGTAGTGGATGTCCTTTCGATGCGCATGTCCAAGGTGTAATATTGTCTCAACAAAACCATGAAAGCCGGTTTTCTTGCAAAGAGGCTGTTGTGAGGGTTTCTTGATCAACCAGACAAGCAAATAAATTTATAGATCAAGACCCCGCTGAGTATAGCGAAGTCAAATTTGTCCATTAGTGAGTTAGTTCCAAATTTCGTTAACTTAGGCCAAACAAGTGCAAAAGATTGGGTTTTTATCAAGTGGAAAGAGATTTCTAAGGTTTAGGTATCACCACAACAACAATCATGCATGCCAACACCAATGAATTACAAAGATCATGCTTTTATCACATAAGGATGTCAACTTTTATCAACCATGCAAGCAAATCAATTAACTTCTGTAAATCAATAAACTTATCTATCTATCTCAAACTTCAATTAGGATTAAATCAACTTTCGTTTCAAAAACCCTAATCAATTATTCCAATACAAAGTTGTCTCTTTCGATTCAAACTGTAAACAAGAATTTCTTTATCTTACGATCAAGGAATTAAGCACCAGAGGTAAATTATGGATAAAAACATTCAAATCATGATCATAGGCAAGCACACGCAACCTTTGTTGGGTTAACCCAAACCCTAGAAAGTAGAAAACTACTCACACATCATTATAACAAACAACTAAATTGAATAAAAAAGAAAGTGATAAGAAAACTAAACTTGCGTACGTTCTTTCTTTCTTAAACTAACGTCTTTCTCCTAAACTTGCATGATAAGAAAACTAAAGCTAAGACTAGGGTTTTATATTAAAGATAACACAACTCCTAAGGAAATAAAATCTATCAAGATATATCTCCAAAGGAAACTATCTAAAAACAAAAGATACGAGATATTTTACATTACATGCGTCGACTCAGCTTTTTGCTACCGACACGGAGGTACCTCGGTACCGACCTTCTTGAGGGTTGGTAGGGTTTCTGGAATTTCCTTCGATTCTTCTTCTTCTCAGCTAAGCCTTATTGCCAACCCTCTTGACCTCGGTAATGACCCTTTCTAGCTCGGTACACCCCTCATAACTGAGCTGTCTTCCTCATTATGGGGGTCCTTACACCTTATTTCCTCTCGATTCTTCCTCTAAAGACTTCTTTGGGTCGGTAACGAGCTTCCAAACTTCTCATATGGCTCAAACACACTTCATCCTTCTTTCCTTGCACCTCATTCCGCCTCCATTCGTTTCATGCTTTTCCTTATCTCTTTTCCACTCCTCAAAACGCTCCGAAACAGCTTCAAAAACCTACAAAACACCACCAAAGCTTATGTAGACTCCATATCTTAAACAAATACGAAAACCTGCACAAACGACTCTAAACCAAACACAAAAGTTAAGAAAAACGACTCAAACACACTCAACTAAACCCTAAAAACACGACTAAAAATGTGGACATCAGAGGCATGAAGATTGATCAGACTCCTTCTAAAGCATTATGCACTAGAAGGGTCACTGATGAAAAAACTGTGATATTCGGTTTGCATGCAAGGAGGCAGGAATATCGCCAAAGATCCTAACTAGCCCTAGAACGAGACGTCGTTTGGAGGTCAATCTCGCAACAAAACTGTGAAAGTCGGTTTGCCTGCAATGAGGTAGGAAGATTGTTCGGACTTCTTCTAAGCGTTATGCGTTAGAAGGCTCACCAACGATAAAATATTGAAAGTTGGTTTTCCAGCAAGGAGGCATGAAGATTGTTCAAACTCCTTCTGAGCTTTATGCGCTAGAGGCCTCACCGAAGACAAAATCATGAAAGTCGGTTTTCTTGCAAGGAGGCAAGAAGATTGTTATGGTATGTGCACGTCCAATATGGCTCAAACATTCGACCTGCTAACTTGCTCAACCATTTGAGGGGGCAATTGTGTGTATCCATATTTTATTGTATTTAATATATTAGGCAATTAATGTATACGAGATAGATTATTCACCAAGAAAGGAAAACAAATATCCTAGGGAATATTCCCCTTGTGAACCCTATTTAAAGGAATCTGCCATCCATAGAACACCACATTGAATTTGCTTTCAGGAAACCCTATTACCAATTGTCTAAGACAATTTCGGGTACTACATAAGACATTTTGTAACATAATCTTGCTAATGAGAATTTGCTTTCGAGAAGGAAGGATGTCTTTCCCCCTTCTCCTCTCTTGCCTCTTTTTGTTTTCTCTTACGTCAACTCTAACATGGTATCAACTAAAATGTAATCACCAAATTTTATACAATTTCTCTCTTTGATGATGAATTCTAGTCCACCTTCAATTGCTCTTGCAAATCGTGATCCTTTAGTTTGCCATCCTTTTGAAATAATTTTTTTACATCATAGTGATCATCCAAGCTTTGTATTGCCGATGAGTCTTCTTGATGACCACAAGTATGCTCCATGGAACTGTTTTGTCGAGGTTTCACTTCTTGCGAAAAACAAACTCAGCTTGTTATAGACACCTACCTTTGTTCTTCTACTGACTCGAATAATTTATTAATCTCTATGGGATCGGTGTGATATTATGTTTTTTTGTGGCTACTTCACTTCATGAACAAAGATTTAGCCGAATGAATCCTTTATTGTCATTATTCGCGTTAGGTGTGCTGTAATTGGAGTCGTGTTTTAGTAAAGTTGGTTGCAAAAATCTATATTAGATCCTGCAACACCGCTATTTTTATCCTAAGGGATATTACCGCCAGTGATCCCAGGTGATGCGACCCTGCCTATGGATGCCACCCAAGAGGAGCAAGCCTTGTCACTATGCTCGGACGTCCCCGTCACCTACAGCGGTGCCAAGGCCATCGCCTCGGCAACCCAGTCGCTCGTGACTCGAGTCCTCGCTCACCACAGCGCAACTTCGAACATGCCATGACAGGTTTACCTCCTTGCAATCGACGTCGCGAATCTAAGCCCTCACCAGCCGTGCCAGATCGTTCTGAGTCCCTCGCATGTGTGCCAGTTCCTCGACACCACTAGAGGTTCTCGCCTCAGACAGCCGTGCACCCACGCGTCAGCCTCCGCTCATCCACGTGTGTTAGTCCTTGTGTGCTAGCTTAAACCGACTTCGTCTTGGCCCAGGTTTTGACACCCCCGACGCCTTGGCCACGATGTTGCTCCTATCTTAATTTTTTAGCATTATTTACTTTCCAAACAATTCTAAATATGCTTGTATTGTTTTTGTAAGTTGTTTTTGGACCTTCTAAGTAAGTGGGCCTTTGTTTGCACACGAGGCCCATTCCGATTTCCCCTTTGTTTCCTAGGTTTTTGAGTGCCTCCCTTTATAAGGAGCACTCAACCCCTTTTTGCAAGTTTATTTAGATTATTAATTCCATTTAAATAGTCGAGACTATCTCCCTATTTGTGGATCTTGCGTCAATTATGTCCCTCAACCTCGTTTCCTCTTGTTCGATCTTCTCTTGGATTGAGTGCCTCTTATTGCTAAAAGTCGAGAGCCTTAAAATTTCACAAATTCACTTCTTCATCGCTACTACGAGACCTACTACATGATCAAGACACGAAGATCCTCGACGATGTTGAATCCTATGGAGTCAACTTTGTATCACCGAGTTAACCCACCCAGAACCACCCACGGTTTTAAAATACATTACTTAAAGGAAGATAAATTAAAAATGGAAGTTTTATTCATTAAAAGGAAACACAGTTCATTAAAATAGTATTTCTTTTACATAAGATGTACTAGCGGAAAGTAAAGCCAATATTATAACATGAGTTATTGAAAATACAGGAATACTTCAAGGATAACTCATATGTTGATGAGTTCCTTGGTTTAAAATCGAAGAGCTGGCGTACCACCTTTCAGATGCTTTCCTCTGGGGAAAAACCTTCCTTCCTTCAACATTGTTTTACCTTGATCTTCAATTCTTGATAACTGCACCTCCAGTCGTGCACCACCCCTTGAATACTTCACTTAGATGTTTGAATCCTTCCTCGATATGTCCCTTATTGCATTTGTCTTCGAATCCTCGATCCTTGAGAAACACACCTCTTCATCCTGACTTCCAAACATGCAAGGGAAAAAGAAAAGAGGGTGGACGAGTTAGTATAATGAAAGAGTAGCAAGTGTACAACACCCCTATTTTTATCCTAAGGGATATTACCTCTAGTGATCTCAATGCACTTATCTTTATGTCGTGATAAAACTTCACATACGTTAATGGTTTTTTAGAGTGTGGGGGGCCATGAATGGCCCGAGTCCACTTAAAGGAACGGAGTTCCGACACCTAGCTAGGGTGCATATGTTCCTCCTCCAAGTAGGAGCGGACATAGATCATGGTCCTTAAAGTCGCGGGAAGAGAGGGCATGGTGCCATACCACTCGACATGTTATGTAGAAGTGTTCGGGCCAAGCCTGCACCCCTTATGATTAAATCCATACTAATCTCGAGAAGAGATTTTAAGGCTCTGTTTAGCAGTAGCGGAATGGGAGAGGAATTCTGCTAGCTGGAGCGGAATTTTGAGCTTTTTCAAGAAGCTCCTACACCAAAGCTTCTTGCTTTTCCGCTAGCTGAATGGGCCATTGAGCTTCAGCTATGAAATGCCGAACAGAGCCTAAACAAGCAAAGGTCACACAAACAAGCCTAGCAAAATAATTCTAGTAAAGATATTAATCGTAATAATGATAACCAAGGGGTCGTTATTTCTAGCAATCGATATTCCTAGATTCATTATTTTAGCAAACAAGTTGTTCCCAACATTGAGAATTTAACGGAATTGAATTTATGAAAACACTTCAAGGAGAAAATCCACTTGCCTTGAATCGTGTTCGGACTTTTCACAAGGCTCGGAAAAATTCGACGGACCTAGTGAGCTCGATAGCTTCGACCTAGCATTTCGAGAGATAACGAACGAATTTACATTAAATTCTTATCTCATTTATTATGCAAACCTTTTCTCTTATTTTTGCTTTCACTCAGAGAAAGATATTATAATCTAAATTATTTTATTTAATAATTTAGGTGGAATTTTTAAATAATAATAATCCTTTATTATTATTTTCAATTAGATATTTTTAAAATAACTTTTATAAAAAAAATACTTATACTTATTTAAATGTTCATGCAAATGTTGGAATAAATCCAAGAAATTCCTTTTTAACACCTACTACTAGCAATATTTATTTAATTTGGTTAAATAAAAATTACTTTCATGATTCTTATTAAGCCCAAGGTTGTTTATAATATTTTCCAAAATTATTCTTAAGGTCTTAAGTTGACATGCAAAGATGAATAAATTCACATAAAACCTTCTTAGAAAATCCCATGTACTTTTATCCATCTTATTTAAATAAAAATTATTCTCATGGATGATAGTATTTCTATAGATTAATTAAATTTAATCCCACAATTATAATAAGTTAAATTGATATGCAAGTGTGGTTTAGTCCAAATAAAGTCTTTTAAATCCACATGCAAATACTTATTAAGTACATTTTTGTTCTTATAAATTTACTTTAGTCAAAGACTCATATATAAGTTATTCCAAAGATTATAATAAGGTTCAAATTACATGCAAGACTATTTCTCTTAACAAAACCTTATTTTATTTAATTCCTCTCATTTAAGCTACTTCTTTTATAATAAAGGAAAAAGATACCTAAGTTAATATTTTTCCAATATTTAGTCCAAATATGCTTAAAATATCATTCTTATGAATTAAAATTCTAGGAATTCATATATGATTTATTAAAATTATATTTCTCCTAGATGGGCATGCAAATGAATTTAATTACATAAATTTCTTTTTAATAACCCACTTATAATATTTATTCAATTAATTTAAATAAATATTATATATGTAGAAATTATTTTATAAAAAGATATTAATTAAAATGTGAGTCGGGAAATTATACCGAGCGATAGCGAGTCGGAAATGGGCACGCAAAACGAGGTGGGTCTGCCCACACTGTTCACGGCCAACCCGTTCTCCTAGAGTCGGTGCATGTTGGTTGTCAAGTGATGTTCACGCGGTCCTAGAGGCAACACCACTAATGGATCGGGGTTGGAAGTTACCACAATTGAGAGCCCTCGTCTCCCTCTTTCTACTGTCGGCAATGGTGGAGAAAATGGATGTGGAACGAAGGCGTACGAGCTTGGAGAAAATCGCTCGTCACCAGCCTAGAAAACCCGAAACTGCACATAGTCGACTGGTGTTTGCGCCCAATAGATTGAGGAGTTTTGTAGGAAATTCCTTCGTCTACCTTTAGGGACTTGAATCACAAAATTTGGTTGAGATCAAACGAGCTTGAAATCAGTCTTTGAAGATCATGCACAACTAGTACAAAAATCTGGAATTTTTTTGGGGGTTGAATGGGACGAAAAAGGAGGAAGAAAAGAGGTGATTTATGTGCTCTTAAGTCTTGCCCATAAACCCTTTAAATAGGGGAAGGAACAGATTTGAAAATCAATTCCATTATGATGGGTATAACCATAGCTTTTGGTGGGAAGATGAATAAGAAGATGAGTGGTGGGCATGGAGGTGCCTTGGAGAGGTAGAGAAAAGGAGATTGAGTGGTGTGGAGGTGGTGTAAGAGAAGAGACGAGCCACCAATCTCCATTGTCGATGGGACAAACATCCAATGCATTTTTATGGAAGCTTCTAAGGAAGAAGTGAAATAAAAGAATTTAAAATACCTTAAGTTGGAAGAATTACATGATGGAATAGTGGTGTGGGAGGTTTGTTTAAGTAGAGAGGGTGCATGAGGTTGGGGTGCAAGTCCCACCTCTAGCATTTTTATTCCCCATCCCGTTCCTTCATTTTCATTTTTTTAGCTTAAGTTAACGGAAACTAAATCAAAGTATCGTTTATAATTAATTATCTACATTTTTATTTACTATCAAGTTAAATTTTAACTAAAATTATTATTATTATTATGAAAAATCATAATAAAGAATATCTTGTTATTTTAAGGAAATAATTAAATTAATAAAAATTACCATTTATTTTTATTAGAAATTGTGGTTATTACAATAGTACCTCCTTAAAAAATAGTTTTGTCCCCGAAACTAGGGAAAACTTAGGGCGGTAAGAAGCTAGATTAGGCGGGTAGTTAAAACCACTCACAACTTGTGAGTATACAACAAAAGTTCTAGTACCCTCTTAAAGAACATTTCGTTCTTTAGTTAAGATGACAATAACTTGGGAAAACGTCTTTGCATCTATCGCTCAGTCTCCCAAATTTCTCTAGTCTTACCTTCATCACCATCCTTGACTAGAGTACTCGAACTAGGGCACTTCTTTAATACTTAGCTCCTTCATTCGATGTGCCACGATCTTATTGTATCTAAGCACTCAACAACCATCCATTAGGTTAGTGCAAGGTCATCATGACTTACTTAAATTCTAGAAGAATCTTATCTCTATGAAATCACCAACGGAAAAGCATCGTTTTCTTTAACCAGGGCTTGGAAAAGATGAACGAAATGGACAGAGAATTACTTACGTGCCCTTTTTCTTAAGGAGTTATTACTTTAGTATTCCTTGGAAAGATTCCCACTTGTGTAGTTATGTGGTTTGAATGAATCCATTGAAAATAATTTTATTTTTTGTAAGAATCCAATTGGACTTGGAAACGAAGTAGGCGGCTGGTCAAGAGGTCTTATCCATTATCTTGGATCTTACCTACGAAATTTTTGGGTTGTCCTTCCCAGATATAAAGAGGTTGGATTGCTTATAAAATAAGCATCTTAAGAGAAACGAGCACTAGAGTGTCTCCAGGAAGTGAGTAAGAAAATGACTAATCCATTCTATACTCCAAGAATAGAGTCATTGCGGATGAATTCTTTTAAAACGGATATTAATCACAATTTCGAGATGGAATCGATATTTGAATATGTGAGAGCCATTACTTGGAAGGAGAATTTCGATTCTAAACTTCTAATGAAGTTACTATTGGAACAAGTGATGATTATATCACAAGAGAAGGTAACCATCTTTATGAAATCATATCCGAATATATTAACTATCGAGAAGTAGTTTGAGCGTCCTTTTATATTATATGTTATAATTCTTATAGGAAAATAGTTTTTCTTTCTTAACAAGTTGAATCTGAAGGATTAAGTCGTTTCATTTCACCAATGTGATCAGCATCGGGGAAACTATCTCCAACTTAATCCTTTAATATATATCTTCATGGGAACAAGACCTGAAATTCTACCTCAACCATGTGATCAAGATGGGAGATAGAAATTCATCCTTATTCACCACTATGAACCATATACACAAACTGTTTAATTATTTAAACTTATGATATTAATTGCCATAGTTTGACAACGCAACACGATTGAAAATATTTCCTGTAGAGGTAGGAGTAATTTGCATATGAAAAGATGGAATGACTTCCATAAACGATTAATCGAAACTTAGCGGTTGGAATAGTGCTTTTGTAAAAAAAAAAGCACCAACGAAAAACTTCAAGACGGCTATGATAGCATAGCAAAGTTCAAAGTATAACACTTTGCGAAAGAAAGATGATAATAATATTGGAATTATTCAACTATGCTTTGATTATAATCGAAGTTGAAATTCTAATGACAACCCTACAACTTATTTCACAAGCACCCTCGTTTGGACATATTTAGATTACACGGGAAATGATAAGATATTCTATTCGCTCTTTGCATCTATCGTTGAACTTCTCCATGACTTGATGGTTGGACTTATCCACTTATGACGGCAGAAACTTTTGGGCTTCGGGGAAAACTTCAAATCAAGCGTATTGCAATAATTGGTTAAACTTCGTGGCCTTCTTCTCAGCACACTTAGTCCTTTAACCTTTAGGATATAAGAGATCATTAAGTCTCTCATATCTCATAGCATAAGAGAGGAACGATTCATCATATTAATCTTAAACTTTTTCCCAGTTCAACATGAGATGTTTTTCTTGATTATAAATCTCTTGTCATTCGCTAACTCCTCTCCAAGTTGTGGAGCGGCAATATGCACCCTTTTGCTTCAGTGCAATTAATATTCCTCAAATATTTCGATGTATGAGAACTAGTAGTGATTGTGGTTGACCTTCAAGTTCCTCCATTGACCTCAAACTTCATTGACATGAATGTCTTTAGTGTCCTTGTAAAGCTAGACATATTTACTTGAGGTGAAAAAAATGGCATCATTTGCAACTCTATTTATTGTTTGGTCAGTTCCAAATGTGCTTGCTTCCTTCGGTGGAACAAAAGAGATTGCTTCATGCATCGCCTATATTGTCATACTTCTCATTGCTTCTTTTGTCACATCGTCAAACAATATTGGCATACTAGGGTCCATCACACGGCTATTTCCTTGCTCTTTCTTTGGAAAATTTTGAACCAACATTCGTGCCCGAGCTTGAATATTATTCAAGAGAATTCTATTGTTAGTTCCTTGCGGTTTGACCATTTGAAATAAGAATCAACAAATTCTTCCCAAACAATTGTCATTCATTCATGGATAGAGTAGGCACTTGGATTATAAAAGCAAAAGTTAATGCTTTATTGAAATACCTTCAAAAGCTTGGTTCCACAACATCAGCTCATCTAAGGAAGAAAAGATGGTTATAGCAAGGTACAAACGAAATAGGCAACCTAATAACGGAATTAACGGTTGAAAATAATAACATCGATGTAACATAGAACAAGGATATAAGAAAGGATCATGACCAGAATCAATCAACTCAGAATAAGATGACTTACCTTGATTGATTAGATAAGGGCTCGTTACCGAGGTAGTATGGGTCGTTAACGACCCTGCTAGATCTGGAAGTGGCACGATATTGTGCTTGGATCCATCTCCCACCTCGTTTTCCTTTAGATAAGGGTCGTTACCGACCCATGGGGGGTTGGTAGACTCATCGGTAGATGTGTCTCCATTGAATTTGCTTGTTTCTGTACTCAGAGAGGGGTCGTTACCGAGCCATGGCGGGTTGGTAGGCTCCTCAATACTACAACTAGCAACTTCACTTATGGGTGAATCAAAATGAAATTCAACCTTCTCTTCTCCAATATCAAATGTGAGAAGTCCCTGCTTGATGTCTACACGCGCTCCTGCGGTGGCTAAGAATGGTTTGCCTAGAATGATTAGCACCATAGAGTCTTCAGGCATATCTAGAACAATGAAGTTGTTTGGGACAAAGAATTTGCCAACTTGAATGGGTACATCCTCAACGACTTCGGTTGCCTTGACACATGATCCATTCGCCATATAAAGATTCATATCGATAGGCTGCAATGGTCCCATGTTAGCCTTGGTCCAGATAGACAATGGTAATAAACTAGCACTGGCACCTAAATCACATAGAGCTTTAAAACGGTGAGTCCCAATACCAATTGAAATTGCAAACTTACCTGGATCACCGAGTTTTTCAAGGAGCTTTATGGAATGAACCTCATTTGACATCTCTAAGATAGATCGTTTCCTGCTCAAGATCTCTTTCAAAAATTTAGCGTAGGCAGGCATTTCATTAAGGGCATCAGTAAATGGAATTGAAATATTTAACCCTTGAAGAATTTTAACAAAGCATCGAAACTTTCCTTCCGTAACATCATTAGACTTCTTAATCAGGAAAGGAAGAGTTTTAGACGGACTTGGGATAGAGAGAGACCTGGCTTGAGACCCTACCGAATCGACAAGAGGGTCGATCGGTACAGATGGGTCGGTAACGAACTCAGAGTTTGGTTCAGAAGACTTACCTGGCACGGATGGCGCGTTATCGAGCTAGGGAGCCTCGGTATCGACTCTGCTGGGGTCAGTAACAAGCCAGACTGGGGCATCATCTTCGATGTCGTACTTACTGTCCAAAGGCTTGGCTCGATCTGGAAATTCCTTGCCACTTCTGAGGTGCATGGATACAATTTGTCCTCTAGGGTTCTCTTCGGGTCGGCCCGAAAATTGCCCTTCAGGTCTTAGAATCCGTGCAGCTAGGTTACAAAGTTGGTAGTCAACGCTCCTTTTCCAGATCTCGAACTCGCCCCACCGTTCCATTTGATTGTTAAGGTTTGCTTGGACCCCATTAATTTCATTTTTCACTCCATTAATCCCTTCATAGAGTGCTTGCACCCATGATGGCGTCTCTTGATAGTCCGGGGGTCTGTAAGGTAGAACTCTCTGTTCTTGCTGAGGAAGTTGGCTCCATTGGCCATATGCATAATTGCCCCAGGTGGGCCGATTGTAATTCCTCCCTGCATAAAAAGTATCACCTTGGTTCCTGTATGGAATCCTCATGTAATTAGCTTTTTCATATGCCTCAGCAGCTATGGTTTCCCTTTATCTCTGGATCTCCTCTATCTCTAAACTGAGTTCAACAATCTGCTTAGCTAGTTCCTCATGTGTAGCCATGGCTTTGCGTTCTCTTAATCTCCTATGGAAGGAACGCTCGAGTTCAGGGTCTACTTATTGGATTAGAGACAACTCGGCGTCCTTCAGTTGACATACACTGAAAGCAAAAACAAAAATAAAAAACGAAATCAAAAAGCAAAAACGGGTTCTCGACGAGGGTCGTTAACGAGCCTGGATAGGGTCGTTAACGAGCCTGGAGTGATCCCGTGAAAACCAAAACTAAAAAGAAAGAAACAACTACTTGTCGATAGGGTCGTTATCGAGCCTAGATAGGGTCGTTAACAACTTGACAATGACCTAGAAAATAAATAGAAAAAGCACAAAAACTGGGTTGCCCAGCAGGGTCGGTACCGACCCTAGGGGGTCGTTACCGACTCGGCGGAGTCCCAAAAAAAACGCAAAAAGAACAAAACTTTGACACTATTGAAATCTCCCCGGCAACGGCGCCAATTTGTTGGGAGGGTTTCTTGACAACAAATAAATTTATATCAAGACCCCGCTGTGTATAGCGAAGTCAGGTTCGTCCGTAGGGAGAAAGTCAGTGCTAAGTTTTGTAACTTATTACGCAAGCAATCAATCAAAGCAAGGGTTTTCAACAAGAGAAAGAGGAATTCTAAGGTTTAGGGTTTCCCCACAACAACAATTATGCATGCCAAACGCTATGAAACATAAAGATCATGCTTTTATCACATAAAGGTGTCAACTTTCGTCAACCTAAGCAAGTAAATCAACTAACTTTCGCTAAATCAATAAACTTACTATCTATCTCTTCTACTTCAACTAGGATTGATCTGCTTTCGCTTCAATACCCTAAATTGACTATTCTAATTCAAGGTTTCTGCTTTCGCTTCAACTATGAATGAGAAATTCCTTTCAACTTTCATTTCAAGGAGTTAAGAACAAGAGAATAGATTCATGCAATAAAAACAATCAAGACATGATCATAAACAAGCATGCACAACCATTGTTGGGTTTAACCCCAACCTTAGAGAGGAAGACTACTTACAAAGCATAATTGAAAACAAACAATTGCATTAATAAAGAAAGCTTACAACTTTAATCCAAAGCAAACTTGTTCTCCAAGCTATCTCTCTACCTCTACCCTCTCGCTCCCTCTCTCGTCCTCTCTTCCTCCTCCTCCTCCTCTTCCTCCTCTAACTTGAATGATTATCCGAAAACTAAAGAGGGGACAAGTGTATTTATAGAGAAACTATTCTATCTTAAATCTATCTATAAGGAAATAATATCTTCTAATAAGATATATCCCTTCTATCTATCTAATAACATAAAAGGAAACAAGATAGAAGCCTTTAATTAAACACCGACTCGGACACGCTGCTCCTCGCGGTGCCTCGTTAACGAGCTTGTCAGGGTCGTTAACGACCCTGTTCAGCACTTTGAACAGCTTCGAGTAAAACTTGCGTAGAGAATTCGTTACAATTCCGTTTGACTCGATTCTTTTTCCTATGTTCTTGTAAAGAAATTCTCTATCTCTTTCCAAGCTCGAACTTGATCTTCAATAACTTTTCTTGAGCGCTTAATCTTCATCTTCTCTTCATTCTTGAATGCTATCATTCACCGGCTTTGCTCCTTTCTTCAAAAATGCTCCTAATAGCTTCTAAAAATCTACAAAACACCACCAAAACTTATGTAGACTCCATATCTCAAGAAAATACGAAAACCTACACAAACGACTCAAAACAAAATACAAAACTAAAGAAAAAGACTCAAACACACTAAATACACACCCTAAAAACACGACTAAAAAGGCGAACATCACCTACCGACCCACCATGGGTCGGTAACGACCTTTTCTTGAGACGCGAAACAAGCAGATTCAAGGAGGACGTGCATGTCAAGGAGCTTACCGACCCCCCATGGTCGGTAACGACGCTTTATCCGATGAAGAAAGATGATCACATATCCATTGCCGGGATAGACAAGCACGTTACCGAGGCATTCCTTGACCCAGTGGTGTCGGTAACGACCCACATACCCTCGTAACGACCCCTGCTCAGCATGACCAAGGTAAGTCTCCTTGCTCTGATCTAATTGATTCTGGTCATGATCCTTTCTTTCATCCTTCTTTTACAACTCCTACTATTGAGCATACTATGAAAGAGTCGAACCCTTGGTTTTCGGATTTTACTAACCCTAATGTAGGAATTCCAAGCATTCTTATTGATGATAGAGGAACAAAAGTCTTGGAGAGAAGCTTTGAAGCTTTTCCATCTAACTATGGGGTTTCTCATGATCCCGACAAAGCTGGATGGAAGCCGCCCTGATCCGCCAAGGTAAGTTCGTCAAGCTAATGACGTTAAAAATAGCGCTTACGGGAGGCAACTCGCTTTTAGTTTTTGTTTTTGCTTTAGTTTTTGCTTTCTTAGATCTTTTTTCTAGCTTTCTTTTGACTTGTTTTTAGGTTAGATTAGTATAGTAGGGATAGAAGTTTTTCTAAAGTGACTCAGGTACATAGATGTGGAAGAAGTGCTACAAAGAAGAACAAATTGAATCAATAACACTCGGTTTATGAGAGAAACATTGAGTACTCGGCGTACGAGCATGCCAGGTTTGTTACCAACCTTCACAAGTCGGTACCGACCCCAACAGATAACCGAGAAAAATTCAAACCTCTTCAATGATCAATGGTTTCAAGCAACTTCAATTTTATTTTATGAGTTCCCTTTTCCTTATCCTCTTTATTTTTATGTCTTTGTTTTAAACAGTGAGGACATTGTTTGGTTTAAGTATGGGGTAGGGGGAAAAGGAAACTCAGTTTAGTGTTAGTTTTTGTTTGTTTTTGTTTTTAAGATTGATAATATTCCACTTAGATGTCCTATGATAGTAGATTGCTTGCATAATCAATTAAATCCTTTTAGCATGTCTTGATGGTTTAGCCCAAGTCTACCATAAAATTGATTTTGTGTGCATTTTTAGCTTGTGATGAAACTGAGCATGTATAACTTTTAGCATGAGTTTAATTGCAATCCAACAAAAGAGAGAACATCAAGAATCCCTCTTCTCTTTTTTGTGTGATTTACTCTCTTATGTGTATATTATCTCTTGCAATTGTGATGGTTATTTATTTCTCAAAGCCTATACAAGATTGTAGTTCACTACTTGTGAAATCATATGATGGAGAACTTATTTTTCATGAGCTTTATTAATCCTTATCCACCCTTACATTATCCCCTTTTTGAAGCCAATTTCTTTGTGCCTTAAAGCCTATTTCTGTAAGCTCCACAAAATTATTTTCCTTGCCGATATAAGCTTGACCCTATCTGCGAGGATTAGGACTTAGTTGGTTGGATTTGTATTGTTAGTTTGAGTGTTCGATCAAATAAAAGGGTTAGGGATGGGTAGAATGGAAGTGTCATTGTTCAAAGCAAAGTTGTAAAAGGAGAATTCTTGGTTTAAAGGAAGAATGCACAACTAAGAAAAGAATGAAACTGCAGCCTCGTTACCGACCCTAGTGGGGTCGGTATCGACCCCCTCCTTCAAAAAAAATCAATCAGAAAATCATTGAAAATTCGAAAAATAAGGGAGGAGAAGAAAAAGGTATGAATAAGTGCAAGAAAAGAAAAGAAGAAGCCAAGGATTCTTTTGTATATGTATATGAGATTTTCTAGGATAAATTTGGGTTGCTGAAGTGAGTTGAGCTTTAATGTTCAAGTGAGTTTGGTAAGATGTTCTTGAAAAAGTTTGGTGAGTTGTGTTGAGAGTTTAGGAGTCTATATTTTCGGATTTTTAGCACCACAAACTGAAATATTTCCACTCCCTATTGTTATTACCAAGTCCCATTACAACCCGGTCGAATGGAAGCTTCTATTAAGTTTTCCACTGAGCCTAAGTTCTCTTGATGATTTCACTTGTTTTGACAATCTTTGGTAGAGAGATTGGTGATATAAGTTACAATTTCTATGCGTTTTTGCATATTTGATTGAGTTTGGTGTTGTACTTATAAGCCTAAACACATGAGAGTTGAGTGAAACACATATCCCTTGTGAGGTTGGATTGTAATTGCTTGTGTTCATTAGTTGCTCATATATGTCACTTGTCTAAAAATTCGCTTGTGATGATGTTGCTTTTTGATAAGGGCTATAACTTGATATATGTGTTGATGGTTTTGATCTATGTTTAGTGATTTCTTGAGGACAAGCAAGTCTAAGTATGGGGTATTTTGATATCTGCCTTTCTAGTTGTGTTTTTAGGGAGTATTTTTGTGTGTTTGAGTCTTTTTCTTTTAGTTTAGTGTTTTGTTTTGAGTCGTTTGTGTAGGTTTTCGTATTTCCTTCAGATATGGAGTCTACATAAGCTTTGGTGGAGTATTATAGGTTTTTAGAAGTTGTTTGGAGCACTTTTGAGGAAAATAGCAAAATCGAGGAGAAGCACTTAAGGAAAAGCTCAAAGAATGAAGTTCATAAAGTCATTGAAGATCAAGTTTGAGCTTGTAAAGAAGTAGAGAAATTCCTTACAAAGACATAGGAAAAAGAATAAAGTCAAACCGAGGTGTAACGAATCCGCTACGGAAGTTTTACTCAAAGTTGTTTTCAATGCTGATAGAGGTCGATATCGACTCTGCCTAGGTCGATACTGAGGTGCGCAGGAAAGCAAAAATCGAGAATTCAAAAGAGAGATCTACCGATCCTGACGGGGTTAATACCGAGCGTCCCGTGTTGGTAGAAGACATTGGAGTCGGCGCAATTAATGTTTTTCTATCCCTTTTTATTAGTTTCCTTTTATGTTATTAGATAGTTTTAAAAGGATATATCTTTTATTAGATTTATTTACTTATAGAAGGGATATGTCTTTTAAAGATTTATTTCCTTATAGATAGCTTCTAGATAGATTAGGTTTTTCTCTATAAATACTCTTGTTCTAGCTTTAGTTTTCTTAGGCCACAATTAACCTAGTTTAGGGTAGAGAGAAGAGAGAAAAGGGAGGAGGCGTGCGGAGAGAGAGGAACGAAATTGTGGATTGCTTGGAAGACAAGTTTCGTTGTGGATTGGGTTGTAAGCTTTTCCTTTCTCTTTAATTTAATTTAGAGGTTTTTAATAATGAATTGTGAGTAGTTTTCTCTCTAAGGTTAAGGTTGAACCCAACAATGGTTGTGCATGCTTGTTTGTGATCATGTCTTGATTGTTTTTATTGCATGAATCTATTATCTTGTTCTTAATCCTTGAAACGAAAGTTGAATGGAATTTCTCATTCATAGTTGAAGCGAAAGCAAAAACTTTGAATCGGAATAGTCAATTTAGGGTTTTGAAGCGAAAGCGGATCAATCCTAGTTGAAGTAGAAGAGATTAGATAGTGAGTTTATTTATTGAACGAAAGTTAGTTGATTTACTTGCTTAAAGTTAATGAAAGTTAGTGCCTTTATGTGATAAAAGCATGATCTATGTGTTTCATTAACGTTTGGCATGCATAATTGTTGTTGTGGGGATTCCTTTACCTTAGATTTTCTATTTATTGATATAAAAATCCTTGCTTTTCTCTCTTACTTGAACTCTAAGTAAGAACATAACTTGATACTGACTATCTCCGGTGGACGAACTTGACTCCCCTGTATTCAGTGGGGTCTTGATTATAAATTTATTTGTTGTCAAGAAACCCTCTCAACAATGTTTAGCCCAAACTTTAGAATAATTTTTGAGAAGTTTAGGCTTTATAAAAATGTGAAACATGAATGAACCATCTAAATTATAACTCAAAACTTCTTAAACAAGTTTTTGGAATTCAAGATTTGAAGCCAAGCATTTTGAAAACGAAATAAGAACTTTGTAAAAGGTCTCAAATTACCTAGTAAAAAGTAATAAGGAAATGGTTAGAGGTTGTAAAGGGATGGTGGTGGGCTATTATTGAGAAAAAAAGTGGAGACTAAATATTGGTGAATAAGAAGTCTATCAAGTTTTTCATAAGTATTTTCAGTTGTCGATGAACTCTTCCGCCAAGTAAAAGGAAAACCCAAATTCTTGGCCTCAACTAACTCAAAGAAGTTCTTGAAATTTTGAAGTCGCCAAAATCTTGAGGGAGAAGGACGAATACAACAAATTTTTTCCGAGATAGAACAAATTTTATTTAAATCTCCTATTAAAAAGAACGAAAATTGTGAACTAACTAAAACAATTGATAAAGCATTTCAATAAGACTTTTTTTCCTTCCTCACGGGACGTGGCATATATAAAAAGTAATTAAGAATTTCATATTTTTATTGGCATAAATTAGGATAATAATATTAGTTGTTTTATAATATAATTCACATGATTGGGTAAATTGTAATATCCCTCAGTTTCATAAAGGGTAAAAATATAATTTTATATTTTCCTTTAATATAATAAAAATTTTAAAATATCTTAAAGCTATAATAACATCTAAATGTTATAAATTTTGTTTATAAGTATAAGATCATATTAAAAGGTTACAAATATTATTTTCTCATATTATAAATATTAATTATGAACCATAAGAATTATGGTTTTATGCTTGTTGTAATATGATAAAATGTAACAGTTAATAATATGGGTCTTATTTTTTAATTAATAAATACAATAAGCTAAAGTTTAAATAAATAAAGTATTTTTGAGGATTATAATTGTTGGTAAAATATTATTTATTCTTTTATAAATTATTTTACAAATGGGTATTATTTTCTATGAGTGTAAATAGGTTTTTAAAACAAGAAGGAACAAAAATAAAATAAAAATGGTCAAATGCTCATAGGAGGCTCGAACCAACGACCAAAAAACCCAAGTTGTAGCCTCCAAACCATTATACCAACTTGATTATTTTTCATTTGAAGGAAATAAAATGTATATAACACATTTTTGTCAGCCTTCTTCCCTAAAGACCCAAATTCGCCATTGTCGATTAATTACTCCTCTTTAAGTCGAATTCAATGCTCAATTGAATGGACTTCCGTTGAAGTTTTCGTTCTTATCGGATTAGAAAGCAATTAGTCGAATGGATAAGGATGGATTTAAGTGGGAATTAAAACCTAGGTTATCAAATCGGGAGAAACCAAAGAGTTGAAATTCAATATAAAAGGGGCTGCAAATCTACCAATCTACCTAGTACAATTATAAAGCAAAACCCAAGTCTTTGTAAAAATTTGAGCCACTTGGCAATTTGAAATATTTTTTTTCTAAAATACTTCCACTTACCCACTATCTCAAAAAGCACCACCCATTAAGAAATTAATGTTTTTTTAATTTTACTAAGAAAATAATTTTAATTTTTTTTAAACCACTTTCACCTTACCCACTTTTTCCACTATCCTAAAAACAACCACCAACTAACAAATTAATATTTTGTAATTCTTTACTAAAAATAAGTGTGATTTGTGAAAATATGTTTGTAATTTTTTTTAAGAACAAGTCTATAATAATTTATAAATAACTTTTATATTAAATTTGTACAAGGTGCATGGATAACACTAAAAAACTGTGATTTAGTCGTGAAAAATGTATTCTGGAAAACATTTTAAGAACAAGTCGAAAATAATTTTTATAAAATAATTTTTATATTAAACCCGTATAAGGTACGAGAATAACACTAGTTTTACATCAATTTGGAGAGTTCAATCTCAGTGTCGAACAAAGCAAAGTCATTCTAGAGATTTTAGGTTGGAATTAGACTGATTTCGCACCAGTCGAGCGTCTGTCAAGGGATGGTCACGAGTATTGTTCGTCGCCCGCGTGCGCTGTCTTCACGCCACCTCCGATGCCTCCATTGCCGACCGTTGGAAGACGGAGTTACCCGAGACCGTCTTTCACCGAATTGGTTGTAGCCACCGCACGAAGGTCGCGGAGTTCGTTGTCGTCCCGTGTGATTGCTGCTGTTGTTGGCTGTGTCGAGCAACAGAGGTACAGCTGCTGCTGTGTTGTGCCATTCATGACATTAGTTTAGGTTAAAATTAAAATTAAAAATAATATGATAAAGTAGGTTCGAAAATTAAAAAAATATATTTTATCTATTTAAAAATAGATAATGGGCCTTTTAAATATCTAAGTAAAATTATGATTTTAAATGGGCCTTTTAATAAAATTATGATTTTTTGTAAGCATCTTAGTAAGATTATAAGTAACTTGGTAGTTAAAATGGATATGAATAAGAAAAAAATTTCTTATTTTATTATAAAAATTATTATGGTTGAATTAAACAAAATTTATAATAAGGTTTTTGAATATGTATAAATGGAAGGTATTTTATTTAGATTAATATTGAAATATATATAATATATATATGAGGTTAATATTTTATAAGGAAAAGTTTAAAATAAATAATATGAAGATTTTATAAAATTCATAACTTAGTTTCATTATATTAATAAAAAGGAAATTATTAATATAATGTGTAAGGTTTATAATTTTTATAAACTTAAATTCGTTGTGATTCCTTGAAAATCAACGTTATCGAATAAACAAAATAAATTGAAGAGAATTTATTTTGTGGTTGATTGAAACAGGAACAAGTCTAGGTTGGTAGTTGCTAGTAATCTGTTTGTAACCCATCTACGCAATTTTCTAGGCAAGTGGTTTGGGTTCGATTTCCATATAAAATCCTTTATGCATCACTTGTTTTATCAAGCATGTTACATATCTTGGTATATGTTTTCATGTGCCTTAAACAGTTTTATGACTATGTTGGGAACTCTTGTATGAACTAAAATGAATCTAGGATTTATATTGTTCTAGATTTAATGACATGTTATTTCTAGCCGTACTTAGGTTACGCTAGATGGACTTTAGGGCCGTTGCCTTGTGATATGTATGCCTAGATGAGTACGCTTGTGTTTGCGTACTTGTCATACGCTTCGATTCATTCGACATTAATCTTGAGTCGATGCTCTACCTTTAAGACCATGGTCAATACCCGCTTGCTCGATGAGGGGTGATGGCACGTAGCTCGTGTTAGTCTGGGTTTGCGCACCCCCTTTAAGTATTTTCGTGGGGTCGTAACCCACATTATGTCTTGCTTAAAAAGTATGATTAATTCCAAGTGGGATGATATTGTGATCCTTAAAATTCGTAGAGATTAAATATGCTTCCGATGACGACAATTAAAATGATAGGAAGGCTAGTACAAAATGGAATGTCATCATTACTCTCGGATGTCGTAATTCTCTAGCTCAAATATGAATTCGCACAACACGAAGAGGGAAACGTGATCAACGAGAGGTTTAATCACCCACATGACTAAATGCTTGAAACCCAAGTTCCCAACATAAACCTTTCTTTCGAAACAGAGACTCACCCTTGGGTGTCGTTCTCACTCTTTTCTTCAAATCATAGTTTTCCTAGGAGGTTCGAGGTCCGAGGATGGGACCAATTTTCGGTGCACGACATCCCAACTCGTCCCTTCCTAAAATCGGAACCACCTTCCAAAACCCCATTTTCTTAGTCTGTCATAAGGCTAACCGATTGTTTATTTTCCTTGCATGGTCGGCTGGTGTCCATCGCATTTCTCGTCGCGACACATCAGGAGTGGAGTTCTATGTCAATGACCACGAGGAGCAACTAGAGTGAAGGTGCTTAGCTTGGAATAAGTTAGAATAATTTTAAGGGTCGAGGTTCTGACTTGTGGGACCCTTCCAATTTCAACTTTGTAACCGTTTGAGTTTTGCTCAACTATTGTAATCGACTTCCGCATCTTTTATATATATATCTTCCGCATTTTAAAGTTTTTGGTTAAGTTCTGTAATTACTGTAAGCCTTGGGTGACTTCGAGGGTTTAATCTCAGGGTCATTGACGATAATATCCCTGTATAAAAAGGGGGTGTTACATAAACAACTTTTGACAAATAAGTAACCAAACACCTCCTCTTGTACCAATAGTTGGACAAAATATTGTTTGTTCAAAGCCACATTTACGAATATTGGAAATACTAGGTTCTATATCTATTTTTGTTTCTGCTAAACATAAAATATTTAGTCTATTCTGTTTTCTAAAAAATCCAACTTCTTCCCAGAAGCTTGATCTAGGCACTCGTCTTGTACTCCAATAGGATATACTCATAAAAAAACTTGAAAAAAATATTTTCATATAAAGATTCATCTAAACCTTTCTCAACACCCTTTAGCAACAAAAATGGTTCAAAGACAAAAAAGCAGACATAATACAAAAAACACTAAAGAAAAGAATTTCTAAGACATTATTATAAGTATTAGTGTGTATGGACAACCAAAAGTGTTTGTCACAAATATCATAATAATAAAACGGGTTACTAACAAGAAGGCTAACAAAAAAACTCAACCCAAACAAAAGTAAAAGGTCTAATTGTTGGTTGTAGTTGAACTTGCATCACCCAAAACAAATAAGATAAAAACACGAATATAGATATTGTTTCAGGTCATACAAACTTTTAGAACATAAGATTCAAAATAGTGGATCATCAATTGTTCATCAAAAGAGTTTGCGTTCAAGGCAATGGGAAAAGCAATACGTCGACTAAGTATAGTTGAGAAAAATCAGTTATAAAACGGAGCATTCGCATAATTCCACAAGCCATGATGACAAGTTTAGAAAAAGGGTCAAGACTTTGAATTTTGCTATGTTTAAAAAATGGTTAAAACCATCCATAGAGATTGAGGCAGCAATTCCCTAACAACATATAAGATAGAAAACACTCTTAAATGGATGAATATTTGCCACTAGTCAAAATCCAAAGGATAATTGTCACCATAAAAATCATGTAATCCAGTCCTAAGAGAATGAGTAAACGAGACCTCACCATTAAATAATATAGATGAGATCTGTATAGAAAGGTTCATTTGTCGTACAAAGGAACAAGGAACATGAGACTTAGAGGAGTCATTCAAAGTACCAAAAACAAAAAGTGCATCAGAATTGTTCATCAAGGGTTTATCATACAAGTTTTCAGTCAACCAATATAATAGGTGTTGCAAAATCTCAACTAAATACAACTCAATAAAAACAACGGTAAGTAGGATCATTTGCAAAAATTCAATTGCACAATTAACAAATGTGCCAAAAAGGTTCATCTGAATAGTGTTACTGCTGAAAGGAAGAAGAAACCAAGAGGACCTCACCATGAATACATGGGAGAAAAATAAGAGAATGATGGAAAAGTAGTTGTCGAAGAAGAATCAAGGAAAAGAGGACCACCTAAATGAAGTTGAGAAATAGGAAAGTATTAAAACAAGAAAGAGATAATAACCAAAATAAGGAGGGAAGAAAAAAGCATACACAAACATGAAAAGAAAGGTTAAAAAGAATGCAAGAGTTAACAAAGTAAGAGAAACAACAAGAAAAAGCAGGATTTAAAAATCAAAGAGGACAAATAAAGTAATCATTAGAAATTTGCAAACAAAATTTCAAGAAAGGTGTCAAAGGGCCAAGAACTAGATTAAAGCTCAAAAGATACAAACAACGAAGACCCAAGGGCACGACACTAAGTCCACAAACATCCATATCACAAGGCTTATAAAACCCAAGACGGGTAATACAAAAATCATAATACAATGGTAGACAAACAATGATAACCAACATGGACAACAATAACAACAACTTAAAGAGAAACAAGCAACAATAGAAACCAACAACAGGGAAACAAAGGAAGAACAACAGAACAAGTAAAGGAGAGATAAGAAGACGATGATAGGAACGCATAACCTGGGAGTAAGGCCGGAAATCCATAGTGAAGATATAAATCGAAGCTGATAAAAAAGGATTCCACCACAACAACTTCCACAAGATCCCAAATAAAGGGAAAAGAGGCAACAAGAAATTCAAGTGAGCCAAGAGCCACTAACAATTCATAAACCCAAATAAAGGGTAAATAGAAACTCCAGTAGCAGTCAAACAAGAAGGAATGAGAATGTTACAAAACCGGTCCAAGAGTATGCATCACTCGGAAGAGCGAACACACAATAGAGAAACCTATAAAGAAGCCAAAGTTTAGAAGTATCTCGCCTTGAAGGATCCAAAGTAGAAAGATCAAAGGACAGATCTTCACCATACACACCACAAGATCTACCAAAAGATAGGAAATGAAGAGGTATAAACCAAGAAATCGCTCCATAGGGTTCAAAGGAACTTGTCAAAAGAGGTAAAATCAACAAAAGATCAACATTCTCAAAGAAGAAAGAGGAAAAAACCAAGACCGAAATGGATTTACAGAGTGAGAACCATGGGAGAAAGAGTAGAATGAGTGTGGAGGAGAACAAACCCTAGGAAAGAGGACGGAGGAAAACTTAACCATACGCTCGCCATCGCGCAACTAGGAAAATAGTTTTGAATTGTATATAATTTGAAACAATCTAACCTAAGTTGTAGGTGGATTTGAATGGTTTGTGTTGAAAGATTTTTTTAGGGTTTATTAATTTCTATTAGGATAATAGCATTTTTATTTTTGTTTTATGTGAGAAACTCGGCAACTAAAACTCAGCTACTCACTTCCTAGTGTAAAATTAAGAGTTTGGTTCAAATAAAATAACTCATTATCTTATAAAATAAGGAGCGTTTAGAACCCTCGGATCTCCTTGATCCAATGAATGATGTTCTATCTCTTTTAGGGATGCAGTGAAATTTTTGTAATTTCTCAAAAATTACAAAAGTGCATCGTTATGTTGAAAAATTGTGTTACGATATACCAAAAAGTACATTACAGATGCACTTTTACAATGAACCGAGCATGGAGCGTGTGCTCCTTTGGCTTCATTTTTGTTAGAACGTTTTTGTTTAGTAATGCACTTTTTGGTATTTTGCAATGCACTTTTTCATAATAACAATGCACTTTTACAATGAACCGAACATAGAGCGCATGCCCCGTTGGCTTCATTTTTGTTAGCACTTTTTTGGTTTTGTAATGCTCTTTTTGATATTTCGTTATGCACTTTTTCACGATAACGATGCACCTTTGTAATTTTCGAAAAATTACAAAAATGCTACCGTGTCCCTAAAAGGAATAGAACATCAGCCCTTGGATTAAGGAGATACAAGGGTTCTAAACGCTACTTATTTTATAGGATAAGGAGTTGTACGCTTTATTTGAACCACACTAGTAAAATTAATGTAACTATACGTATTTTGTATTCTTAATATGTATCGCGGTCTTGTTCCCATGGAGTTTATAAAAAAACTATATGAGTAAAGTACTAAAACCTATAGGAAGTAAATGAACCCGTTGAAAAAAATTAAAAGAAAAATAATAATTAGTTGATACAAATAGAAAGATCCAATGTCATCCATTAAATAAAAATTTAACGATCAAGATTTGCTTAATTCGATCTATGGAGTTTTTTATCAACTCCGTGTAACATCAGTTAAGTACATAATAACTTGTGTGTTCGCTAAACCAAAAGGCTATTTTGACAAGGATTTCCTTGAAAGAGGATGGATTCAAGTGGTGTGTATTGTCCATCATACAAATAATAATTTTGAACAACTCAAGATTTCGGAAAATCAGCTTCAAGATCTCCAATCTGAATTATTAGTGGATCCGCGTAATAATGTCATTATTACTCGTTTGCAATCTCATTTAAATAAATACAATGCACTTTTGGATTTCCAGCATAACTTTTGGAAACAACAGGCAAAGATTACTCATTTGTAAAATATTGACCGTAATACAAAATATTTCCAATTTGTCTCTAAAATTCGTTTCTATAAACTACAGATTCTTTCTTTCCAAACTAATGAAGGGGTGGTTCTTTTTTACCATGAGTCTATCTCTCACAACATTACCTCTGAACTTTCCCATAGATTCTTGATTAATCCTGCGTGTTGTATTCTTGACTCTGATCTCGATATCATTCCTAATTTAATTTCAGAATCTGATAATTTAATGCTAATTAAATCTCCTTTGGCTTCGGAGATCAAATTTGCAGCTTTTGACCTTGCTCCAAATAAGACTCCGGGTCCGGATGGCTTTCCAGCAGATTTTTTCCATAATTTTGGCATATTGTGGGAAATTTTGTTGTTCTAGCAGTTCAGGCTTTTTCCATTCAAGACATATGCTTTGATCCATTAATAAATCTTTTATTACTCTTATTCCTAAAATTGATTCTCCTTTAACTATAAATCATTTTCATCCAATTAGTCTTTGTAACACGATTTATAAAATAATTACAAAAGTTTTTAGCTATACGTTTAGGATCTATTCTTCCTACAATTATTCATCCTCTTCAGGGGACCTTTGTTAAAGGGCGACTTATTCAGGAAAACATTCTTATTGCTCATGAAATTTTTCATTCCATCCAAAAAAAGAAAAAAGGAAAAAAAGGTTGGATGGCGATTAAATTAGATATGGAAAAAGCTTATGACAAACTCGATTGGAATTTCATAAAACTAATTCTCCTATTGTTTTGGATTCCATGAAAAATGGGTAAGTCTTATCATGACTTGTATCTCTACCTCTTCTTCTTCGGTTCTTGTTAATAATGAACCGGGGGTTGAATTCTCACCTCAATGTGGTATTCGCCAAGGTGATCCGATTGCTCCGTTTATTTTTATTATTGCTATGGAATACCTTGCGCCACTGTTCTAAAAATCCCTTCTAGGCCCCGTCTAGGTACTGCCTAGGCGTTGGAAGGTACTAGCCCGCCTAGCCGTCCAGACCGCCTAGGCACCCGTCCAGGACCTCCTAGGCCACCGTTCAGGCCGTTTAGGCGCTAGGCAATCCCTCTCCGCCCAGCTTCTGCCTAGCGTTTTTTAGAACACTGCCTTGCGCGAACCTTGCAATTTTAGGCAACTCTTGACTCCAAATTTGTAGGTATCCAATTAGTTAAAAATGGTACGTGTTTACCTTTTCTCAGTTTTGCTGATGATACGCTTATTTTTGCAAATGCATCCCACGAAAATGTTAATTACATTAAATCCTTTTTAGATAATTTTACAAGAATCTCGGGTTTATCGATAAATTACCAAAAAAGTAGTATTCATGTTTCAGAAAATATCTCTAGGAATTCTGCTCTTTCTCTTGCCAATGTTTTGAATATTCAAATTACTACTTCTATGGAAAAATATCTTGGTATTCCTTTCCTTAAAGGTAGGGTACAAAATGCAATCTTCCTAGACTCCATTTCTAAACTTAAAAAACAACTTTCACAATGGAAAGCTAACTCGATGTCTCAAGCAGGAAGAGCAGTGCTTATTCAATCTAATCTGTTAGGTTAGGTAAATTATCTAATGCAAAGTTTTCTTCTCCCAAAAGAAATTCTTTGTGAAATTGATAAAGTTAATAAATCCTTCTTCTCGAATAAATTCCAACCAAATCACCACCCCCTTATTAGTTGGGATAGCATTTGCTCTCCAAAAGAGTCAGGGGGATTGGGTCTTCGAACGGCTGAGAATTGCAATTTATCCCTTCAAATGAAGCTTCTTTGGAAAGTTATGACTTCCCCTCAAAATTACCGGATTCGTATTATTTCGGAAAAATATCTTGGTTCTCTTTCGTTGTTCCAATATCAGAAGAAAAGTTGCTCTTCGCAATTTGAAGATTAATGAATATAAGGGATATATTCTCAAAAGGTATATTATGGACTATTGGAAATGGTGATTCTATTAATTTCTGGACTGACCCGTGGCTCCCCAACATTGATTTATTTCCTTATTTTGATAATATTAATATTAAATTAAAAGTCTCGTCGTTTATAACTCCATCCCGATCATGGGATTATGCCAATTTAAAATTAATCCTTCCAGATTTTATAGTTGATTCAATTTTAACAATTAGAATCCCTTGCCATAAAAAAAAACAATTAGAATTCCTTTTTCTTCTTCTCCGGATCGTATTGTGTGGCTTCCATCTTTGGATGGTGATTTCTCTGTCTCTTCGGCTGCCTCTTTGATCAACTCGTCTCGCCCTGATGTTGCTCTTGGCCTCTCTTCGATCTGGTGATGAGAGAATCGGATCGTTGTCGAAGAAAGTTCCAACACAATTTGATCTTGGCATGCCTTGCTTGTGGTATTTCGTTTGAGATGAAAGCGAAAGAGAATGACAAGTGATTCAAGAAAAAGGGAAAACTCACTTTAATTATAAATATAAGGATAAGCAATCGGAAGGCCAAGGATATGACGCACCAAGGTAATTCGAAAGAGGGATAAGCAATCGAATTTTATGTGGATATGACTCACCACAAGAGAATCGAAAGAGGGTTCGAATCTCATAGGATATAACTCACCTAAATAGAAACGAATGATTCGTTCAGATATAACTCACCGAACATGTTTGGATATTACACACCAAACAAGAAAATCACTCCCAAACACTCCCATTGGTTTTTTTCCACAAATTCAACTTATCCTATTACAAGAGAAACAAGGACCTATAAATAGGCTTACAAAATTGGGTTACAAAACCCTTAATGTTCACTCTCACCTACCACCTCACCTACCACATACTTAAATGAATCAAATTGATGGAAGATGCCCCTTTTAATTCCATGTAGGTGATGAAGTTGTTTGGCTTTCTTTGACTTGAATATGATCAAAACTTTTCACGTCCAGATTTGAGGTTCTAGAAAGATTGATGATTTCGAGATTGTTCCTAGCTGATTTAGGAAAAATGTTAAACATAGAAGTTGTAGAACATCAAGTAAGCTTTCCAACGGTTCTTTAATGGCCCCAATCAGTCCACCACAGCCTCCAAACGAGCTAAAATACTGAAGCGTGTTTAATGGATCCGAGAACTAGAATACAACCTTTTGATTTGTCTTGAGCTTTGGGATGCGGAATCCCGGGTCACATCATCTAGAGATCTTCTCTTCCTCCTAAAATAAAAAACCTTTTGTGGAAATCTTGTGCGGATTGCCTCCCAACTACAGATCGTTTAAATCGGTTTTATAATTGTGTTCTTAATACTTGTTCTTTATGTGGTTCTAAAGATGAAAACTTAAATCACCTTTTCTTTAATTGTTCTTTTACTAAAAATATGATCTCCAAATTAGAAGCACAACTTAATGTTAGTTTTTTATATCTTCGACTAATACTTTTGTTGATAATCTGTTTACTACTTTTAGAGCAAATAAGAATTGTAATGTTCTTTGTTTTCTTTGGTGGTTTATTTAGGGAGATAGAAACTTAAAAAAATTTAATCCTAATAAACTTGTGACTTCTTTACTCCCTTGTGATTTGGCGTTCTCCCAACATCTTCAATGGGTCTCTTCTCATATTGCTCCTGCTCGTAAACAAATTCCTCTTCCTAAAAGGAAAAATAATCGCTCTTGGAAAAGACCTCCGCTTCAATCCTTAAAACTTAATTTTGATGCCTCTAAGCGATCTAATAATTCCACTTATATAGCTTTCTTAATTCGTGACCATAATAGTAAAATTCTAGGTTTTGATAGGCAAAAAATACCGCCAGTTTCAGTTCTCCAAGAAGAAGCGCTTTCTTTATTGGAAGGTGTTTGTAAACTAACGTGAATCAATTGCTGTGCAATCGTTGATTGTATTGATCATATCAAGAGAGTATTTATACATGAGAAATCCTTGGAGCACAAGATAGGGTTTGCTCTTTAAGGATAGAATAAAACAAACTAGGGTAAATAATATTTTCCCTAAGATAAAAATATATCGTTTCCTAACACCCCCCTGCAAGCTTAAGGTGGAGAATGCACATGAAGCTTGGAACGTAATGTATGAAAGCGAGCCGTACCCACTGCTTTTGTAAAGATGTCAGCAATTTGATCCAAAGCTCGAACATGACGAACAATCAAGGAACCATCCTCAACCTGTTCTCTGACAAAGTGAAAATCAATTTTGATATGCTTAGACCTTTGATGAAAAACAGGATTAGCCGACATGTACGTAGCACTCAGATTATCACACAAAACAATAGGAGGCATTTGCAACGGTGCATGTAGCTCAGAGAGAAGTTGCTGAATCCATATTAACTCGGTGGCAGTAAACGCAATAGCTCTATACTCAGCCTCGGAACTAGATTTAGCAACCACATTTTGTTTCTTTGACGACCAGCTGACCAAATTTCCCCCATAGAAAATTGCAAAGCCATGCTGGGAGCGACAATCATCAATATCAAACGCCCATCCGGCATCAGAGAAAGCTATCAGATGACTATCAGTGGCTGATTTGAAGGTAAGGCCAGTAGTAAGCGTCCCTTTTAAATAGCGAAGAATGTGCTTAACAGCTTGCCAATGTAATTCAGTTGGAGATTGCATAAATTGACAAACCCGATTTACAGCATAAGAAATCTCAGGACGAGTAATAGTAACATACTGTAATGCGCCAACAATACTGCGGTAAAGGGAAATATCTGTAACCGGGTCACCAGAATGTTTGAGACGAGAACCAGGCTCTGTTGGAGAGGCAATTGGCTTAGCATCATGCATTTTGGCCCGTACAAGGAGTTCCCGAATGTACTTCTGCTGAGACAAAACTATGGATTCTGCAGTACGAGTGAGCTCAATGCCCAAGAAATAATGCAAGTCTCCTAAATCTTTCCGAGAGAATGCCGAATTGAGAAGTTGAATAAACTGAGCAATCTCCTTAGAATCAGATCCTGTAATGATCAAGTCGTCAACATAGACCAGAATAAATATGGTAGAGCGAGCAGTATGCCTGATGAAAAGCGTGGTGTCGGATTTGCATGCTTGAAAACCGTGCTTGAATAGAAAGAACTTCAATTTGGTAAACCATGCCCTAGGCGCCTGTTTAAGGCCATAAAGAGCTTTCTGTAAGAGGCATACATGACCTGGTCGAGATGAATCAGTAAAACCAGGTGGTTGTGCCATATAAACTCTCTCTGTAAGATCGCCATTGAGAAAGGCATTGTTGATATCAACTTGCCGGAGACTCCATTTAAAAGTAAGAGCAATAGACAAAACAATACGAATTGTAGTAGGCTTAACAACAGGACTAAATGTGTCCAAGTAGTCAATACCTTCCTCCTGAGTGAATCCTTTCGCTACTAAACGAGCTTTGTAGCGTTCAATGGAATTGTCGGCCTTCCTCTTAATCTTGTAAACCCACTTACAACCAACAATGTTAGCATTACAAGGCGGCGGGGTAAGAGTCCAAGTCCTATTCCTCATTAGGGCATCATATTCTACCTGCATTGCATGTTGCCATTCAGGGAGTTTAGAGGCTTGGCTGAAAGTTTTAGGTTCAAATGGTTCATCAGAAGTGGATGGTAAAGGGTGCTTTGTGGAGGTGAATGATTTAGGTTTAAGGCTGTTAGTTTTTGATCTTGTCACCATTTGATGACGGGAAGTTGGAACAGGCCTAAAATAAGAGGGAGGAGAAGAAGCTTGAGTGGAAGTAGAAGGCTCACCTGAAGTTGTGTGAGAATCAGCGGAGATGGAGTCCTCGGCAGGCGTTGAGATGGAGCTCGATTGTTGCACGGGCAAGGGAGTTAATTGGATTGGCTCGGCTTCCATGGGCTGCATGGGTGAGCTAGGGCACGTGGGAAGTGGAGAAGAGTGTGAGCTGGGGCTCGAGGACGTTGGGCATGGTGGATTAGGATCCACGGCTAGGCTGGAAAACGGTTGTAAAACCGGTTGGAAATGGTCTTGAGAGGTCGCAGCTTGAAGTGGAGTGTGGTTAATATTATTATGTGGTGATGGCTGGGCAACTGAGGTGGGTTTAAGAGTGTGCAATTCATAGGGGTAAGTTGTCTCATCAAACATGACATGTCGAGCAATATAGATCCTATTGGAGGGAACATGAAGGCATAAATACCCCTTATGTTGAGAACTATATCCAACAAAGATGCATGGAGAAGACCGAAACTCTAATTTGTTATGAGTATAGGGGCGTAAAAGAGGATAACATAGACACCCAAAGGTTTTGAGAAAAGAATAGCCAGGGGCTTTGTTGTAGAGACACTCAAACGGAGACTTGTAATCTAAAATAGGAGTAATGGTGTGATTGTGAAGAAAGACGGAGGTGTGGAAGGCATGTTCCCAAAAGGAGGTTGGTAATTTGGCATGAGATAGTAAAGCAAGGCCTTTTTCCACAATAGTTCGATGTCGGTGTTCAGCCGCACCATTTTGAGATTGAGTGTGAGGAAAAGAAATCCGATGAGCTATCCCTTGTGTTTGAAGATAAGTAGAGACATTCCGATATTCACCCCCCCCCCAATCTGATTGAAATTGTTTGATTTTTGCAGAAAATTGTGTTTCAATCATGCGTTGGAAGAGTTGAAAGAAATGTAATACTTGAGATTTTTGATGAAGAAAATATATCCAAACGAATTTTGTGCAGTCATCAACAAAGATAAGAAAGTATTTATTGCCATTAAACGAAGTCACAGGAGCAGGGCCCCAAACATCTGAATAAACAAGAGAAAAAGGAATAGAACTAGACTCATGTGTGCTAGGGAGGTGAAGTCTATGACTCTTCCCTAGTTGACACGACTCACAAACTTGTTTAAGATTATTGACTGAAATAGGTAAATTAAACCTAGAAACTAGACGCTTGAAGGAAGACTCATTAGGATGACCTAAACGCTCGTGCCAGGTTTGAAGAGATGTGCGTTCCCCTATGTAAATGCGTGGAGGTGATGAATTGGTTGTTGGTGGTTGTAAGCGATAGAGCCCGTTCTCAACGATGCCTTTGAGGATAGTCCGGCCCTGTCGATCCTTCACAAAACAACAAGTAGGGTAAAATATCATATAAGTATTATTATCTCTTGTTAATTGTGAGACACTTATAAGATTTTTGGTCATTTGAGGAACAAAGAGAATATCTTTAAGATGAATAGGCATTGATTGAGCAGGTAAAATACTTTGTCCAATATGAGTTATAGGGAGAGACATACCGTTACCGACTTGTAAGCCGTCATTGCCAGAGTAATTCGAGTGAACAGAGAGATTACCCAAGTCAGTTGCGGCATGATTTGTGGCTCCAGTATCAAAATACCAAGAAGGATCAACCAGAGTAGACGGTGGATTAGCCACGTAATAAGCTTGATGATTGTCTTGCGGTGGAGGTTGACCACGTCCAAACTGTTGATACATTGCCGCATGCTGTGGTGGAGGAGGAGGCCCATAATTATTGTATTGTTGCTGCTGTTGACCTCGTCCCCTTCCACGACCGCCTCGTCCTCCTCCATATTGTTGTTGTTGTGGCTTAGTAGGTGGATAAGCATCACTGTTGAATCGATGCCAGCAGTTTAATGCATCATGCTTCGGTTTCTGGCAAATCTGACAGAGAACAGGATCTAATTTGGAGTCGAGTGATGCTGAAGACGATGGCAGGTTAGGCTTGCGGCTGACAGTATTAGCCGACATAAGAGAAGTCGAGGCATCCGGTTTAGAAATACGAGCCTCTTCACGCAACAATAGGCCAAGTAATTGATCACTTGTAACTGGTTCTGCTTTCATATTGTAAGCGGACAAGAATGGAGAATAAGAGGCATCAAGTCCATTAAGAACATATTCAATAAACTCTTCAGCGGGCACAACATGATTGCACTCGGCAAGGGCATCAGAAAACGCCCGTTTCTTTTCAACATACTCAAGAATAGATAAATCTCCCTTAGGAAGAGATTGTAATTGGTGTTTCAGATGCATCAGATTAGCACGATTCTGAGAATAAAACATGTGTTCAAGAATCCTCCATGCTTCATATGTCGTTTTGGAACGAGCCACATGATCCAAGAGAGGAGTAGACATGGTAGATCGAATCCAAAGTAGAATGTACATGTCCTTTTGTTTCCAGTCTTCATAGTCAGGATTAGCGATCAAGGGAGCATCGGGGGTTGCAGCCGCTGGAATCATCTTGGGCGGCTCGGAGCTTGCAAGGAGAAAACCATCCAACCTGTAGGCTTCAAGGGAGGATTTAATAGTGTGGCGCCAGAGCGTATAGTTGGTTCGCTCGAGGCGAATGTTGAGCGTCGGAAACTGCAGCGTGGTGACGGTCTTGCTGCCAGAAGCGATGGCTAGAATGGCACCGGAGGTCTTTGTAGATAGTGCCGACAGGTCTTGATCGAGTTCATTATCGCAGCCAGTCATGTTGGACGATTTAGGGTAGAAAGGCGGAAGCTTTGTTTAGGGATCGGGTTTGTTGGCTGATACCATGTAAACTAACGTGAATCAATTGCTGTGCAATCGTTGATTGTATTGATCATATCAAGAGAGTATTTATACATGAGAAATCCTTGGAGCACAAGATAGGGTTTGCTCTTTAAGGATAGAATAAAACAAACTAGGGTAATTAATATTTTCCCTAAGATAAAAATATATCGTTTCCTAACAGTGTTAAAAGAGCGGTTCAGTTAAACCCTTCTCATCTTATTATTGAGGGAGATAGTTTATCTCTTATTAATTCTTTAAAAAATATTTGGAAGGTTCCTTGGGAAATTCAATCTATTGTTAATGATATCCGTCACTTTGTTGCTTCTATTCCTTGTGTGGTGTTTTTTCATTGTTTCAGGGAGTGCAACTCCGCGGCGGATTTTCTTGCTCGTCAGCTTTTTATTTTTTCTAATCTTTCTTTCGCAATTTCTAATTTTTTTCCTTGGATCGTTGTTTGATCCTTTGGATGTAGCTAGCTTCAATGTTTGGGTCCGTGATCATCCATTGTTATTTGACTTTCTAAAGATTATCTGTTGTAATGATTTAGGTTGACCGGCATTCTAGTTTTGGCTTTGCAAGGAGCTAGTAGCTCATTTCTTTAAAAAAAAAAACAAAGTGGTGTGTATTGTCTGATCTAATCATGTCAAAAGCCTTTAATTTATAGCTGAGAAGTCCTTTTCTATGTGCTAATTTTTTTTCTCCTTTTCTCCACCATCAATGTTTCACCCCTGAACCCTTTAATGATTTCCCCTTCGCCATCAAAAGTCTGAAATCAAAAGCAATTTCATTTCATAACATGCTTATTACACTTATATTCTTTACTCTCATAATTTTACCTGTGTACTCTTCTTTTTTCATTTGTACCTTCTGCGTATCAGTATCATTATATCAACAACAGCCCTGTTGTATTGATTTACAAAGTAGTACTGCTCTTTCTCCTCCTATATTTAAAATTTCATTTTTAGGATGATGGTTACTTTGAAATGAATAAACTGAAGCAATGTTAGTTAAGACTACTTACTGGATTATATACATGTTAATCATCATTTATGATAATCATATTTACTCACTCTTCTTACTCCCAGTTACCCCAGATTAAGGGGTAAATCTACATGCTTTCTACTGTTTTTTTTTTTTTTGGTACACATTATAAATAACCATATACTGATACAGATACTGATATTGTTGCAGTAGCATTTACTTTGCTTGAACATCCTATCATTATCAAAGAACCAAAAATTGATGGGTGAAGTTAATTTCATTGTCCTTCTAATACAGAGTCTGAGTAAAGACATATGTTAAGTTTGGTATATGTTTAAATGGTTCTTGATTTTAGGACCCTAAACAAGCCCAAGTACTTGCATTTTTAGAATGTTAATCTGGCTCAATTGAAATCCAAATACTTGAGATTAGCCTAGAATATTCATTACGAATAAGAACCGGTTACAATTTGAAACAGGCGTATTACCTTGATGTCTTAACTTATATTTTTTGCAATTCTCTAGGAAGAATTGCTTACAATACCTATGTAAGAATGAGAAGGGAGGCCAGTTCAATAAAAATTCAGAAACACATGTCTGCACTTGATCTACAAACTAGTGCAAGGGCAGCAGCTGCTCGTAGGCAGTTAACTTACAAAAAGAAAACAAAAGCATCAACCAAAATTCAGGTTTTTTTTTTAATTTAATTTGATATTGCGTTGTAAGTTGAAGGAGTGCTGACTTGAACTTGGTACAGGCTCATTGGAGAGGGCATAGCCAGTACAATAACTAATACAATTCAAAGAAAGCAGTGCTCATTTCACAATCCAGATGGAGGGGAAGATTAGGAAGAAAGGAGCTTAAGAAACTGAATGTACGTGGTAAGTATTATTATGTGTGCAATGATTTCATCTGCTTGAAATTTGTTAATTTGTTGATTCATCACACTTGCAAAAAATCTTGTCTCGTTCAACTTGCAGACTGAACTTGTTGAGGAAAAAGAAGAGTAGATATCACAACTACAAAAATCATTGAAACATATGGAAATGAACGTTGATGAAGCAAATTTGTCATGTGCATTTTTTCTTAATATTATTGTACATGATCAATTGAATTGTTCATCATGTAGTGTTTCCTTTATAATTAAGCAGGCATTGTTGCAAGCGGAAAGAGAACGAGCTGATGAGTTGCAAGACAAATCGAGTAATGAAGAAAGAGAAGAAGCTACTGATACTGTCCCAGAAACTACATTTTTGGTTGCAGACACTAAGAAAATTGAGTCATTAACTACTGAAATAGAGATAACTTGAAGGTAATGTGACAAAAGATGTGTAGATCAATTATTAAATTGGTTATAATGACTTGATTATTTCAGTGTGTGAGTGTGGTTTTCCTTCTTTTACTTATATTATACGTACAGATCATGTTAGATTCAGAAAGAGAGAAAGCTGATGGGTGGGAAAAAAGAGCTGAAGAATTAAGTAATGTAATGGGAAATAAATCAACAGAGGAAGAAGATGAAGGTGTAATGGGAAGTAAATAATGTTTGCAGGGTGCGTGGAGATTTTGTTTGATTCCACCAAAGACTCCAATGATATTTTATGTTATATAATATAATGTAGGTAACACTTGAGCATATCATGTGGTTATACTGGATTTCCTGTTAAATCAAGTACTTATTACTACTACTAGTACTTATGAAGCAATGTTAGAAGCCAGATTCACACGTGACGCTGGTCTGGTAAAACAAGTTGGCCCCTTCTCTTCTTCAAAACCCTCAAATCTACTCTGCCATAATAAGGTCAAATAAGCATCCAACTGGACCCCAATTGATTCCTGTTTAGGCTTTTCTGTGCTCTTGCCTGGCTTTCATCTCTCTCTTTACTTTTCCTTGTACCTTTTTTCTCCACACTTTTCCCTCTTAAAGACTTAATCTTGTGCAACCACTTTCACTATATCAACTCCTTTCCCTTCTCCTTAAGTTAGCCAAAAGCCTCTCTCATTCCTTAATTCAGCATATTCATCATCCATCATCAGCAAATGGCAACACCTTCTGATAACACTCCAGAGCCTTTGAAGTACGAGGTAATTAAGTGTGTATTTACATCTGGCCTCTTTCTGCTATCTCTCTTATTTCAGAATGTTTTACATAATTAGCCCTCAACTGTTATTAATTTGTTACTCAGACATGGTTCTTGAAAGTGCCAATCCACTGTGAAGGTTGCAAGAAAAAGGTCAAGAAAGTCCTCCACAGCATTGAAGGTATAAACTTTATTCTCATACATAGGCAGAAGTTTGCTGTATATATCCTACGTACCATATATATATAGTGAAGTGAAGCCGTGAGTGTTTTGGGTATTCTCAGGTGTTTACACGACAACAGTAGACTCTCAGCAGCAAAAAGTCACAGTAACAGGCAATGTAAACGCAGATGCTCTGATCAAGAAACTAGTCAAGTCCGGTAAACACGCCGAGCTGTGGCCGGAAATTAAGCCGCCTAAGAAGGAGAAGAAGCCCAATGACGCCCAGCAACACAAGGAGCCCAAACCCGGCGACAAGAATGCAGAGCAGAAGCCACAAATTGCTGCCAAGCCCGATATCCCTGCTGAAGCTACTACTAACAAGGAACCTGGAGCATTAGAGTCAAAAGGACCCGAGAATCCGACAACTGACACTCGGCCATTGGAGGAAAAAGGCACAAAGGGTCCTGAGAATCAACCACCAGCAGCCAGTCCTGATTCAGCACCGGCTGCTGCTGGTGGGCAGAGTGGCGGCGGTAAAAAGAAGAAGAAGAAAGGCCAGGATGGTGGTGGTGGTGGTGGTGGTGAGGGAACCGGCGGAGGATCACCACCACCACCACCACCAGCAAGCCAGGGCCCACCGCCTATGGCTCATAATAATTCAGCACCCACGCCTATTAACGTTGGTCCTCCTCCTACTCATCAGCCTCCTATGTATCATCCTTACCCGCCAACCACAATCCCAATGTATGGGGTCTGTTATAGCGTTGCACAACCCAGTATGACTACTTCACTCTACGCCCCGCCAATGTACGCCTTTACACATCCCGGATACGTTCCCCTCCCACCGCCTCCTGATCCTGTCCTACAACACACTCACTATGATTACCATGACTACGACGACAACCAAAGCAGTTGCTCTATCATGTAATAGACGTATCGATATGATAAAGATGCTCGGATATTGCTGCTTTTTCTTCTTCTTCTTCTTATTATTATTATTTATGAATGTTCATTTTATGAAGGCGCGCCCGTAAATTTGGTTTTGTTTTTCAAGCCTCCCTTTGGCGTGGTCGTGTAGAATTGTGTTTTGGTGGCTTTACTTAGCAGGGTGGTACTACAAGTGCCAAAGGGAAAAGTGTACTAGCCTTGTAATGTAATGTAATGTAATGCTGCAATCCAATGCTTAGTTGTATAAATTAAAAGAGGGGCATGCTAAATTTGCCTCTTTTTTTTTTCTGTCGTCCACAAAATGCGGCATTTTGAGCCTGTGGAGGAACAAGAAAGGCTGCCATCTGGTGAAGGCACTCAGGATGGGAACACTCCAGTGTTGGTGCACATTGCCAACACTCTCGACAAGATCGCCAGGGAACAAGAAAAGATGGCAAGGGACCAAGAACAAATTGCCAAAGGCCAGGAAAAGCTTGTACAAGTCTTGACACGGCTTTGTGATGCCCTATTCCCAAGCCAATGATCTTTCCCTTCTTTTTCCTAGCCTCAATGTTCCCACAAATATTGTCTCTTGTGTTCCTCTGTACAAATTTTTGCTTAAGTAATGCATGGTTTTTGGTATGATTGCGTGTTCTTTTCCTTCCTTATCTATGTGTTTACTTGTTTTCGATGATGTCAAAAGGGGGAAAGACAAAAAATGCGAGATGAGTTAAGTTGAAAAGATATCACAGAATACGCTATAGCTAAGGGGGAACAATTGCATAAAAAGCTAAGTACGAACTCAGTGATTCACAAGAAGTGGCTCCCTAGGAACACGCGTAGGAACTCATTTGCATATCATGCTTTGAAATACTTGCTGATTTTTGCGATAGGTTTGTCATCATCAAAAAGGGGGAAATTGTTGGAACGATGTTGGGACCTCTGGTTCTAAACATCGGATCAACGATACAGTTCTCCGAGTTTTGATAATGACAAACGCTATAAGGGAACTAATGTGCTTTGATCAAGTATTTCTAAGGAACACAGGTTTAGCAAAGAACTTCCATGAATGAGCACACAATGAAGAGTTCCCATCAAGGGAACTCTAAAGAGGAAAGTTCCCATGAAATGAGAACTCCCAGGAATGACCAGAGAACACAGGTTTACACGATATGGGAACTCACATGTGAGGACAAGGACCGATCAGCGCATATCACGGGATCCTGTCTTGGACAGGATGAAGGCACAGTCTGAGGAGCAGACTGTCACGATTGATCCAACGGTCCGATCATCTCAAGAAGTTGACCTAGTTCAAATCGAAGTCACATGTGAAGAAAGTACAACTTGGGCATCAAGCAAAGGGCATTTCGGACACAAATGAAAGATGCGATTGAAGCCCAAGTTCACTCGAGTATAAAGCCAAATGAATAGTGCTCGGATTGAGTACTTCTCCTAGAATCCACAAATACCCACAACAGAAGAAAGAGAAAAGAAGAAGAGAAGTCCCCGGCGGCGAGTGTCTGATCTCGACGACGGTGAAGCCGAGTTCCAGGAGCAAGGGAACTGCGATTTGGTGTAAGGTTTGAGTTACTTATTTAGTGATTGTTGTTCGCTTAGGAACTCAGTTGAGAAGATTCATTAGTGTTGTTAGAGTTAGGTAGAACTCGTAGGAACAGAGAAGTTTGAATCTGGCTATTTGTAACTAAGGAACAAATCAATAATATAAGTAAGTCATTCAAAATCCTCCAAGCGGAGGTAGAGGTTTACCCATACAACTAGTTGGTTGTAGTGGGGTTCCTCTATAAGGAACTGTATTTCTTCAGTGTCTTAATTACTTGCGATTATTTCTTCCGCTGCCTTGGGAACAGCTTAACAGCCAGTTCCCAAGCTCTTGCTAACTCGTTTACGATCCAACAAGGGTGGTACTACAAGTGCCAAAGGGAAAAGTGTACTAGCCTTGTAATGTAATGCTGCAATCCAATGCTTAGTTGTATAAATTAAAAGAGGGGCATGCTAAATTTGCCTTTTTTTTGTTTTGTCATTATGATGTGTAAAGGCTTTTGTCTTATGACTTGTGAGCAGGCAGGGTGGGGATATTTAATTTTTAATGGAGGGGATTTGGGTGGATATCCACTTGTTTCCTTTGATGGGGGAAAAGCTTTGTTAATTCTTATGCATGCTTTGAGAATTGAGAGATTCGTTGCTTTTTTAATTAATACAGTATGGAATTGTTTATTGAACCGATATACTCCTGTACGTAACCACTATACGTAACACTTCCTTTTGTGGTATAGGTTTGTTTATTACGTGTCTACTACTACAGAGTAATTGAAAACAAATTAAAGTACATGTAATAATTTATACCTTGTTGGTTTCAAAAACATGTCTACATACTAGATACTAAAAATTCAAATTTATCAGATTTATATGATAAAGTTCTCGTCTAAGAAAAAGGAATATGCAATATGCATGCATCTTTCCAAAACCTAAAGCTAATTAACCTAAAAACTAGGTGACCTCCTTCCCCTGATTTTTTTTCGCAATTAAAAATAACTTCAAAGACTTGTGCCTCTTTGATGTTGTTTTGTTTTTCTTTATAACAAAGTAAACATTAGACAACTTATCTATAGTTTTTATGCATGTAGTTAAGTAGTTAATCCTCCAAGAATAGTATCAAAAGTCTAAGTTCAAGTTCAACTCTTATGTATGGGCAGTGCCAGTGCCCTTAAAAAAACGGACAACTTATCTATAACACCAATTGTGACTTGTGAGCAGGTAAATAGATCGTTCTACCAACTCCTTCAATAGCCCATTTAATTTGAACCATTAGATTGGGCTTTATAAGAAGCCCATTTTGAATTTGGTGGGAACTAACAACATTCGGGTACGAAGTATAAGGATTCCTTCAAATTACGAAATAGCATCCACCAGCTCCAGTCTCATCTCTCTCATTATAAACATTGCCCCAATTGAGATTTCATCAAACAAAAAAAAAAAAAAATTTGAAAAACTTGCAAGTTTTTTTTATTATTTATAAAATAAAATTCATGAGTATGAATCTCACCTCTCTTTCATCAAGCTTTCTCGGTTAAACGTAAGTGTTTAAGCTAGCTACTTCATCTTCTTGCTGCTTCAACTTCAGTTACCAACAGTGTGCGTCGTGTACAAACACAGATGCCCGATTCCTCTTAGACATGTTGGTTAGAAGTATACCTGAACACAAGGGCGCTTGATACTGGTGGGACACATGATCTAAAGTGTCTCGGTGTCATTGATTTTTACCCTGATGCTTTTCCTC